>JAUCBN010000033.1:16614166-17935000 GCA_035048815.1 Abelmoschus esculentus
AACACCTCTCCAGGCTCGGAAACACACCGGAAATAACCCCAAAACACGTTTTTATACCCCAAATCAAACCAAAAACAGTTTCGACCGGTGAAAACTCACCTATGTCCGAGGTTGTCGCGAAACTCCGGCGACGGCTCAAACGATGGTGAACGGAGGCGGTTGAGGTCGGGTTTTGCTCGCCTTGACGCGGCGATCACGGCAACGGCAACGACGCGTCGATACAACATCGGACGGAGGCCAAACAGGCGGTTGATCGAATGGGGTTTAACCCTAGGTCCGACGAACCTTTAAGCCCCGATTCACGGCGGAGGCGGCGGTGGATGGGCGCGTCGATGTAGGGGTTTTGATCGGGGGACGGCGGCAAACACACCGGTGGTGGCGGTGCACGGCACGGCGCGACGGTTGGTGATATCGACGGTGGCCGGAGAATGGTGAGAGAGAGGGTTTAATTCGAACAGTTAGGGTATATTTTGATCCAAAAGGGTTCCAACATAACCCATCTGTTATAATTCGAATCTAATATTAATTTATTAGAACCGAAACAGGTACAGGTTAAGAGAAGGGAGGAGGAGTTTAAAACACAAGAGCTTAGTAGCTCAGTTGGTTGGGTACTTAGGCTATAACCTATAAGGTTGTGGGTTCAACACCCCACAACCATACACATTTTTCTCTTTTTTTTTTAAAGTTCAGGTGTTACAACTCTCCCCCTCTAAAAAGAAATTTCGTCCTCGAAATTTACCTAAACTGAACAGATGCGGGAACTTCTCCCTCATAGACTCCTCGTTCTCCCAGGTGGCATCAGAAGGGTTACGGTTCCTCCACTGTACTTTAACCATAGGGATACGTCTCCTCCTCAGAACTCTCTCATCAAACTCTAAGATCTGAACAGGTTCCTCCTCATAAGACAGGTCTGGTCGTAACTCAACATCCTGAACCTGGATGATGTGACTCGAATCTGGATGGTACTGCCTCAACATGGATACATGAAACACATCATGAATACGGCTAAGCTGAGGAGGTAACTCTAGCTGATAAGCAACAGGCCCGATTCTTTTCAGAATACGGTATGGTCCAATATATCTCGGGCTCAGCTTGCCTTTACGTCCAAATCTCAGAACTTTCTTCCATGGAGAGACTTTCAAGAAAACCTGATCACCAATCTCAAACTCGATGTCCTTCCTCCTCCGATCAGCATACGATTTCTGTCTATCAAAAGCTTCCTTCAGGCGATCTCGGATCAATCTAACAGTCTTCTCGGTTTCCTGAATCAACTCGGGACCCAAATTCTTCCGATCATACAACTCTGTCCAACATAAGGGGGTACGATACCTACGACCATACAAAGCCTCGTAAGGTGCCATACGGATGCTAGCTTGATAACTGTTATTATAAGCAAACTCTGCTAGGGGCAAGAAATCCTCCCAATTGCCTCGAAAGTCTAAAACACAACCCCGTAATATATCCTCCAGGATCTGTATCACTCTCTTAGACTGACCATCTGTCTGAGGGTGAAAGGATGTGCTGAAATTCAGACGGGTACCCAAAGCAGACTGTAAAGCTGTCCAGAAACGGGAAGTAAACCTCGGATCTCGGTCAGAAATGATAGACAAGGGTACCCATGCAATCTGACAATCTCAGAAATATACAGTCTAGCCAGCTTTTCCAGAGAATAAGTGACCCGGACAGGAATAAAGTGAGCCGACTTTGTAAGTCTATCAACAACAACCCAGACAGAGTCTTTCTTAGACGGGGTCAGAGGCAAACCAGTAACAAAGTCCATCGTGATTCGCTCCCATTTCCATTATGGAATCTTGATAGGTTGCAAGAGACCAGAAGGATGCTGATGTTCTGCTTTCACCTGTTGACAAGTCAAGCATCTGGATACATAGTCTGAGATATCCTTTTTCATACCTACCCAACGGTATCTCTGTTTCAGGTTATGATACATCTTATCCCCTCCGGGATGCATAGCATAAGGACTACTATGAGCCTTTCTGAGAATGGTCTGTCTCAACTCAGAATCATTGGGTACACAGTATCGACCGTTAAAACAAAGGACCCCATCCTGATCAAAAGAATAAACAGAGGTGGATCCTTGCTCAACTTGCTGCATAACAGGAAGTAAGGAGTCATCTAACCGCTGCTTGGCTTTGATCTGCTCGGCCAAGGTCGGTTTGACCTGTAACTCAGCCAGTAGGCTACCATCATCATAAACACTCATCCTGGCAAACAGGGATCTCAGGTCTGATATGGTCTTACGACTCAAAGCATCAGCCACAATATTAGCTTTCCCCGGGTGATACTCAATCTCGCAGTCATAATCCTTAAGAAGCTCTAACCAACGACGCTGTCTCAGGTTAAGCTCCTTCTAAGTGATAAGGTACTTCAGGCTCTTATGATCGGTAAAGATATAACACTTCTCTCCGTAGAGATAGTGCCTCCAGATTTTTAGGGCAAAAACCACTGCAGCAAGCTCAAGATCATGGGTGGGATAGTTACACTCATGTGGTCTCAACTGGCGTGATGCATAAGCAATCACCTTACCATCCTGCATCAAAACACATCCAAGTTCAGAGTGCGAGGCATCACTGTAAACTGTAAAGTCCTTTCCTGACTCAGGTTGTGCTAAAACTGGAGCTTGGGTCAAAGCTGATTTTAACTGGTCAAAACTAGATTGTTGGGCCTCAGACCACACAAAAGGAACATCTTTCCTCAGAAGCTTTGTCAAAGGGGCAGCGATGATGGAGAAACCCTCGATAAAGCGTCGGTAATACCCAGCTAAGCCTAGAAAACTACGGATCTCAGGAACGTTTCTAAGAGGCTTCCAACTGGTGATTGTATCAATTTTGCTCGGATCCACCTGGATACCCTTAGCTGAAATAACATGTCGCAGAAAAGCCACCTCACTAAGCCAGAATTCACACTTACTTAGCTTGGCATATAACCGATGCTCCCTGAGAGTTTGCAGCACTACTCTCAGATGCCCAACATGCTCGTCCTCAGAGCGGGAGTAAACCAGGATATCATCAATGAACACAACAACAAACTGGTCCAGATAGGGTCAGAAGACACGGTTCATCAGGTCCATGAAGGCAGCAAGAGCATTAGTTAACCCGAAAGGCATCACTAAAAACTCGTAATGCCCATACCTGGTGCGGATAGCAGTCTTAGCAACATCCGAGCCCTTAACCTTCAACTGATAGTACCCAGATCGAAGATCAATCTTCAAGAAGACTGTAGCTCCCTGAAACTGGTCAAACAAGTCATCAATCCTGGGTAGAGGGTACTTGTTTTTCACCGTTAGCTTATTCAGCTCCCGGTAGTCGATGCACAATCGAAGAGAACCATCCTTCTTTTTAACAAAGAGTACTGGAGCTCCCCAGGGGGATGAGCTAGGTCGGATAAACGCTCGGTCAAGCAGTTCCTGTAACTGAACTTTTAACTCCTTCAACTCTTTTGGAGCCATACGGTATGGGGCCATAGAAACTGGTGCTGATCCAGGATAAGTCTCAATCTCGAACTCAACCTCCCTGTCTGGAGGAAAACCCGATAGCTCCTCAGGAAAAACCTCAGGAAACTCGCTAACAGTGCGAATTTCCTCGATCTTAGATAGAGACCCCTTTGTGTTAAGGAAACAGGCAATAAAGGTCTTGTATCCCTTACGGATCATCCTGTCAGCAGTCAAAACTGATACAACATTGGTCAGATAGCCTCGATGTTCACCAACCAAAACTACGGATCGTCCATCCTGAGTCCTTAACGTGGCCCTTTTGGCCTCGCAGTCCAGACTAACACGATGCTCAGATAACCAGTCCATCCCCAAGATGAGATCGAACTCCTGTAAAGGAAGTTCCATAAGGTCCGCCAGAAACACTTCTCCTTCCACAACGAGGGGACATCTCCGAAACACCTTATTCACAAATAAAGATTGTCCCACGGGGCTCATATCAGTCACAACACTCTCGGTGTCCTCAACAGAGATCGGAAGATCACCAGATACTGACTTGGATACATAGGAGTGGGTGGAACCATTGTCAAGCAAAGCAAAGTACGGGACAGAAAGGATGGTAAAAGTACCTGCGATGACATCTGGCTCGTCTCGGTCATCACGACGTCTGGTAGCATAAACTAGTGCTAGTTGACGAGCCTAAAAAACAGATGGTCCACCACTCTGGTGGTCTCGGCCCCGGGTATCAGATCTAGTAACAGACCCAGAAGCTCTACCCTGAAAACGCCCCGTAGCAGGTGTCTGGACAGATGTCTGAGATCGGGAAGGAGTCTGAGTATGCACAGGGGTATGAGTCGATGGTCGACCAGTAGAAGGTGGATATGGGCAGTCCCTCAGAAAGTGCTCGGAAGAACCACATCGAAAACATGCTCCAGTCTTCTTCCTACACTCGCCCTTATGCGGGTTGCCACAAAAGTCACATGCTGATACAGTCGGAAACCCAGAAGAACCACCTCGGCTGACGGCAGAGTCTTGAGGTATCGTAGGCCGATAGTAGGAACCACCTCTCTGACTCGGTGTAGATCGAGCCCTCTTATCAGGGCTACTAAAGGACTCACCATGGTCGTGTCCCCCAGATCGGTTACGGTCCTTCCTGCGATCCCTATCTCTGCCCCTATCACGATCCTGATCCCTGGTGATCTGACTATCAGAAAGCTTCTCCAAGTCCTCAGCTGTCTTTGCACGGTTCACAAGATCCTCAAATACTGTATCATGGTGCGTGACTACTCTGTCTCTGATACCGATACGGAGACCCTCAAGAAACTTGTCGCACCTATCCTTCTCTGTAGCCACTAACCCAGCACCATACCTCATCAAATCCAGAAACTGTAACTCATACTCGGCCACTGTCATGGTACCCTGAATCAAGTCCTTGAAGGCCTGACGCCTCTCTCTCAGATAACGCTCCCCCAGGAAACGGTTCCTGAACCGTTCCTTGAAGAAGTCCCAAGTCAACATATCAGGCGATACACTGCTAACCACAGACTCCCACCAGACGTGGGCATTACCATCAAGCATAGACACAGCTCCCAAATATCTCTTAGCTGGCTCCAAACCCAGCTGGTCCATGCGTCTCTCAGTGTCATACAACCATGACTCAGCCTCAGAAGGTGCACCTGTCAGGGATCCAGAAAAAGTCCTCACTCTATTGGCGATCAGGATCTGAGAGATAGGAGTATTTGGCATAGCACCTGAAGCTCTGACAGCTCCCTGAATCAGCTGAAGGAATTGTCTGCTAAGGGTCTCGTCTGTCACTGTAGTGGCAGGCTCGGTGCTCGGTACTGGTGCCCCTCTGACCGGGGTAGACATACCTATGCCCGTGGGAGGATGTGGGTCAGGCGGTACAGTGGTGCTAGCAGGAATAGGAGGGTCTTCAAGAGTGATGGACGGAGGGCCACTGATAGGCTCCTCTACAGGATTGACGAAGCTAGTCGTACGACCACGCCCTCGGGTGGTCCGACGAGCTCTACGGGCACTCATGAGTCTCAGGTAATCTACAAGAATAGAGTTTATGGGATTAAAATTGGCACTGGAGAATCATACACAATACAAAAAGATATAGGTGACATGGCATTTCAGATTTTAATTAAAAACAGTTTAGCAGAAAACGTTTTATTTAGGACCCATCACAGTCCGAGAATATTAAAACCAAAAGCTCTGATACCAACTAAATGTAACCCCCTAGACCGGCCTATACGAAAAGCCCGACCTAAAGTAGTCACATTTTTTTCCAAAACGAATATATATATAAGCGAATACAAGTTCAACCAAAATCAAAATATCCTGTAAAGATGACAGTTCCGTCAAAATCATAAATTCGACCATAATTCATATGATCATAGTAACCTGTTAATCTCAAAAGTAATGTGCGTTCAAAACATTGCTCGTAAAACAATCCATATCATAGTAATAAAACATAATGAGTTAAAACCATTCTGTAACAAAATATAGTCATAACAGTAGCGAAATAAGGCACATGTCACTATAATTAAAAACCCGGGAAATATAAGCGTTACATCAAAAGATAGTCTGGGAGGTGTAGATCCTCCGAGTGCCAAAATCTGGGATGTCTATCTACGATTATTTGAAAGGGGGAAGAAAACAAGTATGAGCTATGGAGCCCAGTGTGTTCCAGCAGTGCATAAAAATCACAGGTAAAACAATATGTAATGATATCAGAAAAATAATGCATGAAATGCATGGCATGATATACTATCCCCAACCGATCTCCAGGATACGGTTCCCCGGAACAGTATCTAGTACAGGCATTAACCTAAGCCCAAAGGGGCAAAGGTACCGTGAACAGGACGGAATTACCCCGGCTGAAGCACGGGAACCGATATCAGGACGGAACTACCCTAACCGTAGCTAGGAACCGTAACAGGACGGAATTACCAGCTGGATCAAGGCTAAACCGAATAATAGGAACTACTCATCATCCCCAAACCTAAAGTGACAGGCATGCAGTAATAACAGGTATAATGATGGCAGTGACAGTATTTATCCAGATATCATGTAATGCTAAATCAAGACATGTCATGTAAAATATATCAGGCATATAGCAAAGCAGAATGTGATCAAGTTCAACACGTGTGTCAAGGTAAAGTCCAGAATAGTCAAGTGTACATGCTTGGTTCGTAAAAACGGAAAAACAATGATATACAACATATAGCACGTAAAGAAACACACCTCAAAAGAGTAGAAGCAAACAGGTGGTCTACTGGGCGGCTGAGCCTCGCTCTGTAGCAGTACTGGACCCTATAGGTACACGATAAGATTTTATATCAATACAGGAGTCTAGATACTGGATTTATTCACTAGAGAGAGAATACATACGAGTCACGATCGGATCACGAGTCGGGTCGAACCGGGAGGAACCAGGCTGGGTCAGTACTCGATCGGGAGGACTATGAGATCCTACAAGTAAACAGATATCGCTATTAGACCCAGATTAAAACTCTGAACGTAACTTAACTTAGAAGAAAAGTTTGACTCAAGACTTTAAAGTCCAATTTGGAGGCTTTCGGGATCGAATTTCGAAAAACGGACTTCACGGATGGACTCAAGACGTCAAAAAACATAAAATAGGAGTTTTTGAAAATTTTGACTTTTTGGTCAAAGTCAACGCTGACGTCAGCTGCCACGTCAGCTGCCATGTCAGTAGTCAACGCTGACGTCAGCTGCCACGTCAGCAGTCAACGCTGACGTCAGCTGCCACGTCAACAGTCAACGCTGACGTCAGCTGCCACGTCAACAGTCAACGCTAACGTCATCGGTCAACGGGTCGGGTTGGTCAACGGGTTGGTCAACGGGTCGGGTCTAGTCAACGGGTCGGGTCGAGTTGGACCGGTTCGGTTCGGTTCGGGTTGGACCGGTTCGGTTCGGTTCGGGTTGACCAGGTTAGACCGACCGGCTCCCGGCAACCGTCCACAGTGGCCGAAAATCACCCATGACGGCGCGTGGAGCTCACGCGCGGCCTAAAACGGCCGAAAAACACCTCTCCAGGCTCGGAAACACACCGGAAACAACCCCAAAACACATTTTTATACCCCAAATCAAACCAAAAACAGTTTCGACCGGTGAAAACTCACCTATGTTCGAGGTTGTCGCGAAACTCCGGCGACGGCTCAAACGACGGTGAACGGAGGCGTTTGAGGTCGGGTTTTGCTCGCCTTGACGCGGCGGTCACGGCAACGACAACGATGCGCCGATGCAACGTCGGACGAAGGCCAAACGGGCGGTTGATCGAATGGGGTTTAACCCTAGGTCCGACGAACCTTTAAGCCCCGATTCACGGCGGAGGCGGCGGTGGATGGGCGCGTCGATGGAGAGGTTTTGATCGAGGGACGGCGGCGAACACACCGGTGGTGGCGGTGCACGGCACGGTACGACGGTTAGTGATATCGACGGTGGCCGGAGAATGGTGATAGAGAGGGTTTAATTCGAACAATTAGGGTATATTTTGATTCAAAAGGGTTCCAACATAACCCATCTGTTATAATTCGAATCTAATATTAATTTATTAGAACCGAAACAGGTACAGGTTAAGAGAAGGGAGGAGGAGTTTAAAACATAAGAGTTTAGTAGCTTAGTTGGCTGGGTACTTAGGCTATAACCTATAAGGTTGTGGGTTTAACACCCCACAACCACACACTCTTTTCTCTTTTTTCTTTAAGTTCAGGTGTTACAGTGTGCCTTAATGTTGATGGAGCAGTTCATTAGAACACGAGTATAGGTTTTATAGGTGGCCTTTTTCGTGATAATGATGAAAGATGATTTTGGGTTTCAACAGATTGCTAGGAGTTGCTTCGGCATTAAATGCCGAGTTATGGGCAATTTATACAGTACTCGGAGTCGCTTGGAACAATGACATTACAGAGTTACAATGGACTCCACGTGAAAAAAACTCTCTGGCAGACAGAATAACAAAGAAAAAGAATCTCATTATAATTTAACCACTCTTGATAAGCCTTCTCTTTACTTATAATCCCTTTTAGAAAATAATATTTTTATTTGTGCTTCTCGATCTTGGTTTTTAAATCTTTATTATAATTAAAAAAAAGCTTGATTTAAATAAAGAATAAAAATTGAAGTTGAATTTTTCCAACATTTTACTGCCAGTCACCCTTCCCCCAGATTCCATTAAAGATAGCTGGGCTAAGAAAAGAATAAACTAAAGAGAAATCTCACTGTCGACCACAACACAGATTCTCAAGGACAGGGATGGACTTAAGGGGTCGGACGAAAAATTATTATTTTTATTTTATTTTTATAAAATTTTAAAATATTAAAAGTATTATTGTGTTTATAAGTAATACAGTAGTTTTTTTTTCTGTAAATTTTAATCTTCAAAGAATGAGGTGATAATTCAAGTAAACTTTAAGTATATCTTAATATTAAAAATAAAAATTTAGATTAAGTTGATGTTACTCCCTCTGTCTTATATATGGTGTCTATTATTAGCTTTTTAAAAGTTAAACTTTTTTAATTTGATCATAGTTATTTTAAATATTTTAATTTATTAAATTTTACAAAAAAAATATATTTTTAAACTATTTGATTAAAGATTTTTAAAACATATTTTTTTATATTTTTATCAATAATATATTTAAAGTTATAATGAGTCAAAGTTGAAAAAGTTTGACTAAAAAAAAGTCAATAATGGACAAAAAAAGTGGGACGAAGGAAGTATGAGTTAACCGAATTTAAATATAATCAAAAATATATTAATATCAATTTTTAGAGGATAATGTCCAGAAACAAAATTATCCAATAAAAATGATTTTTCTTATTTTAATTTATTATCTTTTATGGAATCAAGTTTGATCTTTTATAAGTGAATATAAGTACAAGTATTAAGTAATAATCATGAATAAAACATCTTAATCCTGTGAGTATAATTAGAAGAAACAATCATAATCAATACATTCATAACTATAATTATAATTAACAATTTAAATTAATGCATAACTAGGAGTATTTATTGTAATAAAGGCTAAAAATCGAATTAATACAGATTTTAATCTAAATTAAAATAATTTGAACTTAAATTCAAATTTAAACTTATTTTTATTGTGAAAAGTAGATCACTTATTAACCATTAATATTGTCAGATGCATAAATAATTAATCAATTTCTACTCAATTTGATTTTTTATTATTTTGGAATTTATTTAACGTTAACATGCAGTGTACTTGGGTTATACAGAAATCACGTAAACGGCACCGTTTTTGTTATGTTTGTTGGATGAAATTTTGAATTTTCAAATTATAAATTCTCTGGAACTCAACCGGTACGAACCGGTCCCAGAAACCCGAGCTAGAATTCGAATTCAATTTTGGCCTTTTCTTAGCCGTACGATCAAATAGATATAAGAGATACACAGTGCAGTAGTGGTAAATGTGTTAACCTGAAGCGGGTCATCCGACGAAGACCGGTCTAGTTCCTTTTGGCAAGTCTCATGTGGTTCTTCCCCACCAGTTATCATAAGCCACGTGTCCCACAACTTGATATGCCGACACTGCCCTATCAGACGACGGAGGAGTGGAGGGACCAGACACGTGCACGGGCGGAAAAGAGGCAGAGCGTGGGGACCGGAGAAAGTATGAAGGCGCGTGCACGGATGATGGACAGGACTTAAAGTACGATGAAAGGCTGAGACGAGCGCAGAGAGAAAAGCTGTCGCAACCGGCGTAAAAGTCGAGGGGTCTGGTCTCTCTGCTGTCTGCAGACACAAACTTTAGTCATTTGGGTCCTACCTGCTTTCCCTCCCTTTCTCTGCCGCAGAC
This sequence comes from Abelmoschus esculentus, assembly GCA_035048815.1. NCBI lineage: Eukaryota > Viridiplantae > Streptophyta > Magnoliopsida > Malvales > Malvaceae > Abelmoschus > Abelmoschus esculentus. Next base: position 16,624,463 of record JAUCBN010000033.1, read on the forward strand.
GCCGATTTCACCTTATCCCCACGCGCTTCCTTTCACGATCTCGGACATTTGTTTTTGCATTTTATTTATTCTCTTTTCGGTTTAAGGACAAAAGTATATCTTTGTCTTTTGAGACCAAACTTAAACATTTTTTACTTTAGAATTGAAGTCCACGTGAATCCAATCAATTCAATTACAATAATATAAATTTTTATTTATCATTAAACGTAACATAATAGATCAATAAAGGTTGATTCAAGTTGTAAACAGTTTGATTTCGCTTAAAAAAATCTCAGGTTTAAGACGTTATGTACACAAAAAATTTCAACCGGAATACTCATCCACTATAGTTAGGTGTATAACACGGATCGATCTACATTAATTAGCGTTAGACTCTAAAAACAAATGTACAAGATTATTGTATTGTTCTTATACGATTATCAGTTTGATTTTTTATTTTAATGATACACTAACTTTTTAAAAATTGATAATCAAAATAGGTATTACTATTAAATTATAAATTATATAATTAATAAACTTTTATAAATAATTAATTTCTCTTAAATACTATTAAAAATATAATTTTATATAATTTTTTCAAAATAATAAAAATTTATATTAAATTTTATTTTAACCGTATCTTAAAATATCTTACCGTAACATCTCTCGTTTCCCAAAACTGTAGTGACCGCCCAAATGACCAGCCAGTCTAATACTAACCAATCTTAGTGCGGTTGGTGACGAGCTGACGCAAAACATTAAAGTGAGACCGATGTCACCTTCTCTTATTAGAATAAAAATATTTTCAATAACAAAATATACTCTATATAATATTTTAATAAAAAATATAATTAAAATATATTCGGCTTGAAAAGTCGAGCAACACTACTCGAGGAGGCTAAAAATAAAAAGAAATAATTTTTAAAAAATTATGATATAATTTTATAATACGTTTTTTTTTATAAGTGTGTATTTTATTATCTAAGATAAAAAAATAAATTTAACGAAATTTCTTTAAAAATTGAATAAAAAATAATATTAAATGAAGTTTAAATAAAAAACTTAACAAATTTCAATAAATCATTAATAAAAGGAATGTAAAAATACAATAAATTATGATTAAATGTGTTTACTTTAATGCCAAAGGACCTAGAAAAAGAGATGATTCATGGGTATGGGCGATGGCCCTGAGTGAGGTTTGGGTAAGCAGCAGAAGGTGACAGAATGGACATCCGCCCGGAAATACAGGGAGTCGTACAGGAACACCTTCAGCTTTCATTCACTTTTTATTTTTAAAAAATTATTCATAATTATTAGTGGTATTATTTAATAAAAGCTATTTCTTTCACCTTTTTCTACCACACATCACTCTCATCAGTGGCAGCAGTGTGGCAGAAGCAGCAGTAGTTGCAGGCTTGCAGCACTGCTCCTGCTGTCAAGAACACCCCACCAAATATGGGAGAGTCTAAAAATGAAACCTTTAGTATAAGGGTCTGTAATAATAATATTAGATCATAATCGTTGGATTAAAAAATAAAAAATAAAAATTGATGAGTAATAAAAGCTTGATTTGATATTTTGGACAAACTCATCACCCGTCTCCTTTAAAAATTGTGTTTTTTGAGGTCTTGACTTAATTTCCCTTTCCTTTCTCTTTTGCAATGCTAACAAACCTTTGCTTTCTGAGCTCTAGAAATACAGTCATGAAATAGCCTGTTTTTCGTATCTCACTACATAGCTTTTTCAGGGGGAAAAACACTTCTTTCTGAGCTCTTTTTGAATACCCAATGGGGGGATTAATCGATCTGAACACTATGGAAGACGATGAAACGCCATCATCCGGTTGTTTATCTCCATCTTCATCTTCAGCATCCGGGTTAAGTTCACCTGGCTCTGCGTCTGGTTCAGGCTCTTCGGTTTGTTTGGAGCTTTGGCATGCGTGTGCTGGTCCACTTATTTCTTTGCCAAAGAGAGGAAATGTAGTGGTTTACTTTCCTCAGGGACACTTGGAACAAGTTTCCGATTTTCCCGCGGTTGTTGCAGCATATGATCTCCCTCCCCACGTGTTTTGTCGGGTTGTTGATGTCAAGCTCCATGTAAGCTACCAAACTCTAACTCTATTTTGTGTGGCATATATAGTCTTTCTCTAATCAGGTCTCGGGTTTTGGATTTTTTTTTATTTTTTTTATTTTTGGTTTCTGGGTTAATATTTGTGAGAAATATTTTAAAGGGGAGGCCAAGTTTGAATTTTTATTTTGAGAAAATGGATTGTGGTTGTGAATTTATGGGTTTAGCTCCTCAATTTTTGGCTGGATTTGGTATAGTTTTCCAGAGAACTGCCATTTTGAAGTTGGTTTTATCATAGGAAATTGTGTGTTTCAAGTATTTAAATTTCACCCTGTTTTCCTCTACATTTGTTTTTCCCCCTAAAATGAGAATTTGCTATGAAATGCTTGTTTTGTTTTGCAGGCTGAGGGTGCCACGGATGAGGTTTACGCCCAAGTTTCACTGGTTCCTGAATCCGAGGTGAGTATTATTCTAGTTTCTTGTTTTGCTTGGTTAACGGTTGCTTATAATCTTTGCATCAGTAGAATATTAGATTCAGTTTGATCCATATGACAATGACATCGTTCTGAATCAGAAATATAGTCCAATGATGAATTGAACTCTGTTCCTACATTCGGTGTCATTTTGTTGGTTAATGTTGGTTCTTCTCGTTTCATTTTTGTCTCGACTCTTGAGTCTGATTTTGTGTAAATTATGCCATATGTAGCAATTTGAGCAGGAATTTCGAGGAGGGAAGACTCAGGCGGATTTTGAAGAGGAGGATACTGAAGCCAATATCAAGTCAACCACGCCCCACATGTTCTGCAAGACGCTTACCGCTTCCGATACTAGCACACACGGAGGGTTCTCTGTTCCTCGTCGAGCTGCTGAGGACTGCTTCCCTCCCTTGGTTTCATTTTAAACCTCATTGTTCATTTCTATGTTTTTTAGAACAATTAGTTATGTTTTCCTAATGCAATCTCTGTTGTAGCTTTTTGAGTTTAACTAGATTGGTATTGGTAGGATTATAATCAGCAAAGGCCCTCCCAAGAGCTTGTTGCGAAAGACCTGCATGGTTCAGAATGGAGGTTTCGACACATCTATAGGGGTATGTAATTATGTATGCACTAGTTATCAAGATTCATTTTAATGTTAAGTTATATGAATTATTGATTTCCTTGATTAGCTAAAGATACTTCCGGTTTGAATAGGGCAACCACGGAGGCATTTACTCACTTCTGGATGGAGTGCTTTCGTGAATAGGAAGAAACTCGTCTCTGGAGATGCGGTGCTTTTTCTGAGGTTAGAAATTCTCCTTTTTGTGATGTTTTAGTTAATAATCCAATAGGAGAACTTATTTAGTGTTCATAACAGGGGCGAGGATGGAGAACTGAGGCTGGGAATTCGAAGAGCTGCTCAAATTAAAAATGGCTCTTCTATCCAATCTTTGTGCTGCCAGCGGTTGAACTGCAGCACTTTTGCAGATGTGATCCATGCTATTTCTATGAAAAGTGTATTCAACATTTACTATAATCCGAGGTATGTGGCTGCCTCATTTTTATAGTATAAACTATAAAGGCTATATTTGTTTTGTGCAATGCTTGCTACCTTAGAAGGTTTGAAATGAGAGAAGATATATAGAATATATTTTAATGTTTAGTGCTTTTAGCTCTATTTATGCTGGTATGCATACTTTGATATTCACATAGAAACTCACTTTGAACTTTGAAGTGGTTTATTGGGCTGACATTTTTCGCTTGTTATCTGAATATTACGGTACCTCTTTCGGACATCCTTTTGATATGTTGAAATAATGTACGTCCCACAATCAGAAATTTTAAGAAGTTATATTTAGACTGTAGTGTCGTATATAAAAGCTGATGTCATCATCGGAAAGCTTATTGTTTGCTATAATTTGTATGTTCTAGTTTTTCACGAGATCATTCTCTATGTCCACTTTCTTGATGAGATCTTGAAGCTATTTATTTTGGTTGGTGTAGTAGGGCGAGTTCATCAGAGTTTGTAATACCCGTGCATAAATTTTTGAAGAGTCTTGATCATTCTTTCTCTATTGGAAGGAGGTTCAAAATGCAATTTGAAGCTGAAGATGCTGCAGAAAGAAGGTACGAGTACGACCTTATAGATCCTGCAACTCTTCGGTTAAATTACTTGATTTTAGCCTAAAGCTGGGAGGAAAGATCTACTCTACCATGCTTTATAAAGGCCTTGAATTCACTTCATTTTTTTCTGCAGGCACTTGGGAGTCATATCTGGAATTAGTGATATGGATCCTGTTCGGTGGCCTGGTTCAAAATGGAGATGTTTGCTGGTATAGTTGAACTTATATATGGTTTCTTGTTCATTAATCGAAGTAGTATGTTAGTGTCCCCCACTGAGCAATCAGCATACTATTCTGTTAGTTGCCAGTTGCCACTCCTTTCTCTGTCCTAAACTTGGTCTTGACCTGTATGAACATGACAAAAAATATCTTGTTTGGTGCACCTTACTGTTTCAATTTGGTATTGCTGATGACTCTTACTCAGACACCAAGTTTTTAGGTTAAGCATATTCCTGCTAAAATGAAATATAATGTTGAATTTAGTCAATTGTTGGAGCTTTTGGATGCTTTGTCCGTGATGATTAGTTGTCTACGCTAGAAATGGCTTGAAAATCACCTCATTAGTTTACAAATTTATCAAAATTTACTAGAGTTAATCCAATAGCTTTTTTCTGGCTCTCCTCTTGCAGGTAAGGTGGGATGACATTGATGCCAGCAGGCATAACAGGGTTTCTCCCTGGGAAATTGAGCCATCTGGTTCTGTTTCTAGTTCTGATGGCTTGCCCACTCCCAGTTCAAAAAGGAACCGGGTAGGAAAATCTGAATTTATGGTTCCTGGTAAGTTTTTATGCAGGATTAATTCTCTTTCGTGTATTACAAGACAGTATTTGATTTGGTCCTTCATTCTTTCAACAGATGGAATTGGAGTATCCGACTTCAAGGAGCCTTTGCGGTCCCATAAGGTCTTGCAAGTTCAAGAACATTCTAGTTTTAACACTCTTTATGATGTTTCTGATACTCAGAATATGCATCGGTCTGAAATAAGGCGTTGCATTCCTGGTTCAGTTGATTCTTGTTTTGCAGCAGTGGGAAATGTTGGTAGGGACCCAATGGCAAGTCCTGATATTTCCTTTAAAAGTGTAGGCTTTGGGGAATCTTTCCGATTCCATAAGGTCTTGCAAGGTCAAGAAATTTCTGCAACCCCTCAACGTCGAAAAGGTTCAGCCGCAGATGAGACTACAGAAAATAGTCGTCTTGGTCTCCCTGATGCTGGTCAGTCCGGAACTAGAAGTGGATGGTCTTCCACAATTCAGGGGCATAATCCTCATAGTCGTATACGACAGTCTGTGCCATGTACACAAGCTTCATCACCGTCTTCAGTGTTAATGTTCCAACAAGCAAGCCATCCAATTCCGAATTTCATTCCTATAAATAATTTCAGTAGGCGGGAAAAGGAACAGGGAGTTAACACATGGAGTTCTTTTTGTGCTCCTGAAACATATGGTGAAAAGCTATTTCCCTCTTCCGGTGAACATGATTCCCGTGGAAGGGATCTTGGGAGCTCGGATCCATTCGGTCATTCAATTGATTCTATTCAGTTTGGTGATACTCTACCTCTAGCTGCTCAACCAGCCCTTAGTACAATTCAAGAATTAGATTCCTCTAAAAGTAGCTGCAGACTTTTCGGTTTCTCCTTGACCGAGGGAAGACATGATGCTAACAAGGAAGAAAGCATGCCTCGTGTTGGAGAACAGTTACACCCGAATTCTCCGACGACAAGCACAGTAGGAAGCAATTGTACCAAAGTAAGCAACCTCTATGCTGTCAGAGATATGGTCTTTGATATTGCATTGTAATAAGATCGATGAATATGGTATAACGGTGCAATCGGAAAGCTGTAACTTCCCCAGGTCTTCTTATTATGGGGAGAAAGGAAGAAAAGTATCAGGATGTTTACTCATCCGGTGGTCGGAGACCGAAGTTTTAATTTTTCTATTAACAGTAATATTTTGTTGTTTCGGAGAAGTTTACAACCGTGTCAAAACCTTGAAGCATTCGGTTCTGGAGTGCTGACACTGCTTTCATGGTTGCATTCTTGTGGCATGCTTCATAACTTGAAGTGCATCCCGGTGTTTCTGCCGAAGATTTTCGGTGTTCATGGCCGACTTCCGGGTGTGATTACTGTTAAAACAAACTGCATTTCGAGTTTTAACTCATTCAAGTTGATCTTATATGTATGTATACTGATGAAGATGCTGCAGAAGCTAGCAGCTGATGTTGAGGAAGAATATGTATTTGCTAAAGTTGCATGTATGTTTTTACTGAAAATCTAGCTTTTATGACCGGAAGTCGGAAAAAATGCCACTTTTTTATTATCAAACTACTTGATTTTGTCTTGAACTAGCGCTTTGTTATTATTTATAGGGATGGTAACGATCGAGGGTAGGATTTTGATCGTCTCGACTTTGATTCGAAAAATATTTAATTTGATATAATAAAAAAATAATTCAGTTTTGATCTAGTTTTAATATTTTAATAAAATAACTGTTTAGATTCAATCTAAATAAAGAAACTAATAGAAATATTAAATAAAATATAAAATATAATAAATATATCGAGTCAAGTCAGAGATTTTTGTACACTAAAACTGATTCGATCTTATTTTTTCAATAACTCGATCCGAATTTATTTTTTTTAATAAAAAAATTCGTCTTTATCAGATGGTATCGGAACACATCGATTTCGAGTCAAATTACAATCTTTATATATTTATATATATTAATGATTGGTATTTTGTTTATATTTATATTTATACCATCTTTACATTACAATTATATCAAATTTGATAAAATAATAAATTGTATTAATTTTAATTTCTATATTTTATTTAAGTAGCTTAATTTAATTTCTTTAGTAAATTCATAGAGTAAGAATAAATTAAATAAAAAATGAAAAGGGAAAAGGAAAATCCCTAAACCAGCTTTATTACCACGCTGCCTTTCAGGGTATTACCTTAAGTTCCCTGAAAAGACTAAAACACCCATGCATTAATTTACATTAACAGAAGAAATCACGTACATCATCGTAAATTAGCACCCTTCTCACCGCCTATATATATGAAAACAAAAGCCAAATAGCCTGAATCGTTGCCTTTCGCTTTTCCTCCCCATTTTCAAACCTCTGTTTCTTGGAATAGAAAATCCAAGAAAACGTTTCAAGAAACAAAGAAAACTCTCCCAAATTAGAGCTAAATTTATATATAATAAGGATTAAATTGATAAAAATTACAAATGTTAAGGATGAAATTTATCTTTATACCTATTATTAATAAATACTCTTTAATACTTTAATAATGCTAAAAATTTAAATTTCACCAACCATCCCATTTGATTCTAAAAAAATCTTAAATATAAAACCCAACCCTTAAAATCAATTTCACTTTTTCTTAAAGTTTTCTTTAATAAGGTGTATTTTAATAACATTAATTAATTAAAATATTTTATTGGTGCATTTAATAAAAGATATTTAATAAAAATTTCATTTAAGAGATTTTATAGTTTATTGTTTAGGGTTTAAATGTGTATAGTTTAAGTTCGAAGTGTTTTAAGGTTTATGTGTTAGGTTCTTTAGAAATTAAATGACTTAAATAATAAAGCAATCATCTTTAATGAGATTATTATTAAAAGTTTCGTATTAAATGTAATAACAGGATTTAAGTATTTAGGATTTATGGTATTAAGATTTAAGTATTTAAGGTTTTTATTTAGGTTTTGGATTGTAGAGATTAAATGACAAATAATTAAATAATTCTCTTAAATGAAATTATTATCGAGAGTTTTATTTTAAATATAATAATAGGGTTTATCTTGATAGGGTTTAAGGTTTAAGTATTTTAATTTTAAGATTGCAGAGATTAAATGATAAATAATTAAATAATTATCTTAAATGAAATTATTATCGAAAGTTTTATTTTGAATACAATAATAGGGTTTTGGGTTTAAAGATTTAAAATTTTTGTTTATAATTTTGTATTTATGATTTAGAGTTTCAGAGAATAAATAAATTAAATAAATCCATTAAATAAAATTTAAAATCCCATATTAAATATAACAATAAAATGTTTGCTTAATTAATATTATTAAATACGTTTTAACCTATGTCTTAATGACAAACCTGCATAGGTTAGACAAAGCCTAAAAAAATAAAAAAAAAAGTTGTATATTCGAAAGTGATAAACTTAGCCAAAGGGTTTCCCTTTCCCACCACCTTTTTTATTTTCTTGTACAATTTGTCTTTTTCTTTTGATTTTGACCAGGAAATGAAATTTTCAACACCCTTGCTTGGGCAACAAGGTTGCAGAATATTACAACTGTGGAAAGCGCGTTTGGATTAGGGCAGAAACTTCCCAAATCTAGGGATATACCATTCCCTTGTTCCAATGATCTTACATATCATAAGATGGTTAAGTCATCGTCAGATATAAATTTTATATAGTAATTTTAAATTATTATTAAAATTATTTTATTTTTACTCTCTTAGATTTTTATAAATTCACTTGTTAACATAAAATTGTACGTTTATTTCTGAACTATCTCGTTTTTTAAATAATCTAAATTTAAAAATATAATTTATATATTTATTTTTTAAAAAATTAAAATAAAATACATATATTACTTTATAATCACAGTAAAATATAAAAAAAAATAAGTCGAGATAAGATGCACATCGTCTACCTCTTTCTCATGTCTCCATTTGTACCTCCGTTTTAAATTAAAGGGTTTAGAGTTTAGGGTTCTAAGTTAGAGATTTTGGTTAGGGTTTAAGAAAATAGGGATAGAGTGTATTTTTTAAGGTGTAGGATATAAAAAATAAGGGTTAGGGTTTAAATTAAATTTAAATTTTTAAAAAATTTTAACAGATACATAAATAAAGACATAATAAAAAGGTAAAAGGTTTTTACTCATCTTTGAGACATGCAATTTAGTTGGTCATTGTGCTAATTTCTAAAACATTATAGCGTAAAGTAACTCTCATGTTTATGCCATTACATCTCTTTGATATCTCCTTTTCCATTTCATCACGTAGCTCAAGGGTGTAAAAAGAGCCACTTCATACTATTTTGAACTATAATAAAGTTGGAATATATGAACAGGTCATAAAATATTTTTATCCAGATCAAAAGAAATGAGAACCGTTAGGAAGAATTTTCATCTTTCTGAATCATCATTAGTTAAATAATCAATCGAACTTTTAAAGACGAAATTAAAATCAAATATTAAAATAAATAAATTGTTTAACTAATATTTAAATACAAAATAAAACAAATTACATCTTAGTGTTATTACCATAAATATCATACCTTACAATAAATGCCTACAATGAATATAATATATGATTACAGTAAAAAAAAAAAGCAGTTCTGCAGCAGCTCCCTTGGCTCAGGCATGCACCTGAGCCATTCTTTCATCCCCTCTAATTCCTCAGCAAAATCACAATCCTATAACTAATTTTAACCATTACAGAACAACAGCAACAACATCGACACCAACCAAACAGGTCATTTGTCTCAAACATTTATCTTTTTAAAGTAATCTTCCTTTTCCTTTGCTTGTATCAGAGGTTAACCTAAAAGATGAAGATCCGTGACCTTGAACAACAAAACTAGGGATTATCTGAGGTGGGTTTTCTCTGTAATGATGACTTCCATGATCAAATGAAACAAGAGGTTGATTGTAATACTCAACAAGACCCCCACTGTTTGAATTATGGATGTTTTCTCTCTGAGGGGTTTCCTTAATATCACCACTCGGACCGCATTGTCTAGGTTGGGTTTGGTAAAATACTTTAGAAACCACTAACTCACCATCTTTCTCCTCTTCGGTGTTGCCGAGGTGATATTGATGCATTACCCAGTTTGTCTTCTCCGGCTTCCTTCGCCTGCCGTAGTTGGTGTAGAGTACTAGAATCTTTTTGAACCCTTTCACTGTCCCTCCGACCAGAACTGGTCTGGTTTTGCCTGTTTTATGCCACCTCGTCTCGCTTCCATCATCGTCGTCGGTGTGTACTTTTCTTCTCTTCCTAGTCCCTGTTGTGTACGCCTTGGAGGGTCGATGAAAAAAGTGTCGAATTTGGCCATCTTTGCTTACACCTGCACCATTCAAATGTTACCAACAAATAAGAAACATTTGTACTGTTTTACTTGCATTGTATTATTTGGTCTACGTATCAAAATTCATAACAATGAAATTATTCAGGATTATACACCAAAGATTTTTTTTTAACTCTCTTTAGTTCAACGTCTCTTATCTTCGAAGTTCTTCCACTAGTATGTCTTTTCGGGTGTAAAAGGCATACAAACCTATATCTCTTGGTTTCAATAAGGGTTCTTAGCGTTGTTTTTATTCGAGTATAAAATTCCTTGTGATTCGATTGAATTGAGTATGATTGTATGTGTAATAGCATCTACTATACCAGTAACATCAATGAAGCCGATTATTATAATTGTTGATATCATTTTCAGTTTAATTTCTAGAATTTATTTCATAGTTTAGGGTCCTCTTTACTAACTAAAATAAAAGAATTTGATCCAATGATCTAAATTGAATCAGATTAGAGTTAAAATAGTTTAGCGACCTAATGAAGCAATTGGGATGGCTTAAAAAAAACAATGGCTTTGAGTAGAATGAAAGGTTCTCACCTAATCAAGACACCCAAAAAACACTAAACATCAACAATCCTTGTCTTTAGGACAGATACTGAGTTTACTGCAGCTAAATCAATAAAATCAAAGCATGAAAGAAGTACCTGGAAGCCCCTCTGGGTGAGTATAACAAATCCCATTTTCTCCTTCAAGAGTTGGAATAAACTCATCAATCATGGGATGAAGCTTGCGTTTGTCCAATATTACCTTTGCTTCTAAATGCTCCAGAATTTCCTGATCCGTCGGATCAAATTTCACTCCCGCCGGTAAACCAGGCAAATCATGAATCCCTGCCTGAAATCACATAAAAGTAGAGATAAGTACTAGGGAAAAAGGCTTTACTTATAGAGTAAGTTATGATTATGTACGAACCTGGTCTTGGCAGGGCATGCCATGGCCACATGAAGGACAAGTAATAGTTGGGGTTTCATTGTTTTTGGAGACTGAAACAACTGCTTCTTCTTCATCTTCTTCGGCGGTGGAGGCGGCGGGTTCTTTACTGGCGGCTGAAGTGACAATATTACACCATGTCATCTCCCTTATTCTTCTGGTTTTATTCCCATTAGAAACCCGAGTTTCGCTTCTTATTTCTTCCTCCACTTCTTCAAACATGTAAAACACAAGAATTCTAACAAGATTGAGACATGAAATCAAAGAGAAGAAAAAACCCAGAAAAAATAAAAATAAAAGCAAAACTTGTCTCTTCTGCAACACGGTTACAGTTACCAACTTTTCTTTCTTTCTTGATGTTTGGCAATGGAATTTAATTCGTCCAAGTTGTTGTTTTTTCCTCTTTTTTAAAGAAAATAAAACAATTTCTGCTTATGATTATATATAATTATTGTTTTGCTGTATGGCTGATACGGTTATAAACAGAGAGAAGGATCGGAAGGGAGAGTATCAAAGGTAGAAGAAACTGATATTTATTTAGTTTCGGCAATTATTTTTCAAGGAAATAAAAACACTAATAAATAATAAATTTTAGATAATTGTTCCTTGGACGTCAAGTTGGGTTATGTTAGTCCATGTGCGGTTGTATGATAGAATATATGCAGATGCAGTTGTTTAACCAAATAATAGTAATAAATATAGTAACTTTTAATTAGTTCAACAAAATGATGATGAAGTCTTTTAAGTAATATTATTTTAAAATATTAATGATGTAAAAAAATAAATGAAATTTAAAAATTATATCATAATAAATTTTAATAATATTAAATATAAATTAATTAATAAATTGATATTAATAATTATAAAAATTACATCTCTTCAATAAAGGTAATTTAATCATTTTAAATTAAATTTTATTAAAAATATTTTAAATTATTTTAATTTAATCTACAATTATTGGTTTTACGCTTTGTTAATTTGATTTTCCTTTTTAGTAACATTCTTAAACTTTTTTAGGTCGGTCGATACTTTTAATCCTTAAACTAAAAAAAATGCTAATACTTTTTATTTTTTATTCTTAAATTTTTATTTTTAAAAAAATTGAACCGACTAACACAAAAAATAAATGGTCTAAAAGTTGGCATTGATTATTTATTCCTTATATAAATATATTTAAATTTATAAATAATAAAATTTATTTTATTAAAAATCATAAAAAATTATAAAAAAAATATTGAAAAGTTTAGAAAAAAGTATAAAATGGTTACTTTTTTTCTAACAATTAGGGTCAATTAAAAAAAATAAATAAAACTTAAGGAAATAAGATGAAAGACTTTAAAAAGTTTGAAAAGAGTTTAATAACTTTTTACCTTACTCTAAAAAACTTTTAAACATAATTATTTATTAGGCATAAAGATAATTTTAACCCTTAACATTTATAATTTTTATCGTTTTGATCTTTATTCTTTTTTTTTTTTTGATAAATTTAACCCTTAATCTATATCTTTTTAACAAATAGCTCATATTTTAACTACTATGATAACTGGACCGTTAAAAATCTAACAATGATGACATGTCATATGGATATGATAATATATTTTAAATGACATGATATCTAACCTATCAAATATATATATGAAATATAATTTTACTCTAATATAAAATATAAAATAATTAAAATTCAATAAAATTTTAAAAATTAATTAATTCTAAAATAAAAGATTATTAAACATTCTCAACCATAACTATGATAGAATCAAAGTCCTATCTTAAAAAAATATGAACACAATTCAAAATTAATTAATTTTTTAGATAGGATTTTAATTCTATCGTAGTTAGGGTTAAAAATGTTTAATAGTATTTTATTTTAGAATTTTTTTTAATATTTTATTTTAATTTTAATTATTTTAGATTTTATATTAGAATAATATTATATTATATATAAGTATTTGATATGTTAGATGTCATGTTATTTAAAATATATTACCACATGCATATAACATGTCATTATGGTTAGATTTTTAACGGTCCAGTTATTATGGTGTTAAATGTTAAAAAGATATAGATTAAGAGTTAAATTTATAAAAAAAAAAAATAAAGACCAAAACGTTAAAAATTATAAATATTAAGGGTTAAAATTATCTTTATACTTATTTATTAAAGCATTAAATTTCCAGTGATATTGACATGGAAGTTCCCGTGATAACCTTTGTGTATTGCATGGTAATTTCTTAAATTTAATTTAATTTTTATTTTTTTATAGATTTTAAATTATTTATTATCATAACATTAAATACAAATAATTTAACGTTATTATGAAATACAGGTTAATTGTCATGTGGATTATTTCAGAAATATTTTTAGAATTTTAATGTTTTAGTTTGTATTCTCATTAATAATCAATTTAATTCTTTTTAAAAATCCAAATTAATAAAAATATGTAAACATTGAGAATTAATTTTTTTAGCGAAAGGGATAAAAATTTTAGAATAATGCATCCTTCATCGTTGATCAAAGTTGATCTGATGGTGTATATTTTGATTAAACGGCTAGGAGTAAAATGATTCAATGGAAGTTGAGCGTACAGGATCACAACCTTGACGTATCATTTTAAGACAGCCGACATGACACGTTAATGGATAATGTTGAGCCATGTAGGAGAGCTTCTCCTAGAAGCTACGCTAACACAACATGGAAAGACTTCTCCGTTAAGCTTCGGAATTTATTTCTTTTTTAGGGAATATTTTGCTTTGAGAGTTTGCAAAAGTTTGTGTTATTGATTCTCATAATTCGCGAGTTATTCAAATTTAATTTAATAATAAAATAATAAATATTTAATTTAAATTAATTTAATTTAAAATTTTATAAATTAAATTAAATAAAGTTTAATTTTTTTGATAAGTTTGTGAATAATTTATTATTTTTTATAATATTTTTAATTTCTTCCTTACCTAGCAAGTAATTTCACCTTTCTAGGGTTTTATTTTTAGTTAGTCAAAAAGCAGATTGTGAAGTAGTGATCCTTTTGAAAAAAAAAACGCAATTATATTTATTCTAAGCTTAATATCTTATTATTTATGTATTATAGTTTAATAATTTATTTCATTTTATGCACAAGTTTTCTATGTTATTATTTGTACTATTATTTTATTTTTCCCATCATTTTAATAGTAATTTCAATTTAAAAAATCACATAATTAAAGGCGAAATATAATTTATAATTTTAAATTAGAGAAATATATTTTTAATATTGTACGAAAATATAAAATTTTCAGAAATATAAGACTAGAATATCTATGAAATTATCAAAAAAATATTTAATTTAAAAATAGTAACAAATAACAAAGGAGTAATGCTGGCTTTTATTTTGTTTGCGTTACAATACGTACATTCTATAGTATGAAAAAATAGATAACCTATTTTATTGGTTGAAATTAAATGCCATTTAACCTACTTTTAATTATGAAATGCAATTAATTTTTATTTTCACTTAAATATATTAATCGAACTAAATATATCAACAGTGATAACATGAAATAATAAATATCTAATGTCGATATATAAAATTAATATTTTAAAATATTTTTATAGACCGTCTTTATCTGTAGGCGCAGGTGCAGGTGTAGGTGATTCTGCTGATGCTTTTTCTCCCGATGAAGAAAAGAGATTCTCAATACCGCTGTACAAAATTAATATAAACCCAAAAATAATAATAAGAAATTCATATATAATTATAAAAATTATAATTTTAGTTTTCATGAGATTTTTTTACCTGATTTTATTTTTTGTCCAATCGGTCCATGACGATGATTTTTCCTTTGTTTCTTCTATAACTGGTCCCTCAACTTCTATAGGATTTGTCGCTGGTGAAAATGAAACTTCGATATTACCGACGACGGAATTAACCGAAAGAATCATGATCATTAAAATCAAAACAACGATCGAAATAATTTTTGTCATATTTTTTTTTAATTTATTCACTGAAATACGATGAATGATTTGAAATTAAAATGATGAGGAATTTATAGTATTTGATGGAGGAGACATATGCGGCGAGTCTATGGGTAGGAAATAACTAACAACATTGTTTTTATATATTTCTCTTTTTTATATCTTATATCGAGAAATATAATGATAGAATACGAGCACTCTATCTCAAGTGATTAAAAAAAGGTTGTTGTTTTTAAAGGTCACGGTTCGAGCACCAATATTACTAGGAAAGAGATTGAATGATTCATATCAAATGATGGAAACTATATTTTAGAACGTTAATTAACCAATAAATGGGTCTCACCATTTTTTAAATATATATAATTCTTTTAAAATATTAATTAACAATAAATTTTAATTTAATTCTCTTATTATTATTGTCCGACCCTAAAATATTTAAACCACGTTCATGTAGTTAATTTGTCATTGCATTTTAAAAAATATAATATATAAATTTAAAATTTTATTTTTTTTATTCAGCTAACAGTGATTATAGTACTATATGTTTTAGAGTATACTCTTAACCTTTAAACATTAATCGCTAAATTACTCAAAATTTTAGTTTGTTAAGTGATCAATATTATTATAAACATAAAAATAATTAATTGCTTTAAAATATATATTTAACTAATATTTAAATTATTTAGTATTATAAAACATGAAATATATTAATTGAAATTATAATGAAAATAAAAAATATTTTTTGTATAAATAATTCTTTTTAGCAGTTATATGTGCTCCATTAAAATATATAAAATACAATTTTTTTTATCTAAAAAATTAGACATGAAAAGATATATAATTTTTAAACAAATGAATTATTTATTAATCTTATAATTTATATCATGATAAAAAAATTATTAAGATTAAATATTAAAAAAATGAAGCTATCATATAATATAACAAATGAAAATTCAAACTGTAAATTATTTTTCCAACCACAAAAATTATACAATTTAATTTTCACATTTTAGGTTAAAAAATACTTTTTAAATATACACTTTTAAACTTAACAGTTGAACTCGTTTTCTAAGATAAATATCATTTCTTTTTTATTAAAATTATTTATCGAGTTCTAAAAAAATTATATTTTTTTTACTAAATTTGATGCTTAAATTCAACTTGAAAACTAAATTTGGTCGGAGGTGAATGGCTTTGTGGGTCAAAAGCCCAATTTCCTACATTTTATTCACAGCCCAATCCCAACCTAAGCAAATGCCTCTTCAACAATTTTTTTTCGTAAGTGTTTTAATTTAAGATTTAGAGATATAATTTAAGATTTATAATTTAAGGATTTAATTAGAATATATAATTTAAGGTTAGAATTTAAAGTTTACGTATTAAAAATTAAATCCTTAACATATTACTCTAAACCTAAACCTAAATTATAATCATATTTTCTAAATTTTAAACCCCTAAAATTTAATTGAATTTCTAAACCCTATAACTAAAACTAATTTAATTGTGAAAACAAAAAGTTTCATCGTCAATGCACGAAATATTTTCTTATGTTCTAATATATTGTTTACATTAAGTTCATCTCATAATTCAAAGTATTCAAGCTTGAGTAAATATATTTTATACTCAAGATCATTTAATTAGTCAAGTAGTTAAATATATTAATCTATTATTATTTTTTATAAATTCGAATATCAAAGTTTTTATTAGACATTTATTGACACGCGTTGTGTAGTGTCAAAAATAAATTTTTTCTTTTCAAATAATAAATAGGAAATTAAATGTAGTAAGTGAGAAGAAGGGTCGATCCCATAGGAACTAAAAACTATTCTGATTGTGTTTGTTTGGTTGATGATTCAAGAAGATGATTTACTTATGCTTGAGTAAAAAAAAGTTTTTGTCGAATTAAATAGACTAAGTAATTGAAGAAATCGAAATAAAAAAAGTAATTTAATAAAATGAATTTTAATTTAAAATTCAAATCTCGGCCGATAAACTATCTGAAACACTGATAAGCTATCACGTGCTTGCTGACACCATCTTTTAGAAGCTGCTGACCAAGTGTCACGTCAGATTTTCATGTCCAAAGTCATTCTCACCAATCTAGACTCGATAAAAAAATAATTTTTTTTTTAAAAAAATCAATCATTTAAGTGCATTTTCGAGATTTACAATCCTGCACAAAACAGACATTTCGCTCAAATTCAAGTAAAAGGAAAGGATAGCTCTTTAAGTTTAATTTTTCGTTTATTTACATTAAAATACTTCAACGTTATCTTGAGAAAAAAAAAAACTTCTACGTCTAATTAGATATAATATTAGTAAAATATAATTAATTAACTAATTATTATTTATTAGCATTACACTTAAAATTTCGTTTTATAAATAATTATTTAACCCCGTGGAGAAAAATCTAGTATTATTTAAAATCATTCTCGAGATGTAATTCTTTGTCCACTAATATATTATCTAAAATTTCATTTTCAATATTTCTTCCTTTCCACTCCATATAATATAATAATATAATCTAGTCTAGTGTATTATACGTAAGACAGAGTAATAATTATTAATTAATGGGGAATTAATGGAAATCCCTAGATCAAATGGCATGGATCCACGTGTCATCATCTAAACACATGATTAATAATTTTCTAGACTCTATTAAAAATATATTATAGGCCATTTTTTAATTAACTTACTCAAATGGTACTTTTAATAATTAATTTCAAAAATTAATAAAAATAATATGAATAAATATTCATATGATAATAAATAATAAAAATAATAAAAGGGTAATTTTAATTAATTGAGATTATTATTATTTTGATTAAATAAAATAATTTTTTTAAAATAAATATCAGAATTTGATATTATTTTTCGAAGAATAGGACAAACCTCTAACCTACACTTAAACCGTTGATGTTACTTTGCGGGGCCCTTTTTTTTACTCAGTCCTCTCCTCATCCTTATCCATAATTTGGGCTATCTCCACTCTTCAATCTTCTATTGCCAATATTTTTATTTTAAACATAAATTTCAAAAAAAATTGATAAATACAATTATAGGTAATAATAATTATGTTTTTAATGGGAAAAGTACATAATAAATTAAAATTACATATAATTTCAGGATGTATATCTTAAAATGTGTGAAATTTGCCACAATGTGAAAAGATTGGAAGTAGCAAAAATCAGTTGCATGTTACTAGGAACAGGAAAGAGATATTTTTGAGCTAAATCTTCTTCTATATAATGGAGGAAATAAAGCCACCCAGAAGTATACAAAGAAGAGAGATTATTCAAGGAGAAACAAAAATGGTTCTGCTAGAGAAGCTGTGGGATGACGTAGTGGCCGGACCTCAACCGGAGCGCGGCCTTGGACGGCTTAGGAAGATTACCACCATCACCACTCAGCCCTTGTCGAACAAAGGTGAAAAGAAAGAAAACCCTAAACAAGTTTAGCTTTTGATCGTTTGATGATATTTTTTAAGTCTTGGTTTGTCACTCTTGGAATTATGCATCGTTTTTTTGTCAGATGAAGCTTCGTCCACCACGATGCCGGCGACTCCTACGACTCCTACGACCCCGACGACGCCGGTGTCGGCGCGCAGGGAGAACGTGTGGAGGAGCGTGTTCCACCCAGGTAGCAACCTTGCTACCAAAGGTATCGGTGCTGAAGTTTTCGACAAGCCTCAGCCAAACTCTCCTACTGTTTATGACTGGTCCGTACAGATTCACTCCCCCTCCCCTTTTCCCCAGTCATTTGCATGCATGGATAACTTAATATGATCGAGACTAAGATTTTTCCTTTTGTTTTTGGTCTGTTTGGTTACCGAGAATATGAATTAAAATGTAGTTAATAACTTCTTCTGGGTATAGTGGCTAAAAACTAGTACAATATGAAATCTTGATTTTGATGATTCCTTTGTGATTAACAGGCTTTACAGTGGAGAGACTCGGAGCAAGCACCACCGCTGAGTGGCGGAGATTGCTTTCTACTGAACCAGCAGCGGGGTTGCATATAAATATCGTCCTTATCAAGTGTAGTAGGAAGATCTCGGCCGTGAACGGAGGCTCCTATGTTAAATAAATAACTGGAATCGTATTGTATGAAATCTGCTATTATTAATTTAATGAATTTTGGGTTTCTTTACCGATTGATTCAGACAGATCTCTGTAATTTAGTGGTTAAGGATTGAATTATTGAGGTGAGAGAGTGGATAAGATGAGTTTTATTTTTCAAAGTAGGGTGGGAAGTGGGAACCACCATGATTAAGTATAAGATTAAACACAATTAATCAACATTTTAATTAAACATGAAAATAAAATCTTTGAACTTTACCAACTTGGACTTGTACATTGTGAATATAGATAATTAAAAATAAACACTCTCAAATCTTCATTTTAATTTTCAAAATTCATTCTGTAATAAATTTAGATGGAGGGTAAACTAATGGCCTGTGTTGGATATTAAAATAACAAATAAATTCAATAATTTTATATATATCTGCTTCCAAAAATGCCTACTGATACTTGGTCTACTATTCCTAAACTAAACTCCCCCTGTTTGTATGAGATAAACCACTCTTGGACAACAATTGGAACCAAATCTATTTCAGATTCAATATATTAATTCTACATGTTTGTCCATACTTGAATATGTTGCAACAGAAATGTGAAACATCTTGAGTTATAGTCTAACAAAGCTGGCACTAAACTTGCCTTTGTCCATCTGTATTCTCCTCCTTCTGATATGCAAGGATCTGAAAAGGTAACTCAAATTATGAAAAAAATTGTAACCAATGTAGGGTGGTTTATGCATGTCCATGTATTAGCATAGCTTATGTATGTGCATGCATTAGCATAGTGTATGTATGTGCATGTGTTAGCATGCTTTTGGATGCAATGATCCGAGATATTAGTTGTTTTGACATAAAGGTGGTCATACGGAGACAATTTTTCAATTTGGGATCAGAGATGTTAAAAGTATGGACACTTATTCTAATTAGAAGAAGAGCTTACCAAATGACCATGACTGGTATTTTTTAGCCCAAGTCCTGCCAAAGTTTCTTCTTCGTTCAAAATTTGCAACTTATCTTTGACCGATTCCGCAAAACCTGACTCGGTCGTTGTAAGGGTTGACATGCTGACCATTGAATATAACTCTTTTACCAGGTAGATTTTGATTTCACTGGCTTGCAAAGAAGTTTGCAGAGCTACGTACTAGGTAAGAGGTCAGTTAAGTGTTAGTTTCTCAATTGTCTGATGTTTTGAAGTAAAATGGAACGGCTAATAAATGAGGAATGGGTTTCTGATGAGAGAATAATTACCTGGCAAAGATTTCTAACCAGCAAAGTAGGCCTGCAGCAAAGGTAAGGCCTCTGTAAATGAGGTATTCTTTGTTCATCAACTGATACAAGCATAAGGTGGACATCGAGCTGAAAGAACATAGAGCAAATCAGCAATCCAAAATTTCAGCAAGTTCAACTGATAATTTAAACCACTGGTAGTCTAGAACAACATTATTGATCATTTCATGAATTTTGTAGGTAATGAGAAGCTTTTATATGTCAATTTCATGGTAGTTAAATCAATATTTTGGACTTGATAAGTCTCACAATTTGGTTAATTGAACCAAAAAAAATGCAGTTGCTGATTCTTTAAGATGGCAGACTACTATATAAGATCACCACCGAAAATTCAACTTTACCTTATCATCCTTCTCGTCTACGTTACGAAGACAATCCACCAACTTAGAGAGGCGGGTGTTTCGGATGTTCTTTCCATTTCCACTGCTCAAGCTGCCATGTCTTGTGTGACTGCGTATGCCGCCTGCTCCCCAATGAAGCCTTTCTGAGATGCCACTAAAGGCAGCAAACAAGCCCAATGGTTCTTTATTAACTTCAGAACCATTTTCATCACCACTCAAACTGTCATGTGCTGTGTGATTGCGGATGCTGCCCGCTCCCAACTGAACCCTTTCTGAGGAACCAAGTGCAGTAGATGCACCCAAGGGTTCTCTGTTAACTTCAGAATCGTTTTCGTCACCAACCCCATTTGCACTAGTAGTTGAAGAAGGTTGAGAAAACCGACCCTCCCATCTCTTCAATCTCTTTGGTTTGACCTCAGTAAGATCCTCATCAACCAAAGATGAATCCGTGCTTCCATTTTCATTCACATCCTCAATATTATCATTAGACACTTGATGTTCAGAAGTTCGATATTTTCTCCTCCCTCGATAGCGACAGTTTGATCTCCTTGGAGTTGCAGATGCAGTGCCTTTAACTGTCCGTTTCCTACCCATAACTTCTGATTGCCGGTGCAAAGTCTGGGCAATGGAAGCTTGAATCTGATGCAGATTATCTCCGATTATTAATTTAATTAATTGCTTTTATTTTTTAGAAATGGAGTACAAACAAATGAATGCATTTTCACTCCGAACAGTACTTTAAATTAGCATATAGTTAAAATGGACAAAGAAAACAAGGAATCTGATGCCTCACCTGCTTATTCCGAGCTTTCTCCTCCTCATGCAAAGTGAATTCCTAAATCACAAAGTGATGAATTGTTGAGCTTTAATTATAGCAGAGAAAATCAGATTCCAATGTGCACATAGAGATCAACCTAATTATACCTCTTCCTCGTGTTTGTCAATATCTGGATATAGGGCTGCAATGAGGGCATCATAGTTAGGATCATCCCTCAGGGACCGACGACTAGCACAATGAGTGCGGCAAGCTGGGCATTCATTGTTCCTGCCATTAGACCAAAGAGTCAAGACAGAATATCGGAGAAAATAAGTGTTCGAGATCACATGTCACTCTTAAACCATGGATCTTAGTAAGATGATCCTAAATCAAATCAGGTCACAGAAATCTAAATCTGATCCACATTTAGGTGAACTAGTGAGGAGAATGGAACGGTTTGAACATACCCCATCCGCATTGATTTGTCAATGCATTCTCTACAGAAGCGGTGTAAGCATTCCATTACAGTCCTTGTTTTTCGAATGATACCTTAATTAAGAAAAAGAAAGAGTTATATTTTTTCTCAGCAAACGTTTATGTTTATGGTGCGCTATGCAGAACTATTATTTAAACAAAAAAATGCAGAAGCATACTCCCTGTTCTAAGTGATTTCTTAGTATAAATTGAATCCATTTCTTTCAGATATGTTGAGCAATCTTGAAACATGAACACCTCATAATAGTTTAGATTATCGGAAAGCTATACAAATAAATTTAACAAAAACAAAACTAGCAGAAGAATAACAACAGATTCAAACACCTAACTAATTGAGCGAGGAGTTGATTCACCAACAGTCGAAAACTGAACCCAAAATACATGAAAATTCAGGAACTTTAGCCAGTTCATAACTCATTATCTGCGTCCCAAATGCAAAAAAAATGCATCAATACTGAAGAACAGTAAGTTTTTGTTTTCATAGACTGAGCTAAAGCTCATATCAGAATTCAAATGATATAAGTATTGACATGATTTTCAGCAACATGCATGTTCAAAACAAAGTACAACCATAAGACGGTTATCTTGCCAGATTAACTATAAGAGTTCAAAAACAAATGCTAATAAGTCCATTATGATGAAAAATGTAGCCAGCACCACAAAGGTAAACATATTAAACAAAAATCCTCAAAAGAACATACCCAGGCAGATTGGGCATTGCACTTCTTTGCGTATGTCAGATAATTTTATTATAACACAACTGCAATGAAAGACAAGGGAAAAAAGTTAGCATAACAATATATAGGACACCACACTATTTCTCTTTTAATACTCACTTATAATTGTAAAAACATTTTGACAGATATGAAATACACTGGAATAAATGTAAAACACGCCTTTTCAGAATTATAAGTTAAAAATAGTTGTACTTTAAAGCAATTAAGTTTCATCCTTAAATCTGTTTAAGTTTTAACTTGAATTCTACTGCAGAGGGATATGCATTCATAAAGTAATTAGACACAAGTCATAAACCACATGGTTACTGCACTTCGGCACGGCAAATTCAAATTATCATTAACGCAACCAGTTTAACTTGAATTCTACTTCAGAGGGCAATTTATTCATGCATTGATCATACAGAGGCCAAGAGAAGCATAAAATACTCTCCAACAGTATAGTATTATCATGCATTGATCATATAGAGGCCAAGAGAACCATGGTTTCCAGAACCAAGCAGAGACAGTTTGCCCAAGAGTAAACAAACAACTAACTTTAACCAGGTAAAACCTACATTTTCCTAACTAAATTAAAACCTCCCAAGTCCTAAGGTTGGTCAACAACACTGAAAATGCCTAATAATTACTAATGGAGTAGAAGTTCAAAGACAGAGAAATCAGAAACCCAGTCTTCATACATAGGTAAATTATAAATACACGAATGCAATTGCGTGGAAGAGCAAATTTACACAAATCTAAAAGTACTTGTACAATCATGAGATTACTCTGGTGCAAACCAGCAAAGTAATAACTCCAAAAGACCCCAAATCAAAACTCCAAGCAGTTTCACTGAAAAAGAAGCCTACCCATTTAAAAATAAAGCAAAGATAAAAGCAATCAATTGGGAAACAGCAAAGAAGCTCGAGAGCATGAGAATAACCATGTCAGGAAGTATGAATGTTAGTAGCAAGTACACCCAGAAGGACGTGCAACAATGAAAAAGAACAAAGCCCACGCCATTGACGCATTAAAGTTTAAACAGTTTAAAGCAGAGGAATATCGAACAAACCAGATCACATCGAAACAGACGTAGTAAAAAAGAAACTTACTCATCTTTCTCTTCGTTACTAGGAGAAGTGCTACGATCAGATTCTGTTAGGAAAAACAAAACCCAAACTAATACTTGAATAACAAAAGAAAAACCGGATCGTATTCGTTATCGAAAACCACAAGAGTTGGTTAAGTGTACCATCAGCAACAGCAGCATCCTCTGCTTGCATGGGGACTGCTTCAAGGCCGTTAACACTCTGACCCATAACCAAACGATCGCCGTCTTCCGGTGTGGAAACGGGTTCAGAAGAACGCTTCTGAGCCGGCATTCCTCTCTTCTTCTTCTTCCTTCAATTGGAAACTAGAGAAAGAACAATTCAAAGGGAAAAAAGATGACTGGAAACGTTGGAGAAGCGATGAATGTGTGCTTGAATTGTCTTCCCCTTTGGCCTTTTGCTTTGAGATCTTATTTTTTGTTGTTGTTGTGCAATGTTTGACGACAAGCGAACGAATGGGTAAAGAGAAAGAAAGGCTTATATGCTGTTCCAGGCTTGTAACTGATTTACTATATTTATTTATTTATTTTATTCATTTAAAGTTAAAATACATAAATTCTTATTAATTTTAGACTTAATCATAAATTATATTGATAAGTGTCTAAATTATTTTTCAAACTAAATAAATGTTTTTTTATAATGGAATGACTACTCCCTCATGCCTCATTAAAAAACCTCCATAGTCCTAAATAAAAGAAAAATGGTAAATTTGAAAGTGGTACGAATAGAAAAAAAAAAAACAGTTATATCAATGAAACAAACACAAGCCAGGTAAAAGCTATCCTACACCATTAAGATGTTGTAAATCTTCAAGTAAAAAAGCTTGACACTCAATCGGTGGACATACATAAAGAATCTCCATCGGCTTTCTACCTCGTAAAATAACTGCAAGTTTATCCGTTACAGAATAAGCCGTCCGATTAATATGACGCACTATAACCTCCCAATCTCTTTGTAGCATATTGTGGATCGTCGAAATTAACGTATTATCAATTTTAGATGAATCAAAATCCAAAATACTCTCAATCACCTATCGACAATCTGATTCAAGAATAACATGAGCAAAATTCATTCTCCTCGCATGTTGAAGTCCATCAATAACAGTCCAAAGTTCAGCATTAAACACAGAATAAATACCCAAACTCCGAGAAAACCCAAAGAGCCACTCACCTTGATCGTCTCTAATCACACACCCCACTGCGGCTTTCTTACTATCGATATCCACAACACTATCTACATTAACCTTGACCCGCCCGTTGTCCGGCAACCTCCATAAAGACGACAAAACATTTGGGCTAATCAAAGCGACACTATGAAAATCGAAACCATCATTAGCTTTAAGCGTCCAATCTAAAAAGCGGAAACAAGTCCAACAAAATCCTCATTCTCAATAAATTCTAGATCAAAAAGTATTGAATTTCGCATATTCCAAAGTTTCCAGCACACAACAGGAAATAAAATATTTCAATCAATTCCTCTAACAGCTAAATCTGAATCATTACGGAGATTAGAGAAAAATCATTCATTCAAAGGTAAGAGAGAAAAAACTTATTAATTTCTCCACCTTAATCAATAAGCGCTAAACCTTAGTTGTTTTTGGGCAATCACGCAAAACATGTAAAATATCTTAAATAAGTGTTTAATATTTCATTTCGTAACTCATTTAGGATATTTTGTTAATTTTTGTTGTTAAATGACACGTATCATCACTTAAAAGTTTTAAAATTATACAATAAATAAATAAAATTTAAATTAATTAGGATAAAAGTTTTCAGAAATTAAAAGAACAACAGCAAAAATTTAACCCACTAAATAAACAAACGTGAGAAATATTGGAGAAAATAAAATGCGGTTTTGAACTGTATTTACTTCGTTTTTTAACCCTACAAAATTATTAACAAAAAATGTTGTATTTACATTTAATTACAAAATTATAAAATAGTCATGTAATTAAACAGAATAATCACATTTTTATTGTAACAAAAGATTTAGTTAAATTATCGACTAAACCTTAGTTTAATAGACATTACTCACAAATTGTGTCAAAAATTTAATTAGATTCAGTCAAATCAAAATTTAAAATATTATAATAATTATATTAATTCGAAAAATAAAATAAATTATATTTTAAAAAGTTAAATTTTATCATAATATTTATAAAAGATTTCTAATTATTAAATTGGACTAATATATATTTACTAAAATAAAATCTACCGTCACATTTAACCTCTAAGTAGAGAGCAAAACGATTAAACACGTCAATAGATTCAACGGCCACGATTTACAGATTAAAACGGCGCGCGTTTTAACGGTCTCACGTTATCTCACCCACCTTGTAAGGCGTCAAAAATCCCCAATTTCCTTTCATTATATCTCAACAAATTCATCGGATTATTCTTTTTGATCCAAATGGGTCTCCCGGAAACCGTCGATTTCGCCCGGAATTTCTCTGTTATGGTCAGAGTCCAAGGCCCTGTAAGTTCATTTTCCTTTGCTAATTGCAACCCTGTTTTTCATTTCACTTTCTTTGTTCGGATTTTATTGAACTTATGTTTTAATTCTTTTTAAAAAATTCATAGGATCCGAAGGGTCTGAAGATGAGGAATCATGCCTTTCATCTCTACCAGTGAGTTAAATTTGTGTTTTCTGTTGCATTTAATTTAGTTTGCTTGTGTTTCAATTTATTGAATTAATTTCTCCCCACCTTATTTGTGGGTATTCTAGTTCTGGCAAAACGACACTGTCAGCTTCAGGCATGTTCTTACCTGACACCCTTTACAACACTGAGGTGGCTAAGTGCAATTGGGACACTGATAATGGTCGGAATTCGATGCTAGTTATGACAGTTGCTTCTGTTGTCGAGCCTTCTCTTACAAGTAAACATAGGGAAAACCTTTCTCAGGTAGCAACGTTGACCTTCTTAGTGGGTGTATAATTGTTGACTTCATTGTGATTTTGAGTTATTATCGTGCTGGACTCTTTGTTTTGATGTAGGGTCTACCTGAGTTGATTCCTGGTGCTCAGATTGATATTATGGTTGAGGTATAATATAGGAAATGATTGTTGATTTAATTTGGAATGACAATTTGTTTGATTAAATTTTTTAGGTAATTTGAATGAATTTGTTTTCATTTTGTAGGAAAGTATGGGCATGAATTTGGATAAAGGAGGTTCTCGTTGGCTCACCGCACAGCTACTGAAAATGGTGAGCATTTATAAGTTGTTAGTATGGCTACTTGTGGATTCAAAAGTTAT
Organism: Abelmoschus esculentus; assembly: GCA_035048815.1. NCBI lineage: Eukaryota > Viridiplantae > Streptophyta > Magnoliopsida > Malvales > Malvaceae > Abelmoschus > Abelmoschus esculentus. Next base: position 16,651,623 of record JAUCBN010000033.1, read on the forward strand.
AAGAAAATTTTAGTGCACAGTAATATTAGGCAACGGTTTATAGTATTATATATATATTCGACTGATAAATGGACTTTGAAGGTTGATGTTCCAACATCATCCCTTGCACTTCAATCCCTTATTGAAGCTTCTTCAGGCTCACAAGAGCATGGATGGGAGTTTGGTTGGTCTTTGGTTTCAACTAATCAGCCATCAGTGAACAGTACTCAGACACAGGCAAGTATGAACTATGAAGCAAATTTCTCTTTGTCGTATTTCTTTGGTTGGCTTCATAGAGGCTTCGTGGAATTTTTGTGTGAACTATATGTTTCTCTACCTCTTTACTCTTGTTGGGCGAATGTTCTAGAGACCATTAGAAGTGTTCGTATTTTTAGCGGATATATGTGGTGCTTTGAGAAATTCTGGACACCAAGGCATTTACGGTTTAGAACACCGAGTTTCTTTCATTGTGTTCATTCATCATTGGTGACCTGTTGTGTACAGGCGCTAGTTTCTTTATAGAATTATTTATCTGTGAATTAAATTTGTCAATAAAATGTTGTTAGTTTTAACCTGGACTTTTTCCTTTCTATTTTTTGATCATGTTCAAGTAAGTTTTTTTTTTTTTTTTCATTTGTTAACCCTTTTTGGAGATCCAACAAGACATAATGTTTTAGCTTTATTTCAGACTGTGTACGATAACAATTTTTTAATGGAGCATCAAAAGCTGGTGACAGGGAAATTAAGCAATCCTAGTCAAATGGCCAGGTCAACAACTAGAATTGCTATCCTTGGGGTTAGCTTCCAGTTAAATGTAAACATTTCCTTCACCTAGTACTCTTACCTTAGTTAATATATACTGTTCATTGTTCAACAACAACTGCTGTAGCAAATGCAAATATTTTGATATCTTCTGGTTGGTATGGCCCTTAACCTTAATGTTGTGGATTTTCATAAATCAGGATCTGCCCAAAATTGGGACATCACCTTTGAATAAAAGGGGAGAGTTTCTTCTGGCAATAGGATCTCCTTTTGGCATCCTCTCTCCCGTGCATTTCTTTAACACGTAATGATTCTTCGTCCTATGTAAATGTCTTTTACATTTTAATAAGTTAACATTGATAATTTGTTTGCCGAAATTAGTTGTCATCAATCCAAATACTTAGATCACCGACGCTGTTTCTTGTGGAACACGAAATAGAACTATCAAACTATAAATAATTTTGTCTCTCTTGGCATGGTGTGTTATAAATTATTTTCCTTATGTTCTTTCGGGAGTTTTACTGTTTAACCAATGTAGCCACTTGAACCAGCGCATCAGTGGGATCTGTTGCCAACTGCTATCCTCCTAAATCAGCTGACAGAGCATTGCTGATGGCTGACATTCGATGTCTCCCCGGTGAGCATATCCCTATGTTTTGTCACCTATGATTTTTTTATACTAGAGTCCTAATTATGATCGACACATTTTTACCAGGAATGGAAGGCAGTCCAGTTTTTAGTGATCAGAGCACACTAGTTGGTATGTTGACCAGGCCTTTGAGGCAAAAGAACAGTGATGCCGAGATTCAGGTAACTTCCACATATTTTTCATATTCATATTCTTTAAGTTTTCTCTATGGTAATGCATCACAACAAACTGTAGTCTTGGGTAACAGCTAGTGATTCCGTGGGAAGCCATTGCAAGTGGCTGCAGTGACTTACTGCTGAAGGAGCCACAAATTGCAGAAAAGGTGTTTCATATCAACAAGGAAAACTTAAGTACTGTAGGAAATGGATTATTGTATAACAATAACAGTTCAAATGGACTCTGCTGTTACAATCATGACCATCTTAACTCCCCCTGCCCTTCACTATTACCAATTGAGAAGGCAATGGCTTCTATATGTCTTATTACCATTGATGATGGTGTATGGGCATCCGGTGTCGTGCTCAATGATCAAGGTCTAATACTCACAAATGCTCACCTGCTGGAACCATGGCGATTTGGGAAAACAACTATAAGAAGTGGAACAAAAAATAAGGTACCATTTTTCCTACCTGAAGAATCTGCATCTCCTGAGGGGGAAGGATTTAACAGGTACCAGGAAAGTAGCGTAGCACCATTTCCACTGGCTGATCATCAGAAAGGGTACAAGTTGAATTCACTTTTCCATGGCCACAGACGTATACGTGTTCGACTTGATCATCAGGACCCTTGGATTTGGTGCAACGCAAGGGTAGTATATATTTGCAAGGGACCATTGGATGTTGCACTGCTTCAACTTGATAGTATTCCTGATAAACTTAGCCCTATTATGGTGGATTTTATTCAGCCATCCTTAGGATCAAAGGCGTATGTTATTGGACATGGACTACTGGCACCAAGATGTGGTAAAGCTGTCGTCCATTTCATCTATTTGCTTGTGGCTGTTTGATGGATTTGAATCTGCTGTGTTTACATTACTCTTCACTTTAGCTTTTTTCACTCTATGCCCATACAATTATTCGTCACCTTTTCAAGTGACTCTTATCTTGTCTCCTGAAAAATTCTTAACTAGCTGGCCATCTGTGTTTTTTGCTTTGATGCCCTCTAGGAGGACAGAATTTTCTTAATGAGATGATGTTGATGGACTGAGTCCCTTGGGATTGTTTTTTGTGTACTCTCAACTGAATAAACAGTTTATCAGTGCTTTCCATTTTCCCTATTTTCTTTGATTTTAAATCTTTTATCGTCTTGTATTTGGCAGGATTCTCCCCTTCTGTTTGCTCTGGTGTGGTCTCAAAAGTAGTTAAAGCAGAGATGCCCTTCTATTACAAATCTTTTCTACCAGGGGTTTCACAATTTCCTGCAATGATTGAAACAACTGCTGCTGTTCATCCCGGTGGAAGTGGTGGTGCTGTTGTCAATTCTAATGGTTGTTTTATTGGACTTGTTACAAGGTATGGTGAATAATAATCATGCAAAAATGGGTTTCATTTCTTAACGACAATTTCGTAGCATATTTTTGATGATGTGTTTCATATCACTTTGGCGTCATGTCAGTTAGTCAGAAATGCTATTCTGCATATTCTTGTCGCTTTTGTTGTTGTGGCCTCGTGGACGGAGTAGATAATTTATGTCTTGTGTATAGACATGATTGTGACATCATTTTATTGTGTTTCTATTTTGACCGATACTCTGTTTGTTGTTGTTGGGTATTTTTTGTTATTAAGCTCGCCATCACTTGCTGATCAATCAGTTAACAAGATATATTCTTGATACAGCAATACCAGACATGGTGGAGGAACAGTTATACCACACTTGAACTTCAGCATTCCGAGTGCTGTTTTGATACCGATCTTTCAGTTTGCAAGAGGTTAGTTAATTAGGATATCAACAGTTTCCATGTTTCATCTTCTTCTCCTTATATGACTACTAAAATTTAGTATTGATCATGCAAATCTTTCTTTTCTTAAATCTGTAAATGACTCGTTTTCCATCATCAGACATGAAAGAGTTTTCGCTGCTTCAAAATCTCGACCTACCAAACGAACACCTCTCCTCTGTATGGGCATTGATGCCTCCTTTACCTCCCAAGCCAGGGCCTCAGCATAACCTTCCCCAGCTGCCACTAGAAAATCAGGACAACAAAGAGGGGAAAGGTTCTCGGTTTGCTAAATTCATATCCGATAGGAACGAATTGTTGAAGGGATCAGCTCAATTCGGCAAACCGGAAAGACTCCCTAATCAGATTCTTCCTGGTAAGTTGTGATCTTTGCCATTCTTTGTGTGCCATAGATATAGAAAAGAAGAATACAAAAACAACATTACCCGGAGAGCAATGGGTTTCATGTATCAATATAACAACGATCCTGAAATTAATGTCACAAATACTGGTATCCATGACTTTCGAAAACAATAACCGTTTTTTTAACCAGTGAAATAAGATGGTTCGGGCAAGATTTTTGTACTGTTTAGTGATCTGATGTCTGATTTTTGTAGTGTCTTCTATGGTACATAAGAATAGTAAAATAAAGTTTAATTACCAAAGGTTAGATATGCTCGAAACACAAGAGTCGATTTTACTTGGTGACAAAATAAAACAAATCACATCTATCTAATAAACTCAATTAAAAAGAATAATCACAAAATTTTCTTTGTATTTAAGAAACATTCTAGATAATGTAACTATTAATTTTATCTTGGTGGACCGACAGAAAAATATTCCTTTCTTAAGGAGATTGGCGCGGGGGGGCGGGGGGGGGGGGGGGGGGGCATTGACAATAAATTCCCTTTGTGTGGACAGATTATTAGGTAAAGGCTTAACGGTCAGAGAAGCCTTTAAACTTTTTAAAAAAATCAATTAAGTTTTTAGGGTTTTTTTATCCAACTAAGCCCTGGAACTAAAAGAATGAATCAATTAAGCTTTTTAACTAAAAAATTAAATCATTAATTTTAATCATTAAATTTAAATAATTTTTTATCCATTATTGCAGTGCAGTTTTCACTTAATATATTTTTAAAAATTTTATTTTTATTTTAATTTTTTTCAAATATTCTAAAAATTCTAAAAAAAACTTATAAAATTTATAAAAATACTTGTTAATTTTTTTTGTAAATACAACACGATAGAATTATAGTGTATCATATGTCGAAATATTTGAAGAAAAAAACTTTCGAGATTTAGTAGGAAAAATTGATTAAAGAGCTTAATTGATTATTTTTTTTGGTCCAAGGACTTAATTAGATGCAAAAAAATTAGGGCCTTAATTGATTTTTTTTCAAAAGTTTAAGGGCTTCTTAGACCCTTAACCTTAAGTACATTATGTTCACCACATTTATAGTCTAAGTAATAAAGACCGTTCATCTTTAAATAATTATCTAATAACTGTTCACATATTAATTACATGTAGAAAAGAGTTGATGATTCACCTTAAAAAAATTTTAAATAAACAATCTTGATTAATTAAAACCACGGATGACGTGCTGAACATGATTGCCCTAATAATTTTTCTAACACTCACAACACACTGCCACACAGGATCTCCCTTCAATCACAGCTTGACAATGAGACTACACCATATTTATTACTAAAACACCCAACAAAACCTAAATCAGTCTTAATCCATGCACTACCTTGTAACAGTGTGTTCTGGGATAATAAAGTCAAGATAAGAAAAACTTAACATCATAATGGAAATGTGGATGTGCTGTTAAAGCTAGACACTTGATTGTTCTTCCATGGATCATTTGTCACAAAAAGAAACCCTTACAAATATTAAACTTTTGTGAAAGAATATCGTTAAAAGGACAATTACAAACATCGAATATAATTCGTAAAACGAATACGGAAAATATGAAACAAGATAATCTGTATTATTATCACCATCTTAGTGCCTATTGACATGCAAAACTTCTGTCATGGAATGAAGAGCAAAGAGCAAAGTTCATTTCCAACAACATTTGCAGAAAAAGAATCCCAAGTCATATTTGTTGTTGTCCTTGTCTTGACTTGAGTGCTACAATTCACCTATAAAGGATGGGTAAAGTGATGGGGGTGACGAAAGTCGGCAATCGGAATGGTTGAAAGTGGTGTGAACCAAAGCCATTGCCGACAGTCAATCACTCGTCACCCCCACATGTATAACAAACAGTATAAGGACATGAATCTATCTTTTCGGATCGAATGTTTTCAAAAAAAATTGTTTTTTGTTATCTTTCAAGTCCATTTTAGGGTAAATGTTCGAGTTTACATGAAACATGAAGTTGAATCAGATTGAAACTAAACATGGTATAGCAATATTGGATCTATATGAGAGATTCAATGGCTTCTTTTCATGCAAAAGGCAAAGGAAGTTTCTTTTTAAAGAGATATTAAGCTTTCTACCTTTAGAAACTTTTTTTTTAATTTCTTTATGAAGGGAGAAAAAGAAAAGAAACACTATGGAGGACCATAATCGGGAAGATCAGAGTTAGACAATTGACTTGGATTCAAAGAACCACCTGTGTTCTTGTCGGTGCTAATGTTGCTGATACTCCATAAAGCTGCTTCAGAGATGGTAGGGTTATTATTGTTGACGAAACTTTGATGATCCAATTGGTACATGTTCAGACCATTTTGATATCCATCATCCATTTGTAAGAACTGTGCTTGCTGATGTCCCTGCAAAAGATCCAGATTTGAAGATCCACCACCGATACTTTGATTGAAAGGTTGTTGTTGGTTGATGGATTGAATTGCTGCCAAAGATGACAAGAACCCATCATCACAGATCATGTTTTGTTGCTGAGTTTGTTGTGGTGGTGGCAGCGGCGGTGGTATCTGCGGCTGAGACGACCTTGGAGTTTCACAAGCTGAAGAAGAAACCTTCCAGCGTTTACCTTTCCTGCAACCACCGCCAACGGGCACGTTCCGTAGGGTTCCACCTTGAGTCCAGTACCTTCTGCAACTCTTGCAGAAATAACGAGGCTGAGAGAGGCTGTAATTGTTGTAGTAACAAAACTTTGTATTAACCGAGTCACAACGAGGACACTTTTGAGGTGGCTGATGTTGGTTGTTCTCCCAGGCGGCCGGCGACAACTTCAACCTCCGATCCTGCGGTGGCTGCTGCATACCTTTACTTTGATAGTGTATATTGGAGAGGCAGTTTTCACAGAGATATAGAGCTGTACAAAAACAAAACAACGGTGATGATCGTTATCTTGTTTGCATGCCTACACCACTTTCTACCTTACCAACCCACCGAAAGAAACCGATGGCTTCCCCTTAAAAAGAACGCATACGCATCCGAATCATGAAAAATATTCCCTTAAACATGATAAAATCTTCACAAAGAGGAGAGAAAATCACAAACTGTTTACATATGTATATACAGTTGTTTAGTTTTGGCTGAATGAGCGGCTTTTTAAGATAGGGTAAAAGAGAAAAGAGGGGGTACGACTTACGAGTGTCGGGCATGGACAAACTCCACTAAGCAAAGGTCTCAATCCGGTGTGAAGACAGAATTTATGAGGGAAATAAAAAAGTGAATTTGTTTGTTCAGTGAAAGTACAAGAGCTATGCTTGTCTAAATAATATACAGATCACTAAGAAACTAATTAAGAGATGGAACAATGGATTGAATTAGTAAGAGATATATGTAGGTAGGTTATGAAAGAAAGCAACGTTGAGCAATGGGCAGTCGCAGATAGGCCGGTTGCCGAAAAGGGCGGTGCGGCGGTCGGTGATGGCTGTTTCAGACCTCAGTTAACTATATATTGCTGTTTGCTTACCTTTTCATGTATACTGCTGTTGTGTATGGTTCTTAACACTGTTCGTATTTGAAGTATGATGTTCATCTAATATTTAGTCACTGGATGGCCATCCACACATACAAGCATAAGAAATCCAATAGCTGTGAATGGCAGAAATGGATATGAGAATAATCTTAAATCATAATAAAAAAAAAAAAAAACTAAGAATGGAGTTCTACATAAATCTCAGTTTCTGCAAATGAATCATTGGTACATGAAATATGAAGTTTTTGCTTCAGCAGCCATGATGTTCATGCTTCTGCTTCTTCATGTGCAAGAAGAGCAAACATAAAGAGAAGGGTGCAAAGAGCGACAAATGGTTGGCCTGTCTCCCGTGTGATTTCCCAGGAAATAAAAGGACAAAAGGACGCACCATGATTTGCTCTCACACTTCTCTTTTAAGTTGTTTTTCTTACAGATTCCACTGTGGAAATGGCATCTCATTCTCGTATCAATGGGTCATTTACCCTCTTGTGTTTGATGGCATCTTCACTTGTAAAGCTATTCAAATGTTAAGAAAAAAGAACATTGTTTCATCCAGTTAAACTGATTCTTGTTCATTAACTCGTATGATCTTTCGGTATTAAGTCCATCTCTTGCATTTGATGTTCGACAGAAACCAAACCGGTCTGTTCAAGGAACCTACATAAGTAATCCAATCAGCCAAATTCAGTGTGTATGCGAAGTTACAGTTCCCAACAGGAAAAAAAAAGATTAAAGATTCAATTTCGCTGCTTCGAATCATCATCCCCAGCATATGTAATTACTTGCTTGAATAAAGATCATCATAAGATAAAAACACTCACTATAATAAACCAACATTTTTGAAACGAAATACCGACTACCGAGCCCCCAACTTACCGTTCTTATCCAAACCATATTATGTTCTACTTCTATAAAAACAGGTAGTGGTGTGAGCAATTGCAGGTTCAACCCTAACTAAAATCAACTAAAATCTATTATAACAGATTAGTTGAGAAGAGAAAGAGAACATCATAAGTGTTGAAAGCTACAACATTCATGTTTAAGACACTAAGTTGACATAGTTAATATAACAGAATATACCCTGTTTCTCCAAGTATGCTCTCAGATCTAACATAGAAAGTTTGTCTAATGACCAAACAGTCTCATGGTTTTCTTTCAAGCTATGTTCTTCAGTGTTTACATTTTACTTGAAGTATTCATGTCCGTCCCATGGATATGAGAATTGAGATATGAGCTTCAAGGAAATCTAAACATATCTACATCCGACACTCAAACTCGAATCCGAGTAATATAGCTTTCAGGGAAATCTATAAATACAAGAAAAAACTTGAAAAAAAAAAAAATCTAAACATACTCTCTTCATATACATATCTGCATCCAACACTCAAACCCGAATCCAAATAATATAGCTTTCAAGTAATGATCAAAACATGAATAACAAATAAAGCAACAGTGCAACACCAATAAAAAAGGTAGGAAATTTAATGACTGGGTCAAAATTTAGCAAAGAAATAGTACCAATTAAGAAGCAAGAAGAGGGCAATGGCGATCAGAACGAGGAAAGCAACATGAAGAATCAAAGAGGAATCACTAGAGGAGAATGCTAAACCCAGCATAACAGCAAGACAAAGACCCAACATCAAAAACGCTGATTTCAGTGTATTCCATGTTGGACCCTGAAACCCAAACAACAACAAAATCCAAATTACATAAATATGGGTGCAAATATTATGTATAATCTACCATTTTGAAGAGAATCGAACCGACATTGACACCAGGAGCTAAAGCTCCAAGTAAAACTGCTTGGGCTGAAGATATATCACCCCCTGCTGACTGTTTCTTTTCCATTTGTGTTTCGTGTTGGATCTTTAGATCTTGAATTTGAGACTCAGGAAGCAGAGATAGGGACTTCAATCGAAAGAACTGGAGCCAAATCCCTAAAACTCCTGGTACAAGAATTCAACAGAGGAAAAGGTTCATTTGGTTTGCCGGGTTTGGTAGTTGAAAATCACCCAAACCGGATCGGATCCGGATTTTTATTTTCTTTTCTGGATTAGGAGAGGCAAGGTTTTCTTTTGGGTAAAATAGACTTTTGGTCACTTAACTATTACATCAGTTCTAAAATTGGGATACTTTTTAAAAATTGTTATAATTTAGTCAGTAAATTAAAATATTACTAAACTGATAGGGTGTTAAAAAATCAAACCAGAAAAAAAATTAAGAACGATTAAGACTTAATTTTAATAATTTTAAAATTTTTAAAGATTAAAAATATAACTAACTTATAAAAATTAAGGTGAATAATTTGAAATCATGTATATTGAATATTGATTTTTTTTTCTTTTTCTTTTATGTTTCTAATGTATTTTTAAGAAGTTTTAAATACAATACTTTTGTTATAAAAAATAAAAAATATAAATAGATATACGTGAATAAATTTTTAAAAAAATAGATTATCAAACAGTGATAGATCTATGTTAGAGGGAGGGTGAGCTCATGTTCACTCTGAATTTTTTAAAATTCACGTATTTACCCTTAATTTTTATAATTTTTATAAATTAATTCTTAAAATTTTATAATATTTAAGGTTTATACTCACACTAAATTTCGAAAATTCATATGTGTCTCTCAAATAAATTTCTAGATCTGTCACTATTACCGAACGTTTATTAACGTAAATGAATAAACGAGTCCTTTCTTCATGTTCGTTTATTTAATTAAACGAATAAAAAATCTTATTTATATTCATTCGTTTAATAAATAAACAAACGTATAAAAACTTCTACCAAAATATTATTGATACCTTTAATATAAAAGTCTAGGTTCATGTTGATAGTAACCAACTACTAACCCTACTTCCTGAGATGGACCAGCATGGTCTACAAAATCAATACGTTCCCAAAGACAACAACAGAGGACAAGAACAGAACAAAACATACGAGGTGACCCCCCACACCATTGTTTCTGTCTGTTCCCAATTTAATCAAATCTTCTTCTTCTTCTTCAAGAGTCCTACTCCCACCTGCATGTTCATGTCTTAATTCACTGCAATTTGGACTCGTTCGAGTAGGAAAAACTCGGGTCTTAAAACAATGTGTTACGTGCAGGAGTCAAAGAAACGAAAGAAAAAAACAACCTTTGCATGATTGCTTTTACAGACATCCAAACCTTCCTGTCAAGAGCTGGGATATTAAATATTTTTATTGAGTCTTGATTATATTTAAAATTTAAAGGATTTTTATTTTTTTTAACATGTTTATCGTCTTTTTATAAAGAAATACTTTTCTTTGCGAATATTTTTTTTTCTTTTGAATGAATTTTATTTGCAATTCTGTCTCTCTGGTCGCTTCCCTGTGCATCTGCAGCCTGCACTTCTAACAATGTTTCATTAATGTCTAAAAGCACAGGAACTGAAAGACTCTGACAGTTACTTATCTTTTCGCCTTTCATGATGGAAAAAAGGTTCAATTTCCCATTTAACCGAGCTAAAATAATGTCAGTTTTCCTAGCATCCAAACACAACAAAGAAAAAAAGACAAACTTTAACAATTGAAGCATAGATTTTTCTCTTCAGTGCCTCGACATATAAAAATCTTACAACAACATCAAAGCAAGTAAACGTAAAAATAAAAATGATTTATTTTTTTAGTTTGAAGAAGTGGAAGAGCCTGAAACTCTCGGTGAAGTAACCGGAAAAAGTGGGAGAAGCTTAGGCTCCGAATCTCGCGGCGTAGATGCCGGTGAAGGATGTAAATAAAAACCCTTCTCTTTAATTGCTTTCTCTTCAGCTTCCTTGTCGAGGTTGGCGTTATTATCAAAACATTTGGTGTAATTTCCAGGTCCAGATCGATTAAATGGATCGGGTATTAAGGGAGTAACCGGGCTGAGAGTCAAAGACGGGAAGTCGAGAATGCTAGGGGAGAGTATTTCGGGTTGTCGTGGCGAAAACCCTGAATTGTTAGAGCTGGAAACTGGGTTCAACGGGTTAATCTTGAGGTTCTTCAAAGAGTTCCTTCGCTCGTAAAGTCTAAACCCAGAATTCTGCTTGTTCTTGGGGATGGACTTGATCGGAGGAATATGGGTTTTCGGGTTCGGATCGGACTGAGGAGATGAAGTTGGTTTGCTGGAAGAAGCGAGCTTCGCGGTCTCAGAAGATCCGGTCAGCATCTGGACGACTTGCTTGAAAGAGGAAGTGTCAGCTTGGACGAAAGTTGTCGGGTATGGGTTGGCAAATTCGGATCTGGCGATGGGTATGGGTTGTTGAGGCGGCTGTGGGGTGTTGTTGATGGCGTCGCTGCTACTGCTGCTGCTGTTGGGGCTGTGGCTTTTAGGAGATGGAAGGTAACTAGGGTTTGGGATTAGCCATGGAGATGTTTCCATTTAGAACTCGCTTTTTTGTCGATTTTCTTTTTGGATGCCGGAAAAAAGGTGGTGAAGAAGAAAAGACACGGCGAAGGAAAGATGGGTGACAGCGATGGAGGCTTTCTGGTTCAGGTGGGGATTTTGGGTTCGGATGTCGTTTTAGCTTTGCCTGAAGCTTCAACCCAGAGGCTAGGCAGAAATAAACGAACAAAGCTCAAATTTGACCAACAATTTGAATTTAATAATCAACATATTTTTCTTTTAAAACTAAAAATGTTGTGAATACAAATTAAATCTGAAGAATTAATCTCAAATTATACATCTTCACCACTCCATCCAATTTAGTCAAATCGATATAATGGATATTGAGGAGATTTAAAGGGTTTGACCTTATAAATTGGGAGTTTAAAACAAATACTGGTTGACTATCCAAATTAATAAGGAGTCTTAGTTTCGGTTAATTAACCAAAATAATTTCGGTTCAATTAATTTGGTTTCGGTTTAGTTAACGGTTAAGATTTTTAAAAATTCGATTTGATCACCGACCGAATTAACCAAATGCACACCCCTAATTCAATCTTTTTGGACCGATAATTTAACGATCAATATGTTATACAAAAAAATAATGTGTCATATTTTTATATTAGATATTTGTATATATAAATTTATGACTTAATTTAATTATTTTTTTAGTTTCACGATCATATCTAGAAAAAAAATTAAATTTTAAAATATAATAATCAATAAATTATCAAATATAACAATATTTATATAATAAGTAAAAATATTAAATATAAAAATTATTATCTATAAAAAATTGAATTTATAAATTACGAATAATCATATAATTAATCTGAATATAAAATAACTATTAATATTCGTTTTAATATTTGAATCAACTTTTTCTTAAAAAACATAACATACCTTATAATTGTATCCAATATTTATTAGTAATTTAGATTAACTTAATGCCTCTATTAAAATGATATTAACTAAATTGATAATCCTATGTAATTATGTATAATCAATATATAAACTTATACTCTATATTCTGTATCATATAAATGTACAAGTTTAGAGTAATTTTTAATCTAACAAAAATAATAATAATTTATTTTTATTAAATTCTTAAAAATATTATTTTAATTTTATGATTTGGTTTCGAAGATTATAAAAAAATTGTATGACATTTGATATTATGGGATATAAATTATCCACGGTCGAATATTTATGTCAAAGGACAGAAAGCGTCGTAATAAATAGGGTCACGGACTATGGGTGTGTGTTTGAATTCGAATAGACATCTCATCTACGAGGAGAATCGTGTCGGGTTTTTAGTCGACCTGAATATAAATTTAATAAAATAAAAAATATTTAAATTTTATTTAATTTAATTAAATTTATCAAAATTGTATATTAAAATTTAATATTGATTCGACTCAATATATATTAAAGTATTTTTTATATTTTTATTAAAAATAAAGGGGTAATAAGAAAAAATCATAAAGATTTATTTATTTGAAAAGAAAATAAACCTCGTTAACAAGGAAGGTATGTGCTTTAACAAAGGTTGAATTAATTTGTTTTAAAAATAAAAATCAGTTTAAAATAAGTATTTAAATAATTTACTTTTCATAAATTTAAAATTTATGGTTATTTAAATTGAATTAATTTTGAATTTTTAGTTTATTTATAATTAAGTTTAAATATTTTGTAATGTACGAATAAATATCTTGTACTTAAAATTAGTAAAATAATTTGATAATATTATAAATTAATTATTCTTATCATTATTTTTTTATAAATTTTAATTCTAATTCTATTTAAAAATGAAAAGAAAATAATTTAAGAAAAAATAGCAAATTTAGAAAGATGATCAGAATAATAATTTATAGTTTTAAGACGAAATACATATCCATTGATAATTATTGTTCAGTAATCTATCTTTCACACCAAGCAATACAACTGACCTAAACGCCATTACAATACTAAGTAAAAACAGATAGTAAAACATGAAGGACTGCAGCAATGGAGTCTCTTAACCTAGTTTCCTAGTAACATTTAGCCTTAGGGTCAAAAGCAAATGGACCGACGGTGTAGAGAACAAACGGGAGCTTGTTGGCAGTAAATGGCTTCTCAGGCCTTAAAGCAGCTCCTTTTATTCCGCCATGAAAATCGGTCGGTTTGCGGCACGAAGCCAACGGCGATGACAGAAGAGACACCGTGCATTTGTGGGCTCCGAAGCTGGTGATGGTCTTCGGTGCCTGCAGGAAGAAATAGCCGTTCTTGTCGGTTCTTGCTGTGATCTCTTGCTTGTACTTGGTGTTCTTGCATGTTAGTTTTACTGTGGCGTCTGCAAAAATGACAAAACAAAAGTGATCAGTTTGGTCAGTACTGCATTGGTTAAAGTTAATTTACCTCTACAATGGGGAAAAAGAGGGTAAAAAGCTATGTTTTCTGTGACAATGGATGCCAGCCATTGATGTTGCAGCAGGTACCTAGAAACATGAGCTCTATACGTTGAAAAAACAAACATGGAAAGACGCATGCATTCCTAAATTAAAATGATTTGGCCATTATAATGAATGAAATATCAAGTTTTTGGTATTGTTTTAATTTAATAAATTGTGTTTGAAACTGACTCTGAATTGTTTTTGCTCCCAGCAGGGTGTCGGCTCCTTTGTATTTGCATGACTTGCAGTAGACAACTCCCTGAACTGCCACATAGCTCCTTGTAGGCTTCGGGTAAGTTGGTGGCTTAGCCAGAGGATGTGGTGGTGGTGGGTAAGTTGGTGGCTTGGGTGGTGACTTTGGTGGAGGGGGATAAGTCGGAGGCTTGGGTGGTGACCTTGGTGGAGGGGGATAAGTGGGTGGCTTGGGTGGTGACTTTGGAGGAGGGGGATAAGTGGGAGGCTTGGGTGGTGACTTTGGTGGAGGGGGATAAGTCGGAGGCTTGGGTGGTGACTTTGGTGGAGGAGGATAAGTGGGTGACTTGGGTGGTGCCTTTGGTGGAGTGGGATAAGTGGGTGGCTTGTATGGAGCCTTGGGTGGAGGAGGATAAGTCGGTGGCTTGGGTGGTGACTTTGGTGGAGGGGGATAAGTGGGTGGCTTGTATGGAGCCTTTGGTGGAGGAGGATAAGTCGGTGGCTTGGGTGGTGACTTTGGCGGAGGAGGATAAGTCGGTGGCTTGGGTGGTGACTTTGGCGGAGGAGGATAAGTCGGTGGCTTGGGTGGTGACTTTGGTGGAGGAGGATAAGTTGGTGGCTTGGGAGGTGCTTCGGGTGGTGGAGGGTAAGCAGGTGGGTGGGATGGGGGATGAGGGTGGTGATGGTGGTGGTGTCTCGGTGGGTGAGCCGGTGGGATTACAGGGGGAATGGCATGGTAATGTGGAGGCAAAGCTTGGGGCACAACCTGAGCAATGCCACTTAGTAATAAGATCGAAATCTTCAGAAGCATAGCAGCTTTAGCTGCCTCTGCAACAACCATAGTTTTTGCTTACTCTGCAGATTAGAGAGAGTTGAAGAAGAAAGGTGATGAAGATGGGTGATTATAGGGACTGTTTTTATAGGGGTGGAGACATGAATCTCTGAGTTTTATAATATTATTTTCACAATATATAGTCTTTTATCAGACAAATAGAAGTCTAAACTTTTCAATATCACAAATATGTTCAACAACAATATCCTAACAATTAAACTTTTATACAATAAAAAATATTTTATATAAAAATAAAAGAAATTATTAAACTACATGTAAATTTATTAATCTTACGATTAACCTTAAATAGTAGTAGTATATTATAATCATTTTGTATTTAAATTAATATTTAGGCATATAAAATAAATGAGTACAAAAAATATATCAACCATTTTATTTAGGTGTTTAAATTGTTTTTTATTAAAATAAACATCAAAAGTATATTTTAATTAAAATAAGTACTGAATATATTTTTAAATCAATATCACGTAAAAACTTTTAGAAGCTAGGTATTTATTTTAATAAAAAAATACTTAAACACTTATATTAATAAAAAATTTTAGATAGTTATTTTCATAAAAGAAAATACTATAAATATTTATTTTAATAAAAATATATTTTAATTACCTAAAAAATGTAAGTATACTTTAATACTTAATTGTGATATAAAGCTATGATTTATCCACCTTAAAAGCAATGTTGTGTATTGAGTTAATGGTTACCATAACTTAGGTTTTAATTACTTACTATTATATTATCAGCGACTTTCATCTTTAATTGTAGATTATAGTGTTACTCTTCACACAAATTTAGGTACAATTAATTTGTGGGTTGAGATCCAAAAAATTCCTTTCTTATGATCACATGCTATGAATAAATGCCATTTAATTTACACCTATGGTCAACAAACAATGTGAAGGAGTTTACTAATTACTATAGAGTTTAGACAACCTGTAGATGATTAGGATGCAAGAAAGGTTGAAATTTAAACACTAGTTTATATACAAATGGAATTAAACATTGGAGAAAAAAATAATTGTGAGTTTAGTTACTTATTTAGGTATGTTCTTCCTCACACCAACAGCCCTTCTACCTTTCTACTTGTCAATGAAACCCCAAATCTTCCTAAAAAGAACAAAACCCTAACCACCCATTTGTAACAAAATTAATTGAGAGACTTGATTGTAACTTTTTGAAATAAAATGGGTCATTTGTAAACTTACTAGTAATGGAGGGACATATGTGAAGTGAGACACAAAATATCACATTAAGAAACACAAAGCCAATATAACAATCTTATAGATTATGAGGGACTAGATTCAAGTCAACACAAAGTTCAGACCCTTAGGTTCTGGGTTCATTAACCTTTAAAAGTTCATAAAATAAGTGCTCTTACAAAATCTCACCACATATGTTGCCAAGTCAGACTGCAGATCACCAAAAGAAGGAATGAAAAACAATGGAAAACTTGGGATTTCAAACCTCATCCTTCTGTGACAATATAACACTCCTGGCCCTGGATCTTTGTCCTCCAAATAATGGGATTTTGGATATGGAATCACCGATAAGCTGTAGCAATCAACACCCAGTACAGAAAATCGGAAACCTCGGACATCTAACATACCAAACAATCAAGATAAAGCATCCATGAAACATGATAAGTATGCCGCCGATAAAAAGTATATATGCAACATTAATGAGTAATGACTGCTTCAAGAAATAAGTAACCGATATACTTCTAACTGAAATTTTCATGCCATACGTCTTTGCTGACATTCTAAAGTCTACAACTATAACACCATATGGAATAAATATATTTAAAAGCAGTTTAAGTTCAACAAAATGTACATAAGAAAGCATTGAACAAAATATTAAAAAAGACCCTTACACTTTGTTGCTTTATTTATATAAGCCACTCTACATATAACTCCTTATCCTTTGCTTTGTACATAAAGGAAACCCTTCTTTCAAGCAGAAGGTTGGTTGACTTATTTTAAGGATTTATTTAGCTCTAAATTAAAGTTGAGAGCCTATTTAGGTATAAATTAATGGTTAAGGGACTTACTAGAGAGCACCACTTGTATAAAAAATCATTGAGGGCTTGTTTAAAGAAGATGCTAAAGCTTGAGGGCTCTTTAGTTGTCCGGCCCTTAAAATTTTATGAGCAAATAGTAAAATGGAAGAAAGTAGGAAACCATTCTGGGAGACTATGATAGTATGAATGTATGATGTACCAAGTAAATCATCCATCAAAAGTGCTAACTCTCATGATTTCAGTCAATTTCTGCATTAGAAAAGAAAAAGAACATCATTTGCCAGAAGCTATGTACATAATAGGTTCAAACAAGTACTTACATGACAAGTTTTAACATAAAGCAAGGAATTTGGCATAATGTCGCTTCGTGGAAAGCTTTGAGATGCTAAAACCACATAATTCATAGGAATATATTACTAAATATCCAAAAGAACTATTACCGTTATGTTTATGCTTCAATCTCTTTCGCTTCAGCATCATTTGTAGTGCCACCTGGCTCCCCACCTTCAGCATCCTCAATTGGTGGCTGAACCTGTTCCTCTTCTGGTAATGGCTCCTCCACATAATCATTCTCGAAAGCATCAGCTGGAACCTCATAAATCCTCACTTGAGGCTTTGATGGATCCTTTACAAGCACATATTTCCCTTCATTCAACTTCATACATAAATCCACAATCGATTTCACAATCCCCCACATATTCGCAGTATTCAAATTAATTTGCGCAGCAAAATCCTTTGGCTTATAACCAACAACACCCAGTATCACATGGTTAAAATGATCCCTAGGATGAACCCTCGATACATATCCCAATTTCATTAAATCAGCACTGGCTAAAATTGATTGTGCTGTCCATTTAGCCAGCTTGTTCGCATTGTTCTTCAATTCAGTAGCCAAAACAGCACCCCTCTGTGTCTCCAACTTTTGCCTCCAATCAACACCAGAATACTTGGGATCAAACTCGTTCAGCGCATTCAAAGTAAGGAAAGACTTTTGATTATTAACCTCGACAACACTCTGAACCTCACATCGAGCAACCAAATACATATCATTATCAAGTTTCCACCTTCTATACCTATATGCCACAGAAGCGACCTCATCACCTTCATTGGCAAATGGGTTTGGCTCATCAAAACTAACCTTATCCCCATTACTAAGCAAAACTTGCTGTGAAAAATTCTGATTTATATAAGCAGCTTCAACACTCAATGAATAAGCAGAGTTAATATCATCTTTAGCTTCAGGCAGTGGCTCCTGAGAGGTCTCATGGACCGAGAGCAAATCTAACTGCGAACCATCTCTTTTATCGAAAAATAACTTATTCCCGACACGTTGAATAACGATATCCCAAGAATAAACTGACCTTGGTGCGCACATCAATGTTGCAAGTATAGTATCAGTGGCGAAAACAGTTGCTTTGTCCTCATTGGCCAACCTTCGGATCACCGGATCATCAGTGGTGGTGACTTTAAAGAAGTTCCTGTTCTTAAACCTCTCGAGTCGCCGTTCGTTCTTCGGTGTGATTCGATCAAAGGAGCGATCGTAATATTCTAAAGCGCCACAGAGGAGTAAATCTTCGGGTTCGGGTACAGTGAAAGACAATTTGGAGAATGTTGAGAAAGGGATTTGATCGAGCATATTCCATTCCGGTTGGATATCGACTGACGATTTGAAAATCGCCGCTTCACGAAGCTGCTGATTCTGGTTCGATCGGTTGAGATTATAGAGCCGGTCACGGCGAGCTCGTTCTTTTTCAGCTTCTCTTTTTCGAGCTTCAACTTCTTCGTCTCGTCGTTGTGGGAGTTGAGGTCGATTTTGGTTAAATCGCCACTTAGGGCCAAATTTAGGCCGAGTCGGCGGCTTAGCGTCTACTAAACGGAAAGAGGAATCGTCATCCGGATTAGCAAGAGGGAAAGCATCGAGGTCGAGCGAGAAATCGAAGGGCGACTCGGCGGACGAGCCGGGTTTCCCCGAAGAAGGGCGGTTCGATTGGTTGGCATTTGCAAAATTCCGGGTGAAGTCAGCGATTCGGCCAATCTTTTCGGAACGGGAGAAGAGAGCGAAAGGAACGTGAAGAGGGAGAGTTCCGGCGGCTGGCGCGGTGGTGGAGTAGTCGGGCGGACCCCAACCGTCGGAGTTAAACGGAACGGCGCCGATCTCGAAAATACCTCCCATTGTCTCTGGATTTTGCCGCGAGTGGAGCGATGGTGAATACAAAGAGTAAAAAAAAGGTGTAAAACCCTAGACGAAGGAAATCTATATTGCATAGTCTCAAATGACGATTTTACCCTTACAACTTGGGCCTTTAGCGTTATTTGGATGGAATTCAGATATGACATTGGGCCTTACTCTGAGAACAAATTATTGGGCCTAGTTTTAGGGTTTTTCTTTATCCAAGAATTTCAAATTAAAGATGCATTTGTTTCGTTTCATCGTCTAAATAATGGTCTTTAAAATAAGTCAGTTAAATTTTTAAACTGATCACTCTTAGATTATGGATTTATAAAATTTTAACTGTAAAATCTCCACAAGACTGGGAATTTCTGTTTTTATAAATTTAAACTAATCATAATCATGTTTAAAGTATTTTAATGTGTTAACAATCTGTATTAAAAAGATTTTGAAGACTTTAATGGTATGATAGGTTATATACTAAGACAAAAAATAACATTACAATGTAGATTTGAAGTTCAAAACTTTAGCATACATCTGTACTATGACATCCAAAACTTTCACCATTTTCACAGGAAAGACCCTCATTTTGGAGATGATGCGACCTTCCACCATGACAGAGACGTGGAAGATGAATGTGACTGTCGAATATCATTGAATGTCGGGTCTGGACTTCACCTTTGACAGCAAATACTTTATTATTCCCTTCCAAGGCAATGACTACTTGCCTCATCGTTGGTCTGGTGGTTGGGTTCGGATACAAGCACAACAACCCTAAATGCAGAACTTTCATTACCTCCTCTTCGTCGAATCCTTCGTTTGCCTTTAACCTTGCGTCAACTGTGGCTAGTAGTTCCCCTTGCATCATCAACTGTCATACCCAATCCACCAAAGCTGGCTTCCCTTCCTCTATAGGCCTTCTCCCACACATGACCTCTAAAATTAAGACCCCGAAGCCGAACATATCAGTTTTTGTTGACGCTCGTCCGCTCCTAATCACCTCGAGAGCCAAGTAACCCACGGTGCTTGGGACTGGAACAAAAACTGGAATAAAAAATAAAACATTTTGCACCAGCCGGGAATCGAACCCAGGTCTGTACCGTGGCAGGGTACTATTCTACCACTAGACCACTGGTGCTTGCTGATTTGTTGTTTATTATGAACATATATATTTTATTGGTAAGTTGTTAAAAACAATGCCAGCAAGAATAGAGTGTTCTAGAGAAAAACCTTCCTGGTTAGCTTTTGATCTTACTCTTTAGAAATATTGTGTTACTTGTATTGATACACTGCCTTCGTATTTTCGGTTACTTCTCAATTCTCATTGAATGCTTAAACTTTTGACCTGTTGGCTGTTACTATTTTCTCACGAGACTATTGTTTACCTGAGCAGAAACTATCTACGTCGAGGAAAGGAAGGATCTACTACAAGAAGCTCTTGTTGGTGCTCCTGGAACACCCTACCATGGTGGGCTGTCCTTTTTTCACATTTTTCTCCCAAGTCCCAACGGAGTTCCCGTATGAAGTATGAACCACCTGTAAGTTCTACTATTTCCATTCTTACTAATTAAAGAATCAATCGGCCAAGTAGTTGCTGGTTCCAGATTGTTTATCTCTAAAATGCCAAGAAATCATTAACCTCTTTGTTTGCAGATGGTGCACTACCATTCCGATGGGCTTTGCCTCAATCCCAACATGTATGAATCAGGGAAGGTTTGTTTAAGCCTTCTAAATACTTGGACAGGTTCGGACACAGAGATCTGGAATCCTGGAAAATCCACAATTCTTCAAGTTTTTCTGTCCCTCCAGGCACTCGTGCTTAACGAGAAACCTTAGTTCAATGAGGCTGCATATGATGAACAGTTGGGAAGAGCGGAGTGGGGAGACAAACTTCGTGAGCTGCAACTAAAATGCTTTCCCTGTAACCTGCCAGTCAATGCTTTATATACTCCGGAGGCAGCCCAAGGTAAAATTCCACATTTAAACATTTTTTCCATCTCCATTTGCATTTTTTGAATTAATGGAGTTAACACTGATGCTATCTCTT
Source organism: Abelmoschus esculentus (assembly GCA_035048815.1). Classification (NCBI taxonomy): domain Eukaryota; kingdom Viridiplantae; phylum Streptophyta; class Magnoliopsida; order Malvales; family Malvaceae; genus Abelmoschus; species Abelmoschus esculentus. The sequence goes on from JAUCBN010000033.1 coordinate 16,672,933, forward strand.
GATTGAATGCCTATTTCTCTGCTCGATCAGCATTTTGAGGCCCTTGTCAAGGCGCACTTCAGTAGACATGCTGAAACTTTTCTCTCAGCTTGTAACACATGCATGGAAGGAGCCCCGGTAGGATATGCTCTTGAATGCAGCAGAAATGGGCTTGATGTTAACTTTAAATGAAGTTCAACGGGGTTCAAAATCATGCTCGTTAAGCTTTTCCCGAAGCTTGTGGATGCATTTTCTAATCACGGAATCGATTGCAGCCAATTCCGGGATAAGTGAATGTACCACTGCAATGCTAGGAGGTAAACAAAATTGTACATTACTGAAAATTGCTATAATGTGAATAGCTTTGTGTAGTAGTCATCACCTGAATTCGAGAACAAAAATCAAATAAAGATCCCAGTAAAAAGGTCAGTTTTGCATCATATCGGGGTCTGCTATCACTGTACAAAGCTATCCCTAACAGGCTTGTGCTATGACCGTACAAAGTTGTTTTCAGACAATAAGATTGTTATGAAGTGATGATTGGATTGTTGTGCTTCGATTAATCCCTTTTGGAGTTTCCCAATCCCTAGTTCCTATTATGTTTCAGTTTCTATTTGATGTTAGAACCATACCTTTTCTAGATAATGCATTCGACATAATCTGCTCGGAGTAAAAAAAAATGAAACCCTCAATATGCTTTTTGATAAACAGCAGCAAAGTTCATCACCAGTAGTCGCGACAGGAACACAAACCATCTTTAAAATGATGAAACCGAAGCCTATCACGAACGATAATCTCCCTATCGGCAATAACCGATATATGTTTGATGGCCGTATGACAATCTTCGCACATCCGAAGGTTCTTGATAATTCTGATAGGCACACCAGGGCCAGTTTTTAATAGGCCAAATGCTATTGCAAGCTTCTCACTGTGGTACCTAAGGGCATGTTCCCTCTCTTCGTCTTCAACCTCATGCATCACGGATTCGGATGCCGGTATATAGCCGGCTTCTCTGCACCTACTCATCAACTCATCCAAATACAGATAAATTCGATTTGCCTCAGGGTGAGACTTGTCACCCATGCTAAACAAATAAACCTTCTGATCAACATCTATTGTGCTAAAACCAACGTCCTTCTTCAAGTGATTTCTTATCATTACGTCTCGTACTTTTTCCACTCGATCCATCCTACCTGCCAATGCATATATATTAGAAAGCATTACATAATGGCCCGGATTTTCTGGCTCGAGACTTAAAAGATGCTCTGCTACTTCTACTCCAAGATCAAAATTCTTATGCATCTTGCAAGCCCCAAGCATTGCAGTCCAAACTGCAGGAGCTGGCTCTTCTGGTATGTCTTTGATATACTGATATGCTTCGTTCAAGTGTCCAGCACGCCCAAGCATATCCACCATACAAACCTGATGCTCCACTGACGGCACCAATCCATATTCCTGCCTCATGCTGGCAAATATCCGGCGCCCGTCGTTAACTAGCCCTGCATGAGCACAAGCTGATAAGATCGCGACAAAAGTAACACTGTTGGGTCGTGGACCGTGGATCCTCATTTCACTAAACAGCTCAAGTGCTTGGTTACCATGACCATGCATTCCATACCCTGAAATCATAGCCGTCCAAGCAACAATATTCTTTTCGTCCATCGAATGGAAAATTTCTCTGGCTTTACTCACATTTCCGCACCTCGAATACATATTAATCAAAGCAGTGCCAAGTACCACATTCAGATCGAAACAGTTTCTAGCAATATACTCATGCACCCAACAGCCTAAACCACTTGCACCTACCTGAGCACAAGCAGATAGCAAATTAACAAACGTTGCGGAATCCGGCTTAAATCCCAAATCCTGCATCAAATAGAACAAACTAATCGCTTCTTTTCCAAACCCATTCTGCTCGTATCCCGAAATCATTGAATTCCAAGCTACCACAGTTTTCTCAGGCATTTTATCGAAAACTTTACGGGCAGTCCTCACATGACCAGATTTTGCATAAAAACTCACAAGAGCAGCTTGAACATACACATCCAAACCGTACCCACAAATCAAAACATGACAATGAATAGATTCACCGATACTAAAAGTCATTAAATCGGCAGAAGATTTAATCGCCGCGGAGAAAGTGTAATTTGAAGATGAAATATTGGCCAACAACATCCTGCGATAGTAAAGAAGGGTTTCTTGATGGAAATTGAATTTAGAGGTTAAGGTGATTAGAGAATGGAAGAGAAAGGTATCTGGTTTGGGGATGGAAAAGAAGAGGCGGCGACTGTAGCTAATTGGCGAAGTAGCGGCGTAAGCAAAAGAGAGTAATTTGGTGATGAGAGATCGGCTACGACCGTAGCCGGTGACGAGGATCTGTGCGTGGACTTGTTGAAGAGGTTTGAGACGTGGTCCAGCTTGGATGATTGCGTGGTAGATTGGTGAATGCGTGAGAGTGGCGGTTGATGGCGCTGTTTGGCTTCCATGGAAACTAGCCATGAGGAGGAGAGAAAAGGGGAGAAAGGGAGGGAAAATTTTGAGCTTGAATCAAAGGTACGGTGGGTTAAATGATCTTGAGTGAAAGCAGCTGAAACGTATCGGTTTGCCAGTTTCCCGCCAAAATGCATAATTATTATTCGGCTTAAATAAAAAATAAATGAACTTGACTGGCTGAAACAAGAATGGAAGCTTGGAATATATCTTTGTAACCTTCATTTTTGACTGTAAATAGGTTCTTTCGAACCGGCGATAAACAGGAAAATAACTCGAAAGAGTAACGACAAATCCGGCATCATTCGGAAGATGACATCGACAAATGAAAGCAAGAAACACCATGAAAGCATAACCAAGCTAGGGGCAGCTAATCCCTTATACCATCAATGTCTTGCATCTTCAGTGCAAAAGATAATTACTTTAAATGACTAATCAACAAATAATATGTTCATCATCTAAAACAACATAATAGAAATTTGATTCCTCAAGAATGTTGCAATCATTTAACAATATTGAGCTAACCTCCTAATGGAACCAAGGGTGTCAGGGGAGAGCAAAATGGGATAGGGCCTATTCGGATTTTTTTGAGAGCTTCCTCTTCATTCGGCTAAAAGGGCCGACACTCCGGTCCATGATATACATGTAGATAACCTGGCTCCATGATTTATACGAATCCAAGCCTTCGTAATATTCGGGAGCAATCTCCTTCACTTTATGCAGTTTGTTCCCTGGAATCCTTGGGAAATCGTGGTGCTCGTTGTGATAGCCAACACTCCATGTCATAAGATTCAGGGGACCATAATAAGAATATGTTTCTTGTTTAGGATTGAATACGTAATGCTCGGAGATGAAATGGCCGGCCATTGGATGCATTCCACCACCAACAAATGTTGAAAGGATCAAATAAGAAAAAGATTTCCATCCCCAAAAGTAAACCAACATAACATCAAGAGCAACCTGAATAGTTAAGTTGATGAACTCCCAATAACCAGGGGGCTTCGGTTTGAGAAACAGAGGACGGAGAGCGTAGAAGAAGAGTTGGAAGATGACCCATATGGCTTTCGTGACAGCATTAGTCACAAAATAGGCTTCGGTGTGGCTCGGGACATCCATGTCGATGCCATCTACCCCTTGGAAACGATGATGCTCAAGGTGGTACTTCTGGAAGGTGACGGACATAGGCACACCAATAGGGAGATTAGCAAAAATCCCAAGCCAACGGTTGTAAACCGGAGTGGAGAATGCGAGATTGTGACTGAGCTCATGGATGGCTAAGAAGAGATTGTGGTTGAGGAAAGAACCAAAGAAATAGGCAATTACCAACATCTTCAGCCAGCCGGCATCACGGAGGATAGTTGCAGTACATAACTGAAGCAAAACAACCACAGTAATCTGCAAACACAGTTTCGAGATAAGTATCGTCCATATCATCATTTCAAAGCTTCTGTAAGCTGAAAAAACATACAAGGAAAACAACAATGGCACCAAATAAAGCAGATGCTGTTGGTAAAAACTTGATTTTGATTCCAACTAAACTTAATGTGAGAGGTACTTTCATACATGACTAGGTATATCACTCTCCAAGAACCCTCCAAATACATGAAAAATCGAAAACATAACCGGATCTGGTAATCCGGAATATGAAAATGACTACCAAGATAACAGTGGAGCTAAATCAATTGAATACAAAGCAAAGGTTGCTTATTTGGTATAAAAGCATCATTGTTCCAGAAAGATGGCAAAGCAAATGAGATGCCGATTCCACCAAATCCATAACCCTTTCAATGAAATAGCATCAAAAGTATTTAAAACAAAGAAAAACAGAACCACCCATGGAATCAAACCGCTTAAATAGCTTAATCCCAAACAATGTGACTTGAAAGATCCAATTTTGGGGAAAGACCCAGATTTCCAGTTGAGCTAAATAAACAAAATAACTCAGAATCAAATGGATTCAATCCAATTGCATTTGCATTCCCTGGGGTCTGAAAAAAATGAGAGGAGGAATGAATACCTTAAGGAAAGCAAATGGGTCAGGGCCAAAGAGCTCTTTGATTTGAGGATATTGAGAGAGGATTTGACGTCTCCTAGAAGCATGAGGCTCATCTGTGTATGACCAGAAAAAGTCATTCGCCATTAATATCCCTTCTTTATCTTCCTCTCTCTTTTCCCCTCCTTTCCCCATCTCTATCAACCGTTTGATTACCCTTCCCTGATCTTCCAACACTGCTTCTTCCTCTGGAAATGATTTGTCTTTTTTGTGAAAAATCAAACATAGAAAACTAGTTTGTGTGTGTATGGAGCAGAAATTATATACAGGTCATTTTCGCCACTCATTTATATTATCAATTAATTAAATCTATCTATTTTATTAATTTTTTTTACTAAATAACTTTTTATTAATATTTATTATAAATTAAATTAAAAATTAAAAAAATAATAAAATAAATATATTTAATTGATTAATCTCATAAATAATACGATAAAAATGATCGTGTATAATTTTCTGTTTAAACTCCAGCTGATGTCAACAAGATCGACCCAACCCTAAAGTTATTACTTCAACCGTGATAACTACTAAAACTGTTTCGGACAATCAGTTCCTCTGTCTCATGGAAACCTTAATTTTCAAAACTCCAATCAGATTCAAAATCTCCAACTCCCAAATTTCGCCCTCGATTTTCCCTTTCCATTTCCCCTCACGACAAAGGATCAAATTCCGTCGTTTCTCCCGAAGAAACAACTTCCTAATCGGTGGAAGCCTCAATGTCACTCCCGCCAAGGTTTCTTTATCGGCTGAAACCTCGAGTTACGGCGGGTGGGACGATTTTGAGCTCGGTACTTGGTCTTCTAACTCGGGTGAGTCTATTCGGTTGCGTGATTTCCTTGTCTCTATCGGAATTTATGATAAGAAACATGTATTTATGTTTTTATCGGGTCTCGTTTGTGCTTTGGCGATTTCTAGGGTTAGGGTTTCTACGATTGTATTATTTCCGGGTTCTATTTTGGTCTTTGGTATTGGGTTTTCGTTTGGCCTTGTTAAAGGAGGAAGTTTCAATGAGTTAAGTTTAAATAAAAGGAGGTCAAAGGAGGAAATTTCAGGAGTTTATAGTGAGAAATTGAGGATTTTAGTGGACTTTTTTGATGGGTTTGATGTTAAAGTTAATAATCTGAAGAATAATATACAAAGAGCTATTGATTCTAACAGAATTAATGTAGCTGATTTGGAGAATTATGCTAATCTAGTGGAATCGATGAGGTTGTCAGCTTCAAATGCTAGAAACGTTGTTGAAGCTTCTATGGATAGCGTTGGGAACTCTTATAAAGACAATCTGAAACCATCAGGTAGAAAAAAGGAGGCCGGCGAGGCTAGGTTTGAGTTGTTACAGTTTCTTGGGGGAATGTTCGCCGAAAAATCGGTGGCCTCGAAGCCTAATAAAGTAAAAGATGGTGTTAAGCCAGAGAGTGTGGTTACTAATTTAAATAATAAAATTCGAGGAGATGTTTCGTTGCCTGCTTTTGAAGATAGGGTTTTTAGTTCTCCTAATAATGGAAATCATGTTCCAAATCTAGGCTTTGCTCAAGATTCATTGAGTAAGTCTGATTTGAATCGAGAAAGGGATAGGAAAATGGATTTTGATTTGGAGAATGAGAAAATAAGGTCTGATTTTCTGGGTGGAAATGCCAAGAAATATGTGGATAGTGAAGAGTATACTTACGAGAACAAAAGATTACAGTTCTCAAATACTCATGACATCTCTTTCAACTCAAGTCATGCGAATGAGAGGAAAAAATGGAAATCTGATGATAATCTGCTTGATTCCATGGATTTCAGTGTCAAATTGGAACACATGAAAACGGAAACTTCCTTTATACATGAACAGCTGCATCATGAATCTAGTAGATCTTACATGTCTTCTCAAAACCCAGAGATGAGAGAAACTGAGGCATATGGAAAGAGGCAGCGCTATGAAGATGATTCCCACCTAGCTGATCGTGTAACTGCAGCTGAGAATGAGGTCATTTCATCATCATCATCAAAGTTTGTCGATGATTTGGTGTTTGATAAGTACCTTACAGAAGCCAGTGGTCTTCTTAAAGAAGCCAAAGAGTGTATGAGGGCAAGACAAGATGAAGGGAATGTAGAAGTCATCTTGAATAGGTCTGCCACTTTACTCTCACAGGCCATCGCAATGAAGCCCATGAGTCTGTTGGCTGTGGGGCAGTTAGGCAACACTTATCTTCTTCACGGAGAATTGAAACTACATGTCAGTCGTGAGCTGAGAACACTTATTACTAAAAATAATCCAGTAACCGGTGGGAGGCCACATGGAAGAGTAGTTAACAGACTAGATCAAGTTCCAAGTAAAGATGAAGCTATATCCCTCTTAATTAGTGCTTGTGAAGAGTGTGAAGAGCTCCTTGTAAGGGCTGGGAGAAAATATCGACTCGCATTATCAATTGATGGAGATGACGTAAGATCCCTTTATAATTGGGGTCTTGCTCTGTCTTTTCGTGCACAGTTGATTGCAGATATAGGACCAGTAAGCATTCTAGAACTGAAACTTAATTTATTGTCCGTTGCATAACTTTTCTTGGTCAAAGGGAAACGGTTTTATCAACCTTCATCAGGTGTGAGGAAGGATGGGGTTTCTTATTGCGGGGAGTTGCAATTATTATTACAGAATTTTTAAATGTTGGATTACATCTTTCTGATTTCAGGAAGCAGCGTATGATGCTGACAAACTATTCATGGCCGCAATTGATAAATTTGATGCCATGATGTCTAGAGGCAATGTTCATGCACCTGATGGTATGTCTAACTTCTTTTGTGTCCGTCAAGTTGATGTCACAATGTTGATATTTTAACTAAATGGAACTCGTATGACCATCAACAACTGATGTATCCCCCGATGGTTCAGCTAAATCATAACCTTAAAACAGATATTGTTCCGCAATCTGCTAATTAATTGATGTTATTTATTTAGATAAAAACCCTTTTGTCTTACATGGAGCTTCAAATATAGAAGTCCCTAAAATTTATCTTAGCACACGGCAGTCTCTACGTGTCTATATGATCATGCATTCTGTAATCTGTATATCTTTAGGATTATGCAAATAGAGAATTCATATTTGTTGGATGACAAGCACAATGTAACTTTATTAGATGAATGATGAGAATGGAATTTCCCTTAACACTGCATATGTTTGATTTACAGCCCTGTTTAGATGGGGAGCCATATTGCAGCAACGATCTCGCTTAAGGCCTAGTAACAGTAAAGAAAAGGTGAAGTTACTACTCCAGGCAAAGAGGTTATATGAAGATGCACTCCATATGGACTCCAAAAACCTGCAAGTAAGAGATGCCTTATCATCATGTATGTCTGAGCTGAAGTATAGGTATTTTTAGTCCTTATGATTTACGATAGCAGTAATGATGAATCAATCTCTCTAAACTTTCTCTGCTATCCTGTATATTTTTCGGTGCATTCTTCGTACCTATCGTGGGCAAAATACAAAGTGCAAGGCCTTTTGTCTTCATAGTGTAAAATGAAACATGATATTTGCTTTATATATTAAACAAAATGAAAATATCCCTTGATAATTTTCTCTCATCCCATTAAAAATTTAGCTTATAATACCGTGAGAATTGTATCCAACTTTATATACATGTGATTTGCTGTTAAATTCTGTTTACTTTGGTAATGTTTTAAAGTTACCAACACATTCGGTTTTTACTAGCTGTTAATTAGATTTATAGTATATGATAGAATCTGTTTGATTGATGGGAAAACTGGGAAAATATGGTTGATTTTCATTTCTGGATCTCCCTGAATTAATACATCCGAATATAATCACCAAATATAGTGTCTTTTTAATTGTGGAATTCTTATTGTTTTTGGTGTTTATGTTCGGATTTGTTCAATGCTACCCTAAGCCATGGCCCTAAATCGTTCCCGGAAAACTTTTAGCATCCCAGCGAAGGTAACAATCCCGGCTAAAGTTCGGTCTTCTTCAACAACCCACACGAAATTTACGCGGTGTGAGAGTGCCTGAATCATCACTGCCACGAGTGAGCTCCATGGATGACATACAATGGCCTCTGATCTCCTCACCACCTTTGCTGAATACCCTCCCGACCACCTATTGCTCCTTCCAACACCAAACCCCTCATCCTCGGAGGAGGAACATGATGATGAAACTGATGAAATTCCCGACGAGGTCCCTGAATCTTCTTCCATCAATTCCAGGGCTTTCGCTAGATTCCTCTCTTGCAATCTGTCTTTCACCAACTGAATCAAATCCTCTGGCGGTCCACTGCAATCGATGTAAGCCATCAACTCACCAGCTGAAAGTGTAGCAATGGCCGCCACAACATTCTCATCGCAAGAATTCAAAGTGAAAGGTGAAAGTTCTCCAATCAACTTGCCATCACCGTTGACGATTGCGACGGAAGTTTGTATCTCAAGGGACTGAGCAACGAAGGGCAAGGCCGATGAAGCCGGGTCATCATAATGAACAGTTGCAATGTTCTGAACATCGATGATGCCTAGGGCGTTGATCGGATTGACAGCAGTTTGGCTGAAAAGACCAATTGAATTCACAAGGTAACGAACTATATCTTCCTGAGTTAGCCAACAATATTGCCGGTTATTATGGAAGGTTGAATTCGACAAAGTATTTTGAAGCAGCTTTTTCCTTGAATTCCTGCCGCTGATCTCCAACGGTATCACCAGATTTTGTGTTCCTTCCAGGATCAAATCTATAGCGTCCACCAAACTGAAAAATCAAATTAATTAATTAAAAATTATGTAATTAATTAATTTCTAATATTATATTGATTTTTGCAAATAAAATAACATCAAAATGTCTTATTGAAAGAGTTTATTTAAAATATTAAAAATAATATTATAAAAAGTGAATGTTTAATAATTAAAATAAAAATCTTATAACAATTTAAAAAGTTTTAGTTAAATTTTCAAAACAAACGGCGCCAGGTTTGATTTAGACCGACTTCAGCTTCAACAGAAAAATAAAAAGAAATCCGAGAAAAAAAACGCTTGTATTCGAATTATTTTACCATTCAGAGGGAAAATCAAAACGCGTTAATTTAGGGAAAGAAGAGAACCGACCTTGCGTTAGGTTCTAAATGACGAACAACGCCTCCTGTTTTACGAACGATAACGGAAACCGGATCTTGAAGAGCAATTCGAGGATTCGTCAGGTTTTCTTCCTTGCATAAGAATCCGATAATATCAACCATACATACTTTTCCCACGCAACGGCACTCATCAAGACCGGCGGCGTCAACCTTGTCGGCGGCGTCCGGTAACTGACCGTGGTTACAGATCCAAACACTGACACAGTTATCCCCCGATCTCTTCAACGCCAACAAGGCATCAGCAACAGTGGCGGAGATAGAGAGGCACCGCAGCGGTGGCTTGCCGAGACATAAGTCAGATACCTCACGCGCCAACAAGCTCGCTGCCATGCACCAATGAACGATTCAAGAGATGACAGAAATGAGAGGCGGTTTTTTTAGAAAAAAAGAAAATGGATGTTTCTAGAGAAACCAAAATGATATGAAGGGAGCAGAGAGATTCACGGGAAGCTTGTGTGGTACTTATAGGTAGTTGTTTACCGGGTATAACCGGTCAATCCGGGTAATATTTAACAAAACGGGTGGGCTCCAGTTTATGAGCGCTTTACGACTATAATAAATAAGGGTAAACTACATTGATAGTCCCTTAACTTTTAAAGATATAGTAATACGATCACTAAACTTTTAAACCCCTTAATACAGCCATTAAATTTTTAATTCACTTTTATTACAGTCACCATCATTCGGCTATTGCTAAATATTGACATTAGGAAGAATTTACAATGACACTATGAGTTAGTGTCGATAACATAAATACTTAAAATAATTAAAGAAATCAAAATGTAATGAGAATTTTAGAAATTTTAAGGGTTAAATTATTATTTTCTAAAATCTAAGGGCTATATTTTAAACTGGAAAATATAAAATATTTTTTAAGCTGTTCATCCTGCAAAACTTTATAGCAACCACACATTTATAAAAAAATGATTTTGAATTTATTATATTAATTTTCCATTTGGCTAAATTTGGCTAAATTTAATGACGATAAATAAAATATTATTATTATCTAAACGAAATTGATCCCAATTTGTTAAAAAGTTATAATTTGTAAATAATTTTGTATTCCCAAAATTGTTTTTATTTTCCCTTTCCATTGAGTTTTCCTATAGCTGTCTTTGTGAGGAAAAATTATATTATGGGTCAGTCCCACCACTTGTTCATAGACTAACTAATAAAATCTGCCTACTTCATTAATTTTTTTATGTTATAATTTTTTCACATGAAAAATTAAAAAATAATGAGATGGACAGTTCCTATTGGTTGGTCCCATAAATGACATGGTAGAACTAACCTATGATATAATTTCTCCTTTTTATAAGGTGTCAATATTGGATTATTTTACTGTAAAATTAATTCAACTAATCATTAAAGACAAACATCTAGTCGTTGAATGGTTTGAAAAAGACATATTATATACATTTTTAGGGTAAAAAAGAACATTATTCATCCACATATTGGACTAGACATTCATTCAGGTCGGTCCAAAAATAATAAAATAATTTACACAATGTTTAAAAAAATTCGATATTTTAAACCCTATATTATTATAAAAGACTTGAAATTAATTGTTTTATATGTAACGCTCGTACATTATATCAAAAGATTAAAGATATTTATAAATAAATATTATATTATATTTTTTTTAAATTATTAAAAACATTGAACATTTAATTAGATTTTAAAAATAATTTAAAAGATTTAAATCGAACATATATATATATAATATTTGTTATAATTACATTAATATATTAAAAACTTTGAAAATGACCTAATTTTGAGTATATATGTGTGAACAATAACATTTTGTAATGTTTTGATTGTCAATAGTAGCGCCTTGCATTTAACAAATGTGGTGTGTTTTACTAGAAAAAAACATGGCGGGAAAAGGTAAAATATATGCCTACGTCAGCACTGACGTTTATATACGCGGAACAAATTGGTCTCATGTGCCTGCTGCCTGGTGACGAGGGGAAGAAAGGAAAAAGCTGACGGCTGGGTCAGCGATGGGGTTTCTCTCGCTTTTGGTATAGCCCAGCGGAAGGCCCGCATGATGGGCCTATTAGTTCAGTGATAGAGCGCGCCCTTGATAATTGTTCGTTGTGTCTAGGCTGTGAAGGTTTTCAGTCATATGGATAATTTAATGTGTTCAGTAACGTTCGATTCTAAGATATGGATCATCCAAGGCATATTAGTATGGCGTATATTTTTTGTTTGAACCGGGTACAAATCGTTTACCTTTTAATCATATCTTTGTTAGTGCATTCACTTTAAATTAGTAGATTTAGGATTTAAGGCTTAGGGTTTAAGGTTAGGGGTTGTGGTTAGGGTTTAGAGAATTAAGGGTACAGTGTATTTTTTAGGGTATGAGGTTTAGGATTTAGAAAATAAGAATTAAGATTTGAAATTTAATTTTCTAAGATTTTAAAGTAGGAGGCACCGATGGAGGAGTGCAAATCATCTGTCCCTTTCCCATACCCCCATTTATGCCCAACTTTTAATTAGAGGTTTAGGGTTTTAGGTTAGGGTTTTGGTTAGGGCTTAGGGAATTATGGGTAGGTTGTATTTTTTAGGGCGTAGGGTTTAGTTAGGATTTAGAATATAGAAAATAAGAGTTTAAGGTTTAAAATTGAATTTTTTTAATAAAACAAAGGAGGCATCAAAGGAGACATAGAGAAGGGGCAGAGGATTTTTGTTTCCGATGGTGGTACAATAAAGATATAAAAGATTTTTACTCGTTGGGTCATATCCAGTTATTACTTAATCGGTTAGTTTAAAAGAAAAAAAATCAAAATTAAAAAAAAAATGGTATAAACTTAATTTTTATCTAGAGAATTAATGTAAAATAAAGAGGGTGCAGAGTAAGATTTGGTAATTCATCCAACCACAGCACAGTAATCCGACTCGATTATTAATATAAAAGCTGATTTTGTAGATTGATTCAGTTCACAGTTTTAAAAGTAAAATTCGTACCGAATTAATCGACTAAACCCATCCAACGACTAAACCGAGGGATGTCTTCATCCTCGTCCCTAATCCCTTCCGACTTTTTTCAAGTGAAACATGTACATCACAAAGCTTGCTATTACCTAAATTATATGCGACTGGAGAAACATGGAGCAGCTCAGGATTTGATCCTCTAGGAGATCAAAACAGATGTGCGAGGGAGGCCAGCCACCCGCCCTTTGCAACAGAAATTCCATCGTAGGCAATGGTTGCAACGGATTAAGCTTGCTGCTCCGTCTCTGCTTAATCTAATTAATGCTAAATGCTAATGACACACATAAAAGCATATGTTTTGTTCAGTCGGTTGAGAGGTGATTCTCTTTAGCAAGGCTTAACAATCAGCTACTCTTTGATGATTCAATCAGACTCCACGAAGATCTGCAATGCAGTGAAAGGAATTCATGATTCATCAGAACCGATATTTTATCGATTTGAGACGGCAAGTAAACATCGTAGTCTGGTAAAATCAGCAAATATGATACCAACCTCCACATCTGGCAAAGGGTCATCGTCTTCTCTCTTGTGTCGGATACTGTAATTCCAGTAATTTTCTGGATTCCAGGTTAGTTGCAATCAAATTCTGTACATGTAATACAAGCAAAAACAGAGACAAGTTGCAGATGGAATGGAAGCACAATCTGAGAACAGAAATCCTAAATAACCAGATTGAAAACGTATGGTCCAGGAATTTTCCTCATACCAGATGGAAATCACTGGAACCAAATGCGTATAGTAAAACATACCGAAAAGCACTTATCCAAACTCCAAAGTGATTAGTGATGGAATCTCTAGAATTTGCAACTCAGTCTCTTTGAGACTGTTTGGCTGAAAAAGTGGAAAAGCATCTCAAAATGAATTGATTATTCCTTTTTAATTTTGTCTATTGAAACTTGAAAGACATGCAGATCTTACACTCTCAAAACAAACAGAATGCATAATTCAACAGAGTTTTGCTTTTCCTTTGAAGACGAAGGAACAATAATGAATTATTTGTTTCAGTATAGTACAGATTTCACAAATGGCAACACAAAACTTAGCCTTCTAAAGCTGTAAGAATGTTTAACTTACTGCTCCAAGAATTTGCTGGGTTTGCAAGCGGCCTGGTTCACCCAAATTTGTACGCCATGTTATCTGAAGTCTACCAAGAATATTAGTCCCCTGTACCTTCATTTGTGCAGAGTCAGGTGAAGCCAATTTCAATTGATAAAGGTAATTGTGAATTTCCCAACCAGATCTGATAAGAATAGGTGGCTTAAATATCTCTCGGCAACTGAATGATTATCAATTTTAGTTAATTAATAAAACAAATCAGAATTCAGAAATCAAATAATTGCTTGGTAAAGCAACAAATAATAGTAAAAATATAAAAATATTACATCCATCTGATATAACCGCCACTTAAAAATCTTTTACCTCTTGTCATGCCTCCTATTAAAATTTTTTAAAAATTAAATTTTAAACCTTAACCCTTAATTTCTATATCCTAAACCCTACCCCTAAAAGATACACCCTATCCTTAATCCCTAAACCCTAACTTTAAACCTTAAACCTTAAATCATCTAATTTGAAACGGAGACACAAATAGAAGCATAGAAAAGAGATAGATGACTTGCACTCGCCACTTACCCAATTGTTAAAAAATATAACAAAAATATAATGATAATTGACTATTTAAGTAATTTATCATTTTTTATTGTGTCTGATTATCTTTTCGTCATTATTTATCGGTACTTAATGTTGGAGTGACCAAAACTTTATACCCCGAAAACGATAGTGACCTTCCTGATCGTTTTTCAAAATTGATGACTAAAAGTATACTGAGGGTAAACGAAATTGACTAACGCAATAATTTACCCGACATAAAAATATAATATTTTCAATAAAAATATGATATGAGCATGTTAATATAATACTTTTAATATAAAATTTTAACTTGCTCTAATTCTATTAAGCATATTCGTTTAACGCTCAGCGTGAACATATTATATAATCAAAGCAGTTTAACGGCTGAATTGGAAGAAAAATACAAGTTGAATGAAGAGATTAGAGCTGGAGATGTCATGTCAAAATGGGAACCAAACAGAATTGCAATTTGCATATACCAATATCTATTGACTAATGACCAGTTCTCAATTCTTCTTAAACCTAATCCACTATCCATTTTCTCTAGTTCAACCTCTGCAACCTTTTCTCCAGTCTCAGACTAAGGTAATTTTTTTTTCTTTCGTTTTTTTTTTGTTTGACTTCAGTGATATGGTGACGATGAGCTCATTGAGCTGTTATTGAGATATTTATTGTAGATTTTAGTCTGATTAATTAGTAAATCTCGTTTTGATCTGGATAACGAGACAGTGTGAGGTTCGTAATTATGTGAACCGGAAGAGATTGGTTAGAAGTGAGATTTTGCAGAGAAAGATATGACTTGCGGTTGTTTTGGTGGATCGGTTGTTCAACAGAAACGGAGCACCGCTAAGGCCACCGGCGGGATAGACGGTGTGGATTCTCTTTAGATTTCCTAAAATATTTTCGTCTCGAGTTTTTCTTTTTTGAATTTTAGAGTTTCTGGATTTTGTTTTTCTTCTTCATTATTTTGCAGAGCTATTGCTTCGGAGAGTCAATCATTTCTCATACAATCAATTGAGATCAGCCACAGATGATTTTCATTCAAGCAATAAAATAGGGCGTGGAGGTTTTGGAACCGTTTACAAGGTGCTTAAAATTTAATTTAATTTTTTATTAGTTTATCAAAAAAAAAAAGTAAATTTAATCAAATTATGCAGAATTAAATTAACACGATAATTGATTGGTGAAAATTTAAAAACTTTGATGCTGGGATGTTTTGGAGAAAGTATTATAATATAGGGTAAATTATTATAATAATTAATTATATTTAGTTAATATATAATTTTAGTCATCGATTTTTGAATTTAATATTTTGATCAATTATATTTTTAATATATACGTGTGCGTTAACAAAAGAGATCTATTAAAAATTTTATTCAATAAAAACAAATATTATGTATGAAATTAAAAATATTTTTTATTAACGTGCACGTCATCGGGGTAACAAAACTAAATATTTAAGTGACCAAAAGTTTATACAACACAAACGTAAGTGATCAAAGCGGTCAAATTTAAAAATCAATGATAAAAGTGTATACTAACTAAACAGAAGTGACCATTACAGTAATTTACTCTTTAATATATGATATTGCGACCTTTAATCGTATGCAAATCATCAACCCCTTTCCCATGCCTTTATTTGTGCCTCCACTTCAAATTAGAGGTTTAGAGTTTAGGGTTTATGGTTTTAGTTAGGGTTTAGGGAATTAGGGATAGGGTATATTTTTTAGAGTGTAGGGTTTAGAATTTAAAATATAGAAAGTAAGGGTTTAGGGTTTAAAATTAAAATTTTTTAAAAAAGTCAAAAGAGGCACTAAAAGAGGCATGAATAAGGGGCGGAGGAT
Organism: Abelmoschus esculentus; assembly: GCA_035048815.1. Classification (NCBI taxonomy): domain Eukaryota; kingdom Viridiplantae; phylum Streptophyta; class Magnoliopsida; order Malvales; family Malvaceae; genus Abelmoschus; species Abelmoschus esculentus. The sequence continues at coordinate 16,689,037 of JAUCBN010000033.1, forward strand.
ATTTATTCCTGGCAGAGGATATTTGTTCGTTAGACGCATATCATGACAAGAGTATGAGATATAATCCTCCGATTACCCTTCAAATGCATAGAAAAGCTAAAATGAAATGAAATGAATATATTTGAATCGACACACACATCTAAAACTCGCACCGAGTTCAAGTAATGTAGGTTTTAACCATGCGTATTTTCCCTTCCAGTTTTATATTTCCTTATGTTATTGGAGGACCTTTAGATCTTGTTGACTGCTGTGCAGTGTGCACAATCACAGGGATATCAGGAAATCCATTAGAACTGTTTCTAATTTCTATTGGTTTGAATCCAAGTTTAACGATGCTAGCTTAGAAACATTAGAAAACTAAATACATGGACTTATTTACAGAAATGTAGCTTTTAGTTGCAACCTTCAATGGTGGCAGACTTAAAGTAGAGGCTAGCTTGACTTAGAGGGTCAGGGATCCCTAAGCCTGAATTCGGTTTCCATATCGGTTCCTTCGTTTGGGAGCTATATCTTCACTGCTTCTAATTTCTATTGGTGCAAGTCAAACATGGTGTCTGGCTAATAATTATATATATGTTGCTAGGGAAATCTAAAAGATGGAACTGAAGTTGCGGTGAAGACACTTGCTGCCGAATCAAAACAGGGAGTTCGAGAATTTTTGACAGAGATCAATACTATATCAAATGTCAAGCATCCAAACCTTGTCGAGCTAATCGGGTGTTGTATTCAGGGAGCGAATCGGATATTGGTCTATGAATATGTTGAAAATAAGAGTCTTGATAAAGCTTTATTAGGTAAGATGGTCTGAAGTTTGTGTTTCAATGGTGGCCAGGAAGACTTAATTATTATTTTTGACTTCCTGTTTCTGCAGATCAAAGGACTACAAATATCAAATTGGATTGGAGCAAGAGATCAGCTATTTGTCTTGGTATTGCTAGGGGTCTTGCTTTCCTTCACGAAGAACTCGTTCCACATATCGTTCATAGAGACATCAAATCGAGTAACATACTTCTCGACAAAGACTTTAACCCTAAAATCGGAGATTTTGGGTTGGCCAAACTTTTTCCAGATAATATCACTCATACTAGTACCAGATTAGCAGGAACAACGTAAGTCACTGCTTCTTTATCTGCTCTTATCAACATTAGTTTGTTTTTTCTGCTCCGTTTTCCTTTGAGGCTTTTTGTATTGTCATCGAGTATTTGACTTCTTCGACAAGTTATTCTTGACATAGAATATAAAGATCCCAATCACCTTAGATTTGGATAGTAGTACTTGTATTTGTATTTGATTTCAATAGTTTGTTTAAGGAGCATATTGTAGCTGAATTCATACCGGATATCAAAGAAGATAACTTGCATAGCAAGTAATAGGAAAAGAAGAACTTAGTACATGCTTTTATCCAAATCTTCTCCGATATCCTATTTCCAAGTTTGGACTAAGTTTTCGTAGCAGGGTTAATCAGCATTTCAGCCACAGAATCTGTGGGAAAAAATAGTCACAAGAGATCCAATGCCGTCTCTCGTTTTTTGTTTCTGAACGGAACCGAAATCTGTGGAATAAATTTTATGTACTGCTGAAAAAGGAATGGTAATGACTTATGCATACTTCATTCTGTGCAGTGGTTATCTGGCCCCGGAATATGCTCTGGGTGGTCAGTTAACCTTGAAGTCTGATGTTTATAGCTTTGGTGTCATTGTACTCGAAATAATTAGTGGTCGAAGCAGCTCGAAGACAAACTGTGGAGGCACGGACATGTTTCTCTTGGGTTGGGTATGCGTTCGATTTTGTTTACCATATTTCTGTAGTTGTACTGTGTATCATTCTCCAACATTGTCACCACAACATCGCTAAAAAATCAAATCATTATTGTTTTCTTTGATAGGCATGGCAGCTCTACGAAGAAGGCAAGCTCCTCGAGCTGGTGGATCCCGAGCTCGGAGAATTCCCGGAGGAAGAAGTCCTTAGGTACATGAAAGTAGCCTTTTTCTGCGTGCAAGCAGCAGCCAATCGAAGACCTTTAATGAGCCAGGTTATTCAAATGCTGGTACGAAATGTTCGGTTGAACGAAACAGAACTCATGGCACCGGAATTCTTTCAAGATGGAGTGTCGTCTTCGGGTAAAAAGCCGACCGAATCGTCTGCGACATCAACCAGCTATCAGATGAGTTTTGTTCCTGCCACCATCACTGAGGTTACCCCCAGGTGAACATTTAAGTGTTCGTTTTCTTTTTCTTGCTATGCAGCCTTGAAAAGCATAGCAAGAGGGCATGGGTTTGCAATTTTTGTTGTGATATTTTGTTAACGATCATTATTACCATTGTTATCAAAACAATACAAAAATAAAGGGAAAAAATTTATTGGAAGGGTATCAAAGAAAGAATGCAAGGGAAATGAGTACACAGTAATTTTTTTATACAATATAAAATAAATTACACAAATTTATATATTTATTTTTTAAAAATTTAAAATTTAAACTCTAAATTTTATACCGATTAAATTTTTAAATCTTAAACTTAAAACATAAAACATAAAAGATTGTAATGATTATATGTGCATTAAATAATTTTTACCGAAAAGTATTGAATGTATTGATAAGCTGGATTGTACGGATATGAGCTTAAATTTCGAAAAAATATCATTATTGAAAAAGAACCTTATACTCTAAACATAAACACTAAGAAAGATGTACATATTATCAAAAAGATTATTTTCAATCAATAAATATAAAATTTAAAATTATCAAAATTCTAAGGGCTCTTTCTCAAAACTTTTACCGCCTGCACTTTTGTTTCTCTTACTTTGATTAATGGTCGATAATCAATTTTAATATACTTATTAATTATCAGATATATTATTTTTTTATATTTTAATAATAATCTTTATTATCGATATATATTTATGCACAATACAATTTTTTTATTATAGGCCCATTAAGAATTAGGTTCAATTTCTAAGCGGAAATAGGCTGATTAAAATAGACATCTCTAAAGCCCAGTATCTCCTTATGTGTCTAACTATAACTGCTTCAAAGCCCAACATCATCTCACGTGCAACCGAAGCTACACGTGCGTATCCATCTCCATATTTAGCCATTTAGGCCTTCCTTTCAAACTCTTCGCCCTTTCCCCACTCACGAAAACCTTCCCCGATCCATTTCTTCGGATTAAACAGACAGAATGACCGCCGAGGTACTGTCGGATCTAAACGGCCGCGCTTCTTACAACGGAGATCCGAGTAAGGAAAACTCTAACCCTAAACCCTCCGCCGCCTCCAAGAAGACCCGTGAGAGCGAACGGCGTCGTAGGAGGCGCAAGCAGAAGAAGAACAAGAAGACCTCACAGCAAGAAAATGACGCCGCGGACGGTTTGGCTTCAGAAGCCGGTGACAGCGACGCTGGAGAAGATGGAAACAAGGACAGTTCCAATCATCAGAAGGTATGTAACCGTTTTCTTTTTTGAGATTTTTATGATTTTAGTTATGTCGATTGTTTCGTTGGTATTTGAATTTATTCCTGCATAATATAGTTTTTTATAGTGATGCAAGGATTTTGGATTTTCTTTAGGTATAATGGAATTGAGTTTTTTATTTCCTTTTGGTTTAACTGTAGATTTTAGTTTGGCATTTTTATAATGTTTATTATTCCGCGTAGTGCACTACTGCACTCTTATTTAAATTACATTTGGTTAATACTAAATTTAGCATTTCTTTTGTTTCGAACTGCAGGTGATGGAACAAGTTGTAATTGAGTACGTTCCTGAAAAAGCTGAGTTAGATGATGGTATTGATGAGGAATTCAGGAAGGTTTTCGAAAAATTCAGTTTCCGAGAAGCTGCTGGTTCTGAGGTAAACTGAAATTCAGTTAGATATGATCGATTAATTTTTTATTTTACTTTTTAGTTCTCTAAAACCCTTTTAATTCTATTTATACAGGAGACGAATAAGAATGATGAGTCTGCTCAAGATGCAGATGCGAAGAAGAAGGCTGATTCTGATTCAGAAGAGGAGGAGCAGGATAATCAACAGAAAGAGAAAGGCGGCATATCAAATAAGAAGAAGAAGGTTTTTGGTTTCTCACTCCTTATGGTTTCTAATATTGTTGATATTATCATAGTAATTAGTTCATGTTGATCATACTGGAAGAGTGAAAATACTTGTTTTGATATTGTTGACAGCTACAAAGGCGGATGAAAATTGCTGAATTGAAACAAATTTGCTCTAGGCCTGATGTTGTAGAGGTATGTTTTCCTGTTGCTGTTTATTTTATGTTTGCTTCTTTTGATGGTTAGTTGATAATCTGTCCTGTTTTGATATTTTTAAACCAGTGTCAAACAAAATTATAGCCCAATGTGGAGTCTATGGCCTTCTTATTTATTTTCCTTAAATGAAGTTTCCCCCCCCCCCCCCCCCTTTTTTTGTGGCTGTTAGGGGATCATATTTTTCTAATCTTTTGTTTTGGATTTTCTCATGCAATGCTGTTGGAATGATGCAACTCATGGAGAACAGTGTTTACTCCTGTATTTATAATTCAATTGTTAATATATTTTGTCAGGTTTGGGATGCCACTGCTGCAGATCCTAAGCTGCTGGTGTTTTTGAAGGCATATCGAAATACTGTTCCTGTGCCGAGGCACTGGTCTCAGAAAAGGAAATATTTGCAGGTTGGTAATTCGTATATCCCTCATTATTAATATGGGTCAGATATGTATTCATGGCTGTTAGGCATAATCTTCTGTGAGTGATTTAGGGAAAACAGTGAGGGAAGATCAAGTCGATAAGGCTTCTCTTATACGTATATATGTACTTATTGCAGGGGAACAGCTGTGACTGTGACAGCCTTGGAGCCTGGACTTATAGGTGTTTTGCAGAAAGGACTCATGATTGATTTCTCTTTTAATATGCCTGCTTTTTGGGTTGGGATATAGTTATTTAATAAGGTTTTCATAGAGTGACATAAGTTACTTGCATGTTAGATATTGGGGTATAATTTTTTTCATTCGTAAGGTTCTAATTGATCTATTTTGAATTTTCAGATGCGTTTCCATTGTGCTAAATGATCGGGCTAGATCCATCTAAGATTTATTTTTAAGCGACCTGAATTGGATGCAGAATCTTCCTAGATATTAATAATCATTATTATTTGAACTTCTGTTTCTCATCTTCATTTGGACCTTTTCTGTAGGGGAAGCGTGGTATTGAGAAGCAACCTTTTCAGCTTCCTGACTTCATTGCTGCAACAGGAATAGAGAAAATTAGACAGGTAAATTTGATTCTCTATAAATTATAATAGCAGTAGTGTAGTGTCCTGTGGTTTATGTTGGGGAAATCCATATACTGTTTTAAAGTGATAAATTGATTTTGACTGGATAATGACATTATTTTAACTGTATAATTCATTCATGTTCTCTACCCGTCTTTTTCTCATTTAGGCTTACATAGAAAAGGAGGACAGTAAGAAGCTGAAGCAAAAGCAAAGAGAGCGTATGCAGCCAAAGATGGGGAAAATGGATATCGACTATCAGGTTTCTTAGTTTCTTGATTCATTGATTCTTTCTTTTATTTTTGGAGATCTGAATTTTGTTTCTACCCATTTTTAGCTGTCATGGAAGGCCAGTCATAATCATATATTCCTTTCTGAAAATTATAGTCATGCTGTTATACCTAATGATGTTCTGGCTTCTGCTTTTTAGGTTCTTCATGATGCATTCTTTAAATATCAGACAAAACCAAAGCTGACAACTCACGGGGATCTCTATTATGAAGGGAAGGAATTTGAGGTACTCTTCTGCTATTTCTACATGGATAATAGGATGCCTCTTGTACTACTTCAATATAATAAATTTGTCAATTAATTTAAAATTGATGTGCAATTGTACAATGTAAGGCTGTACGTTGAATTCTGAAGATTATAGGGACATTGTCGAATACCAATGTACTTAAATTTTGCTGATGATAGGATCATACACGGACCCTAAGGACAGGATGCTTTTTTGGCTACTGTAAAATTTCAAGCATTTTATATAAGTTGAGCTTAATTTAATTTAAACCTGCTATTTAAGAAATTTTGTTCTATAAAACTTTTTGGGTTACAGAAACTGGACTTCTAAGTGATCATTGTTTGGAATAAGTTGTATGTAATCTCCTGTTGCTATTTCACTTTGGTGTGTGAATTCAATGGCCTTCTAGTTGCCAAGGTGGCTTGTTGTTTTGTGGAAACACTCAACCTTTGTATAAGATTGAGCTGATATTGGCTATTGTGATATACCTGAATGAAATGATATTGGCACTGTTGTATTTTATCTTGGATGATTAATGTCTGATTATTGATGTCTTTCAGTATTTTTTTCCGTTGTCTTAATTTAATGATGTTTCTTTGGAATACAGGTTAAGTTGAGGGAGATGAAGCCAGGTTCTCTATCACATGAGTTAAAAGAAGCTCTTGGTATGCCAGAGGGTGCTCCACCCCCTTGGCTTATCAATATGCAGGTTAGTTTGGCTAATGTCCTCAGTTTATTTTTGCATCTGATATCATATTATTGTTGGTGATATTATTTGATAATTTTTGCTTTCAGAGGTATGGCCCTCCACCATCATACCCACATTTGAAAATACCTGGCCTGAATGCACCCATTCCTTCTGGAGCAAGCTTTGGTTATCACCCTGGTGGTTGGGGTAAACCTCCAGTAGATGAGGTAAGCCGCTTAGAAAATTACTGTGTTCCGTGTGTTCTATAAGCTTGAAAGTCATAGATGAATGATCATTTAATATATATCTTTCTGTTAACTTTCTTTCTTTTTCCAATTTTCAATAGTATGGACGGCCTTTATATGGAGATGTATTTGGAGTCCAGCAGCAAGATCAGCCTAACTATGAGGTACTTCCAAGTTTTTAATGTTCCGATTATGGATAATTCTAGTTTAGAGCTCGACTAATATTCTAACACTTGGGCTTTTAGGTTTTCCCCCCTTTATTGGTTGTCCTTCATGTGATTTTTACTAAAGTGAAAAAACAAGTAAAATAAATAAATAAAGAACTAGTAAGGGTGAAGTAGCATCTTAACGTTAAGCCTGACCCACACAAGTACCGTCGAGTGTCGACATTATTTTCTCCATAGGAAGCAAATTGACTTTACTGGCAATATCCCATTAGAAGTATTCTTCAAAACCTTTCTTAGTGTGGGTTGTGTTCTTCGCTACAGGTGCCATTTGTATTATAATGATGAGTAGCATTGATAGCTTCAACATTTTGGATTAAACTTCTATTTTTCGAGTTTATAATTTAATTTTGCAATATTTATTTCCTTGTATATAATGATAAAATCCAGGAGGAGCCTGTTGATAAGTCAAAGCATTGGGGTGATTTGGAGGAAGAAGAAGAAGAGGAGGAAGAAGAGGAAGAGGAGGAAGAGGAAATTGAGGAAGAGGAGTTAGAGGATGGAATCCAATCTGTTGATAGCCTTTCAAGGTAATAATTTCTACAATTTTCACTCTGTTTATGGTAGTAATCTTTTCACTGCCCAAAATTATCAGGGCAGGTGCTTTATCTGTTTGGGTTTTATTGATTAATAGCCATGATTTTCTATGTTGTATGTGGACTATTAACTATTTTATTGATGACTCCCATCTCCTCCTTTTGACTTCAGTACTCCTACTGGAGTTGAGACACCTGATGTCATTGACCTTCGTAAACAGCAGAGAAAAGAGCCGGAGAGGCCTCTCTACCAAGTGAGTATTATCTTTGGAGCTTTGGCGTCCCCAGTTGTTATTCATATCTCTGTATTTTATTTATGAGATTTACTTCTAAATTCCTCACGTTTGTTTTTTCTTTGAAGGTGCTTGAAGAAAAAGAAGAGAGGATTGCCCCTGGGACTTTACTTGGCACAACTCACACGTAAGAATCTGATTTGTTTATTTGTTTTTGTTCCTATATCTTAAAATCTTTGACTGATATCACAAAACTTGTTTTTTGTGCACAGATATGTGGTCAACACTGGTACCCAAGACAAGCCGGCTGCCAAAAGGGTAAGATAGATGACTGGTCCTTTTTTGATCTTGCAGTTCCTTTGCCCTTGGTTATTCAAACAAAAATTGTGCTTAGATTTAGAAAACCATCCCAAGTTTGCTACTTTAGGCATTTTTGTTGTTTTTGATGAATCTCTTGGACCATTTGCAATTGTTATTATGTAATATTTCCCTGCTGTAACTAGACATTTCACTTCCGACTCAGAGACAAACTAGATGTTTTAAACATGTAATTCATGTTTTATTTAGCCTGAAGTTGAAATCTTTGTGACTAAACCAGTTATATTGCCATAATTTGACATTTGATTATAAAATTTCTCCTGTTGCAGGTTGATCTTCTCAAGGGCCAAAAATCTGACAAGGTGGAAGTCAGTCTACAGCCGGAGGAGTTGGAAGTTATGGACAATGTGTTGCCTGCAAAGTGAGTTGGACTCTTGCAAGTTGCAACTTTTACCATATAAGTATGTCGAGTCCCCAAAATTAAAATCTAGTTTACTCATCTCATCTGCTTTCACAGGTATGAAGAAGCTAGAGAGGAGGAGAAGTTACGAAGTCAGCGTGAGGACTTCAGTGATATGGTAGCAGAGGTAAGGCTTACTGAAGTCTTTTTCGATGAAATTTGGGTGTTACCGACTTATCCAAAAGTGTCATACTACTACTACTGCTTCAAATATGTGTGATTCACATTATTTTGGCAAAAACTCACTATCCTCGTGATTAACGGCCAAGTCTAAACAATAAGAGCTCAATGTTTATGTTTGACTTGTTGGATTCGTGAGCTACCTGAAGTTAGGTCCGTTGATGTGCTTGATACCCGAACTTACGAGGTTTAGTTGAATATTTCCAACTGCATTTCCTACAAACTATCTGAAATGTATGTAGGCTATCTATATTTCTTAAAGATGGTTAATACTTTCGAGTTGATTTGGGTCACTCCTTGATTAAGCTTGGGATCGTGGGTTGTGATGGCTTATGTGGTTGGATGTGTATGGTTGCTAATTCCATGTGTTTTGATGATGCAGAATGAGAAGAAAAGGAAGCGTAAGATGCAAGAGAAAGAAGGGAAATCAAAGAAGAAGGATTTCAAATTCTAAGTATGCGACAATTGGGGGAAGGAGAAGTTGCTTTTTCTTTGTCCATTGAGAGAATGAGTCCCTTTTAACATTTGTGCTGGATGTTGTACCGAATTCGTTTTTCCCTTGTCAACCTCTATGCAGGAAGATAGATGCCAATCTTGATGGCACCTACAATCCCCACTATTGCTCCCCACCCGATCCAATGACCATGAGCTGTACTTAGTGGAAATGAAAACCGATAATCCTATCCTGTAACTTGTTGCTGAAGGCATCTGTATTAGTTCAAAATGCTGTTATTTTCTTATTTGAAAGAGTTGCGGATCGACCACAAATTAGATAAAACCTCAAGTTCTCCTTCAAGATTCTATTATCAAGTGAATCTATCAGACGATTCATTCGAAATTATTCCAATCCAAAAGTTAATAGTTACAAGGCAAATATATTGATGGTCTGCTGATTGGGATGAGAAACCAGTGTGGACATGCCATGGCTATGATGACGTGGACCTAATACGTACATATTGACAAACTATCAATAAAATAAGTACTTTCATGTTTACAATTTGATGACGTGTTTAACATAATCTCAATGCCAAATTTGAGCTTGTTCTTGATGCATGGATTAACGGTTAAGTTGACCGAAAAAAATCTGATCGATGATATTGGTATTTTGAAGTTTTAATTAAAATATTTTAAAATTTAAAGATCAATTTAAAACTTGAACAATTGTTTGGGGACTTTCATTTAATTAACCCCATGAAATAAATCAAATGGCTTGGGCTTTGATTTTGAACCTTTCTGCCGTCCGACGTAGAAAATTAGGCCCTTTGGATCCGATCAGTTAACAAAGTCAGTCTGGCGTGTACTCTTAATGTACGAATTTCGTTTCATAATAAGGATGAGAAAGACTCTGGATTTTTTTAACATGAGATGAATTAAAATGAAACGTTATTAAAATTAGGGTAAATTACACCAGTGACCACCCAACTATTTGGGGATACCTATTTTGACCACCCAACTAAAGAACTCGTCAATCAGGTACCCTAACTTTGAAACCCTATCTATTTTGGCCACTGCCGTTAAAATTTTGACGGAAAAGTTAACAGCAGTGACGCTGTTAATTAAAATTGGTAAAATTACAAATTTAATCCCTCTAATTTATTTATTTTTTTAATTTAATCCTAATTTTAAATTAATAAATAAAATGTAGAATTTTTTGCATGCAAGGGGATTTGAACTCACAACCTCCAGCATAACTAACACTTTATCAACAAGTGAACCACTGAGCCAAATTACTTTCAATGTCAAAATATATTCACATGTTTTATTAAGTGATAACGTTTCAGTAATTATTCAAACAAAAAATATAAAAATATTTAAACAACGAAATTCAAATATTCGAATAATTAAAATCTAAATATTTTTATTTGAATATTTAGATTTTAATTTATTCGAATAAAAATCATAAATATTTAAATATTTTTTATTCGAATATATGAATAAAAATCATGAATATTCGAATATTTGAATTTAAAAATATTTAGATTTTAATTATTCAAACAAAAAATATAAAAATATTTAAACAACGAAATTCAAATATTCGAATAATTAAAATCTAAATATTTTTATTTGAATATTTAGATTTTAATTTATTCAAATAAAAATCATAAATATTTAAATATTTTTTATTCGAATATATGAATAAAAATCATGAATATTCTAATATTTGAATTTAAAAATATTTAAACAACGAAATTCAAATATTCGAATAATTAAAATCTAAATATTTTTATTTGAATATTTAGATTTTAATTTATTCGAATAAAAATCATAAATATTTAAATATTTTTTATTCGAATATATGAATAAAAATCATGAATATTCTAATATTTGAATTTAAAAATATTTAGATTTTAATTATTCAAACAAAAAATATAAAAATATTTAAACAACGAAATTCAAATATTCGAATAATTAAAATCTAAATATTTTTATTTGAATATTTAGATTTTAATTTATTCAAATAAAAATCATAAATATTTAAATATTTTTTATTCGAATATATGAATAAAAATCATGAATATTCTAATATTTGAATTTAAAAATATTCAAATAAAAATATTTAGATTTTAATTTTTCGAACAAAAAATATAAAAATATTTAAACAACAAAATTTAATTTATTTGAATAATTAAAATCTAAATATTTTTATTTGAATATTTAGATTTTAATTTATTTGAATAATTAAAATCTAAATATTTAATATTTTTATTTAAATATTAATTGATTTAAACAGTTGACCTTTGTTAAAGTAATTCAAATACTAAGAGATAACCATTTAATACCACGTTTACGGGTTTTATATTATAAAATTCTATTGGCCTAGTGGTTCAGCCCTTTGAAGGGTTCAAATCCTTTCTTAGGCATAATCACTTCATTTTCATTCTTCCCTTCTTTCTCACCAACCAGGTGGTGACATTATAAAAATAAATTAATAAATAAAATTAATCACCCAAAGGGATTAAATATGTAATTTTACAAATTTTAGTTAACGTCCACGTCATCATCATTAACTGCCACGTCATCACTGTTAACTTTTCCGTCAAAATTTTAACGGCAGTGGCCAAAATAGGTAGGGTTTTAAAGTTGGGGTACCTGATTGACGAGTTCTTTAGTTGGGTGGTCAAAATAGGTATCCCCAAATAGTTGGGTGATCACTGGTGTAATTTACCCTTAAAATTATTATAAAAATATAATAATTTGATATTGATTCTTTGGTGTATATTATTTTTTTTATATATTTTAATAAAAAAATTGATACCGAAATTTGATACCGTTATCGCGGCCCGTACCTAAACAATGATTTACCCCTAGATGTTCAGTACAATAGACCTAAACACATTTCAAGGAGAGTCAGCTAGTTTTAGGTTCGAGTGACATTTCACCCCTAAACATGACTCATCTGCTGATTCTTCAATTTCAATCGGTTCAGACTCCACTTAGTTTCACCTAAGCTTCATCCTGGTCATGGATATATCACCCAGGTTCAGGTCCACTTAGTTTAAATTCATATAATTTTTATAACAATTTCGGTTTCACCTCATTTTAATATCTCACCCTAAAATTTTCAAAAATACTTGATTAGTTTGAATCAAAGATAAATCAAATAGATATTAAAAATATAATTGTACCTTTAAAAAATTAAAATTCTTATATGACTTAAATATTTTTTTTATATTTTTTATTTATAATTTAATATCAGACTCATAATTTATTTTTTATTTCATACCCTTAATTATTAAAATAAATTCTTGGAATATTTTTGGACTAACAAAACTTAAATCTTTTACTTGACATGTTTATATCATACAATACTAAAGGTAAAGGTGAAGTTAGAAAATTTAAATTATAATATTAAAATTTTAAAAAAAATTGTATCAATATTTTTAACAAAATATTAAAATTTTTAACATTTTTATATAAAATATTATTTTTTTTAATGTGTTATGATGAGGTATTAACTTTTTAGGTGTACGAGCTGGACTGTTTTAATTAGATTATTAATTAAAGTTTAATTATGAAACAGAACTTTGCTTCGTATAGCCTGCTAAATTGCTTGCCACACATTTTATATATTGTCTTTGTCATGACAATCAACTTTACCTAATCAACCGACTAAAATTTGAATTGCATTCGCATTCATTTTTTAGTGTAGGAGTCATAAAATTTAAATTTTGATATAAAATACTAAAAGGTATATAAGCATTTTTTTCAAAAGATTATTTTTTTAAAAAATAATAATAGTTTAACAAGTAGTATTAGAGTAATTCTTTGACTGCCTTATAAAAGAGGCAGACATGATAAATAATCGTGACAAGAGATCAATCATGAGAACGAAAGAGACAATAAGTATTAATTTTATATCTTTTTATATATATATATATATATATATATATAGTGGCATTGCAAATCCTATTAAACATATTTTTAGAAAGAGTATAATGATCTCGTGACACTTGACACTGCTATTACCCCTAACTAATATTTTTTAATTGTTCTTTTAATTTTAACGGTCTCGTACTAACTAATTTGGATGAACCCACATAGTTTCAGTAGCTAAGTCTCCCAATAAAAATTTTTACGTTCACAATATTTTGAACCTGAGATTCAGTTAAAAAATCAAACTACTTACTACTTGAACTAACCCTTGATAATATAATTTTTAAATATATTTTAATATAAAAAATTAAAAATAATATAATTAGTGACAAAAGAATTTTATTCTATACTACATCACCTCACACCCTATTCCATCACTCCACTATTACCGGTCCATCCGTTTCCGCGTGTCAGCAACCCACCACCCCCATCACCTTCACGCCTAAGCAAGCCTCTCTCCCTTCGCATAAGAGCCTCATTTCTCATCACTTGCCAAGAAATTTCCTTACACTTGACAACCTCAAATATCAAATTTGTTTCCTAAAAACATCACACTCACATGTTTGAAAGGAACAAATACCAAGATCATCACTGGTTTTTCTTCAGCTTGATCTGATTGGATGCACTCCTGCCTTATTCGGTCCGAAAGCTTCAAAAAGTTTAGGGTTTTGAAAGAGCTTCTGAGTTATGGGATTAAGTTCTAAGCAGGTTTCTAGCGATGTCATCGGGTGGAACCAAGGCCAAGCTTTGTCGCAGGCTGCTCCAACTATGAAGAGACGACATCAACAGAACCAGCAGCCTGAAAACCTAGAGCCGCCATTGATGTGTCCGAGGTGTGATTCTTCGAACACGAAGTTCTGTTATTACAACAACTATAACAAGTCACAGCCTAGGTATTACTGCAAGGCTTGTAAAAGACATTGGACAAAAGGTGGCACGCTTCGCAACGTTCCTGTCGGTGGCGGCAGAAAAATCAAGCGGATCAAGACATCTGCCACTGCCACGGCAGCCAAAATAAGCTCCACCACCTCCTGTCTTAACAGTAGGCTCAATGATCAACTTCGTCCATCATCTACGTTGGAGATCAGCGAAAGTTTCAGCACAAACAATGGCGTAATCCTGGGTTCTACCACCATGTCTCAAGGCTTACAGTTTCCGTTTCCATTTTCATGTTCGAGCTCCAGTTCCTTTGAAAAATCCAGATCTGATCCAACCATTGCCATGCCGGCCGTCTCGAGTGGCAGCGATGCACCGACATGGCAAGCAGCTAGTAGGAGCTGTGGCATTGAAATGGCCAACTGTTACTGGGATTGGGATGATATTGATGAACTTGTCTCTACGGATCTCTACATCCCGTGGGATGATTCTCAGATCATACCATGAAAAAGGAACATCTTTTTTTTTCTTTTAACAGTGAACAACTGAACATCATCTATAGGATTATCTACATAGCTATTTCCTAGATTTCGATGTTCCTATTGAATCAAGGACGTTTCAATTTTTTCTCTTTTACATGCTTATTATCCTTTATCTCTAAGATTTTTTTCTTTTGTTTTTTTACCTCTCTTAAATCAGTAATTAACCGAAATTTATTCTGTTTTTCGTGTAAATCTTCTTTCTCTTTATTATATATCCTTATAAAAATCAATACTCACAAGATGAAATTATACTAAAATCTATAGCTATATATTTATGTTCATCAATTCTACAATCTTACGATAAAACAAAAAGTGATTAAGATGTCATCGTATTAAATTTAATAAGATATGTATTTTCTCTTAAACTTTTACTTTAAATTTTATAGTTATCTATTAATTATATACAATATTATTTATAGGTTACATTTGATTAAAGAAAGTAAACTATATGATTTCTTAATAACTAAATTATTTATATTGTGATCAACGGGATTTAGTTAAAGTAGTAAATAATATGGTTTCGGTTAAGTATATTTTGGGTTTGAAGTGTTGTATATGTAGAAAATTCTTGTTGAAAAATTCACCCACCAAAACTAAATATATTATGCAGGTTGGTTCGAATTAATAAACGAAGTCAAAGAGTAACAAAATAAGTATCAACTCTCTCTCGATGATATATGCGTTTGAAGAGTTCAGAGATGGGGTCTCTTCCAGCTAAACAGTAGAGACTGGATATGATGGGAAGATTCTTATGGATATGTATGATATGGTTTTGAATATCTAGTAATATTCTATGGATTCGTTTCTCCACTGGTTCAGAATCATTCTCTTTTGCCTAGTCCCCACATCATTTGGGTCGTGAAGCACTTGTTTTCTGCTCTGCTCGGTCTGAACTGTGGGGTTTGTAGATTTCAATGATGTTTATTTGGGCAACCAAATCTTTGTTCTAACATGCAGTGGTGTTCTGGATAGGTATAACATGAGCGATCGCACATGGCCTCGAAAAAGAGGACCCTAAATTTTGATAAACTATTTTTATTGATATTAATCTCGAAATTCATTGAAAAATTTTGAAAACACTATTAAGAAATATGAGTTATAATTGTTAAAACGTTATAATTATTTTTTTTAAATACGACAATTGATTATAGAAACTTATTGATTATTACTATTACTATTGCTTCAGTAGAACTAGTGATGTTTTGGACAAGCACAATAGAAACGATCGCACAGGAAACCCTAGAAAGGATATTTGTTTCTAACGGCTATAATTTATAACTAATTGACAATTACTTTTAAAGACCATATTTTAATGAATTGTACAGGGCCACCAAATTCTTTGGACCGCACTACTAACATGCTATGTCCTAATTCTCTTTTAGTTCAATTCTAGAGCATGAGCACATTGGGGCCACGGTTTACGGTCTTTCATAGCATAATAAACTTGGATCTGCTTTACATATGTGGGTACAACCGACATCATCTTGGTTGTATAGGCTATGGCATGGATTGTTTGTCGCATTTCTTTAATTAATTTGTTGTGGTGTAGAGGTATCACGACCAAATCATGAAGACATGAAAAAATTTCTATGTTTGGTCTCATTTTCTAGTGTGGATCATTGTTCCGATGTGGATAGGATATTTGGTCGGTTTCGAAACATTCAGAATAAAATATATCGATTTCTTTAATTTTATATTGATTTGACTTAAATATCATAAATATGTAACTTAATATCGTTTAAATTGATCTCAAGTTTGAGACCTTGTATATGCTGAAAATTCCCGTTGAGAGACTCAACAATCAAAGTTAAGCATTCGACTAGAGTAAATCCGAAAAACGCTAAGGAATTTGAAGGAAAACAAAAATATATATAAAAAATAATGGATCTATTGTCAAGGTTTTACAGATAAAACAGGCTGAATGGAGATTGATTGTCATGGGTTTGCTCTCTTGTTTTATAATTTATGCATGAATCTTTCAAGTTGTAAATAAGATCAATTATAAATATAAAGATATAAAAGTTATAAAAAAAAAACAAGTGTTATACAATCTCAAGCAAGCAAGTTTTGGTGGTTCTTTAAGAGCTTTGTTTCAAACTCAAGCAACTTTCATTTTCCCAGTCCATCAAAATAACAACTCAAACAAAAATAGATTTAATTTACAAAGAAATCCGATTCTGCAAGTTGATCAGTACTATATACTGTATCATGCATAAATCAGGGTAACAGTTACTTATGTTCAGGATCAGTCTCGATCTCATGAGCTAGTTCTCGAGTCAGCCTATCGGCACGGTCATCATGTCCGCCGGCGAATGTGTAAACCCGGAAAGCAAATTGGAAAACCCTCCACAGCATTTTAATGCACACTTTCTTTTGTGCTTCACCTTTGCCTTTGGACACTTCATTGGCTGCCAAGTTTGAGTCTTTTCTCTCCTGAATGTGAAGAATCCAAGTATCATGTGCTAGACAAGTAAAGAAACAGGCTTTGAATTTGGTTGAGAATTGAGAAACAGAGTTACCTTCAACACAAACTCCATGCAGTTGGAGGAAACATCAACTGTTGCTTCTTTGATTCGTACGATAATTTGGAAGTCGAAATCGATGTTGTGTGCCTTTAATTTCTTGGCTTCTTCATCCTTGGTTCGCTCCAGGGAGTCTATTTCCTTTTTTATCTGGTTCAAGTAATGACCGGCATTGATTCAACAACTGTATTACAATCTTATATGTGAATTCAAGAACCAATAGATACCTTGTCGAAGGAACGTTCGACCTTCTCCAGAAGCTGAGCCAAAGGAGGCTCAATCTTTATGTTTTGTAGCTCAGTCAGCATTGATTCTAACTTCAAGTAAAGAGCTGCTGCTATCCTTATTGCCTCCAGCCTTTTTCCAGGGAAGCCTTCAAACCTAGCGAGAACCTACAGATTGCAAACATTGTTCAGTGGGCCAACTATTCATGAGGCGATAGATTCATCGATTTGTGGGACGGTAAACTAGAAACAAGAGAGAATTAACCTGAGTTTCATCTGTTAAGTTCTCAAGAACGGATTCTACAGATCTGTGGAACTTAATTAGCTCAGACATGTCATTGGTTTTGAATGTACTGATGGAAGTTTTGATCTCTTTGATTTGTTTTTCGTATTTCTTTACATCTTCTTCGATTTGTATGAAGTAAGTTGATCTGAGACCAAAACAAAGTGAGAAAAAAATACGAAGAGCCACTTATTGAATTTTGATGTAAGATAGATACCTCTTTGTCATCTCTGCTAATGCATCAGCCATTCCTTGTTTCCCATTGCCATTGCTTGCCGCACCTCCTCCCTTTCTTCCATTAGCTCCTGAGAGGACTTTCTTTGGAACTCCTTCTACTTTGCCCTTGAGATTTCGGTATAGATTACCCATATGACTTGATCTCTTCAATCTAGTATTTGCTTTCTTGGAGCGCAAGCCTCCAAGTGGAGGTGGTGGAGCAGCTCCTTTTGGCCCTGACACTCCTGGTGGAGGCGGTGGAGCAGCTCCATTCTCCCTTGACGCTCCTGGTGGTGGTGGTGGTACTGCTGGTCCTGACCCATTTGAAGCCATAATGGGTGGTGGTGGTGGTGTAAGTGAAACGGTTCGAGCAAGAGGAGGAGGTGGTGGTGGTGTAAGTGAAACGGTTCTAGCAAGAGGAGGTGGTGACGGTGGTGTAATTGGAGCTGATATACTTCTAGGAAGAGGAGGTGGTTTTGGTGTAACTGGTGCTTCTTTTTCCACTACAGGAGGTTCTGGTGGAGGGAGGGCCGCTGTTTCCTCTGGCTCTGTTAGTGCTGATAGTGGTAGTGGTAATGCCGCTGTTACCTCTATATTTGTCTCTGTTGCCGCCGCCGCTGCTGCTACCTCTATATTTGGCTCTGTTGGCGCTGATAGTGGTAGCAGTGGTTCTGCTGCTTCCTCTATATTTGTCTCTGTTGCCGCCACCGCTGCTGCTACCTCTATATTTGTCTCTGTTTCCGCCGCCGCTGCTGCTACCACCTCTATATTTGACTCTGCTGGCGCTGATAGTAGTAGCGGTGGTTCTGCTACTATCTCTATATTTGTCTCTGTTGCCTCCGCTGCTGCTGCTGTTACCTCTATATTTGTCTCTGTTGGCGCTGGTAGCGGTAGCGGTGGTTCTGCTGCTACCTCTATATTTAGCTCTGTTGGCGCTGCTGCTGCTGCAGTTACCTCTATATTTTGTTCTGTTGGTGCTGATGGTGGAGGTGATGTTACTGCAGTTGCTGCTGTCTCTTGAAGTGCTGAACTCAGTAAGGGGGACTCTAGTTCTTTTGCTTCTGACGTTGGTTCCCCAGCTTCTACATTTGGTTGGGGTGGCGGTAGGGAAGGATTATGGGATAGAAGTTCTGCTGATGTTGCTGGTGGTTGTAATGCTGAACTATCTTCATCCATTTCTACATCTACCAATAACTCGGGAAGTGGTGTCACCTCCGGTGGCGGCATTAACAGTGGTGTTATTGGTGCAGAAATGATTGTACCGCCAGATGCACCGTCGGAATCAGACACTGGATCGTCTAGTGTCCCGTTCTGAGAGTTCAGATCCCCGGTTTCATCAACAACTTCACCATTTTCATCTTGTTCCTCAATCACAACCTTGTTTTGCTTCAAAAAACTAGGAACTTCATCTCCATAACCAGGAAGCATATGTAATTTCAGTTGCTCCACATCCATGGAGCTCAGTTTCCCCAATTCTTGAACATTGACAGACAACAAAAGAGGCGACGAATACGGAGCTTTTAATGGACCGTCCATCAACTCAGGCAGCACCGAGTTCGGTGAGGAGCAGCAATAGCAGTTTTCTTTACGAGGATTAACCTCTTGACATAAATCCTTATCATTCTCTTCATCTTCTTTACTCAAATCACATTTCTCTCTTGCTATCTTAATCAACCCAGTGAGTGTTGCCACAGTAATTTCAACTGCCAAAAGGTGAAAAAATGAGGAAATCATCATAAATTTCAATCAAGAACAAACAAGTCCATATGACAACTAGACTCATTTTCGATACAGGATACCGAAAAAACACAAACGAAAATGTACCCAAAGTTTCTTGCATACCAAGTTGTTCAACACTTTTAGGTTCTTCATTGTCATTTAGATCAAGTTTGCATTTGTCTATCCCTTCACCACTCATATTCGATACGTCTGCTAGATCTTGCAACGCCTTACAAAAATACATCAGCAGCTGTTTATAGGCAAATTTCATGTAGATTGTTAGCATGGGATCAATCTGAAATCATGCTTCAATCTAAACAGAATACCAGATAGTTTTATTTAAAGGTTGCAAACCTTATCAAGAGGTAATCTTTTCAATTTCGATCCACGAAACTGGGGTATGCTTTCAGGGTAGTACTTATGGAGATCTTGCATTGTCCCTATTATCATCTGCAGAATTAAGACACACATGAAGATCTTCATATTCGTGAAAATCTTCGAACAAAACGAACAAATCATACCTGATCAGTGGATAAAGCTGTATCACAGGGCGGTAGACCGATGATGTCTCTAAATGTTATAATTTTCTTCCTCAGCTCCATCATCAGAATGAAGTTGATCTGCAATGAAGATGAATTGTCCTTCTTGGACCCCTTCTTTCTCTTGTGACTCCTGCATATCTTTGGTAGAGAGGTTTTTCCCTGTATAAAATCTTCATATGAGGATGGGAAACAAGAAAAGAATTTGCAGGTTTTGTGAAACATTATGTGTCAAATAACATCAGGATTTTAATCAAACATGTCTCAGACATGTGGATACAACACAGTACATACAAAGGTTCTGCAATAACTCATGCAATCAATCAACAAACAGAAAAATGTCATTTTTAACAAGTAAACATGTTCTTCACATTGCCAACAATGGTGGGTTAGACCCAGATTTCTGCAGATTGGACAACAATACATGCATATATATATATAACATTCACCTGTACAAGTTTGATTGCTTTGGAACCAAAAAACATAGGCGTGAGACCACAGCATATTGCACGCATGATCACCTACAACGTGGACCAGAATTCAATACAAAGAAGAAAGAAAACCAGACTGGAACAATGATTAACGTTGGATAAATCTCAATCAAAGAATGTAAGAACATCCAAACAAGAACAATCAAGAACAAAAAACCCAGGTGCCAAAAGAAACAATGATTTCCTGCAGTGCATTAGATTTCTGGCCTGAAACTCAAACCCCAAAAAAATGAAAATGAAAGACAACAAAACCTTAAATGAGGAAGACGAAATCTTGTTTCAACATTGTTTGGATTCTTCTCTAAAAAGTGTTAACCCAATTATAGGAAATTGCTTATTATGGACTGAACTCTCATCTTGTCTTTGTTTAAGGTTTCTGTCTTGTTACTCGACACTCCTGGTTAAGTGTATGTGCTTTTACAAGTTAGTTTCTCAAACTCCTACAAATATTGGGAAAAAAAATTTAAGTTTTGACCTCGTAAATTAGGTACCGAACTCGACTTAGTCTTAATTTAGTACCGAACTCGACTTAGTCTTAATCCGGTAATATTTAAAAAAAAAACGAATTAGAATAACTTATATTGAATTTAATTAAAATTTTTAAGATCAAATCAAATATTCGAATTAAATCCTTTCTATCTTTAAATATTCACATTGAAATTTCTTAGTATTAATAAGATTTGGACTGATATAATATGGAATATTATGTAAATTTCATGGTTAGAGAGATTGAGTTATGGCTAAATTAAATATAGAAAATTATGAAGTTGGCAAGGTTTGTAACCCCAAGAAATCATGGAATGACAACCTGTGATTTATTTTTCCCTTAGTTACCATTTTCTAACTTGAGAACACGTTTTGCAAACTGTAAATCAAATTAAGGTAATAATTATGATTCTTTTAGGTAAATTATTCTGATTTTTATTTAAAAAAGTTGATTTTATTAAAAATATTAAAAATTATAATAAAATTTTATAAAATTTAATTATTTGAAATTATAAAAAAAATCATTTAATAAAAAAAACTTTACAAAAAAAATATTAACAAAACAATCATTATCACAATCCAATTGTTAATAAGAAACAATGATCGTAAATAAGTATCCAACTCTAATATGAAAGTCCAAAGTAAAAAAATAAAACCAGCAAATAATAAATAAACGTTATTTTTATCAGTCAGAATTCATCTCTCGACTGCAAAGAGGGCGTCGCACCCCTTAAAATTTTAAATTTATTTATATTTTATATATATATATTTTATTTTATATTGATAATCTAATTATGAGAAAATTTTGAAAAATATTATTATTTGAAATTAATTTTGGGGATTTAGAAAGTTTGAGGAATAATTGAGGATGTAAGCAAAAAACTACAATGAAAGAGGACCTCGTCACCTTCTCTTGGCGTGGTCCTCTCTCTCTTCCTTATTTAATTGAATAAATTAAGTGGAGTGGCGAGGTCCTCTTTTCACTGTAGCAATTGGATTACGTCCCTAATTATTTTCTAAACGTTTCTATAATACTAAAAATAAACTTAAACCCCTTTCTCAAAATTAGCCTTAATTATGCACTCTTAAACTCTTTTAATTTTACACTTCTTATATTTCTAATATGCATTCTTAATGTTTACACCTTTTATATAAAATTTTGAATCCGTCCCAACTCATCTCTCACTCTCTTTACATTTTAACTTCAATAAGAACGCTATCAAAATTGTTCATAGTCTGCCAAGCATCTACGTCGCAACTCGTTCGAGTCCCGCTGCCAAACCCCAAATAAGGCGGCTGCAGTGACACGACCGGTTTGCGACATCTTCATCAACCATAGTGGTAACTTTCAGATTTGAATATATCAGATATAATTTTAATTTAAATCGATTTAAATTTAATTCAAATATTCGATTTTAGTTTAATTTTATGGTGATTTTAGTTTGAACATGTCTGTTACCTTCAGAAAGTTTTTCCTTCCGGTTCCGGTGACCGTCATGATTGTCTCTTCAAATCTGCCTACTTCTAACCTTATCTTGGTCGAAACCTTAATGAATAATGACTCGGTCCTAATTTTATATTAACGAGTGCTAGACAATAAATATTGTTAAGCTGATTGTTAGTTAGTTAATTAGTTAGTGTGATTATTTAAGTTTTAATTAATCAGTTAAACTGCGTTATATAAGCCATACAAGGGTTACTCATTTTACATAAATAACTTTTAGAATTTCATTTTCTCTCTATAAGGATAAATTATATTATCGTTCATTCCCGTCACGTCATTTATAAAATTAACTAATCAATCAAAAATATTTATTTAATTATTTTTTTATTTTATCTTTTTTTAAAATGAATTTTCATTAAGTAAAAACTATTTTTAGATTTAATTTACAATAAATATTAGTGAAAATTAATTCGATAAAAAAAATGAGATAAAAAAATAACTAAATATTTTTAATTGATTAGTCTTATAAATGACGTAATATAAATGATCCATGATATAATTTTTTTCGAACAATTTTTTGTCTTAATTGTTGTTGCTTAGCTGGAATTAATTGTTTTTCTTCTCCGGTTTTGGAGAGATTATTAGGTGAACCCTGTTCACCACGTCATCCATGGTCCAAGCAATCAGGATCGTTGATCTTTAAATAACCGCCTAATAACTACTCACCCACTAAGTCCATGTAAAAAAGAGGTGATAATTCACTTGAAAAAAAATTAAGATCAACAGTCCTGATTAATTGAAACCATAGATGACGTGATAAACAGGGTTCACCTAATAATCTTTCCAAAATCATTTATGGCAACAAAATAAACACGTCGATTTTCTTTTACTGACATAAAAGTTTAAATTAAATTAGATTTTAATTTTGAAATCAAATGAGTAAAGGGTTGAATATTATTTTTCTTACCGAATATATTACATGTTTAAACGTCTCGATAAAAAAATTATTAGATAAACTTTATTATTATATCAATTATAATTTAATCTAATAAAGAATTTTATCTCATCTTTATAAGATGAATTTTATCTTTTTCCCGCATATTATTATCTTTGTTCTATTTTATTTATCTAGTATTAACTTTTTTTAATCAAACTCTTTTAATTTTAATTTATTATAATTTTAAATTTAATATTGATAAAAATAAAAAATATTTTAAAAACCTTTAATTAAGTAGTTTAAAAATATATATTTTATAAAAAAATATTTAAAATAACTATGATCAAAATTTTAGAATTTTAAATTTTAAAAAATCAATACTGAACATTATAAGTAGAAAAACAAGTATTAAAGAATGAATAATCATTTTTAAATTATGTTAAAATAGATAAATCTTATCAGATAAATCATAAATAATATAATATACATAATTTATATAATATTTTTTTATTTTAAAATTTGATGAGTAAGATTATTTAAGTTTTCACGTATTAATAAATTTAAGTCATAAAGATAATTTTAACCCTTAATGTTTATAGTTTTTGTCGTTTTGGCCCTTATTCTTTTTTGGGATAAATTAGCCCTTAACCTATATCTTTTTGACAAACATATTATTTTTTAACTAGCTTGATGACTGGATCGTTAAAAATTTAACGATGATATATATAGAGAATATAATTTTAAATGATATGGAATGTAACCTATCAAATACATATATATATATGGAATATAATTTTATTCCAATATAAAATATAAAACAATTAAAATTCAAATAAAATATTAAAAAATAATTAATTCTAAAATAAAAGATTATTAAACATTTTTAACCTTAACTACGATAGAATCAAAATCTCATCTTAAAAAATATAAACACAATTCGAATAAGATTTTGATTTTATTGTTGTTAGGGTTAAGAATGTTTAATAATTTTATATTTTAGAATTAATTAATTTTTAATATTTTATTTGAATTTTAATTGTTTTATATTTTATATATATGCATTTGATAGGTTACATGCCATGTCACTTAAAATTACATTCCATATATATATCATCGTTAAATTTTTAACGGTTCAGTCATCAATTTAGTTAAAAAATAAGATATTTGTCAAAAAAGATATGAATATACCACACGAATTCATTATGTATAGATGAGATTCCATTGATACAGAGCCAATTCCAATAGACTTATTGGAGGGTCCCATTGGCGTGCATCCAGTAGGAATTGAACCTACGAATTCGCCAATTATGAGTTGGGCGCTTTAACCATTCAGCCATGGATGCTTAGCGGGGATCCTCGTACATGGTGAATAACCAAATTCCAATTGAAATGAAATCTTTAGGATAAATCAATGCAATTTAGGAGGAATCAATGAAAGGACATCAATTCAAATCCTGGATTTTCGAATTGAGAGAGATATTGAGAGAGATCAAGAATTCTCACTATTTCTTAGATTCATGGACCCAATTCAATTCAGTGGGATCTTTCATTCACATTTTTTTCCACCAAGAACGTTTTATAAAACTCTTGGACCCCCGAATTTGGAGTATCCTACTTTCACGCAATTCACAGGGTTCAACAAGCAATCGCTATTTCACGATCAAGGGTGTAGTACTATTTGTAGTAGCGGTCCTTATATATCGTATTAACAATCGAAATATGGTCGAAAGAAAAAATCTCTATTTGACAGGGCTTCTTCCTATACCTAGGAATTCCATTGGACCCAGAAATGATACATTGGAAGAATCTTTTGGGTCTTCCAATATCAATAGGTTGATTGTTTCGCTCCTGTATCTTCCAAAAGGAAAAAAGATCTCTGAGAGCTGTTTCCTGGATCCGAAAGAGAGTACTTGGGTTCTCCCAATAACTAAAAAGTGTATTATGCCTGAATCTAACCGGGGTTCGCGGTGGTGGAGGAACTGGATCGGAAAAAAGAGGGATTCTAGTTGTAAGATATCTAATGAAACCGTCGCTGGAATTGAGATCTCATTCAAAGAGAAAGATATCAAATATCTGGAGTTTCTTTTTGTATATTATATGGATGATTCGATCCGCAAGGACCATGATTGGGAATTGTTTGATCGTCTTTCTCCGAGTAAGAGGCGAAACATAATCAACTTGAACTCGGGACAGCTATTCGAAATCTTAGTGAAAGACTGGATTTGTTATCTCATGTTTGCTTTTCGTGAAAAAATACCAATTGAAGTGGAGGGTTTCTTCAAACAACAAGGAGCTGGGTCAACTATTCAATCAAATGATATTGAGCATGTTTCCCATCTCTTCTCGAGAGGCAAGTGGGCTATTTCTTTGCAAAATTGTGCTCAATTTCATATGTGGCAATTCCGCCAAGATCTCTTCGTTAGTTGGGGGAAGAATCCGCACAAATCGGATTTTTTGAGGAACATATCGAGAGAGAATTGGATTTGGTTAGACAATGTATGGTTGGTAAACGGGCTAAATTTATCTCAAAAAAAGAATAAGAGTCAAAACGACAAAAATTATAAACGTTAAGGGTTAAAATTATCTTTATGTCTAAATTAATTGGATAATAATATGGTAGTTTAGGCGAGACAATAAATAACTCTTCCACCTTAGTAGATAGTATAATCCTTTTTATGACGGGTAAAAGTTCTCTGTTTTTTTTTTTTTAATATTTTTTCTATGCCTTTTTTAAAAAAATTTAAAAAATAAAATTTTAAACTCTAATCTTTATTTTTTATATCCTAAATCCTACACTTTAAAAAAATACTCTTTACCCTTAATTCTCTAAAATATAACTATAATTTTTAACCTTAAATCTTAAATTCTAAATCTTAATCTTTAAACCTCTTATTTAAACCGATGGATAAAATTATAGGGAAAAATTAATGATTTCCACCCTTTTATTACATGAAACGGTCATAAAACTTGCAATTAATGTCTCTCTCTATAAAAGTCAACTATAAAAAGGATAAACATCCAACGGTTACGATCCTTGCATCCAAATCTTAGGCAACATGGCAATCCCTACTTCTCGTAGCCCAACTCAATCACTGCAAAGTAAAATCCTAATAAATACTATGCACCAATCATGGACAGACAGTAAGCTCTTCTCTGCAGAAATGGTTGAAGAAGACGACGATGTTCATTACTGGGGAAATATCTCAGAGGAAGAGTATTACAAGCAACAAGGAATCAAAGGCTCAAAATCCTTCTACTCTTCACCAAGAGGTCTCTCTCTTTTCACAAGATCATGGCTTCCTCTATCGGACAAGCCTCTACGTGGCATCATCTTTGGGATTCATGGGTATGGGAGTGACATAAGTTGGACTTTTCAATCCACATTAATCTTCCTTGCCCAGAAAGGGTTTGCTTGCTTTGCTGCTGATGTTGAAGGCCATGGCAGGTCTCAGGGTCTGAGATGTTATGTCCCAAGTGTTGATTTAGTTGTTCAAGATTGTCTCTCCTTCTTCAGTTTCATCAAGCAAGATCCGAACTTTGATGGGTTACCTTGTTTTCTTCATGGTGAATCCATGGGTGGAGCTATTGCTTTGTTGGTTCATTTTGCTGATCCAAAAGGGTTTCAAGGTGCTGTTTTGGTGGCACCCATGTGTAAAATCTCAGACAAGGTTAAACCCAGATGGCCGATTCCTCAAGCACTCACTTTTATGTCGAATTTCTTACCCACTTTGGCTATTGTACCGACTCGAGATGTGTTGCACATGTCGATCAAAGTAGAAGAGAAGAAGATTGTCGGGAACGGTAATCCAATCAGGTATAGAGGGAAACCAAGATTGGGGACCGTCGTTGAGCTCCAGAGGGTGACCGAGTTACTGAGTCAGAAACTGTCTGATGTGAGTATTCCGTTCCTAGTACTCCATGGTGGTGCAGATGTTGTTACAGATCCAGAAGTGAGTCGTACGTTGTACAAGGAAGCATCGAGTCAGGACAAGACATTGAAGATCTATGAAGGGATGTGGCATTCGTTGTTGTTTGGTGAACCAGACGACAACATTGAGATTGTTCGAGCTGATATCTTGTCTTGGTTGACTGATAGATGTAACACAAAGATTTGACTAGGGGGTTTAGTTTATGATCATCTGATTTCCAGTCTCTGCATCTGGCAATAATCACACTAACTCAAAATGGAAGTTATAAATTTCAATTTCTGTATAATTTACAACTCTAACTAAAAGTAGAACTATCATCTTTCCTTTCCTAAGGGGATTATGAGAATTGTGTTCAGTCTGTCGATCCATGGAAGAAAAAGTTAAAACTCGGAGCCGAGATTTAGAATAAATGTTTAAAAGTAGGGACAATTAAATAATATGACAAAAAAAAATTTGAAAGTTAGGGGCGATTGCCTTACCTGAAGAGTTAAAATACGATCCTCAACAGTGTTTTTCACAGTTAATTTTGTAACAGATTTTGGGCAAGTCTGTCCAATTCGAGAGAGATTATTAGGTGAATCCTGTTCACCACGTCATTTATAGTTTAAGTAATCAGGACCGTTAATCTTTAAATAACTACCTAATAACTACCCACCCACTAAGTACATGTAGAAAAGAGGTGATGATTCACTTAAAAAAAATTAAGATCAACAATCTTGATTACTTAAAACCATGGATGATATAATGAACAAGATTCACCTAATATTTTTTCTCAATTCGATGCGGTCTATCTACCAGGTCCTCAGTTGTAGGGATCCACCAAAGAGCAAGCATAAATCTATGTTGAAAAACTGAAGCAACCTCAAGGTTAGGACAATTGTTGTTGAAAGTTGAAACACCACATTATCGTACCGAAAAAATTTAGGATGAGTCTAGAACGAGCGTCGAATATCGTTAAATATTATTAAATTAATTAATACAAATTAAAAATTTAAAAGATTCAAACTATAATTAATAATTATATGTTGAGTCTATTACTCTTTTATTAATTGTATGTTGAGTCTTTAAGATTTTTAAATTTAATTAATTAATTTAATAGTGTTCAACGATATTCAAATTAGTAGTGTTCAGTGATGCTTGACGCCCATTGTAGAATTTTTCAAATATTTATAAGTGTTAGAATTTAGAAAAATTCTATGACGTACGTCGAATATCGCTGAATATTATTAATGTTGAATATTGTTGAACACTATTAAAGTAACTAATAAAGATTAAAACTTTAAGAATTTAACATGCAATTATAAATATTTAAAATAAAATTTTAATTAAACTAATTATATATTGAGTTGGTAAGATTTTTAATTTTTATTCATTAATTCAATAATGTTCAACAATGTTCAGTATTAGTGGTATTTAACAATGTTATACGCGCGTGGTAAACTCATTCAAAATTTAATATTATTTTAAGTTTAAGAATATATTTATTTTATTTTATTTTATTTAAATAACTGATTTTATTTAAAATATAATTTTATACTTATTTTTTTATACTTTCTAATTAAATTTAAGTAGACATATACATTTAAAATATTTAAATTATATACTGACCAAACTGAAAATTTTCATGAATTGAAATTTTTTTTATTGGTGTTGTGACATTGTGCCATTTAATAAGATTGAAAATGAGTATAATTTAAAAATCTGAAATTGAGTTCATATTTATTATTTTAAAGTTATATATATGATTGTGTATGATTGTTTATTGGTTTTGAATATTAAATAAATATATTTATAAATATTATTTAAATATGTTTAATTATTTATGAATATGTTCATAAAAATATAATTGAGTATGAATATATTCTTTTGTCTTCAAATGTAAAATAATAGAACATAAATATTATTATAAATAAAATAAATATTTTTTAAGTATAATTTTATAGAAAATATCCATTTTAGATAAGTGAACTTCATAAAATAATAAATAAATTTGTTTGCGAATATAAACAAATCGGTGCATCAAACTTAATAAACGAATTCTAGTGATATTTCCTCGAAAATCTTTTAAAATTATTTATTTTTTATTGAAAAAATTATTTAAAGGGGAACTTTAAAAATTATGTTTTTAAAAATTTAAAGTCGTCATTGGCCACTTGGATAAGGTAGATCAAACATTAAAAAAATAAACTAGAGCAGGGACAAAACTATGTAAGAGTGGGGAGGGCCACCCTGAAGATTTTTTTTCACTTTTGTCTACATATTTAAAATTTTTAATTTTTTTATGAATTTTCCCCTTACTTTTAAACATTTATGTTTTGCCCCCTTAACTCTAAATTTTTGCTCTATCCCTAAACTAAAGATTTAATTTATTCGATTATGAATAAGAAAGGTTCATAGTTCATACCCCACCACGCCCGGAAATTACATTTAGTTAAAACCCAATTAGGTCCAATTTAACAAAAACACAAATATTAAGGTCTAAATTTGTTATTACACCAAATGAGCTAACTTTTCCCGCTGTTTCTTCTTACTTTATATTTTGCAACAAAAACTGTCAACCGAAAAGTCCAACTTCCCTTTTCCTCCCTCTATCTTCTCATCGGCGAAACCACGTTTTCTCTCTCTAGAAAATTTCCTTCAGCGTTCTGTAAGAACACCAAGAAGGAATAAAACTATTGACTTTTAGTTTTCAATTAGCCTCGTATAAAGCTTATTCCTTTACCTTCTCTCTACTTTAGATCTTCCTCGTTTATATTTATCCCATTTTGCAGATAAAAATCATAAACCGATGGCTGGTCGTTACGACGAAAACCCATTCGCTGAAGAAGAAGATGAAGTTAACCCTTTCTCGGTCAGTGTCTCCTTCTGTTATTCCATGATGTTTTTGTAGGGGACTCTTGTTTTCGTTTTTTTATTTAAGACCCAATTTTTGAAACTTTTAGGTGTTTGGTGAAAGCTTTATTAACAGATTATACGCTGACTTTAATTTTACTCACTGATTTCTTTGTGGGGTTTTGGTTTGATATGGAATTTCGGGTTGAATTCATATATGGAAACTGTTTCACTTGGTTGTTGTTAAGGTTATTCAATTATTAAAGTATGATAAATTTTGTTTTGATAATAAGCAGTTCCCTGAGCTAAAAAAACTTGTTCTTTTGCACTTTGATGGACCTTAGTCCTTGAAATGAAAATTATTATGTATTTTCTGGGTTTTAAAACTTGATTCATATGTATAAGTTTGTATACAGATGCTAGCCAACTTCAGTTCTAATGTTATTCTTTGGTTTAAATCATTTGTCGCAGCAGGATCCAGCTGGGAGAGGAAAGGCATCTGGCCAGTCTAAATTTGGTGGTCTATTTTCAAAGGTAAACTAAATCCCTGTTTATAAAGTTTCAATTGAATGTTTAATTCAAAACTTGTTGTTGAAGTTAAGATGATAACTGTTTTAGGACATTTATCGACTAGAATGGGTATATAATGTGAAATTTAGCATAAGGCATTGGCTGTTTTGTCCTCTTTACATCCATGGAGATTGAAGAGCACTTCGTATTTGAAAGGTTATCGAGACATGGATACTTGGTCACTAATGATAGGGTTAGGAGTTAGCATGGATATGTCAAGGTTTAGGATGATTTAGCTTGAAAGTTGCTTGTACTGTTGTGGTTTGGTTATGTCGAATATGACCTTCGAGCATTGCTTCCAAACATCAGTAAACTGGAAAGTTATATTAATACTTGCTTCTCGAATATGTGTTATGAATAAATTTTCAGAATGTTCCAAGCGCTCCACCTGAAACAAACTCAAGGCTTTCACCACTACCTCCAGAACCTGCAGGTTTCAATTATGATCGTGAGGCAACAATTGATATTCCTCTGGGTACAGCTTCGGGTGGATCATATCAGGTTATTGAAGAGTGAAAACCTGTCTCTAAATGCTATTTCCATAGTTTGATTAAGCGTTTGATCTCACTGCTATGTTTTTGCTGCATAAATCTAGGATTTGAAGAAGAAGGAGAAGGAACTACAAGCTAAGGAGGCAGAACTGAAAAGGCGGGAGCAGGTATATTGTGGAAAGAAATTATAACTTCGAATTCATTCTGGTTTTACTGATCTTAGATTTTATTTTTGCTCCTGATATGTTTTATCAAACATATAGAAAGGCCAAATATATCTCAACATTTTGCTTTCAAAATTAGGATTAATTCAAAATCCCCTCTCAAAGTATACACTTTTTCTCAAATTGCACCGTAAACTATTTTTTCTCAGTTTGCCCCCTAAACTATCATTTTCATATCAGCTTATCCCCAAAATAAAAAATGGCTCATAAGAATGTGACACGTGGCTTGTTCTTATTGGACATCAATGATTGTCGGGGCGAAATGAGACAAAATGATAGTTTAAGAGGAAAAAATAGTATAGGGTGCAAAGTGAGCAAAAGTGAATACTTTGAGGGTAAATCGTGAATTAAGCCTACAATTTATTATTAAGATACAATTAGGCTGTTGGTGGGATATCTTATATGTTCCCTCCTTGTATTTTAGCATACTAATTTATTATTAAGTTAGAAAGGTGGTTTTAAGATGCAAGTTTCTGTTCGTGCATGTTTGTTTCATAAATAAATAGCAAGAACTTAATTAGTTGTATGCCCTTTGGCACCCTATGAGTTATTGGATCCCTACAATTTTCGCTGATTAGCTTATTCCTTGCAGGAAGTGAGACGTAAAGAAGAGGCAGCAGCAAGAGGTACTTTTCATTATAATTTTGACTATTCACATTGAAAACATTCAGTTTTTCTCGTCGTTTCAAATTTTGTTGTAGAAAACATTATTTTTGCAAAATAAGTTTGACCTGATTCTGTTTTCTATTATGGTTATATTTCAACCATTTGCTAGAGTTTGACTTCTCTGTTTTGCAGCTGGAATTGTTTTGGAAGAGAAAAATTGGCCACCATTTTATCCAATCATCCATCATGATATTGCAAATGACATACCGGCTCACCTACAAAGAGTGCAATATGTTGCATTTTCAACATTGTTAGGTATGTAAGGTTTTCTGAAGGTTTATTTGTACCATGCTTTTATTTTGTTTAAATCATTAGCCGGAAAAGGCTTTTTGTGATAAGTCATTTGGTTGCATACAGTTGTATGATGTATGGTGATTCTATGCAGGATTGTTTGTATGCCTTCTATGGAACATCATAGCTGTTACTACAGCATGGATCAGAGGAGAAGGTTAGTTTCTAAATGCATTTCCTTATTTATTGTTTTCCTTTGAATATATAATGTTAGGATTATATTGTGTTTACTGTATTTATTACTGTTAGGTGTGAGGATCTGGTTCTTGGCTATTATCTTCTTCATAGCAGGGGTTCCAGGAGCCTATGTTTTGTGGTATCGGCCACTGTATCTTGCTTTTAGGTACTTATCGTACTCCGCTCTGTTCCTTAATATTGCGATTCAGTTTTTCCAACATCTTTTTTTTAAATGTTGGCTTGCCTCTAATGCCAACACCATTTTCTTAAATTTGGCTGTTCATGTTCGTTGCACTTGCTAATCAGTGAGCATCCCTTGTTTTAATTGAAACATTTCTCACCTTATGACCATAATGCAGGAAAGAAAGTGCTTTCTCGTTTGGTCGGTTCTTCCTCTTTTATTTGGTAATACCTAATGTTTCTCTGCTAGAAATGTTTCTTTTGCTCGAGGAGTTTATAGTCGCTGATCCTTTTATCTCCTTTTCTTTCCTGTTTATAGGTTCACATCGGCTTTTGCATCTTTGCTGCTGTGGCTCCCCCTATAGTTTTTAGAGGGAAATCACTAACGTATGTTCCTAAACTATTTTGACTTATCTTTCACATCATCTATTTTAATTTGGACTGATAAATTGCATCTATCTGTATTTATTTGCACAACATCAATGCATTTAAGTTGACATAATGCACTTATCTTCCTAAAAGAACATTTTTTGGATTCTTCTATCTCAATTATGGTGTTCTAGTTCAATTTTTTCCTTCATAAATCTTACTGATGCTGTTTTCTCCCACACAGCGGGATCCTACCTGCAGTCGATCTCATCGGTGACCAAATATTGGTTGGGGTAAGCACATCCTTTAACCTAGACAAAAGTTTAATGCCCACGACCAGGCTTCATGATTTAACCATTAAAACAGTGAAGCATTTAACCTGAGAAGAATGATGTTTACTACTTAAGGCTTGAACATTGTAATTGCAGTTGATGTTAGGCTAAAATGTTTTAACTGTTTTGCACTTGATTTCTCTTAACCTTTTGGTTGGTTTATTGTGTTTGTGTAGATCTTCTACTTCATTGGTTTTGGATTATTCTGTGTTGAATCAATCGTAAGCATCTGGGTTATCCAGGTTTGTTCAGTTCCCAATCTTCGTTGCAACGATCACATAAACATGCACGAACGCAGTTTCTAACATCATTGTTCATTGGCTTTGCAGCAAGTATACATGTATTTCCGTGGCAGCGGTAAAGCTTCCGAGATGAAGCGTGAGGCTGCAAGAGGAGCTATGAGGGCTGCCATATAATGCCACAGACTAGCTGCAACCAGATATACAATTAACCTCATGTTTATTCTCCATATATGCATAGAGCTTGTTATTTCTAGTTCGTGGCGCTTTCGTGCTCCGATCTCTGTAATTTCTTCTGTATGTTATTCTATAAATTTCCTTTTTTCAATATATAGTACATAAATATTTATATATTTTAATCATATTTTTAATTAAAAACTCAATGCATCTGATAATATATCAATCGTGTGACTCATACATGCTTGGTAGAATAACTAGCTACTAATTATATATTTATATTAATATATGCCCCTGAACAATAAGCAATACATTTTTTTCTTACAATCCATGGTGCAGCAGCAGCCGGCGCCATACCCTTCCCCGGAGTGGCTAAAAGAGGTGAAGCACTTAAACGGGCATACGAGCTTCTTGTTGAAACAAGGACCCTTTTCTTTGCAAACAACAGTCGGCCTAATGACACCACCTTTTGAGTACCCTCCAGTCTGGACCTCCGGCTCCGCTCCATAACCACCACTCCGGGATCCCAAAACCACCTGGTCCTGGTCCGAATAACCCACCAATCCATCCATTGTTGTTTTGGTCGCTTGTTTTGCTGCCTTTGTTTTGCTTTTGCTGGGATGATGACGGTCCTTTTTATTTATTTTTTTTATAAATTTTCAAACATATTTAATACTAATTATTAAAAGTGACTGTACAAAAGTAACGGAAATTAACTACATATCCAAATAGTCCACACTGTACAAAGCTGAGTACAACTTAT
Organism: Abelmoschus esculentus; assembly: GCA_035048815.1. Taxonomy (NCBI): domain Eukaryota; kingdom Viridiplantae; phylum Streptophyta; class Magnoliopsida; order Malvales; family Malvaceae; genus Abelmoschus; species Abelmoschus esculentus. The sequence continues at coordinate 16,723,590 of JAUCBN010000033.1, forward strand.
GATAAAAAACAATCTTACTGGCTGATTCTGAATCAACTTCATAACTTAAGCTTTATAAACATAAATAACCATTTAGATTAAAGACTATTTCATAGCAGCACTCACTCTATCAACATGCAAATGTGAAATTGATCATAGATTGGAGGAGCTCCAGCTAGCATCAATGGCATTGATGATTTCTTCATGCAGTTTAGCTCCAGCACAAGCGATTATACCTCGATCGAGACCTTCTATGAACATACCCTTCGAAAAATCCAGCGGAGACCCCCCTGCATCTGTTACAACACCACCGGCTTCCTGTATGATAAGAGAAGCAGCTGCATGATCCCATATCTTCTCCTTGTTCCTGGTTCTCGCGAACTTCATAAATATTTCGGCATCCCCTCGAGCTATGGCGACATATTTCGCCATGTTGTACACACGCAGCGGTTGCTTCCTGTATTCATGGTACAGATAATCATAGTTTTTGTTATACATATGAAGTTCGTATGTGGTAATGAGATCAAACATGAAAAACAGAAATGCACCTAAGGCCGTGACTGTGAGCTAACCCTGCTGTGAAGGAGTGGGTTGAATTCGACTTCTTGATTGGATCACAGAAAGTAGCCAATGCCGGATTGTCGATTAAGGATACTTGAACCGGTATTGCAGAGTTTGGCCATGTTAGAAGCGTGTTCTTCTGGTGTAAAGGTTGTATCCACGCCTCACCACTACCTTTCCTTGCATAAATCACACACCCTTCATCCCATGATTCGGATGTTGCAGGAGCGAGCTTAGATAGAATCCGGTGATAGCGATGTTGATAAGTTAGCCATTCCTTCTTCATTGGATAATTCGGGCAACCAAGAACACCGAGCACAACTTCCCCATCCTCTATTAATGCTAAAGAAACAGCATATTGATCACCTTGTACAAAACCGAACGTATTATCAACAGGGCCAAGTGCCCAAATTCTTCCAGTAGGCCCTCCTATTGAATTGCAGCGACCAATGGCTTCAAGAACATCCGAACTCCCAAGTGGCCTTTCCGGACCCTTAAGCCCGAAACGAGGTGCCTCGGCTAGACAGTCATTGACTGTTTTCACCACAGCATCTAACATACCAGTTGCATCAGCTTTAGAGAGGCTTTGAACATCTTCTTTGGCCAGAATCGACACATTTTTACATCCGAAAGATTCACAAAGTATCCAGCTTACCATTGCTTGAACACTCCAATCTGATTGCAGAGCATATTCAAGATGATTAGTAGAGCAATACTCGAATCAAACATGAAACTACAAGTAAAAAATTAGCTGGTTAAATCTCATTTCAGTTAGCTTATTTCTTCTATCATTACTGGCAGACAAGTTAACGATCACGACGATGTGACCCTCTCTACCTATGTTGCTCCAGACTCTTTTTAGCTCGAAGTATCCGTATCCGACACATATTCGGACATGGGTGTGACTGTGTGAGGACCTTTCAAAGATCTACAAATCCAGGGTAAAACTTGAACATACCAATGTCAGAGTTTAGACATGGTACCATGTCCCATAGTCAACATCCAAATAATTTGAACTACATTTAAGCACCAAACATGTAGGAAAAGAACCAAATATGCCCCCAGCAAAGTACAAATAAAACCAACAGAATTAAATTGAAAACACAAAAGAACAGCATTATTGTCAAGAACCCAATTCTGCAATTCAGACAAAGAATCAAACAGGACAAAGGTGATAGATATACCTGCCATGGTGACAACATACTTGTCATCTTTGGAATGAACTAAAGCGTCTTGAACTTTCTGACAGAGTGAACAAGCCATTTGAACAACCCTGACAGCGACTTCCAATTCTTGGTCACATGTTTCTTGTCCAGCAGGTGAAACAACAACGTCCCTCTGGCCTTCCATTACAGAAGAATAAGAAAGGAAGCTTTGGTTAAACTTCAACTGAGAAACAACGTGTAAGAACTTGTATTGATGGTGGGGTTTCCCGAGGGTTGTTGGGAAGCAGGCTCCTGCGTAGGTTGTCGATGTTAAGTTGTTGGATGCTTTGGTTAGTTGGCCCGGGATATGCGGGACTCTGAAACTCAGGGTAGAGCAATTTAAAGGCATTTGCGAGTTGATTAGACACTCTCACTCTCTTCTCTTGTGGCTTTGGTGGACGTTAAGACCTTGAAAAAAGGTGTATAAATAGAGAAATTATATTATGGGTCAGTCCCATCACGTTATCTATGGATCAACCAATAGAAACTGTCTACCTTATTATTTTTTAATTTTTCAAGTGAAGATTCATTTGAAAAAAAAATTATGACATGAAAAAATTGATGAAGTGAACAATTTTTATTGATTGGTCTCATAAATAGGTGGTGAGACTGACCCATGATATAATTTTTTGTATAAATATGAGAAGGAAAAGAAAAAACAGACAAAATGTAAATGACTGAAACTATTTGTGATTATTTTTAAATAATAATTCGAACTATTTACTTTTACTTAAAATATTTATTATTATTGTACCTCTAACTCTAGTTTCTTGTCCATCACTTCTCCATTCAAACTCCGCCAAATGGAGCCTCTAAATTTTAATGATGTATTATCGATATAATATCGAATCGATTTAATTGATTAATCGATTTTATTACATGACAGTGAAGGATATTTACTTATAAATTCATCAATACATCTTTATTTTAGGTCTAACACCACTGATCATATATCTCTATAATTTTAAAGATCAAATAAAATAAATAAAAAATATTCAATCATCTTCTTAAACCGTTTTTTTTTTCATCTTTTTGATTTAACACATCACTAACGACTACTTCACTTCGTCAATACTAAAAAAGTTTAACTAAAATAACTATCGTGTTATCCTTGTCATCAATATATATACATTTTTAACATTAAGGTTTCGCTCGATAAAATTTTTCCATTTAATTTTAAAAAAAACATTATCTAACGAGCTGCTTTGACGTCTTTTCACTTTATTTTTATACAAAATTTACTTTCAACCATTATATTTAAAGAAATTAAAAAATTTATCTTGTCTTAAAATATAATTTTTAATCAAAATTAGGATTTTAACGACAACGTTGTACGTGGCCTAAATGTACATTAGATCTTTCTTTTTCACATTTTTCTTCAATAATTGATGAACGTTAATTGCACTTAAGTAACGATAAAGAAGGCTTTAAATGTTCATTATACTTCATTGATGTATAAACCACGATTAAGGGGAAAGGAAAAAAAATCTTTTTCAAGCTAAGTTTGCACGTCTCTCTTCCTTCCATATGCTTGTCTTCGTCATCATCCCCACGTGATATCAAAACATCTAATCATCATTACATGGTAATTAATCGAGATTAAACTTTCTACATTAAAACCCTAAATTCCTTGTAATAATTAGGGTTTATATGTTTATTTAAATACTAATTTGGGGATTAGGTCATCATGATTTAATCAATACGTTATATGTTAATCCAAAGGCAGCCTTCCTTTTCATATTGAGTTGTATCTACATGAACCCCAAATCTAGTTTATTTATTTTATATGTTTATTTTTTGAAGTTTGAGTTTTAATTGATTCTGATTTTTATTTCTTATTCCCTTTGTTTAAATTTTTTTATCGAGTAGAAATTATGATGGCCATTCAAACACATCACTAGGATATGAGATTAAGGTAAAATATAAATATTTGACACTAGGGGATAAATCTATAAATAAATTAAATTTTAAAATTTAAAATATCGAAATAAAGATGATTTTTTTCAGGTATAGAACGATTACCTCTTCTCACCCTCGTATGGTTCCGTCACTGCACGTTACAACTGTATCATTAAACCATTTATTCTGTTCTTAAAAATTCTCTGCAGTCGCCGCTCTCTTTTTCAAAATTTTATCTTTTTTTTTTTATTTTGATCGTTTTTTTGATCGATGGTCGAAAATCAATTTTAGTATTGATTGTCGACCACATAATTTATTATTTTTTTGTCTTATTTTAATAAGGATCTATATTTTTCTGTCTTTGTGATACGTTTTTCTCGGTCCTTCTGACATATTTTTTTTTATTTTTGTTTTGGGGTTTGGTTCGTCTATCTTTATGGCATGTTGCAGCATACCCTAGGGATCGATTGTTGTTCGCACAAATTTTCAATCGATGCTAGTTTTTGATGTATTCTTTTTGTCGGTGATCACTTGGAAAGACTTATCCCCACTCGGTTGATGATTGTTTGCCGATAAAATCAGTCTTAGGTAGCGGTACTTTTTTCACAACAGTTTGGATCGCCTACAACTCTTTCCTCCTTGATTATATGTCTCGTTTAGACAGAGACAAAGAGATTCAGGAAGCTTCTTAATTTTATCGGTATACTTATTTCTATAAAAAAATTTATTTTTTTTGTTTTGTGTTTGTAAAATCTTTTGGATTTTTTAATCTAATTGTTTTACTTTTTAATTATAATATGATTATAATTTTTTTATAGATTTAATAAAAATTTAGTAGCATTTATAAAAAAAATTAATTACAATCAAATATAATGATTGTACCAAGTTATAATGTTATAGCGACGGAACTTGAATAAAAAGATTGAGGGGATAATTTAATTTTTTTTAAAAAATAAAGACTTAAATGAAAATTAAAAAAATGAGGGTTTAATAATTTTTTTAATAATTTTAAAAGATTAATAAGAAATTTAAAAATGTATACGAGGAAATTTAGTTAAAATATTTAAAATTTTAATATTATTTTTAAAAAATATATATGAGGTCAAATTGAATGTTTTAAAAATTTTAAGAGCAAAATTTAAACTCTTAAAATTTTGAGGGTCGTAACCTCCCAAATATTTAAAATATTATGAAATATTTATAAAATATATTTGAAGTAATTTGAATTACAAAATATATTTAAAACAAAATTTTAATATTAAAAAAATCAAAGTTGCAATGATTGCGGAATGTAAAATTATTACAAGTAAATCTTATTTTTCAGACACTATATTTGATATTGCTCTGTTTCTAAATAAATCTTATCGCTTACAGTAATCCTTATTGGTTAATTATATTAATTTTTTAATTTAAATATTAATTAAATTCAATTAAATATTATTCTTTCATTTTTGAGTTTAAATAGTAGGTAATATATACTTATTTTTTGGAATTAAATAATTTAATTTTTCTTAATATTTGGTCATAGTTTCGTCTATATAAATATAAATAGAATAAATAAAGCTTTTTTCAATTCGTCTAAACTCAATTTTGAATCTTATAAACCCAACTTAAAAAAAATCAAATAAAGTTTGAATTATACAATAAAAATTCGGATAACTCAACTTTTAATAATCATTATATCATACGTGAAAAAAATATATTTATGGCGTATAGTTATAAAAAGTCGTCTAAATTAGAACTAATCAGCACTATAATATTATAAATGTTTACAATTAGATTTAAATAAAAACTCAAATAAATCGACTTGATTCAAATTTCATAGATTTGACTTAAATTTTTTTAATATAATCTGAATTATAAAATAAAAAACTTATAAACCCGAATAACTTAAAAAATTTTAATTCGACTTTATCAAATACCCACCCTTACGATCCGATCCGAATGACAGCCATTCAGCCATGCTTCAGCCGCAGTGGGAAAGTGGGAATTTTTCTATCAATAAACTTAAGAATGAGTACCGTCCAGACACTGTGCTTGTATTTATCAGGAAAATTTTCTTTGTTTGGATTATAGTGAAACCCCAGGATTAATAATAAACAGCTGAAGACTTCAGCATTAGGTATCATGACGTGAATGAGTTATAGGACGCAGAAATATAAATAGTTTGGGATAAATATTGAAGTATTAAATTGTTTTAATTAAAATATGACCAAACTGAAAAATTTGTAAAAAATAAGGTTAAATTTATAAAAAAAAATAAATTAAGATTAAGTTAACTTAATGTGTAAATATAAAAAACTAAATATATTATTATATAATCTTTCTTAATAATAATTAAAGGTTGAATGATTATTTTAAAACAAAACAAAACAAAATATAGAATTTAAAATTTAATAATCAAATTCATAATAATTTAATAACCATTTGTGAATTTTACTTAAAATATTATTAACGTTACCAGAGTGAACTTTTTTTTTCAAAAAATAAGATAATTTTCTATCAGTGATGGAATTAGAAATCAAAATTAAGAGAACAACATACACTAAATCATAAAGAAATTAAATAAATTTAAAAATTAGTGTTATAGGGAAAAAATCGGATACAAATCCACTGTTTTTTTTGTTTATTTTTTCATTGATACTTATTTTAAAATAGTAAATTTAATATTTAAAATTTAAGGTTAAGGGTTATGGTTGTAGTTAGAATATATATATTTAAAATATAATATAAAATAAATAAATATTTTTTTGTATGGATGAATATTATGATCTAGGTAGACCTAGCCCAAATTCATATGGGTTTAACCTATGAAATTATTGAAAACAAATAACCATTGCCTATAAAGGACTAAAAGAGTCCATAAAACAAAGATTTTCACTCTAATAGCAATGTTTTTTTTAATTAATTAATAGTATCTGTTTTAAAATATAATCTTTATAATTGGATATTGATCGCTTAATTAATCTGTTAGTATTATTGGTGCTCGAACATGTAACCTTTAAGAACAATAATTGTTCCTTAATCACTTGGGCTAGAGGACTCGTGCACTGGTAATGATTTTTTATCATAAATTAAATAATTAAAGGTTGAATCGAGTTATATTAATTTGAGAGTAGACCTGATCTTATTCGAATTGAAATAAAGAGGAGAAATAACGTCATTTAATTATATAAGTTAGTATCTAAATTCGAATTCAGATAAATGATCAAATTCGGTCTAATTAAATAAAATAACATGTTTTTAAATTGTAAAAATAATAAATTCCAGATAAACTTGATTTACTGAATCATTATAGTCATGGCATCCCATCAAAATCCTCAAACTGGGAATTCAGATTCATCCCATTGAAGAACTGCAGATTCTATATTTTGTTCTCTCTTCAGTTTATCTTTCACAAACCAATCACATACCTTGCCAGCATTCAGTTCTTCAATGGAGCAGCCTTCTTGTTCAGATATCACTCGCAGTAGATTTAAAGAGGATATCTGCAAATACACAACAATTTCTTAATGTTCAAACTTAAATAACATGAATAATAGATTCGAATTTAGATATCGGCATGGAAAATTAAAGCAGAGGGTGTTTACCGTTAATCGGCATAGGAACCTTTCATGAGTGCTTAAACCAGATATTTCGACCAAACCAGCTTCTTCTAGAGAAAGGAAACTGCTCCTGTCTGCGTTCTTCTCCACTTCACCACCTTGGCTTGTATTACTACATCCTCTTATTACAAGTTTTCTTGTAGGAAAGAACTTGTTGTTGGCTGGTTTTTGAAGATTCCTAGGATTGAACAGCAATGGTGTTTGGTAAAGGGATGTACAAGGTAAGTGTAAGATCATGCTTTCTTTCTGGTTATGTGGTGGAGATGGAGATGAGAAGCATGGCTCTATCCAAGTAAAGTAGAGTAGCTATATGGGCTCTGAGTCAGTAGGGTTAAAGAATGGGTTGGGCTCAAGCTTGGCCCATGGTGTTACTGTTGGGTAAGCATGCCATGTATGTATGTATGTATGCATGCATGTCTCATATTCGTCATGCATGATGTGTAATATTAATCATATGAAGCATTTTTAGCCAGGTCAAATGTCTGGTTCATTTCTGCCAATTCAACCACAAAAAATAGTACAAATCATACGTTCTGCCTCTATTTATTCCTCACTTTAAATTAGAGGTTTAAGGTTCTAAGTTAAGGGTTTTGGTTAGGGTTTAAAAAATTAGAGGTAAAGTGTATTTTTTAAGGTGTTAGATTTAGGATTTAGAATATAAAAAATAAGAACTTAAGGTTTAAAATTAAATATTTAAAAAAAATCAAAAGAAATAAAAAAAAAATCATCAAAAAGGGACCTCAGATTTTTGTTCACTAAAAATCCCCTCCACCCCCAACCAACCAACCAAACAAAGGTAAACAAAATATTTGTATTTCCTTATGAACATGTAAGAAATATTACAACTTGCACTATACAGTGGGCGATGAGTTAGTTAATGCCCCAACAACTCAAGTACATGACGGTCCTGAGAGACTCTTCAGCCTGTTTCAGCCGGTTGTTGTTGGAAGCAGCCTTGAAACCCCCACCGCCGCCTGTGTTGGCCGCATTAGGGGAACCCCTTGCTTGCTCCGAGGAACAAGGAGCCATTGAAGATGAAGTAGAGGATGAAGAATCTTTGAGAGACATTAGCTTGCATTCAGACATGGAAACTCGGTCTAGATTTGCAAAAGGAACAGATTCCTTTGTCAGAGAGGTTTCAAAGTATTTGCAGGTAGATCGGGTGCAGGTATATATAGAAAGTAGGACGATTTCTGCTAATGGATAACGTTTTTTATTACAGGAGACAAAGACGATGACTAAGATTCAAGATAAGTGGATAAGGACAAACAGATGGCTGCGTTTGATCTTTGGAAGTTTCTCATGTGGGTTTTGTTTGAATTTGATTAGTTTAAGATTAGTTTTTCCAGCTGAAAATGCTGCCAATTAACCCAAACCAAAGAAAAAGACAGTCTAATCTCCATTTTAGCCCGGTTTCAATTGCCCATCTCCACACCATCCGGGTCAGAATACGGTAGCCCAAAATGAAAGGAACATCCAAAACCATAAACCATTTGGGGAAATTTGACAATACTGTCCGGCAGTGGAGCACAAACCTTAAGATCATGCTGGTGTTTTAATCGGGGTGAGTATTCGATCGAGTAGAGTAAATTTTTTTTAATTTATTCAAGTTGACGAGTCATATTTTACAATTTAAACTTTATTTGATTTTTTCGGTTCGAGTCGAATTTAAAAATTCGAGTTGAGTTGAATTGAGTTGAGTTTTCGAGTTCATATAAATATTTAATTGTCATTATTTATCTATGATTTGATTCTAATTTAAACGACTTTCTCTGATTATATAAGATTTGGGTATATATTTTCATATGTAACAATATTTTTTTTATATTTTTATATATCGATGTATATATATCATAAAAAATTGAGAGACTCGTCTCAAACTTAAAAATAAATCCTTTAATTACTAAAAATTTTGAGTTATTCGAATTTCCATTTTACAACTCGAACTTTATTTAAAACTTTTTCGAGTCGAGTCGAGTCTATGAAATTTCGAGTCGAGTCAAAACGAATCGAGTATTTTCGCTTCAAGTGGAGTCGAGTTATTCGGTTTTTCTAGTCGAGTCAAGTTTTGCTCACCCCTAATCTTAATAACTTAGTTGAGAAGGAATAGCCCCACCCATTTTTTTTTTCACTTTCATCCTCTTATTTAATTTTTTAAAATTTAATTTATTTATAAATTTATTTCTATTTTTAATGTTTATATTTTCCCTCCAACCCGCTTTATCCATAGTCTCATTATTAAAAAATTACGTTTAGAGTTTAAAGTTAAAATCTTTAAAAGCAATCACCATTCGCTTTGTTTGAAGGGTTATTAAAAATGACGTAAGAGCGAAAATTCTAAAAAATAAGAATATAACTATATAACGGGTTTTTATTTTTTTGTACAAAATTTTGGGTATACAGAGTGGTTACGTGTATGAATTCTTTTTGTGTTAGATAAAATGAAATTTTACTTATCTAAAAAAATGTTAAGTGTTAAATACATAATTTATAACTTAATATTTATAATTTAAAACTAGAGGTTAAGATTTAATTTTTTAACGTCGGATTAAAAAAATTAAGAAATTGTGTTCCACATAACTCATGATTAGTTTCTTTCTATCCATCTTATATTATGAATGTGTCCCAAAACTAGTTTTTAAACATAAAACCCCAACACATGTAGTTTGAAAATCCTTACACCATCATGATCTAAGAAGAAAAAGTCCTATGTTGTCAACAGTTTCCATTCAATTTAAGACGAAAACTAAGAATCCTAACTTTGAAAAATATAAATTTCAAATTCAATATGTTTATATATATTTTTGTAATTTGTAATTACCTACATAAATCATTGGTGTTCAGTAGTTGTAATAATTCTAATTTAATTTGAGTTGAGCTATCTTTTTCGATATTAACATTTTATCTATAAATTCTAAATTCAAAAAAAAATGAGTATTGTATTTTTCATCGTTCGGTCTAAAAATATTTAAATTTATAGTTATATTTGACATATACTTGGATGCAAATGTTTTTTTTTAACAAGTTAAAAATGATTTTAGTAGTATCTGTTCTAGAATATAATCTTTATCATTTGACATTGATCGCTCAATCACTTTACTGAAATTAAGACAAGACTGTACTAATAAAATTGAGTTGTTAGTTTAGCTGAAAGAATAGTTTCGTTGAATATGTAGGATGTTTAAGACGATGAACGAGAGGGTAAACTGAGAAGAGTATTTTGAGTTAAGGTTCTCTCTCGGTTTACCCTCCATGGATGGTGAACAAGAGGATAAATTGAGAAAGGACTTTTGAATTTTAAGATTCTTATTCACCATTTTTTTTCAGTTTATTTTCGTACATTCTTTTTTTTTTTTGCTTGAATTCATCACTGATCGTTTGATCGTAGCTCTTTACTCAAATAAAAAAAAAAGATAAATTATCAAAAATTATCATTCATTTTTATCATCAACCAATATAAACCTGCTGAATTTATTATTTTTATTTAGGATAATCTTAACTCTTTTGAGAGAAATTTCTAAAGTGTCGTTCATCAGATAATCAAATATTGATCTAATCAAAAGCCCGTCATTTAATTTTTTAAATATTTATATTTGATTTTAATCTCATATTTTTGTCTGTCGTATCACTTTAGGAGAAGTACGTCATGCTAATGTACCTTGGATGATCCACATCTCAGGGTCAGGCGCTGATAAGCACATTGAACTATTCATGTGGCTGAGAGCCCTCACAGCCCAGGCACAACGATGCAATTATTAGGGGCGCGCTCTACCATTGAGCTAATAGCCCGTCTGATATTAAAAATTATCTACAACTTTCATACCCTAAAACTTAAATCTTACTCGTATTAAAACTCGAACTTATCTCATAACATTTTTTTTTAGTGATGAGTAATGTCCACCACTTAAAATACATGCTTTGAAGGTGTCAAATACTCTCCTAAACACTTCCAAGTCAAAAATAACGGTACAAAATTAAGTTAATTGCTTACATGAAATGAAATTAAGAAACGTGTTAAATTAAGTCATACCGCAGATATTTCTCAGTTGAAAACTTTAATTGTTGAAATTAAACCTTATCTTAAAATTTATTGAGACAACATTTTTTCTATGCTATTTATTCGTTTAATAAATATGGAGCACAGATAAATTAATTAACCTTACTTCCAAAAAATGAGAACAATAAAATGGGTAGAACATTTTTATTTTTCAAAATTAAATTAATTAATCGATACAATTTATATTTAAATATTATATTAAAAATTTGCCTGTAACCTCTTATGTAGAAAAAAGAACATTTTTTTTTTGTTATTTTTAATTTTTTATATTTAATTTAAGATTTATATTCAGATTAATACAGTTTCTTCTAATATTATCCATTCTAAAATTTAAAATAATTTTTTTGATCCAAGAAGTCAAGTAGTAAGTCCAAGGTAGTGTTCGTAAAAGTGTAGTCATGCATGCAATTCATGACAAGAAGAAGAAGAAAGTAAGGAGTGATGCAATAAGTAGAACAAAAATTATGTTGTTTTTAATGTATGTTTTAATATTAAAAAAATAAATTTTATATTTTAAATTAAGATTTTTGTTTAATTAATAAGTAGTTTATTATCGTTTTAGTAGATTTTGAACTCGAAACTTTACATAAATAAAAGTTTTTTTAAAAAAATTATCCATTAAAATTAAATGTACCATATGGTTGATCTAAAATTAAAAAGATAAAATCTTAAAAAATCAAGAGGAAACTAAAAAAATTCTCTTCCTTTCTGTCTGAACAATGTTAGGCACAAATTAATCATAATTAAAGAGATTGTAGATGGATATAGTTGAGAAATGTTAATAATAATAATAATAAATCAATGGGTAGATTTTAAGGAGAGATCGTTAGGTGAATCCTGTTCACCACGTTATTCATGGTCCAAGTAAATAGGATCGTTAATTTTTAAATAATCACCTAATAACTATCCACCCACTAAATTCATGTAAGAAAGAGGTGATGATTCATTTGAAAAAAAAATTAAGATCAACGATCTTGATTAATTAGAACCATGAATGACGTTCCTAATAGTTTTTCGATTTTAACATATTGGGGGCTAAGATTTGAGGACACGTTGCCATACTCATAAGCAGAGGACGGTACCGAATCCTTGACTTTATCTTTCCTCTCGCTCGTTATTTATACACGTACGTCCCCCTACGGACTTTGCTGCACCAGTTCTGTCTGTAACATTTTCAAAGCTTAGGGAAAAAAGAGAGAAAAAAACATGGGTAGAGCACCTTGTTGTGATAAAAACATGCTCAAGAAAGGGCCATGGACACCGGAAGAAGATCAGAAATTGATTGATTATATTCAGAAACATGGTTATGGGAATTGGAGGACACTCCCAAAGAATGCTGGTAAAAAACACGACACCATGTTTTCATTATGGTAATGGGATTTTGATGATTTTAATGTCTGTTTTAGGGTTGCAAAGATGTGGGAAGAGTTGTCGTCTCAGATGGACTAATTACTTGAGGCCGGATATCAAGAGAGGAAGGTTTTCTTTTGAAGAAGAAGAGGTTATAATTCAGATGCATAGTATATTAGGCAACAAGTAAGTTCTCGGTACCATCGGATATTTAAATGGAAAATTAGATGTTGAATTCTTTATTACTCGATTTTTTCGGTTATGTTTCATTTTTGTGTTTTTTTAGGTGGTCTGCTATTGCTGCTCGGTTGCCTGGAAGAACGGATAATGAAATAAAAAACTATTGGAACACTCACATTAGAAAGCTTCTGCTACAAATGGGGATCGATCCGGTGACTCATCGTCCTCGGCTCGATCTTCTTGATCTCTCGTCGATCTTAAGCTCATCTTTTCACAACCAATCTCAAATCCAAAACCAAAACCAGAACCAGAGTTTCCTTGTTCAAAATGTGGAGCAATACCAGCCATTAATGCAATCTACTGAAATCCCAACATGTAGTATTCCAATTTCTAACAAAACACAGTTCGTGAACCCTAACGTGGACCAGAAGTTTCAATCCAATATCAGTGGATTGAGTGACTACCAAGGCACTGCCATGCCTTCAAATTTGACTGACGATTACGTGCCGCTACCGTCGAATTGTAACTATTTCGGCTCTGGTCATCAAACCGTTACGGACCCTTCATTCATGTCGGTTTTATCGACGCCTTCGTCGAGCCCAAACCAAATGAATCCAAACTCGACGTACATCAATGGTAACAGCAACACCGAAGACGAGACAGAAAGCTATGGTAGCAACATTTTGAAGTTGGAAATCCCAGATATTCTGGATGTTAATGATTTCATGTAACCAAAAGCCATGGACAACAAGTTTCCTTGCTTTATATCTGTATCTTATCCTATTCTGTATATTTATTAGATTCGTATGAAATGGACAGACAGGTGATTCTTGCCCAAAAATACGTATTTGCAAATAAAATAATGAATCAGATCATACCTAATAAGATGATGTTATTGGCTTTGTTCACCAGATTTATTATATTTATACAGAAAGTCAAGTTCCGGCAGGATTTCCGGCCATTACGACATCGAATATACTGAATTCCGACATGTACCGATGCAAAAAATGTACGTTCATCTGTTTTCTTAAGTGATTCTGCATCGGAGATTATAGTACTGGAACTGGGTTTGACCTAAAGAGAAGAAGGAAAAAAGGGTAGCAGAGAGCTTGGTTTATTGAATAACATGGCATGGGCCATGGTTGTCGTGCCTGTTCCGTTTCAAACCAAAAACTTAACATCTAACCACGTTATAAGCATTGTAGGGACACGTGGACTCAAACAGACAAACGTGGGTCCCAACGTAATGGTGTTTGACTTCATCCCTTTAAGCTTTATGGGTTGACCGGGTAACCATTTCCTTCAGGCCTTTTATCCGGTGTAAGCCTGACGTCATTTATACGTCACTGTTTGGATTTCGTTTTCGGGTAATTTAAATTAATTTCTTTACATAATTTTAATAAAATTTCAAATTTAAAATCTATTTAAACAATTTCAAATTATTTTTCGCTTGAATTAACCTAATATATTTCTCTTTCGGTCTCGTCTGTGTATGATAATGATATGTCAATTAGCGTAGAAATTTGTAAGTTCTGAAGGCAGTGTTTGTTTGACAATGTTGCGCCGACCAAAGAGCCTCAGAAAATGACATCCTCCCAGCAACGAACAGACACAGCTTTGTTCTGCCAATTTACTTTAGATTATTAAGAATGTAAAGATATTAAGAAGAAAGAGGGTTTTATATATTAAATATAGAGAAAAAAATTTAAAATATACAATTTCTTCTAAACCAATATTTTTTGGTCTTCACTGATAAAAAAAATTAAAACATATAATTTAGTCCTATATAATAAATTTCTAAATCCGTCCCTAAATACAAGAATAATAACGGTGTGAAAAAACAAACTTAATATATGTGATATAATTTATCAATAATAAAAATTAATAATTTATTACTTTTATAATACTATTTTTGTTTGTTTAGCTGAAGAACTTTTATTTATTTTTATAATAATTTGGTATTTGTATAGTGACTTCACATGTGACATTTATTGAATAAAATTATAAAATTTTATATAAATCAAGATGAATGTGTGCCTCTGAAAATCTTGGGTTTAATTGAATGTTGATCCAAACATAATCTGTTATGTTAGCCCAAATCCCCAAAAGTTATTGGACCATTTTACAAGTTAGAGAATGACCTAAATTTAATCATTTCAAAGGCCCTGGAATAAGGCTTCGGGTGTTCAAACAGACGGTTAAACCGAATTAATCGATTGAGCTGAATTAATTCGGTTAAATGATCGATCATCGAACTTTATTCGGTCAGTGAGTGGTTAAAGTTTTCTTTAAAAGTTTGATTAACGGTTAATTCAGTTCGAAATAGGTTAATTAACCAAATTAACCAAACTAACCAAAATTTTATATTTTATATATTATATATATTTATTAAACTTTTAAAATTTATAAATTGGTCATTAAATTTCATCAAATTAATATAAAATGATAATTAAATTTATTAAATTATTAAAAAAATATTCATTAAATTTTTAATATTTATCAATAATTTATAACATACAATAATTAAATGATTAATTTATAATAATTATATAAGTTTATGGTTGTTATATAATTTTTGAAAGTTTGGTGGCTAAAGAGACTATTTTAATATTGTTGAGTGATCATTTGTGTAATTTATCCAAAATTTTAGAACAAATTCGATTAACCGAATTAATCGAAATCTGTTCGGTTCGGTTAATATATTTCAAAAAAGTTCGATTCAGTTAACGGTTAAAGGTTTAAAAAATTCAGTTAATTTGATTTTTGATAATTAAGTTCGATAAATATTTTAATATTTTGAGAAATAAGTTATACTAGAGTATATTTTAAGATTTACAATAAAACTTATAGTTATATAATGATTATTTTAATTGCATATTGTTATTTAAATCCTTGTACAAATAGTACAGGGAATGTTGGAAACGATAGAGGCATGCTCAGAGTCAGATCTCTAATTCAACAGCAAATAACCATGGAAGCAGCAGCAGACGTAACCAATGACATCAACTGAATACGAGTTTTGAGTTTAAAAATTGCATCACGTTCTTCATCTGTATAATAGTAAAATGGTTTATGAATTTGGGAATAGGTTCAAGTGTTCTGGAAATCTTTAGCAACCAGAATTGACCATCAAAGATTCAACCTTTCGACCCTTCTGAAGAGTTAACCGATTCAGCTACAGAGGCTCCAAGATATTTTGACCTTTCCAGAATCTTTGGAGTTTGCCTTTTTGACCTGTTCCAAGCTTTCCAATAAAAAAGGCAACTGCTTGAAGCCCACACCATAGGTGGAATGGAACCAAAACGATATCTTCTCTGACCTCAGGCCCATTGAAGCACCCGAAGAGCTCTTCTTTCGTCTTCATCCTTTGCCGCCGCCGGGTTTTACTTGTCACGGAAGAAAAAGAATGAAGCTTTGGGCATTTTAAAATGTACCCGAGTTTTGTTTGTTAATCAAAAGGGAATCGTCCATGAGAAAATGCATTCAGGAACTTGGTTTTCTTCTGCTGCTTCGCATGTTCACAGCCTTCGTACGTTAACTTCTTCAAAGCTCCCTCTTCTACCTTCTTTCTCTGTATCGCCATGTACAGGTTTACCACTTGTCCCTTCTGAGCTGTTTTGCTTCATTTTATGAAAACTTTTCTGGGTTTCTGTTCCTGGGTTTTGGGGTTTTAATTTCTCTTTCTCTATATTCTTTGGTTTAAAGCACTAGGATGGCCTATTCTGATGTTGTTTTAGGTTCATAAGATGTAAAAATTCCTTAGTTTATTGATTGCACAATGAATTATTACCATTGAGGTTTGGAATTGTTAGAAATTCCTACAACTTAGGAGGTAGAATAGTAGGATTCGGGATGTTATGTTTTGTGAATTTGACAATTGGGTTTTGAGTGCTTACCTTTCTTTGTAAGAAATTTAGAATAGCTTCTAAGATTTATAGAATTTGCATGGTTAATGATGATATAATTGTTGGAATACAGATTTTTGACATTTGCAAATGTTAGTAAAGCTGCACAACCTGCTATTTCAAACCAGACTAGGATCCATTCAGATTGTAGGAAGCATGGAACAGTTGTTGCTATCGGATTGCGCCTGCCACAATATAGAGTGTACTCCAATTATAGGTTCATCAATGGAGGAAAGCCTCCATTGTTATTGCAGAATGCCAAGGATGAGTTGTGTCGAGGTTATTTTGCCAGGAACCATTCCTTTCTCTCTGCTACTAGTGATGTGACAATGACTTGGAATGCCCAGGTTGCTTGGAATAGGCTTGCTCGTAAATGTTCTGCAGGTGGTCGTACATTCCCGCGAATAAGCAGGATTGCTCAAGCAGTCAGCTTAGCGTTGTCCCGCTCGCATCTGATAATTCCTGGTGTTCTTGGCTTGACGTATGGACGAGTTGCACTGGCGCAGAGAACTTTAGTAGAGCCAGAGTATTTCCCGTTGAATTCATTCTCCATGCGAGCGCAAACCGGGCATGCTCTTATTTCCTCTTTACTACTTTCAGTGCTTGAAGGTGTTGTATTGCTGGTGAGGGCTCTGTATCTTACAGTTTTGTTCTCTCCTAGTATAATAATGGCACCATTTTCCGATTCTTGTGGTCCTGAATTCAGGAAAAAGTGGCTTGAGGTTGTACTTCGCACACTTGAAATGGCCGGTCCTGCATTCATAAAGTGGGGTCAATGGGCAGCAACGCGACCGGATCTCTTCCCTAGAGACCTTTGCATCAAGCTTTCAGAGCTTCATAGTAAAGCTCCAGAACATAGCTTTGCCTACACAAAGAAAACCATTGAAAGTGCATTTGGCCGTAATCTCTCTGAAGTTTTTGAGCATTTTGAAGAGGAACCTGTGGCATCTGGAAGTATAGCTCAGGTGCACCGGGCTACTTTGAGATTTCGCTATCCAGGTCAGCAGGTCAAGCCCATGGTAGTTGCAGTAAAGGTTAGACATCCCGGCGTTGGTGAATCAATTAAGAGAGATTTTATGATTATCAACTCAGTGGCAAAGTTTTCAAGGTTCATCCCAAATCTGAACTGGTTAAGGTTGGACGAGAGTGTCCAACAGTTTGGTGTTTTCATGATGTCTCAAGTTGATCTTGCGAGGGAAGCGGCCCATTTGAACCGCTTTATATACAATTTCCGGAGGTGGAAGGATGTTTCTTTTCCTAGGCCCGTGTATCCACTTGTGCATCCTGCTGTTTTAGTGGAAACATACGAGCAAGGGGAAAGTGTCGCATATTACGTTGATGACCTTCAAGGACATGAGCGGATTAAGGCTGCACTTGCTCATATTGGAACTCATGCACTTTTGAAGATGCTTCTGGTAACCACTTCTAACTGGTTTGCTTATGGTTCTCAGGACATTCGTATGTGATACCTAATTGTTGATTTCATATGTATATATATTTTTCAGGTGGACAACTTTATTCATGCAGACATGCACCCTGGCAATATCCTTGTCCGGGTGTCTCAGAACAAGGCTTCTCGAAAACGGTTCTCGAAATCAAAGCCGCATGTCATCTTCCTTGACGTAGGCATGACTGCTGAACTTTCTAACGGTGACCGTCTAAACTTATTGGAATTCTTTAAGGCCGTTGCCCTTAGAGACGGGCGGACTGCAGCAGAGTGCACT
The DNA here is from genome assembly GCA_035048815.1 of Abelmoschus esculentus. NCBI lineage: Eukaryota > Viridiplantae > Streptophyta > Magnoliopsida > Malvales > Malvaceae > Abelmoschus > Abelmoschus esculentus. The sequence continues at coordinate 16,742,055 of JAUCBN010000033.1, forward strand.
CTCAGACTGTCACAACAACAGAACTGCCCAAACCCTAAGGCTTTTATTGAGGTGATGAATATAGATTTCCTAAACCCCTATTTTAGGACATGGAGGAGTTAGGAAAATGCCTTCTATTTATATTTTTTCCTTATGTAACCATTTAGTCTACCAAATACTGTCTTTTATATTCCTGTTGCGCAACCCTTCCTTTCCAAACAAGCTCTATAAATTATGTTCTTCTGCTTAGTTTTTTAATACCTTGTTTCTGCAGGAAGTAGAAGAAGCATTCACTTTTTGGGGTACTCCAGAGGGTGATCTAGTCCATCCGGCTGAATGCATGCAGCAACTCCTCGAGAAAGTAAGGCGACATAGAGTCAATATCGATGGCAATGTATGCACTGTGATGGTCACTACGTTGGTTCTCGAGGTAACCTTTATCTTTCATTTTATGTGCATCTGAACTTTCTTGTCGATCCTTTAACCACCCATTCGGGAGATGGAGTATATCTGTCCGACTAGTTGAGTCGGAAATTAAGAATAGAGGTGTAATCTCAGGATAGTTTCATGACTGTCCTATGATTGATTTGCTGAGAAGCCTTCACTAAATGGAAATAAACCTAATCCATACATTCATCAGTTACGTTTTGGATAATTGATGTAATTCATCACCACATTTCTGTGCTTGTTTAAACGTGTAGGGTTGGCAAAGGAAACTCGATCCAGGATATAACATAATGCAAACACTACAGACATTGCTAATCAAAGCCGACTGGGCAAAATCTCTTTCCTACACTATTGATGGGCTGATGGCTCCGTGAAAAACATTATCCGACGCATCGTTTGTCGAATGCATCTTCTCGAGAAATCATATTTCCGTTTCTAGGAAACAAATTCGATAAAGATCTAGAATATTCTGGTCCTGAAATGTACCATTTTCGTAACGTAAAGCTGAAATTCGATCTTTCTGTAATTAAATGTCATTACATGTGAAAACTGTAAAGATGGAGGGGGTAACATGAGGGAAATAAAGATTGAAAAAAAAATCTTCGAAATCTTTGCAAATGTATGGGATAATTTTGTAAAGATCAGTAAACAATATATTCAAAGATGAAACACTTCTGCAGTTATGAAAGAGCAGCTTTCTTCATTCACAAGAAAGAGTTGAATCCATTAGAAGGCATTCTTCTTACCAATGAGCCACAGCCAGTCCAAAGCTACCCCTGAAAATATCCCACCCAGTAAAAATAGTACCAGTAAATTACCCAAGGCATTTTGCTCAGGTCCCTGCCAGAAAACAAACAACTTTTCATTAGAAACTACTGATAATACCAAGATTTCTAGCAAATGTCATTCTACAATTGACTATGCTGACACTAACCTTGTAGCCCTTAGGTGCTGCAGTCATGACACAGACGGTAAGGTGACCGTTTGTTAAACCCAGGAACGATACAAGCAATATCATCCACCCTTGATCGCCGTACTTGGCGGTGAAGTAGAAAGCAGGGATCAGTAAGAAACGAGAAAGTATAGAAATCATAAGGCCTTTTCGGGACTCTATCTTCAAGAATTTCACAAGGGGAAGATATCTTGATATCAGATCCCACACATTGTAAGCTGTTATTAACACAAGTGGATACCTGAAAAATATACCAACCATTAGGTATTCATCAGTTTGCATACCTAATGTTATATGTGTTTTCGTATAAGAAATAGCGACTTACCATGTACCCAACTGATGTTCACCGGTGTTTTCGTATAAGAATCCAGGGAAAATCGACAGCGTCAAGACATATATCAGGTAAAGGTCAATTGCGTAGTCTATGTTTTGCAAGAATAATTGCTTGTTGCTTAGCCTCTCAAGCTGACTGACATTGTCTTCTTGATGTAAAAATGAATCTTTTGTTTGGATCCCAGCTGCTACAAGATCAGCATTCACAGTTTTTGCTCCTTCTGAGGCTGCCTTCGAGCGGAAGTACTTTACTATTGGTAATTTAGGGAAGTAATAGGTATACAACAAAAGACAAAGGAACTCGAAAAATACAGAAATAGCTAGAAACAACACTGCAGAAAAGAAAGAAATGAAAAAAAAAAAGAATCAATGAACAGAAATTCCTTCAATTTGTTTACAGTTTAGCATCAGAAGACAGCATATATAGAGAAATCTTTCCAAAAGGAAAAGACACATACATGTCCCTTTTCGAAGACCATTGTCGGACTTATCGAAGGCAGCTTTCGTGATAAGCCTCAAAGCAGAGGTCACAGCACCAGATGCAGCCAAACCAGCAAAGAAGGACTGAATAACAAAACCAGGACAAACAATTAAATCGAGTACCGAAAACCTTGGGATAAAAGTAAAAAGTTTATACAAAAGTAATAAAAATACAACCTGGATAAATTCAGGGAGCATAAAAGATAAATCACCAACAATTCCCCCTTGAACACAGGCATCTGCAACTCCGAAACATGCAACAAATGAACATATACCGATGAACGGTCCGATTCCTCCTCTCCCTGATGTGGCTAAATCCAACTATCAAAAACAAAATAAAGGTAATTTTCAACCAGTAGGATAACAGAGAGGAAGGAATATGCAAATATAGTACTTTGTAGTTAACTTTACCACTATAAGCATGAAAGTACTTGCAAAGCAAAGCGTGTAGCCAAATATATTCCTTCTTCTTGTATTGATCTTCGATTCATTGTATGCCAATATCGCCATTGTTACGAATGCAAAGGGTTGGTAAACAAGAGTAAGAACCCTAGAAGGATGGTAGTTCTTCCAATTCAAAGGAAAAATATATTATTAGACCAACTGATCTTAAAACCCAAACTTTTAGCCTGTGAACTTGAACAAATCATTCAGAAAAAAACCCAGAAATTTGTAGCTTCATACTTACCGGGAACAGATTGTAGTAATAATCTCCAATTGTCAGCATACTATTCCAAGAAACAAGAGATCCAAATCCCAGAATCCAACAAACAATTATGGCACTAACCTTTCCCTGATTAATATTAAGGGTAAAATACTAAAATTAGCGAATAATTCATGTAATTAAAGCAAGAAGAATCTTAAACTCCATTGATACAACCATTGAACAAGAAGAAAAACCCAAACCTCAAGCCTTGAAGGTGAATCTTCTCCATCAACAATAGTCATGTTTGCTTCCTGTATGATGTGGAAAGTGAATTACAGCAATTCTGCAACAAGCTTCTGCTGAAACAGAAACAAGGGAATTGCTTACCTTTGCTCAAGAAGAACTGGGTATTCTTCAAATAGAATATATAAATAATCTACAATGGAAATGCCGGTCACATGCAATAATGGAAATATAAATTATATAGGAAGTTAGTGGGGGAAATTGTTTTTATTAAAATATTTTTATTTTAAATTATTAAAGGATATTATTTATCTTAACGAGTTTAAATTATTTTATCTATAAAATAAATATAAAATAAATATTAATTTATAATTGATTTTAAATTATTTAAAGAAATTAAGATAATATTCGAGTTTAAGTTTAATTTAAACTATATTTTTATCTTAATTTAATTTTTAACGAATTTAAAATATTTGTGTAAGTTCATTTTACTTTTAACCGTAATTCGTTAGATTTTTTTTAGGAAAATTCTGCAACGGGCTTCGAACATTGCTAAACACCACTAACGATGAACATTGTTGAACACCATTAAATTAATTAATAAAAATTAAAAATTTTAAGAACTCAAAATATAATTAATAAATATTTAAAATAAATTTTCAATTATTAAATACTCTAATTAACAATTTGTCATCGAGATACATTTTTTTTAGAAAAATAGTGTTATAAATATGTTATATATAATTTATTAAATAATATTATAAATTTTATTTATATGTATATATTTATCTTATATGATTATAAATAATTGTGTAGATAATTTTAATTAAATTATTATATATTATATTATATTTTTAAAAAAATAACAAGATCAAATACCAACTTTAGTCAATTTAAAAAATAAAAAAATCTTAAAACCTTAAACTATAAAACCAAAAATCCTAAAACCCTAATCTTAACACTACAATACTAAAATCACTAAACCCTAAACCTTAAACTTTAAATCTTAAATCCCTAAATTCCTACACACAAAAACTTAAACCCTAAACATATATTTATAATTTTGGGTTTTAGAATTTTAGGTTATGAGATTTAGGGTTTTAAGTTTAAGATTTTAAGATTTATAACTATTTAGAATTTAGAATTTATGATTTAAAGTTTAGTATTTTTTGGATTTTAAGTTTAGGATTTAGAGTTTTGAAGTTTAAATTTAGAGTCTATGATTTTAGGGTTACTTTTTAAAATTAACTAAGGTTGTATTCAATATATTTTTTTAAAAAATAAAATATATAATATGTATAAAATTAATTTAATTAAAATTTTATTTTAAATAATTTATAATTATATATTAAATTATTATTTTTTTTAATTTTTATCAATTAATTTAATAATATTTAACGGTATCGATCGTTTATGATATTTAAAAGTATTCGAGTTATATAGCAGATCCAACCTTTATAAATTATAATATAAATAAAAGGATATCGATGGCGTAATCAAATCATGAGGATTTTTTAAATAAATTACTTAATTACGCAACGTTTTTATTTAACCCATCTAGTGGGAGAATTTTATAACATATACCAGATCTGCAGATCCTATGTCATACCTGTTACGAAGTTGAAAAAAATTGAAAATAGATTTTTTAATTATAATATAGTTGATATAATAAAAAATATATAATTATTGTGAGAAACGTAAGAACTTATCGATTAAATAAAAAATATAATATTGTTGATAAATGATAAATTGTTTAAGGTATTGAAAAAAATATTAGAGAATTAACATCAAATGACAGAGATAAATGGGGTAAAGTGAAAGTAGATCGATCATTTTTTACTTCAATTAAATAAAAAATATATATATGTTTTAGTGTATACTCTCAACCATTAGATATTAATCACTTAATTACCATGCTGATGTTATTGGTGCTCGAACCCGTAATCTCTAAAAACAACAACCACCGATACAATATGGCTTGTGCTGTAAATTATATATTTGCAATTTGTAAATCCATAGCACTTGTTCCCAATGAAAAAAGAGGAGTTGATGAACATATTATTTGTCACACCCCTATTTTACCCCTATTTAAAACCTAAATCCCTAAATCAAAACCCTAGAAAATTAAGAATTTTTAATTTTAATTCAGTGACCAATTTAAATCTTTCTGAAATCTCAGACCCTTTAATGATATTTTTACCATTTTTCCTTATGTCAGTTTCTTCTTCCTCTGATAACCGATCATGCCTTAATTGAGAATTAAATTAATTCCTTTAATTCTCGGATTAAAATCCGAATATTTGTTCTTGTTGAGGGGATTCAATCATTCGAATCACTTCCCTTCTCTCTCTTTTGCCTTGGTGTGTGTCCTCCTTATCTTTCCGGCTTCATTCGAACCGTCTGTGGGATTTCTTGTTCAGCCGAGTGGTAAGTCGGTAAGGTTTCGTCCCTGTCGTTTGTTCTTGCTTGTTCTGAATCGGTTCTTAGTGTTTAAAGGGAGGTTTTGTTTTGTTTAAGTGTTGGTATGGTTGTTGTGTTCGGTTCTAAGGGTTGAAGTATATTTTTGATACGTTTGAATCTGTTTTGGGGGAAGAGGAGTGATTTAAGCTTGGTTTTGATTCGGTTTAGGTTGTTGGTTTGATTCTGAATCGATTAGGATAGGTTTCGGATGGTTTTGGAATCGAATCGAGTTAAAAAGGGGGGTGTTTTAAGCGATTTTCAGAGCGTTTGGATGCCGAGAGAATCTAGAATATTTCTAGATTTTCTCGGAAAGTTTACAGAACCCGTTGCCACTCGACTCGACCCGACCCATGACCCGGCTGACGTCATCGCTGACGTCATCTACTGACATCAGCGTTGACCTGATGACATCACTACCGGCGTCAGCGTTGACCAATGCTGACGTCAGTAGTTAACTTTTTCGACCCGGGCCTATTTTATGTTTTTCGACGTCCTGAGTCCGATGGCGCTATCCGTTTTTCGAAATTCGAACCCGAAGTGTCATTTTTAAGGTTTTTAAGTTTGATCAGTTATCTGGAAGTTTTCTGTAAAGGTTTCTGAATCAGTTTTTGTTTGTTTCAGGTGACGTGGATTCCGACCCCGAGCATCTGCCTCCTCCTCCTCCTCCTCTTGTACGCTGTCCCATTCATCCGCATTCGGGACCTTCACGTGAGTAACGATTTAATTCTGTTTTGTGTACTTTTCAGTATAATAGCTTAATAGGGTGTCTGATTTATTCCGTTATTTGTAGACTCTACACCTGCTCATTCTAGTGGTAGAGCCGACTCCAGTAGACATCGTTCTAGGCGTTGACTTTCTACTTCAGGTGTGTTCTCTTCCGTTAATCCTGTTAACTTTGTTATTCAGTATACTCGATTCCTGTTAAACCCGTATGATCATGCATCATTCTATCATTTCATTTCTGATCCTGATATTTGTCATGCTTGCCTCCTGTTAGACTATAAGGCATGCATTCTGATTCTATATATGCATATGACATGACATCTGGTAGATTATATGTGTACGGGGAAGTTAGTGATTTATCACTTTTGTTCAGTGGCTCCACCTACGGGTCGAGATACCACTTCTGTTGGTGTGATGGTGTTAGAGTGGTTCTGGGAACCTAATCTTCTGTAGAGTTCGGAGTTGGGTGCATATCATGCATACTTTACATCATCTGCATTTTACTGTTCTGTAATTTCGTTTATCTTCTCTAGAGATACACTAGGCTCCCTAGCTTACACTCCCTCAGCTTCTTGTTTCAGATCTCAGTCCTAGGCTCGGTACGGTACTTGGAGGATCCTGATTCAGATTGTTATTTGTAGTATGTTTTACAGTTTCGGATTCCGGATTATTTTATCATGTTGAATAATAATTTCTGTATAACGGACATTAAACTTTTATTGGTTTTTGCGACATTTATTGTTTATGGAATTTATGGGTTGAACAAATTATTTAAATATTTAATTTTTATTATTTTGAATTATTAATTATTAAATAATTTATCTGAATAATATATTTATTTTTGTAAAAACCCTAGTTTGCGAAACAAATTTCAATCTCTAAACTTTAACTTGTAATCTAAGAAATTAGGTTAATTTTAGGGTTACATTATTTCTTGCATTAAAAGGTACAGGTAGAAGAAAGAATCACAGCACTTGAGAAACAGATAGACACGGTTTAATTCCCATTAATTTCTTATGTTTTATTTTCCCCCAACCAACTGAAATTCCATAAACAGTTGAAACCTGGAACCGGAAATGTCTTAATAAACCAAACCCTAAAGTCTGGCACTTAAACTGGAGGTGCTGCTGCTCGGAATTTGAAGCCTGACGTATTTGGATACGATGGTTGCAAGCTTTTTTACATCCTCTGGTGTGTGCACTGCAGTCAAAGTCACTCGTAACCTAAACCAACAGAAAGAGAAAGCAAAAATTAACACAACTTAGAAGCAATAATTCGTATAAATTTATGTGTATGTAACGTTAATTAACAAACCTTGCGGTGTTGAGAGGAACGGATGGAGGTCCGAGTATTGGCACCACGAAGAAACCGGATTCTAAGACTTCCCTGATCATTAATCAATACCAAATCTTAGATTGAGAAGCTGTATACATACGTATATACGGTATGAGAAAGAATAGAAAATAGAGAAGTTATCAACTGGCTGGCTTTGCGGGTCTTTTCAGGATCTCCTATAACAACGCTCACTATCTGAGTTGTGACAGGGATTCCAGTTAGAGCTTGGAACTCTTGCATTCGTTTTCGAATTTCGATTCTCCGCCACGATTCTTTCCTTGCCACCATCACCGATGCTGCAATATGGCGAATTATATTCATATCAGAATTGAATGATACAGAGATACAGACATACAGTTATATGTATTTGTATGAACTTACCGTAAGTGGCAGCTGCTAAGGGAACTGGTGCAGTTGTTGAAAACATGTAGGAACGGCCCATAATTTGAATGAGTTGCTTCCAGGTTTTGCTGTTTCATGGAACATAGATTATCCGATCAACAAATTCTTATTAATTGATGAAATTCAACCGGTTTTGATTACCTGCAGGCTATGAAGCCTCCAACACATGATGCTGCCTTACTCAGAGTGCCTACACATATGTCTACATCTTTTTCGCAGTCGAATTCTTCGGCTACTCCGCCACCGTTTTTGCCCCAAACAAATGTTCCATGAGCCTGAAACATGAATTTAGTGTCATTAGATGTAAATTTCATAAAGAAATGAACATTCATGAATCATGAAGAACTTATATTACATCATCAAGGACAAACAAAAATCCATGCTTCTTGCGAAGCTGAGCCAGCTCAACCATGGGTGCAAACTCTCCATCCATGCTGAACAAGCTGTTCAAAACAAGATTAATGTTAAAATAAAAATGGAAATTGTAAGAACAGATTCAGAAAGTTAAACATGGCTTACCTATCTGTTACCAGCACTTTTCTCTTCATTTTGCAGTTTGTTCTGTGAAATTTTAACCAAACAGTTCAATGTTGTTGTCTGGTAGCAATACAAGTGAAAGGAAAATTTGTGACAAGGAACAAGGAAATCGTACAAGAGATCATCCAGGTGAGACATGTCATTGTGTTTGTACACAAAGAGTTGGACTCCTCCGACTCGTTGGGCAATTGTGAGGCCGTCGATAATGGATGCATGATTAAGATGATCGGAAAATATGGCCGTCTTTTCTTCCTTTCCTGACCCTGAGGCTGCAGACAGCAGCTTTGTAACACTTCCAATTGCAGTTAGGAGGGCGACATTTGCTGCGTATCCTGAACCGCAAAGAAGACAGGCCTGTACCATATACATATTTCATATTATATCAAACAATTCATATTGGTCTATAAAGTAATACCTATACCTATACCTATATATATATATATATATACCTCTGTCTTCTTTAAGTTTGCCAAGCTGGATTCAAGTGCCATGTGGTAATTGGTATATCCGCAGATCAGTGCAGAGCCCCTGGGACCTGTTCCCAGTTCCATTGCTGCCTGCAGTTCATAAAATTAAGGAGTATATTTTAAGTTAGGAATATTATCCCATACACGTGGTTAAAACCTTTCCGTTTTTACAAGTTTTTTTATTTTTAAGGTTTAGAATTTATGTTTTAGAGACTATATTTAGGTTTTAGGATAATATAGTTAAAATTTTAGAGTGCAAATCATTTGCCCCTTTCCCATGCTTCTATTTATGCCCCACTTTAAATTAGATGGTTTAGAGTTTAGGGTTTTAGGTTAGGGGTTTCAGTTAGAGTTTAGGGAATTAGGAGTAGGGTGTATTTTTTAGGGTTTAGGGTTTAAGATATAGAAAATAAGGTTTTAGGGTTTAAAATTGTTTTTTTTTAAATCAAAGAAGGCACCAAAGGAGGCATGAGAAAAAGGCAGGGGATCTTTGTTCATAATTTTAGAGTTTAACTTGTAAACCCTTAAATCAAAACCATTACACTCAAACCCTAAACATAATATCTTTACCCTTGATATTTAGACCGAGTACCTTGGCAGTAGCTTTTGCAATGGTGGGATGCCTACTCAAACCCAAGAAATCATTCCCAGCAAATAAAGTCAGCTTCTTGTACGGCTGCTGTTCGTTTGAACTTAACTTTTCATGTTCATCCCTTTCATTTCTGGTGGTGAAATCAGCTCCTGCATGGTAAAACAACCATATAGGTAACATCTAATCAATTATACTTTTCTATATATATAAAGTTCGAAGATGAAGAATAAAAACCAGTACGTACCATTCATCAATTGTTGGAAGAAAGATTGTGGAATTGAGATTTGAATAGCCATCCGGTCCCATGGCTGAATTCCACTGAAACTTTGATATTCATCTTGTCCGAATTTCGTTGTAACTTCATCTTTATCTTCATATTGTTGTCCTGAGCTTGACAATTTTATAGGTTTTAGTGGCACAAACATCCTTTGAGACTCAAGATTATTGAGTGCTTCTTCAACCCACAAATCCCATGAGCTCTTTCCCCCCATGATTTCAATTTCCACAGAAAATTTCAGAAGAAAAGAAGGGAAAGAGAGGATTTAGTAATGAGTTGGAGTACTCAGCTTCTGTTTGTTTCATCACAAGTCACATCCACCTATATATAGAGTGGAGCTCCCCTACAGAAAATATCCACCTTAATCATTCTATAATGATTTTTTTTTTTCATGTGAATGTCAAGTGGGAGAATTTTATATTTATGTTTATTTTGCACGTCAATTGGTTGGAAATGTATGAAATAAAGTTTTTAATTAATGAGTTTTGATTAAGTAATAAAAGGAAAAATTTAAGAATAATCGGACCTAAATTTTTATTTTGAAATATAAATTAATTTTTAAAGTACAGATAAGAGAACCTCATGTGTAGGTGGTGTTTTTTCTTTAAATTTTGCAAAAAGATATTAGAAAATAAAGAATGTTACCTGTAAATAGTGTTCTTCTTCCAAGTCCTCATGCGTAGATAGAGTTCTCCTGCCTGCACTGTATTAAAAAAATAGAAAATGTCATCTGTAAATAGCGTTTTTCCTCCAAGTCGTCATGTACGGGTAGAGTTCTCCTACCTACATTGTAAAAATTGACCTAAATTACAAAATAAACTTTAATATCTTATTTTTTAAAATAAAAATTTTAAATAACCTCGGAATTGTAATAAAAATTAAATAATTATAATAATTTAGGATATTATTCTACGACTGATATAAGGCTCAGTGAAGATTTATAACCCACGATCCTCACTAACAGCTCAATTGCCTAAATAATTAATCAATGCAGCAATTCACCAGTGATTATGTAGACTAACCAATACAAGATTAAAACCATTTTAGTTATCAAATTTAAAAATTCGAAAATATCTCCTATAAAAATCTTACGATATATTTTATATTTTTATCAAAAAATCGATATAGATGAGTCTATCACATGAATTGAATACTATTAATATCGAATATCGCTGAACACTATTGAATTAATTAATAAATATTAAAAATCTTAAATATTCAATATATAATTATACATTAATATATTACTTTTTATACATTATATATTTTAATTTTTTGAAATACATTATTTAAATTGTTTTTTAATTTAAAAATAAAAGTTTTAAATCTAAAACCTAAAATACTAAACCTTAAACCTTAAAACCAAAACACTAAATCATAAAACCTTAAAAGCTACAATAAAACCCTAAAATCTAAAATCATAAACCTAAACCCTAAAACACAAAATTTGAAACTATAAAAATTTAAACCCTAAACTTAAAACTCAAAACTAGTTTAGGATTTATGATTCTAGTGTTTTAGTTTTAGGATTTAGTGGTTTTAGTTATTTTAGGGTTTAATATTTTAAGTTTAGGATTTATGATTTAGTATTTTAGGGTTTTTTGGTTTTAGGGTTTAAGATTTTATATGTTAGGCTTTAAAAATTAATGTTTAGTGTTTTAGGTTTTGAATTTAGGGTTTAAGTTTTTATTTTTAAAATTAATTAAGACCAATTTTTATTTAATTATTTTAAAAAAATAATTTAATAAAATTTTTATTTTAAATATTTTATATTTAACGTTAATAATATTTAACGATATTCGACATCTATTATAAAATTTTATCTATCAATAATATTAATCGTCAACCATGAGTATTTATTATCAATCATTAGTATTTATTATTTCCTTGCTTATTCATGTTTTACTTTCTCCTGAAAATTCGGACATAAAACCTGAAATCCATGAAACTCGGATGAACAGATTTTGATGTCAATAATGATTCATTTTTATATGTTGCAGATAAGATAACATATATACGTAAAGTACCATTTCAATCTATTAATATGTAATTCTATCCACTTTGACTTTAGAATAAATTTCTTATTATAATTCTCTAACATAAATATACACGTAAAGTACTACTATAATATTTTAATTATTAAAAAATATTATTTTTAAATATCTTAATTTTTTTAAAAAACATATTTTCTACTTCTACCTAAAGAAAAATAAGATAACTCTAAGAAAAAAAAATATTTTTGCTGGATTTTGAACTCAAGATCTTAAGAGAAGGGATGAGAGTATGTGAACAATTCTGACAAATTAGCCATCAACGTTATTCTAATAATCGATTCAATAAAATATTATATTTTAATAATAATTTATATACAAATCATTTTCTTTTTATCATTCTCTCAATTTATATTTAAATGTAAAATTGAAAGTGTTTTATTTATGTTTAATATCGATGATCACTTAGAGTTTGATCATCTTTTAGATTATTTACCGATATAATCAATAATAAATCATCATTTTTGATAATAGACGTAAAATATTATTGTCGATTTTGATGTTTTAAGAACTTCTTAAACTCTTACAATGATCGTAAAATTTTTTGTCGGTGTAAATATAAAGTGTTTGATTTGATTGGTATAACTTTATATTATTTTAGATTTATAATTGTTATATTTGTTGTTTATTTAGATGTTTTAAAATCTCTATTAAATTATATTTATATTTTATTTTTTTTATTAATAAAATGGTCTGATTAATGTATAAAAAATCTTATTAATTAACAAAACAATCATTGATTTTGATCACCATCGGTGATATCAATTGAAATAGACCATTGTTGATAGAATGTTAACATTTAATTTTTTTTTGATAATTGGTATGTTTATTATTTAAAATTCTTAAATTTATATAGATACTGTACAATTAATTAACTATTAAATAAATTATTATATATTTTATTCATAAATTAAACTAGTAACTAAAGTAAGAAATAGAAATCTATCCTTAAATTATCTTCGGATATCTTGCTTGATTTACGAGTAAATATCAATATAGAGGTACAATAATATACGCCATAATTGACCTTTAAAATATCTGATATTAAAATAATTAATAAATTAAATATCAACGATTATAAAATTTTTAGATTCACCCCATATGAATATGACCTCCCTCAGAATTTCGTAAGGATTGTGGCCTTGAATTCGTATGAGCCAAAACAATGTTTAAAACTTCCTCAGCATCGGCACTTCAGTAGGCAGCGGCATAGACGTAGGTGAGGGGCCTCTCGGATCTATCTTTAAGAAGAAATGTGGAGCATTTGGATTTAAAATTAAGGCTAAATATACCGCATATTATTCAAAGTTTAATACTTTGAACAAGTTTTATACTACTCCCTTGGTCTATGTCAAGAATTTGATGGATTTAGGCCCTTTAAGTGTAATAGAGAGCATATTAGTCGGTAGCTTTGATTTGTATTATAATTTAATCCTTCGATCATGATAAAAATACGTGTTTCAAGGATTGAATGTCTGATTTGAGTTCTGATCGATTAAGTTTTTGTTTTGATCTTTTGATGAGACCTTTAACTTAATTTATGATAAATTTTGACTTATGGTGTTACAAATAGAAAGTTCTAGAAAACGTCAGACTTAAAAAAGGTTAAAAAGTAACTGTATTAAATTTCTTACAAAAGTTATAAGAATTTCAGTATCGATTTTTTAGTATATACTAATTTTCTTACAAAAAGTGTAAGGATTCAAGTATATATTGATTTTTTTTATAAAAACTGTAAGAATTTCGGTATATACCGAAAATTGATACTAGATTTCTTATAATTTTTTTAAAAAATCCGATATAATCAATTTTAGCCGATTTTTAAGCTACGGTTGATTTTTAGAAAAATCCCTGTTATAATTATTGAGATGATTTTTCAAATTTTTTTTTCTTTAATCTCGCGACTTTTAGTTAGGTGACCTTCAATTTATGAGTGTTACAAATAGAATTTTTTTTTCTTATAGAATCATTTTAAAATATTTAAAAATTAAATGATCAAAATAAATATTTTTGTATAATTAAGTGACCAATTTTGAACTTTACCCTTAAAAGAAACAACGAACAAGCCCGCCAAAAATCGCAGCTTGCCTTATTTAAAGCGCGGAGTTGTGAAGCATCCTAGCAACCTCAAGACTCCCTCAGCAATCACCCAACAATGGCGGCTTTTTCTCTTCTGCCCACTTCCCATGCTGCAACTACACACAAACTTCATTTAATCAAAGCATGCAGTTCCGATGTCATTGTCCCTCCTCTACCACCACCCAAGCACCAAAACCGCCCTCCCTTCGCCGCCAAATACGTCCCATTCACCGCCATCTCCAATCCTTCCTCCTCCCATGAATCCTACTCTCTCGACGAAATCGTATACCGCTCTCAATCAGGCTCCCTTCTCGACGTCCAGCACGACATGTCTGCCCTCAAACAATTCGACGGCGCCTACTGGCGAAACCTCTTCGACTCCCGTGTCGGAAAGACCACATGGCCGTTTGGTTCCGGTGTCTGGTCGAAAAAAGAATGGGTCCTGCCTGAAATCGACGATGATGACATCGTCTCTACTTTTGAGGGGAACTCTAACCTCTTCTGGGCCGAAAGGTTCGGTAAACTCTTGTTGGGAATGAATGATTTGTGGGTTAAACATTGTGGGATTAGCCATACGGGTAGCTTTAAAGATTTGGGAATGACAGTTTTAGTTAGCCAAGTTAATCGGTTAATGAAAATGAATAAACCCATCGTCGGAGTTGGCTGTGCTTCCACCGGGGATACATCGGCATCATTATCCGCATATTGTGCGGCTGCCGGGATTCCTTCTATTGTATTCTTACCTGCTCATAAGATTTCCATGGCCCAACTTGTTCAACCCATTGCAAACGGTGCCTTTGTCTTGAGTCTCGATACCGATTTCGATGGATGTCAGCAGTTGATCAGGGAAGTAATTGCGGAGTTGCCGATTTATTTAGCGAACTCCCTGAACAGTTTACGGCTCGAAGGACCAAAGACGGCTGCTGTCGAGATTCTACAGCAGTTTGATTGGGAAGTCCCGGATTGGGTTGTTGTCCCAGGTGGAAATCTTGGGAACGTGTATGCCTTTTACAAAGGGTTCTCAATGTGCAAAGAGTTGGGACTTGTTGATAGCATTCCTAGGCTTGTTTGTGCACAAGCAGCAAATGCGAATCCATTGTATTTGTATTTCAAGTCCGGTTGGAAAGATTTCAAGCCGGTGAAAGCGAAAACAACGTTTGCCTCGGCTATCCAGGTTGGTGATCCGGTCTCCATTGATAGAGCAGTGTATGCTTTGAAGAATTCGAATGGGATCGTCGAGGAAGCAACGGAGGAAGAGTTAATGGATGCCATGGCAGAAGCTGATTCTACAGGGATGTTCGCTTGTCCACAAACCGGGGTGGCATTGACTGCACTGGCTAAGCTCAGGAAAAGTGGTGTTATTGGTCCTACTGATAGAACTGTGGTGGTGAGTACAGCACATGGATTGAAATTTGCCGAGACTAAGATTGATTATCACGCCAAGGATATCAAAGATATGGCCTGCAGATTGGCAAACCCTCTGGTTCAAGTAAAGCCGGATTTCGGATCGGTAATGGATCATCTGAACAAGTACTTGTCGAGTAAAGCTCACCCTTTGTGCAAGTAAACACAGATGTGGGGTTGAAGAAGTATTTGTTAAATAAAGCACATGGTGCCTATTATATCAGCATGGTTTGTTCACGTTGTACTTCTCTGGTGTCATAATCTTAGTTTTCGTTAAGGTGTTGAAAATCGATTCAATGAATATCTAAAAGCCTAATAAATTTATTAAGCTTCTAGGTACTCATCGGATCGGTTTTGAACACTGATGATGACCATTATTGTTATTTTATCAATGTATTTCTGTAACTTTTAATGATCATATTCGAATGTTTATGTTATTATATTATTTTAGATATTAGTTAATTAATTCAGATCAATCAATATTTTATAGGAACTACCCTTCCTATATAAATTTTATATTCACAGCATGATTCATTTTTGAAAGTGTACATAATAAACGTTGATTCTTCTCTAAATTGGGTTGAGAAGAAATAAGACCTTCCATCTGAGCGGGACGGTCGACGACGTTGTACGGAGGCTGGTACGACGGAAAGCCACCGGATTCTGAGTTCGTGATGAACCCAGATGCCTTTTGAAGAACACTTGAGAGACGGTATACGGGGTGGATTGGATTTATACCCGTTTTAAAATCGGATTAATTACTTTTAGAAGGACTTTCGCCCTAGTTAATTTCTTTACTCAGTCCTCTTTAGTTTGAAATCATTCGTTTTGGTCACTATTTTCAAATCTGTTTTCTATTTCATTTAATTAATCCCTTTGTTTTGTTTTTAATTTGGTCCGACGACCATTACTTTTATTACCCTATAATCCTTTCCTTTGGATACCGTAAATCGCGAGGTTTTATACGTATTCAAATGATATGACTATGTATAAATTTAGAGATTAAATATTTAATTATATTAAAATTATAATTATTTTATAAAATATAATAAGAATCTTTAGGTACTAATTTTTGAACGTGACAAGGGTACAAATCATTTTTTATACGTAACTGACTTTTAAACTCGTTTAACCTTTGATCTTATTTTTGGTGTGCGACCTATCTTACCCTAATGACTTGGGACGACTCTTTAAATATTTTTAAAAATAAAAGCTTTATAAAATGTATTTTAAAGCGCGGAAAAAAATTATAATTTTTCTATTAGTCACTATAATATGACAAATCGATATCTTATTGTCTTAGTATATAATAACAACAGTTCAAGTACCCTTAATACTTTAGAACCTAACATGTAGTAACCTATAAAATTTCTCATTTTAGAGTCATGCCAGAATGTTGTTTGTTTAGCCGTAACCCTATCAGACATTATTTGGTTTATTTATGATTTTATATGTTATATCTGATTTAATTATTTTTTAATATTGTTTATTTTTCATTTAATTATTTATCAGTCTATTCAATTATGTCCATTATATTAACTTTAATTCATTTGATGTTTTTTATCTTCCTTTATGTATTTTATTATTTATGTGTATCTTATCATACTATATCATAAATTTTAATTCAAAAATAGTTCATATTAAAACACCATCATAATGGGAGAATAGCTTACAAAACTCAAACTAAAATACAAAATTCACAAAATCCCATATCACACCAATTTATAATTATTCACCTAGTTTAGAATTAAAATATATTGATAGTCTCTTACATCTTTATATTTGAAAAAATTATTAGGTGAACCTTGTTCACCACGTTATCTGTAATCTCGAACAATCAAAACCGTTTATCTCAATTTTTTTAAGGTGAATCATCACCTCTTTCGTACATGTAATTAGTGAGTGAATAGTTATTAAGTAATTATTTAAAGATAAACGATTTTAATTGCTTGGACCATAAATAACGTGATGAACAACTTTCACCAATAATCTCTGGTATATTTGATTCTATCCGTCCATTATGATAGCCAAAACAGTTGACAGCAAAACTCACCCACGGCAGTCAATTTCAAGGTGGTCCAACTTTTCCTAGCCAAAGGATTTTTTGGTGCTTTAATATCCTATACATCAGGGTGAGCCAAAGCCAATAGGCCCGGTGCAAATGTTATGAGCAATTATGGCTCTATGGGTGGATCTAATCCCCCAAGCAAGATCAGATTTTGGGTTAGAGTTACTATTTTCTTTACTTTAAGGATCACATAACCGGCATGACAAGCAAACCGACAAGAAAATTTCCAGGGAAAACAGAAAAAGATCATCTTTTTATTTCATTGATTTTGAAAAGTAAAACGCAAAAAGGTGTTTTTGTTACAGCAATGCTTGAGATTGTAGATTGTACAGCGTTCATGGGGATCCACTTATTAATGACATCCTCAACTACCCCAACTAATTATTGCTATATCTTCCTTCTGAACACCCGAAACATAAACCAAACCAGTGATGAATCCTGTTAAATGGCTTGTCAGAGTATTGTTTCTTTTGTTTCTTTCTCATGTCTCCATATCTGCTGATACGATAACAGTAGATCACTTCATCAGAGACAATGGTGAAGTCGTGGTCTCTAGTGGCAAGGCTTTTGCTCTCGGGTTTTTCAGTCCTGGTAGTTCCAGGAATCGGTATGTTGGCATCTGGTATTTCCAGGTTCCTGAGAAGACAGTGGTTTGGGTGGCTAACAGAGACAATCCCATTAAAGATAGGTCGGGGAATCTTAGGATCGATGGTCGTGGAAATCTTGCTTTGTTCCATGGAAACCAAACACTTCCTGTCTGGTCTTCAAACATCTCCATAACTGGCACTAGGAGCACAATAGCTCAAATTCTGGATTCGGGAAATCTTGTTTTGGTTCAGAATGATACAGGAAGGGCAGTGCGGTGGCAGAGTTTTGATTATCCTACAAACACTCTGCTCCCGTTTATGAAACTTGGGTTGAGTTTAAGAACCGGGTTGAATCGAGTCATAACGTCTTGGAAGTCACCAGATGATCCGGGGATCGGAAACTGTTCCTACAGGATCAACCCCAGCGGGTTTCCTCAGCTGTATTTGTACAAAGGTTCGACTCCTTGGTGGCGGACCGGATCGTGGACCGGACGAAGATGGAGTGGTGTACCTGAAATGACAAACACCTACATATTTAATGTTTCTTTTGTCAACACTGCTGATGAAGTGTCGATCACGTATGGGGTGACGAACTCCATCATTACAAGAATGGTCACGAATGAAACAGGGATTCAACAAAGATTCACATGGAACCGGGAAGCGAAACATTGGATCGAGTTCTGGTACTCCCCCAAGGACCTGTGTGACTTTTACGGGCACTGTGGGCAGAATGGTTACTGCAACCCTGTTCACTCGGATGTTTTCGAGTGCACATGTTTCCCAGGATTTGTTCCCAAGTCACCCCAAGAATGGTATCTAAGAGATGGTGGACAAGGATGCGTGAAGAAACCTGGTATCTCCACATGCCAAAAAGGAGAAGGGTTCGTCGAGGTGGCACATGTCAAGGTGCCAGACACATCGGCTGCACATGTAGACATGAGTATCGGATTGAAACAATGCGAGGTCAAGTGTCTGCGAAATTGTTCTTGCGTTGCTTATGCTAGTGCATACGCGGAGAGCAACGGTGGGATTGGTTGCTTGACTTGGCACGGGGACTTGGTTGATGCAAGAACATATACAGATGCAGGACAAGATCTATACATACGGGTGGATGCCGATGACTTAGGTACCTCTCCTACACATTAAATTGGTCCAAACCAGTTAGCTGAACTTCTTGAAACAAGAACAGTAGAACATAGACAGGCCAGGCTTGTTAATATATAAAACTAATCATACCTCCATTTTGTTAGCTCGGTATACACCGAAAGGCCCGTTTCACAAGAAGGGAGTGCTTGCCATTACCATAGTTTCTGCAGTAATACTGTTTTTCATTTTTCTGGCATTGTTGCATTGCTTGGTGAGAAGGCTTAGAAGAGGTAAATTAAGATATTTGCAACTAAATTGACTTCATGTCATTGTAGAGATTAGAATTGGTTTAATCCTGATATCATGTTTGACAGCAGAAAGAAGAAAAAGGAAAAGTACGTTTAGCTTTACAAGTTCATCGATGTTCGAAGCCTCTATAGGTGAAAAGGAGATCGATGAGAGCCGAAGAAATTGTGATTTACCATTCTTTGATTTGAGCACCATAGCCGCTGCCACCAATAACTTCTCTATTGATAACAAACTTGGACAAGGCGGATTTGGTGCTGTTTACAAGGTAGCTTTTCTCTTAACAACTGTTAATATACATAGATGGTGGTCCATTCATTGAAGGGAAAATCTTTGTAATTGCAGGGTGTGCTCTTCAATGGCAGAGAAATAGCCGTGAAAAGACTATCAAAGCACTCCGGACAGGGAGTCCAAGAGTTTAAGAATGAAATAGTGCTAATTGCTAAACTTCAGCACAGGAATCTTGTACGAATGCTGGGATGTTGCATTGAGGGTGAAGAGAAGATGTTAATCTATGAGTTCTTACCAAATAAAAGCTTAGACTCTTTCATTTTCGGTACGTCTTCTTTCGAATCGTTGAATACTCATGCTGAATACAACATTTAGAGAACTGATTTTTGGATACAGATGATTCAAAAAGTTCACTCTTGGATTGGAAAAAGCGTTTAGAAATTATCTGTGGAATTGCTCGAGGAATCTTGTATCTTCACCAGGATTCCAGGCTAAGAATCATTCATAGAGATTTGAAGGCAAGCAACGTCTTACTTGACGCCGAGATGAACCCGAAAATTTCTGATTTCGGCATGGCCAGAATATTTGGAGGAGACCAAATCGAAGGTGACACTAAACGTGTAGTCGGAACATAGTAAGTATCCCATATGCAGAGTTTGCATACAACTTCTGCTTGAAGTTTCAAACAAGTTCTAACTATCTTCTCTTCTTATGTCTGAATTTAGTGGTTACATGTCGCCGGAGTATGCAATGCATGGTCACTTCTCGACTAAATCCGATGTTTATAGCTTCGGAGTTCTGCTTTTAGAGATCATCACTGGCAAGAAGAATAGCACTTACTTTCCTGATAATCCCTCTTCAAATCTCGTCGGACATGTGAGTAACGAAACTTAAAGAACAACTTCCTAACAATTAAATCAAAATTTTGCATTCGAATGATTCGAACAAGTACATTGTTTCAGGTTTGGGATTTATGGGAAGAAGACAAAGCCATTGAAGCAGTTGACTCAGCATTAGGTGATTCATATTCTGCTGATGAGTTTTTGAAATGTGTTCAAATTGGACTGTTGTGCGTGCAAGAACATGCACCAGATAGACCGACGATGTCCACAGTTGTGTTCATGTTGAGCAATGAAGCGACTCTTCCGTCGCCGAAACAACCGGCATTTATA
This sequence comes from Abelmoschus esculentus, assembly GCA_035048815.1. Taxonomy (NCBI): domain Eukaryota; kingdom Viridiplantae; phylum Streptophyta; class Magnoliopsida; order Malvales; family Malvaceae; genus Abelmoschus; species Abelmoschus esculentus. Next base: position 16,762,912 of record JAUCBN010000033.1, read on the forward strand.
GTGAAAAGTCAGAAAGGCGACGAGATATCAACTAGTGAAGGAACTGGATCTGTAAATGATGTAACAATCACCATGGTTCAAGCTCGCTAGAGCTATATCAGTATATCTATATCTGGTTTATATATATATATATATATACAAACTTGATCTGTAAATTATGAATTTACTTGAAATTTGTCATGCATGACCGATATGAATGAAATATGCAACATGATGATAGAATTTCCTTTGGTGAATTTTCTTCTCTATAAATGCAGGTGGCTATGGAGATATGAAGAGTGTTTATACAGTAAATTTTACACTAACAACTGCATCAAACACGACACTAGGGTCCTAGATTCACACTGCCATAGACATTAATTGCATTAAAATTTGATTTGGACACTAAACAACTCTGGGACAAGTCCAGCTAACTGATTTGGACCTGTTTTTGGCAACCTACGGTTAGTAAACGACTGAGTCAAGTACATCTTTGTTTCTCAGGAAGTATATTAATGGCTGCAACATGCGTATTTGATACGTACCTAACTCGTTTTTATCCACTCGTATGTATAGATCTTGTACCGTATTGGTATACGCTCTCGTATCCAACAAATCTCCATGCCAAGTCAAGCAGCCAATCCCTCTGTCGATCTCAGAGTATGCACCAGCATAGGCCATGCATGAGCTATGCCAAGCACTAATCTAGGAAACATGTGGACGTTGTACTTTGAATAAAACATTGGAGACGTTGTATAATGCAAGTTAAAAAATATAAAATAATATTAAAATATAATAATAACAATATAATATTAATATTAGATTTATCGAATTGTTAAATACTTGTTGAATCGATTTTAAACACCCTATTATTTGTATTAAAAATATCCACAAAGACTAAGTCTCACCTTTAATAACGAAATATAATAACATTTCATATCATATAATATATAAGGGTAAAAGTCAACAAAATTAAAATAACTTTGGAATTCTAGAAGATAAAAAAATATAAAATATTGAATAGAGTTAGAACAATCTACAAAGTTCTAATATTTCCGGTCATCAATTCCTATCATTTTAATTTAAATTATTACTTTGTACTCCATCCATTTTAAAAATAATGTCTTTTATTAACTTTTTGAAAATTAAAATTTTTAAGCTTTAACTATAATTATATTAAATATTTTAAATAATTAAATTTTATAAATTATATATCTAAAATCTACTCAATTAAAAGTTTTTAATATATTTTTTTCATATTTTTATCAATAATAAATTCTAAATAGTCAAGAGTCAAAGTTAAAAAAGTTTAAAAAAAATTAATAAGAAACAATATTTATGAAACAGAGAAAATAACATTTAAAAATTAATAATAATCTTGTAGCTAAATAAAAAAATAATAATTTCTTTTTCGTAAGTCAACACAATTAAAATAAGATTTGGAATTCTTGTGAGTTTTTAATTGCTCTTCCAATAGTTTTGTAATGTGTCAAAATCTTGTTAAGAGCAACAAGTAACCTACAAGCAGGCAAACATTTTCATGGCAGAAAAAATTATATCATAGTTCAGTACTATCACGTGTTTATGAGACCGATTATAAAAAACTGTGTATTTTTTATGTCATATTTTTTCAAGTGAATTTCACTTAAAAAATTAGAAAATAATAACGTAAATAGTTTTTAATGATTCGTCTCATAAATAACGTGGTAGGATTAACCCATGATATAATTTCTGGTCATGGCTGACATGCACACTCTTGACCAATTAAAATAAGAATCAAAGTTATTATTCAATCGATTGTTAGTTTATTGGGTTTGGATAGTTGGTTTGTCTTTGACCCAGAAATGGGATGTCATTGTCTTGGACTTTTCTCATTATTACCTTCGGTTAATAGTTTTTGATTTGAGGCTTTAAAGTCGGATAAAAATTATTTATTTCTTTTTTTTATATTTTTTATATTTTATTTTAAATTAAAAATTTAGGGTTTGAAATTTAAAGTTTGATTTATAAAATCAAGGATAGAGTGTAAGATATAGGGCTTAAGAGATAAAAAATAAGGGTTATAGTCAAAATTAAATTTATTAGAAAATTCTTTAAGAGATACGAAAGGATACATCATAAGGATGATTTTTACCTTTTAAAGTTATGTCTAAGGTCAGGGTGCAAATCGTCCGTCTTTTTTTATGTCTACTTTTATGTTTCTGTTCTAAATTAAAGAGTTATGGCGTAAGGTTTAGAGTTTAATGTTAAGAGTTGTGGTTAGAGTTTAGTGAATTAGAGGTAGAGTATATTTTTTAGGGTCTATGATTTAAGATATAAAAAATAAGGGTTAAAATTTAAAATTTAATTTTTAAAAAAATCAATAAAAGACAGAAATAGACATAATAAGGATGTAGAAGATTTTTGCTCGCCGTCATATAATCAGCAAAATAAAATTTCAATGGCGACATACTAAAGACTTCAATTATTGTTAACAAAATTGGAAAGAAGATGGTGTAATACAGAATTTATGAATTAATTAAGGTAAAGAAAGATTGTTTATTTTCTGATGTATTGATCCAACTGCTTCTTTCTTCTGAGAAGCACAAGAACCAGTCATGGCTTCTGCTAAATGGCTTATCAAACTCCTACTCATTTTCTTTCTTCCCCACTTCTCCATTGCAGCTGACACAATAACACTGGATCACTTCATCCAAGATAACAACGATGATGTCATTGTGTCGAGTGGAAACATATTTGTACTGGGATTTTTCAGTCCTGGTAGTTCCAGAAACAGATATGTTGGCATCTGGTATTATCAGATTCCGGTGAAGACAGTTATTTGGGTGGCTAACAGAGACAATCCCATTAAAGATGCCTCAGGGATTCTCAGAATCGATGGCCGAGGAAATCTTGTCTTGTTTCAGGGAAACCAAACACTTCCTGTTTGGTCTACTAACATCTCCAGAACAGGTACTGGGAATTCTTTTGCTCAAATTTTAGATTCGGGAAATCTTGTTTTGCTTCAGAATGATACAGGAAAGGCAGTACTGTGGCAGAGTTTTGATTATCCTACAAATACTTGGCTTTCATCTATGAAAATTGGGTACAATTTCAGAACCGGTCTGAACCAATCATACACGTCTTGGAAGTCTCCAGATGATCCAGGGGTTGGAAACTTTTCCTTCAGGATGAACCCGGGCGTGTCTCCGCAAATGGTTTTGTACAAGGGTTCGGTTCCTGTGTGGCGAAGTGGCACATGGACTGGGAAAATATGGAGTGGTATACCTGAAATGGCACAGAACTTCTTGTTTAACGATTCCTTTGTCAACACGGAAGATGAATTATCGTTCTCGTCGGACACGATAAACGGCTCCGTCATAACAAGATACGTCACGAATGAAACCGGAGTTACACAGAGAATTGTATGGAACAATGCATCGCAACGTTGGATTATTTCTTATACGGCTCCAATAGAACAGTGTGATTTTTACAGGCATTGTGGACCAAATGGTTACTGTAACCCTTATCTAGGTGATTTCGAGTGCACATGTTTCCCAGGATTCGAACCTAAATCACCCCAGACATGGCTTATAAGAGATGGTTCAGGAGGATGCGTGAGGAAGAACAATATCTCCATGTGTAGAAATGGAGAAGGGTTCGTCAAGTTTCCACATGTGAAGGTGCCAGACACTTCGGGGGTACCGGCATTTGTAGACATGAGTATAGGCTTGAAGCAATGCGAGGAAGAGTGCTTGAGAAATTGTTCATGCATGGCTTATGCTAGTGCAAACTCTGATACCAATGGAGGGATTGGCTGCTTGACATGGCATGGAGATTTGGTGGATGCAAGGGCATATACCGTTACGGGGCAAGATCTATACATACGAGTGGATAAGAACGAGTTAGGTACGTTGTACTAAACCGTAGTGCCTAAAGAGGTCCGAACCAGTTAGATGTAGTTGCAGAGTTTATATTTTACCTCAGAAACTCCTTAAACTGATCATGTATGTCCATTTTCATAGCACGGTATACAAAGAAAAGTTTACTTCAAAGGAAGGGAGTGCTTGCAGCTTTCATAATTTCCTCTGCTTTAGTGTTCCTCCTTCTTGTCACCTTCTTGTGTTGCTTGGTAAAAAGGCAAAGAAGAGGTACGTATGTACACCGATACTTTATAATGAACCTATTAACGGTTTAATCATCGAGAAATATGCAACTAAATCGGCCTAATAATGATATTGTGTAGGAGTAATGACAGCAGAAAGTTCGAAAAAAGGCAAAAATATGATTAGCTTAACCACATTTGAAGACACTTTAGGTGAAAAGGAGATTCATAAGAGCACAGGAAATGCAGATTTACCGTACTTTGATTTCAGCACCATAGCTGCAGCCACTAAAAATTTCTCTTCAGACAACAAACTTGGACAAGGTGGCTTTGGTCCTGTTTACAAGGTTGTTTTTCTCTTAACAACTATTTACACATGTCTGACATGCGATAGAACATCAGAACCCCTACTGTTCCATTCATTAAACTACATTTGTTTGTGTTTGCAGGGTGTTCTCTTAAATGGAAATGAAATTGCAGTGAAAAGACTATCAAAGCACTCAGGGCAGGGAGTAGAGGAGTTTAAGAATGAAATTCTGCTAATTGCTAAACTTCAGCACAGGAATCTTGTAAGAATGCTGGGATGTTGCATTGAGGGTGAAGAAAAGATGTTAATCTATGAGTTCTTACCAAATAAAAGCTTAGACTCAATCATTTTCAGTACGTCTTCTTTCAAATTGTTGAATATACTCATGCTGAATACAACATTTTTAAGTTCTGCATTGATTAGTCGTTTTGAAAACTGATACTGAATACAGATGAATCAAAAAGATCATTGCTGGATTGGAAGAAACGGTTCGGAGTTATATGCGGTGTTGCTCGAGGAATGTTGTATCTTCACCAAGATTCGAGGTTAAGAGTCATTCATAGAGATCTGAAAGCGAGCAATGTCTTACTGGATGCAACCATGAGTCCTAAAATTTCAGATTTTGGCATGGCCAGAATATTCGGAGGAGATCAAATCGAAGGAGATACTACACGTGTAGTTGGAACATAGTAAGCATTTCATATACAAAATTTGTATACAACTTCTGCTACAAGTTTCAAACAAGTTCTAATCACTTCCTCTCTGTTGTATATGTCTAGTGGTTACATGTCGCCGGAGTATGCAATGCAAGGACACTTCTCAGTGAAATCCGATGTTTATAGCTTTGGCATCCTTCTGTTAGAGATCATCACAGGAAAAAGGATCAGCAGCTATTTTCCTGATAGTCCCTCTTTGAATCTGGTCGGACATGTAAGTAACCAAGATCTTAGAACAATCATATCAAAATCTTCCATCCAAGTTATTATCCAAACAACATTGTTTCAGGTTTGGGAGTTGTGGAAACAAGACCGAGCCATGGAAGTTGTCGATTCGACATTAGGTGGTTCATATTCTACAGATGAAATGTTGAAATGTATTCAAATTGGTCTGTTGTGTGTCCAAGAACATGCAACACACAGACCATCGATGTCTACAGTTGTTTCTATGTTGAGTAACGAAGCTACTCTTCCACCTCCGGAACAACCTGCATTTATCGAGAATAAAAGTCGTAAAGGCGACGAGATATCGAGTAGCGAAGGAACTAACTCTGTAAACACTGTGTCGATCAGTATGATTCAAGCTCGCTAGACATAGAATACGTGCTTCACAGCCAAACTTGAACCATCATTTTTCTGTTTCTTATTTTCCAAAACATGAATTAAAGTGGATGCACCTTGCCTGAGTTCTAGCTAGCTGCACTCGTTTCAAGATTAATCCATTGCAGACAACAATTTAGATGATAAAAATGGTGTAACCTGGTTAGTTATTTTTTTATAATTAGCCATGTTTAATCTATTAGTTGAATAATCTAAAGATGATATTATAAAGATATCTTATAGCTCAAGCTTTTAGTTTTATTTAAAAAATTTAGACATTGTTCGATGTCGTTGTAAGATTTACGTTTAAATATAAAATCTACATTTAGAGAAAAATTAGATTTGTTTTTACTTCTTCAAACATAATTGTCTATGATAAATCTAGAGAGAAATAAGATATTGACAAACGAGAAGTAATTCGTTCAGTGTAATTTATCTAAAAACTGAATCGATAATCTTTATCGAACGGAGTCTTAACCTCTCATTTTACTGGACTTATTAATTATTGATCAAATTTAATTAATTATAATATATTAGTAACATTTTGATAAATATTCATGTATTAGTTATAATATTTTTAATTATTGATCAATTAATTTAGTGAAATATGGCTAAGTGACGTAAGTACCAATCGTCAATAAATCGAATACTAGTTAAAACATCACTATAAATAAAGGGTTCCCTTCCTCTGTTCTGTCTGCCCTCCCTCTCTGCCTAAAACAGAGCATTTTTAATAACCCTCTCCTCTGCCTTGAAAACATTAAAACCCAGTTAACGAGGTCAAATGGCCACCAAAGTCTACATTGTGTAAGCTTTCTTCTCTTTTTGCTTTGGGTTGCTCTGTTTTATAGCCATGGTAGAACCAGTTTCTCTGTTTTTTTTCTTATGCATTTAGTCCTTAATTTAGTTTCTTATCATGTGTTAAAAGGAGATGTAAATAGCTTCAACTCTGTGTCATTTTCTCTTTTTCATCAGTTAAAAGGAGCTTCAACTCTGTGCTATTTTGTTTTAGTGAAGGGAAATCAGTTTCTCTCAACTAAAAACAAAGAAATCTAATGGATTTGGAACATCTATTTCTTGATAAGAAACAGTAAGAAAATACAGTAGAAAGTAGGAGTTTGGTTGAGTCTAAAATTTATGTTTCTTTTTGAATCATTTGGTCCCATCATCCACTATCTACTGTACTCCATTTCTATGTGCATATAATTTCAGAAAGTGGCTTTCATTTTCATGGCTTCCAATGCTGACAGATAAGCTTATAAGTGTATTGTTGGTACATCTATAGGTGCCCGAAACACTACCAGAGGAAGTGCTTGCAAAAATGGGTGCACCACCAAAGACTGATGTCCCTTTCATAGCACCCGATGAGCTTACGGAGGCCGATGGTGTCCTTTTCGGCTTTCCCGCTAGATTCGGGATGATGGCTGCACAGTTTAAAGCCTTCATGGATGCAACCGGTGGTCTGTGGAGAACACAAGCACTTGCAGGCAAACCTGCTGGAATTTTCTACAGCACTGGCTCCCAAGGAGGTGGACAAGAGACTACCCCGTGAGTGTTTTTGCACCAATAACATTATCATTTTAATGTATTTCATGGCAATTTAAGTACATTTCTGTTAACTGGAAACTTTTCAGTTTAACCTTCAATCACTCAACTTGTTCACCATGGAATGATTTTTGTGCCCATTGGCTACACTTTTGGTGCTGGTATGTTCGAGTTGGAGAAGGTGAAAGCCCTTATGGTGCAGAAACTTACAGTGTTTGTTCATGACACTATGAAGCAATATATTATATATCTAACGAGGTTGAATCATAGAGATTGTCACACCATTTGCAGAGACAGTTCCTTCATCACTTGATATCTTGTTTTCCTTCTCCAAAAACGCAGGAGGCTTCGGCATCTGAAGACTTGTTTCGTTACTCAACATAGAAACAACTGCAGACATCATTGGTCGATCTGTTGCATGTTCTTGAACGCACATTAGCCCTATTTGAATGCATTTCAAAATTTCATCGGTAAGATATGCATCTCCTAAGGCCAAATCAACAGCTTGTGTGGCTTTTCCTTCTTTCCATAACTCCCAAACCTGAAACAAAGTTGTCAGAAAATTTCCATTTAATTCTTGATGAGTATGGCTCAAGATTTGGTTACTTACATGTCCAACTAGATTCAAAGACGGACTATCGGGAACATATCTGTTGTTACTCTTTCCGGTGATGATCTCCAACATCAGGATTCCGAAGCTATAAACATCCGATTTTGTTGAGAAATGCCCATGCATTGCATACTCTGGTGACATATAACCACTAAAATCATACAACAAAAAGAAAGAGTAAGAACTTGTTTCAAACCTGTCCCCAAACTTCTAAGAAGAAATGCTTACTATGTTCCAACTACACGTTTAGTATCGCCCTCAATTTGGTCTCCTCCGAACATTCTGGCCATGCCAAAATCTGAAATTTTCGGATTCATTCCGGCATCTAGTAAGACATTGCTTGCTTTCAAATCTCTGTGAATGACTCTTAACCTGGAATCCTGATGAAGATACAACATTCCCCTTGCAATCCCACAAATAATTTCTAAACGCTTTTTCCAGTCCAATACTGATCTTTTCCATTCATCTGGATTCGAAGACAAATACTTGAGGGTAAGTACTAAAACCTTTAAAAGTGATGTTTCGAATAGGATATGTGAAAGAAAGTCGTACCGAAAATGACAGAGTCTAAGCTTTTATTTGGTAAGAACTCATAGATTAACATCTTCTCTTCACCCTCAATGCAACATCCCAGCATTCGTACGAGATTCCTGTGCTGAAGTTTAGCAATTAGCACTATTTCATTCTTAAACTCTTGGACTCCCTGTCCGGAGTGCTTTGATAGTCTTTTCACTGCGATTTCTTTTCCATTGAAGAGCACACCCTGCAATTACAAAGATTTTTCCTTCAATGAATGGACAAGCAAGAATTCTATGTATATTAATAGTTGTTAAGAGAAAAGGTACCTTGTAAACAGGGCAGCAGCTATGGTGCTTAAATCAAAGAATGTCAAGTCTCCATTTCTTCTGCCTTCATCAATATCCTTTCCACCAAAAGACTCTTCGAATGTGGTAAAACTAGAGGTATTTTTGCTTCTTCTTGTTCTTGCTACTGTCAGTACATGATATGATGATTAAGCCAATTGTTACTCTCTATGTGGTCAATTTAGTTGCAGAATGTGAATCAATGAGAAGTTTAATAAATGAAAACAGTAGCAAAAAATGTTGTACTTACCTCTTCTCCGCCTTCGTACGACACAACACAAGGCCACAAGAATGAGAAACACCACAGCAGAGAAAACTATGATAACCGCAAGCGCTCCCTTCTTTCGAAGTAGACCTCTCTTTGTATACCGAGCTAACAAAATGGAAGAAACAAATGAGCTAAAACAAGTGTGGCAGAAATGATGAAGAGATTTTGGCACTGTTTTACAGTCTATAACTGCAACTTATAGAATTGAATGCAGGACATGTACCTAACTCATTAGCATCCACTCGTATGTATAGATCTTGCCCCGTATTGGTAAATGTCCTAGCATCTACCAAATCTCCGTGCCATGTCAAGCAGCCGGTCGCTTTGTCGATCTCAGAGTATGCACTAGCATAAGCCATGCATGAACAATTTCTCAAGCACATCTCCTGGCATTGCTTCAAGCCTATAGTACTCATGTCTTTGAGTGCTGCTGAAGTGTCCGGCACCTTCACATGTGACACCTTGACAAACCCTTCTCCGTTTCCACACACGGACATGCCATGTTTCCTCACGCATCCTCCTGATCCATCTTTTATAAGCCATGCTTCCTGTGATTTTGGTTCGAAACCTGGGAAACATGTACACTCGAAACCATCTGATATATCAGGGTTGCAGTAACTATTTGGTCCACAGTGCCCGTAAAAATCACACTGTTCCTTCGGAACCGAATAAGAAACAATCCAGCGTTGTGTTTCATTGTTCCATCCTAATCCTTGTATGATTCCTGTTTCATTCATTACGGTTCTTGATGTGATGAAGCCATTTTTAACATTAAACGAGAACGATACTTCATCATCTGTGTTGACAAAAGAAATATTAAATATGACGTTGGCTCCCATTTCGGGTATACCACTCCATTTTTGTCCGGTCCATGGCCCGCTTCGCCACCAAGGAGCTGAACCCTTGTACACAAACATTTGAGGAAGCAAGTCCAGGTTCATCCTTAAGGAATAGTTTCCAAATCCTGGATCGTCTGGAGACTTCCAAGACGTATATACTCGGTTCAAACCAGTTCTCAAATTGTACCCAAGTTTCATAAATGAAAGCATAGTATTTGTAGGATAATCAAAGCTCTGCCACAGTACTGCTCTCCTGGTATCATTCTGAAGCAAAACAAGATCTCCCGAGTCTAAAATTTGAGCAAAAGAATTCCCAGTACCTGTGATTGAGATGTTAGTAGACCAGACAGGGAGTGTTTGGTTTGTCTGGAACAAAGCAAGATTTCCTCCGCTATCGATTCTGAGAATCCCTGAGTTATCTTTAATGGGATTGTCTCTGTTAGCCACCCAAACAACTGTCTTCTCCGGAATCTGGTTATACCAGATGCCAACATAACGATTCCTGGAACTTCCATGGCTGAAAAACCCGAGTGCAAAAATCTTGCCACTTGACACAATGACTTCATCGTTGCTATCTTGTATCAAGTGATTCTGCGTTATGGTGTCTGCAGACAAGGAGAAGTGAGAAAGAAAGAAGATAAGGAGTATTCTGAGAAGCCATTTAACAAGACTCATCACTGGTTCAATCTTTGATTACAGTCCATAGCAGGAACAATAAAAGTCTATGTTTACGAATTTAATCATTAATATCTATCACGCAATTGTGCTACAGGTCAAAATTGGCCGGTGGGCGGTACCGTTAAAATTATATTTTAGTCTCCTAAAAACATATAATATAGCCTAAGAATTGAAGAAGTACTTGAATTTTTTTAAAAAATCAATTAAATTTTTAAATTTTTTTACTCAATTAAACCTTCAAATCAAGAATTGAATTAATTAAGTTTTTAAATTAAAGAATTAAATCTATTAATCTCTTTAATCAATTTTGATCTTTAAATTTAAACATTTGTTGATTCACTCTTACAGTACAACGAGTCACAATATTTTTATTTGACATTTTTTTTAATTTTTATTTTATAAATTTTTTTGAAAATTCTAAGATAACTTATAAAATTTATAAAAAAATATTTTTTGATTTTTTTTTAGATGTAACATGATAGAATTATATTGTATCATGTGTCATTAATATTTCAAAAAAAATTATCAAGATTTAATAGTCAAATTTGGTTAAAAAGTTTAATTGATTTAATTTCTTGATTTAAGGACTTAATTAATTACTCTTCTTTTCAAAGATTTAATTGAGTGCAAAAAAATTTAAAGGCTTAATTATTTTTTTTTTTAAAGTTTAAGAGCTTTTTAAACTCTTAAACCTATTATTTATACTAAAAATTTAAATTCGAACGCATCTTATAAAATATTTAAAAATATATAAATATATACTATTACATAATTATACTGATATATCAAAAAATTTGGATTAAACCCAAGCTTAAGAAGCTTGTAGACTTTATTCGGCCACATTTTGCATTTGGTGCTTCACAATACAAGGAAAGTTAAGGACTTAAGGCCCAAATAAAATTTAGGCTCTGAAGTAGGTCGAGAAGCAGTTTAGGCTCTAAACGGAGAATAATTTCAATTACAAAAAAAAAAAAAATTAGATAATTTAAAATATTTAATAATTAGTATATTAATTTTTTAACTTTTATCAAGTCTCTGGATACTGATTGATATATTTATATTGTATATGAAATAATACAAATATTTATATATTATATGTGATTATAAAACTTCGTTTAAATTCAAATCACTGAGCAAGTAGTGTTATAATAATATAAATATTTATAATTAAATTAAAAAACTTGAGTAACTGAATTTAAGTTAGGTTTAATTCGACTCGAAAAAAATTAAATTGTATATCATTATTTTTTTTGAACAAGCTAATAGTAATTATAAGTAGTATCTATCCTAGAATATAATCTTCACCATTTGACATTGATCGCTCAATCATTTTACGGACATTGTTGGTGCTTGAATCCGTGACCTTTAGAAACATCAACCGTTTCTTTAACCACTTAAGCTAGAGGACTCGTACAATTATATATATCATTAAAAAAATACCACCCGACGCCTTACGATATAGATATGATCTTGTTGCAACATATGTCAAATCTATACCGAAAAAAAAAAAACTTTACCAACGAAAATTCATACAGTTTGAACTGAAAAACAATTCCTGGAACAATCCAAAGGCAGATGGTGTCTGGTCAAAAAATAAAGCAGCAGACAGTTCAATAATGATTATCATTATAGAGGCAGCCAAAAGTCGTAAAGAGAAGGGAAAGTGGTTGTTGCTTATGACATTGCCAAAGGATTTTGTTTAGGCAAACCCAGTAATTACATCACTTAATTAAAAACATTATCTACCTGTTTTTAATAATGTTTTAGATTAACATAAAACTAGGACAAGTGATTAAGATAACATAATCAACAAATTAAAAATGAAAGCAAAGCATGTCTAACCAAACCGGCCAGGAAACCTGTCGTTCTCAAACCTAGTAATTTTCGCGCCTGGCATTGGGGTATGAAATTATTGTCCGTCTCAGATCATCATTGGCCGTCCTTGATGAACTATTGTTAAAAGTTTTAGATTACCATAACCATCCCTCAAAATTTTCTTTAATCATGGGTATTTAATTTATAATCCATTAATATAAATCAAATTTTATAAAGATTAAATACATAGATGATTATTTTAATTTATATTTTTTATTTATATAGTTAGAATTTAAACCCTAACTTTATGTTAGGATGTCTATCATTTTATCCACTAGATCAACATGTGTAAACTATATGTCTCTTAATCGTGTTTTATCGGTGCTCTTATTTTAAATTAGTGGTTTAAAAATTAGAATTTAAGGTTAAAAGTTAAGGATTGTGATTAGAGTTTAAAGAATTAGGGATTTAGTGTATTTTTTAGAGTAAAATTTAAGATTTAGAATGTAACAAACGAAATTAAAATTTAAAATTTATTTTTTTAAGATTTTTTAACAAGAACACGGAACAAAACACGTTAAAGAAAAAAAAATTGGTAAAGGGTAATTAGGTCAATATGAATTAATTTATTTTCCAGGCTAGAAGTGGGACATTTCTTTATTCTTCCTGTATTTTTTCCCTAGAAAAACAAACTTAAACTAAAAGCTTCAAATACCTGAACAAAACACCTCAGATCTCCCTAGCTTCTGTCTCTGTCTTTACAAAGAATCCTTCCTACAATGTCTCTATCTCTGAAAACTCTGACACCCATATCTTTGTTCTGTACTCTGCTGCTGCTGCTTCTCCCTCTCTTGGCCACCTCTTCCATACACGATCTCCTTCGTAGTCAAGGCTTGCCTGTTGGTCTTTTCCCAGACAATGTCAAATCCTATAAGTTCGACGATTCAGATGGTCGCTTGGTGGTTCATCTTGAAAGCCCGTGCATGGCTAAGTTCGATGGGAGAGTTCACTTTGACCGTGTGGTGACGGCTAACCTTAGCTACGGTGAACTCATGGGAGTCGAAGGTCTGTGTCAGGAAGAGCTGTTTGTGTGGTTTAATGTTAAAGGTATCACCGTCAACGATCCTTCTTCAGGGCTTATTTTGTTCGATATCGGCGTTGCTCATAAACAACTGTCGCTATCTCTCTTTGAAGATCCTCCGGTTTGCAGGCAACAAGGTAATGTGTTTTTTTTCCTCTCATCTCGCTAGTGGTTTAGATCTTTTAAGATTTGGTCTGTTTGCTTTGGATTGTGCTGTTAAATCATCTAAAACTGGGTGTTGATTCTGTTGAATGCAGAAGTTATGGCGGGGAATCTTGGGAGGATAAGGAAGGAGATGGGATTCCAAGTCCAGAGATGAGTGATTTACTCCAATATTGCTTCGTTTTCAAGAGAGATTTTGTTTTCCTTCGTTTTGGTGAGATGTTTGTAAAGATGGAAAATTGAAGAGATGAAAGTTTGGGTTGAGAAACCTGTTAATGATAAAAAAAAAAAGAAAAAGAAATTTACTAGTTGTTTCTCAGTTTTTTAAGCCAAAATTTTGAATTCTCATGCTATTGTTAGGGAGTAATTAAAAGGGATGGAGTCGAGAATTAAGATAGAATACAGGATTCATGTAGATTATTTTTAATAAATTTTAATCATTCATAATAAATTAAAATATTTTTTAATCAATGAGAATTGGTACAATTGGTAATTTGTTATTATTTAACTAAGTTTTAAATTCGAGATCTTATATATAAGAAATTTTATCGAAAAATTTACTCACTAAAAGAAGTGGGTCAGTCTAGATTAGTCACAGTGAAGCATTAAAGAACTGTTATAATAACTAAAAATACTTTTTTTCTTAATATTATCAATCTTTTACCTAACTATGAATCTTTTACTACAATTTAAACGACATGAGCAGAGATTGAGGGACATATCTCCTTTATATACTTCGGAAATCTTAAAACTAAAGCAATAGATGCCTTTGGAACGAGGAATTATGTCTGGGACCTTTTAGCCAATCTTGGGACTTGAAATGGATGGGAATACGTGGCGTGGATCAAATGGAACTCTCCAGATGAAACTATAGAGTTAGAAGATATGGAATAAAATGGTGGAGAGAGATATGTGGCCTGATATCAGGAACTATAATGCTAAGTTGCTTGGATTTGCAACTGAAAGGAGAATGAAAGAGGCTGTTAGCTTCAAGAAATGAGTAGTAAAGGAGTTAAACTTGATGTGTTTACTTTAAATTATATGATTACAGGGTTTGTCAATGAGGGGAAATTGGAAGAAGCTAGAGAAAGGTATGGTCAAATAGGGAAAAATGGTTACACACCAGATAAACCGACGTTTAAGACATTAGTCCCATTGGTTTGTTAAGGGTGATTTGAGTTTTGCCATCGAGCTGTGCAAGGAAATTTTTGGTTGATGCTGCATTGTTGCAGAGAGTGGTGGATGACTTGATCAAAGCTTCCAAGATTGAAGATGCAAAGGAACTAGTGAAGCTTGTGAGTGGTGCACGTCATGCAGCGAGTGCCGGCGAGTGGTGCACGTCAAAGGGTTAAGAAAAGTATGAATAGATAGAGTTTCCCTTCAGACAACATAGAAATGGAAGTGTCTCAAGTAATGATGAACAAGGTTATCTTACATCAAAATACAATTAACCAATTCTCTTAGCCAAGCTTGGCTAGAACATCGTTTAAACTAGATACAGTCAGAGCATAATACTTCTCTGCTTCAGGGGTGCTCTTGATCTTGGCTGCATGGTCAAGCTGTATGGAAAAATAAAATTCCACTTCAGAAATACATAGTTTACCATATTAAATGATGCAAGCAATTATGCAGCAAAGCTGCAAAACCCTAGGGAAAAACATGGAAACATACATCGTCAATGGTATTGAAGAGCTTCTTAGTAAGTTCCTTGAGAGTTTTCTTCTCATCTTTGGGCTTGGAATCAATGACAGTGTTGAGGTCATATCGGAGATACTCGGCCTTGAGACGGAGATCATTCATGACATAAGGCCAGGCTTTTTTGTCAATCAAGCTCTTGACACCCACAATGTCCTTGGCTGACTCCTTTGCTCTCTGTGCTGCCTGTGCTGGAGTAAGTGGTTGGAGGAAGAACCTGTTTTTGTATGGCAGATCAAGGTCTCTTGGCTCATCCGAGTTCAGAGTTCCAGCTGCCAACATTCATCAAATTACTCAATGTGAACATGCATAAATTCTGTAGTAATTGAAAAGAACCAATGACTTACGCAATCCACCGGAGGGTGGGGGAGGTGGGCCAACCTTGATGCTTCTTGCATCGGCAAGCACAGCTTGAACAAAAGAGCCAGTGGCCAAACCAGCAGCAACAAGACCCAGCATGGCTCTGCGTCCGGTCTCTGGTTCATCCGGTGCCTGATGGGCTCTGACATAGAAACCAGGCCTACCTACAGCCACTCGGTTGTTGCTAGCAATGTTCAAGCGGGTTTGGCCACTGAGTTGAAGGCTGCCATCCAGGACAACCTGTGATGAGCCACGGAAACCAGCCATCAATGCCATCTCCACAACCGAAGTTTTCTTTTCCAATCTGAATGAGACAAGTGTGGATTTGATGGCGTCGTTGAGCTTTATTTTTCCTCAATTTCTTTTCTTTTCTGTGATGTAGATTGTTTCCGGTTTGAGACACACTTCATCTGCAATTTTCCACTTTAGATAAGTTGGATGTGGTCTGAACCAATTGTTCTTGGACATGTGGGAGTCATTTATTCTTGGCATTTGACATGTTGGCTTGGATTTCATGCTGACCTGGTTCGTGTTCTGACACGTGGACACTGCAAACCAGGATTTTCTTCTTCAGTATCTTCTATATTGGTTCCTTTAGCTATCACCCCTTGTTTTTCAATGACAGGAGGTCCCTATGAGATTGTGAAGACAAAACCAAACCAAATTGTATACCAATAAACTCTGTTCCCAAGGAAGACAGACCAGACAATTATTGTTTTGTTTTTTAAAGAGAAAATGGAAATGCAATTATTTGAGAGGATGCTTTTATTGGGAGTCTGAAATAAATATTTAAAAAATTATAATCATACAAAAATAAAAATGATTGCTTGCTTAGAATTCAGCGTTTATCGTATATGAGAGGAGAGAAATTTAAGAAAATTTAGAAACATATGCAAGAACTAGATTATTTGGATATATAAAATTTATTATAGGTATTCAAGTATATGATAAAAATATACAAATAAATAATGTAAATAGTAGTATATATATAGTTTGAAATTTTTTTAAAAAAGATAATCGTCCAAAGGTATTTATAAAATTTATATTTGTTTTTGAGTTTAGATAAATAAAACTCAAACACTTACCTAAAAAAATAAATAGCGTAGGCCTTGCTTTTCATGTCTTATATCAGTCCAAATGACATTCCTGTTGTTCTAAGCAAAACAAGCACTACATTAAACAGGCTTATTTCCCAAGGCAAGGCACCAAGCAAGAAACTGATGGAGGCACAGCAAGAACAGCACAGCAAGTCCAGAGTTGTGAAGGTCGACTCCGTTCAATCCTGGGATTTTTATTTCAACCAAGCTACCAATCAAGGCTGCCCTGTAAGCAACTCAGTTCTTCACATTTTCATGCTAAAATGTAAAAACCTTCACCGCCGTCATTTATTTGCTCCCCCTGTAAGCTTTTCTGTTCTGTTTTAGATTGTTGTACACTTCAATGCTTCATGGTGCATTCCTTCGGTGGCCATGAACCCTTTTTTCGAAGAACTGGCCTCCACTTTCCAAGATGTTCTGTTCATCACTGTCGATGTTGATGATGTTAAGGTAAAAATCTTATGAATTATGATCTCTGCGTGTCTTGTTCCTTATTGAACCTGCAGGTTGAAATGTTGAAGATGAGCTGGAATGTCCTAGAATCCTCTTTAGATAGATATGATTTTGACTTGTAGTGTTTAAGATATATGCTTAGTTGGATTAAATCATGTGAAGCTGAGGATAAGCATCGTCCTTTGTTGATAAAGTTGATTTAAATACTCATCTTCTCTGTGGGCTCCATAGTTCAAGGTGTTTCAGTTCCAGGTTAGGTTTCCTGGTTAGGTCACATGATATTTCTATCCTTATCCATTGTTCAATTAACAATACGATTTCGAGGCTCGTTTGCTTGTCGACTGCTGCATAATCTTCTTGATGGTCACTTGTTTGGTATTTGGATGCTTTCTTTTTGAATGGAAACTTTAGGAGGTAGCAAAGAGGATGGAGGTGAAGGCCATGCCGACGTTTCTATTGATGAGGGAAGGTGCCGTAGTCGACAAGTTAGTCGGTGCAAATCCGGAAGAGATGAAGAGAAGGGTTGATGGGTTTGTGCAGTCCATTCGAGTAAATGCTGCATAGTCTCAATGCTTGTGATCTTATAAGTCTTCGAACATGTAAAACATATGGTCGTGTTGTCCTGTACAAAAGGTGTCTTTGAAGCACATGTGTTGTTTTTTGGTGATTGTCTATTGGTGTGTTCACAGTTGGAATTGTTACATTTTTCTGTTCAAGCTGTACTTGATTTGTTCCTCAATCTTCATCCTGTTGACAACTCTAGAATCCGATGCAGCCGGAGTGCCGGACCGATCATTGTCTTTATCAATATGTGCTGACGGCGAACAAGGTGAGGGACCAATGATGCATCCATAATGATAGTTGAGGGACCAAACTGACCATAAAGATAATAATTAGTACCAAAATGAGAGTCTCATTAAAGTTGAGGGGCCATTTTAACCTCAAAAAATTTACAAAAATTGTTTAGGTAGAATATTTGGGCTTATTAAAAGCTTTGAATAATTCAAATTATCAAAAGTTTAGGAAACTTTTAGGTTGGTTTAGGTAGATTATTTGTGCTTATTTTATTTAGATTTTGATGTAAATATACATTATTAATAAAAAACTAAAATGTCGATTAAAATAATAAAATATTAAATTTTATAAGTAATTATTAATATTATGAATAAAACAAATTAAATTAAAAGGATTATACACGATAGACATTTATGATATTTAATTTATTATTTAATTGAAATTAATCGAACAATAAATCTAATATTAATAGTTATACTAAAAAATAAAAAACCAGATTACATCTCATCATAAACAAATATAAAAGCACTTATCCTTCTTTTTAATCTATACATATATGTTTATTAAATTATAATCAAATTTCGAACATTCGATTTATGAAATGGTCCAAGACAAAACAACCTTTGACCCCCGACAAAATATAATATTCGTAAGCATTTAACGAGGATAAGGCTCTGAAAATGAAGCCTCGTGTTTGGCTAAGGGGAAAACTTCGTCACTGGAACGATTGGTTGTAATATTAACTCTGGAGCTATAGCCTGTGGTTGAATATGAGAGGTCTGATCCAACGGAGCTATGCATGAAAAATGCAGGCTCCGATGGCATTGGAAGCGTTAGCGAGTTGCTGTTCAGCATGATGACAACCGACGCCATCGTCGGCCGGTCCACCACGTTTTCTTGAACACAAAGTAATCCGATGTGTATGCATCTTGTCATTTCAGATCTTGTAGAAATCCTCAGAGCTGAATCTATGAGATTCATTGTTGTCCCTTCCCTCCAGTTTTTCCATGACTGCAGCAATGTTTGATTTGGAAATTATTTCAATATACAACTATTGTTTATACATGTATTATATATATTTACTTACATAGCTTAAAAGATCCTCCATGTTATCCCTGTCGTTGAAACAATTGTTTCTTCGACCGATGACGATTTCCAGAATCAATACTCCGAAGCTAAAGACGTCGGACTTGACGGAAAATTGTCCATGCATTGCATATTCCGGAGCCATATAACCACTACAGATGAGCAATAGTAACAACTGGTTAGAATCATATGTATATATAATGAAGTTGATCATGTAGAAATGTTAGAAGTTTAGGATGTCTTACTAGGTTCCAACAATTCTACTTGTATTGCCTTGTGTTTCGTCCATAGTAAACAGTCTTGCCATGCCGAAATCTGCAATTTTCGGGTTCATGTCTGCATCTAGCAGAACATTACTAGCTTTGAGGTCACGATGTATAATTCGAAGTCGAGAATCTTCGTGAAGATACAGGATCCCTCGAGCAATTCCTCCGATGATTTTGTACCGTGTTTCCCAATCCAATTGTTCCCTCCTTTTGGGATCTGCACTTATAACAGTGACATATATCAGAACTGCATCATTTTCAGCAGGCATAAATTATATGGTAAGTGAATTCAAGTTTTTAAATGCAGGCATACCGAATATGAATCGATCGAGGCTTGCATTATGTACAAACTCATAGACAAGAAGTCTTTCCGTTCTTTGGAGGCTAAAACCGAGCAGTCTGACTAAGTTCCTGTGTTGAAGTTTGGCTACCAAGAGGACTTCATTCTTGAATTCCAGGTCTCCTTGTCCGGATTCCCTGGACAACCTTTTCACAGCTATGTCCTGTCCAGAGGAAAGCTTGCCCTGAAAACATCAAATCGAAACAAAAGAATATACACATTAATATTGCTTCCACTGTTGTGCTTTACTTCATATATATGTTTTATATTTCCTTTTACCTTGTAAACAGACCCAAAGCCGCCTTGACCAAGCTTATTTTCATCAGAAAAGTTATTTGTTGCAGTCCTAATGGTTCCGAAATCAAATTGCAAGGACTCTGGGTTATTAATTTCTTCGTCCATAGCTGCCATAGGAACAAGTAAATGTTACTGAATAAATGTTGAACTAGTAAAAAACAAAGCCTTAATTGGCAAGTTTTCTTACTTTCAACAGTTTCCTTCCTCTTCCTAGATCTTAGAAAGAAGTAGACGCAGACGATAATTATCACAACGGTTGCAACCGGAACTGCGACAACGATTATAATTCGAGACATGTTATTATTATCTGCCAAAAAAACAAACCCTTTGGTTAATTACTTTCCTGCAAGAAAAGCACATACAGAAAGTTTGAATATTTGAAGCAAATCATAGATGTCTTACTGTTCGAATTCGAAGTGGTTTCATTGATGGGTTCCTCATAGAAACGTTCCATCTCAAACCTCACAAAACAGCTTGTCAAAATTACTTGGCCACCACGCCTTCCGCCGCAACATCCTGGGATTTCTTGCAAAGCTGTCTCCAAGCAAGTGGTGCAATCTTCCTGGGACAAATCAGGAGTGCACTGCTCAAGTGCATAGATTGGCTGCAAAACAGAATCTATCACATTCCCTGTTGCAAACTTGCGAAGAGAGCCACCCGATGAGGCCCTACTCACAAGGTCAACCAACAGATTGTTTAAGGCCGCATTAAAACTGTCTGCATCCGTAACATTCACAGGATTCAATAGGCCGGCGACGATGCTACGGTCCAGGACACCAACAATGGAACGATTCGAATAACGCAACATACAAACTTCATACCAAGTCGCTGCTTCCTTCCTGTTGGGACAAACACTCATGATCTCAGCTGTAGCATTATTGATACAACTAAGGCAAACATCAGGCTGAACATCTCCTCTACAGAGCGCAATCATGTTAACTTGATCGGGAGTTTGGCCGACGGAGAGATTGTAGAAACCGTAATCATTTGCAGTAATTGTGGAGAAAGAAGAGAAAAGGGTGTTGAGATTTCCCTCGTACGTACTACCGGCGGTGAAGTTTCCTCGATCATTTGAACAACTTGAAGCTATGGGATCAGAGTTCTGGGCGGTACCGAAGGTGAAAACGAAGCTAAGAGCTAGGAAAATCAGTGCTGATGAACCAATTTCCATGGTTCCAATCTAATAACTATGAAAATCCTGTGAAAAAAGAATTTGTATTCATCAGAGTATTTATAGATTACAACGTAGACGTGTTGGTCCAAAATTTATAATTTATCTAAATTGAATAAGTCATAGTCAATTTTTCATTAAAGAACAATTAACGGTAATAAAAAATTAAATATATTCATAATTAATATTTAAAATGATGAAAAAGTAAAGAAAATAGAAGTAGGATGATTTTTGTACTAAAGTTGAATATGTCATTATCTTTTTTTAATACACTTTATTTCTTCCAAAATTGAAGAAATCAAATTCAGACCAGACCACCACTGTTCCAAATGGTTTTCTTTTTTACCATTTCTAAAGCAGTATGAACACAAAGATTTGTAAACAACAACGTTAATTTAAACTCAATGCGTAGAGAGTTCAAAAAGGTGAGTAAAAGAAAACATGATATCTAAATTTCTTACAATTAAGGTTTGACCAGGAAGATAAAAGTCAATTCTGTAAACATTATCGAGGATATAAATCAGTAATTGAAGCTTCAGTCTTGGACAATGGTTTTTCTCTTTTACCTTTTATTAGATTGGTAGGATTCGGACACCATTGAAGATGACATGTCCTAATCCATGTTGGAGACTTGGAGTGCATGAAAAATGCTGGTTGGGAAGGCATTGGGAGGCTATTCCAGCATAAATAGATGCTCAACAGTTGTCATAAATAAATCACTTTGCTATTCCAATTTCTTGTCAACTATGAGTAAACGATTGCAATATTGTTTTATATATGTTTTTTGTTTCGAATATGTTTTAATTTATTTTATATGTTCGATTTAATAATAACATACTTATTTTTACTTATTGTTTCTTTTCTTGGACAGACGTTTTTCTAACAACAAATCAGTAATTGAAGCTTCATTCTGGCACAGTGGGAGTTCTTCCCTCTCAGATTGGTAGGGTTCGGATACCATTGAAGATGACATGTCCGAATCAATGTTGGAGTGCACGAGAAATGCTGGTTGGGAAGGCATTGGGAGGGTGGCTGAAAAACAGTTGAGCATCACAATAACTGTGGCCATGGTTGGTCTGTCTGCTACGTTTTCTTGGATGTGGATGCATCTCATCATTTCGTTCCTCGAACCACCCCTCAGTATCGGATCGATTAGGTTCACCGCCGTCCCTTGTCTCCAATATTTCCATGCCTGCAACCAATATGGCTTATGATGAGCTTGAGTTTAATCCAGTTTGAGTTTTCAACACTTGCATGGTGCATACATATAGCTTTACATAATCATACTTACAGAGCTTATAAGGTCCTCCATGGTTTCCCCATTTCGGAAGCAATTGTTTTTCTGACCACTTACGATTTCCAAAACTATAACACCAAAACTGAAAACGTCTGATTTTACTGAGAATTGGCCACGCATGGCATATTCTGGTGCCATATATCCACTGCAGGTGAACATTGCTAATGTCATTCTCGATTCGAAGAACATTTCGATTATATAGAGATGCAATGTACGCGTAGAACGAACAATATTCCAAGTTTTGATTCTTACTAGGTTCCCACAACTCTGCTGGTGTTGCCTTGCGTTTCATCTCGTACAAACAACCTTGCCAATCCAAAATCTGCAATTTTCGGAATCATCTCTGCATTTAACAGAACATTGCTTGTTTTAAGATCCCGGTGAATGATCCTCAGTCGAGAATCTTCGTGGAGGTAAAGGAGGCCACGAGCAATGCCTCCTATGATCTTGTAGCGTCTTTCCCAATCCAACTGTGCACGCTTGACTTGATCTGTATATGTTAGTAACAACAAGTCTCAGATTTCCTATAATGGAATAAGAACAATGTACACATATGTATCACGCGTAGTAGAACCGAAACAGTACCGAATAAGAAATGATCGAGGCTTGTGTTGGGTACGAACTCGTAAATAAGAAGCCTTTCATGTCCTTCCAAGCAGAATCCGAGGAGCCTGACTAAATTTCGGTGTTGAAGCTTGGCTACCAAGAGGACTTCATTCTTGAATTCCATGTCCCCTTGTCCAGAATCATTGGATAGTCTTTTGACAGCAACCTCTTGTCCATCCGGAGTACACCCTTGTAAACAGCTCCAAATCCACCTTGGCCAATCTTATTTGCATCAGAAAAGTAATTAGTTGCAGCCCTGACGGTGGCGAAGTCGAGTTGCAAGGAGTCAGTCCTAATGACCTCATCATCATCAGCTGCAAGCGGCAAAAATGTTCACACATTTCAGATCAAGTGAATGGCATTTCAAGCACATGCACAGAATCTGTTCAGACATGTATACACAGAAAGGGAGTAATTACTTACTTTCAAGTAAATGTTGTCGGGTGTTTCTGGTTCTCTGAAACATGCAGATGGAAGTAACTAGCAGTACTATGATTCCAACAACTGAAACAACAACGATGATGATAATACGAGTTGTGTTTTTGCCATTTCCTGCAACATCAATTAGTCTCCGATCAGGACAAGAATAACTAATATGTCAATATTTTAATAAACCAAACTGATAAAGGATGACGGACCAAAAAGTTTGGGGGAATATAATAATTTAATAATCTTAAAGTTAAATGAAGGATATTTTCTTTTTCCTTTAGATACTTTACCTCCCGTGGACGGCGGAGGAGGAGACGGTGGAGGTGACGGTAGCGGAATTGGAGTCTGATAAAATGAGTCAGACTCATACCTCAAGAAACAACTTGGTCTAAGAATTCGGCATCCCATTTTTCCTAAGCAACAACTTCCAATTCCCTTCCTGGCCACACTTAAACAATCGCCACATTCTTGCTCAGACAAATCGGGAGTGCACTGTACCAGAGCGTACACACTTTGAAACACGCCTACCGTCGAGTTATCCGCCGCATACTTCCGTAGAGAACCCCCAGCGGCTGCTCGGCTGCTGAGGAGAGTCAACAGGTTGTCCAGTACCTGATTGAACCGATCAGTGTTCGGCACGTCCTGCGTGTTTAATACACAAGAGCCGGGAGTGGTTTCCACTTCTCCAAATATGTCTCGGTTGGCGTAGCGCAGCGTACAAAATTCTGACCATCCAACAACCTCCTTGTAGAGTGGACATCGTTGCCTGAGCTCGGACACGGTTTCGTTGAGGCAAGTATTGCAATCGTCTTGGTTTCTGTCCCCCCTGCAAAGTGCAATCGCGTTAACATGGTGGGAGTTCAGACCAGCAGAGAGATTGTAGAAGCCATAGTTGAAATCTGGTTGAGAAGTGAGGTGAGAGAAGATGGTGTTGAGGTTGACCTGGTAGGTGCTGTTTACGGTATAGTTGCCTGCCGTGTTTACACAACGGGATTGGAAGTAGGGATCGGCTCCAAAGCTGAGATTAGCAACGAGTAATGGGAGAATCAAACAAAAATGGAGTAGCAGTCTTGAAGATGAAGATCCCATATAAACTGAACCTAGTCCAGAATTAGAACCAGGACCCTATATATACTTACACATTTTTTTTCTGAAAAAAGGGGAATATTAGGCCCAAGCATCCAAACTCCACTTCCACTAATTCTGTGAATGTTCAGTTTGGAAGATAAATCTTTCCTAGCTGAGAAACATTATCTTCAACTCAAACAAGATTCTAAAAGAAAAAAAGATGAAAGGTGAGATTTTCTAAAACCTTTTTAGATAAAGAGGAAGAAGAAATGGAGAACAAGATTATCCCTTCAACAAAATAAGTCCACAAAGCTTTGGAAGACCAAATCTCTTGTCCCCAACAGTAAGATTCACCCCTAGATTTAATCCGATTCTCGAATTTCTAAACTGAGATAGTTAGACTCGTATCTGGGTAAACAATAAAAACGAAGACTCAGAGATGATTCCCAAATACTTATATTAGAAGTCTAATTTTTTTTTTTTATAAATGAAACTTTATTTCATTCAAGAACACAGAAAAAAATTATAAAAAATTCATCTACACAACCAACAGCCTATATAATATAAAGAAGCTATTAAACAATAGAGTGTATTCTTAATTTTTCAATCTTACATCTCTTTTAAGAATAGCAAGGATGGTTTCCTTCATTTTTGGAGTATTCCCATGCAATCTTCGATTACGTTCTTGCCATATATAATAATTGAAACCCCTCCAAATGAGTCGAACAGTGATTGCTTTCGAAGATTTTCCCTAACTTGCAGGACCCAAGAGCTAATCATTCCCTATTCTAATAAAATTAGCCTCCAAAGATTGGATGAGAACCTATAATTACCAAACAAATGGTCCCTGGTTTCCATACCATCCCCACATAATAAGCAAATAGTATCAACAAAACATCCCCATTGTTAATTTTTTTTACTAGGTCTAATTTTCAATAATTATTATTAGGTCTAGTTTTCCAATATTTGTTACTAGAATTTTATTGTTAATTTTTTTATATTTATTATTAAAGATTTAAATTTTTATCAATATTTATTATTAGGGGTTTAATTTTTTCAATATTTGTTAATAGTCATATACTCAATTTGATTTTTTAATACTTCTTATTAGAGAATTAATTTTTTTTAATATTTATTATTACGAGCCTAATAAAGTTTATAACTCGAGTCGATATTTAATCGTTAACTCAAAAATTCGAATCGTTCCACATAATCATCTCTATAATACTTTAAAGACTGACGGACCAAGTTAATAAAGTTGATAGTGCCAATTATTCCGAAAGGTTATATTTCCCTTTTTTATTGGACAATATATAATTTAACGTACTTGAACTTAATTGAAGTTTTTTTTTCTTTCTTTAGGCATTTAACGTCTTGTAGAGAAAGGAGGAGGAGGAGGAGACGATAGAGGTAACGGTAGCGGAATTTGCGTCTGATAAAATGGCTCAGACTCATACCTTAAGAAACAACTTGGTCTAAGAATTCGGCATCCGATTTTCCCTAAGCAACAACCTCCAATCCCATACTTGGCCTCATTTAAACAATCGCCACATTCTTGTTCAGATAAATCGGTAGTGCATTGTGTTGGATTAAAATTCAATAATAGTAGGTACATATGTATAATGTATATTACTATTATAAATTTAACACGTAATTAAGTGATCAATTATGTTACACGTGTTATAGGTATTAAATTATCATGGAATTAAAAGTGTAGATACCATAAGGTGTATTTATAATTTGATGAAGGGCAGAATTATAAATACTTCGGAGTTGGTTATTAAATCAACTACTAGTTGGTTATTAAATCAACTATATAAAGGGGTTATGGTCCCCAAGAATTAGGTCAACTTGCATATCTCTTTTTCCCAGAGTTGTGCCGCAAGAGAAAACTTAACTTCTTGGAAGATCAAACCCTCTGGAAAAACTCTATCGATTAATTCAGGTACGCTTCCGCATTCAGATTATTTATTTTATTGTTCTTGATGTTTTGACATATAGATCTTGGGTTTATATTCGTATCGAATATATTTTAATTCTAACACATTGTATTAGTGCGAATACTCTTTGTAACA
The DNA here is from genome assembly GCA_035048815.1 of Abelmoschus esculentus. Classification (NCBI taxonomy): domain Eukaryota; kingdom Viridiplantae; phylum Streptophyta; class Magnoliopsida; order Malvales; family Malvaceae; genus Abelmoschus; species Abelmoschus esculentus. The sequence goes on from JAUCBN010000033.1 coordinate 16,789,494, forward strand.
CGCCTACCGTCGAGTTATCCGCCGCATACTTCCGTAGAGAACCCCCCGCGGCTGCTCGGCTGCTGAGGTTAGTCAACATGTTGTCCAATACCTGATTGAACCGATCAGGGTTCGGCACGTCCTGCGTGTTTAATACACAAGAGCCGGGAGTGGTTTCCACTTCTCCAAATATGTCTCGGTTAGCGTAGTGCAGCATACAAAATTCTGACCATCCAACAACCTCCTTGTAGAGCGGACATCGTTGCCTGAGCTCGGATACGGTTTCATTGAGGCAAGTATTGCAATCTTCTTGGTTTCTATCCCCCCTGCAGAGTGCAATCGCGTTAACATGGTCGAAGTTGTGACCAGCAGAGAGATTGTAGAAGCCATAGTTGAAATCCCGGTGAGAAGTGAGGTGAGAGAAGATGGTCTCGAGGTTGGCTTGGTACGCGCTGTTTGCAGTGTAGTTGCCTGCCGTGCTTACACACCGGGACTGGAAATAGGGATCAACTCCAAAACAAAGATTAGCAACAAATAATGGTAGACTCAAACAAAAAAGTAGCAGTGTTGAAGAAGATCCCATATAGACTAATCTACTACTAATTTAGAGGATTTATAGTAAAATAACAGGAATAGTTGAAACAATATATAAGATTGTGAAGAACAAATTGTGTTTCAATCCTTCTTTTTTCAAGGTAGATTAATATCAGCCACCATATTAGACTTCTTTATGCTGTATAAATGATCTTTCAAACATTGGGTGAAGATCCTTTTTCAATTTATATTAATTATTATTAGCCTACACAAGCTGATTTTTTTTTCCAATAAAAAGATAAACTTTAGGTAGTGGAGAGTGTGTGGTTTTACTTTTGTTCAACATTAAAATCGAGAAAAATAAAATTTTATTTAATTTAAAAATTGAAGAGGGTTTAAAATTTTGATATCCAAAATATTATATAAATAGTTTTTAGTTTAAATCATACGATTAAAATCTGTAATAGATAAAGATGACAATGGGTGAGACAGGTTAGGTTTTTGATTGTTTTGTCTCTGTCCCAAGACATAAAGTCTTAATTTTTAATATAACTTATTTTAATTTTGATTTAAATCGATATAATAAAAAATATAATCCAATTTCAATTTTTTTTATTATTTTAATAAAAAATTACTCAATTTAGTAATAATAATAATAATTAAAATATATAAAAATATATTAAATATACTAAGTCAAGTCAGATTTAATATTTTAAATTTCAAACTCAACCTAATTTGATGTTAAAAATTTTAAAGATTCATCAGTTCATGTTATAATGATTATTATAATGAAATAATTGATTGGGACAGGAGTAGTAGTGGGAGGCGAGAATTGGTTGGGATTGTAAATTAATATTTATTTATATATATGTATTTAATTATTTTATAATATATTTTATAAATAAGATAATTAAATTTGAGTTTTATTAAACGAATATCATTATTTTTTTTATTATCAAAATTAGTATAGATATAAATAAACACCATAAGAAAGATTTAAATGGTATGTTGCCTCTTAAAATATGTTATTTTGATATATTATTTTATTTATTTTAATTTAATATATTCAAAAAAATGACAACTGAAAATTCAAACCTGCCTTAATCCCTAACCTATCACCTATGTTTTTGCTGTTCATGGTCAAACCAAGAACAAATCAAACATTTTGAAAGGGTTATTTCCCCTTGGCCAGGTTGGACAAGCTTATAATTTTATTGGGGGGTCAGAAAAAATTATAAAATTTTGAAGGGCTAAAATAAAATTTCACCATTGTTTTAACTTACAATTTCATAAAATCATATTTTATTTATTTTATTTTTTTCGACTTTTAAAGTCTTACCTGATTAATCTGGATCGATCCATGTTATACACCTAGGTCTCTGGTAGGTGAGTTTCCCAATAAAGATTTTATGTGTATGTACTATCTCAAATTTAAAACAGGCTTAAACGGAATCAAACAATTTACCGCTTAGTTCAACCGTATACTTCATTTCTTTGAAGCCACAAAGGTTGGCTATTTGACTTATTCAACAAATAACATACAAATTTTGGACCAACACGTCTGCCTAGTTCATTTAATAAATACTCAATTGAACTTCTATTAACATTTCATTGAATTATTAGATTGGAAGTTGGAACCATGGAAATTGGTTCATCACCACTGCTTTTCCTAGTAGCTCTTAGCTTTGTTTTCACCTTCAGTAACGCCCAGAACTCTAATCCCACGGCTTCAAGTTGTTCAAATGATCGAGGAAACTTCACCGCCGGTAGTGCTTATGAGGAAAATCTCAATATCCTCTTCTCTTCATTCTCCTTAATTACTGCAAATGATTACGGTTTCTACAATCTCTCCGTCGGACAAACTCCTGATCAGGTTAACATGATTGCACTCTGTAGAGGAGATGTTCAGCCTGATGTTTGCCTTAGTTGTATCAATAATGCTACAACTGAGATCACGAGTGTTTGTACCAACAGGAAGGAAGCAGTGATTTGGTATGATTTCTGTATGTTGCGTTATTCGAATCGTTCCATCGTTGGTGTCCTGGACCGTAACGTCGTCGGCCTTCTAGTTAATACTTTTAATGTTACGGATGCAGACAGTTTTAATGCAGCCTTAAACAATCTGTTGGTTGACCTTGTGAGTAGGGCCTCATCGGGTGGCTCTCTTCGCAAGTTTTCGACAGGGAATGTAATAGATCCTGTTTTGCAGCCAATCTATGCACTTGAGCAGTGCACTCCTGATTTGTCCCAGGAAGATTGTACCACTTGCTTGGAGAGTGCTTTGCAAGAAATCCCAGGATGTTGCGGAGGAAGGCGTGGTGGCCAAGTAATTTTGACAAGCTGTTTTGTGAGGTTTGAGATGGAACGTTTCTACGAGGAACCGCTGGCTTTGCCTCCACCAACCACAAATGGAACCACTACAAACTCCAACGGCAAGACATCTATGCTTTGCTTCTATTATTCAACGGTTCTATATGTGGAAATTAATCTAAGTGTTTGCTTTCTGCAGATAACAATACAACTCCGATTATAATCGGTGTTGTGGTTCCGGTCGCCGGTGTTGTGATAATTGCCATCTGCGTTTACTTGTTTTTAAGAGCTAGGAAGAAGAAAGAAACTGTTGAAAGTAAGATTCAACACTTATCCAACCATTTTATTAATATAACATCAATTAAAGTTAGCTGAAGCATGATTCTAACATGGAAGAGTACTTGTTCCTATGGCAGCTGTGGACGAAGAAATTATCAACCCAGAGTCCTTGCAATTTGATTTCGGAACCATTAGGACTGCAACAAATAACTTTTCTGATGAAAATAAGCTTGGTCAAGGCGGATTTGGGTCTGTTTACAAGGTAAAAGGAAATATGAAACATATATAGGAAGTAAAGCACAACAGTGGAAGCAATATTAATGTGTATATACTCTTGTTTCGATTCAATGTTTTCAGGGCAAGCTTTCCTCTGGACAGGACATAGCTGTGAAAAGGTTGTCCAGGGAATCCGGACAAGGAGACCTGGAATTCAAGAATGAAGTCCTCTTGGTAGCCAAACTTCAACACAGGAACTTAGTCAGACTGCTCGGTTTTAGCCTCCAAAGAACGGAAAGACTTCTTGTCTATGAGTTTGTACATAATGCAAGCCTCGATCGATTCATATTCGGTATGCCTGCATTCAAAAACTTGAATTCACTTACCATATAATTTATGCCTGCTGAAAATGATGCAGTTCTGATATATGTCACTGTTATAAGTGCAGATCCCAGAAGGAGGGAACACTTGGATTGGGAAACACGGTACAAAATCATCGGAGGAATTGCTCGAGGGATCCTGTATCTTCACGAAGATTCTCGACTTCGAATTATTCATCGTGACCTCAAAGCTAGTAATGTTTTGCTAGATGCAGATATGAATCCGAAAATCGCAGATTTCGGCATGGCAAGACTGTTTACGATGGACGAAACACAAGGCAATACAAGTAGAATTGTTGGAACCTAGTAAGACATCCTAAAGTACTAACATTTCTACATGATCAACTTCATTATATATACATATGATTCTAACCAGTTGGTATTATTGCTCATTTGTAGTGGTTATATGGCCCCGGAATATGCAATGCATGGACAATTTTCCGTCAAGTCGGACGTCTTTAGCTTCGGAGTGTTGCTTTTGGAAATCATCACCGGCCGAAGAAACAATTGTTTCAACGACGGGGATAATATGGAGGATCTTTTAAGCTATGTAAGTATATATATTTATATAACTTTAAACATGATGATGATCGTTATAAAATTAAAATTTGCTGCAGACATGGAAAAACTGGAAGGAAGGGACAACAGTGAAGCTCATAGATCCAGCTTTGAGGGTTTCTTCAAAATCTGAAATAACGAGATGCTTACACATTGGATTACTTTGTGTTCAAGAAAACGTGTCGGACCGTCCGACGATGGCGTCGGTCGTCATCATGCTGAACAGCATGTCGCTGACACTTCCGATGCCGTCTGAGCCTGCATTTTTCATGCATAGTTCCATTCGATCAGACCTCTCATATACATCCTCAGGCTACAACTCAAGAGTTCACGTTTCTACCAATCAAACGAGTAACGAAGGTTTCCCCTTGGAGAAAAACGAAGCTTCATTTTCAGAACCTTATCCTCGTTAAATGCTTACAAATATTACATTTTTCTTGTGTAATAAAAGACATTCATTTTTTTTTTATCATTTTATATTTGATTTTAAATTATTTTTTTAACCAAAAGATTAAATGTGTTAGTTTTGAAGTACTTTTATGTTGAAATATTCAATAGAAAAAAATAAAAGAAATTTCTTTAGATTTGACGATTTCAAGCATCAAAATGTTCATGCAATACTCAATTGAAAAATGAGATGACCATATCTAGATGTTCCAAGTTCTTTATTATAAGAAAGTTTTAGCGTAAACTATATAAATGGTTCATTGACTATATCTTAATTATCTTTTATATCTCTTGACTATCAAATGTTATAAATTAGTTTATTGACTAATTTTTTTGATACAAAGTGGTCCTGTGACGTTAAAAATTTGTCGGAAAACTGATGTAGACTTTAACATGTTGATTTGGATAACAATGTGACATCCTCAATCTCTATAATTCAAGTCAGCATGTTAATGTACACATTAGTTTTCCATCAAATTTTTAACGGCACATGACTACTTTGTATCAAAAAAGTTAGTCGATGACCCAATTTGTAATATTTAATAGTTAGGGGATGTAAAAAATAATTAAGATATAATCAAAGGACCATTTATGTAATTTACCCAAAATTTTATATTTGAAAAAAAAAACTAATAAAAAGGTGGCGGGTCAAATGTTGTTTTGTCTTGGACCACTTCTGTCTACATCAAATGTTGTTCCAAGTTTGATATATATTGGTTTATATCTTAAATAAATATTTAAAGTATATTAATTTTTTTATTTAAATATTTAAAATATATTTCAGTTAAAATACATAATATTTAAAGTATAATTTTATTAAAATAAGTATTTAAAATATTTATTTTTAAAGTAAATATTCAAAATATATATAATTTTTAAATTGTATCTAATATATTTTTAATCAATCTTATGATAATTTTTAGGTATTTAATTAGATAAAAAAATATTTTAAGTATATATTTTGACCGACTTTAAATACTTATTCTATCAAAAAATTATACTTTATATATTTAATTTAATCAAAAAGTATATTTTAAATATTTATTTAAAAATATTTTAGGTACCTAAAAATCATTAATATATTTAGATACTTATTTGTAATATAAGTCATATATATGATGATATATATCGGTATTATAGTGTTTAATTAATCAAATATGTAGATATAGTTTCACTAGATTTTTTTAAATATTAAATATTATCTATTTATATATATTCTTAATCTTTTAATAATATACACATTTTATAAATATTCTGATTGAATCCAAATCTCTTAAGATGAATATTCCTGTCCTATAATACATTTTTTCTTTATCTTATGATAAATTTTTCTTATAACATATTTTTCTTTTACCTTTATAGTAGATTTGTGTTTGTAGATAATTTTTTTATAATATTCGATTTTAAATTATAATTTTCGATAATAATTTGATTTTTTGATCGACAAAAAATGATCATTATTGCTTATGGTCCTATATATGGTTGGCGTCCTAAACCAATGAACGGTTCTGCATTAATTATCTCACGACACGAATTACTGTCCCATGAGAGGCAGGTACATAGAAAATTCAAAGAAAACTTTGGAGAAGGTGGGAAGGTCATTCCATTGCTAAAGACATAGTCGCCGGCGGCACCAATTCCACCGGCAAAACGTGTCTTTTAACTGTCAAATTCAACCATCTACAGGAAGAAACATGGAAATATCTCTTGTTGTAACCAGTGTCTGGCTTGCAATATCGTGTCGTAAGAAGATTGTCCACGAACCAACACCTGTTTCTCTCACAAAGGTGAGACTGAGAAATGAAAGACTTTAAGTTTCCATCCATTTTTAAAACCTAAAGACTTTTGCTTTAAATGGAGCTCTTGACTATCTCTCCAACTCAAAATTTTCTTTTATTTTTTGTGAAAAGCTCAGTTTTTCTTCGATTTCTGAACGATGGAACATATGTTTCTGAATCTCAAGCGGAGAGATAGAGAAGGAAAAAGATTGTAATATATTTTTATTCAACTTTAATTGGATGATGAATATTATAGATTAGAATTGTTTAAGGTTTTCTGTGTTTTAGATTTTGTGTTGAATTTTACTAGTTTTATTTTGATTTCGAGAAGAACTTAATTTGATAAAGTGGTAGTGGATGATGAGACGAAATTATTAGTGTTTTGAGTGATCGATCGAAAAAGATAATAATTTTTTTTTAGTTTCGACGTAATAGATGGATGAAACTGTAAAATTTTTATCTATAGAGAAAGAAAATAAAATAAAAAAGAAAAGCGGCGAAATGAAGTGGATAACAAGTGACTTCTATGCCCACAAAAATAAAATAAAAAAATATTAGGTGAATTTTGTTTACTACGTCATTTATGGTCCCAATTAATCAGGACCGTTTATCTCAATTTTTTCTAAAGTGAATCATCACCTCTTTCCTACATGTAATTAGTGGGTGAATAATTATTAAATAGTTATTTAAAGATGAATGGTCTTGATTGTTTAGACCATGTATGACATGGTGAACAAGATTCACCTAATAATTTCTCAACAAAAACTAATTCAGGTCGCGCATGCGACTTTCATGTCACACTTTTATTTTTATTTAACATTTAAATGATCAAAATAAGAATAAATCAAAAGTTAAGTAATTAAATTAAAAAAAAAAACTTAAGTGAATAAAGTAGAGTGAGAAAGAAAGTTGAATGATAAAATTTAATACGTAGTCATTAAATTATTATTTTTATTTTGATTATCAAACTAATTATTTTTTATAAAATTATCATTAAAGTTATATTTTTTTATTTTAGTCACTTATCAAAGCTGATGACTTTGCATAACATGATAACAATTTTAATCTCTCTTTATATATATTTCATTAACTATGTCCTCATATTCTTCGCTTAAAAAGTGAGTTTTTTAAGAGAAGTAAAAATAAAACAACTAAATTATTAAAAAAAATATAAAAAAACAAGTTAAATTCTACAAAATAAGGATATAATTGATAAAATACATTTATTTTGAGACTAAAAATGTTATTATATTATATAATATTATCATTTTCTTTAAGATTTATGGTTCAGTGACCAAAATAAAAAGTTAATACAAATGATGATTTACTGGTGTAGTTTACCCAATAATAAACCTACGTATTTAATGACAGAAAGAAGCCGAAGAAACTTCAAAAAGAAAAGTATGAAGATGGAAAAGTCATCCCATTTTCCAAGACAGAGTCTCTGGTAAGAGCGAAGACTGAAAGCTCTTCACTCATTTTTCCAACTCCCATCTCTCCCACTTCTTCTTGTTGCTTCTTTCAGATTATACAATCTCAAAATGTGGGTTAAACTTAATATTGTTTCACTTTCTTCAATTCTCTCCTTTCTGATTATGAGCGTCAGTCTTGTTGCCGCTGCACTAAGATGCTATGACACTGGTAATTTTACCACAGATAGCACGTATGCCAAAAACCGGGACCTTATTCTCGCTTCACTCCTGTCTAATACCTCTGCAAACGGTGGATTATTCAGTGACACTATTGGCCAGAACTCCGACAAAGTTTACGCTCTTGGTATGTGCATAGAAGGAGACTCTTCAGACCGTTGTACTAGATGTCTCAATTTCACAATCAACGATCTCATAGCTAGCTGTCCCAACCAGAAAGAAGCCCTTTCATGGGGAGGTGACCTCTTATGTCTTGTACGCTATGCAAATCGTTTGTTTTATGGAATCCTGGAGCTAAATCCAGTAGAGGCTGGCTATAACACGGGTGACATCACATCAAACTTAACAGAATTCGATATGGTTTGGGAGAGTTTGATGGAAAGAGTGATGAGGAAGGCTTCCGACGGCTCTTCTAGTCTCAAGTATGCAACTGGGGAAGCAGATCTTCCACCATTCCAAAAGATATATTCACTAATGCAGTGTACTCCAGATTTATCCCAGCAGGATTGTGACGTCTGCCTAAGGCAATCCGCGGGTGCCTTTCAAAGCTGTTGCCATGGGAAGCAAGGAGGTTATGTTCGGAGGCCTAACTGTTACTTACGGTGGGATTTGTATCCCTTCTACGTACCAAAAGCCTTCACCACCGCCCCAAGATGCTACGAAACTGGTAATTTCACCACAAATAGTACATATGGCAAAAACCGGGATCTTATTCTTGCTTCACTCCCGACGAATGTCTCTGCTAACGGTGGATTCTTAAATACCACTTTTGGCCAGAACTCCGACAAAGTTTACGCTCTTGGTATGTGCAGAGGAGACTCTTCAGACCTTTGTTCTACATGTCTCAATTCCACAGTCAACGATCTCATAGCTAGCCCCAACCAGAAAGAAGCCCTTTCATGGGGAGGTGATTTCCTATGTCTTGTGCGCTATGCAAATAGCTGGTTTTATGGGATCCTGGAGCGAGAACCAGTAAAGAAAGTCTCTTACGCAGGTGAAATAACATCGGACTTAACAGAATTCCATACCGTTTGGGAGAGTTTGAAGGTAGGACTGGTGACGAAAGCTTCCAACGGCTCATCTAGTCTTAAGTATGCAACTGGGGAGGCAAACCTTACAGTATCCCAAAAGATATATGCACTAATGCAGTGCACTCCTGATTTATCACAGTGGGATTGTAACACCTGCCTAAGGCTATCCGCTGATGACTATAAAAGCTGTTGCTATGGGAAGCCAGGAGGTTATGTTCAGAGGCTTAACTGTATTTTTCGGTGGGATTTGAACCTCTTCTATGTACCCAATGTTTCTACTGCTGTTTTATCCTTAAATCCTCCATCCACACCTGGTAGTACTACTACTAGTCCTCCCCTAATTACAAAAGGTAAGTACGCTACCTATCCGCTGGATGACTCATGAGTATATTGATGTAAATGAAAATTACACCATAACTAAGACCAGTTGAGTTGTGTTTCCTGTGGCATGTGCTTTCACAAGTTCTTGATAAGAACTCCTTTTCTTCTGTTTTTTCTTGGGGGATCAGATGAACAAAAAATATCAATATCGATTCCACTTGCTGCAAGTTTATCAGCAGCTCTAGGACTAGCCCTGTTTTCTGCTTGTGGTTTTTTCATCTGGATGAGAAACACTCAAGGTATGGACTATTAGATCATGCTGGCATTTAAAAAATTGTGTTATAATCTTATATCAATAGCTTTTCTGTTTTACTACAGAGGATAAAGAAGATAGCGGAGAAGTTCAATTACTTGAGTTGATGCGGGGAAGCGTTCCTCATGAGAACTCAAGCGATAATTTTAATCTAGATAATATGGGAAGATCCCAGGAGTTTCCTTCAATGCAATTGGATGTTTTACAAGCAGCAACGCATAATTTCTGTGATGAAAATAAACTCGGACAAGGTGGATTTGGTCCTGTATACAAGGTAAGTATGGTTAGGAATTGTATCACATACCTAAAAAAGTATTCATGCTAATATGTTAATGTCCACTTTCCAGGGCACTCTAGCAGATGGTAAACAAATTGCAGTTAAAAGGCTCTCAAGAACTTCCGGTCAAGGGCTGGTCGAGTTCAAGAATGAAGTGTTGTTAATTGCCAGATTACAACATAGAAATCTTGTGAGGTTGTTGGGATGTTGCTTAGAGAAAAACGAAAAGTTGCTTGTATATGAATTCATGCCCAACAAAAGCCTTGATGTGTTCCTATTCAGTTTGATTCTTCAACCTTCTGATAATAACATTTTCTATCGCATAAACAAAATGAATTTGAATATTTAATTAGTCTATTTTTCCTTTTTTTTAATGATTTATCAGATTCGAGTTTGGCTTCGGAACTGACTTGGCAGAAACGATTCAACATCATTAAAGGAACTGCCCGGGGTATCATGTATCTGCATGAAGATTCTCGCCTTAGAATTATCCACAGAGACCTTAAAGCAAGTAATGTTTTACTTGATCATGAAATGAATCCAAAAATTTCAGACTTTGGTATGGCAAAAATTTTTGGAGGAGATCAAAATGAAGCAAATACAAATCGAGTAGTTGGAACATAGTAAGTCCATATATTCTTCCATACTCGTTCCCTATAAACTTACGGTTCAATCCGGAAAAACATGTCCTCTGCATCAAGATCATGTAAGTTAGAAAATCCCATGGTATGTTTCATGGTTAGAAGTTAGAAACATGTGGTTATGTCATTGAGGGGTATCTGATATTCATTAGTTACGCACTGCAAAAACCAGTTTGGTTTATGCTATGTTTTCCATGATTATTAACTTTGTTTTGATCTTTCTTCCTTGTTTCTTATGAATTAAAACAGTGGCTACATGGCACCAGAGTATGCCATGGAAGGACATTTTTCTGTCAAATCTGATGTTTTCAGTTTCGGAGTCCTTATGCTGGAGATTATAACTGGAAAAAGGAATAGCGGGTTTCATGCTTCGGACTCCGGTGAAAGCCTCTTGACGTTTGTATGTTCTTTCATCCTCTCTTCAATGAACAGATTAATCCTATATTCTATACATTTAGGCTAATTCTAATTAATACTTGTAGGCCTGGACACTATGGTCGAAAGGTGAGACAATGAAGCTACTAGAAGAGCATCTTGTCGACTCAAGTGTGCCCACTCAGGTGCTCAAATGCATCCAAATTGGCCTCTTGTGCGTGCAAACAGATCCTGTCGACAGACCAACCATGTCATCTGTGGTTGCAATGTTGGCAAACGACACCATAACACTTCCTCTACCTGCAGAACCTGCATTTTATGTTAGACGTTTTGTCGCAGAACCAATCCATCCCCATTCAAGTGGCAGAATCTGTTCTGTTAATGAAGTTACGATTTCGAATATGTCGCCTCGGTGACGGATTAGTTCCTGAATAATTGTTGAGTTGTTCAACTTGGCAGAAGACGTTCCTAAAATGTACTGCAACTTCTCAACAAAACAGTGGCTGTGGCGTATAAGTTAATTAATGGCTGATGAGTATTAAAAACTGGGTCAAGTTCATTGAAATGGTCGAACAAACCTCGGTAACGATGGAAAAAGACTCCATTTCTAAAGACTTTAGCTTTAATGGAAGCTCTTGACTCGTCCTCCAACTCACCGAGTCAAGTTCGCGTGTTTTAACTGTCGACTTCAATGTTTTACAGGTACATTTCAAAGGTTCAATTTCCTTTAATCAATTTTGGTAGATATTTTCTTCGAAATTATTATTTGGGTAAATTATAAATTTCATCGCTTAATTTTCTTTTATCACTTTTATTTTTTACTTAAATTTAAAATTTTTAATTTAGTCACTGAATTATATTTGTTCTTATTTTAATCATTCTATTGTTAAATACTTAATGATTTTATAAATGCACATCTATTTTTTAAAAATTATAAAATAAACTCATTTTTTTCTACCTAATTTATAAATTTTTATTTAGAAATTAAAAAATAACTTTTAAATATATAAAATTTAAAATTTTATAACACAATCAAACTAATTTTAATAATTTAAAATTAAATTTAAAATATTTGGATATATATATATATATTAAATTTTATAACAAAAGATATTAAAAATATTATAACCTTGTTTCTTGGGGTATTAACATATTAATAAAACATATTTAAAAATTTTAAAACTTAAAAGTATATAATACAAACATATAATTAATTTAGAAATTTAAATTTAGTTTTAGATATAAATATTAAAAAATTTAAAATAAAAATATAATCTAAAACTAAAAAATATATATTAAACGTTATCAGGTTGAGTACCCAATAATTATGAAAATTTAGCCCAAATTCGGCCCACTTATTCTTTGATCGAATATTCGGCCTAATCGAATAATTTTTTGAGAATTATTCGATACTTTTCTTTCAAATCATCGAGTCAGATCAAATAATTTTGAACACCCTATATCTAAGTGACTAAAATAGGAACAAATTAAAAATAAAATATGATTAAATTATTTTTTTTATTCAGTTACAATGGTTATAGCAATATTTGTGTTGGCAGCACTAGTACTCGAACCGATGACCTTTAAGAGTAATAATCGTTCTTTCAACAAATGAGGCTAGATGATTCATGCAAATTATTAAGTTAATAAAATTAAAGTTAAGTAAACAAAATATGAATGTGAAAAAAATTAAATAATAATATTTGTAACGTAATCACCAAATTATTATTATTTTTATTTGTGTTAATCAACTACTTATTTTTTTCAAATTATTAATATTATATATATTTTTTAAAATTTTGATCACTTACAGATGTCATTACATAACATAATAATAATTTTCGTCTCAATATATATATATTTCATCAACTTTATCCTCATTTAAGGGAAATGAAAATTAAATGATCAAATTATAGTATTAAAAGTTATTAGATGAATTTTATTCATTATAATATTAGTGGTTTAATTAATTTGATCTGTTTATTTTAAAATAATTATATATTTTTTATTTATATGTAAAAATAAATAATAATTATTTTTAAAATATATAATAAATAAATCTTATTGGTCCGTTCCGAAACACGTTAAGTTAGTGGCCAATGGGTCCGGAAACAGAACTATGACAGAAAGAAGCCAAAGAAACTTCAAAAAGAAAAGTAAGATGGAAAACTCATCCCATTTGCCAAGACAAAGTCGCTGGTAAGACCAAAGACTGAAAGGCTTTAAATTTCCATGGACTTTTGCTTCAAGGGGAGCTCTTCTCTCATCTTCCCAACTCCCATCCCTGCCAACAACACCATCTCTCCCTCTTCTTGTTGCTTCTTTCAGATTATACAATCTCAAAATGAGGGTTAAACTTCATGTTGTTTCACTTTCTTCAATTATCTCCTTTCTGGTTATAATCATCAATTTTGTTGCTGTTGCCCCACGATGCTATGACACTGGTAATTTCACCACAAATAGCACGTATGCCAGAAACCGGGACCTTATTTTCGCTTCACTCCTGTCTAATGTCTCTGCAAGCGGTGGATTCTTTAATACCAGTATTGGACAGAACTCCGACAAAGTTTACGCTCTTGGTATGTGCAAAGGAGACCGTACTCCAGAACAATGTCAGAGCCTTGTGAATTCCACGATCTACGAGCTCATGGCCAATTGTCCCAACCAGAAAGAGGCCTATGCATGGACAGGGGATTACAGTGTTGTACACTATGCAGATCACTCTTTTTTCGGAACCGTGGAGCTAGAGCCCACTGTGGCAGTCTATAATACGGGCAATATCACATCGAACTTAACAGAATTCGATACGGTTTGGGAGAGTTTGATAAACAATGTTGTGAGGAAGGCTTCCAACGGCTCCTCTAGTCTCAAGTATGCAACTGGGGAAGCAGATTTTGGGGTATTCCAAAGGATATATTCACTAATGCAGTGCACTCCAGATTTATCCCAGCAGGATTGTGACGTCTGCCTAAGGCAATCCGCGGGTGCCTATCAAAGCTGTTGCCATGGGAAGCAAGGAGGTGTTGTTCAGAAGCCTGACTGTTATTTCCGGTGGGATTTGTATCCCTTCTACCAACCTAGAGCTTCTACTACCGCGTCTTTGTCTCCTCCACCCCCAGTTGCTGATCTTCCACCGCAGTCAGTGGACCCCCAAATCAGAAATGGTAAGTAGTGATCTGGTAGACGCATGCTGATTTCAGAAATAAATTGATGCACGTGAAAATTGGTATCTTGTCTAAAGGTACTTACAAAGTTCTTGCTTGATGCTTGTCCAGAAGGGGGAGGCAGTTCATCCCGAACACTAATCATTATAATTGTTCCGAGTGTCATCTTCGTGGCAGTGCTTGTCATACTTGGAGTTGTTGTTCTCCCCAAGAGGATCAAGAAAAGGAAACAGAATCATCAAAGTAAGTTGGCCATTGTTCTTTTGTTTTCCTGCTATAGTCTTGTAACAAAGGATACTTAACAAATAATTAACCCTTTGCAATGTTTAATCATGGTGTGGTTAGTATTCCTCTCCTTTCCATTTGTTTTAAGTTCTGTAACTTGAAATGATTCTTTATTAACTTGCAGATAACAGGACCAATGTTGACTCGTTGCAAATTGACTTTAGTGCGGTGAGAGTTGCAACAGAAAACTTCTCTGATGCAAACATGCTTGGACGAGGTGGATTCGGTCCGGTTTATAAGGTAATTTAAGATTTATTGTAAGAAATTTCCCATCATCTTGGAGAAGAAGACAGAAAGAATGAAAATGTGACAGGGAATCTTCTAGTTTGATGGCTTTGGATGAGTACTAGAAAATCATAGTTGGTATTTTCCATCATGTTCTTTGTTCCAAATTCTATCAGGGTAAGCTTGAAGATGGACGAATCGTAGCTATAAAGAGGCTGTCGGAAAATTCAGGACAAGGAATACGAGAATTCAAGAACGAAGTCATTCTATTAGCGAAGCTTCAACACAGGAATTTGGTTAAGCTTCTTGGTTTTAGCTTGGAACAAAAAGAAAGGGTTCTAATCTATGAGTTTCTGCCCAACTCAAGCCTTGACAACTTTATATTCGGTACCGTTTCCATCCTTCTAAACTCCACCTATTCCATTTCTCTGGTTATTACAATTTCAATGCTCATGACTAATCACAGGAGCAGAAATATTTTGGATTCAGAATATGCATTCAGTTCTATAATTTTACAAATTTTACAGATCCGGTAAAGCGAATACTACTAAATTGGGACAAGAGGTACAGAATTATAGAGGGAATATCCAAGGGACTTGTTTATCTTCATGAAGATTCTCAATATCGAATCATCCATCGTGACTTAAAAGCAGCCAACATATTGTTGGATGAAGAGATGAATCCTAAGATCTCAGATTTTGGAATGGCGAAATTGTTTGTGGTTGATCAAACTCGAGCTGATACAAGCAAAATCGCTGGTACCTTGTAAGTATTAAGAATGATCAGATTTTATATGTTGTCTGTTATGAATATGACATCCAAAACTCAAAGATACCAAGCATTAACCTACCATTCGAATTCATTTATTCATTAACATGTACTTGTATGCAGTGGATACATGGCTCCAGAGTATGCAATGCAGGGACAATATTCAGTTAAATCTGATGTTTATAGCTTTGGAGTGTTGGTTTTGGAAATCATTAGTGGTCAGAAAATCAATAGCTTCTCCAACGACCTGGGAGACTCTCTTGTAACCCATGTAAGGTCCATACTGTGGTTATGGTATGCATAGTGGATTATAATTGGATAAAAGAAAATGCAAGTTTATAACTTTAAACATTTACAGGCATGGAGAAACTGGAGTGAAGGGACTGCTTTGGAATTTGTAGATCCTATTCTGAGGGATGGCTCGAGAAGCGAAATAATGAGATGTATCCATCTCGGGTTGCTTTGTGTTCAAGACAACATTGCTGATAGACCGACCATGGCCTTTGTCATTCTCATGCTTAGTAGTTATTCCATGTCTCTTCCGGTTCCAAGGAGACCTGCATTTTGTATGAATTCCACCATGGAGACAGCAACAATGTCTGATTCATTGTCGCTCTCTGATCAATCTAAAACACAAGCCATCCTAGCCTCTGTCAATGAGGCTTCAATTTCTGAACTAGATCCTCGATGAAGTTCGAATACGTATGAAGTATTTGGCTACTTGCAATGCAAATCTTCTGTAGTTTTCGTTTTCTGTATGATTGTCTAGAAATCCAGTGCTTCTTTGGCATAAATATAAAACATTGCAGACATAAACAAAGATGCTTCAAAGTAGAATTTTTACTTAAATTAATGGAAGAAACAGTTCATTTCATTTTTCTTTTTCAAATGAATGGATACAACTTGCAACCAAGGGGATATTTGTTGAGCACTTGAACCTCCTTGTTGATTGATCCAACCCCATCTCTGCAATTTCAATGCTTCTTCCTGTCTTTTGGTTAATACCGTGTGTTGTTGCTGTCTTTTATTGTCATTTTCCGAGTGGTCCATGGCTGATGGTCCTGGTATTTGGCAGCTGTTATACGCGTGTGTTGTTTCTCGACTTTTCTGGACCTTAACCATAACCTTAAATCTAAATTTTTAGTCTAAGACTCTTATGTTAAAATCTCTAATGTTAAGGAACTCGTATTTAATTTTGACTTAAAATGCTATTATATCAAACAAGACCAATATATTCATAAGTGTATGCAAATATATATTCAACACTAGTGACCTGAACGTCGTACTCGTACATGCTGCCAATGGTACATATTTTGCACAGTCCAGAGTTTATCGAGGCTCTAATTCAGTTATCGACACTTCATTGTTAGACAGTTCTTGAAGCCCCTTTCCTCCTTGAAGAATCGACTCATTTCCTCTACAAAGGAAGGATGCGGGGCTCTGAGGTTGGGGCAACGAAACCGAGCAGCTGTCCAGCATGAGAACGACTGTTGTCATCATCGGCCTTTTCGTCGGATCTTCTTGAACACACAATAAACCTACATGGATACATCTAGCAACTTCACTTCTTGAGTAGTTTGTTCTTAAATTCGGATCCATCGTTTCCAATGGGGTTCCATCCCTCCAAAGCTTCCACGACTGAAACAATTTGCTAAACAATGTCACATTTTCTGCATTCGGCGAAACGAAAGAAAGGCTGGTTAAAAAGTAGATGTACTCACGTAGCTTATGAGGTCTTCAGCACTCCCTGAATCGTGAAAGAAACTGTTCTTTTTGCCACTTATCATTTCTAGTACTAAGACCCCAAAGCTGAAAACATCAGATTTCATTGAAAACTGTCCCTGCATTGCATATTCTGGTGCCATGTAACCACTGCAAACAAGTAACGGACCGATTAAGCGCCGACCGGAATAAAAAATAAACATCAAATCACAGGATTATTTCACTTACTATGTCCCAACAATTCTTCTTGTGTTTGTTTGAGTTTGATCCACACCACAAATCCTTGCCAAACCAAAATCTGAAATCCTAGCATTCATATCCTCATCCAACAAAATGTTGCTGGCTTTAAGATCTCGATGGATGATCCTGAGGGGAGAATCTTCATGAAGATAAAGAAGCCCTCTACTGATTCCTTGAATAATTTTGAAACGTCTCGACCAGTCCAAATCTCCTTGTCTTTCAGGGTCTGCAAAATCAATCAACTCAATCACATATCCATTTTTATCGAAACCGATCGTTTGATTAAATGACCATACCGAATAGAAAATAGTCGAGGCTTTTGTTCGGTACATATTCATAGACCAGTAGCTTTTCATCTCCATCCAAGCAAAATCCAAGCAGTCTCACCAGGTTCCTGTGTTGAAGCTTAGTTAACAGGGCCAACTCATTCTTGAATTCTTTTGTTCCTTGATTAGATCTCTTAGATAACCTCTTCACTGCTATTTCTTGCCCATTACATAGTTTCCCCTGACATAAAAGAACTAATTCTATTTCACTATTCTTCTCCCTATAAACTTTGCAATCTCAATAGCTCAAAAAGGCTTCCAAGATATACCTTGTACACCTCACCGAATCCGCCTTCACCTATTTTGTTATCGGAAGAGAAATTGTTCACTGCAACTTCCAATGTGCTCAGATCAAATTGCAAGGATTCTAAACCTTCGATGTCCTCGACAACTATAAAATTCAAGGAATCTTCCATTAGAAGATTACAGGGTTAAAACAGATGAAGAATTGGAGATCAGGTACATGAGAGAGCAAGATAAACCTTACCATTTTCTTCAGGTACTGCATTGTATTTCTTCCTTGCCTTCTTTCTCAGCACAGCTAGGCCTAACACCAATAGCACCAAACACGTAACGACCGGAGCAACAATCGCAATGATAATCGACAAAGACGTTTTTCTTTTTCCTGAACCTAAAACATATCAGTAATTCAACTGATAGTGTGAGTGGACTATGTAATTAGTATACATACAAAACATAAAACAAGACACGCACCTTGTTTAGTAGAGTTCGGAGAGGAAGGTGAAGGAAGCACTACAGAGGCCGTGCCATTAAAGCTGTAGAAGAGAGACGTGTCGTATCTGAGATTACAGCTCGGAAGCAAAACTCTTCCACCTTGTTTCCCATCACAGCACATCGGAATAGAAGCAATGGCACTTTGTAAGCATCGAAAGCAAAGTGCATCAGTTAAGTCCGGTGTGCACTGCACTAAGCTGTACAGTGTTTGGGAACCATTAAAATTCGCTTCACCGGTTGCAAACTTTTTCCCGGATTGATCATCATATGCCACACGGTTCATCAAGCTCTTCATTAAGCTCGATAACAACTGATTAAAACCATCTTTGTCGCCCTGGATGGTTTTGGAACTGCTAATATCCATCCCGGGTACTTCACGGATGATGGAAAAAATGTTTTGATCAGAGTACCGCACAGTACACTCATCATACCAGATAACACCCAGTTTTTCCGTGACACACCGTTGAGCTATATCATTGCAGGCAGTTTCGACACATTTTCGACAAAGGTCCGTCGATACGTCGCCCCGGCAAAGAAAGGTTCCGTATACCAAGTCGGGGTCTCGACCTGCTGTTGTATTGTAAAATCCATTTTTAGTGCTGTTGGTATGTGAAGAAAGAGAGGATAAAAGGGTTTTGATGTTGGCTTGGTAGGTGCTATTGGAGGTGAAGGAAGTAGTATTATCACAGAAATGATAGGTGTATGTTGGCGCTGCTTCACCATGGCTGCTAAAGCTAAGGAACATGAAGAGAAGCATGAAAACTATGGTGGCGTAAACGGAAGCCATGGCAGGGGAACTTTGAACCTTCGATATGTCTTCAGGGTACAATCCCTGAGTACAACGTTTTCTTTTTATTCTTTTTTTTATTTAACAAAAGAAAGAAAAAATCATTTCGTGGTCATCCTATATTTTTATGAATTTTGAATATTTAATATTATTTTAGATTTTTTTATTTTTTGTCCTCGAACTTTTACTTTTAGTCAAATTGAACTAATTGATGAAAAAATAACGATTTTTAATATGTTATACTCTTTATTTTTACAAATTTTCATATTTTCCCAACGTTTATAGTTTTTTATATATTTTTACAAATTTTAAAAATTATTAAATTTAGATGAATATATTAATCTATATGTTAGGCTTGGAGAGGTTCGATGGACAACCAATAAAGCTTACCAAGTTGATGGAGAATCGATAATTTGGGTGTTTTTGGTGGAAGCAAAAAGATAGACACTGAACACAAGGATTTATAGTGGTTCAACCACGCTTACATCCATTACCTTAGTTTCCCACTAAGGATTTCTCAAATTCACTAAGAATTCAACCTTTTGAGGACAAAGGGATAACCTTACAATCCTAGATTCACAACCCGAATTTATCATCCAAAGTTCGCAACCGAACTTTGAAAATTCACTCAAACAATAAAAAACTTAGTAAACTTGTTTAATCCTTCTAACAAGGCTAATGTTTGCAATCTAAACACTCACCAAATTCCTAATTACACTTGAGCATATATTGACGATTAAGCTCACAAGTGTTTGTCTACCCAAATAATAGGAAATTAAGCACTAAGATAATTTTTTCATCATAATGTTGTTACTAGTGAAGCATTAGTCTTCTCTTGATGCTTGAGGCTTGCTTTTATCATCTCAAATGAGCTTCTAGCCGTTTATGACCGTTAGGGATGTTTTGGGGCCGTTTGGAGCTGATTTTAAGGCATATTTCTTCTTCTGGTGCAGGATGTATCGATACTCCTAGAACTGGTATAGAAACACCTACTTTGGGAAATAGCCGTTGACCTGCATTTATGAACAGGTATCGATACCAATATCGATACCACTGTGATTTTGCCTTTGAAAACCTGACATTGATGAACAGGTATCGAAACACCTTGAAGGTGTATCGAAATACCTGAGTTAAAAACACTTATTTGGTTTCTTTAAATCATTTAAAACATATTTAAAATCACTCAAAAACATCTTAAATATATTTTCAAGTAGTTTGGACATACGAACCATTTTTGATCAAATTAGTCCAAACTATTTTTCAATTATTATATCAAAATATTAGTTCTACACTATACTTAGTTTCTTATTTATGAAATTATTTTTACAAAAGAGTTCTGTATCCAATCATATAATTTAAAAAGTTATATCATGGTCATTCTCTTAATGTCATTTATGAGATTAATCAATCAAATAAATCTATTTAATTAATTTTTTTTATTTTATCTTTTTTATCAAGTGAATCTTCACTTAGTAAAAACTGTTTTTAAACTTAATTTACAGTAAAAATTCATTTGATAAAAAAGATAAGATAAAAAATAATTAAATAGATGTATTTGATTGGTTGATCTCATAGATAACAGACGATGATGAACCATAAAATATTCAAATTAAAAGGTTTTACCCAATCTACTATTATAATTCTTTATTTATTAAACATCAAAATTTTACGAATCCGATTAATTAAATCTCTTAAAATGGTTTAAACCTTTTATTTGTTGAGGTGTTTTGGGGAAGATTTTAAACTTGCAAACAATTTAGCCTGTGAGTTTGAAAAAACTTTGGTTAATTCGATCGATTTTCAAATAAATTAAAATTTATTATAAAATTTTTAAGTAAATTACACAAATAATCACAAAATTATATTAAAATAATTTTTAGCTATTAAACTTTCAAAAAATATAAAACAATCATTAAACTCATTGAATTATTACAAAAGGATCATTGCACGATATAAATTAATATAAATATTAAAAATTATTTTATAACAATTTAATAAATTCAATGTTCATTTGATTAAATTTAATAATATTTTATAATATATTAAAAAATCAATAATCATTTTCTAAATTTTGAAAAATTTAATAATTAAAAATAAATATACTACATAATATTTAATATACAATAACTACCTAATATTTAATAATATATAATAATTTTAATAATTAAAATTCAATGGGCAGGGGGAAGCTTGGCAATGCCTCGACATTCATTTATCTCATGGTTGGTTGTGCTAAATAGATTGCCAACAAAGGATTGAATGCTTAGGTGGGGAGTTAATTTGGACCCATGTTGCTTGTTGTGCAAGGAAGAACTTGAATCTAAAGATCATCTCTTCGGTGAATGTCCATACATGATACAAATATGATCCATTTTACTGCAAGATTGCAATCTACTATTTCAGTGCAGCAAATGGAATGAACTACTAGAATGGATGCAGTGTGCAGGGAGAGGTAAATCCATGCAAGCTATACTGATTCGTTTAGCTTGCTGCACTAAACTATTATCTATGGCAGGAGCGGAATTTTAAGAACCATGGGAGACAACCGAGGGCAGCCTGGGATGTTTATACTAAATGCTCGAATTACTGGATGTAATAGATTAAAAAGTTTATATAGAACTATAGCTTTTGAATGATGATTTTGTTAGAGAATACATTTGTATAAAGGTTTGGAGGAAGGTATACATCTTACATAGTTATTGTATGACGATTTATTGGATGAATAAAATTCAATTTATCCAAAAAATAATATATAATAATTTCAATTATCGAAATAATAACTGATTTATATAAAATCACAATTAAATAATTTTAGTTTTTACGAGTAAAATATTAAAAATTTCCGATTCAAAAAAAAATATCATATTTTAATTGGTCAAGGATTAAAGTTCTAAATCCCATTTTAAAGTCAATACACAAGACTTAGCATCATTGGACTTGTCCCACTTGAAGAAACTAAGGGAGAATTCGGAAATGCATAGACCCACTTACTTGATGTCAGTGTGGAAAAAAATTAACAAAACGAAAGTGATTGGTGAAGGACATGCAAAGACTCTGTCTGCAAAGTCTTCGGTCAATGATGTATCGGTTTTGATTTATTTTCTACGTTATTATCGTAATGATAAGGGTGAAAATCGTATATTTTTTAATCGTATTTTTATTGATATTTTCGTTTTAAATTAATAGTTTTAGTTGTTTAAAGTTTAGGGTTGTATTTTTTGAACAAGTTAATAGTGATTATAATAGTATCTGTTCTAGAATATAATCTTTATCATTTGACATTGATCGCTCAATCACTCAACTGCTGGCATTGCTAGTGTTCGAATTCGTGACTTCTAGGAACAACAACAGTAATATAGTTTTAGTTGTTTAAGGTTTAGGGTTGTGTTTTTTTGAACAAGTTAATAGTGATTACAGTAGTATCTGTTCTAGAATATAATCTCTACCATTTGACATTGATCGCTCAATCACTCTACTGCTGCCATTGCTGGTGCTCGAATTCGTGACCTCTAGGAACAACAATAATAGTATAGTTTTAGTTGTTTAAGGTTTAGGGTTATGTTTTTTTAAATAAACTAATAGTGATTATAGTAGTATCTATTCTAGAATATAATCTTTACCATTTGACATTGATTGCTCAATCACTCTGCTGCGGTTGGTATTGTCGATGCTCAAATTCATGACCTCTAGGAACAAAATCAGTAGTATAGTTTTAGTTGTTTAAGGTTGTTTTTTTTTAACAAGCTAATAGTGATTACAACAGTATAGGTTCTAGAATATAATCTTTACCATTTTACATTGATCGTTCAATCACTCTGTTGTTGGCATCGCTGGTGCTCGAATTCGTGACCTCTAGGAACAACAACAGTATTATAGTTTTAGTTGTTTAAGGTTTAGGGTTGTGTTTTTTTAACAAGCTAATAATAATTACAGTAGTATCTGTATTAGAATATAATCTCCACATTTGATATTGATCGCTCAATCACTCTGCTACTAGCATTGTTGGTGTTCGAATTCGCGACCTTTAGGAACAACAACAGTAGTATAATTTTAGTTGTTTAAGATTTAGGGTTGTGATTAGGTTTAGAGAATTAGGGTAGGATTTATATTTTAGGGTTTAGGATGTAAAAAATTAAGATTAGAATTTAAATTTTATTTTTTAATTTTTTTTAGTAAGAGACATGAAAAAAGATACGATTGAAAGACAAAAAATTTCTACTCTAATAAATACGATTAATTTTTTTTCTTATCGTATAATAATTTCTCTTTAAGTATCTTTCAACCAGTATTGAAATTAAGAATAAATAGTGATGGAATTAAAATAAATTAAAAACTTGGAAATATTTAAACCATAAGATTTGGTATTTTTCAGCCATCAATAGCCGTTCATTATTATCATGAGACTTGTTGTGTCTGTTAATAACTTAATAGGCGAGTTCATCGTACAGTAAATAAGATTATGATTAAAAGATATAAATTTTAATATTTATTAAAGACTCACTTAAAACTTAAAATAAAATTTTTAATAATATTTTAAATTATTCTTTTATAATTTTGATAAATATCGATATTTGACATATAGATAATAAAAATAAATATTATATTAACTGATAATTTATTTAATTTGATTAATAAATTATATTAGTTAAATTTATAAAGTGTTTGATAATATTAATCGATAGATGATAGTTATTAATTATTTAAAAAAATAAAAAAAAACATAAAACGATATGATTATATATAATATTTGTCTAAATAATTTATTAATTATTAATATTAGTATTTTTAATATTAATTAAATTATAAAAATCAAATTCTTCAAGGATGTATATTTTGAGAGAATGATTTTTACTAAAGTATTAGGACAATAATTTTGAAATAATAAAATAAAATATATTAGAATCCGAAAATGCATAGACCCACTTAGTTGATGTCAGTGTGGAAACAAATTACCAAATAATGAAAGTGTCGTGTAGAAGAAATTATTCTACGAATCGATTCTATTTTTAAAACAATAATATAAAAAATAAAAAATTAATCAATTAATTTTTAATAGTTAAAAATTATAAATAATATAATAGAACCGATCTATAAAATAATTTATTCACGTGGTAATTGGTTAAGGACATGCAATGACTCGGTCTATGTAGTCTTCGGTCAATGTCATGATGTATAGTTGTTACCTAACTTAAAATTAAAAATAATATTAAATTATTTTTTATTTTTAACAAGTATTAATATTTTATTTTAAATTTCGTTAAAATTATTTTAAAAAATAAAATATTATATATTCTTTTAATATTTTAAAATTTTAAATAAGTCGTTCATAAATATTAAAATTTATCTTTTTTTAACCTAAAACTAGGTTAATCTTAAGAAATATAAGGGTTTAAGTTTATTTTTAGTATTATAGAGAGTTTGAAAAATAATTGCAGAAGTAGGCCAATTGTTACAATAAAAAGGGGACCTCGTCACCTTCTCTTGACGAGATCATCTCTCTCTTCCTGAATTACGTCAAAAAGAGATGACGAGATATTTATAATTCATTTAATTTATTCGGTTAAATGAAGAAGAGAGAGGACAACGTCAAGAGAAGATGGCGAGGTCCTCTTTCACCGTAACAATTAATCAACATTCTCAATTATTTTTTAAACTCTATAAATTTCTTAATTAATTTCAAACAACAATATTTTCCAAATTTTTTCCCAAAACTACGTAAATTGCACTATTATAGTGTAGAGTTGACCTGTCGAGTTATGGGTCCAAAAATTAATGATAAAAATAGATTATAATTTGACAGTTACCGAAACAACAGGGAGTTGACACTATAACCTAATGAACAAGCAACTTCTGATTTGTGTGTGTGGAAAATAAAGACAAGGGGACAAGACACAAGGACTAATAAGCCTAACTTACTCAATTCTTGTGTTTTATTTATATTTATATTTATCAGAATAAATACGATTGTTTTTTGTCTTATCATTAATATTGTGACAGTATTGAATTGATATTAATATTTATGGTTTATTTTATCTGTTTTTGTGACATGATTCAACATATTCTAGCAGCCGATTGTTGCAAAAATTTAAAACGACGCTAGTTTTTAATTATAATTTTGCCGGTATTCATTGATGGTTAGATCCCAACTCGATTGATGGTTGTGTACCGATATAATCAGTCTTGAGTAACGGAATATTCTGCATGATGGTTTAGATCGCTCACCACTCCTTATTCACCCGTTATGTGTCTTAATTGAACAGAGAGAAGGAGATTCAGTAAGCTTCTGAATTTTGACGGTATTCTTATCTCCATAAAACATATTTTACTTTTCTTTGTTTTTTATTTTTTCGAATACATTGTAATTATAATATTTTTTATGGATTTAATAAAAATTCAATGACAATTATAAAAAAAATAGTGTTTTAAATCTTATTTTATTAACATCCTAAAAGAACCAGACGTTTATTTTTTTAATCATTGATATTCAGTTAATTGATTGATTAATTTGATTTGAGTTTTATAAAATTAGAAATAAAATTAGGATGAAATATTAAAACAGACAAGTATCTATTAAGTCCTAAGTTTAAAAATTAAAAAAAATATTTAACTAGTATTTTAACCGAAAATAATCTCCAAACCCCTAAATAATTCTATCATTAACCGGGACTTATTATGGGACAATCCTGCGAATCTAATTACTTGTACTATATTTTTCTATTTTATTATATATTTTTTCGTGACACATTATCGTCTATCGTTATAATAGATATGTGCTTGTAAATACATCTTGGCTCTGATTGATTGTCGATGATTTTAAATTGATCCCCTGGCAGCCTTCAAAATTATTAATTTTATTCATCATTCCTACTTCGATCCTTAAACATATAAGTAGATATAGACAGTTTTTTTACTTTTATTTTTATATAATTTCATCTATATCACTGTTTCACAACCCACTAAACATATTTTGTTGATATAATATTTTATTTTTTTATTTAGATCTATTTTTTTAATACACTTTTATTTTTTATACTTCTCTATTTTGATTTCTAATAAAGTTTCACTGCCTAGTACTATTGAAAGAAAAACACAGAACATAAGGAATGCACGGCACTAGGTACAATCGCCGACAAGCAACAACTTTCACACCGGAACAACTGCAGATCGGTACAGATTTCTGCGATCTAGGATTCGAGACAAAACAGCCATGGCAGCAGCTTAAAAATAACCTCCTATCAATGCAGCCCCAGCCCCCAGAACATAGAAAATCTCCCTCGCATTCTTGCATACACATATACTACATGTTCTTACTGGTTCTAATGAGTCATGTCTTAGCTATCGACTATCGAGGGGCCATATCAGAAATGGAAGCTTCATTTACCGATGGAACTGACTTGGTCGGAGTCGGACTGGACGAATCAAACACCAATTCTTTCCCCAGAGAATTAGAGTTACTGCTAGTGATAAGGAAAGATGCTGGACGTTGAGGTGCTTGAAGTGTAACCGAGAAACTGTTGAGCATGAGGATTATGGCTGCCATGGAAGGTCTCAGGGTTTGATCTTCTTGAACGCATAGCAAGCCGATGTGAATGCATTGAATGACTTCATTTCTGGAATAAGAACTCCCCAAACTTGGATCTAACAACTCCAATGGTGTTCCACTACTCCAGTGTTTCCAAACCTGAAAGAAGTCCGCATATTTACAGTAAGTTTTATATATAGATTTATAAAATCATATGTTAAGTTGGTCATGTACTCACATAGCTTAATAGGTCTTCATCTTCATCTGTTTGATGGAAATTGCTGCATTTCCTTCCTGTGATAATCTCCAGAATTATGACTCCAAAGCTGTACACATCAGATTTGATAGAGAACTGCCCATGCATTGCATATTCCGGAGGCATATATCCACTACAATCCAACAGGCAACAGTTGAGTATGTCAGTTTAGCAGTAAAAAACAACAGTTACTGCTGAACAATCTAAACTTACTATGTTCCAACAACTCTACTTGTGTTGGCTTGAGATTGATCAACCCCGAGAAGTCTTGCCATGCCAAAATCTGAAATTTTGGGATTCATGTCTCGGTCCAGCAAAATGTTGCTAGTTTTGAGATCACGGTGTATAATTTTAAGTCTAGAATCCTCATGAAGATAAAGAATCCCTCGAGCTATTCCTCCGGTTATCATGTATCGCTTGGTCCAGTCCAGTTCCCCTCGTTTTTCAGGGTCTGTATGATACATCATAGTATATATTGGAGTTTACTTATTTGAAATAAGTTTTAAAGAATCATATCTTCGTACTCATGTCGTCGGCAGGATGAATAAATAGATATTGTTTAAATATATCGTACCGAATAGGAAACGGTCCAGGCTCTTGTTGGGAACAAATTCGTAGACCAGTAATTTTTCAGCACCTTCCGAGCAAAATCCCAATAGCCTCACAAGATTTCGATGTTGAAGCTTGGCTACCAATGCAACTTCATTCTTGTATTCTTCTGCACCTTGGCTAGAACTCACTGCTAGCCTTTTCACAGCTATTTGTTGTCCACTGGGGAGTTTGCCCTTGTAAACCGGACCGAATCCACCTTCTCCCAACTTGTTATCGGCTGAGAACTTGTTTGTCGCAGCTTCAATCGTGCTGAAATCGAATTCTATGGACTCCATTGTCGTAATTTCATCACCTGCCGTATATAAAAACAGGACAAGTACTGCATATTAGCCTTCTGTATGCACTCCATTGAATGATAAATGACTAATATGCACGATACAGCTCGGTCTTTACCTTTTTCTTGTTCCACGGCATCGTACTTGTTCGATTTCCTAGTAAGAAGACAGATCAATCCCCCTGCAAAGATCACAACAGAGACAACAAAGGGGACGACGATGGCGATTATAGTTGTTGATGATATCTTGTTCTTCCCTGTAGCATAACAAACAACGAATCAGGCATACTATGATTACTTGATATTTGATCATTCCATTTAAAGTTCACCGTTCTAATCTACCTTTCGATTGTGCTGCCGGAGGGGAATGAAGAACTGGTTTCTGGGTCGGTGAAGGTGGCGGTGGTGGTTTCGTTGTGATCCGGTAAAAAGGGTACAATTCGTATCTGACGTTACAGCTCGGAAACACAACTCTTCCCCCTTCTTTTCCCTCGCAGCATTGTGGAAGATAAGCGATAGCTGTTTGCAAACAGGTTTCACAATCGGACACAGATAAATCCAGTGTGCACTGAGCCAGCGTATAGAGCGTTTGGAACGAGGTGAAATTGACTTCTTTGGTGGCATATTTTTTTCCCAACTGATCACCATTAGAAGCCTGTGTAGCTATCTCCTTCATCGTGTTCCCGAGCAACTTCATGAACTGGTCCGGTTGCGATACGTTCCCCGTATTCAGCAGTTCCAAAGCAGGTTCCATCTCCCATGCAGAGAAGAAGGAACGGTTGGAGTAACGTAACGTGCACTCATCGTAGTAAACTAAAGCCGTCTTCCTGTTGGGGCAGAGTTGAAGTATCCGCCTGGAAGCGGAGGTGACACATTCTTGACAGATCTCTTTGGTGTCATCCCCGCGGCAGAGGAACAGGCCGTAAATGGTATCCGGTGGTTGTTGGCCGACGGTGAGGTTATAGAATCCAGTTTGTCGGGTAGAGTTAGATTGGAAAGATGAAAGGAGGAAATTGAGGTTTCGGTGAAACAGGCTGTTCCGAGTGTAAGTTGTGGTGTTTGAACCGCATTCATAATCTAAGAAAACAACTGCTGCTTCACTGCTCAGACTCAGCAGTAGGCAAAGAAAGATGTAAATTGAAAGGTTCCTGGAGAAATCAAAGGACGCCATTGTTGATGTTCGGCTCTTGCTGTTTGTAGTGCTGGATAGGGTTTATATAATTTTTTAGCTATTGAACTCCCAAAAGTTATAAAACTATCATTAAACTTATCAAATTATTAAAAAATATCATTAGACAATATAAATTAGTGATAAATATTAAACTGTTTAAAAATTATTTTATAATAATTTAATAAATTTAATTTTGGAAAATAAATTACATCTTCTGAAAAACTAATTACGAAAACTATTTTTAAGTGTTTGGATAAAACTGTGTAAATCATATTTCGATAATAGGTACGGTAACTGATATTCATGTGATTGGTTTAACAGGTATTTTTTTTATGGTTTATATTCTGGATTGGGTTCGTCCCTCCAATATGTAATATAAGATGTAATAATGAGATTAACTAAATTGATAAAAATGTAAGAACTCAACGGGGCCCTCTCTTTCGTTGATTAATTCGCGAGAAAGGGCCATTCATTAATTAGTTGAACCAAAAACTACGTATATTATTTATAAATATTAAAACTTATTTTTTTTTCAACCAAAAACTACGTATATTGCACGATTATAGCGTAGAGTTGAACTGTCGAGTTATGGGTCCAAAATTAATGACAAAAAAATGATTTGTGAAACAAGGAGTTGACACTATAACCTAAAGAACAAGCAACTTCTGAATTGTGTGTGTGGAAAATAAAGACAAGGGGACAAGACACAAGCACTAATAAGTACGACTCTGATTAGGGACGGGGTTAAGATTTAGGGTTAAAATGTTTAGAAATAGAGAGACAAATTTTTTAAAAAAATCAAATTTTAAAAATTTTAATAGGAAATAAAAGTAAAAAAAATGTCAATGAATTTTTTGAAAAATGATTTCGTGTCAAATTTTCTTAATTTTGATTGGTCAAGGATTAAAGTTTCTAAATCCCATTTTAAAGTCTATACACAAGACTTAGCATCATTGGAGGGAGTATTCCAAAATGTATAGACCCACATACTTGATGTCAGTGTGGAAAAAGATTAACAAAACAAAGAAAGTGATTGGTGAAGGGCATGCAAAGACTTTGTCAGCAAAGTCTTCAGTCAATGATGTCTTGGTCTTACCCCAAGAATCTAAAATATTAGATTTTTGTAATAATATTTTAGGTTTCTTTTTATAATTTTTTGATAAATATTAATATTTTGTTTTAAATAAAATTACAAAAAAAAAAACAATTTAAAATATTATAAAAAATTAATATTTTAAATAAATTATTTATAAATTTAAAATTTATTATTTTTTAATCGTATCTTGTGCAGTGGCGGAGCTGTGTGGAGATGGGACGGCAATCATCCTCACTCCTGATTTTTTTTTCATTTTTATCTTTTATTTTAATTTTTTTAAAAAAAATAATTTTTTATGAATTTTTCTTATCTTTAAATAGTTATGTTTTGTCTCTTTTAACCCTAAATCCTGACTCTGTAGCTGCTCTAATGGTAACCCAAACTCATCCTTACGTACATTGCACGATTATAGTGTAGAGTTGAACCTTCGAGTTATGGGTCCAAAATTAATGAAAAAAATAGTTTATGAATTTGACAGTTACTGAAACAAGGAGTTGACGCTATAACCTAATGAATAAGCAACTTCTTATTTGTGTTTCTGTGGAAAATAAAGACAAGGGAACAAGACACAAGGACTAATAAGTATGACTCGAATCAGGGACGGATTTAGAATTTGGGGTTGAGGGAATAAAATATAAATATTTAAAAATAAGGGGATAAATTTATAAAAAATTAATTTTTTTAAAAAAATAAATAAGGGGATAAAAGTAAAAAAATTCTTGAGGGTCCCTCTCCACCCTTATATAGTTCTGTCCCCGGCTTCGATGGCCCTTTTTTTTTCTTATCATTAATTAGGTCTTAAATAACTTTCGGACAATATTGAAGTTAAGATTCAATATTGAAGAGATAAAAAGATTAAATTAAAAGATTTGATAATTAAAATCTAGTTTAAGTAATATCTTAAAAGAATTGTATGTTTAATTTTTTAATCATCGATATCTAATTAATTAATTGATTTAAATTAGATACTATAAAGATTAAAGGCAAAATTAGAATGAAACAATAGAATGCGCAAGATTTTATAAAGTCTTAAATCTGAAAATTGGAATAAGAAAATTTTATTTAACTAATATTTAAATTAAAAATATCTCTTAACCCCTAAAGAAAAGTTATCGGGTAATGTTCATTATAGGACAATTCTACTACTTGTTTTGGTCACAATACTAAAATTAATTAAAAAATAATTGATTTAAATTTTAGAATTTTAAAATTTTGAATATTTTTAATTAAATATTATTAAATCTTTCAAATTTATTAAAAATTTAATCAAACTTTTATAAAAATTTAAACTTTTCGTTTAAGCCTCGGATTTTTTATTTAAAAAATTAAGTCACTTCTCTAACTCTTCCCTCGTGTTCTGCCATTATTTGCATGATACTGATGAAGATGGTGCATAAGCTTTGAGTTCCATGATGATTGCTAATTGCTAAATAATCTAGTTAGTTAAATATACCGTAAATTGAGGATTGAGATTAAAAGTTTAGAATATGAAGATTTTTATTTAGAGACGGTAACCGGATTTATCGAGGGAATAGATCAGTAATGGACGTCTTATTAATTGTTGCAGCCGACGATGGAATGGTACTCGTTGATTGATCAGATTTATAATCCACAGTCGAATGCTTTTCCTCCGTTATGGTGCCGAAAAAGTACGCCGTCCGTTGCGGTAACGGTAGACTAACCGATGAACTGCTAAGCATGATAACAACTCTCGCCATTGTTGGCCTGGCTTCCAGATTTTCTTGAACGCACAACAAGCCGATGTGAATGCACCTAACGACTTCATTGCTTACGTATGAGTCACGTAAGGTCGAATCCATCAACTCCATTGGTGTCCCATTTTTCCAATGTCTCCATGCCTGCAAACAATCACCAGTTCAGGCTTCTGAATACATAGTTATTCGATTTCGAATGCAGGTGTCGGATCCGAATATAGTAAGATTTTTGAAGTTTTCACATGTTTAAATGGGAATTTCACCTAGGACTTACATAAGTTAGAAGGTTTTCGGCATATGCAGAGTGACAGAAACTTGTATTTCTTTTGCCACTTACAATTTCCAGTATCAAAATGCCAAAACTAAAAACATCGGACTTGTCGGAGAATCGTCCATGGATTGCATATTCTGGAGGCATGTAACCACTGCAAAATATAGCAGGGTCGGTAATGAAACTATAATTTAGTGAAAGGAAAATGAACTTACTATGTTCCGACAATTCTCTTGGTATGTTGCAGGCTTTTATTTTCCCCGACAAGCTTTGCCATGCCGAAATCAGAAATCTTGGGTGCCATGTCCTCGTCTAGTAAAATATTTCCAGCTTTAAGATCACGGTGTATGATTTTGAGACGCGAATCCGAATGAAGGTATAAAAGCCCTCGAGCAATCCCTTTAATGATTTTGCATCTTCGGGACCAATCTAACTGTCTTTGTTTCTCAGGATCTGAAATGGAAAGATGAGAAGAAATACAGTTGTTGAGCATGATCAAATCTTTTGGTGAACATTAGAATCATATATGCTGGAAAAGGCCAAACCAAATATGAAGTGATCAAGGCTTTTGTTGGGCACAAATTCGTAGATAAGCATCCTCTCTTTCATGTGTAAACAATATCCTAATAGCTTCACTAGATTCCGATGCTGGAGTTTGGCAACCAACACGACTTCGGTCTGAAACTCGTCGGCACCTTGATCGGAGCTCGATGATAGTCTCTTCACAGCAATTTCTTGTCCATCAGGAAACATGCCCTGATCAAACACAAAAATTATTTATGAAACAATCAACCTTGGAGCTATCTCTAATAAATCATCACTCTTTTACTTTTCCTCACCTTATATACACTGCCAAATCCACCAGCACCAATCTTATTGGCCTCGGAGAAGTTGTCCGTGGCATCTTTAATGATATTCAAATCAAATTGCAGAGATTTCATAGCCCTGGCTTTCATTCCATCTGCAGATGATTTTAAGAACATAGACCAACTTCAGTTTCATGATCATATTATATATTTAGACCAATTTGGCTGACCTTTTCTGTTTCTACACGCGATTAGTTTCTTGATTGCACATAAGAAACTGGACAAAAATAAGAACCCCACCGTTGGAACAACAATTGTGATCACCGTCTGTGATGACATCCCCTTTTTAACTGGAGGCGGTGGAGGAAATGGAAGAGGCTGTTCAGGCGGCGAGGCGGGTGGTGGGGCTGCTTTACTTTTGTTACTTACTATATTATAGAAAGGGACGGTCTGATATTGCGCTGTACAGCTCGGGCGCATGGCGAATCCTGATGTGTTTCCATTGGTACTAATTAGCAAGTCTGCAACAGCATCCTGTAGGCATGTGTAGCAATCTTCACCGGAAATATCAGGTGTGCACTGAGCCAGGCTATAAAGGGTTCGGAACTCTGTGAAAGTTGCCTCTTCTGTAGCAAACTTTTTAGTAGCATTCGAAGCTCGAGCTGTAACATTTTTCATCACGGTTGCCACCAGCCGGTTAAAGCGGTCCAATTCCATGGCATCATTATTATAATTCCACATATCTACACTAGGCTCTTCAGCCATGGAGGCAAAGATTGATTGGTTCGAGTAACGTAGCATACACTCGGTATACCAAATTATACCCCAGGTTTTGTTAGGACAAAGACCAGGTACCTCAGCGGCAGCAAGGTTGATGCAGCCATGACAATTTTCCGGATGGACATCACCACGGCAGAGAAAGAGACCGTAAACCGTGTTAGGCTCTTGTCCCGCGGTGGTGTTGAAGAATCCGTCGTGCTCCGTGGCGTTGGCTGAGAGGTAAGAGAAGATGCGATGGATGTTGGCAGTGTAAACGCTGTTTCCGGTTGCTTTGGAGCAGAAGTGGTACATTAAGTTGGATTCTGCCAAACTGGTGAAGCTAAAGATTGAAACAAACAAAGCTACAAAGCAGAATTTGGTGAAGGAATCAGCCATCATTTAAGTTCACGTAGAAAATCTGAAAATTGGAAACTGAAACTACGAGATGAAGGCAAAGCTGAAAAGTCTAGCAAGAATTTTAGCCATGGATTGAAGATTGATGTGACGAGTCATAGAGCAATCGACATGTAATTTATATTTTCTTTGATTTTTAAGGTGCCCATAGTCGCTAGGTGCCAAAGACTCCACCTTCCCATTTAACGCGTTACCAGCCGAACACGACACTTCTTGTTACCGTAAAAACACTACCATGTCCCTAGATACTTTTTCCATGGAACTTTTTTTCATTTTTCTAAAATTAATAACCTTTTTCCTAAATAAATTTTAAAAAATCAACTTTTTAAAATTTTATTTTTTTTGTTGTATTTAGAGGGAAGAAATTATATTATTTGTAGTTTTAATCAATCAGATATATTTGTCTCATATTTTTAAGGTGAATCGTCACCTATGTTTTCACATGTAATTAATGAACGAGTAGTTATTAGGTAGTTACTTAAAGATGAACGAACCTAATTGCTTGAACAACTGATAACGTGTTGAACAAAGTTTATGATATAATCTTTCGTCTAGGAAAAATTATATTATAGGTCATTCACAGCACGTCATCTATGGACCAACTAATCAAAAGTATTCATTTAATTATTTTTTTTCACCTCATCAATTTTACCAAATGAATTTTCACTAATATTTATTATAAATTAAGTTTAAAAACAGTTTTTATCAAGTGAAGATTCACTTAGAAAAAATATGAGGTGAAAAATAATTAAATAAATATTTTTGATTGATTGGTCCATGAATGACGTAGTGAGAATAACCCATAATATATTTTTTTCTCGTAAATAATTGTTTATTTAATTTTTTTAAAATAACTAAAAACACTCAAAAGTTTGATTAAATGAATTTATTCATTTGATTTTTAAATTTATTTAAAATTTTAGTTAAGAATCAGCGTTCAAATCCCATGTTTTTTGGATGGATTATTACTAAACTTGCCGTTTCATACATCTCTTGTAAGAATTTATTACTACTATTTAGTATTTACTAGTGCTAAGTTTCTGTCAATTATAAGCATAAACCTTTAGGTAAAGAACAGAGAGAACTTGCTGCATCACCGCCACCGGAGTTCCGGTGGTCAATCATCTAGGTGTGACGCTTGAAATCGATAAACCGTTGACGGAGCAACTTTGCGTGAATCTTTGATGATGCTCGGCAAATCTTCCCACAGAGAAGGCAGGCTGGTGTGGTTGGCTTAGTGTCACGGTTTCACCTTTTAACATGACCATAACAGATGACATGGTAGGCCTGTCAAATGCATCTTCTTGAACGCACAACAGCCCTATATGGATGAATCGTAAGAATTCATCGGGCAATACGTCGGCGAGTAACCGATCCATCAACTCCAAAGGATTCCCTTCATTCCAGAGATGCCATACCTGCATCGAGATTCGAAGTAACTAACGGTGTTTAGTAAATTGAAGAGAAGAGAATGTAATGTAAGATGGATAAAAAGATGTTACATATGCTACAAGGGTTGATTGATGAAACCCTGCATTCTTTTTGCCTGTAATTATCTCGAGCAAGAGCACTCCGAAGCTGAACACATCGGATTTAACCGAATATAGTCCCTCCATGGCATACTCCGGAGCCATATATCCGCTGCAGCAAGAAGAAAAAGAATCAGATTTTAGTATGCTTGTGAAAGAACATTTAGCAGATCATCAGACTGTGCTTTAGCCTTACTATGTTCCAACAATCCGTGCTGTATTAGCTTCGATATCTGCGCCTGCAAAGATTCGTGCCATACCGAAATCAGAGATTTTCGGGTTCATATCAAAATCGAGCAGCACATTACTAGCCTTTAGGTCCCGATGTATGATCCTAAGACGCGAATCCTCATGTAGATAAAGAATTCCCCTTGCAATTCCATTAATAATGTTCAAACGTTTGTTCCAATCAAGCTGTGCACGTTTCTTTTGATCTGATGCAATAAGCAAGTATCAAGCAAACACATTCGAGTCGTTTTTAGATTCAAGCAATCGAAAACGAAGAGCTCGAAGCAAATTTAGAGGTTAAGAACATACCAAAAAGGACAACATCAAGGCTGTTGTTGGGCATAAACTCATAAACAAGCAACTTTTCCTGCTGATCCACACAAAAACCCAGAAGCCTAACCAGGTTTTTATGTTGAAGTTTTAAAATCAGTAGGACTTCATTTGTGAACTCCAAGGCACCTTGTTCAGAGAAGCTTGAAAGCCTTTTGACAGCAACTTCCTTACCATCAGCAAGTACACCCTAAAATGAAAAAAACAACACCACATTTTCTTTTAAATTGCAGAAAAGGCATAATATATTGCAAAATTGTTGATTTGGACATCAATAGTACCTTGTAAACAGGTCCAAAACCACCTTGTCCCAGCATGTTCGAATCCGAGAAGTTATTCGTAGCTGAGTGTATGGTTACCAAATCAATATAAGAATCATTTGCTTTTAGTTCATCTAACCCTTCAAAATACTGATCCTGGAAACCTGGATTCTCATGGTCACCATTATTGTGTTGTTGAACATGATTTCTCACGATTTCGTCCTTCCCTGTGACATCGAAACAAAGAGCAAAAACTTAGCTCCCAAAAGGCCTAAAAACATGAAGATTAGAGAGAACTTGTTGCTATGTTACCTTTTCGAGTTCGTTTCTTCATTGCACATCGGTATACAACCGAAGCCATCAGCACTACCACCAAAAATGCTGATCCAATCGTAAGAACTACAATCAGCCAAATTTTCTTTCCGTTTCCACCGCCTGCATTTCAAAGCGAAGAATTGTATCACTTCCATGGAACTGTATCAGTTCCTTGGAACTTCAATGAAATTGCATACCTCTTGTTGTACTCGTAGGTTGAATTTGTGGAGAAACAGAGGAGTCGTTGGCACCTTCGTAAAAGGCGTATAACTCGTACCTAAGATAGCAACTGCGACTGAGCAATCGTGCCCCACGAGAACCATAGCACTGGGATGTAACATCTTTTATGGCAGCTTCCAGGCATTCGTTACATTCATCGGGTGACAAGTCTAAGGTGCACTGCACAAGAGCGTACAAAGTGTTGTCTACCGTATACAATTCATCTCCGGTAGCATACATATTTGCTGAAGAATTAAAGGCTGCTGTTTTGGTAAGATTTCGCAGCTTGTTCTCCACAACAGCTTGAAACTTCACAGGTTCGGATATATTAATCACGTTATCTTTGCCAAGGTTGTCTTCGACGTTCAATCGACCGAGAAAGTTAACATTCGAGTACCGCAATTGGCAAACTTCCTCCCATACGATCGCTTCTGTTTTGTCCACACAAAGATTCATTATAGCCTGCGATGCCACCGAGATGCAGCCATGGCATTCGTCGGCTTTAACATAGTCTAGGCACATGAACTGACCATATACTTTATCAGTTTCGTTCCCATAGGATAGATTGTAGTATTTAGAGACCAAAGCGTTCGAGGTCAGTGAATCAAGGAGAATTTGCAGACTATTCTGAAACAAACCATTCAACGAACTATTATTATCTGTATTGTTTGAACAAAGTGGATAAGGAGGATCAGCACGAGCAAGATCACGAAGACAGAACATAAAAGAACAAAGCATAAACAACTGGAGGGTTTGTCTGAAACTTGTTGAATGTTCCATATCTTGTCTAAATTTCCAGTTTGTGCAGCTTTACTCTGCAAACAAACCTTAAATATACGAATACTTCGACCTAGAAAGCATGACCATGTAGTTATTTCCTGAGCAATTTCAGGGAAGAACTTCCAAGTGAAACCAAACCACCAACTGTATTATATGGTTTTCTTAACTAGAGTTTAGTAGTAGAAAACTAAACTATGTTGAAATCCAACGTCTTGACTGTGACAGGAAATAATTACAAATGGTTTCTCAAACTTGTTTAGGATTTGTACATAATTGATGCAGAAGTCAACTCAAGACGCGGTGGTTACTGTACTGACAAAGAAGAAACTGGAGACTTTATGTGGGAAACAAGGGGAAGAACCACAGAATTTAGGTAGAAGTTTTGACTGAAAAACAAAAGGTTGTTGAAGATGATCCACAGCCCACAAGTGGCATAGTTATGGGAAGGTGGAAAAATTATTAGGTGAACTTTGTTCATTATGTCATTTATAGTTCAATTAATTAGAACCGTTGATTTTAAATTTTTTTCAAGTAAATCATCATCTTTTTTCTACATGGACTTAGCGGGTGATAGTTATTAGGTGGTTATTTAAAGATCAACGGTCTTGATTGCTTGGACCATGGATGATGTGGTGAACAGGGTTCACCTAATAATCTCAGTAGGGTGTCCTTTTAGTTTTTCCATCCTTCCTTCCGTGTCTCGTTTAAAAATTTTTTTATTTAAACTTTAGCCCTTATTTTTTATATTATAAACCTTAAATTTTATACCCTAAAATTATACCCTCCTTAATTTTTTAAACCCTAAATTTCTAATTTAAAATGGAGGCATGAAAAGAAACATGGGAAAGAGATAGATGATTTTTACCCGAATTGATCAGCTGCAAGGTGGATTTTTTTAATTTGTTCGTATTATTATAAGGTAATATCTATTTAATTTTTTTAATCTTTTAATACGGTACATATATCATACATATTTGAATCTAGGTCACCTGAATGAAATACATCATTCTTTACTACTGAAATTATTCTACGAATCCTGGGTGTATCTTAATAAAACAAGTTTGAAGTTAATTTAAAATTTCAAAAATTTTAAATTATTAAAAAATATATATTTAAAAAAAATAAAAGAAAACTTAGTTAAAGATAAATTTTAATAAAATTTTTAAAAATTAAGAAAATAAATTGTGGGACTCTAACCCCTTCGAGACTCATCAAACTCTACTTTTATTAATAAATAAAATGTTAATGGATATCAACTGTTATATCTCATGTTATATTTTTGTTAAACGCCTCACATCCTTGAAAATAAATAATAATAATAATAATAAATAAATAAATAAATAATTTTACGATGTCATGAGTACGATTGATATATTATAATTTTTTTTAATTTAATAATAATTTAAATGTGGTTATAATTTATAGTGTTGTAGTGGATTTTAATAATAATCTTATATCTCTCTAAACTTCTATTTAATTTTAGGGTTAATTGTGGTTATAGTAGTTATAAAAAGTAAAATGACATTTTTATTTATTTATATTTATATATTATCAATTTGGTCATTAATCATTAAAAATAAATACAAAATTACCATTAATTGAATTTTATAAATTTACAATCAGTTACACTTACTGATTTACAACCTTTTAACAATCTGATTGATAAAAAATTGTAAATATAAAAGGATTAAATAAGTTATTTTACCATTTTAGATGCCAAGACATTAATTATCTCATCCTAGCTTTTGCCAAGAAAAAACAAGGAATATAAGCGTCGCCATTGTCATCTCTTTCTCCGTCACTTCAACAAACCGTCACAGTAACTGAAATTTCCATCAAGCCATGTCAACTCCGGTAAGTTTCTATAGCATCATCCTAGCACTCGCAGTGATGACTCAGTTGAAGTTGAAGTGGAAAAGCTTGTATCATTCTCCAAAAAACAGAATGATTAGCGATATGTATGTACCATGACCACGAGCAAGAAAAACCTGCAAATTTTCACAGTTGATAAAAGCTGCAACATACATGATACATTGTTGAATTGCTCTAGTTCTATAAGGCCACACCTGATTCAAGAAATCAATCTTTCCTGGGGATATAAATGAATCTGCTGAGAAATGGTGTTGCTGAAACTGTTCCTACATACTTGATTACACCTTCAAAGCTTTCAAGCTCTGTCATCGGCAGCAGATCTAAATATTCGCTTTGCTTAAAGTTTCCAAGAGGTTTTGGGAGGTCGAAGTGTCATAACTTGACCAGGGGACCTGAGAGGAGAGTGATGGCAGTGCATGTGAGGAGCTATGTTGCTTCGGTGCTTCCTGTTTTTAGAAGTATCCATGTTCAACGTTTGTATCTGACACTTGGATACAGGAGGAAATAAACTTCAAGGATCCTCCATATACATGACAAAAAAGAAAAGAAAAACATTATCATGTTTGCTCGTGTTGGCCATAAATCTGCATGTAACACTCACGCATGAGTTTGAATAACATAGTCTAGGAGTGCCTAGGACGACTATACTAGCACGAGTTTGAATAACATATGCTAGGAGTGCCTAGGACTGCACATATTCTTGCCAAAGTAAAACTAAGCCGCAAAGATGCACATCAATTCTAAAATCAATGATGACTAATATTGAGTTGACTAACCATAGCCATAGGGACATCATTTTAGTCATAATTGATTGACTTTAAGTCTCGAGTTAAATGAAAACCTCGTAAGGTAAGGAATTCAAGACCACCAAGAAAAATACGGATTCATGATTCGTTCTTGGATAAAAGCATATACAGGTACAATACAGACAAAGAAATTTCATTACAATAGTGAACGATTAAAGTCAGATCAAGCAGTCGATGGTTCTGGCACTAATTTCCTCAACGAAATCGACGTATCAAGTTTTGGAGACAATGAAATAGTCCCTTTGGATATATGCAATTCGATTATATAGACCACTTGTAACAAATAGATATCTGTCACTTCATTAGATGTTCAATTGACACAAAAGTAAACTGTGTTCATACAAACTGCATGAGTATATTTTAGGGCTGTATTGCATCAATATACGCTAACTAGTAAAGTACGTCACCAGTGAAGCACTGGTACTCTCAAGAAGGATAGTGTAAACATATACATCTTAGCTATATTTCATTTCTCCACCCGGAAATCACAAAGTGAGCTATGAAGTATTTCTCAGTAATTATGAAGCAGCTAAGTGCTCTTACTCTTGCATACCTTAAAAACAGACGACCTGCCATTTCATTTCTTCATTAGTAACATTTTGATATTCATGGCATTGAACACCTATGCTTGCGGTCATGGTAGACCCTCAATATAACAGCAGCAGTTTCTTCAATCACTTTACCAGTAAATTCTGCATGGACAAGTAACAGTAGGTGAGCCCAAGGTTTTCATCAGATAAGCAATATTAAACATGTCAAACATCTTAAACCTTTTAATACCAAATTTCACCATATTTTTTAATCCTCTTTTACTAGGATTCTATAAAATATCTGCATGTCAAAGAATCGAAACAGCTGGGGGAATCAAACAAAAATAAAGCAAAATAATCATCTTTACCGATAACCGGCCAGATAGGATTTTGAGCAAAAAAAACTACGACCAAACTCCAATTTCTCTTTCACATAATCCATCTCCGATAGTTATTCCGTGCTTCGTCACCAAAACCCAAACTCCTAGCTCTTGCTTTTCTAATAGTTTGCAAGACCAAGGATTTAATATTTAAACCAAAAACCTTCTCAGGTTCGTCTTCGAAAAGTCCCTTTGGCAATGCCACCCCTTTCACAATAGGAACATTTGCTACTTTATAGCCTTTCTGTGCTAGATAAATTGATAATGGTGTCTTCCCAGTAGGAGCAAATCCCGTGAGAACAATGTCAACCTTGCATAAGTTTTGAGGTAGAGACGGAGACCCGTCATCCTGCTAGATTGTAAATTCAAATTCGTTCGAAAGAGGGAAGGTCAGAAGGTGAGACATCCAAATGAGCAGCGACGGCCTCTGTAATTGGCCCCAATACATCTGTCGACTGTATACCACACAATTTGCAAGCTTGCTTGGCAAACTCTTCCATGGAAGGATCAGCTAAAGTATAAACAAGCAATGCACCAACCTTGGCTGCCTGCCTGCTTCCGTCAATGTCTCAACATCATCAATCTGAACTTTGCAGATCAAATTATCATTGAATTAATATAAAAAGACACTAATTTCCCAATTTTCCAAACATCAAAAAATGCAACACCAAATTATCATTGAATTAATAAAACTGGAACTAAGTGGGAAAAAAACTTACCCCAGAGAATAGATGGGTATTTACGGGACACACACGCTCCACCAAGCAATGCTCGAACTGCCCCAACGCTGCGTTAACAGAGTGCTCCGCCCTCTATCCAGTTCCATCAGATACCATATAAATTGGCTTCCCCGACGCTGTGGCCTCCACCTCACGATCGCTGTCATATGTCGTTGAAGTGGATTCAAAAGACAAGGTATCACTGGTACGTTGAGCCGAAGTGTTCACCTCAAGCGCCCCAATCCGGTTGCTTGGTCGTTCAAGCTTCTGCCCCGACCTCAAGGCTCGTGCACGGTACCATCTGTTGATCTGTGGGCTACCCTTGACTCTCCGAACTTTGGGTTTGGGATCTGGGTCGGAAACATCGGGCTTGGACGGCGTTGCGGTTGCCC
This sequence comes from Abelmoschus esculentus, assembly GCA_035048815.1. NCBI lineage: Eukaryota > Viridiplantae > Streptophyta > Magnoliopsida > Malvales > Malvaceae > Abelmoschus > Abelmoschus esculentus. The sequence goes on from JAUCBN010000033.1 coordinate 16,832,090, forward strand.
GGAAGTTGAAGGCGGAACAAGGACATGCAAGAATTAAGTTGGACTGAATTGACTTCGTATCAACAAAAAAAAAAGTTTGAGTGGATTGGAAGAATTTGAGATATTGATAAAATTATTCTTACGACGCAGAAAAAGAAAAAGTAAAATAAAAAGTGTCTGAGCCAGGGTTCAAACCGGGGACCTAAAGTGTGTAAGACTAGCGTGATAACCAACTACACCACCCAGGCAGATGGATATTAACTTAGTCTTTTATTTGGAATTGTTTATGACCGGGTTTAAATTTGGTACCTGTTGAAGTAGATTAATTTGTATTTCTAACACGCAACCAGTGAACCGAGGGTACCTTTGTTATATTCAAAAATAATATTTTATATTATTCATTGGAGAAAAAAAGTCTGAAAATATAAAATGCTAGATATAAGATTTATAATTCATCTGAATTTGGTTAAGACACAACTTAAAATCAATCTAAATTAACCTAATAATTAATAGTCTCGTATTCAAATTATTTGGATATGATTTGACTCAAATCCAAAATGATTTTAATTAAATCAATCAAATCCAAATCAATTTAAACTTAATATAGTCCATGCTAAAGTACTAATTTAACCCGATATAATCCGAATTATATATGATTCAACCTAATTTGATCTGATCCGATTTAAAAGTACTTGATTTTACATCCCTTGGCAACTCAACCCACATCTCATATATTTGTATCTATAATTTGTTGTATCTTTTCCTTTGAATTGTCTTAAAAAAAGGAATCTTTGTCAAACGGTTGAATGAATAAAGACGCCATTAAGGTAAAGATCCCCTCACATAGAAAAATTATATCATAAATCAGTTTCACCACGTGCTTATAGGACAGATCAATGATAATTACCTACTTTATCAATTTTTTTATGTCATATTGTTTTCTCTCAAGTGAATCTTCACTTTAAAAGTTGAAAAATAATGAGGTGGATAATTATCATTGGTCAGTCCCATAGATGACGTGGTGAGACTGACCCATGATATAATTTCTTCCCACGAAAAATTATATCATAGGTCAGTTCCACCACGTGTCTATGAGACCGACCAATGATAACTACTCAATTTATCAATTTTTCCATATCATATTAAAGTACTTTATTATGAAAAATGGTATAATGACAAATATAGCTACAAACTTTTATTATTTTTCCACTTTTACCCATTTTTACTGCAAAAATTAAGTTCGATTATTTGATTTTTAAACAAAAATATTCACTAGATAATTAAAATTTCAACAACAATGTTTGTGTAAAACTGTATGTTATCTCCTATATTAGTTTTAAAAAATTATATTAATGAAATACAAGTGGACAAAAAAGCATTCATATCAAAATTATAAAAAAGATAAATTTAGAGGTTAAAAATGTCATTATGTATAAAGAAATCAATAATGTGGACGGCAACGGCTACTGACAAGTGGGCAACTAGGGGCCATTTAATTTCAAAGGGACGGTTTCCGTCAAATAACGACGCTCACCAAACACCAGTAAAACGGAAAGACTAACGGCACCGAGTCCCCTACTGTTTTACTTTTTAGAAAACTATACGGATGGTCACCCAACTATTATTTATTTTCTGTTTTGATTATGTAATAATTTTTTGTTACGATTATCCTTCCTGTTATTTTTTTTGTTTTAATATCATTTATCAAAAACCTAATGGAATCATTAACTTAAGTTTGATATATTATAGTATTTTTTTATTCAATTAATCAGGAGAGAGACTAAAAGAGAAAATTAATGATAATTAGATAAATGAGTTACCAAAACAGAGAAAAAATATAGTTTGGTGACCAACCATGTAATTTTCCGTTACTTTGCAACTACGTTATCTACGTGGCAAATTGTTATTAGTTGGAGAGATCAGGATTTTTGCTATAAATTAATCCCTATATCATTCTTGTTTTCTCACCCCAAAGCATTTCTATTTTCTCGTTGATTTTCTTTCCAGCCAAACAAGATGCAGATCTTCGTTAAGACCTTGACCGGCAAGACAATCACCCTTGAGGTCGAGAGCTCCGACACCATCGACAACGTCAAGGCGAAAATCCAAGACAAGGAAGGGATTCCACCGGACCAACAGCGTCTCATCTTCGCCGGAAAACAACTCGAGGATGGCCGTACCTTGGCCGACTACAACATCCAGAAGGAGTCAACTCTCCACCTCGTCCTCCGTCTTCGTGGAGGCATGCAAATCTTCGTCAAGACCCTCACCGGCAAAACAATCACCTTAGAAGTCGAGAGCTCCGACACCATCGACAACGTGAAGGCCAAGATCCAAGACAAGGAAGGGATCCCACCTGACCAGCAGAGGCTCATCTTTGCCGGTAAGCAACTCGAGGACGGTCGGACTCTGGCCGACTACAACATCCAGAAGGAGTCGACCCTTCATTTGGTTCTGAGGCTTCGCGGTGGGATGCAGATCTTCGTCAAGACTCTGACCGGGAAAACCATTACCCTGGAGGTGGAAAGTTCTGATACGATCGATAATGTCAAGGCGAAGATTCAGGACAAAGAAGGAATTCCCCCAGATCAGCAGAGGTTGATTTTCGCTGGGAAACAATTAGAAGATGGAAGGACTTTGGCTGATTACAATATCCAGAAGGAATCCACCCTTCACCTCGTCCTGCGCCTCCGCGGTGGTTTCTAAGCTCTATCTATGAATATGAATTTCTGGGTTTTCTATGAATGAATGTGATGTCTTGCACTCTTGAGGCCTCATAAATAAATTTATGTTATCTTTATGTTATATCTATCTTATATTATGGTTTCAATTAAATAAAAATTCTATATATTTACCTATACTTGGTATTTCTTAGCTACTTCCATTGTTTCTTCTAGATTCGAACATCAAAGGATTGAACTTTTTCTGGGTTTATTTTTCTTGTTCTGTTTCCCTGTTCTTCAAACACACAACTACACCAGGATCCTCTTCAAAGTTTCAATCATGTTTGTGTTTTGGATTTGAAGATCCTTAGTTTGGAATTCAATCAATATTTGGTTTGCTTTCTTCCTTTTCCAACCAATGGAATCGCCAAATTTTAGCTAAATGGTCTGTATCATTAGGAACTGGATATTGAGAACTTCCTGTGTTCTAGAGAAATTCTCTCAAAGTATAACAACATAAAGTGGCTATATCAGTTTCTTAATGTTGCTGCCCAACTTTATCTCATATCAAAACCAATCTCTTCTCATCAGGTACTTCTCTCTTTGAGATTTTACTTATTCTTTTTTCTGTAAATTTTCAGTAGCACTGATATAAGCCTGCTGTTTCTGTTGATGGCTTTTCAGTACAGATGTTTTAGATTTTCCAAAGCACACACTTTAAATCTGTAGTTTTAATCAAACAGATGTAAACTAAAATAATCCTTTCGTTTGTTTATTATAAAATGATAGATTAAGGTTTTTATTACAAATGATTATCCAACGACAGTTTGGCCGAGTGGTCTAAGGCGCCAGATTTAGGCTCTGGTCCGAAAGGGCGTGGGATCAAATCTCACAGCTGTCATCTTTTTCATCAATCCGAGCTCTGTTTCTCTCCCACTCCAAAAGCTTAGCAATGGCGAGCTCTGGTCTTAAAGAGATAAGTATTTTATTCTTTTATCGTAAAAATATTACGAACTTTTAAAAATAGTATCTTTTATTGATTTTTTTTAGTTAAACTTTTAAATTAAATTAACGATTATTTAAAATTTATTATTGATAAAAATATAAAAAAATATATTTTAAAAACTTTTAATAGAGTAGATTTTAAATATATATTTTATAAAATTTAATTATCTAAAATATTTAATATAATTATAGATAAAGTTTAAAAAATTTAACTTTTAAAAAGTCGACGGAGGGAGTAATAATTTTACTTAAACTACGTTCAACTCTTTATTTTTGGACATTAATATCCAAATAAGATTTTAAGATAATGTAAAAAAAAAAAAACTTGACTAGATTTAAATATACCCTTTTCTAGTTGAATGAGAATTACTCCTTTTAAAAATCCATATATTATTATTATTATTATTATTATTATTATTATTATTATTATTATTATGTTGAATTAAAATAACTACCTACGGCCTATGCATTTTCTCAACTTGGCTTAATGAATCCAAACTTTATTTACTTGGACTTTCAATATAAAAGTTGAAAATGCAAAGGATAAGGATTTAGGTGAGATTTACTTTAGTGGAATTTTAAATGGTGAATTTCAGTAGCTCCATGATGACCTCCAAAATCATAAGAGGATATAATATTACCACTTGGATTTCAATGGGGAAGACAGGGAGACATGTTTCTATAGGTTTAATGGGTGCAATCGAGAGATTACATCATAAATTTTATTTATCACGTTATTCGTGATCCATACAACTAGGTTCGTTTATCTTTAAGTAACTATCTGATAACTACTCACTTACTAATTACACGTAGGAAAAATATGACAATTCACCTTAAAAAATGAGACGAATAAATCTGATTGGTTGAAACCACCGATTCATAATATAATTTCTCTTACGCGATCAAATTTATAAAAAATAAATACTTATTTTTAACTCATTCATTATTGAATTACTGGATTTTGTTATCATTCAATTACCAAATATAGTGTTTACTTAAGATTACTTTATTACGGATCGAATATTGGATCAAATTTTGAAAAAAAAAATAAAATGTATAGATAAAAAGTCAATGAGTTGTCCAATGAAAAGTTAATTATATATATATTTTTAAAAATAGTAAAAACCAACTAATTAAAAACAAAAGGCATCTATAAATTATTTAATATATTAATATGATTACATAATAGTATATGTTTGTAATACCCAAATTTCATCCGAGTACTCAATAATAAATAAGGCCTGAGTAAATATTATATATATAATGAATAAATAATATAACATAAATAAATGAATAAATAATATCCAATAAAAATAAAATATAAATAAATAATAATAATAAAATATAATTATATAAAAAGAAACTTTATTTAATTAACCTGAATTATAATAATAATAATCAAAAGGGGGCCCCACGTTTGGTGGCTTTTGGCCACTTTGAAGAAACGGCAATGAACCGTCCCTAACTTCACGATTTAACTGGGCTTCTTCTTTTGCTTTGGGGGAGGGAAAAACAGGGAGAAACATGGAGAAAACTAAAAGCAGGAGAAACATGGATGCAAATTGTTGCAAGTGCAAGCCAAGCATTGAATGAAGTGAAGAAGACTCAAATGGAATTCCATGACAATTCGTGAGTATAAAAATATTATTTTAATATTAGAATCATTTCTGTAATGCAACATGTTGATTCGGTTTAAGCATGCTTTTCATACTAATATTTATAGATCCATTCTCTCTTATATTATGCTTCCCGATTCATTACTGTAGAATTTTCGAATCAAATCACTTCGTTAAAAATTTGAGATGAAAAGAAATCTGTATTTTTATTCTTGTCGGTGTGATATCGAATTTTCAAAGTAGTGTTCATGTATTTAGCCCTTTTGTTTTATTTAATATTTTATTTATTTATTTTGCATATTTTAAAATCATGTAGTATATTTGTTTAGGAATCACGTAATTTACACTTAGTTAATTGAATTAGAGCTTTTTGGGGGTTAGTCACTCTAATCAAATAAAAGTCTTTTTAGGGTTAGTCACTTTAATTAAATTAGAGCTTTTTTTAGGATTAGTCACTTTAATTAAATAATTAATTAAATAGGGAGACACCTTAGTAACGATGGCGTTCTAATCTTATACTTTGGATACTCTAAGTGGTCAGTATTATGAAATGGTATTATGTTGGCCAAGAGTGTACTTCGGTATCGTATTCGGCGCGTCATCGAAACGTAGAAAATGATAAATAATTTAAGGTTAGAATTTAATAAAATTAATTAGGTAAAGATTAGTAGCACCAATAGAATTATTAATTTTGTTTGGTGTCGAAATGGTAGTGTCCGTACATTCGGATGTTATCATAATACACCCGGTGAAATTAATAATTTAATAGGATTTAAATATTTAAATTGATGGAGCCTTTTTAGGTTAGAACTTAAAATCGACAAGATAATAATTGATCATGCATTTTAAAACCTTTTGGGGCAGAACTTATATTTCTTTAAATACGAGTTAAGGTTTCCTATCTAGAGGACGTCTTATTCAAGCTCGTATTTAAAAGAAATGTATCTTTTTATCCCAAAGGATATTCTTATTCGAGCGATATTTATTTGCCAATAACGAATTAAATTAATATTGTTATTCGAGATGCCAAAATGCCATGTGTAATTAAAAGGTACCGATCTTGGGCGCTTGTAAGGGTCGTTCTTACGCGTAACCGACTCCCGAACCCAAATATTTTTTATGAATCTCTGGTTTGTTTTATGGTGTTTGGCCTACCAAAGTGACCGGTGGCGACTCCAAATTAATTTTAAAATTCAAATGTTTTCAATAAAATTGTTTTTTTTTTCATATTTAAAGGCAATAAATCCGATTTTCCAAAACCAACTCGTCAGGCCATTTTTCACATTTTTTGGTTTTAAAACGGTCGCGACAATATTTATATTTTTTTTTTAATTTGAGTCTTGCGTAAGATAAATATCATTTTTTTATTAATAAAAAATAGAAAAATATACTACCTTTCAAGAATAGTTTTATCAAAAATTAATTCAAAAAAGTTTATAATATTTAAAAGACATGAATAATTCTAAAATTTTAAGGGATATATATATATCCATGATCAATCGCTTAAATTCGTCCCCGATAATAGAGAAATTATATCATAGGTCCGGCCTACCACGTCAGCTGTGGTCTCATCCAATAATAATCACCCACTTCACTATTAATTTTCAACTCATTTTTTTCAACCAATGAATCTTTACTCATAATTTACATGTCATTTTAAAAATATAATTTCTAGAAATTATATTAATTCATGATTGATTAGTATCGAAATGAGTGATTTTTATTGGCTAGGAACCACGGCTAACGTGATAGGCCGGGCCTATGATATAATCTCTCCCGATAACGTCAATTAAATTAAATAAAAATAAATTAATATCTCTTAAATATAATTTCTAAATTTAAATTTTGTATACTGAGATATGATCTTAATTTTATTTTTCTCATCTGAGAAGAAATTCTAGTATTATTTAACCTCTAAAGAAATGACAGCCCCTGGATTCAATAATTCTATTTACCCACTGTGTTCCATTCCATAGAAAATACTACAAGATAATGTATAATTACTACTTTAAAGAGTCATATATTACTGCATGTTGGATTAAAATAAAAACCCTAAATATTTTAAATGATTTTCTTTCAATTATTGCTTAAAAGAATAATATTTAATGAAATTAAAGTTTGAATTTTTTATCTAAAAGGAGAAGGTTTTAGGTGAGATTTACTTTTGTGGGATTTTAAATGGTGACTTTCAGCAGTTTCATGATGGCTTCCAATGTTATAAGAGAATAATGTATTACAACTTGGATATCAATTATTTTAAGTGATTCGAATATAAATTATTTTATCTGTAAAATATATACGTGTTTGCTTATTTAAGACGTGACATATGAGCCAAGGCAGGTGAAAGCTTACTCGCCTACTATGGCCACTACCCATCAGCCTCTATTAGACAAACCAAAATCTTCTAGCACTAAGATTCTCCTAATTTTCACCTTGTTAGCTATCTTATGCTCAGCTGCTTTGGTTACTGTTCGTTTGGTTAGATTTGGTTCCTCTTCTACTGTTATCCCACATCGATTTTGTGAGAAAGCTGTGGACAAGACATCATGTTCGACTTTGCTGTCGGAAATGGCGTCGAATACGACGTTGGAAATGAACGGTGTTGGTCTACTGCAAGCCTTGTTAGAGCAATCCAATGTTCGTATGCGAAAGGCCATCGATGTGGCTAAGAACTTCAAGCATCGGATCAACAATCCTGGACAGCAAGCAGCTCTGGCTGATTGCATGGAATTAATGGAGTTATCCATGGATAGGATCATGGATTCTGTGGCAGCCGTTGGAAGAAACGATGTCACTTCCCGTTCGAATGCTCATTCGTGGCTAAGTGGTGTGCTCACTAACCATGTCACATGCTTGGATGGGCTAGAAGGGTCGGCTCAGACCCTTATGGAGCCGGTGCTTGATGATCTGATATCGAGAGCCAGAGCTTCACTGGCCGTTTTTGTTTCTTCTTCTCCAAGGAAGATGAAACTTGTCGATCCGCTGGTGGTCGATGGATTTCCGTCATGGGTCAGCAGCAAGGACAGGAAGCTGTTACAGTCTTTGCCTAATGAGATTAAACCCAATGTTGTGGTGGCCAAGGATGGGAGTGGCAAGTACAAGACACTAGGAGAAGCTGTTGCAGCAGCACCAAACAAAAGCAACACCAGGTACATAATCTATGTGAAAAAGGGTACTTACAAAGAAAATGTTGAGATTGGAAAAAACAAGAAGAATCTGATGATTGTCGGCGACGGCATGAGTTCGACGATTATCACCGGCAGCCTAAATGTTGTCGACGGATCTACTACCTTCAGATCAGCAACTGTTGGTAAAGATCTCATCATTCTGTAATTCTGTTTCATTACTCTCTGTGACATTATTTGATGTTAATACTTATACATCTCTCAATGGTACTGAAAACAGCTGCTGTTGGCGACGGATTCATGGCCCAAGATATCTGGTTCCAAAACACAGCAGGACCACAAAAGCATCAAGCGGTAGCCCTTCGTGTCGGAGCCGATCAAGTCGTTATAAACCGGTGCCAAATCGATGCTTACCAAGACACTCTTTACACACATTCCAACCGCCAATTCTACAGAGATTCCTACATTACTGGCACAGTGGACTTCATATTTGGTGATGCAGCTGTGGTGTTCCAGAACTGCAAGCTCGTGGCAAGGAAGCCGATGGACAAGCAATCAAACATGGTTACAGCACAAGGCAGAATCGACCCGAACCAAAACACAGGCACTTCGATCCAAAGCTGCAACATTATAGCAAGCTCTGATCTTCAACCAGTTAAAGGCTCCATCAAGACATATTTGGGACGTCCATGGAAGGAGTATTCGAGAACTGTGATCATGCTATCATTCATCGATAATCACATTGACCCTTCAGGGTGGTCAGTTTGGAGTGGGGATTTTGCATTGAAGACATTGTACTACGGCGAGTACATGAACAAGGGACCTGGTGCCGGAACCGGTAAACGAGTGAACTGGCCGGGATATCGTGTGATCACAAGTGCAGCAGAAGCAAATAAATTCACAGTGGCTGCGCTTATACAAGGAGGATCTTGGTTGAAGCCTACTGGAGTCACGTTTACTGAAGGACTGTAAAATAAATAGCTTCGACTTGTTCTGTTTCTGTTTGGAATAAATAAAAAGCCTACCGGCCACTGCTCACTCGCCGTCATCGATCACCATCTACTATAAGCTTCGACGACTGTTGTACCCGAAAACATGTTGTTTCTCCACAAACAACCTTATTACAACATTAAAATACACAAGCTCCGAACATCACCAGATTAAAACAATAAACCAAGCTCCGAACATCACCAGATTAAAACAATAAACCAATCTACATAACCCACAACAAACCCTCTATTCATCAAATTTCATTCTCCCTTCATTTTCTTACATCTTCTTTTTCTTTTCCCTTCCCTTTGTTTCTCGAGAAAGAGTCCCCTCTTTCTATGTTTGATTAGAAGCTCCCTTGTTCCAATATGAAGCATGGGACCTTGCATCAATGCTTCTCTCTTAGATCTTCCACTTTCATTTATTAGGTGCTAGATTATCATAATTTTCTATATGGTTCCTCAATCACATGTGTAATTAATTTTTTTGTCTTAATGAGATAAATAACATAAAAACTTTTCATTAGATAAAAGTACATTTTTTTAGGTTCGATCAAAGAGTTCCTTCAACATATCCATTATCCATCACTGTTTCAACTGGTTGTCGTGTTCCCAGCCCAACATCATGGCTAGTGTCGCGACCTCTTTAAAAAAAACGTCATTTTTAGGGTGAAAAAGTGTTCGACGATTGGTTTTCAAAAATATGAATTTTATTAATCTCGAAAAATCCAAATTTTAGGAAAACATAATTTAATTTTGAAAGAGAGGTTGACTTGGAGTCGCCACCGGCCACTTAGGTAGGCCAGACACCATAAAAATAAACCAGAGATTCGTTTTAAAAATATTGGGTTCGGGAGTCGGTTACGTGTAAGGACGACCCTTACAAACGCCCAAAAATTGGTACCTTGAAAAACATTACGTGGCATTGACATTTTGAAGAAAGATATTAATTTAATTTTCCATTGTTAAACGAACATTATTTGAATTTTGGATATCCTTTTGATTTAGAAGTTACACCACTTATTTTTTATCCTGTTCATTTTAAGTTCTAATCCTAGAAAAGGCTCCATAGTTATTTACCTATTCATTTTTTTAATTCTAAACCTAAGTTTTTATCAAAATTCTAAGTTTTTAATAACAAGGTACACTCTCTAGGTCAGCATAAGATTTACATGCTATGTTACTAAATCTTTCCCTAATTAAATTAATTAATTTAAGCGACTAGTCCCAAAAAGTCTCTAAATTAATTAATTTACGTGGAAATTAAGTGTCACCCTAAACAATTATGCTATATGTTTTTTTTTTAAAAAAAAATACAAGCAAATATATAAATTAAATAAATAAAACAACAAAGAAACTTAATTAGGTTTTATTTAAAACATGAGAACAATGGGAATTATTTCCAAGAGAAACATACCTTTAAGCTTGGCCATGCTTTGAGTTAACGTCACTTCCATGCGCGTGAGGAAGTAATTGATGTATTTCACCCCAGTCACTCAGCATTGAAGTCCTGAAAATGTGTCTCGGCTGCACCCGTGAGACCTACGAATATTCCAGGGAGTCCATGGCCACATCCAAGCTCTAACACTCGTTTTCCCTTAAGAGATAGATGACCATCCTTTTGACTGCTCAGCTAATTCAATAATTTTAGCTGCTACATCATCTGACCGAGGTATCTTGTTCACATGTGCAATTATAAGTGCAACATAGCAGAACTTGTTCAATTCACCACCAGCAGCCGTCATATCACGCACTATTGCTAACACTTGATCCAATCGTCCAGCTGCCGCACATGCATTCATAAGACAAACATAAGTTTGTTCATTTGGCTTCACATCATATCTCTTCATTTCTTCAAGAATCTCAGGGACTAATCCCATGGCCTTCATTTCATCTCTGAAGAAGAGAGCGTCTTGCATGCGAGACCCTCTCATGGTTCCCATAATCAAAGCCTCAAAAGTATCTCTAGTTGGCTGCACTCCATCCAGCATCATATCATCGTAAACATCTCTCAACAGATAATGCCTTCTTTTGGTATTGAGAGAAGTGAGGACGGTGTTGTGCTCAAAGACATTATCAGCATAGTTCCGTTTGGCTTTTTCTGCAGTTTCTGCAGTTACATTGGAAAACTGGCGGCAACCCAGTGCTCGAAGCAGAGTCCTGTTGGGACCGGAGATGGATCGAAAGAGGAACTTCATTGGTGAGAGCATAGTGAAGAACAGTATAGGGTTTTCTTTGCTATGCTTTGATCTAAAAACCCCTCTGTTGCTTCTTAATCTCCACATCTTTTTAAGACAAGAACTCTAAAGTCTCTCCCTCATGAAGGAGCCCCTGGAAACTGCTCTTCTGTTGAGCGGTGGAAATGGAATCGGAACCTGAAGGAGCTAAAGAAGGTGGCGGAGACTCCATCTATATTCGCCGTTGGATTTATTAAAGTAGACGTTGGCGGCGGCGGCGGCGGTTGAGAAGCTACTGACTCTAAATTTAACATGAAAGAAGAGCTTAAACTCCACCATTCTATATTATGAACCTCGGTGCTGCCTTGGGTTGATCCCGAGAACCCAACATACATGAAACCATTAGCCCCCCTGTCGGTTCTTGTCTTGGCCGCGTGCCCCCCTGCACTCTGCCGATTGAACCTCTTTTAAAGGGATTCAAATAAGAATCCTGATCCAACTAAACACAACTCTCCCTAAAAAATTTCTACCAGATCCATATCTTAACAAACCGAAACACTCCCCCTCAATTCCAGCAACCGTTTCCCTCATCCCATGTTTTGTTATTTTTAGTTTTTTTAATTTTTTTTAATTTTTTATTATATTTTCTGTTTTTTATTATTTTTATATTTTTTTATTTATATTTTATTATTATTATTTATTTATTTATTATTATTATTATTTTATTATATACTAAAATTCGTGTCAACAGCTGCCCTTTTTGCTTAATGCTGCGGAGCAGGAGATGGGCAAAGACTGAAAGACACGAATTCTGAAAAAGCACTGAAGCTTGAAGCTCATTTCGAATTTCTTCAAACTTATCATCATGCCCGGAGGCGATCGCCCGGAGGACTTAACATCATGCCCGGAGGACTTACTGATGACCCGGAGGATTTAGGATCGTATTGCCTCCTTGATTGTGCAAACGATATCATCACTCCCGAAGGTGACGGCCCGGAGGACTTAATATCATGCCCGGAGGACTTAATGATGACCCGGAGGATTTAGGATCGTATTGCCCCCTAGATTGTGCAAACGATATCATCACTCCCGAAGGTGATGGCCCGGAGGACTTAACATCATGCCCGGAGGACTTACTGATGACCCGGAGGATTTAACATCATGCCCGGAGGATTTAATAGTGGAATGTGGAGCCGTCCTTCTCAGTACAAAATTCTTCAAGTGCTCGAATAAAAAAGGGTTCCATTCTCCGTATGCACGAATGGATATGCAGGTTCTATTCTCCGAATGCTCGAATAGATAAGCAGGTTCAAAAAGGGTTCCACTCTCCGAATGCACGAATGGATATGCAGGTTATATTCTCCGAATGCTCGAATAGATAAGCAGCTTCAAAAAAAGGGTTCCATTCTCCGAATGCACGAATGGATATGCAGGTTCTATTTTCCGAATGCTCGAATAGATAAGCAACTTCAAAAAAGGGTTCCATTCTCCGAATGCACGAATGGATATGAAGGTTCTATTCTCCGAATGCTCGAATAGATAAGCAGCTTTAAAAAGGGTTCCACTCTCCGAATGCACGAATGGATATGCAGGTTCTGAAATGTCTTTTCTCGAATTTCTTTCCTCTGAAATCTTTTCTTATCCTGATCTGGATTGCTTTGTTAACCTGTAAATTCCTGTTAAAATTAACAACAAAGATATCTTGAGTGCATGAGTTAGCATGTTTTACCATGTGGATGCCTAACCATATGATGCATGAATGTAATTAAAAACCATTAGGGTAACTTCCAACTCCAGGGAAAGCTCATAATTTCTTGCTTTATCTCCTGACATATCTTCTTTGACTGATATGAGAATTCATCTCAAACTCAGGTTCAATTTTCAAAGTCTTCGCTTTTTGCTCTAAAGCGCCTTTTCAGGTTTTTACTTTAGATTTATTCTTTCTTTTCTCGCTTTGTCTCTTTTTCAACAAATGAAGTCTGTCATGATCTTAATGACGCTTGTTCTCGTCTTCAACGTAGGATCTTTACTCTTGTATTCTCAGTCCGCTCTGAAAGAATTCATCATTTCCACTGTTTTGAATTTCTCATGATGGTATGAGGTAGCATTGCCCCACTCAAACCTGGGCATAATTGCCCTATTTTCTCATTCTGATTGTAATAATTTCCACACGTGGGTGAATTGATCCGGCTATATTTTGCCCCAAATAATGGACAATGTTCTCTTTTTGTCCCAAGTTTACTTGGGTCATTTTGTTGCTCTTGCTCAAATGCTTTGACATTTGGAGCTCTAACTGTTCTTCATCATATCTTCATCAACAATTGAGTACTAAGGTCACCTTCCGCTCTGTCCGCACTTAAAGGGTTAGTACATCATAGTAATACCCATGAAATCCTTTGTTTTTTTGCATCTAATCAATTCATCTGCAAGATGCTTGTTAAACGATAAAAAATGCTCAAAATAATATTTTGAAAGCATTGAAAAATTTTGACTGTCATGGCAAACAAAGAAAAAAAATTAGGCCTCTGAATACCAAGTGCAACAAAGCCTTTAAACAAATTTGCAAAGATCAACTCTGATGTGACCATTTTCCAATTTATTAGACTTTCAGGAGAAACATTCCTATTTTTCTAATTCTACCCCGTTTAGGTGACACTCTTTTTCACTAGCTCACCATACCCAATTTTCCTCTTTTTTCTGATCTCGATCAAGCACTAGAAGACCAAAAATCCTTGAAGAAAGGTTAACCCTGATAAGCGGGATATATTCTGAAGACTAACTCTCCTTGTTCCAATACCCGTATATGGTCAAAATGGTCTTTTGTGTAATGTGGGCTATGGTTTATGGCTACCGAAGAAAGGATATATAGGCTCAAATAATTTAAGGGTGATAAATCAAGGATCATTGTGACACTGATCTGAAAATGTTCTGATGAAATACTTTTCTCTTTTCTTTGCGGATCACTCTAGGTTGACCTTTTTTGGGGGGTTCACCCTAGAGGTCATTTCCTTTTTACCACTTCTTTTTCCAAATATTTCACTGAACTTTATGTTCGTTTTTTCTTTCTTGGTTTTGTATTTCACTTTTATTTTCTGCCACTGATTCACAAGGCATCACAACCAAACATATTTGAAATACATTTTCATCCTCTTTTGCCCCCAGTGTAGGGGTGATCCTTGATTTAGGTTGAATTGAAAGAAAAATAACATTAGGCTCAAAGGGGACAACAAATGATATTTTTCTTATTTTCTTTTTTGAGAAGGGAAATCAAGGAATGCCAAATATCATCCCATACTCGGATATAATTAAAGAAAGGAAGACTTCAGTTGGACGAAGTTTTGAGTTATCACTTCATTCAAAGATCTTAGTCAACAATGCTTGAGAGGAAACCACTCAAAATTTGTATGAGATTTTCTCGTGTTTCCTAAACACTCATTAATGTTCTTTTTTTGGCCTAATCCTGCTTATCAGGGCAAAGAGATAGATGATCATCCTTTTGACTGCTCAGCTAATTCAATAATTTTAGCTGCTACATCATCTGATCAAGGTATCTTGTTTACATGTGCAATTATAAGTGCAGCATAGCAGAACTTGTTCAATTCATCACCAGCAGCCGTCATATCACGCACTATTGCTAACACTTGATCCAATCGTCCAGCAGCCGCACATGCATTCATAAGACAAACATAAGTTTGTTCATTTGGCTTCACATCATATCTCTTCATTTCTTCAAGAATCTCAGGGACTAATCCCATGGCCTTCATTTCATCTCTGAAGAAGAGAGCGTCTTGCATGCGAGACCCTCTCATGGTTCCCATAATCAAAGCCTCAAAAGTATCTCTAGTTGGCTGTACTCCATCCAGCATCATATCATCGTAAACATCTCTCAACAGATAATGCCTTCTTTTGGTATTGAGAGAAGTGAGGACGGTGTTGTGCTCAAAAACATTATCAGCATAGTTCCGTTTGGCTTTTTCTGCAGTTTCTGCAGTTACATTGGAAAACTGGCGGCAACCCAGTGCTCGAAGCAGAGTCCTGTTGGGACCGAAGATGGATCGAAAGAGGAACTTCATTGGTGAGAGCATAGTGAAGAACAGTATAGGGTTTTCTTTGCTATGCTTTGATCTAAAAACCCCTCTGTTGCTTCTTAATCTCCACATCTTTTTAAGACAAGAACTCTAAAGTCTCTCCCTCACGAAGGAGCCCCTGGAAACTGCTCTTCTGTTGAGCGGTGGAAATGGAATCGGAACCTGAAGGAGCTAAAGAAGGTGGCGGAGACTCCAGCTATATTCGCCGTTGGGTTTATTAAAGTAGACGTTGGCGGCGACGGCGGCGGTTGAGAAGCTACTGACTCTAAATTTAACATGAAAGAAGAGCTTAAACTCCACCATTCTATATTATGAACCTCGGTGCTGCCTTGGGTTGATCCCGAGAACCCAACATACATGAAATCATTAGCCCCCTGTCGGTTCTTGTCTTGGCCGCGTGCCCCCCTGCACTCTGCCGATTGAACCCCTTTTAAAGGGATTCAAATAAGAATCCTGATCCAACTAAACACAACTCTCCCTAAAAAATTTCTACCAGATCCATATCTTAACAAACCGAAACACTCCCCCTCAATTCCAGCAACCATTTCCCTCATCCCATGTTTTGTTATTTTTAGTTTTTTTAATTTTTTATTATATTTTCTGTTTTTTATTATTTTTATATTTTTTTATTTATATTTTATTATTATTTATTTATTTATTATTATTATTTTATTATATACCTAAAATTCGTGTCAACAGCTAGCAAGATCAAAGGCATCTACAAAGGTTTTAAATCAATTTCTCATATATTTGATGAGTCTCTGATACCGATCAGTTCACATTTTTTTCTTCTTATATCTTCTAATAAAACATATAAACCCGAATCTTTTAAGATAAACATCATATTTTTTCAGTAGGAATACTCGCTTGATCTAAATGTATTGTATTCGAATATTTTTTTTTTTCAATTTTGCATGTGTGATGGGGTTTTGGTTGTAGTTGTTAAGGAGCGAGAGATGGAAATTGGACAGCCGACCGATGTTAAACATGCAGCAGTAGCACACGTTGGTGTGAATCACTCTTCCACTGTTTTCCCAGTTGAGTATGTTCAATTTTTTCAGTTCGGATAGGCTAAACCGAGTTATCTTTCTCTCTTAATTGTTGACTTGGTCTGAAATTCAATACAGATGAATGAATTCAGGTTTGGTCCCGACACAACAACATCAACCGACAACAACAATATTTCTCATGCTACAACTCCATTAATCGACAACACCAAACTTTGTCATCTCACAACTCTTTCAAAACGGTCCTCTCAAGGACCGTATTCTTAAAATCTATCTTCCTTTTATTGAAATTTAAAAAAAAATTATCATATTTTAGTACTTAATTCGATTCAGTTTGATCGAATCATCGAATACTTATTCTTAATCATAAACAATTTAAAATGTTCCTCACCAATACTATTTCATTACAGGTCTTGATCAATCAATAGAATCTCAACCAGCAATAAAGAAGATGAGAAACCGGTCTTGTACAGATCTTTCAAATGTTACAAAGAAACGAAAGAGGAGAAAGAAGAAGAATTCCATTGCCGAGTCTTCTTCCACGAGATCTCGACGAATATCAAGGACGAAGAAAATATCTACTCAATTGAGTTTATCACCCGACATCGAAATATAGATATTATCATGTATGCTTATTTAAGGTCGAATCCGAATTCAAACTCGAAAAATACGAGACTTATCATAGACAAAAGAAGGTATATAGTTTCGTGCACCAAAATTGAATTATATATGTGTTGATGAAAGTTTTGTTGATTCGGATTATTGTGTTGGGATAAAGTTTGTAATCTCTTGTTATGCATGAAAAAGATAATCAATTCCAACACAACAATATAATTCACTTTAACCTGTATTTATAAGCACATGCGAAGCAATAAAGTTTAGGTAAAAAGTAGAAATAAGTATCGAATATCGAGATAAGTTAAATTATTTAAATTTAAAAATAAAAAAATTCTCAAGTATTTAAATTTAAAATTTAAAGGATAAAGTTTAATTTTTTTAAATATTTTTTTTAAAAAATAAGAGTCTCGTTAAAAACTCCTTTACAGTCAACATTAAAAGTTTAATGTTAACCTCTAAAAGAAAAAGAGTACTCATCTATTTATCCATTAATCGCATCGTCAAGTACAGTCTGTTTAATACAACAAGGGTAATTAAAATCAAATAAAACACATAAAAGTTTGTCAAAAGCCCAAGTGCTAACATATGAGCTGCCTTATTTACTGTATGCAAAACAAATTATATCTGAAGATGACGATACCTACGAATCAATTCCTTTACTTTCACTAAATGTTGTGCCAAAATTGATCTGCCTTCCACATTAGAGAGTAGATAATTAATCACATTTGCCGCATCTTCTTCAATTACAGTCGGTTTCCAACCATGATCAAAGATAAATACAATTGTTGAATAGAAAATATGACATTTTATTCTCTCTGCTAATTTCGTATCTTGAAACACTCGAGCACATAATTTCATTCAGTTTAAATGTTAGCGTAAAGTCTTAGCAAATTAGAAGAAAAACAAATTATTTTTTGGGTAACTACACAAATAGTAACTGTACTATGGAGTTGGTATCGAAATAGTCACTATTCTTTAAAAAACGATAAATATACCAGCTAACTATTAAAATGATTCTAATATAATCATCCGACATTAAAAATTAATGGATGAATTATATGGTTGTTAAAAATAAAATAATATAATTAGATATTTAATCTATGTTATTCATATTTTTTTTAATTTAATCTTAATTTTATTCTAACGACCCACGGACACGAAAATAATTCACTCTTTCTTGGACTCGGCAAATACAGTTTAGAACCCTCCAAATTATTTTAAAACTGAACCATAATAATAAATTTATCATAATTATTCATTTATAAATTTCATGATCTCCTTAACAAATGTTAAGAACAAGTTGGTAGGACTTTATGTCAAAGGGTTGAGACATCGGTTAAGAACAATAAAACAACTTAATCATTAATTAAGGAGAATTAGCAGCTTAATCTGCCATGTAAATATATTTAAATTAACGTCCTAAAACATGTGAAAAATGGGAAATTACGAAATTAAAACGACAGTTAATCCAAATACATCGCAAACTTAGAGGATGAGGTTTCAGCTGACTTATTCTAACATTAATTCCACTCTCAGCTGCATCAAAATTATGGATTCAACGTTGCCTCCATCTTCTTTCTATCAACTTCCTCATCATTTCTTCACACTTTCATAGACAGAAATCATAGTGTTACAAACAGTTTCCATTACACTTCAAATTCAACAACTGCCTGCTAAGATAATCAATTGGTTTATCTCTGAGATTCCATCTTTTTTTTGCAATTTCTGGGGTTGAAGATATGAAATTTTCGTGGAAAGTTGTAGCTTTAATGTTGTTTCTGTTTCATACGAGAAATCGTTTCTGTTTAGCTGAAGAAAGTGGTTCTGATTCTAGTTCTACGCTCCCCAAGGGGCAAGAGAGTTGTTCAGGGATATTCATTATGTATAATTTCATTTCTCGAGAAAAAGAATATCCACGTGTAAAGAATGTAACAGCTCAATCATGGGCGTTCAATTCCAGTGTCACGATATTGAACATGGGAACAACCGAGTTGAAGGCATGGAAGATCTTCATCAGGTTTCAGTACAAGGAGATATTAGTTTCTGCAGACGGGGCGGTTTTGACGAGCAGTGTGGATTTCCCGGCTCCTGTAGGCAACGGGACTTACCTCTCCGGATATCCTCAAACAGATCTCGAAACGTCGATCGACACGGCCAATGATTTGTCGAAGATTCAGGCGAAAGTCAAGCTCAAAGGCACGCAGTTTGGTCTCAAGTCACCTAGGAATCCAATGCCTAGAGCACTCAAACTTGCAAATGATGGATACAAATGCCCTTCTCCGACTCATCGGGGTGAATGCTTAAAACCCTTTTTCTATGTATGTTGTTACATAAGTTTTTTCGTAACTATTGCAGCTATGTTACAGAATGTGTATCGTAGGTTATCGAGTTCATCCGTGGAGGTAAACAAAATAGAAACACGATAAATATGCATGTCTTATTTTATGTTGATCTCGTTCGATTTACGTTTTCGCTTACCGATCCTTGTTTCGTATTTTGATTTATTAACATGTGTTGTTCATCCACAGCATCCTCAATGTACGTATGTTGTGTTAAGGACTCAAAGCTTAAAGCTAACAAAACAACAACAAAGTTCTTGCCACGACAAAAGGGTGACCTATTGATTGCATATGATGTCACACAAGCCTACGTAAACAACTACCTCGTGGAGGTAACGATCGAGAACAAGCACCCCTTGGGGCGTCTCGATCATTGGAACCTGACATGGGAATGGAGCAGAGGTGAATTTATAGACAAACTCAAAGGTGCTTATGTGCGTGAACTTGATGTTTCAGACTGTTTAAATGGTCAGGCAGGGAATTACTACGAATCAATGGATTTTTCTTCGGTTCTGAACTGCCAGAAGAACCCCATCATCTTCGACTTACCGCCGGACAAAGCGAACGACACAGAGATGGGGAAGATACCGTATTGTTGTAGAAACGGTACCATTTTGCCAACCACCATGGATATAACCAAATCCAAGTCTGCTTTCCATATGCAAGTGTATAAACTCCCACCTGATTTGAATAGAACAGTTATATACCCTCCTCAAAAGTGGAAAATTGTAGGGATTTTTAATCCGGATTACAAATGTGGGTCACCTATACGAGTTGAGCCAACTAAATTCCCTGATCCGGAAGGTCTCGAGGCTATAAAACCAGCAATCGCGAGCTGGCAAATTGTCTGCAACATCTCGAGTCCAACCAAAGGCAAGTTTCGATGCTGTGTCACGTTCTCGGCTTACTACAACAAGTCCGCTATACCATGCGACACATGTGCCTGTGGGTGTGAAGATGCATTGAAATGTAACCCGAGTAGACAGGCAATGCTCCTTCCAGCCGAGGCACTTCTCGTTCCTTTTAGCAACAGGTCAAAAAAAGCCATAGCTTGGGCATCGATTCACCATTTCCACATCCCCAAGCCATTACCCTGCGGTGATAACTGTGGCGTTAGCGTACACTGGCATGTCTCATCGGTTTATAAACAAGGATGGGCTGCTCGAATGACACTTTTCAACTGGAAAAGGATGCACTTCGAGAACTGGTTCACTGCACTTCAGTTCAAGAAAGCTGGTTCTGGTTACCAAAAGATGTACTCTTTCAATGCAACGTTACTGAGTAAACTCAACAACACCATCTTCGTGCAAGGGATCGAAGGGATGAACTATTTGATTGGATTGAAGAATGGTTCGAACCCAGAAGAAGATCCTGATGTGCCTGGGAAACTGCAGTCTGTTATTACGTTTAAAAAGAAGACAGACCTGGATATATCGAAAGGGTATGGATTCCCCTCGAAGGTGTTTTTCAATGGTGAAGAATGTGCACTTCCTTCACGGATTCCGATTTCGAGTGTCATCCGATTCAGTGTTAATTTATCATTGCTTTTTGTTTGCAAAATTATGAACTTCTTGTTGATACAACATTTCAACTGAGGATTGTGGTCTGATTAACACTTGATTGTAAACTTGTCATAGTTCAGATTTTACGTTAGCTTCATAATTAATAGTAATACATTTTTATTCGTATTTCATAGGAATTCTGATTCAAAGAAAATAACAATAATAGTTACCAACAATCGCTTGATCTAACAGGATCCGAAGGTTATCTAGTTAGGTATGATAATTTACTTGAAATCACCGGGTTTCGACCCGATTGGAGTGGGGTTTTTTATCAACAAAATTGGGTTCGGGTTGACTCGGTTTATTTGAAAAATAAAGTCAAGTGGAGGTCGGATTTAGGGTAAATAATTCTCGACATGATATATTTATATAATATTTAATATTTTTATTGATTTGTCCGAGTCAGGTTTAGTGAAAAAAATATTAATATGTCAAGATCAAGTTATAAATTTTATTATTTTAGATTAGGTTAAGAAAAAATATATATTAAAGTCGTGTTAAAATCAAAGTAGATATTTTAATTTTTGAGTCGGAATCTATCGTCGTCCTGTATGTCTCGCCCTGTCACCGTCCCTATATCCGGTTAAAAAAAAATAAAGAAAATGTCAATAGTTTTAAGTGCTTGAGATTGGATCTAAAGTCTTGATGTTTACCCTTTTTTCTTAAAACATTTTGGGCCTATGGCAATTCACTGTAGAAAAACTTCACATAAGCCCAAACAATAAGGCTTTTCATAGTTCTTTTAGGCCCAATATACTATGTTCTTGTGAATATTAAGATTGAATATTTATCAAGTTGAATCAAATCATGTAAAAAATTAAATTTAAATAAATTGACAAATCATTTTTTTACTCAAATTTTATTTAAAATTTTTAATCAAATTTATAAAATTTGGTTTATTCAAATTAAATAATTAAATTAAAAAAAATTTAGTGGGTCAAATTAAAACTTTATTGGTAATATGATCAAATTTCAAATTAAAGAACATAAATAAAGAATTTATTCGAATTTGATTAATTTCAAATTAACTATGTAGGGACAAGGCTTCACACTCAAAAAATTGAAAAAATAATTA
This sequence comes from Abelmoschus esculentus, assembly GCA_035048815.1. NCBI lineage: Eukaryota > Viridiplantae > Streptophyta > Magnoliopsida > Malvales > Malvaceae > Abelmoschus > Abelmoschus esculentus. The sequence goes on from JAUCBN010000033.1 coordinate 16,854,333, forward strand.
GAATATATACATAATTTTAACTTTAGTCGGAGGTGATAAAAGAGTCATTCGGTTAAAGTTCAGTTCGGTTTATTTCAGGTTTAATTATATTTAATTAATTTGAATGTGGGTCGATTCAGTTCAGTTCAAAGTAAGTTCGGGTATGTGGTGATTTTAGGTCAAGTATTTGGTCGATTCGATTGATTTTTGGATCGATTGATTTTCGATTCGATTTATATCGGGTCGGTTATTTTTTGGTGGGGTAATTTCGGGTTAATGAGAAATTGATCGATTTTAGTAAGATTTTCAAGTTGAGTGATGTTTTTACACCTCATATATGACTTTATATAGCTTGTATATTTAGCTTTGGGTGAGTTGCGTGACATTTCACTTCTTAACTTTTTTATATATTTTCTTTATTTCGACTTATTTTAGATTTGGTTTAAAATTAGTTTAGGTCCATTATGTTTGAGTCTAATTCAACTAAAATTCGGTTTGATTTTTGATTGATTTAATTTATTTCGGACTTTGAATTAAATTTGTGTCATTATATTCAGGTCGATTTTAAATCTAAGATCAAATAAGTCGACTCAAATCCCAATCCTCGGATCAAATTTACAGGATCCTACTTTGCTCGATTTGAAAGATATTTTTTTCCTCAAAAAAGTGTCTAAATTATGTCAAGCAGTACACACTGCCAGTACTTAAAAGAGTGGATGAAATTTAAGCACTTTAAACCTAACCCGTCCTTACCAAAGCTTGCAGAAACCAGTTCTAATTAGGCAAGGCAACCTTATAATTCTTACACCCTTTAATTTACATTTTCTCAATATTCAAACACACACACATCATCTGTCCCTTCAAGGATTCTACCAAACTTGTCTTTGTCACATAACATATGACAACAACCTAGAAGTATGAAAAGGGTGAACATGTTTAATGAAATATCCTCCGTTCTCGACTTAAACGATTGATTCAGTTTCTTCCGTGAGAATTAAAACTAGAAAACGAAGTTGTTAGGCCCCATATCACATATGCCGGAACTCAGGGGTTGATAGTTAACATTTGTTAGACCCCGTGGTATACGATATTCAATGGACATATTGTCTCATGGATCATGAGATGTCGTTTTCGAGATAAATTCTTAAATAAAAGATATAATGAAGGTTGAGTTGTTTAGGATATATTTATCAAAATAGTTGTCATCGATCATAAAGGAAGTTGGTGTGTTGCTTTCTGTAATCTTAATGAACCCTATACTCGAGTATTGATTGAAGTATGGTGAACACATTTAATTTGAAACAATTATATCGTCCACACCCCAACTGGCCCATTCATGTAGGATTGAGCTTCAAAATTTGTAGGGCATGAATCGGTAAATGATTCTCCCCCACCCATTTTGAACTGAGAAGTAGGATTCTCAAATAGGTGAAGACATTGATTGTCTGATTATGGGACCAAACTCTTGCACGAATTGACCACTCGTGAAGCTAATCAATGGAGTTAATAAATGGAAAGTTCAGTGTAGGGTAGTCTGGTAGTGTCCACATTGAAAACTCAGACAGGTGTTTTTTGTGTTCTTATTTTTTCTCCTCTTCAGCTACCTATGATGCCTGAACACTCTTTTCACGTTGTTGAATCCTTCCGTTTCGCTTCACTTTTCGACCGGACCCAACCCGAGTTTCGAACACAAAGAATGTTAGCACCAAGACTGGATTTGATAGATAGATAGATAGATAGATAGATAGATAGATAGATAGATAGATTGCTTTATCATCGGTTTAATCTTCTTGTTCGTTCACTTTGGTATGGCTGAGGAATGGAAACATAACCCCAGACATTGCATGTTCTTGATTAGTTGGTGTTTCGGAATAGTACAGAAATAATAACGTTGGGAAGAATTTCCAGGGCCACATGAAATTAAATTCGCTAACTCAGTTAATGGTCCGGAAAACCTAAAGGAAAAATGTTATAGTAAGGTTCAGGCTTATCGGAAAACATGGCGGAGGGTAGCTATATCATCACTTTATATTGAACTAGCGCTTTCAATATTTGACGTTTCGAATTTAGCGTATATTTTTACCTTGTGTAGGTTTATATCTCAATTCGATACTCGATAAAATTTTATTTAACTTATGCTTATTAAAAGAAAATGTTGTTTTTTTCAACTCGTTACTCGATAAATACGTTTAAAATTTTACGGATAAACAACGTCCGTCTAAGAAAGAGACTGGCTAATTTTTGTTCGAAAATTATGAGATTTGCACCATAGATTTTGGTAGGCATGCATGTATGTTATGGATGCATATGTGTGCACGTATCCACATTATTGTATACATACATATATATATATATATATAATGATTCTGCAATCTACAATCGCAGAACAGCCTGTATTCTTCAGACAGTAATTTCATGGAAGATTTTAGAAGAAATTAAACCGACAGATAAAAATATAATTCAGTTCTTTCAGAAGCACCAATAATTGCTACAAATGGAAGGGAAGATGTCATTTCCATTATCACTCACAATTAAAGCTCTCACCTACCATAAATGCTCTGCAATTAACTCCTTAACTGCGGCCATATCCTCTCCACCTGTTTCTTCAATTCTCTTCATTTTCCCTAATATCTTCTCTCTCCTTGCAGGTCTCTGTCAAAAGATACCATGGGATTTTTCCAGTGACCCCAAACTCTTAAAAACACTCCTTTTCATTCATGTTCCTCAACAGATGTTCAAAAGGGTGTTCTTTCGGTTTTGCCTGTAGCCTATAGGTCGACAACATTGCCATGTTAAGAGAGCGTACAAATAACTGTTGACAACTTGACATTACAGTCTTTATTTTTCTGTTAATTCAACCTAATAAGGAATCCAAAGCCAAGAATCCAACAAGCAAGGAGACAGATATGTATAACTTGTACGGCTGCTGGTTGAGGTTTTAAAAGCATCGGTTGTGTATGTCTCCCAGCATGATGTTTCTAATGTCCGAATTAGAACTGCATTTAAAACGAGAAAACTGTGCTCTATGCTGCTCTCAGGCCCCTTCTCCAATCTCCAATAATCTTTAAGGTAATCTTTTGCTCCTGTTTTCTCCTAGCTTCTTTCACTTCTTCCATGGGGATAGAACAGGTTAGAGAAATCCTTCTCGATAAGTGAACGTCAACTTTTTCAAAGAAAGAGTTTACAGCTCCATGGTTTACTTGCCTTTTAAAAACTTTGTTTATCTTCCTTCTAGACCTCTTTGTACTTTGCTTTTTGTTCTTCTTCTTCCTTTATTATTCCCTGTCGTTGTTCTACTGTTTCTTTCTCCCTTTATTTTACTTGGCCTAACTTATGTTGTTGTCTTGGCAGAACCCAGAAATTCCGTAGGCATTGTTGTTTGAGAATTTTCGTTAGCATGTTTAGCCCCAACTTATTCGAGAGTTCCCATATGTTGGACATGATTCATAGGGCCTCTGAGGGTGAACTCATGGGGAATATCAGGGATGATGATTATGTGATCAAAGCTGGTGCTGAAACCATGGATGCTCCCTCGGGGGACGATCAAGATCCTAACCAACCCCCCAAAAAGAAGAGTTATCATCGTCATACCCAGCGTCAAATCCAGGAGATGGAAGCGTAAGTCTTTTCCAGCTGAGCTACTCGTTGGTTTTTGTCCGTCATTGTTCGTGTTTGGTGAACTAATTCTTTTTTATTTTTGATATTTTGTTGCTCAGATTCTTTAAGGAGTGCCCTCACCCTGATGATAAGCAAAGGAAGGAGCTTAGCCGCGAGCTAGGGTTGGAGCCTTTACAAGTCAAGTTTTGGTTCCAAAACAAGCGCACTCAAATGAAGGTACTGAATATCCATGTCTATGTAGTAAGATTTCCTATCCTGCCTTAACTGCTGACTTTTACCTTCATTAACAGTCCCAACACGAGCGCCATGAAAATGCTATACTGAAGGCTGAGAATGAAAAGCTCCGTGCTGAGAACAATAGGTACAAGGAAGCTCTCAGCAATGCGACATGCCCCAACTGTGGAGGCCCGGCTGCTCTTGGAGAGATGTCATTTGATGAGCAGCATTTGAGAATAGAAAATGCTCGGTTAAGGGAAGAGGTAACAGAAAAATGCTATACACTGACACGTCCTTTATTATTATTATTTGCTTATTATTTGTTCTTCTGTTTCAGATTGATAGGATATCTGGAATAGCTGCTAAATATGTTGGCAAGCCTTTATCTTCCTTTCCTCATCTTTCTTCTCACTTACATTCGCGCTCTGTTGATCTTGGAGCTAGCAATTTTGGGACACAATCAGGATTCGTAGGGGAAATGGACCGCAGTGGTGATCTTCTAAGGTCTGTGTCTGGACCTACAGAAGCGGATAAGCCTATGATTGTTGAGCTTGCTGTTGCTGCAATGGAGGAACTAATCAGATTAGCTCAATCTGGGGAACCATTGTGGGTTCCTAGGAATAATTCCACAGATATGTTGAACGAAGATGAGTACTTAAGAACTTTCCCTAGGGGAATTGGACCAAAACCTTTGGGGTTGAGGTCTGAATCTTCCAGGGAATCAGCAGTCGTCATTATGAATCATGTCAACCTGGTTGAGATTCTCATGGAAGTGGTAGGATTCTTTTCCATGTTTGGTTCCATTACACAAACATTTAGATCCATCCTACTTATTAAAATCATTGATTTTCAGAACCAATGGTCGAGTGTGTTCTGTGGCATTGTTTCAAGGGCTGTGACTCTAGAAGTCCTATCAACTGGTGTTGCAGGAAACTATAACGGTGCTTTGCAAGTGGTAATAATGAGCAGTTCGATTCATTTTTTTTGTTTTTGTTTCGGAACGGCCTTAAGATACGAAACCATGCCTAACATCTTGCATTTTCAGATGACTGCTGAGTTTCAAGTTCCTTCACCACTTGTACCTACTCGGGAAAATTACTTCCTCAGGTACTGTAAGCAGCATATAGACGGAACTTGGGCAGTAGTTGATGTTTCCTTGGATAATTTACGCCCTAATCCCGTGTCCAAGTGTAGAAGAAGACCATCAGGTTGTTTGATCCAAGAATTGCCAAATGGATACTCTAAGGTAAGTCGGTACTCTTTATTTCAACTCGCAGGCATGTATGTATGTATGCATGCATGTCATATTTTCATGATACTTCAGGTTACATGGGTTGAGCATGTAGAAGTGGATGATAGAGCTGTCCACAACATATACAGACCAGTAATTAACTCCGGTCTAGCTTTCGGAGCCAAACGTTGGCTGGCGACATTAGATCGACAGTGCGAACGTCTGGCGAGTTCAATGGCCAGTAACATTCCAGCCGGGGATCTATGTGGTAAAACAATATTTACCACCTTATTCTCTTACAGATACTTATAATTGGAATGCAGTGCACTACTTCATGTGCCTCTGATGTTACCATTCCGATTACTAATTGATCTCTGCAGTTATAACAAGTTCAGAAGGGAGGAAGAGTATGTTGAAGTTGGCAGAAAGGATGGTGACTAGCTTTTGTACCGGCGTCGGTGCTTCTACGGCCCATGCTTGGACTACACTATCACCGACAGGTTCCGATGATGTACGGGTTATGACACGGAAGAGTACGGATGATCCAAGCCGGCCTCCTGGTATTGTGCTTAGTGCAGCAACTTCCTTCTGGATACCAGTTTCACCAAAAAGGGCATTTGATTTCCTAAGGGATGAGAACTCCCGAAGTGAGGTACATTAATCTTCCGATGGAGAATTCGATCATTTTCCGGTTAGAACATGATACTAATTTCCAAATTTTTAACCTGAATTTCCAGTGGGATATCCTATCAAACGGTGGCCTAGTTCAAGAAATGGCTCACATAGCCAATGGTCGTGATCCAGGCAACTGTGTCTCTTTACTTCGAGTAAATGTAAGTTGGCAATGGCAGGTAACATTTCCACAAAAATCATCCATTAAAGCTAACATTTCTGATTGTAAACCAATCTGCAGAGTGCAAACTCTAGCCAAAGCAACATGTTGATACTTCAAGAGAGCTGCACTGATGCCACAGGGTCCTATGTGATATATGCCCCGGTCGATATCGTTGCCATGAACATCGTCTTAAGCGGTGGTGACCCAGATTATGTCGCGCTACTGCCATCCGGTTTCGCAATTCTTCCTGATGGTCCCGGACATAATGGAGGAGGAATTCTCGATATCGGTTCAGGTGGCTCCCTCCTTACGGTTGCCTTCCAGATTTTAGTCGATTCCGTTCCACCGGCAAAGCTTTCTCTCGGATCAGTGGCTACCGTCAATAGTCTAATTAAATGCACTGTCGAAAGGATCAAAGCTGCCGTGATATGCAAGAATGCTTAGTAATCGAGTTAGATATGGTAGGAGAAATCACCATTTTCTGACCGTAGGGGCTAAGTCTGAGACTAAGTTTAATGTAGGAGTGAACTTACACTATTAAAATTTGGGGAAACTACATAAATAGTCCCTGATTATGATTTAATTCTTTTTGCATCCCTCAAATATCATAAGTTATAAATTGATCATCGATTTAAAAAAGTAATAAATTAATCTGACTTCGTTAAAAATTTAACAAATAATGATGTGATAATTAATATAAATAGATATAATTACATAATTAACCCTCAGATTCTATATTTATTTTAATTTGATATTAATTCTAAAAAATAACATATATAATTTTAATAATCTATTAATTTAGTACATTTTTTTATTTCATATCTCCTTTAATTCTTTGATTCAAACCCGGTAATTATTACCATTATTAAGCTTTAGTTCCTCAAAACCATTGTTTCCATAACACTACCAACAAAAAAGGGGAAGCACCTATCTATCCATCTACGAGTAAAAATCTTCTGCTTTTTTATTATGTTTTTTTATGTATTCTATTGAAAAAAAATTAAATTTTAAACTTTAATCCTTATTTTCTATATCTTAAGTTCTATCCCTATCTTTAATTCCCTAAATCTAACCACAACCATAGCCTTAAACCCTAAACCTCTAATTTAAAGCGGAGACACAAATAAAAGCATGGGAGAGAAGCAGACGATTTTCGCCCCGCATCAACATTAAGTAACATAATGATATATAAAATATCGGGTAAGTCAAAAAATTTTATTCCTAAATCGATTATACCCCAATTCCGACTATTTTATATTTTAAATTGATCCAACTCGATCCGACCTAAAACCCAAAAATATCTTAAAAAATAACTATCGAATTAGATCAGGTCAAAAACTATCAAATTCAGATTTTTTTCATCCCTAATTATATATGCTCAAAACCACCTTGCCTCCATGCAAGCATCAACCAAACTTCCCTATGAATCTTTGATGCTGATGTTGGATCTTTGATTCTTATCTCAGAAAATGGAAACAATACTTACTCCCTACCATGTCCCAAATCCCAACCTTGAGAAAACAATAATGTCACGTGTGTCTGTGGCAATACTCATTTACCTTAGCTGCAGCCTGCAGGATTATAGCAGACCAATCGATTATATATGAAGAAATTAAATAAAGCAGTAGTTCAACATACTTATTTTATATAATATTGTCATCTGCCACCTTCAACTTGTCTCCACGTGATATAATCATACAGGACCAAAAGTAGTTGAAACTAATTACTGCATCCCTGCCTGCTGTAGAATTCAATTTTCATCCAAGCAGGCAGTACCATTTTGCTGCATTTCATGGTGGTGCTGAATTCCGAGCCTTCTCTTGTTTTCAGCCATTGCTTCTGTATTTTAACCATCTTTTACATTTACACAAGCGTGTTTAAAAAAGTTGTAAAATGATGTCCTTAAAAAAGAAAATTTTCCATCCATCGATGCTGTCAGCTGCAATCAAAGGTGAGTTACTATGGTGACGCATGGTTGAGCCCCAAGACAGCTGTAGCAGCTACCGGTGGAGCCTGACTGCCGCTGCTGCTGCCTGCACGATAATCGAGGACATGGTAACAAATATAAACACTCAAACAGATTACTGCAGACTGCAGCAGCCATTAATATTTTTTTTGTAGAAAGAACAGGTGCAATAATCTTCTGGAACATGTCGGAGAGAGTTAACGATTATCAGACAGTTTTGCAGGAATTAGTTATTCATAACATTGAGTGGGTGGAAATGTTAATTAATAGAAACCAAGGTGGCAGAACTTGCCTGATGCCTCTCTTCTTCTTGCTTCACTTTGTTTTCCTGTATGCATTTCTTCCGGTCTAAAATTGTACATACCTAGTTTACTACTTGGATCTTCCGGTCCAAAAATGGATTTGCCAAATAAATATCATCGACGAGTACAAATCGTCTACTTCTTTCTCTTTCTTATATTCTATTTGTACTTCTGTTTTAAATTAGAGGGTTTAGAGTATAAAGTCTACTTCTTTTTCTTTCTCATGTTCTATTTATACCTCCGCTTTAAATTAAAGGTTTAGAGTATAAAATTTAAGATTAGGTGTTGTAATTAAGGTTTAGGTTATTAGAGGTAGAATGTATTTTTTAAAATATAGGGTTTAGAATATAGAAAATAAATATTAGGGTTTAAAATTTAATCTTTTAGAAATTATGAGACAGAGGATTTTTACTCCAATGTTTCATGTTAAACTTATAATTAAACAAATTCCAAATTGTATATACTATTATTAGATTTAAAAGTATTATAATTTTTCAAATAAAGATAAGTTTAGAACAGACAACTCTTGAATTATTATTAAAAATCTTTAAGGATTGAACATGTAATTAAATAAAATTACAATTTTACTTGGTTTTCTTCTTTCTTCCATTTGTTTGGTTGTGCCATGAACTAATTGTTATACAATCTTTGAATACAGCAGGCTTCTTCCTATGTGACAGTGATACCACTTCACTTGGACCTTTCTGTTCATACATAAAATACAAGCCAGAAAAGGAACAGAAGCAGATCAATATTTTAATCGAGGACAATAACAAACATTAAGAGAGACAAATTCAACAATTCAGTAGGTTACTTAGGGAACAAAACTAACCAAAGATCACATCCAGAAGGAGGTTACACGAAAAGTTCGAATCATAAGGCTAAAGGAACTGAATCTGTAGTCTGTTGCTGCTTCAATCAGAGAGACTTTTTTAACAGCATCTGCAAATTGAAGCTTTCCATGTGACCCTGCAGAAATATCACAAGGGAAGGAAAAGGAACAAAAACAAAGAGACACGAAAACATAAGTCAATTATCGTGAATTCCTCGACATCAAGTTCAGGAAATACATACAGGGTTAAAACTCGAAATGGCTCGGTGAATGAACAGTGATACCCACCCACCCCCATAACATTTTTAAGATGCTAGCTGCATCACTACTGTAGACATGATAAACGAATGTTTAAAATGTTCCTCTGGATGTTTTTGCAGGAAAGAAACAAGGAGAATGCAACAAAACTTAGGTTCCAATGGAATCTGTAACCTCTTTTGCTGCAATGTGCAAAGTACAAGTTCAACTATACATGTACAGGGTTTTGGCATGTGGTCAAGCTACTGCAAAGACCAGCGCTAACATAGAACTTAGAAAGAGCATACCACTAACATGAAACTCAAACCAAGTTACATAAAAACTTAGACGCCGATCTACTAAGTTTAACTCCGCAATCTTTTTCTTTGACTATTGTCCTCAGGATTTCCCTGCAAGCAACAAGAAGAAAGATATAAGACAAAATGAACAAGATACATATATGTAGATATATACATAGCCTGACACAACATCCTCTCAGCATCTAGACAAGCAAGGAATAAGATGATCAAAACATGTCTATAATTGCAGGAAACAAGAGGCTACATGCAGTTATAATATTGAGGTGTCACTCGTGGTAATTTCTATATTCCTGAAAACAAATAAGCCAGATAAAAACTTATCTCCCTTCACACCGCTGATCAAACTCCCACAATGTAATGCTAAAAGATATAAATGAGAAGCATCCCATCCATGTTCACTTAAATTTTTTTATCAGTATTCAATTCCACAAAAGATCTTCTTTCAATGATTTACACAAAAATCACATTTCAGCCTGAACTGAAAAGGGAATTGAATATGATAAAATAACAGAAATGGTCTACTAAAAGATGATATTGGCAAAAAGGAAAAGAAATATGGAAATGTAATTTAGATTTAAAATAAAAATACATACCCCATCATACCCTACAAAATCTTCAGGGGGAACCACACTAGATTCTGACCTGCATTTAGCATGCACTATGGGACCTAACTGTGATCTATCAATGCCTTCCACTGATCCATTAGGTGCATTCATGTAGACAGCCCCCCTATACATCCACTCCTCTGTTTCATCACTATAAAAATCATCAAAAGGCTCAGCACATAATGCACATATGCTCTGATCTTCATCAGCAGGAACTGCCAATTCTTCATCATCCTTCTTTTCTACAATGTCCTCGGTGGGCAAAAACCCAGGAACTGCATCAGTCCCCAAAGCTTCCGCACCACTAAGCCACATACTAGAACTCACAAACCACTTCCGGGAAGGTTTCTGCTTACGATTCTTAGACATCCGGTTTTTTGTCACATGCCAATCCATGTGAGTACTATGCTCCTCTTGGAACTTGAACCGAAGGCCACATGTTGTGCACTGCCTTGGAAGATCAGTATATAAACCACTTATAGCAGACTCATGCCACACCTTGAGGAGGTCTGCATCAAACTCGAGTCCCACAGAATCCTACAAAATGAATTGCTTCATTGAGATACAATCTCATTGGCCAGGGAACACATACACCACAGAACTTTATCTAAATAAGTACCTGTATGGGAGTTGGTTTCGTAAGCGAAATCAAACCTTGAGCCATGAGGGAACTAATCAAACCAGTAAATCCACCACCCTGAGGTTGTTTAGGAAGCAGTGGACCTGCATTTTGAGTCCCATGCATCATTTGAGATGCTGGGGGAGGACCATGAGGGAGACGTGGCATGGCTCCTGCCTGGAAATGTAATGAGCCAATGGGCATATTTGGGACCGATAAAGGAGGCTGTGCAAGAAAATTGGGTTAGATGGGACCATACTGATAACAGCACTATGCATTGGGAAAGTGTAACCATGATTCAAAGATGGTGCCAATAAGTGAGGTGGCAATGGTCCAGTTGCAGATGAAAGGAAAACATCACGAACCTCATGAGGAAAGTGTGGTTGCAAAGAAGTTCCATGCAACGAGTTTCGCTGTTGCAATGCATGACGTTGTCCAGGAAATTGTGGCGCTGTTGTCAAGCTTTGATCCTTGCTTTCAAAACTATCAAACTGTTCATGCATATACGGATGTTTGTTTTGAACCTGATTCATGACAGCACTGATAGGAGTCTCAAAATGACTCCTTCCATGCTGCTGCAATGAATGGTTAGAAAGCACAATCGGTGGCTGAGATCTTGGCACAAGAGCTGGAGGCCTAACAAACTGTGAACCACCCTCTGGTAATTTCTCAATAAGAGAGACAATTTTGTCACCACCTAAGGAGGATGTAGCACTAGCTGAAAAGGGTATCTGGAAATTCCTTCCTATTCCTTTGGCATGAAGATGATATGGTGACTGGGACAAAGGGTATGAGGCACTCCAAGCATCCCGAGGATAACACGAACGTTGAATCTGATTTAACCCATGACCCAACTGCAAAAAACATATTAAAACGAGTAAATGAAAAATGGAATATATATACAACATAAGTGTCATATACAGAAGAAAGACACTGCAAATCCATAAATTGATAAAGAAAATGGCGTTCGGAAATCAAGAATGGACAAAAAACAGAGAAATGAAAAGCATAGAAAGCCAAACAGGCTGCACCAGGACACAAACCCACATGATTTATGAGACTTTATTGTTGAATCAACTAAAAAAAATTAGAGGTCGGTTGTAGCAAATATCAATTGTGATGAAAAATTAGAAATAGCCACCAGTCTACATAAGTAGAAAAAAGAGAGGGCGAGGAAACAAGCTTTTCTAAGTACATGTATATCTTGAGTTGTATTAATACTAAGAAGGATGATTTAACAACAAAGGGAACAGAAAAAAGTTGAACTAGCATACACTCAGGGAAGGAACTGCATCTTCGGGAATTGTTGAAGAATCATCAAGGGGGCGACCGTTCCTGCTATTAGATTCTAATCCAGCAGGTCTTGCTCCAATGCTTCCAAAAGTTGGAACAGATGACACTGAAAATTCATTGCTCCTTCGATCTGCTAATGTCGGGCTCATATCTTCCCAATCAAACTCTTCCTCTTCAGTATTCTTCCATGATCTTGGAGCCATCTTATTGCCCATTCCATTTACATCCAGCCGTTCAACCTGTACATGCTTGCTGTTAGACATTCCTTGTCCTCTATCATTACCATATGCATCTATTAAAGCCCTGAGTGTTTGACGCTCATTTCCATTACTAAGTTTGTATGCATTCACAGAACTTTCAGAAGAACTACAGTTATTGCCACAAAATTGCTTCTTCTGCCACTCCCTTGTTTCCTCATCTTTGATGGTTCCTCTTCCATGTGCAAAATCAAAGTCAGGTCGCGATGGAGAGGCTATCTCAGCAAACGTTCTAGGAGAATCATCTGATGGAAGATCATCAACTTCTGATTTCAAAAGTCTGTCAGAACCAATCATTGATGGTGAGAAGGGTCTTGAAACTCTGGAAGCTGAAGAAAGTTGTGGCTTGTTAACCCCAATTGCAACAGAAGTACGCCCAACATTTCCAGTTGAGCTCAATCTTTGCACACCAATATGTGCGGATGGAACTTCAGTATGATCAGAATCAAATTCATCATATCCAATGGTATGTTTTTGACCATATAATCTTTTACCAGAAGACATGCCTCTTACATGCCGAGTATTCTGCAATGATTGAGAACATTTCACACTTCAAATGCTATTCTGTACAAAGCAAGCATAAATAGATGCATCTACAATGACAGGCAATCGTATGTTTTAAAAATATTTCCCAAGTCCCAACATGTTTATCAGTCAGCTAACAATACTAATCAATGGGAAAAAAAAGAAAGTGATTCGCGTCAAAAGAAAGCCATTCTAAACAAAATTTAACAAGAAAAAGAAGCGCAAGGCTTAGCGTTAGAGTTTAGATTGCAAGTTTCTTAAAGTAATTGCACTTATAGATTGCTTGCTCTTCTTCATCTCGATGTTCAAGAACTAGAAAACTTGATATCATGCTGCTAACCAACACTGAACTGATGAAAAAAATAAGCTGTATTTTCACTTGCTGCAGGAAAATGTTAAGCTCCCGTCTCATAACAATGTTCCAACTAATTCTCAGCAAATAACTTAACAAAAAGAAATCTTAATATAACAATTGCCGTTAACATCCCAGCAACTCTACCCCTCATTCCAGGTTTTATCACTTTCCTTACGTACCAAAAGCAATTCTGTCAAGAAGGACCTATAACTGCTAGCAGCATCTAATTCAAAGAAAAATACAAAAGAAAAACATGATTTGCAATTATATCCTAAACAGTGCATGTGCAAACAACTACAGACTGGAGCAATGCGCAAGAATCTAACAGAGGATACAAAGAACAGAGTTTTGCATCACTTACACTATCTGCAACTGACTGTTGTTCCAACTGCCGCAAGTACTTAGGATTAACATGTATGCCATGTGCTGGATGAGGCGATTCGGAAGTCTGCAAGGAAGTTACAGCAGACGATTGTAGGTTTGCTGATTGAGAAAATTGCAACTGCATCGAGATTCTACGGAGGACAGTAGGCGGAAACACTGTGGACCATGTGCCAAATAAATGGCGCATTGCAGGATGCAAGTTAGGATTAACTTGCCTGTATGCCTCACAAAATACCTAAGAAAATGAAAATCAAAGTAATTAACTAAATAGATAATTGATATCCAGCTAATAGTAAAGAAATCAACTTCATCAAAATATATATATATATATATATATATATATATATATATATCGCCATTTGACTCACCTCTGGCAAGCGGGAAGAGAAATGCCTAACATATTCTCGGCCAATGTTTTTCACAATGCTATCTAATAGATATAAAGAAGGAAGTTTCTGCTCAACTGGAACCTGAAAACAATAAATTTGAAATTGATTTTTAAAATGTTCAAATTACTTGGCAGGTACAACGGAAAACCTAATTCAAACTAACCTCAACAATTCGTGCACAAATAGCATCGGCAATGCCTTCGCCGTGCTCTCGCTGTTCACCGGCGATGATCGTGAGATCAGTAATTATCGGCTTTGAATTGAAAGTTAATTCCGATAACACAATCTCGTAGAGCTGAACAATCTCATCCGTAGTCAGCGTTGCCCCCACATCGACATCGGCAACACCGCCGGAATCCCCAAGTTCATCTTCCCTTTGCTTCAATAAAGCCTTAAACCGTTCCAATATCGAGGGAAGTTGCTTTTGCGCTAGTTCATTGGACATGGCGATGCGGTTATTGCTGCCGTTGTTATTGGTTTAGGGGGTAAGATGAGAAAATCCTAGGGTTTTCACCGGGAAAGAGCGGTTTTCTCTGATTCCATGCATGTGTCAGAGAAACAATTAGCCAAAATGGCAAAGGGATTAGGGGTCGCGGGCAATCGTGAAACGACGAGGATTAAATTAGAGTTTTTGTTGCCAGCATCGAACAATAAACAGATGCTGTTTTAGCTTGTTACAAATATGAGCCTGGTGCTTTTCGTTTTCCTTCTTTCTGAGACGAGAAGATAATAATTAGGATAAATTATACGGATAGCCACTATATTATTATGGGGTTGGTATCGAAATGACCATAATGCTTTAAAAAGAATCAAATACACCGGTAAATTATTATTTTAGTATTAAAATAACCACCGATTGTTAAAAATTAACGGATTGATAACGTGGCCGTTAAAATTAAAATAGAATAATTACATATTTACTCCCTGATATTCATATATTTTCTTAATTTAATCCTATTTTATTATAATAAAATAATATAATTATTTAATTAGGTGATGACAACACCGGATTAAAGAGGAAAACAAAATTGACAATAGATGCACTACAGGGTTTTGAACCTTCAACATAAGAAACCATTGCCCAAGGACAAAACCACTGCACCAAGTTAATCTACTTAAACTATAACCCTTCAACCTATATATATCGCATACGTTTTATTTGAATATACAAAATTTTTTATTCGAATATCTTTTATTCGAAAATTTTATTAATTTGTATTCGAATGATTTCAAATTAATAAAATTTGAGTTATTCAAATAAAATTTTATTTATTATTCAAATAATTTTTATTCGAATAGTTTCAAATTAATAAAATTTTTGAATAAAAAATATTCGAATAAAAAAATTCGTATATTCGAATAATAAATATACGAATTAAAATATTCGTATAATATATATTCGAATAAAAATCATAAATATTTAAATAAAAATCATAAATATTTGAATATTTGGATTTAAAAATAATTTTATTCAAAATATTTATTATACGAATATTTATATTTGTATATTTATTATTCGAATATTTTCATTTGAATATCCAAAAAAGTTTATTCGAATATTTAAAAGCTAAATATTTTATTCAAATATTTTAATTAAATTAAAAATTAAATTTAAGATTTTGTGTGAATAAATATAAAAAACGTATGCCATATATATATGTTGAAGGGCTTTATGTTAAGTAGATTAGCTTGGTGCAGTGGTTTGGTTCTTGGGCAATTGCTCCTTAGGTTGTAGGTTTAACACCCTATAGTAGCATCCATCGTTAATTTTGTTTTCCTCTTTAATCTGTTACCACGTGTTACCACCTTATTAAATAATTATATTATTTTATTATAATAAAATAGGATTAGATTAAGAAAATGTATGAATATCAGGGAGTAAATGTGTAATTATTTCATTTTAATTTTAACAGCCACGTCATCAATCCGTTAATTTTTAACGGTCGGTGGTTATTTTAATACTAAAATAATAATTCACCTGTGTATTTGATTCTTTTTAAAGTATTGTGGTCATTTCGATACCAACCCCATAATATAGTGGCTATCTGTGTAGTTTACCCTAATAATTATTAGGGTAAGCTATTCCGATAACCATCAAACTAATTAATATATCTATTTTGATTATTAAATTATTAAATTCGTTAATCAGATTATTTAATTTATTAGATTAATTTATTTTAATCATTATTATTAAATCTTAATGAAGAAAGTGATGTACCAGTAAAATAAGATAAATATAAAATAACTTAATTTTGGTGGACTCAAACTAGAATTGAAAGCTTGAAATTGTTTGTTATATATATATATATATATATATATATATATATATATAATTTTGTATTCTTTTATCACAAAATTGTTCTTGGTTTAGTGATAAAGGCGTGTGACTTACTTTTTCGGGTTTGTAAAATTAGGTTCGGTTAATAATTAATATATTATTTTGGTTAACCGGTAAATTTGAGTTAAGCAATTTTTGACCCTAAATCGTAATCATTCAATCGGTTAATCGTTTATCTAATTAACCAAAAAAATCGGTTTGGTTCAGTTTGGGTAACATATTTTTTATTTAATTTATTAAAATATATAATTTAATAATATCTTAGAAAAAATATATACTTTTAAATAAATGACACATGTTGTTATTATTTTTTTTTTAATTCCAACAAGATAAATGTTTAAATTTTATAAAATAAAATTATACGTTTATTTTTGGAATAAAATCTAATTTTTTTTTAATATAAAATATATTATATAACCAGTTGGTTACCCGGTTATTCCTAAACTATAAAACCGTAACCGAACTGGTTTGTACATAAAAAATAAAAACTTGAACTAAAATTAATTTTTCGTTACTGTTTTTTCGGATTTCGAAATCAATTTCGATTTTTCGTTTTTTTTTCACACCCATACTTGCTCTAAATTTACCTTGGTTTGGATTCCTAAAGTTAAACTACTTTGTATTTATTTTTATACAATTAAATGATATACGTTATCATTTAATTAAAAAATAAATTTATTAAAAATAAATAATTTATTTTATAAATTAAAATTAAGATAAAAATAATAGATTAAGTAAATAACGAAATCAAATATGTGGAGTAACATAAACTACCTTAATTCATGAACAAAGGAAGTGATAACTATAAAAGAAGTGATTAAATAGAACCATTAACTATACTTCTTAAAAGAAGTGAACATGCGGAACGTTCGGTGAATCGTTTGGCGAGAAGTTTGTTTATGTTCGTTTATTTATTAAATGAACGAATATGAACAAGATTTTTCGTTCGTTTAGTTAAACGAACGAACATGAACAAAGGGCTCGTTCGTTCATTTATGTTCGTGAACGTTCGGTAATCTGTTCGTTTATGTTCGTTCATTTATGTTCGTTCGTTTATGTTCGTTCATTTATGTTCGTTTAAATTTATTCACATATATCTGAGGGTGAGCATTAGATCAAATAAGTCGAGTCAAAAAATTTTGAGTTACTCGAGTTGATAAGTTTTATTTTATGACTCGTTAAAAAACTTCCTTGTTATAGACTAGGGTGTTTATTGTTCTGTTAAACCAAGTTAATGAATCGAACCAAAACAAAACTAGTTAATCAGTTAAATTTTAGGTTTTATCTAATAATTAAGAGTTTTTTTAAATTTTAATTACCGACTAATTCGGTTTAAAATCAGTTAATTAGCTGAATTAATCAAATTAATCTAAAATATAAATATTTAGCATATTATATGTGTTATTTATGTTCGTTCGTTTACGTTCGTTTATGTTCATTTATGTTCGTTCGTTTACGTTCGTTTATGTTCATTTATATTCGTTCGTTTACGTTCGTTTATTTTATTTATGTTCGTTTGCTTACGTTCGTTTATGTTCGTTCATTTACGTTCGTTTATCATTTAAACGAACGAACATAAACGAACATGAATAAGCTACAATCCTTAACGAACGAACACGAACAAGAAAATTTATGTTCGTGTTCGTTCGTTTGTTCGGTTAAAGTTAAACGAACGAACATGAACACACTCTCATTTGTGTTCGTTCGGTTCGTTTACAACCCTAAATGTAGTAGGTTATTAATTAACCTATAACCAAATTATTGATTTTCTTTTAATGATTAATTAATAGCGATTAATTATTTTTAATGATTAATTTATTGTTAAAAAATTTTAATAATTGTTATTACGATTAATCAATTGTTCAGACTAAACAGTACAATTAATTGATCATAAATATCTTTAAATAAAAAAAAGATGACAATGAAATAAAGTGGATAAATTTTTAATTAAACCAATTCCGACCCAAAACTCAGGAGTTTTATCTCGACTTGACTCGGACTGACGCGATATTTTTTAAAATATTTCATCTGCCTGAACACATCCTATCCTGATATTTTGAATGAGAATAGGATCCGATTCGATCCACTCCATCAATCACATTTTCCAATATTTTCTCACATATTCTCAGATTTTCTTAGATACCAAACAGCCTCAACAAATCTGAAATTTTTTTTAAAAAAACAACAGTATGAAAGAGATAAGCAAGAAAGAACGTGCAAACATCGACAAAACCAAACATGAAAAATGAAAGAAAAAAAACATATAAAAGAAGGAGATCGGAAGTTTATCTCCTTAAATCTTGATTCACCATAAAATTCAGATAATGATGAGTGGAGAGACTGAAAAATGAAACTAAACTTCAAAAAAATCAAATCGATTATCAAATAAACCACTAAAATCAGCAGGAAAACAAAAAAATAAAGAAATCAAGAGAAATAAATGAAGATGAAAAATGAAAGAAAAATAAAGAGAAGTGGAAGAGAAAGCATGAAAGGCGGCAGAGAGATTGAAAAATGAGAGTTAGAAAAATTTTGACATATATATAGTCAATGGCAATTGTGTAAATATAATAAAAATTTATATATTAAATATATCGAATCGGAAAATTTTTATCATACTTTCATGTCTTAACTATATTTTTTTTAAAACTTGTCGTGCCCCAAACAATTATAGATTTATATTGAAATTTAATTATAAAAAATATAATTATCACGATTATTATTATAATGATGATCAAATAAAGTACATCACGATTACTTGTCTTAATAATATCGTATAAAAATTATCACAAAAATTTAATATTTAGGTAATATTATTTACAATCATGATTTATTTATTATTAAAAATATATATTTTTGTAGTTTTAGGGTTGATTTATTGATATAAATCGTATGTTTTTTTATTATGTCTTTATTGATGCTCTACTTTAAAATTATAAGACATGATTAAGATTTAAGAAATCAAAGATAGGGTGTTCTTTTTAGGGCTTAGGTATAAACAAGGGCGGTTCAAAAATTTCGGGGCCCCTGTGCAATTTATTAAAATATGACCCTTAGAAATAATTGTCCATAACTTTTGCTAGTTATAAAATTGTAACCCTTAGAAGCAAATGTCCTTTCTAGGTCCCCTGTGCGATTATTTCTATTGTGCCTATCCAAAACTTCACTAGTTCTATAGAAACAATAATAATAAGAATAATCAATAAGATTCTATAATCGATTATCGTATTTAAGAAATAATTATAACATTTAAACAATTATAATGCATCTTTCTTAATTGCATTTTCAAAATCTTTCAATGAATTCCGGAATTAACATCATCTAAAGAATGTTTTATCAAAATTTTGGGCCCCCTCTTTTTTAGGGGCCCCTATGCGGTCGCTCCTATTGCGCATGTCCAGAACCGTCACTGGGTATAAAAATTAAGATTAAAGTTTAAGATTTTTTAAGATAGAGTCTAAAAAGAGAAGAGAATATATCATGAATCATGTTCACCACGTCATCCGTAATCTATGAATCATATTTGTTCATCTTTAAATAACTATTTGATAACTATCACATTAATTATATATATAAAAAAATGATGATGATTTACTTTGAAAAGTAAGTATATGATGAATGAATCTAATTAGTTGAGAGTATAAATAACGTGATAAAAATATTTAATAATATAATTTCTCTAAAAAGAGATAACTAGAAAGTAAAGATTTTTCTCCCAAATTTACAACCCAAGGACACTGAGGTGGCCACTTGCAGCCGATTTGGGTTGGGTGCATTCTTTAGCCTATCCCACCCCCTTTACGATCCCAAATCCTACAAACCATTTGATTGGCCGTTGGGATTATTTGTGAGCCACAATTCCAATAACAACAATCTCACCCTCCCATGGGGTCCAAACGACAACATGCACCTACTGCCTACTGGTTTCACATGTTGGACCTCACGTGAACATACCACCTCCTTCCCTTGTCACTGTCACACCACACTATTCAATGTTGTCCTAACTGGAACACCCAATTTTACATCTTGCACCACCCCTCCAAAGGGTTAATGAAATTCAAGACCGTTTTGTAATTTTTAAAAAATTAGTGACCAAAACAATTGTTTTTAATAATTTAGTGATTAATAATGTCGGAGAATTCTGATCGTCCAAATATTAATGTCGCATGAAAAATGTTACTCCCTCTGTTCTATTATTAACTTTTTAAAAGTCAAATTCTTTCAACTTTGACTATCGTTATTTTATATATTTTAATTTATTAAATTTTATAAAAAATATATTTTTAAACTACTTGATTAAAGATTTTTAAAAAATATTTTTTTATATTTTTATTAATAATATATTTAAAATTATAATAAATTAAAATTAAAAAAAAATTAATTAAAAAAAATCAATAATAAACAAAAATAGTGGGACGGAGTACTTGAAATGAAGAAGGTTGGGCATAAATATTAAGGATCTAAATGAAATTGTGACCAAAAAAGTATGTACTCTGACAGTTGTTGATGATGTCGTTTTTCATTGAGACATGGGGGCAGATGCAGAAAAATTAACGGTGAACGAGGGAGAGGCTTGTCACATCAACTTTCATGTGGCATGAACCATAATAATCGGTCTCAACTCACGGTTAAATCGAATATTCGATCGAATCAAATTGAATCAAATTGAAAAATTGAAAATTAAATTAACGAGTTATATTTTATAATTTATGATCATTGAAATTATAAAATGATGATATGATTAAAAAATTTAATCTTTTAGTCGAGTTTTATTTGCTGATATCATATATCATATGGGGCAAAAAATTAATCATTTTCTACCAAAGGCCAAAAATTAATTATAATAACATTTTATAAATTTAAGTAGATAAAACCTTATATTAAATTAATTAGTATTATTTTGATTAACTTAACCCAGTGATATTTTAGTATGAAAGT
Source organism: Abelmoschus esculentus (assembly GCA_035048815.1). Classification (NCBI taxonomy): domain Eukaryota; kingdom Viridiplantae; phylum Streptophyta; class Magnoliopsida; order Malvales; family Malvaceae; genus Abelmoschus; species Abelmoschus esculentus. The sequence continues at coordinate 16,875,572 of JAUCBN010000033.1, forward strand.
GGGGGGAAAATCTAACCGAGTAACCGTGGTGGGCAACTGCTGCCAGTGCAGGAAAATGAAAAATCAACACTACCGACTCATCTTGGAGGCGTCTTCTCCTTCTGTTCTTCGCCTATAAATCCATTCTCTTCTCCCTTCTTTCCTCCCTAAACCCAATACTTTCCTCTTCTTTCTCTGTTTCATCCATTCTCACATTCTAAGCTCAATTATCTTGAATTTTTCTTTCAAACTCTGTTTTACTATCAAAGTTTCAGACTTTCCAAGAAATATCACATTCCTTTGTGTTAGAACATCAAAAAAACACAATGTTTTCTTCTACAAAACACTCCCCTTCTTCTTTCACTTCCACAGATTTCTTCCCCAAGAAACGTTCTTCAATCCCCAGACCCCAGTTCTCTCCATTACCCATCATCAAGAACCTCCACAACAGCTTCCCCAACCAGTCTTTCACTTCTCAAAAACCTCTCCACGTCGCCTCCATCGAGAATTTCTCGGTTTCGAAAAAGACCCAACGATGGACAACCGAGTGCCGGGCCTATGAAGCTGACAGGTCCAGGCCTCTAGACATAAACATCGAGTTACCCGACGAGGAAGCAGCTAAAAAGATCAAAATTGGGATTTACTTTGCTACTTGGTGGGCTTTGAATGTGGTTTTTAATATATATAACAAAAAGGTCCTCAATGCCTTTCCTTTCCCTTGGCTTACCTCTACTCTGTCTCTGGCTGCTGGCTCTTTGTTGATGCTCATATCTTGGGCCACTAGAGTTGCAGATGCTCCTAAAACAGACTTTGAGTTTTGGAAGACCCTTTTCCCAGTAAGTTTGAATTTGAAGTTGTGTAGAAAGAATTTAGAACATATGGAGAAATGTATTGAATTTGATGGATTGTATGTTATAGGTTGCTGTGGCACATACTATTGGGCATGTAGCAGCAACCGTGAGCATGTCCAAGGTTGCTGTTTCATTCACACACATCATCAAAAGTGGTGAACCGGCGTTCAGTGTTTTGGTTTCGAGATTTCTACTAGGTGAAGCGTTTCCGTTGCCAGTTTACTTGTCACTTCTGCCGATCATCGGTGGCTGCGCACTTTCGGCATTCACCGAGCTCAATTTCAACATGACTGGTAAGAGAAAAAGGAAAGCATGATCAACCTCAAGTTCATTCTCAAATTTTCAAACACTGAGTTTGCAAATTATAATTGTGTTATACAGGTTTCATGGGGGCCATGATATCGAATTTGGCATTCGTGTTTCGCAACATATTCTCCAAGAAAGGGATGAATGGGAAATCAGTCAGTGGGATGAACTACTATGCATGTTTATCAATGTTATCTCTATTGATCCTTACACCTTTTGCAATCGCTGTTGAGGGTCCTCAGGTGTGGGCTGTTGGTTGGCAAAAGGCAGTCTCACAAATTGGACCCAATTTTGTCTGGTAAATTGCCAATCTTGCTTTCCTTTGGCTGTTTCTCCTTTAACATGCTGTTTAATCCCAATTGTGTGTGATTGTGACTGTAACTGTGTGGTTATCAATTTCTTTGTAGGTGGGTGGTAGCTCAAAGTGTGTTCTATCACTTATATAATCAAGTCTCATACATGTCTCTGGATCAAATATCTCCCTTGACATTTAGCATCGGGAACACGATGAAGAGGATTTCGGTCATCGTCTCCTCTATCATCATCTTCCACACGCCTGTTCAGCCTGTCAATGCTCTTGGAGCTGCCATTGCAATCCTGGGAACATTCCTTTATTCACAGGTATATTCTCTTCTCTCTTTATTCACAATCCTGGACAAATTTCTTTCAATATGGAGACAAAAACTCATCAGAATAGCTTTTCACTGGCCTTTCGGGCCATCGAAATACCTATATTAAAGATTCGAAACGAGTATAATGATAATATATGCTCTTGAGCAGGCAAAGCAGTGAGAAAGGAGCAAGGATTTCAAAGATTTTGGTGGACTGACACAGACTACAACATAAGCTTTCTGAGATGAATATTTGGAAGGAATTTGACAGTAGTGGAAGGATTTTGATATGCTGATGCTGCAAATGAACTTGTTTTTGATGCAATGTTATAATATTTACTGCTGGAACTGGAGATGTAGGCAACAGTAGTGGAACAATATCTATGATCTTTGCACCCTTTGATGCTGCTAATTACCTAGTAGATTTTATATTCCTTTTTCTTTTGTCAAATTTGTAAAACAAAATGCAATCTTTGTATTTATAACTGAAATAAGACTAGTTTGTTGATGCTGGTTATGTTTTGAGTCATGACATCTAACAAATATATATCGATTTTTAATATATACCGAAAGAAATCAACGACACGGATGCAAGAGTAAGTTTGAGTGTGCCTGTACTTGACCAATCAAATATATTTGATTGATTAATCTCATAAAAGATACGGTGAGAATGACTCATAATATAGTTATCTTTAAAATGAGGTTGAATTTAAATTATTATAAAAATTGTAAAAAGTTATATATCGATTTCTAATATATACCAAAATTTTTATAAAAGTATAAAAATTTCGGTATATATCTAATTTCTTTAAAAAATTTAAAATTTTTGAAAGCATAAGAATTTCGATATATACCAATTTTTCTTTTAAAGAAAGTAAAAAAAATCTAATATATACTAAAAAAATTAATACTAAAAATTCTTATAATTTTTATAAGAATTTTAATTTCGTCTTATTTTAATCTACCTCGAATTAGAAAAATCCTTGAGGTATAGATAACAATAAGCTACAAGATAAAGTAGATGAAGTCACTCAAATTGAAAAAATTATAAACTCGAAACTTATAAAATAAATATTATTTGCTTAAATCAAATCCCACGGGATGAACGCCACCTTTCACAAAAACCATAGTTAGTTTGCATGTAAACTCATCGGGATCGGCAACCCTACGCATTTTCAGAAAATCTAAATGTCTCACAGACGAGCACTTGGTTCTATAGTTCCCGGAGCCAGCTTCTCTTTGCTTTCCCTCCCTTTGGAGATCAAAGCCTCTGTTTTTGCTCGAGAACTAAGGTAAGACAATGACTGCAACCATGAAACTAAACTCGGTTTGCGAGTGACATCATCTGATTCTGCAACTTGGGCATATAACTCGTTAAGAACCATGATCTGGCCTGTTTTTGGTAGACTGATAATAAGCTGTGCCAACGACTTCATTAGAGCTGGTAATACCTACACAAATGAGTAGATGTTAATACTATTTAGTATGCCATTGCTCAAAGACTCGGTTTTTCCAAGTTTATATATATCTTAGGAGGGTCATTTCTTTTTAACTATGTCCGAGAATATATCGGATACGGATGTCGGGCATACGAGCATGCATACTACACTACACGGGGTATGTTTAACTTTTTCAAAGTTATTTCATGCATTCGGAAGATCATATCCCCGTACCCGTGTTGGAAGATTGTTTCTTTTTGTGTATGAAGGCTATAGAGTATAGATGTCGGACACAATTACTTCAAGAAAAATAAAGAGTTGGACGATGTAGATTTTATCGAACCAAAATCCTTTTAAGGGAAAATAAAGGAAAACATGAAAAGAACTGTGAAAAAGCTTCTTATTATGCTCTCTATATAGAAGAAATTAGTATATTCAAATATATACCTGTATATCCACAAGGGAAATAAGACGCAAGAGCAGCTCGAGGATTTTTTTACACGGTTCCGGCCCTCCTTGCCAGTTTTTCCAGTCATCGTCCTTTAAAGTGGTCAAATCACCTAATAGGTTATTAGCTTTATCAAGAAGACGGTGAATGCAATAATATGTTGCTGGGCTACCAGCGGGAAGATGTCGAACCAAGGCTGCAATTCCGGAAGCCATGCCCTCAAAAGGAGTGATGCCAGGATATCCCTATATTCATAACAATAAAGAAGATTAGTTTAGTCTCACAAGTTTGACAACATGTTTCAGTAGTTTCACTATCGGTTTAAATAAGTTTTTTTATATACCTCTAGAGATCTTTGCATGTAATAAAAAACAAGTTGCTCCTTCAGTGACACTCGTTCATCCTCGGGTTCTTTTCCAGAAGACATGAATGCTACAAACATTGAATGTGAGGCTCGGGCAACTTTTTCATTTGGATGTCCCATGTATCTATTCACCATTGTTATCAGGAACCAAAGTTTATACAGTTTAATATGAATACTAAGCTTTCAAGTAAAAGTAATCATGTATTTTAGGATACAGAAACATAGATGGAGCGACCACCCTCCTAAACACGAGAGCAGGCAATAGCTCAATGCACGTTGGAATAACTCGGACATAGAACAAAACACGAGCAGTTTGTACCTCATCCTTAGACCATTCATACTCCATTTTCGACTTGGAGGAGAAGTCTACAAGATGAAATTCAAATCGCTGTAAAACCAACAGTTTGTATAACAAAATTGAAAAACAACTGAGAAATTGGATATTTTGCAAGATTACTTGAACTTGGTAGCATAACCCTAAAAAAATGGAATATAAACATTGTCTTCCCATGACCAAAAAGAAAATACCTTGCCAAGTGGTCAAGTCGATGTATGAGGGCATGGATTCCACAAAAGAGATGCAGGCAGACTCGTTTTCCTGAACACATGCGACAACTCTTCGGATTGTATCCATATATTCTGGCAAACGGACACGTCGGAAATATTCTAAGCAAGAGAAAGAAACTAATATCCGGACTGAATGCTCCCTCTGAGCTTCTTGAGAGAAGTTCGAATTTAGTCTCTGCTTTGTTACAGCCAAAGCAAAAACAGCAACCATAAGAAAAGCAGATTCCGCAATTTTCTCCAAATTAACTAGTAGTTCATTGTTTCTTTCATTAAGCAACAAAGCAACCTGTCGGTGACCAGAGTAAACTTCCCGACAGTAGTTCCATATAAGGCTCTCCACCAAACTTTTGCTCTCCTCATCTGCAGAGACATACTGATTGCAGAAAACACCAGTTATGACACCTGCTTCCTTAAAAAGAACACTGTCTAGATGTCTTTTAATCTCGTTGATTCCAGATTCCAACCCACTACTGTGGATAAACTGAAGAATCTGCATATATAAGTGACTTAGGGGAAAGATTTCCCTTAACAACCCCGATGCAAGGCACAGAAGCACAGGGGCAGAGAATGACACTGCACCACTTCGAGCCAAGGCTAACGATAAACATTGTCGAAGAAGACTATCTGTGGGATCATTATCTGAGTTTATAGATTCTTTGGTTCTAGAAATCAAATGTTGAGCAACAAAGGCTATCTGATTTTCTGCAGAAATCCGTAGTACAGAAACAAACTTTAGCCCTTGTCCATTGGCTGTATGTCTACTAGCTCTCAATACGCCAGCTGCAACCATAACAAGTGCAAATGGAACATAGCTCGTCTCCGAAGTCCCCAAAGTCCGTTGTGAAAAAGTTTCAATTTTCTTTAAGGAACGTGATTTTATGTAACCAGAAACAACCCATTCAACCAAATGCAAGATCATTAGAGCAGTAGGGACTGTACTACTAGGCCCATCTTCCTTCCCCCAAATTCCCAATAAAGAATCCAAAACTCTAACAAGAAGCACATCCACAGAAGAATATAATGCATATCCAATCCCGGCCAGCATGTCAGGGATAATTTCTTCTCCTAATCTAACCAATTGGTAATCTTCTTCCAACAGCCTACAAAGCAACTCCAAGCATGCTATTTTTGAGCTTTCAGACACAGAAGGCACAAATGAAATGGCACCTAAAATAAGAATACCTTCAGCAAAAAAAGAAGGGCTTTTCTTCAAACTATATTCAGTAGCAAATATACGAGAAATGACATCCACGGCTGAATCAATGAGCGCGGCAGATGGCCTGACAGACTTCCTGACCCAAATATAAAGAAGTCTGAGCAAGATAGGGTATGATTCAGAAGGACGGTCAAAACTTTGGGATGAAAGTACAGATAGAAGAAGCTTGGCTTGAGGATCGGCAACATGAAGAGAAGCTTGTGAGTTAAGGAGAGTTTTCAATGATTGGAGGATATGGGGATGAAATGTTTGGTTCTGAAGTGAATCTCTGAGCTCAGACCAGGCTTGAATGATGGCACGAGCAGACGAAGAAGATGCGAGGAATGTCCGGAGATGGTCTGGTTAATTCCACCAACATTACTCCTCAACCATTGTTCAACAAAAATGGTATTACTTTGCCTTGCCATTTTAGCAAATATTCATCCCCAAACTGCAGAAACATAAATAACAATAAAATTAGGGTTCAAAAGGAAAATCTCAGCAACATTTCTCCAGTCAATAGCTTTAATAATGATTAGAAACATACAACTAAATCTTTATTACCAATCTAAAATTCCGGAATACTTAACCAAGGCAAGTCAAAGACAAATCGAATTGCAAAACTGAACCCTGGAAAAAGTCAAATTTTCGAACTGTAATTGGAAATTCAAATTCGCCTTGCCATTATATCAACTACTCATTCCCAAACTGCAAATACAACTAGAGTTCAAAAAAACAACCTCAACGTCATTTCTTCAATCAATATGCTTTAACAGAGATTAGAAACCTACTATTAAATCTTCATTTCCAATCAAAAATCCCAAAAATAACTAGCCAACACAAGTCAAAGTCAAGTCGAATTACAAAATTTAACTCTGGGAAATCAAAATTTTGATCAAATTTTTAAGCAGTAATTGGAAACCCAGTTCCCATGCTCAATTTCCTAAGAATTAGATTAAAAAAAACAAAGAAAGAATCAAATGAAAAAGAGTTTTTGATTACTTACAGTGAGCTTGAGAACGAGCTTGTTCAAAATATCGGATAAGGGAAATACTGATGCAAAAAGCTCCTCTTTTTCTTTCCCAAGGAGTTCATAAACTTCAATTTCTTCCTAAAAAATTCAAAATCCAACGCAAGAGAGCGCAGATTCAACCCTCAACTGTGTTTATGTTTCTACTGGTAATGTAATTTCATAATTTTCTACACATCAAATTGCTGTGTTCTTCTCTCAGAGGAATTTTTTTTTTTTTGGAAGCGTAGAGAGAAATGAGGGAAATAAAAAAAAATATTAAGAGGTGTTGGAACGTGTCGGGTTCGACACGCGCTTGACTTGCGGGTGACCCGGTCCGTTTCCCATGGTTTATTTACATTTTTTGTCCTCCCATGTTTGTTTTGCATTTTAATCTGTCCTTGTATTATTTCTTTCTTTGCAATTTGGTCCATTTCTATTTCCCGATTCAAATTTCAGTATTAGTTTTGTATGTGTTTTTGTTTCTTTAATTGATTTTTAATACGGCATTTTTTCATGATAATATCAAAAGATTAAATTTTATCTCTAAGTTCATACTAAATAATTAATTTATTCTTTGAAAAACGCTCCTAATTTGATTTTTAAATTTATAAATTGTATAAATTTAATCGTTTGATTAACATTAAACGTCAATATGATAATGTGAGAATTAACGATGTTGATTCGTAAATTACGTGTGAATAAATTATATGATAGATATAAAATATTTGATTATTTTAATGTGTTCATGATCAAAATTAATATTAAAGAGTTCGAAGTTAAAATTAACTTTCACGTGATATTTATAAAAATTAAAAAATATTATTAAAATTTTCAAAAATAAGTGAATTAAAATATTTAAAAATATCAAAATCTGTACAAATGATGTATCATGGATAATTAAAAATTAAAATTCAAAAATGTTTTCAAAATGTTAAAATTATATATAAAAACCATTAAGATCATAAAAAAGAATGACATTATAAAAAAATTAAAAATTCAAAAAAAATTATTTATATTATTGAGTTTTAGATTTTGTATGACTTGTAATTTAGAACAATGAAAGTCATTTAGAATTCAAACATGGTTTTATGTTTATTGTGATTATCTCTTAATCCATGGTTAATTTTTTTTTTCTGAGTTGCTAATCCCGGATTCGGACGAACAAGGGAGTGTACTTTCAGTGGCAAATCCCTGATCTAACTGTGTCTGAAGAGGACAATATTCTGGAACATAATCCAGATATGCAAAAATCATTTAGTTTGAGAAAGAAAAGAAATAAAGAATACAGTTCATATCCAACATAGTACATCAAAATAGTAAAATGAATGGTGTCTGCAATTCTCCTATTGTCGTAGATGCATCCCCCCAAGGAGATATATGGCATTTAGTTCATTGGGAACAGTTTTAGCTCGAGTCAACTGAAACATGGCTTACAAATGGTTACAGATTCGAATACGAAAAAACACGATTGCTATTCGAACCGTTGCATCCCCTTAAACCGAATTAGCTGCCTGAGTTGCAGTTTTTTCTACACAAACATCATCCTAGTGCTGTTGTGAATGACTTGTGGATTTGATGATTCAGGCTCTTGTTTTAGTGGTTTACTTGGTTTAGTCTGCATCAATGATTTCATTGTCTTTCGGCCTGGCTAGAAACTCGATGGCAGTTACAACATCCGCCATCAATGGCCGGGTCTCGGCATCCTTCTGAAGGCATATTGCTGCAACCGCGAGAGCTTGACAAAGACCCTTTACGGGGTAGCTCCCTTCGAGTAGGGGATCTGCCAATAATGTGAACTTCTGCCTGTCTTTAAGTAACGGCTCTGCCTGCAAGAGTATGGATGATAAACTTAATACCTAAAGCTATCTAAAAGCATGCAAAGGTCACAGTTACTCCGGAATCATACCCAAGCAACCAGGTTCTGTTCTGTGGTCGGTCTGTCGAGATCGATAGCTCTCCTCCCCGAGATTAGTTCCAGTAGCACTACACCGAAACTGTAGACATCAGACTTCGTCGTCAGCTGCCCTGTCATTGCATACTCCGGAGCACAATAACCATAGGTCCCCATCACCCTTGTTGATACATAGTCCTTCCCTTCAGTTGGTCCCAACTTTGCAAGTCCAAAATCAGAGAGTTTGGGGTTAAATCTCTCATCTAGTAAGATGTTCTACGCTTTAAAGTCGCGAAAAATGATCTGCGGATGGGCAAAGTCATGTAGGTATTCTAGTCCCTTGGCTGCTCCTACAGCTATTTTCATCCTTGTATTCCAATCCAGTGGCAGCTGACCAGGAGCTAAATCTGAATAAACAGATAACATAATCGGACTTCAAGTCATGGTTCGGAGAAAAAGAATGAATCGAGTGCATAACGAGCACTAAACGTACCGAAAAGATGATTTTCCAAAGATCCATTTGGCAAATATTCATAAACCAAAATTCTTTGATCCCCGTCTGCACAATATCCGACCAAGTTGACAAGATTCGGATGTTGAACCAGACTTAACATGAGAACCTCATAGAAGAATTCTCTACTTCCCTGCAATCCATTTCTATCAAGCTGCTTCACCGCTACAACCTATGAAAGTTGTCAAAAAGACAAGCATTGAACTTGTTAGATTGTGTAATAAATATATCAGATGTCAGTTTCAGACAACAAATGGAGATGTTTATATACTTGATCAACGGATTCAATGTATCCTTGGTAAACTCTTCCGAATCCGCCTTCGCCTATCAGACAATTGAAACTGAAGTTGTTTGTAGCAACAGCAAGCTCTCGGAATGAGAAGATGCAAGCCAAAACTTTTGCTTTTTCGATCTTTCGGATTTCTTCAGCTATCTTATCCTTGCTGCCATCTGCACATTGATTTACATATATGTATACATATACACAGATTATATCAGGTAAACAAGATTCTTATTGCAGAAACATTCTGAAAGAACCAAAACATGAAAATATGTAATAAAAGAACACCTGTTTTGAGTGACAAAGTATGCATGAAAGACCTCAAAGATCTGGCATTGTGGATGGTTCTGCCAACAATAAGTTGCTTCTTACCAGGAACATTGCGATGATGCACCTCAGCCCTACAACAAGACAACCAGCTCATCTCTTTTTTGTCTTAAAATTTAACCCTTTCCCGGAATTCTTGCCTTAAAAGAAAAATCCTTTCTTTTAAGGCAAGAATTATAGGGAAACCCTATGTTCCAAACAAGTTGGAATCAAGGGAGAAAAGGGTAGTTTGGAATTAAAGATCCAGGGAAACGAATATAGAAATTGAAAAATCCCTGTTCACATATAGCAGTGGCTAAGTATTTTTTTTCTATTTAATTTCTATTTATCAGCCATTAATCAACTTGGTTATAATATATCTGTTTTCGTTTTGCTAATTTTAGTTGTTTTTATTAGATAAACAAGATCTATCTAACATAGAGAAAAAATAGTCAAACTTGTTTTAACAAATTTTAAAAATTTTCCAAACACCTCTTAATTTTTTAAAATTATTTTATCCTGCAGAATTAATATAATTTTAAGTTTTTCGAATTTCCATATCATAACCTATAATACTCACATTTTCTCACTGTGCCTGATATTACTGCCTTTACACATGCCTTGACCTTTTTTTTTTCTAAAATATTGGACTTCTGCAACATTCACCTTATAAAGCAAGCAAGTGCAGCCTACTGATCTGTTGCCTTGTGGCCATAATTGAAGAGCTAAACTTTATCTCCAAAGATTTGGGAATTCCCCCTATAAAGAAACAGATGTAGGGTTCATTTCGTTTCATGTTACACAGATGGTCATTCGTCATGAAACTAAGCTAGTTTCAAGCAACTAAATCAAGAAGAAGATCAGAGTTCTGCAAGGAAAAGGGGTAAAACATTAATTTTGTAAGTAAATGTTACTGAAATCTGGTTATAACAAATACACAAAGGATATCATATACCAACCAAAAGCATCCAGTCTAGGTATAAATTACAAAAATCTCCGGATCCACATATATTACATTGCTAACCTGTAACACAAATCAAGATATATTGTTCTTAATTAGCATGTAAGCTTGAACATTTTTTTACGAAACGGCGAGCCACACATTTTTTGGCATCTTCTGTGTCTAAGCAGAGACCAATACGGCCAAGGTAAGCTCAATTGGTTTAGTTTCGTTGAGGGCAGATTAATTAATCCCTGTGAAGTTCTTCTGCAGGTGGTGGAGCAAATCTCACATTTGCGGGCTGTGCTACCACTACATCCTCATCTGCAAACAGTGCTTTGATGAGAGATGGGGTTTTTAGGGGTCTGCGACCAGTCATTCGGGGATATACATCTTCGAGAAAATAGTATGCATGGCCAGCTATCATTCCCTGGATCAACAAAATATTTAGTTGACAAAAGAAAAGGCAAGCAAAAATGAGATAAGATCAGAGGGCAGTCTATAGGACCACTGCATAAATTATAAAGGATCCGCATGGCCCTCGTAGAGCAGATGAGACCAAGCAACTTTCTCCCACACGTCGGGACACTTTTCTTTTCTTGTAGTCACTTGGATGAACACACGAATGGATTTCAGAGATATGCATAGTATTCGTACTAATAATAACATCCCAATATTTCAACGTTAAAGTAGGCTTAGGAAATGGAATCGCACCAGGAGATCCACCCAAGCACTAGCACCAACAAGGATAGAGAATCCCAGAAGCACCTAAAAGGCATACAAGGAAAAGAAGTAATTATAACTCTGCAACTAGGCAAAGTATGATAAAAACCCAAAAATGCAGAAAAAAGACTGAACTCTTTGCCGATGAGAAAATTCACCATAACCACTTTTTTGTTTGAAACTCGTAAGCTCTTTGAAATAGATGAAACATGCCTCAAGAATAATAAGGGGATGGGAATATTAAAAGCACTCACCCAGGGCAAGTAAGCTGCTGTAAAGGTAAAAAGACCCAGAAAACTCATATGTATAAAAGGATTCTGCTTGCTCCACACATAAACCTACAAATTGTAGAAAATAAGTTGGCTTCCAAAATGACTATCACAGAACATAAACTACGAATAAAAGATCTTTTTCATGTACACGAACGCGTCCAGGCTTACCATCATGAATGTCAATGAATTGCTTAGAAATATGATTCTCGCAAATGATGCCGACAGATAAGGTATCATTCCTCCGATAAGGACAATGCCAGTTAATACAGAAGCTCCAAACAAGAGCATGTAAAAAAAATCAGCAGTCCTTCCCCTAAAAGTGTTCTCTTCAAGGAGTTTGCAGTATCGAGCAAGAAAAAACATGTGAAACATGAAATCCAAATCTGGCATATCAAGGGATACCATGTTAAAGGTGCTAATCAATTTGAGAGCGCTACATTCAATCATAATCACAAAGTCTCATCCGGATAAGCAATAGCAATCTTAAACATGTTCAATGCCAGTCATGGTGTAAACTTCGAAGAAAGTAAAAAACCAAAGGGTGGTATATAATTGATTTTTGTCTTTAAATCATAACCCCTTTTTACTTCTATACATATTTATTCAAATTTTTAAAACTACACTAGACAGCTGCATTTCCATACTCACTAAAAAACAGGAAACATAATAGAGCCCGGCTCTTGTAGTTTCATTGCGAGTATTTTAATATGTTGAGCAAAGACATTCATGATATTTTCATAACATTGGTCCACAGGAAGACAAACCAGAGATATCATAACATTCAGACACAAAAGCACATGGAATTTACCCATCTTGCGGAAGTAGAGGAAGTTAGTAATGAGGCGCCAGAATTGATAATCTTTAACCACAAGCTTAGGGTTCAAGTACAGATTATAAGGTGATATTATCTGCAAAGAAAATCATATTAGCACAACAATGCAAACATGTTCTAATTGTTTTCAATATCAAGATGGGAACATAAATCATAAATTGCCCATTACACACAAAAAATAATCTTTAACAGCCCAAATTCCTAACTTCCTTGAAATATGAACGAAAACCCATGGATCAAATCCAATGCGAATCAAGAAAATCATAAAATTACGATAAACACAGATCAAAGCAACATAAAATAAGTACACCCTTTTGCATAGAACCTTAAAAAATCATCTCCAAATCCTTGAAAATCGAAATACAGCAATCAAAGTAATTGCCCAGATTGAAAATAAAATGGAAAAAGAGACATACTTCGAGAGAGCAGCCAATAGTGATAACAACAGCAGCTGTGAGATAAGAGCGGGTGATGACCGGCATCTGCTTATACCATTCTTCAATAGCTTGAGCCATTATTTTTTATTTCACACAATAAAAGAGAGCTCTTTTTCAATTTCTATGATAATACAAAGGAACCAAAATAATTGAAAGGCTAATTCGCTCAAATTGTTTAATTGATTTTCACTTTGTTTTGGGGTTTTGAAGATCGAAACAGATTTCTCTTCCCCCTTTCGGATGATCGAGATTGAAGAAACGAAATGCGAAACGACATGGGGAATATAATAGCGGTAATGTTTGTTCAAGGGTAAAAAAACACCCCAAGTCACTCAATTATTAGTTTGCTTACAAACAGGTCACTTATTCAGTTATTCAAGAAGTTACAATTTAGTCAATAAATTTTAAAATTATTACAAATAGATCATTAGACATCAAAATGGATGGAAGAAGATTAAACGTTCGATTCAATTTTAACGACGGTATGATCTGTTTGTAACATATTTAATGAGTCGTTATTATGCTCACTGCTCAGCCTAATTACTAAATAGTAGCCAGTAGGTGTTACAAGAAGAAAAAAAATTCTTATCCTACCAGAATTAAGTTAAACCTGTGTTTTAAAAAGCTCATGGCCTGGTGCATTTCGAACTCTTTATGGTGACCATATGGTCCCTGTATATATTATTTTACTGGTGATGGCTGCAGCAGGTATGATGGTCCTAACATCTGCAGCCAGCTTTGTACCTGTTGAATCGTCTAGTTCATGTGAATGTCACCCTCTGTCACAGATGTTGCGAGAAGAAAGTAGTGAAGCTGATACTACTGGATAAAGAGATGCTGAAAGCTTGCCTGCAATTAACTACAGAAAGGATGCACCCAACGGATTGAAGAGGCTGTTGAAGTATTCTTGGAAGAGTAAGGGGAATGCAAATGTATCTGGTTGATCTAGCATGTCAGTCTTTTCTGAAGGAGAGGATGGAACAGGAGAATCTAAAGTTATTAACAAGAGAAATGCTTACAAGTTGCAACCTACTTCAAGCAAAGAACTATGATCAACAAAAACATTGTCTCGTTAACAAAACCATCTTTACCTTTTCATCTAGCAGCTCTCACTTTGTCTCTATTGTGATTCTCAATGAGATTGTGATAATGTGAACTAATGCAATCACAAACAAGCCTGAAATATGCTTTCTCACTCTGTATCAAGTGAGCTGGTATTTGTAGCCAAAGATATGGAAAAATTCACATTATGCTAAACAAAATAAGCGTTAATAGCAAAGATGCAGTTGCAGTCAAATAAAACCATGATTAGCTTTGCCAGAATTAGTATTATTACTGAGTGTCAAACAAGAATGTAGTTCTAATACAATTTTTGGCATAGAGTTCTCAATAAAGAGGTTAAACATGACAGAGTTATGTATTAAACTTTCAAATATATTTGTGAGATATCCTCGAATACCAGAATAGCTAAACCATGATAAAATATATGAAGGGATGAGCTTCAGAGTGAAACTGAATGAAACCTCGAATTCACCCCTGCATCAATATCTAAGCTGATCTCCATCACCATGGGTGCTGTCCTGGTATTTGAGAAGGTCCGGAAAATTGTTGTCTTCCCATCTGTGGAGAACCTGATGACTGCCATCCACCCATCTCAGCAGGTCCAGAGAGTGACCGTGGTGACTGTTCAAAAGATCGAGGCTGGCGCCCAGGGAATCTCCACCTATTTTCATTTAAAACTCTATCAATATCTTCATTCCTCCCAACCTTCTCAAAAGCTACATGCACAAACTCCTCCAATGCAGGGGTAACACCAATGGAATACTTCATCATCTGGTCCAGTATATCTAGGCTTTTGTCCAGCTCATCAGCATTGCAAAGCCCTCTGACTACAACATCATAAATAGAGGCATCCGGTTTAGGATCTTTCTCTCCCATTTTCATCAAAAGCGCAGCAACTTCCATGTTCGTACCATTCTTTAGAAATTCACTGAAAACCCTGGTTCCGAAACTAGCAACCACCCTCAAACCAGTCTCGATCATCTTGGTAAAAGAACACAGAGCATCATCAACCCGCTCAGCTTTCAAGTATGCATCAATCATGGTTCGATACATAGGAACGTCTGGTGTCAAAGACTTTCCACACAGTTCTTGGAAAAACTTGTCCGCCTCAGATAGCATCCCATGCTCACAAAACCTGGCGATGATATTATTATAACCAGCAGTGTCCATAGCAAAAGGCTTGGATCCCGGCTTCGTTCCTACCTTCTTAAAAGTTTTAATGGCCTCCTCAAAGTTCTCCAACTTAAAACACTCATTCACCATGATATTAAAAGTATCTGAATTCACTGCCTGTGTGTTAGGAGGGGTATGATTATCCAACATATTTTCGAACAAGGCCCAAGCTTCTTTGGTCTTCCCATGTTTGAGTAAAACCTCCAAAAGGGTATTACAAGTGGGAGGAGGCATCTTAAATTTCCTATCCATCAACGACTTATACGACTCCATGGCCTCCTTATCCTTCCCCTGATTAAACCACCACTCCATAAACGTAGCATTGACAACTCCATCATAAACCAAGCAACGCTCTTTCAATTCATCAAACAACTCATTGGCCTTCTCCAGATTTCCCAAATTCAAAAACCCGGATATGAGGTTGTTGAAAACCAAAGAGTCAGCACCGTGCCCTTTATTCAACATCTCCCGTAACATATCCACAGCTTCCTCAATCCTCCCTGCATCTACCAAGCCCTTGGTCAAGTGCCTATACGTCACGGGAGAGGGGCTAAACGGTGCCTTCTCCAAAATCTCGTGGTAAACTTGGATGGCAGTATCAACTTCACCTCTATCGCAATGGGTATTAATCAAATTGTTGTAAGAAACAACATTTGGAACGATATCAGATTGTTTGAAGAAGAAATGAAAAAGAGCAATTGCCTCGTTGAAGCGTTTGTTGCGGTACATGGCGGCGATGATAGCGTTACAAGTGAAAACAGTTGGACGAGTGGAAGAGAAAACGGAGGAGCGAGCAAGGAGAGAAGCGGCATCTAGATCAGAGGCGCGGATAAGGGACTGAACACGGTTGTGAAGGTTAAGGCGATGGCCAACGAGGGCAGAAGTGCTGTCTGGAAGTCTTGGGGCATTAGGGTCACGAGTGGGAGGGGCAGAGGGGGCAGAGGCACGGAGGGCGTGTATTGGGGGCTCAATCCGCAAACGACGCTTGCGGCGGCGACGCTCCGCCGCAGCTTCTTCTGCTGAAGTGAAGGCGTAGGAGCGTTGGGGAGGGCGAGGAGTGGGAGGATTCTGGATTGGGTTTTCAGAGTCAGGGTTAAACGCAACATTGTGGAGGAAGCGGGAGAGCGGAATGGGAGAGGATGGTTTCGGAGGGTGGCGGTTGAGGGAGCGGAGGATAAGGCGGACGAGGGTCATCGTCGAAGTGTTACCGGCGAGGAACAGAAGTAGGCTGAAACCCTAGACGCCAATAACAGCCGCTTAAACCTTAAACTGGGTGCACTCTGCAATCTCACATTTCATACCCCAAGCTAGTCTATGCGGCGGTAGATTTACGAGTTCTGAAATTTGTGTAATAATTTAAAATGTACAGGTTTTTAATTGAATTTCTCTATTTTTTTTAAAATTTGGATTTTTACAACACTTTAGGTATGTGATTTTAACTATGATTAAATTATATTTTTATACTAAAGATTAAAATATTTTTATTAAATAGATATTTAAAATGTTTTTAATTGAAATAGGTATTTAAAATTTTATTTTTTGTTTATTGGTTTATTTTAAAGTTAACTGATATTTTGACACTTATTTCAATCGAAATATATTCTATTTTGAATTATTTTTTATTCTGTATGATTTCATATCACAACTATTTTTATGATAATATTATTTGTTTTGGTTATAGTTTTTTTCTTATTTTTATAATAGTTATAATCTATCTTTACGACTATTATCTGCCTTTTATTAATTTAAAATTGGAATAACGAGTATCAATAAACATTTTTGTGAGCAAAAGATTTTTAACTATGCTTATAAATCTTTCTTGCGACTTCATTGATATGCCAAAAGTAACAAAAATTTACTTTCTTTACGGTACAGATAGTGAATGATTATTTGGCTTCGGACGTAGTATTAAGATTTATTCGGTTTTGTTATCTGAATTATGGGCAATATATGATGGGTTGGTCCATGCATGAAAGTGTGATTTTCGTAGAGTAATTGTTGAATCTAACAATATCAAGCGGTGGATATTTGTCATCAAAATACCAAGGTCTTACAAGGTGCAGCGATTGTGGATTTGGTGTATGATTTGCTTAATAGGCGATAGGAGGTGCAAGTGAGGCGGGTGAATCGACAACTAAACATAGTTGCAGATTGTCTTGCTAGGATGATGAGAGGTAAACCGATTGGATTGTGTATTTATAATACACCACCTAGTGAGGTTATTCAGCTAGTCTAGGCTGATTTGATCCCTGATTAATGTCTTGTTTTCTTGTAGCCGTTTATGGCGCTGATCTTGTAAGTACTCGCTTGTGCACTCTTTTTCCTCCATTTAAGTTTAAGGAGGTTTTTTAACGAGGCATAAACATGTATGCTTTTTTACCCATAAAAAAATTACTTTCTTTATAGAGCACTCTAATTATGTAGCTATTTGCTGAATTTAATTTAAAAGTTTATTCAAAGATAAATTTTGTATTTTAATATCTTCCACATGATATCTTTGTGGAGAGATTATATCATAAGTCTGACCTACCACGTCAATCGTGGTCCCCAGCCAATAAAAATTACCTATTCTGTCATTAATAGTCATATAATTAATATAATTTTCAGAAATTATATTTTTAAAATGACATGGAAATTATGAGTGAAGATTTATTGGTTGAAAAAAAAATCCGGGATTAATGATGAAGTGAGTGGATATTACTGGATGGAACCATAACTGACGTGGTGAACCAAGCCCATGATATAATTTCTCTTTGTGATCCTATCACTTTAAATACAATATAATATATTTTAAAAAAGTTGTATTTTATTTTTATTTTAATATTTAAATATGATTCTATCTGAATCACTCAAATGACTCAATTATCTTTGTAATCCGTGTACAATAATAGGATACCATCAAGATATCAAACAAGTGGTGTGACCATCAATCTAAAATCGGATTAAACACCTCTGACTCTGAGGGTAATCCTAAAACAAAAATGTTATACTAGATATCCTGAACATATGAAGCAAGTACAGCCCTGAAAGTGAAACAGGTGCTGACACTACAGAAACAAAATGCCAAGTAATATTTTACTACAGACCTGATGATTCCATCGTCTGGACGTTTGGTGCAGTTACAACATCCGGATCAAGAGCAGGGGGGTTATGCTCACCCGCCCTCTCTCGGATCTCCCTGTATTCTTGACAAATAGCACAAAGATGGCAGAAAAAGTGAGTAGCAAAGTCCCCACAAGGTGCTTCCTGCATAAAAAAAAATATTATTAATAAGTACTAAACGAAGCACCCAATCCCAATGTAATGCATTCTGACAGATACTGCCGAACACAACAAGAGAAGTTACCATTAGATGATTTGACAAAATCTAGTTAATAATAGTTGAACAGCTTGCCTGTATATGAAAGGCATTTAAGATTGTTTAAAGGTTAAACCTTAACATTGTTGATAATCACAGGGTTCATTAGTTTTGGGCGTGAGGGCAGGATTCAAACAATGTAGTTAGTAGTACATCCAGACAATGCTATTGAAAGGAATGAGGTTACAGCACTTTAAATCTAATAAAAAAACTAAAAAAATCACCTATACTCTACAGTCTCAAGTCAATCCCTGGTAACTGCACCGTCCAGCTCATTCCATAGACCTTATGACATGAGTTACGTATAGAGGTATCCAAATAAGTAGATTCAAGTAAAAGTCTAAAGATACTCATACTAGGTGCAAGTACTGAGAGAAGTAGTAATTTTTTCCTTTCTGATAAAGGGCTGGAGAATGACTTCTTGTGTCACAGTGTATATCCATAATCCATGATTCAAGGAAGGGTGTTCCAATGAAGTCATATGGTTGTTACCTAGAGTTGAGGCAACTTCATGGAATCTTACCTCCTGGAAGACCACTTCATGAAAAGTCACTTTCTTAATAGGATTTTAAGGCTTTGGAAGTTATCTTATCAATTCAATAGGAAAGAGGACATCTTTCCATTCTCTGGCCTTCAAAACCAAAAGGCCCTCCTCTTAGGTGCACACAGAAAAGCAATGAAAGGGTGATGGTAGTTCAGTTTGCAAAAGGGTTCACATGGTCCCATAGCATGTTAATAAGAAATTGATAATTGAACATTATTAATGTATTCCGAGGATGATTCTCCTTGTAAAAAAAGGGTCAATAGTTGGATACTAAAACATCAAAGCTGTAAATGCAGAAGTAAAGAAGCTGGTTAAAGGATTAACTTAAAACTACTAGGAACTTGGCCCAAGGATAGCTATCAATGAATCCTAAAAACTAATTTTCTGCTACAGAAAATATTTCAACACCGTCTGCCTGAGTTTCAGACTCTTTGCATCTGATCCCAAACAGAAAAGACAAAAGAAATCCAGGCTCCAAATTTACCACCGACTTAAAAATATATTGTTCTCCTAATTCTATACAGCAAGATACCCATAAAGATAAATCATTCACTTTACAGCACATAGTTGAAGCCTGGAAGTCTCCTACTAAAATTTTAACTTGGTATACCTGGTGAATAATCGGTCCTCTAAACCCTTATCAATGGAGAACTACCCTAAACAGCAATCACAAATTCGAGAATAATATCATCCAATAAATTAAAAATCTTGATTTGCTCCTGATAGTGAGGGCTAAGTGGCCGTTTGGGAGCAATTAAGCAATAACTTCGTAAAGAATAACATGTTAATAGTTTGGGGAAATATGCTATACTAAAATCATTTAGCTGAGATCCTAAACATGCAAATGCATCATCCATCCATAAATTAATCTTGCTTAAAATTAGAATTTTTTACACAGCTTTACAGAATAGCTTCTGGCAGGGTCTCTTTCTTTCCCGTACAATAGAAGCAACTAACTAAGGAAATGAATGCAATGTTTAAAAGTGACCAATAGAAGTAAGAACTCAAGTGCCACAAATTTAGTCCATCTCTATTCTCTAGCAAGTGGCATGCAACGAAAGTATAAACAAAACCAATCATTTAGAGAGGGTAAAATAGTGCACAGGTTGACATCGTGCAAACAATCTAAGCAGTAAGCATCATAGTCTAAACAAAAATAAGCATGAAACTAGAAATAGTAATGAAAAATACCTGCAAATTGTATCTGGAGCGAAGTCCCCTTCGATTGCCACAAGCATAACAAGAGATAAAGCAACCAAATCCAGGTAAGGCCAAATAGATACCTTGAGTTAACACAGCATTTCTCCTTCTAATCATAAGCATCCACTTTACCGCTATCTTTTAAGTTATTTTTCTTAATCAATGAATTTTCATTTATTTTTTCATGTTATTTAAAAAATATAATTTTTAAAAGTTATATTAATGGTGAGATAGGTGATTTTTATTGATTAGGAATCACAATTGACATGACGAGCCGGGCCTATGATATAATTTTTAAAAATTATATTAATGGTGAGATAGGTGATTTTTGGGTAAAGTACACCAATTGTCACCAATTTTTTAGGATATTTTTATTTTGGTCACCGAATTAAAAAATTATACATTTTTGCATTTCAGATTGCTAGGAATGAATTTTTCTCCATATCTCTTCAAAGTCAGATATTAGATGCAACCAAAATTCAGAGTCATTTCCGTGCATGGCAGTTGAGAATTTCATGAGGAAGAAGCAAGCAATAACAAAAAATCCAAAGTATTCTCTCAAATGCTGTGAAGAACTTGTGGCCACGGGTGCAATCGGCATTCGACTGAAACAGATTCGCTCAGCCAGTCGAAGCAATCCCGATCAGGAGGTTCTAAAGCATGCAGTCTCAACACCCAGGAACCTTGTTCATTATCCGCATTTTACCAAAGTGCTAATAGACAATTCCTCCATCAGTAGAGACAATCTTATGGGAGATGCTAAGGTTTTCCCACTTCAGTAGAATTCAAGATAATGCTACATATCATGTTGTTTTGTGTCTGATTTGGCTATACAGTTTATATTTCCAGGAACAAGGAAGAAGGTTACCTTATTGCTTCCGAGATCTTGAAGAAGATGTGTTCGAATCCGAAAGGTGTGAAAAATGTACACAGGTTTCCTGTGCAATCAGATTGTTGAAGAACTTACTTGGAAATTAAACACTGAAAAGATGTTAGATTCCTTTATCATTAAAGCTTGTTTCCTTCAGAAACCCTTTCTACCACAACTCAAGTTATGTTCCTTGTCCTACAGGAATCCTTGTACTGTTGTCCTGAAAGAGAGCACAGATAGAAGATTGAAGGAGGCATTCCAACTGTTTAAACTAATAACAAATAGTTACCGAATCCAGTAATCGTTGAATCTGTTTACAAATGTTGATATGGTTTTGAAAGTGTGATGGGTGCATGATCCATACAAGGTTGTGTTGTATGTACTGATATAAAGCTGCAACTAGCAAGCATATCTCCACTTCATCTTAAAACCGATACGTAATGATTGTACCATTTGGCAAACATAGCTTCATTTCATCTTAAAACTGTGCAAACATGTTTGTAACAAGCATAGGAGGCGTACATTGATTGAGTTCTAGTGCAGAATCAAAGCCCAGACGGACCAGTTTCATACAAACTTAAGTATACGGATACAAGGGATTAAAGAGACAATTAGACAAAGTACTTCAATCTGGTTTCTTCAAGTTCAGACAATTATCTGCTGCTTGTCTGAATAACTCCTGAACCTGTTTCAATTCCTTCTCTGGAAACAAAAACAAGGAAACATCGTACGGATAGTTAAGACTCTTCGTCATTTCAGATCTCAATTTCTTTCTTAGGAGTTCTAGTCTAGAGAATCTAGACCCACAGCTTAAACTCGGGGAACTCGATTCTCTGAGTCATATTTATACATGGTTAACTTCCAAAACAGATAAGTTGAAGCAACATATATACTAGTAGTTGAAAATGAACTAAAACTTCAAAAGAAACATGTGGTATATGTTAGTACGAACAACACGAAGCTAACATCCTCCTCCTTACATATACATCACAAAATGCCAGAATCTAAGCAAACTTGGCAACTATTGCCTAGTTGTACTTGTCCAATCTAGTAAGAACATGGAAGATGCTTGTATTGCCAGGAGCCATGACTATCCGTTGGAAGACACCTATCCGGATAAAGCTATATGACCTTACTAGTTTCCAGGACTGTAAAAACGTTGGGGGAAGTGGATACTAATCGATATCCGAAACTGGCAATCATGTTCAAATAACAAAGAATGTAAAAAAAAATGATGGTAAAAACTGTACCAGCAGCCTCCAGTTGCTTCTGAAGTTCTTGACCCACAGCATCATTTTCCGCCTGGAGTTCAGCAATCCTTCTAAGCTGAGCTTCTTCACCTCCCTCCGACGGCGGGAGCGCAGCAACCAATGCATCAAACTGTGAAGAAACAAAGATACCAGAATTAATAATTATTAACAGAATCCCACATAAGATTTTGTCATCGATTCCCGAAACTAATATACATTTTATTACCGATTCTCACCTGTTTAGCAGCCTTAACAAGAGCGGCGCTCATAAGCTTAGGTTGTTCTGCGAAATTGGCCGATTCCTCGGTGGGGTTGGGAGGCGGTTCTGGGTAATTAGGGGAGAGTCTAACGGGCGGAGCATCTCGCTGCAGTGTACCGAAAGTGTTGAAAGCTAGGGCTGCTATCGAGTTCACTTGTTCTTGTAATTGGGAAATGATATCCATCTTCTTCAAGAAAAAAACCCAAATCTTATGCCAAGGATTTGCGTCTGTTAACTTCAATAGATTTGGTGTTGCAGCTTCGTAAACCGTTAAATCTGAAACCCCAGAGACAGGACACAGACAGGAGAGAACATTGGATTTTGAAGGGGGAATGAATCAATTAAAAGGACTGAGGGAGAATCGTTTGGGCCTTTAGGGGTTAGCCTGTCATAAGATGTTCTGGTCTTAGCCCAATGAAATTATATATAGTGCAAACACCGCCAATTTCTAATTTATTTATTATAAAAATAATAGTTTGCTGTTTATAATTTTTATCAGTTCGAAAATTTAATTTCAGCGTTATATTGTCGGTTCATATTTAGTCGATTGATTTCGGGTTAAATCAATAGTAGATCAGTTAGGGTTTCAGATTGAGTTAATTTTTTTACATTTATATATATAGTTTTATAAAGTCAATTTATTTTGATTCTTCAGTTTTAAGGTTTAACCCTAATCCATTTTGATTCGACTAACTTCCGGAAATTCGAGTCCTCTCATCTGACCACACAAGAAGTTATTCCATTAGGAAAACTGTATCAAGATCCTACTTTTGCAATACTAGTCCATCATATTTCACAATAATCAAAGTATAGCAAACTCTATCAAGAACACAATCCTGCCTACGGTGCCATAGGCAAGTGTTCTCGGAGCAGACTCGGGTTCTGATCTAAAACTCCGATGTTGATACATCGTCCATGTCATATACAAATTAGAGTCGTGTTTGAATTTTCAGAAGTACTCACTACCAGAAATGTGCTTAGATTTGAACATCTGGTATGACCTATTCAATGAGAGAGCTACAGATGATGAGCCAAAGACAAGCATGTCATAAAGAACAAGACCGATCGTTATATATTCGATTGCGACATGTCTTGTCATCTTGGTATCTTACATCAAAGCTTCCCAAAAATTTGGACAGCAAAGCAGACAACATACGTTCATGACAGATTCTGCTAATGCTTCCTAGTTATACATTCTCTTGGTACAAACAATTCATTTTGGAACCAAAGCTCGCAGAACAAGAGCTATGGACCTTCTTCACAACACTAAGAGAACAAACCCGAAACTGGAAACCCGAAACCAGTCTACCTAAAATGGGGAAAATCACATTAAAAAAATATTAAACACACACCTGGTGGGACTCGAACCCACAATCGTCTGATTAGAAGTCAGACGCCTTATCCATTAGGCCACAGGTGCTTCATTGTTTAAATCAGTAAAAAATATGGAATAGTATATAAATTATTTTCATGTATAGTTGAGTGGTTTCCAGTTGCATTTTGGACCAACACATGAGTTGAAGCTCAAGGAATCTATGGGTTAAGCTAGTGAAAATGACTTCCCCCATTAATTTTGCGGTTTCAAATATGCTTCATATCATGCCTGCCGGAGCAAACATGGTCTCTTTTCAAATAAACGAAACCGAAAGATGGAAACAAGTTGAAAACATCACCCACAGGCCAGAAACATAAACAGCTCAAGGAGTAACGTGGTGCTTAATAGAGTTATTGAAATACATGACTGCATGATGCTTAATGGATTCGTTCCTTTACAAATCAACATACCAGGCTATTGTTAGCCCCCTTCTCGGAGAAGAAGATGAGCAGACCAGAGTTTAGTTTTTATATCTTCTTACTCATTGTCATCAGATAATGAAGAACTTTAGTTTATACTTATAGGCAATTAGGCATCTTATTGAAATTGTATAGATTATCAAACATGCCCTCCTAAGAATTCAGGGGCCTGGAAGTTGTTGAATTCCCTGTAGATAGTATCCCCTCTTTGACTTACAGTTCGAGCCTGGGGCTCCAGGCTTTTATTTTCTGCACTTTTTTTCGCTTTCTCATTACTATGAGCTCTAAATCTAATAGGTTTGTGGAACAAGTAGGAACTGACAATTAAAAGCTCTTGCAAGTTGCAACGATGATTTAGAGCATTTTCGTTTCAGATGCAGATGTTTCGTCTGGTTAAATCGAAATTGATCTTCTGCACAACTCTGGCCAATAATGTATCAGTCCAGGATTATGTGGCCTTCAAATTTCATCTTCCTTTTTGGTCTTTTGTCTCATCCATCTCCTATTGCTTCAGGGTATGGTGCACCAGCATAATGCGATCTTTTTATTCTTTTCTATAGAAATATAGATAGTGGCTTAAATCATAAAAAAATTCGGTTTAACGACCTCGTAGTTCAATAGCCACATGAGCGGAGC
Source organism: Abelmoschus esculentus (assembly GCA_035048815.1). Classification (NCBI taxonomy): domain Eukaryota; kingdom Viridiplantae; phylum Streptophyta; class Magnoliopsida; order Malvales; family Malvaceae; genus Abelmoschus; species Abelmoschus esculentus. The sequence continues at coordinate 16,900,683 of JAUCBN010000033.1, forward strand.
AAACTCTCCCAATGTTATTTTTTCTATATCAACTACACTCGAACTCGAGATCTTTTTAAGGGACATCAAATTTCTTACAGGGGTTGGTAACTTGGTATATAACCCACCAGACAAGGTAACATCAAGTAAATATTTGTAGTCATGGAGTGGTATATGCCTATGAGGCTATGAAACATATCAAGTTAAGACCCAAAACACAACCACTCAGAGCTCGCCACTTCAGATAGGCCCCATCAAGATGTAATGGTGAAAATCAATGAATCAAAATCCTTATCCCCAAACCTCATCCATTCCCTCCTTTTGCCTCCACTCATTTCCCTCTGATTTCCTCCATACCAGAACAAAACCACACTCCAACACAGAAAGATAAGAGTTTTACAAAAGAAAAAATCAAATACCGAGGCAATCCATTGTTCCACCATGTCTTGCTCAAATCTGACAATGTTGGTGTCTTCAAAATCTTCTCTTTCCGACACTTCTTCACTTTCTTTCCGTTCTTTCGTCACCCCTTTTCAGCTCCCGTCTCAAAGTTCAACTACGTGTAACCCTTCAAGGTCATCTTCATCTTCGACCACGGTTCACTGTGGTCTTCGTGAGCTTAGGGACCGTATCGATTCGGTCAAGAACACGCAGAAGATCACCGAAGCAATGAAACTCGTGGCTGCTGCTAAAGTCAGGAGAGCACAGGAAGCTGTTGTCAATGGCAGGCCTTTCTCCGAGTCTCTGGTTGAAGTCCTTTACAACATCAATGAACAGCTCCAGACCGAAGATGTCGATGTTCCTCTTACCAGCGTCAGGCCTGTCAAAAAAGTTGCCTTGGTTGTTGTCACTGGTGATCGTGGTCTTTGTGGAGGTTTCAACAATGCTATCCTCAAGAAAGCTGAAGCAAGGATTGCAGAATTGAAGCAACTTGGACTTGATTATACAATAATCAGCGTTGGGAAAAAGGGTAACTCTTATTTCATTCGCAGGCCTTATATTCCGGTGGACAGGTTCTTGGATGGTAGTTCACTCCCTACAGCTAAAGAAGCTCAGGCGATTGCAGATGATGTTTTTTCACTCTTTGTCAGTGAAGAAGTCGATAAAGTCGAACTTTTATACACGAAATTCGTATCGTTGGTTAAGTCCGATCCAGTGATTCATACTTTGCTTCCACTGTCCCCAAAGGGAGAAATCTGTGATGTGAATGGCGTTTGTGTTGATGCAGCTGAGGATGAGTTCTTCAGATTGACCACCAAGGAAGGGAAACTAACAGTCGAGAGAGATGTCATCAGGACACAGACATCCGATTTCTCTCCGATTTTGCAATTCGAGCAGGATCCTGTCCAAATTCTCGATGCTCTGTTGCCCCTTTATCTCAACAGCCAGGTTTTGAGGGCCTTGCAGGAATCATTAGCTAGTGAGCTTGCAGCTAGGATGAGTGCCATGAGCAATGCCACTGATAACGCCCAGGAACTGAAAAAGACCTTGTCTATCGTCTACAACCGGCAACGTCAAGCCAAGATCACCGGGGAGATATTGGAGATCGTTGCCGGTGCCAATGCTTTAGTCTGATCAACTCGTGCTCGTTTCGCCGAAGTACTACATTATGAGTAATTTCCTTGTCCATTCCTACATACTTGTTTAAGAACAATCATCCTGATAAGAACCTTTTTCCTTTTTCTTGCATTGTAATTCTCAAATGCTTATTAAATCTATGCACAATGAGAGCTGCAATGTGTTTTAGGAATTGAAAAATAAGAGTATTTACCCATCATTGTATGTTGTTTTCCCCTTACATGTACAATACTTGTCCGGTCACCAGAGAATGAGTTACATTTGCTTTGGTTGCCTATATGGACTCTTCACTTAATAAGTTAGCTATTAAAGTCGGACTTTGGATTCAGCAACCGAGAACTTTACTCGTTCCGAATTCGAAGTTTTCGTTATGAAATTCGATGAATCCAAGTTAAGTTTACTAGTAATTAATCTGGCTACGTTAGAGAATCAAAATGATCCTGCAGTTTCTTTCAGACAACAGCAACAAAAACAAAACACAGTATCCTGCATAGAGCCTAGATGGCAACCGTTTGAAAGCCTGAATGGTATAGACACTGAATCAGGGAAAGCATGGGGTGAACTCGCCATATCGTCTCCAAATTCTGAACATGTTACAACGATATCCGAGAGTACTTATCAGTACAGACTTAGAAATTCGAATATTACATATGATAAATATCAGTTAATAAAAGCACCCCGTTAACTAAAACCACACCTACTAAACTCTAAAAAACGAGACAGTCTCTTAACTAAGGCCCCAATTTGAAACTATAGAAGTGTTAAAACAAAATTTCCACGATCTAATAACTTCTCCCTAACATTTGAAACAGTTTTTCTAAAGAAAAACATGGTTTTGTCAAAGCCCCTATAGCTCAGTGTTAGAGCGTCAGTCTTGTAAACTGAAGGTCTGTAGTTCGATCCTGCATGGGGGCAGCATTTGTCTGTATAATTTGAAATTTAAATAATCATATGCTAAACATAAACAACTGTTAAATTAACATTATTTTTTAAGCTCGATTCATTTATCTCCGGTTTGATCATCAAAGCTGGCAGCAATGGTGATGATTGACACTGGCATGTCTGAAGAAACTCTGGAAAAAGCAAAAGATGAACCATCATGAGGTCTTTTTCCCTGGCAATAGAGAGGACCACTTGTTTTTTTATATCCCAATTTGCTATACACACTCCACTTTGTCTACGAGTAGGCTGGCCATGGCCGCGGCCGCTTCACAAATGAATGTTGGACAGATTTTCTTATATTTTAGTACATTTTGGCCAACAAGTCAAGAACTTGATGCATCCATGTTTCTCCCAAAGCTTCCCCAATACTTCGGGTAGAACATAATTAATCGTAAAATCGAATTAAATTAAAACGTAAAACGTTTATAAATCTATGATTCATAAATTTATAAACTGTGATTATCTACTATAATCAGACTCTGATCCCCATAACTGAAACATAATTCTTTGTGCTTCTTTGGTTTCATAAATCAAATATCTCGTAATTACGAGAATCTCAATTAATTATGAAATAAAATTAAATTTCATTTTAAACGAACTCTTATAGTTTTTTTTATTTATCAGATTTATGAGATACTTTTTGTGGTCCAAATCACATGCAAGTCTAAAATTTTAGTGGTTAAGACTCAAGAATTTCGCAGCAAAGGCATTATTAGGCATTAGCTAGCCTTTGTTTAACATAATAAAAGTCTCAATTGTTGTCATTAGTCCCTACATTATCTATAAATTGTAAATTTACTTTTAATATAAGTTTTCTTTACCCAGTATGAGTTAATTCAGATTAGTTAAGACGAAACTCTAAACCCAAAAAAAAAACATTTTTTTCATCACCCATTTTACATTATTTCCACTAAAATACGGTAAGATCAAAATAAAAAAAAAAATAACTACAAAATTCTCAGCACCATTGATTTTTCAACAGCAAACTAAATCCCTAACATAGAGGAATTCTGTTTGACCCAACTGTCTGTATTTTGAACATGTTTTTTTCACTTTGATTTCCTAGTGGACTTGGATTTCTTCAATTTCCCAGACTTATCATCCACATTGGTCCAAGTATATCCACTAGGGATGGCAAAAGGATCCGGTTGCTGCGCCGTTGAAGAACTCCGCTGCTGTTACACCGATTGACTAGTGCTTCGCCGGAGCCATGCAGTCATTGACGATGACGGTAACAACGAATTATGATTGTCCGACTTCTGGTCCTCCTCTGCTTGGCCTCTTCCAACTCCATTATTGGAAAAACATCCAGGACTTGAGAGTGGGGTGAAGAACTGTTCCGTCGAATGGAGTTCGACGAATTTCGTGAACGTTATCACCACTCTCACTGTCGGCACGACCGGAATCGCAACCTGCAAAACACCATCAGAGAATTTTTAAAAAATATATTAGTTTTTCTTAGATGATTCGGGTTTGAAAGGAGCAAAATAAGCATGTGTGAGTTTATTGTAGGACCATATTGTAATTTTTCAAAAATAAAGAAATCTCGGATGATGTTGGGGAATCACCGTTGGATCTTAAAACACGCCGTTGGGATAAGTCCACGTCAGGGAATCAGGCCATGGGACAAGAGTTTGCCCCACAGAAAAGCTTCTCCACTAATTAGAGACCAAAGCAAAGCTGAGGAGACAGATATCCACGTGGACCCCACACAACTCAAGCCAGATATTAATAAAATTAGTCTAATTCTGTACTGGTCCCTCTACTATGTTACAAGTTCAAATTCAATCTAATAATTTCACCCATTTTTATATAACTAGCAGCCCCAATAGTTAACACCAATAAAAAATTCGGGAAAGATTATGATATTGTAAAAATGCAAGTACCAAATTATGTCAAAATAAAAATTAGTGACTAAAGGTTAATTTTGGAACATAGTGTAGGGACCAAAATCAAAATTTGACCATACCAAAAATTTAATAGGCGGCTGCCTTACCTTGACCGGAAATGTTCCCGGCGGGAAATTGGTGGTCAACAGCTCTCGCATTCTTCGAACAGCTTTCACTTTGTTTGCCAAAATATCAAGTAAAGGTAACAATTCCTCTGTTTTTAAAGGAAATTGTTCCGTTAACCAAACAGACGGCCGCAAACTTCGAACGTACTCTTTCTCCTTCGTTTGCGGAGGCGGAACTACCGGTTTCGCCGTCACGAAAGACGTCGATCTTCTAGGAGGCATCGCCACAGCCGAAGGGAAAACGTCCACACTCTTCCTCCCTACAGAAATCCAGTCTCTATCTTCTCTTACAAAGCTACTGTGCCTTCTCCTATCAGGCATTGCGAAATTTGGGTTTTCGCATACCAAGAAACCGTCATCGTCTTCGTCGAGCTCTAAGGGTAATACTTGTTCACTTCCGGCGACGTCGTTTTCGGAACCCACGACTTTTCGTGACCTGAAGCTGAAAATCACGTTCTGTACTTCGTACACTTTGGCTTTCCATTCCCCGACGCTCTCTGTTTTCTCTTGGCGTCTCCAGTTTGTTCTTCCGACGAGTTCCGCTTTGGTTACATCCATTCCGGGTCGGTACACACTCGTTTGGGAACAAAAACCCGCAACGTCGGATTCACTCATCGGAGCTCCGGCATTTTCGAATGCGTCGAAGATTTTACAATCGTCATGGTTGAGGACTAGCAATGAGCCGCAAGGGATATTGTGGTGATGATCGCCGTCACCAAGGAAGAGAAAGCTTTGATCGGCGCGTTGGATTTTTAAGCCATCGAAGCCAGCTAATGAAGTATCAGCTCGTAGGTTACCGTCGCGTTTCCAGATCTTATAGGTATCGGAAGGAGCGATTTTTCCGACGAACGGAATTACAGAGCTTTCGAAATGAAACGAGATTTCCATGTAGAAGTCACGCATCCGTCGGAGAACGGCGATTACGCGAGGCAAACGGAGGCGCCACTTACACCAGGCGGATCGGTGGTGGAGTTTTAATAGAACCAACGCAATATCAGAGCTCCGACGACAAAGCGCTTCCTGGAGAGGATTCCAACCCGCCGCGTTCTGTAGCGACACGTCAGCACCAGCCATTGCGAGTGTTTTGGCAGCAACGACGTCGTTTAAGCGTACAGCAAGATGGAGAGGAGTTTCACGGAAAGGAACATCCCGTCGGTCGAGAACAACAGAGATTTTCTCAGCTACTCGCTCTTGACTCAGTGAGTCACACTCGGTGTGGATCTGAGAAGGATCAGCTAGCTTTGGCAGAGTGGAAACGAGTCGTGTCAAAGTCACATGATCACGCAAAACGACAGCGTAATGAACAGGACTATGCTTGTAATCTTCCGGTTTGATAGCCGGAAACGGCACCGTCGCCGTCGCCGAAGACGATCTCGACATCTTTTCTAGCGTTTCAATTTTACTTACTATTGGATTATGAGAGTGAAAATTGAGGGAAAAGAGACGGGAACGTGTAAAGAAGGGGAGAAGGAGGGTAATATAGTAATTTCCTAATAAAAATGAATTTTATTGGTTAACGTGTAAAAAGAGAGAGATGGACGAGATACACGCAATCTGGCTCGGCTTTTGTTGCTGCTTCAGACAGACAGGCTCAGTCTAAGACCGAACAACCCTTCTTTGCTTTGTCTTTTCCACTTTTTTCCTTTTTCCATTTTTAAATTTAAATATCTATTATTTTAATAGAAAATTGATTCAAATGCTAATATTTAATACGATTAATTGATTTAAGTCGGCTGAAAAAATATTAAATTATATAAAAAAATTAATTATCTAATTGAATTAATTAACTCCGATCCAAACTCCGTACCCTGCATAGGTTGCTGATTTCCATGATATCTATTTCTGTTTTTGGCTAAATCTTTCTCTTTTTCATCAATCTCTGCCAATCTAACGGTTGTCCTCTATTGTTTTCCAATGCATTGAATAAGATCAGGAGCATGGGATTACAAGAAAAGTGGAACGACATCTTTTAGTTTGGCTTAGAAATTTGAAGAAAACGTTCCATCAGATCAATCATTTGCATCATAATGGCTTTAAAATCTTCTTAGTAATCCCTAAGTTATTGTTTTAAAATAATTTATTTAATTTGGATTTATATTTTACTTTAAAAAATTAAGATAAATATGGAGAAAAAATGATTATCAAAATTTTTTTAACAATCTTAAAATAATTATAAGATATATATATTTTTTAATCACTTAATAATACAAATATCGTACGAATAAAATTAATTAAACCCAGATCTTTTAAACTGAATATCATTTTTTTAGTATCGAAACCACTTATTGATTCATAATTATAAAAAAACAATAATTTTTATGTTATTCTAGAATGAATTGTGATAATACTGGCTTGTGAAATTTTAATTTTAAATATTTTAAAATTTTCAAATATTATAAAACATAAAAGGTAAAGGGTAGTTCAACATAAATTTTAATTTTATTTTGAAGTATAATTATTTGCAGCTTCTGTATATTAAATTTTTAATATTTATTTTAAATATTAAAAATTAATAACGTACCGCGTTAATGATATTTAACGTGTGTATCAACGATTTTTAAATTCTTTTGATATATAATAGTTTTTGAAAATATTTATCGATTTATAGTCGTTATCGTCACATGCAAAAATATTGTAAGAATTAAAAGTTAGAAGTATATATTTTAAAAGAAATTATATCATAGGTAAATCTTATTATGTTATTCATGCAACCAACCATTAGAAATTATTTATCTCATTAATTTTTTATGTCGTATTTTTCTTAAGTGAATCTTCACCCATATTTACTGTTAATTCATTTTAAAAACAATTTTTACAAGTGAAGATTCACTTAAGAAAAGATATGACATGAAAAACTTAATGAGATAATAACTTTTAATGGTTGATTTCATAAACACGTGATAAGATTTACTCATAATATAATTTCTCGTATTTTAGGTTGTTTGGATCAATGATTTCAAGAAGGGAAAAATATTTGTTGCCAAATATATATATATTAGAAATTGACATTTATTATATTTCCATTTTTATGCGAGTATTATTAGTATTATTTAATTTTAGTTATAAAATTTACGTCAAAACTTAATTTTTCAAAATTCCACGCAATTAAATGTCTATTCATTTTTAGTAATCGAATAACTTCCCTACTTTATATTTTTCTCATTTTATTTTTTTCATATTACAATTTTATAAATGTTATTTTCATCATTATCATTTCTTAGTTAATAATATGACTAATCTAGTTAGGGATGGACACGAAATTCGAACTCGATGAGAATGGATCAGATTTTTTAGTAGAAAAATTAGGTTTGAGTTTGGGTTTAAGGTGAAAAAATTTGACCCGATCCGACCTAAGACTAATAGTATAATTTTTCATATATATCTTAAGGATATTTGCAATAATGATATCTCTTTATATATATTTTATATAATTAGGTCATTAAAATTATTTTTTACAATTAGGTGATTAGTTTTTTTACAATTAGATCCCTATTTTTTATAATTAAATCTCTAAAATTTAATTTTTTTAAATAATTTAGATCAGATCGGATTTTAAAACTTAAAAATCAGGTCGGGTCGAATTTTTTACTCTAAACCCGGGTCGAATTGGATAACAAATATAATTTTTCGGGTCATATACGGGTGGGCCAAAAATTCAACTCGACCCATACCCATCTCTAAATCTGGTGGGGTCAGCAGGGCCATTGTCATCTTTGGCTTGTCGTGACAAACTGTGAATACGAACCGGGAAACATGTCTCCTGTAGCAAAGACCAATCGCTAACAGATTTCATTTCTACGATGCACAGAAACAAAAAACACAGTATTTTCTTTTTGGATTCTTCTTTTTGTCAAGAATGCTTTATCTTATATACAATACAAGAAGGTAATTTATTTTGTAGGTCAAATTATGTAAGAACGAATTTTGGTTTTTAAAAATCAATACTATGAAAATATAATTCAAGTTGAGAGAATCATTATAATATGTTTTTTTTATATAATATTTGACATAAATTAATTAATATTTTTAATGAGAAATCGATTTTATTTAAGATAAAAAAGATATAACAAAACACAAAAATGATTCTTATTGTATAGTGGTGGTTGATATTATATCACGTTTAGAGTAATATCTGTTTTAAAGTATATACTCTCAACCATTGGACATTGATCGCTCAATCACTGTGCTAACAGTATTGGTGCTCGAACTCGTGACCTTTAGGCATTGATCATCTAAAAACAAAGCTAGAAATTGATGAACACACAACCAATCTGACCATTTTATAGGCATAATCAGTCTCCATAACAATAACCTACTGAAAGTTGTGCAACATACAAGAGCCAACGACAGATACGAGTGGAGAATGGTTCATGTTGCATAATAGCAACCATATTTAACCTTAAATAGACATATATGTTCGCTCAAACAACTAGAGAGTGATTTATTCATATAGTAGCATTACTCTGCTTAGTGCCTACTTGAGTTCCTTGAGGAAGTCTTCATTGTCAACCAGGACCTTCAGACACAGAGCATAACCATATTTATAAACGTGTCATCGTCAGGGGCGGTTCAAAAATTTCGGGGGCCCTGTGCAATTTATTAAAATACGACCCTTAAAAATAATTGTCCATAACTTTTGCTAGTTATAAAATTGTAACCCTTAGAAGCAAATGTCCTTTCTAGGGGCCCCTGTGCGATTATTTCTATTGTGCCTATCCAAAACTTCACTAGTTCTATAGAAGCAATAATAATAAGAATAATCAATAAGATTTTATAACCAATTATCGCATTTAAGAAATGATTATAACGTTTAAACAATTATAATGCATCTTTCTTAATTGCATTTTTAAAATCTTTCAATGAATTTCGGAATTAACATCATCTAAAAAATGTTTTATCAAAATTTTGGGGCCCCTCTTTTTTAGGGGCCCTGTGCGGTCGCTCCTATTGCGCATGTCCAGAACCCCCACTGGTCATCGTAAAAACATATTCTGTTCTTGGTTTATATACAGGTTGATGCAGGTTCTGGGTCCTTTCCTTGCTTTAAAATTGTTCTATAAACACCTAAGGAATGTACTTCAGATGGCTCCTAAATGTTTCATTATTTAGTTTTCTATCCTAGTGAAACATCCAATCATTATTCATTATAAATGCTGATGAACATAGCAGAGATGGTGAAGTGGCTAGTATTAGTAAAAGCTTACAGTTTTCCAGCCATCAGGATCTAGGAAAGAGGTAATTTTAGTGTTGATTCCGGGGATTGGCCCTGGTTTTCGGGTAACCTTTCCACCAAGCTCTTGTATAACATGTTCCACAACCTCACCACTTTTGTATACATCATCAGTACTAATAGCAACCTGGAATGGGGGGAATAATCAACCGAAAAAGGACATTGGAATCAGTACTAACATAGACTTTTGTTGCAAGGATATAGCCAAGTAGAAAAGCATTAAAAACTGACCTGTGCATATGCATTTCCCTTGGTATATTCAGTCACACCATAATTGTAAGTCAACTCAAGAACAGTAGTCTCGTGTTCTTCTGCATACCCCATCATGGCAATGGAGTACTGTTAAGTGCACGCAACGGAAATGACAGAGTTTAGTAGGCTTCTTCATAGCTAAAGGATAACTTTCATATCTCAAGCTAATAATCTTAAGAGATCGATCCAAGGACATAATTTACCTTGTATTCAGGCCTGTCAACCTTCTTTACAAGTTTCATTCCCAAGGCCTGTAACGAAGCGAACAGATAGCAAGGAAATTACCAACTCTTCTAAAACTTTAAGCAAAAAAAAAAAAAGTTTCGGACAAATGACAGCAAGTAATCAACACTAGGTCCAATACGAGTTTATGATTGGTATCCAATAAACAAAACTTTCATTGAAGTGATTCATCCACTAAAAGTACAATGAGTTTGCTGTTCCAGTTGAAACATAAGATTAGATAGAGAAAGAAAAGTTAATTTACTTCGCACTACCTTTTCATAGAATTTGACAGAGCGATCTAAATCCCCAACACGAAGCATTACTTGACAGAGTGGCTCAGGGGTAGAAGCTCTTTGGATGAGCTCAAAAATATAACCATCAGGATCCTTCACAAAAGCAATGACAGAGGTTCCGCCTTTGACCGGACCAGGCTCTCTGGTAACATCACCACCCTTAGCACGGATGTCCTCAACCATTTTGTACACCTAAAATACAAAGCAAAATAAATATATGCATTTGCAATGAATATTTTGTTCGAGTACCGCAATAAGTTCGGAACTTACATCAGGGGTTGCAATTGCAAAATGCCCAAAACCAGTTCCGATATCATATGAAGTTACTCCATAATCTGTAAACAACAATAAAAGTTCTTAAATCTTCGAGTTCAAACTATAAAACTTGAAAGTACACACTTAGATTAACAATGCCATAATGGATATTGCAGATATATAACATATACTGAATCAAAAGGAATAGAAATGTTAGCTGTTCGACTAGGAGATCGTACTGTATGTTAACTCGACAACGAAATTAGACTCCTCCGGGCCAAACCCAAGAAAGGCATTGGAGTATTTCTCTTCAGGAATATCTCTTTTCCTCAACAATTTCATCCCAAAACACTCAGTGTAGAACCTAAATACAAATTTGTAGTATTAGAAAATAAGCATCTAAACAATTTCGAGCCAATCCCCTTGTCTGAAAAAAAAACATATTTACTTGATGGTACGATCGAGATCCCCAACACGGTACACGGCGTGAAGGAACCGACGCGTATCTTTCTTCGGCCATTCCAACAACTCGGTACTGGGAACTGCAGCTGAACCCTCAGCCATCTTTCCACAAATCTGATTCCTCTGCGATCATTCATGAAGTCAACCAAGTGATTGAAGTTACCATTTTCATTTCATTTTTGAATTCTCTAATTGAAGATCAAACTAAAGATTGAAAATTTATTACAAAAACGGATCACAACACAGAATAAATCAAATCGGATTACTGGAAGTAAGAGCTTAAACGGAAATTGATCTAAACCCTAAATAGGATCTGAGAGCTTACCGGCGATCAGTACAGAGAAGGAGAGAGTGAGTGAGAAGAACTTAAGCAACACACTGTAAGGCGACAGCATAGGGACAAATTTATAATCTTTTTAATCTTCATCTTTTACTAACGTGACATTTCGGTTACAAAGTAATGATATGACTGACAAACACGCCTCCAAGTAGTTGCAACGAACGAATCAGATTCATGTTTCACGTCTTGCAAGGAACACCGGCTGTTGTTTTAGATCAAAAAATTTGGTGGATTGACATATTGGGTGAACCATGAATGTCAAGACCTGTACTATACTAATAAACCATTGTATTATTCAAATTTAATTATAAATATTTATAATGATATTAAATGGTATTAATTTAAATTATTTTTTATATCTCTATATAATATACGTTTACCTATTTTTTTTAATTTTTTTTATGTTAAGATGCAAAATAGTGGGATCAAATATTAAATTTCAACATAATAAAGGGACTAAAACCATAATTAGACCTATTTTAGTATTAAAAGTTGATAATTTATATGCCATTAGCATCTCATCGACTTAATTTATAGTACATGTTTCCAGATGCTGTTGAAGTTCAGGGATTGGTGTGGAGCAAAGGTTTGTTTTCATTTTACGACGATGGACACCGAGAATGCTGCGGTGTTCGGAAGGTGAGGCCTTTGAGGAGAGCGCTCGAGGGGTTGCGTGCTTGGATTACCGGTCAGTGGAGAGATCAGTCTCCGGGGACTAGGTCTGATGTTCATGTTGTTCATGTGGATTCTGTTTTGAAGCATTGGTAGCTTGTTGAAGTGGAACCCGGTTGCTAACATCGACGGTGGAGACATTTGGAATTTCCTCCGGCTCCGGGTGATGAATGTGCCGGTCAATGGTTTGCATTCTCAACTCTCAAGGATATGTGTCTATCGGCTGAGAGCCGTGCACGGGACCGGTTCTCCCGGGACAACAGGAGAGGGGAGGAAGGTGGTTGGGAGGATGCAAAGGCCAAGGAGTGTGGTTTACATAAAGGAAACTTAAAGCAAGACGCACCAGCTCAAGTTAATGGCAATGGGGCGGCTTATGCCATTGGTGCAGCCACTCAAAGTGACATTTTCAATAGCCAGAGCTTAGTCACATTGAGGACAGGGATTGAAAGAGCTGTGGCTTGTTGTGCTCTACGCTCCATAGTGTCGTTTTTGCAGAATTTTATCGAAAAATGCTGGTTTTTTTGACTTGATCTGATCAATGACTGGATTTTGAAACAGGCAATGGAAGGATCTTATGTCGAACTAGCCGAGAAGCTGGCCGATTCGAGGGTGAAGGTAGCTAAATTCGAACTGATGGTGAATAAAAAAGAGTATGCAACGACAGAGTTGCAGTTGGGAAGCTTCCCAACCATACTTTTCTTCCCCAAACACTCATCTCAGCCATAAAGTACGCGTCCGAGAAGAGAGATGTCAACTGTCGAGTCGTCGATGGCCTTCGTTTACGCCCTCCGATGACGGAAATCGAAAACAATTTGCCGAATTAAGATCCTCAACAAGTCGTAAAGATTAGAAGATGGACTGTCCTATATCTTGTTGGAGAAATTGAAATGGGAGAATGGTTTTCCACACCAGCCAACTCACTGCAACCACAATATCATTCTGTATTTCATTATTCATACCTTTAGTTGTCACCTGATGAGGAAGAAAACAAGGCAATGTATCATCCTTTAGCATCGAATTCGATCGAGATTCGGCATTATATGAAACAATGAATTGTGAAAGGTTAGAAATTAGCAGAAACTGTGATCATAGTGCAGTATGCAATCAATAAAGTAGGAGCAATGGGATCAATTTTGAGCACTTTATGTTGCCAACATCATGAGACTTTGTTGGAACAAAAAGAAAATTTTAGTGAATCTAAATGCTTGTGTTTGTTTCAGCACAGTTTTGTGTTAAGTGTAGGATCGCGATACGGTATGTTAGAGATTACGATTCTGTATCGATTTTCGATTTTCACAGGTCTCATATGAGCAATGTTGCCCTACAGAACTTTCATAATGTAAACCTGAAACAAGGGTAGAAATAGTACCAAGAGGGATGAATCGCCTAAAATTTTAAAATTTATATATAATTTATAAATATTTATTATTAAAAATCTATTTCTTTTATACCCTAACATAAAGTCTTGCACCACTTTAATAAACTTATATTAAAATCTTAATATTTAAGATCTTAATATTATTAATGCTGAATATTATTAACCACCACCAAATTAATTAATAAAGATTAATAATTTTAAAATTTAATGTATAATTAATTTAATTGAAATTTTATTTTAAATAATTTATAATTATATATTGTGTCTTAAGATTTTTATTTTTTGTTAATTATTTTAATAATGTTTAACAATATTCAAAATTAGAAATGTTTAACTGTGTTCGACGCACTTTATAAATTTTTTTAAAAAAATAACTTGCTTAATATTCTAAACTTTTAAAACATATATTTAGAGTAAAGTATAAAAATATCACATAGGCAAAAATAATTATTTAACCATTAAGATTTAATATATATTCATATATATTTTTAATTCGTTAATAATACATATATCTTACGATCAAAATGATTTAAATCTAAATATCTTAAGATGATACGATAGTACGTGTTCGTATTATTATCGTTTTCCTCAATTATTTATACGTTCATGTAACAGACAGCTAGCATTCTCGCCAACTCATTAAACCTACTCCATATTCATGTTCAATCTACTTAAATTTCTTTAACAATTATACTCTTTTGAAACTTTGGATCCTATTACGAGTGTAAATAGACATGTAGCGGGTGCAAATCTTCTATCTCTTTTTATACTTTCATTTATGCCTCCATTTTTAACTAGAGGATTTAGGGTTTAAGGTTCTGAGTTAGAGATTGTGGTTAGAGTTTAGAGAATTAGAGGTAGAGTATATTTTTTAGGGTGTAGGGTTTAAGATATAGAAAATAAAGGTTAAGTTTAAAATTCAAATTTTTAAAAAATTTTCAAAGGAGACATAAGAAAGAGGTAGAAGATTTTTACTCTAGCAGCATTAACAAAATGTTTATTTTTTTATTAAGAAAGTTAGTTCAAGTACTAAGTAGCTAGCTTGGTTTCGGTTAAATATGTTTCAGGTTCAAGATATTGCATATACAAAAAATCTATATAATAAGACGCATCCATCAATATCAAGTATGTAACGTATGTCGGTTCAAATTAATCGGGTGAATTATATATATATTGCGCTGCTATTTACCTACTCCACTATGTATAGTTGATTTATTAATAGCATTATTACTACTAATTGTATGTATACTATTTTGTCAATGTAGTAATAATGTAATATTATTTGTCGGCTTCAGTTGACTTCTTCACACGGCAAAATTCGGACATGTTTCTCTTGACTTCAATGGCTATTTTACTAAGATTCCCGAGAAATTCCATGCCCTTTGAAACACAGTCTACTCTGTGCTATATAAATATGTGGCAATGGAGATGGAGAATGAAAACCAAGCGAAGGTTTGGGGATTTGGCCTTGCTTATAATATCCTTGTTTGTTTCTTGAGAATCAGTTCATCAAACAATGGCGGTCATTGCCATTTCTGATAAGTTTTGGTACGTGGTTGTTCTTCTTTTAAGTGTTGTTGCTACTTTGAATCGTGTTGTCGTTGGAGGGGATGTTAATGAGGATGGTTATGGAGGTCCTGGTGGTTGGAGGTATGGTGGTGATAATGAAGATGATGTCTATTGTTCATATAGAAGTTGGCGAAGTTGTGGTAGCTTCTTTGCACGAGGTGGTAAGTATTATGGTGGTGGCGGTGGAGGAGGAGGTGGTGGTGGTGGTTCCTCACGTAATGGTTATAGTGTTGGACATGGATAAGGGTATGGTGCAGGAGGAGGCAATGGTGGGGTAGTAGTGGGAGGAGGTGGCGGTGGCGGTGGAGGTGGGGGAGGTAGTTCTAGTGTTGGTGGTGTTGGATTTGGCCACGGAGAAGGCTTTGGAGCTGGAGGTGGTGTGGGGGGTATTGGTGGAGGAGGTGGAGAAGGTGGTGGGGGTGGAGCTAACGGAGGGTCCGGTCATGGTAGTGGATACGGTGCCGGTATGGGAGTTGGGATTGGTGGTGGAGGAGGAGGAGGTGGAGAGGGTGGTGGAGGTGGCAATGGTTATGGTAGTTCAGGTGAAGGGTTTGGTCATGGTAGTGGATATGGTGCTGGTATTGGAGTTGGGACTGGTGGAGGAGGTGGAGGCGGAGAGGGTGGTGGTGGCGTTAGTTACGGTAGGTCCGGGGAAGGTTTTGGTCATGGTAGTGGCTTTGGAGCAGGAGCAAGCATAGGAGGAGAGGGGGAAGGTGGTGGTGGTAAAGGTTCTACTGGGGGATATGGCCATGGTAATGGTAATGGCTATGGTGCAGGTGTTGGTGTTGATATAACCGGTAGTGGAGGAAATGGTGGTGGTGGAGGAGGAGGAGAAGAAGGATATGGACATGGGGAAGGTATGGGCTTTGGAGGGGGAGTAGGCAGTTCAAACAATGAGAAAGGCATGAACATGGGATTTGGAATGGGGATGGGAATGGGCATTGGATTTGGCGTTGGCATGGGAACCGGTGGAGATAAACCATCTGTCAATCGCAATACTAAACCTTAAACCTCTAAACCTAACTCATTTCAAATGTCATCAACCTTGTGCTCAAACCCATTTTCAAAACCAAACCCCACTTTTTTTTTATGGAAATAAAATGTTTGTTTCTCTATAATGCAAGAATAAACACAAGATTATGCATGCAATTTTGCAGAGAGTGTTGTATATGTTCTTACTGTTAAAAACATATAAACATGGCAGTTTCTAGGATAATCAAAGAAATGACAGCATCTGTTTTTATTTAAAACAACATAGAAAACATCAAAATCTAATATTTGATAGGGTTTTTCCAACCAGCATTGCTAAAAGCATATCTGATATCTCACCCTGGCATTCAGACTGGTACTTCCACCATAACTATGCATTACTTCGATTTCAATGCCCGATTTCTTGATGGCGATAACTTCTTTCCACAATCCTCCATCCCAATGCATATGCTTTCACCCAGCACTAATGAACTCCTGAGATACAGCATCAATCCAATGGTATAACATGAAGAAAGGCTAACATATATGGTGAAGTCATTTGAACAAAAAAACAGATGCAAACAAGCATATCATTGAATATACTTTTAGGTTGTCACCTTCTCCATGATCGATGACATTCCGGTATCGCCTAAAAAAGCTGATTGTTATATTCCACAAAGAACATATCATCGGATGAAGCAGAACCATGTGATTGACACTACAGTTAAAATCATAGTCCAAACCTGTAAAATGTTAACACTCCATTTTATTTCTAAAAAACAAAGTGAAACTGAAGGAGTTTGGGTTCAATAATCCTAACCAGTCATCTCTTCGGAGAAACTCGATGTGGTACAAGACAAGATGGGTTATAAGCTTACTGGAATCTTTCCATGAAGGCAATGAGCTATGAATATGAAATAAATTGTTACAGTGGAACCCTGGTAAGATATGGTGAATTTGCAGGCTTTGAAACACAAGACAGTTTACAGTGGAGCCCTCAATTCCAACAGTTTCCCCCCAGGAATTTTCTTATTCATATATAAAAATCATGATCATTATTCGAGAAATTGGAATTGAACATAATACAAACAATAAAACAACAGCATGTTCATGTCAGTTGAGAGAAACAGCTGAGAAAATCCCAGGGACTGAAAGTGGAAATTTTTATCTCAGGATGATGGCTTGTAATATTTTGTTGGTACAAAAGGCATTTTTGTGACAACTCCATCATAGGCATTCCCTCTTACCAAAATCTTAGCTTTGGTCCCTGCCTTGTGCAACCCGGATTTCACATATCCCATTGCTATGTTCTTCTTCAGGCACGGACTGAATCCTCCGCTGGTGATTTCACCGATGTTGTCCCCTTTCTCGTCCTGGATCTCGCTGTGGGATCGTGGAGGAGGGCCAGTGGAGATGAAGCCGACTCGCCTGATCGATGGACCCTCTGCTAGTTGTTTCAGGATCACCTCAGCTCCTAAGAATCCACCTTCTGCTCTTCTCCTCTTCCCTATAGCCCATGTTAGTCCAGCTTCGACTGGTGTTATATGTTGTTCCATGTCATTGCCATATAAACATAGCCCGGCTTCGAGCCGGAGACTGTCTCGAGCTCCGAGTCCTGTCAACCTTACCTTACCTTCAGATTTCTCCAGAATTGCTTTAGCAAGATCCACAGCATTTTCTGAAGGAACTGAGATTTCAAATCCATCCTCACCAGTGTACCTGAAAATAGATTAAAAGAGAGAACTTTATCTAGTACCCCCCATAGCATCCCAACGAGTGATGTCATCGACTTGCCAACCGAATCACTACACTTCGAATAACAAGAAAAAAAAATCGAATATTACCCTGTCCGAGTGAGATAACATGTTGCACCATTGATATCCAATATTCG
Organism: Abelmoschus esculentus; assembly: GCA_035048815.1. NCBI lineage: Eukaryota > Viridiplantae > Streptophyta > Magnoliopsida > Malvales > Malvaceae > Abelmoschus > Abelmoschus esculentus. Next base: position 16,918,732 of record JAUCBN010000033.1, read on the forward strand.
GAATTCCCCGAAATATAGCTTATTCAGATCATCCTTTGTTAGATGTTGAAGAACCGGGGCAGCAAGAGGACCCTGTAAGAGAAAGAAACATATGATTGTTCAAATGCTAGTCTAGAAAACCAGCAAATCCGTGCTAGCCGACCAACAATCACAGCAACATTTGCACGGACAACAGCTCAAGAAAGTAAGAAAAGTATGCATGTTTGATTCAACAATCACCGGCAAATTGATCGAAGCAAAACGACTAGAGATGTAAATTTGAAGGGTCTAGTGATTAACCTGGAGAGCCAGGAGAGATCTCTCATCATGGATGTGCCATGAGACATCCCCACCTTTGGCCTTGAATGCCTTCATATGTTCTTCAATGTGAGCCAGATCCTTGTCCCTGCATCCTGCATTCACAACCAGGTATATATGATCATCCTTCACTTTGGTAATCACGGAATCGTCAATTGCCCCTCCCTTCTCATTTGTAAAGACGGTTAAACTTCCGGTTCCGGGGGCAAGGCCAGCTACATCAGCAATGACAAGCTTTTCAAGGAATGGAACACAGTCCTTTCCCTTAAGGCTCAACCCACACATATGGGAGACATCAAAGAGTCCACCATTCAGCCTGCAATTTACAGTAGAGTCCATGATCGAGTCCTTGTACTGAATGGGCATGCTCCATCCGGCGAACGGGACCATCTTCCCACCATTAGCAACATGGAAGTCATAAAGAACAGTCTTTTTCAGATCAGCCTCCGAAGCAAAGTACCGACATGCTACAACCTTCTTGTCAGCCTGAGCAAGACGACGGGTAATCGATTGCCCGATATGCCAAAGACTTCCCCTCATCTTCTAAAGCTTAAATATCTGATGAAAGTGTAAAAATTTTCAGAAACAAGACATCAATATAATACTAATAACACAATTCACTTGCCACTACAAAAACCGAGTAAGGAAACACGAATTCAAGGAAAGTTAAGCCAAAATCGACAGCAACACTAAACGAAATCCTTCTCGAAACAATTGAATTCGAAAGGGGGAAATGATTTTAACAGCATTGAGCCTATATGGGGTTCAACAACACAGAATCTAATGAATCGATGTTACAAATCCAACACCAAATGGATTTCCTGACAGATGATAATCCAATATACGATCTAATATCACTAAATCAGCACAGAATCATCCAATAGAGACATTCAAAACAAATAATCCGATCATATACAATGAGAACCACGACATTATAACCACAGTTTTAGAGATGCAAATGATCGAAACAGAAAAAGGGTATTTAACAAATCAAGCAAAGAAACCAATGCTTTCACGTCATCAAAAAGATCTCAGTAAAAGAGTGAAAAAAGCTTACAGAGAACCCTTCTTTGCGTTCTTCAAAAAGAGACCAAATTTCAGAAAGCACAAAAGAGCATTACCTCTGGGCCAAAAGAAATTATATATTCTATAAAAGTATTATTTTGGTGGGTATTTAAAGAAAGAAAAAAAAAACAATGAAGAAATGGTTGGTGGCAATGGAGTGGGTGGAGGAATCCAAATCCTCAGCGAATGGTGATCAAAGGGACTTTTTGAAAAATTTATTAGGTCAACCTTCTTCACCATGTTATTTATGGTTCAATTAATCAAGATTGTTGATCTTAATTTTTTTCAGTGAATAATCACATCTTTACTACATGGACTTAGTGGATGGGTAGTTATTAAGTGGTTATTTAAAAATCAGCAGTCCTAATTATTTGGACCATAAATGACGTGATTAACAGGTTCACCTAATAATCTCTCGCCTTTTAGAGCTATTACATTTTCACCGCTGTCTGTTTATGTCTTAATTTAATCTAACGGTTGACATTACAAGGAATCTAATGTATGTTTCTGATTTTGTCCGAAGTTAAAAATAGTGTCAGTTTGATTTAGTAAAATAAAATTTAAATCTTTAAATAAAGATATAAAATTTAGAGTTTAAATTCTAACCTCATAGATGAAAGAAAGAAGGTGGTCCAAATCTATCAGATAGATACAGTTCCTTAAAAATGTAAGAAGACAACAAGGTTTAATCTAAATTGGTTTTTAATGGAACTGAAGTATAGAAACGAATACATGGGATTAGAGTCTCAGATGGGGGACCCATGTTGCTGAGAGATCACTATAAGTTGGTGTAATCTGGGTTGGTGGGTTTATTTTACTACCTATTTCCTTGTCAGTTTCATTGAAAATGGTTAGTATTTCGTATGTTTGTTTTCCGAGAAAATGTATTTCATTGAAAATGTTGTAGGACAGACACTGTCTTACAATTTGAGAAGTTCTATGTGATGAATTACTGGAATTTTTTATGAAAATGCAAATACAGGATACCTGGAAAGCTCAGTTGCTACTTCTTCTACCCCAAGAAAATGTTTTGCCATATCCAGGCTATTTATGCTTCCCTTCCATCAATCAGCCGATGGTCGTATGTCAGCGCGATGTACATCGTCGGCCTCGAAACAACTTCTCCACCACCAACCATTGGACGGCTAACTATGGAGTGCATTCCCAGAATAACTGACTGATAAAGACAGAAAGAACAATCAATCATTTCTTAATATTATTTGCATGGAAACGTTAGGATTTTGCAGAATTTTTTGAAACCCCAGAATGGCTCTTGAATCCACAAAGAATGGATTTATTTATAATATAACCACCCCAATAATTTGACTAAATTATGGGTTAGGATTCTTCAGTCTACGTAGCAGTTTTGGCATTTTGGGAACAATATTATCTACTACAGAGTTGAGACTCAGAAATGCTGACAAGTTATGCAAGAGCTGAGACAAAAAGACAGCCTTGGTTTGGTCTCAATGTTGTTGTCTATTTGAAGATATGTTACTCGTTATTGGCTTTGAAAGTCAGAGAATTATGCCCCCTGCCGCTGCCTTGACCCGGCCATGGGATTTTGTTCAGACCTTCAAGTTTCAACGACTACACCAACATATATATATAATTCATTCCTCCTCAAATCCAATTCACTTAAGTTAAACCTTTCGGATTGAGATCCCATAGCAACAGCGATGGAAGGCCTTGAAGTTTCAAGCAGCCTATTGATTTCAAAGACTGGACCGCGGTGGACTCTTACCGCACCAAGAGTACACCTCAGTCCAGTCTCTCTTCCAAAGCTCTCTGGCAGAGATTTGGGGGAGGAACTCAAAAAGAGAACAGGTTATCCGATTGCCAGACATACCACAAAATCATCTGATCCTCAGGTGATTCCCAAGCTTTATGCAATTATGGAGGTGGTTGCGCGGGTAAGGTGGAGATGCATAACAACATAGGAGAGAAGTGTGATAATTGGAACCGACTCCTCTCGACTTCCATCAATGCCATGGCCTTAACCGGTGCCACCATGGCCGGGATAGCTGCCACGGTTGCAGAAAAGGCACCTTTTTATGGCATTCAAGCTATCTTCCACCGTGCTTTACGTTGCAGCGACGGGGTTGTTGCTGATCATGAACAAGAATCAACCATCCCAACTTGCGGAAGAAAAGAGAAATGCAGCAAGATTGTTCAAGCAGCTTTATTACCGAATTCAAACAACGTTATCTCTCGGCAAACCGGATATCAATTATGTACATGAGGCCATGGAGAAAGTTTTAGCACTTGATAAGAAATATCCACTTCCTTTAAATTTTTAATGGGTTCGATGCTCGAAAAATTCCCTTCAGAAGTTGAACCAGCAAGTGGTGGCCTAAACAAAGGCAAAAGCAAGTGTTTCCTGGGGAAAATACAGAGGAAAACAATGGCTGGAACAGGAAATTAGAGGAAGAATTGAAGCAAAACTTTTAGTAGTTTTGAAGAAGAAAGATTTGGCTGAGTACATTGATTTGGGTAACAAAGCATTGAGACTTAATAAAATGTTGGCAATATCTGGTCCCTTATTGACCCTTTTAGGTGCATTGGGGTCTTCCTGTGTGGGCACTACTCAATGTTCGTGGCCCATAATGGTCGGAATCGTAGCAGATGCGATCGTTCAATCACTATGTTGATATCATTGGTGCTCTTACCTGTAACTTCTAAGAACAATAACCATTCCTTCGATACCCGAGGCTAGATGGTTCGTGTTATCGAATTTATATTTCACTTTGCAAAGAATAGATAAGACATATAAGGGGGGGAAATGGTATTTTGACCTATGTAGTTGTATCTTATTATTACCTTAATGTTAGGGACCTTTTAGAAAATAATCCCAAAATCTTAAAGATCAAAAACAACTTGCTGACGAGAATCGCGGTTCATTATTGAAAAACTGATCTGTTTTGTGCTTCACCGTGTTGGGGTTCCATTGTTACTGAAGAAAAAAGCTTGCTTTACGCTCTAAATTTTGATCTTTCTTTGTGAATTTTCAATAAAGGAAACAACGTTTAAAGATGCTCCAGTTATTATTCATTGTGATATTCATACAGATGGTGGTGATCGTCTCATTATCCTTCAAAACGCCGTTAAGGAAGCTGATATTGTTGATTCTCGATCGTGTCAAGAGGGGAAGTGGTCCGGTGGTAGTGAAGACGGTGGCCGGAACGGTGGCCGTTGTGATGTTGTCATCCGTTTACAGTATGATGTTGATCAAGAAGCGTTGGATGGAGGATGGAAACGTTTCTCAAACCGACGAGATTCTCATGGCCAAAAACCTCCTCGAAACTACACTCATGGGTAAATTTCATTCTTTCCTACTTCGAATCCATTGGAAAACTAACCCTAATTTTTTCACATATTAGGGATTTTGATGTGTATTATGTCGTACCATAAGAAACTGTAAATCCATTTGGAAATTGGTATGATTGGGCTTATTGTTTGAACTTTGTTGCCAAAAATCGCCATCTCTCCATTGATTTTCGAATCAATTTGTACAATCTCAATCAGAGAAAGTTAGCTATTTAGTGAAACAAACAATTTACTAACTTTAAAATTTATTTATTTTGGGGTTTAGGGTTTGTATAAACACAAAACCCCAAAATGATTTGCATTCTAATAAACTATTTTTTCTACTGCTAAATGAAATGGAAAAGATTGCTCTTTTGAATTACATTTCATATAAGTGGAGAATGGAGATTTGCATTTCGTTCCGAATCGGAAATGAATTCAGGTTCTAAATTCTAATACTATCAATACCCTTTTAATTTTTATTGAATTCCAAGAATTGTCATTACATTGTTTTTCTTCGAAGATAGTTGAAAATTTCATTTCTTATCTTAATTTCCAAAAGTTGTTATTGTATGCTATGCTGCTCGGACTTTTCATTTTGTTTGATGTATCTGTGTCCGACATTCGTACCCGACGCATGGTTATTAGGATATGACCTCCAAATACATGGAAAACTTTGAAAAATCTAACTTCATCTGTGTCTTATAAATACTTGTACCCGACACTCACACCAGGATTTGAGTGAGATAGATTGTAGGGTTCACAATTCAGCTTGAATTTCATTGGGTCTGCCTCTGACTTCTTTAGGTGACTCTGATAAACTTTGGTGTTTGTAATGGTGGGGGAACTTTTTTTGCAGGGGGATTGCTGTTCCATGCATATGTTATAGACAAATTACACCATTATATTAAAGAGCTGCGTATAAGAAGGAAGACAATGGAGACTGCCAAGAAACAAGGTCAGGGATTTGAAGATGCAGGTGGCTCGGGCTCGGACAAAGTTAGGGCCTTGGAGGAAGAAATAGCCACTCTGAGGGCAAAGGTTAAGCAGTTGGAATCTCACTAGAGCTTGTCACATGCAAGTGGTAAGAAGAATGAAATACCTAAGGAACTTGAGCATCTCTTGCAAATTGGTCTTTTTTGCAGCTTCATTAGCCTTTTTTTTAATAAAGTGTTGCAGGAGTCTTGTAATGAACTTTGATGGTTACAGTTTAGTTTCAGTTCATGGATTTGTCAAACAGAGAAATATTCAAAGGAAAAAAGAAAGGGTTTTGAGATATTAGCCTGTCATTTTTCAGCTTTATATTTTTATTATGGTTTTCAGAATATGATCATCCAAGGATCCTTTAAATACATGGGAAATCTTTATACCCCTGTTAGACACATTCTTGTATCCGATATCATATTCAAGTTCCAGTGACTCGAGCAGCTGAGTTTGAGTTTGAGATTTTGCAAAAAGTCGGCATGGGATCATCGATGTCGTGTAATAGCCGGTCGACGATGTCAGCAGTGAGCATCATTAAGCCAATAAAAAACAGAAGTGACATTACTGATACACAAGCATTGCCAAAGTTGCAACATGAGATTTCACCTCTCTTGCGTACTGAACAACAGCCAAGGCAATGAAGGTTAATGGGAACGAGTATTCCCACCATGCAACATGGAATTTCATCATAGATTTCTTGTAAAGAAATGGCCTACACACCTTTAAAAAACCAACCACAGTAAAAATCAATGTATATGTATATATGTACACATACGTGCAACGTTGTTTGCTGTGAATTTACCAGGAAACGAAGAGGAACAGGGAGAAGAAAAACAGCATCATCGATGTGTTGTCGAAATCTCCGGAAATGGAGTTCCAAGAGAAACCAACCATGCTTGGAGCAGCAAAGAATAAGAACGTTGGTCGCAAAATCATCGGAAGGTAATTCCGACCCGACAAGCTCTGGTAGAGAGTACCATAACTTTGCTAATGGTTTCAAGTATAGTTATCAAAGGAAATGGAAATAATTAAAGTATTAAACGATCATTAATTAAAAAACATAACACGATATTTTTTCCCGACTTCTTTAAAAACCAAGTAGCATCAAGGGAAATATTTACAACCAACAAAGCATGATTTTTTTATGTACTTTGGCTGAGAGCAATATTTGTTCAGCTTTCCACATTGTTTATAAAGTTAAACATACATAAACCGCGCTATTAGGTTCTGGGAATTATAAAACACAGGTTTCTATGCTGCTTCTGCAAAGCCAACTCTAAGTTTATCAAAATCGAAGACGGTGTGGTAGCGACCCATGAAGACATCTCCCAAAATCCTGCAACAAACAAGAATAATGATTTTGAACTTGAAAAAAAGAGAAGTAAAATGCACGGGTTGGACATCGTATCCGATATGAATGTTCGGGTCCGAGTAATATAGGTCCAAGGCAAGCTATAATACCAGAGAGGTCCACGAGGAGGAGGAACATCCAAAGCACTAAAACCACTGATGCATTGAGCTTGAGAACCTTCACCAACCTTGAGGATGTACTGGGATTACATAACACAAAAATTGACGTAAGAACAATGCGTTTTCAGTCGGACAATTCAGAAACAGAAGAATTTCATGAACACTAAATGAGTAGAGAGTACCTCTTCTGGTGCAAGCTTAAAAACTTTGCCACCAATAGTGAAGGAAACATGAGGCATGGAAGAAATGCTTTTGCAGTCGACAGCAGATTCTCCCATTGGGTTTGGCATCCGATCGCAAAGCTGCAAAAGTATCAAATTTACGAATAGGCATCGGGAAGAATGTAATAGAACATTGTAAATTGAGTATCAGTCTATCACATCTCACCTGGTTGACATAGTTTAATATGAAGTCTTGAGTCTGATTATCCATCAGTTGGTTCTGCATCCACACAACTGCCATTTCACAAGCAGGGCACATAGCGCCGTGAAGCATTCCAGATGATCTGCCATTGCTCTCATCTGCCACATTCTCGATGCCCATGCTATACAAACACAGTTGAGCACCATTAGTTGACCACTTCAATAGTCAATCTACCTTTGAATGAAGTGGAGAAAATAGAAAAACGGTAATTTAGTGAAAACAAACACAAATAGATTAAAGGGAGCTTCACCTAACACCACGGGTACCATCAAAAGCACACAATCCAATTTTGGAGCAGATTTTCGCAGGTTGTGCCTGTTGGAAACAATAAGGAAAAGACAATTACTAGGTAGAAATATTAGTAGAGAGACAATCTAGCAACTTTATAGGTAAATGTAATAAGTAAAACTAGCATTCACCCCGGACACAAGTAAATCGATGATGGTTTGCCCATATTGTTGAACCACTGCCTTGCACTCCTGGCTAACCACTCCAGCGGCTCCAATTGCTTGGTTTATCATGGTAATCACAGTCTGAGTCAAGGCAAACAAACAATCAGAAATGAAATCAATAACCAGGTTAATAAGTAACACAAAACTATAGGATTTGGCCAAAAAAAAAGGGGGAACAATTAAATAGCTGGAATAACATGACCCAACAAGGAAGCATTAGAACTTACTGTTGGACCTGCCAGCAAGGAAGTTCCAGAATCTGCAATTGCTGCACAACCTCCAGCACAATATCCTGAACAGCATAAAGTAAGTCAGAAATACAAAGATCTATTCCAAAGTCACGTTTTTGCTTCAAAGAAAGTAATTAATGATCCCATTTCTGAAGTACACCAGGGATTACAAGGAACATACCAGTCGGTTTGTCACCAATAAGAACATCGCCCATGTCAAACTATAACAAAAAGGAAAGATACTTACGTGAAATGTGAAAGAATGACATCTATATATATAGAAAACATATGTGGCACATGATAATTTAAGTTTGAAAGATCGACCTGCCAATAGCCTTTTTGTGTTACGGAGACGTATGTGTGCTTGCCCTTGTAGTGGTTTGGATCAGCCCCACCAAACACAATTTCACCACCCACTTCTCCCTCTATATCGCGGTTAAGCCAAAATGAAAATACCCGGTCCTTGATAAGACCTTGTTTGACCATGTTGTACCTGTAAGATGAGTGGTTAGTGTGAAGCTCTTAAATATCCAGAAACATCCTAACAGAAACTGAAATAAAAATTAAAATGAAAACATACCACACTGGGACAGCATCCCCGACTGAAATCTCCTTAAACCCAAGTCCTAATATCCCATCAAATTTGGCCGCCAAAAATGTAAGACCTGGCTCCTTAGTAGCTTCTATAAATTCCTGGCAATGAAAATAGATCACTAGTTACCTAATTCAAACTTTCAAACAACTAGATCAAACACGATGAGAAGATTAGCTCCAGTTAGGCACGTACCTGATCTTTCACAACCAAGTTGCCAACTTGAACATTGTCATTACTAAAGAAACCAGAAATAGCTCCAGTACCATATTGAATAGAAGCAGATTTCCCTGTATCAAATGACAAATATAATAATAGATCTTCTAGATTATTTTAGCATCCATGGGATAAATACACACCGTAATGAAATATACCAAGTAAGCCTATAAGAATACTAATACAGAAAGAATTCATAGCTTATAATTTTGATAAAATTAGGCCACAGAAGCATGCATAAGGTTATATGCTGAGGCAGAACCTCTTGGGACTGGCGGGTGCCATGGCCCCACAAAAAAATTTCAAAAATTAAACTGGGATAATTTTTATTTTAACCCCATTGAAAAATATATTATTTATTGTTGCCCCTAAATTTGGAAAAATTTAAATGGCCCCTCAATGAATAATGTTGAGTTCCGCGACAGACTATATGTTGGAGAAAACCATCTTTCTACTTAAGTTTGATCTACCTGAACAAGGACCAAATACAGAAACAACACACTGAATGGAAAATCATGATCAATACCTATCACTAACCGGTCCAATAGTATTAGAGACGGCCATAATCATTTTTGAAAAAATAAATAAATATTTCACATGTTACTATTCAAATGAATAAAATGAACAACTTAAAATTTGTTCTGATGACATTAATATCATGGAGAAACAAGTGTCAGAAACAATTACAAGAGAAGTAGAAAGAGCATAAGACATACCATTCTTCTTATAAGTACTCGAGTCACCTGATTTGTACTTGGAATGGAAGTAACATGCAACCTACACCAAAACGTTACATGAATCATGTTCCCAAAAACACATTTGCTTTCACAATTATCAAGGCCAAAAGTTGTATTCCCTAAGCATTCAAAGTAAATATAAATGTAGGGGCTCACCGAGAAATAGCACTTAGTTGATGGTACCCACAAATTTGAGCTTCCTGTGTCAAAGACCACCGTGAACTTTTGCGGTGGAGTTCCAACACCAATCTCACCATAGTACTGAGCATCCATGTAGTTCTTCAGTGCAACAATATCAGTTTCCTCAGAGTCTCCAAGGTCATTAGGGAAGCGATACTTTTTAGCAATAGATGCTCTGAGAGCCTCTCGATCCTTGGAGTCAAGCTGGCCAGCAAGCCGGTTGTTTGGATCCATTTTCAGTTTTTTCAGCCCGATTCTTACCAGTCCATCATCAGATGCAAATACAACAGAAAACAACAGGGACGAGATGAACAGTGACAGAACAATCCCTTTAACAGTGGTTCCCATATTGACCTACAAGCCCCCATTCAGCACTGCATTGTTAGAATAACATATAGAAGAACAGAGAAAAGATGCATGCTGTATGCATGTACGAAGGAATGCTAATAGCAACACCATCTACAATTCCTAAAGACACGTTAATACCTTCAGGTTTGGTCTGCTTTCTTTAGTTTCGCAAATGGAGTCTCCCTTTCAATTTTAAACAGATAAGCTAATTTAAAAATAAGAAAAAACAGAGATCAAGAACAACAATGTAATCCTTCGAAAGTCATAGCTAAATCAAATCAAGTCATAGACTCATATTACTAAATTGCAGCCACAACCTAGGTAATAGCCGCATTGGTTTTCAAGGTTACCACAACACCCCAATTGTAATTTATAAACATAATGATTTTTGAGAAACAAATCACAACCTAACATCAGCAACCGCAGTTTAGTACTATGAACCAAGTCCTCATTTCCGCTCGATTAAAATCTTCATTAAATAAGTTGGTCAGGACTCAGATTCTACAAAAGGTATTTGTACAAGACCTTTTTTATGAATCTAGTAATCTACCATAACAAGATCTTTTCTAGTCATAGATTTTCCAAAGAACATATAGTATCATATACATTTGGCAGCATTTCCTCAGACGAATTTATTGCATATTATAAAAATAATATCATTATTTAAAAATGAGGTGTATACCTTATATTTTTTTAAAATCTAATCAAACCATTTAACCGAACTAATGGCGAAAAGTAGATTGAAAAACACAATTCAAAATTTGAAATAATCATTTATCCCCCAAAAAATTGAAATAATCAAATTCTCCTATCCGCAGAAAACGCAATCTATACAAATTGAGCACAAATCTCGCCTTAGAGTAAAAGGAACTCTCAAATACAGGTTAAAACAGCTAGAAACAAAAGCAAAATAAGTCACCGCAATTTCACATGCAAGTCAAAACTGTGATGAAGAAGAAGGATGAGTTCACTGCTAACAAGCTAAATCCGAGATTCAAACAAATAAAAGAAAACATTAAATCTCTCATTCTAGAAACAAAGATAATCCAAAAATATGCAATCGAAGCTTCAAATTACTCAGAGAATCATCGTCGTCATCATAATCCGATGAACATAAATTAAAATCAATAATTCACATAGAAAGCTGAAAATGCTCACCGAAATTTCGAGATCCGCGATAGTAACGAGAGAGAAAGGGAGAAATTGGGCCGGTGACTTGAGAGAGACGAGGCGGAAAGGGAATATATATGGTGGAAACGCCGAAGAAACAAACAGAGAAGAGAGTGGGACGTTGACGCTACCCGTCAGTTTTCTAAAGTGTGGGCCCGGATAATCGAAAACGATAAATTCAGGTATTTTTAGATAATGCTGTTTCTTTTTTTTTTGCTGACTCTGAGCCGTCTGATCTTTGATCAAGGGTGAGATTGGAGCGGGTAGATTTAAATATGGTGTTAATGGAGGTACACGATTTTCTTGTTATTGGACCCTTTGCTTTTAAGGAAAGTATAAGTGGATGCTGACACATAAAATAATAGTAATAATTACATGATTTTTTTTATAATAATCTATATTAAATACATTATTTGACTGCATTATAAAAAAATATTATTCGATTGATTCAGATCGAAAATATAATATCTATAATGTGTTGATTTTTTAAATTTTAATTTAATTTTTTATTTATATTTTTTAAATTCGAATTTTTAATTTTATCTAAAAGATTTGATATCTTTGATACTAAAGCAACTGGTTACAACGAAAAATATTAAATTATTGTTGCAAGTTAATTTTTTTCTTTAAATAATCTTAAAGGCGATTATACGATAATATTTGTTTATAAACATTTTTAATTTTAGGACGAAGTTAAGATTTGGAGTTGGAGGTAAGATACAAATAATTAAAAGTGAGGATAAATTCATAAATAAATCAAAATTTTAAAATAATAAATAGGAGAATAAAAGTAAAAAAATAGGGAAAGGTAATAAAAGAATTTTTGGGGTAGGGACCGTCGCCTCAACCCACTCCCATTTAGCTTCGTCGCTATTAACCCTTTAGCAATACATAAACAATTTATAGATATTACGATTGAATCTGAAACTCTTAAAATCACATAAAATGAACATCGTTCTCTTTTCTCTATAATTACTTATTTTTCTGTATTTATTTTAAAATTATATTTTATATTTATTTTATAATTTATGTTCAGCTGCATAACAGTGATAATTAAAAAAATTATTGGTTACTAAGTAAAATTGATTTATTTAAAAATCAATAATCAAGTGGTACAGTGAAATAAGATATTAAATTTTAATCAAGAATTTGAGTCTAATATTACAAATAGATAAAATTAACTTAGAAAAATCTCCTACATAATAAATTTATGTAATATTTAATTTAAATTAATTAATTAATAAATTAGATATCTTATCGGTGTTTAACCTAAAACTAGGTGTTTCCCAATAGTTTATTGTTCTCACGCCAACGTTTTTTTTTTTTTGTGGGATCCTTTGGGCATTCCCTCACGCGACACTTACCCAACGGCCAACACAAACAATATTTGTTGTCTGATTGTACCTTTTGTCCCTGGCTTTGCTTGCCTTGCCATCCTTTATAACTTCCTATTGCTTGTGGGTTGCTTAATCTTGTGGGAAAATTTACTAAAAAGGGTTAATTATAAAGTAAGCCCTTAACTATATCATTTTTATCAGAACTGATCAATTATATTTTTCATGTGTATAGAAAAATATCAATAATAACGTAACCCACGGAATGTTCTTATTGGATGTTATTAAAAATTTAAAGTGAAAAAAAAGGAAGAATAATTGTTCAAATATTAGTTCTGGCAGGAAAAAAAGTTTAGGTACTTGAATGAAAATAATAATTAAAATTATTTTAATTTTAATTTAAACGGACCAAATTCAAATTACTTGAATCCAAAAGTGGCATGAACTCTAAATAACCCAAACAAATGACTAAAATCACTAAAAGCTTAATTAGGGATGGGCACGGAACCCGAACACGACGGGTTTCCGACCCGATCCGGTCTGATGGGGTCGATTTGTTAGTGAAAAAATTGGGTTCGGGTCGGTTTTAGGGTGGAAAAAATCCAACCCTACCCGGAACTAATAATGTAATTTTCTCATATATATTGTCATACCCGAATTTTGTCTGGGTTCGAATATAAAATAAGGTCACAAGTAAATATTAAATGTAAATAAAAAATTATATGATGTAAATTATAAATAAATAAAATTAAAAAAATGATAAATATAATAATAATAGATAAGAATAAACTATGACTAAAAAAAACAAAAATAATAAAATAATAAAATTTAATTAATAAAAAAATATACATGCGGTTACAGGGGTTTTCATAAGTTATTAGTTTCCATTTTCCATATCATGCGGCAACTGGGGGGAGAGGGCATTTTGGATTTTAGTTTCTCTGGAATTTGAAATCAAAGAATGAAGGAAACCAAAGGCTCATGGGTTTTGCTGGATTGAAGCACAGAATTACGATTGGAAAAATTGTTAAATCAAGGAGCAAAAGATCACTTTTTGGAGGCTTTTACTGGAACCATTCTCATGACACCGGTATATTTTCTTACTCCATATTGCTTTCTATTAGTTTAAATTTTGATATGAAACGAACATGAATTCCATTCAATTCCATTTCCATGGTTGGCATTGGTTTACTCAATGCAGCATTTATTCGAATCATTGTTAATTAGATTATTTGTTTGCGTTGCTTGCTTGGTTATCTCTTTAACATGATTTCCGTATTCGAATCGTTATGTTCTTAAATAAAATTCAGTTTAATCTCTTTATTATTAATTAATGCTTTTATTTATTTATTTAATTTATATGTTTGCCTGCATGTTTTAAAATCATATAGAATACTTGTTTAGGATGACACATAATTTACACGTAGTTAATTAAATTAGATCCTTTTTAAGGTTAGTCACTTTAATTAAATAATTAATTAAATAGGGAGATAATTTAGTAACGATGACGTTCTAATCTTATACCTTGGATACACTAAGTGGTCAGTATTATGAAATGGCATTATGTTGGCCAAAAGTGTATTTTGGTATCGTATTCGACGCGTCATCGGAACGTAGAAAATGATAAATAATTTAAGGTTAGAATTTAATAAAATTAATTAGGTAAAGATTAGTAGCACCAATAGAATTATTAATTTTGTTTGGTATCGAAATGGTAGTGTCCGTGCATTCGGATGTTATCATAATACACCCGGTGAAATTAATAATTTAATAGGATTTAAATATTTAAATTGATGGAGCCTTTTTAGGTTAGAACTTAAAAATCGACAAGATAATAATCGATCATGCATTTTAAAACCTTTTGGGGCAGAATTTATATTTCTTTAAATACGAGTTAAGGTTTCCTATCTAGAGGACGTCTTAATAAGCTCGTATTTAAAAGAAACGTATTTTCTTATCCAAAAGGATATTCTTATTCGAACAATATTTATTTGTTAATAACGGATTAAATTAATATTATTATTATTCGAAATACCGAAATGCCACGTGTAATTAAAAGGTACCGATTTTCGGGCGCTCGTAAGGGTCGTCCTTACGCGTAACCGACTCCCGAACCCAATGTTTTAAAAATAAATCTCTGGTTTGTTTTATGGTGTCTGGCCTACCAAAGTGGCCGGTGGCGACTCCAAATTAATTTTAAAATTCAAATGTTTTCAATAAAATTTGGTTTTTCACAATTAAAAGCAATTAAATTCAATTTTTTCCAAATTAATTCGCCAGGCTATTTTTCACACATTTTTCGGTTTTAAAACGGTCACGACATATATTTTAGGGATATTTGCAATAATGATCCTTCTTTATATATATTTTATACAATTAGATTACTAAAATTAATTTTTTTTTATAATTAGGTGACTAAATTAAATATTTTTACAATTAGATCCTTAAATTTTATTTTTTTTACAGTTTAGTTCCTAAATTTTTTTTAAAATAATTCGGGTCGGGTCGGGTCGGATTTTTTTACCCTAAAACCAGTCGGGGCGGATAACGGGTGAAGGGTATGATTTTTCAGATCGGGTGCGGATGGGCCGAAAATCCGACCCGACCCGTTCTCATCCCTAGGCTTAATTGAACAAAACATGAAACAATTAGAGCTTGAAAAGCACCAACCTCACATCAGAATGTTTTAAATAAATAATTATCCAAATTTAAATTTAACTCGAACACGAAATAATTAGAATCTAAAACCGACTCAAACGAAAACCAAAAGAAAATAAAATAAATTTGAATGTTAAAATAATTCAAATTTAACTCCGTCATTTCCAACTTTCTTAGTTGCTTGTAAGGACGAAACTATATTGGAGTAGGAAGGGGTATCGTCCCACACTGCCGAATATTTTTTTTTTCAATCTTGCTCTATATTTAAATTTTTTAAAAAATTATTTTTATAATTTTTTATTATTTATAAACATTTATGTTTTATCCCTTTAACATAAATCCTGTCTCTGTCCCTGATTAACCTATTTCAAATTTGATAATTTTTTTAGCCACACAATATCTCTATTTGTTGATCCGCTAACTAAACTGTTCGGCCTTTATAATACGATACTCTTCATCTAATATAATTATTTTATTTCACTTTCAATTAAAAAAAACAATAGATAAGTAACACGTGGCTAAAAAAGCCATGTTGATATTTCCATGTCACATGCATTAAAACGCACCGTATTCCCCCAAGGCTAAAAAACGCAACGTTTGGCGTGATCCCGATTCTGAACTGAGCGAAAGGGGAGGAAATACATTAAAGAGCAAAGGAAACAAGAATCACAACATCAACAAGAACAAGTGGATGGCAGCCTCGTCGGCGGCGATGGACGGAATAGCAGCATCGGCTCTCCGGTCAGTTCTACATAGAGTCCATCAGGCCTCCGAGCGATGTGGTCGTGAATCGCAGCGGATCCGCGTCGTTGCCGTCAGTAAAACGAAACCCGTCTCCCTCGTTCGCCAAGTCTACGACGCTGGACATCGATGTTTCGGCGAAAACTACGTCCAAGAACTTGTGGATAAATCCCCTCAGGTTCCTTCTCCATTTCCTTCAAAAGAAAAAAAGCATCCAATTTGTTAAATTTTCATTTGGAAAATGATAAAGCGCCAAAGTAACAATCTTTTCTGTGCTTGCTATTGCAGCTTCCGGATGACATAGAGTGGCATTTTATTGGGAATTTGCAGAGCAATAAAGTGAAGCCTTTGATTGGTAAGCAAAGATACATAGATAAAACAGTAGATTAGTTCTACTTTTTTTGATTAAAATGTATTTTTCTGGATATTTGAAATTGAACTTTTACTTCCGTTGGTTTTGCTTGTACTTCTTGAAGGAAATGTTTGTTGTGCTTTTACTTATTATTCATTGGTACGCAGCTGGTGTGCCAAACCTCGCCATGGTGGAAACTGTAGATGATGAGAAGGTAATTGTGTTCATTTCCATTAGTATAATGTTTAGGGTTGCTACAAAGTGTTCCTTGTGTTTTGCATGCACAATTAGAGACAATTTTTTCTTAATTTATACCTACATTTGAATCTAGTTTTAGCGAGAATGACTGATATGATTTTGTTTTCTTATATCAAATAATCATTATATCGTAGCTATTGATTAAAAGTGGCAAAGTATTTGTGTTTTTTTTCCTTATTAGATTGAGCATCTTCCTTATTTTGGACCAGATTGCAAATCATCTTAATCGCACGGTTGGAAACTTTGAAAGAAAGCCTTTAAAAGTCTTAGTCCAGGTGAACACCAGTGGAGAGGAATGTAAGTATTTCCACCAAAATATATTGCTTTTGGTTGAGTTGTGGTGTGTCAAGCAAGGCTTTGCTCTTTCAAGCTTATTGTCATGACTTTTTCATTAAGTTTGCTACATAAAACTGGTCATGTTTCTTTAGCTCCCGGTTCCATACCATGTTCTATCAACATGGCTATCAGCAATAAAACAACCTAGTTCGTTGGGGCTAAGTACGCTGTTGGATTAGGTCAGGTTATATTTGCTGACAAAATAAGTTGGTCTTATCAATCACTTGGAGGTTGTTTTGATAGTATTTCCCTGCATCATGTTATTGCAGCAAAATCTGGTGTTGAGCCTTCAGGTTGTGTGGAACTTGCAAAACATGTTAGTCTGAATTGCCCGAACCTTCAATTTTGTGGATTGATGACAATTGGGATGCCTGATTATACATCAACACCGGAGAATTTCAAGGTGTCTGAACTTCTTATCTTGATTTATCCGTACTTTTCAATCGATTCTTTATTTTCTTACAATATTCCTTTGATGTAGCCAGACATTAGAAAATTGCCGAAGTGAGGTCTGCAAGGCTCTTGGAATACCAGAAGAACAATGTGAACTGTCAATGGGAATGTCTGGTGACTTTGAGTTAGCTGTAAGGATTATTTTCGCATTACCATCTAGAAAAGGAAAACATTATATTTGTAAGAATTGGTGTTATCTACACTTCAGCACGAAAACATTGTTGTGCAATGTCACTGTGCACAAAGCGATGCATGTTACTAGAGCTCGAGTGTGTGATACGAGTATGCTTTTTATATATATATATAGCTTACGAGAGACGACTGTCACTGTGCACAAAGCGATGCATGTTACTAGAGCTCGAGTGTGTGATACGAGTATGCTTTATATATATATATATATATATAGCTTACGAGAGACGACTGTCTAATGGATTCTCATTGTTTTCGCAGATTGAAATGGGCAGTACCAATGTCAGAGTTGGATCAACCATCTTTGGGGCAAGGGAATATCCAAATAAGAAATGAAACAAGCTTATGAAATCGAAGGATTCATTCTTTACATCATCATTGCACTGTTGTTAAATGAGTTGTACGCAAACAGAATCCTCAGGTTGTTTCTGGGTTGTTGCGGTTCGATCCGAGAGAAAGAATACTCCGACTGAAATTAGAATCCATGGAACTTGTTTATTCCATCCAAATAATGCTAATAAAATTGCAATAGTTCGATCTGAAATTCGGTTCTTACAGTTCAATTGGAAAAATTAACACTGTTCTGGTGTGATGAATGGCTTTAAATGTACAAGGATCCCACGATGAAGTCCTCTTCATCTACATTTCCATGCTCAAATCCAACCGCTCCCTGATTCCACCACATTCCCCAGCCTCCTCAAAACCTGCACTTCTCTCGACCTCTTCTCGCTAGGCCTCTCAGTACAACAATGCATTATACACCATGGGTTTTCTTCAGGTCTGTACACTGCATCTTCTTTGATTAATTTCTACGTGAGATTTGGTCACACGATGAATACTCGCAAGGTTTTTGATAAAACGCCGAACGGATATGTTGTTCCCTGAACTGCCATTGATGGATGCTATTGTCACTGTGTGGACCTGGACAATACTTTTTCCATGTATAATGAAACGCGACGCAATGCGGTTGAGCCTAGTCCGGTCATTTTCTTAACCTTGCTCTCCGGTGCATTGGAGCTTGCCTACAACAGGCTTTGCATGGCTGTGTGGCTTATATGGCTTTGAATTGAATATAACTTTGGGGAATTCGTTATTAAATGTCTATATCAAATATGGGACCATTGGGGAAGCAAGATATTTGTTTGAATTTATAGGCTAAAGAGATAAAATTTCATGGAATTCTTTGTTTCAGGTTATATGCTCTGTTGAGGAATTTTTGCAACTCTTATATAGAATGAAGATAGAAAGCATGGATCCGAACAGCAAACTTTTGGTTCTTTGGTTAATGTTGTTGCAGCACAGAGTAAACTTTTTTTATTTTTTATTCAGCTACAATGGTTACAGTAATATCTGTTCTGAAGTATAATTCCAATCATTAAACATTGATCGCTCAATCACTGTACTGGCATTACTAGTACTCAAACCCGTGACCTCAGGGTTAGATATTTCGTGGCACAGAGTAAACTTAATCTAGGAAGACTGGTGCATGGGCAGATTTTAAGATGCGCATGTTGAAACAACACTTATGGTTATGTATTTAAACTGTGGGAATAGTAATGCTGCATATCAGATTTTTGAAGGGGTATCTGAAAAAGATATGCTTTTATGGACAGCGATGATTTCCGGGCGTGCAAAATAATTGTGCAGACCCGGCCTTGATAGTTTTCGATTATTGGATCCAACAAGTTGAGAAATGAAGGGGTCAAAATAGTCATTGTAATGCTGTAATTATTGAAATTATGGATCCAGATACACTAAAAATAATTATACAGAATGTAATGAAAATGCTAAACTTTTCTTAACCAGTAAACGTATATGAGGGACCAATCAGACCTCTTATCAATTAGCTAACATCAATGTCTATGGTGGTATCCAACTCCTGCACTATGTTTGATCTTCCAACTGTTTTCTCCCTCCCGAAGCTCTGTTTCGAAATTATAAACCTATTTCTGCATACAGAACAGTGTGTTGTATATCACCAAAACTTTTGCAGGCAATCTGCTTGCCACACTAATTGTTCTCTACGGGCGGATCAGCCGAGTGTTAGGTGGTTAAAAGTTATTGTGAGCGGCAATCAAGGCAAATTGCCTAATAACGACGAGGCATCAAAGGGAGCAACCACCCCCTCACTCAAAAGGCGCATGGCAGCTCCTCTTGAGAACTTCCTGGCGAATAAAAAACAAGGAACGGATGTGGAGTTAACTCGACACCACTCAGTTCGGGATTCACTCTCGTAGTATATATGGTTGATATCCTGTTCGAATAAGCAACATGGTTGGAATTGATAAGATACAACATGCATGATAATGGACCTGAAGGAGTCTGATACCAAATTAAGGTGTCACTCGGAACATATGTCAATTTAGAGGACATCATATGACCAATAAAGCACTATCAAAACTGAGAAAGATAAAGAATAGGACTACCAAAAAACAAGTGCATAAAGTAGAAGAATCCATATGAAAAAAGATATCAGGCTAATAAATAAAATAAGTTATCCAACGATACACGAGGAAAAATGGTACCTTTATTTCTTTGAGTCGTTTAGGGCTGACATCTGGATAGTTGAATGTAACAGGATGCCAAGCTTTGTTATCCATTTTCGTAGCCGACTGATTCCACAGGGTATAGGTCAGTGATCTTCGTTCTATCTCACCTTCGAGCCCACTCATCTGGCGAGTAAAAAGAAAACTAGGATTAATTAGAAATGTGATTTAAATTGTAATACAATCAGAAAAGTCATGAGGGAAAAGAGAACATGAGGGAATGGGATATACTGATTCTTTACTTACCGCAAACAATGTCGGCACATAGTGTTCATCTGGGATACAATTATGCTGTTTTTGAAGTTTCTGCACAATCAAAAGTAAGTCATCATTCACATTGAAGGAAGCAGATTGTCGGTCACAATATCTGAAAAAAACACTAAACTAGAGTGTATTTGCAAAACAAGAGAAAATATGACACCTAGGGGAATCAGATCTCACTACTAAATCAATGTTCTAGCCCCTGAATCGACTACCAAAATGGATAAAAAGGCTCCTGTTAAATCAAACTAACTGCATACATTTTGGGAATTGAACTCACCATATTCAGCTTTCCTTTACTGGTGTCCACAGGAGGGCGTCGCTGCAAACCAAGAAGAAAGTTTAAATTTCAGATTGCTGTCCAATATGATCAAACATCTTATCCTAGCTTTAATGTGTTTGATAAACATCAACAGCAGACCTTGCAGAATTTCTTAAAGACCGGAAGAACAATCTCATCATCTACGACGACTTCTGCATGGCTCCTTATCAAAGAGATCCACTGCAAATACAAGGCAAGTTAAATTCCATAGATACAATAAATGTGTACTGAACTCATTGAAATGCACAATTATTTATAATAGGAAAATGGGGTAATTCATCCATTTAGCTGCTGAAAAATGTTGGCTTTGCAATCAAGACAAAGAGGAAAGGGCAGTTGTACATAAAATATGTAGGGTAAAGTGAGCAAAATTCAAAACAAGCTTTACTTAAGCTAATTATGGAACTCTTCAAATTCAAAAGTCAGACCAATTCATCAAAATTTCCAAAAACAATAACCTGAGATCCTTTTCTCCACTTGCTCCTTGGTATTACAGTTGACATTTTAGGGTGGTAACGCCCATCCTTTAAATCAAGAAAGCTGCAAAACAAGATTTTTCATATCTTCAAATCTAATGAAGAACCGGTTTAAAGATCATACAATTTTATTTCCACATATGTATAGAATACAAAAGGAAAAACATCAATGAATAGATCAATCAACCAATGCTTGGCACCTCAAGAATGAAAAAGGCCCGCCATCTACCTGTCCACGAAACTCCTAGGAGAAGCCATAAGATATCTATAGATATAGCTGAAGTTGTATAGAGGAACACAACTGCAGAAATATAACACAACTTGCTATTAAAAATTTCATTTCATTAACTATAATACAAACAAAAAACAACCATAAGGTAAACTAGTTAAAAAGTTCAGACCTGTCAGACAGAAGAATAAATCTCTGATTTGCAGGATCCTCTAGAGCATTTGCAAGTAACAACCTTTCAGCTTCTATCATACTGGATTCTCCCCATGCTACCTGCAACGAATATGATTTGAGTCATAGCTTTTTTAACGAGCTTATCCAAATTCTGTTAAAAAAAGTTCAAATCTTTTTAATAAATCACCTGAATGCTATCAGTCAATTGTCGATTGTAAAAGAAACGCGACCGAGAAGTCGACTCTTCGAAGACGAAGCCAGGGGCCGAGTGAATATAAATGGAGAAATTGGCCGTGTCAGCGTTCTGTAACAAAGTTCCACAAAAAATTAGCTGGAAATTTGGTAAAAGTGGAGGGGAAAAAAAGGAAAGATGGGTTTTTGGCACCGACCTCGAAGAAACTGCCCCAGAGAAAATCCAGAGGGAGATTAAATCGGGAAAGGAAGAGGAAAGCGATCTTAGGGGTACCATTGAAATTGTTATAGTGAGGAATACGAGATCTCAAACGCGCACGAGCGAGAGAGTTAGTGGGAGAAGAGATTTCGGGGGAGAAATGGAGGCGGAGGAGAGCCCAGAAGCAAAGAGCAAAGGAGAGGAAAACGGCAAATATCCAGCCTAACCAGATAACGTGGCGGACTGGTACCGGAACAGCTTTCTTCGTCATGATTCTTTTTTCCGGCAACCGATCACTGCCTAACTTAAAAACAAGCTTCAATCATCTTCAAATTCTTCATAAAAATTATGATTTCTTGTATAGTAATCCAACTATCGATCAACAAAGTAATAAGAAAATGAAAGGAAGACAAGAGAATGTGGTTACAATGAAGGGATTTTAATTTTAATGGAAGGGACAGAGCATTTAATTTTTTTTAAGAATTACTACGTAGGTTACTAAACTGTGTTGAGATGATTCAACGCCAACAAATTGTATCGCCCAAGTCAACAGCGAAATTATCGATTTTTGGGTTGGTTTTGTTGTTTCATTTTCCCACTCACTGACCCATCGGCCACCGGCCGACGCCACTCAAGGTTGTTGGGCTGGTGGCTGATAGCCCATTTCCCTTTAAAGGTAAGTTCTTTAGTGTAAATACTTCAGATTCTAATCCGAAATTCATTAACTAGAATGTATATAGGGTAAACTAGATAGATGGTCAATAAAGTTTTAAGAGTTACGTTCTGATGGCTAACATTTTTGTTTTATAACAAAATGATCACTCGACCATTAGTCTCGTTCACGGGATATTATATCATGAACCATGTTTATCACGTCATTCGTGATTTATGCAATCAGGTTCGTTCGTCTTTAAATACCCACCCAATAACTAATTATATGTAAAAAATATGATGATTCACCTTGAAAAAATTATAAAATGGATAAATCTGCTTGATTAAGAACATAAATAACGTGATGAAAATGATTCATAATCACTTGTTTGACATGACAATAAATGTAATATTTTTTAATTAAATTAATATCTTCTAATAAGAGAATGATAGGAATCATCAACCGATAAGTCACTATTCAACCGATAAATACCATGCTCGAATCACAACCCTTGCAGAAGATTAAAATTTTTAAGCTTTTTATCTTCGTAAAACATGTGTCATCATCTTATTAGAGGATATTAATTTGCTTCGAAATATCATGTCAGACGAATATTACTAAGTTAACAGAGGTTAATGGAAGATTTGATCATTTGGTTATATAATGAAAACGTTGATGACTGAAACCTATATATAAACCAATGCCAACAAGTTGTTGGGTGGGTGATGTCAACTCATTTCTTAAAGGAACAGATTCGACAATGGAATCTTAGGGGTTATGTCGAGTTTAAGGAAGAGGAATTTGTATTTTTGCACACCAATATCATAAAGGGATTTACATGCTTTGGAGATTTTACAAGTTACAACATGTATAATTTACATATAAACATGTAATTCCAATGTTATAGATGCCCAAAACCAAAGATCCAACAATCCTATATAGGGAGCTGTCTTGTTCCTTAGTGTTCAAACTTCAGAGCTCATGAAACATGCTTGTAAGTAGGATTTAGAACATGAAATATTCGCACCTGTGCTCTTTGATATGCATTGGTAATGTGGGTGCTTGCTTATGTTGAATAGCAGAATAAGGATGTTGAACTGAAACCTGTCTCTGGGTTCACTTGCGAATGCAGGATTGTGTAGACTATTGGACGCTTCCCGCCTTGGCATTTTGACGATCCAAGATAACATTTAAGATTTTTCCAGGAACAAAGATTCTCTTTTTGATTGGCTTCCCATCGAGGTACTTTGAGAGTTTTTCGTCTTTTGAAGCTGACGTAAAGGCATCCTCCTCCGAACATCCTTTCTCGACCTCAATTGTACCCCTTGTCTTGCCATTTATCTGGACAGGTAGTACGATGGTTGATTCCTTCAAGTACGTAGGATCAGCCTGGCATCGGAGTATGAACAAGATTGTGAGGTAAGCATGCTACCACACCCCTTTCCCCATCCTATAGCAGGTGATTATTCAAATACAAGCAGTAAAAATACATAAATATAAATCCGACCGGATACTTTACCTTTGGAAATGCCTCATATACTATTGAATCCGGGTGACCGAGGCGAGACCAAAGCTCTTCAGCCATGTGAGGTGCATAAGGCGAAAGCAACAAGACAAATGCTTCAATAATTGCTTTTGGATGTTTATCCCACTGATGACATGAAACAGAAAACCAAAGAATATTCAGACAGCATTCTTCTAGACATCACAAAGTAATCTAACATGACTGAACTTAAGAAAGCATGTTAAATAATACTGAAAGCAAATATCCGCACAACCCCCGTGATATCACTAATTAAAAGCCAAGGGAATATTGTTCCTAGAAGAATACATATCGAACTAATTAAAACCTTATATGCTGCATTGATGAACTCCATCATTGCAGAAATTCCAGTATTGAACCTTGTCCCTTCAATTTCCTCCGTCACCTGGTTAAAAAAACATAACCAAACATCTGTCAGAAAGCAAACAAGGAATCTTAGGTTTCAATATTCATGTTACTTGTGCACTCCTAAATTGTTAAAATACCCTTTTGGATCAAATTGAAGAAAAAAATCTGATCTGGGGAAATTTTTGGGTCATTTAACATATAGGCATAATGAATTGCACATTATAAACCCCCAATAGTCCTAGGAAGTGCATACTTCTTTGCAGATAATGTAATATTTACACAGTTAATCAGATGCCCTTGAGATAAAAACCGTAAGTGTAGAATACGACCTTAGCGATGCATTTATGGAGAGTGCGAAGTTGTTCCTTAGTAGGTTCCTCATCAGTAACCAATGTTCCGTCTCTGAAAGCGCCATGATGTAAGGGTGAGCCAACAATCAGCCTCCAAGTTCTTCCTAAAAATCGATGGACTCCTTCAATTCCACTAGTATTCCATGTTTTTGAGTCTCTATAAACAAAATCCAACAGGTATCTTTGTAGGGTTCCCTCTTATTACATGATGGTTAAGATACTAAAATAAATTGAACCAAATATTACCGAAATGGTCCCATGAACATTTCATACAATCGAAGAGAATCTGCACCATATTCAGAAACGACATCATCAGGATTGACTACATTTCCCCTACTTTTACTCATTTTATGAGCACGTGCAATCAAGCGAATGTTTGGGTTGTCTTTCAACACATAAAACTCCCCAGACTTTACAACCTACAGAAGGATTCACAAAAACAAATAACAAGATGAATTGAAATGACACAAGCTCATATTCCGTATCATACTGAACAGAATAAGAATGGATAACATATTAAAACATGTGGAAGAACGTACTCTTTCCTCTGGAATGATTTCTTGAAGGTATTCACCTAACTCATCTGCAGTGTCTGCAGATACATAGTTGCCATCTGCGTCTTTGTAAGCCGTAAATTGAACCTGCCACTCCAAACATGAGAAACACTTTGATTGAATTGTGGCTTTACTAGGAACAAGAAAGCTAGCTTACTTCCCCAAGAATAATCCCCTGGTTTATTACACATTTGAAAGGCTCTTTGGTTGATACAACACCAATGTCATATAGAACCTGAAATATAGAATCAGAATGCCAAAAAGTCAGCAGTGTAGAAATAAAATTAGACAGTTCAGAATGAAAACCAGACAAAATTCAGTTCTCGTTCTTGCGCAGCCCACAATCAAGTTAGGACTGTTTGTCTTACTGTATCTCTACAGAAGCTTCCAGCCATCATAACAGCATTACTCTGGCTCAATTTGGGAATAGTAGCTGAGAAAATATGACCAGAGGTGGATCTTGATCAAGTAAGTTGAGGGGGCCTATTTAAATTTTTAAAAGTTTTAGAAGCTTAAATTAAACTTAAAATTTTCAATTCAAAAATTTGAAGGTCTAATTAAATTTTTTAAAAGTCTGAGACTTTTTGAGAATTTTTTAAAAGAATTTAATTAAAAATATTTTTTAAAAAAATTAAAGAAATATTTAAATTTTTTGAAGGGGCCAAATTAAAATTTCTTTAAAAGTTGAAGGGCTAAAAGTAAATTGTCCAAAATTTGGGAGGGAGCCAGGGCCCCCTCTGGCTCTAACCAAGGTCCGCCTTTGAAGATGACCCATCTTTATGTTTAGGCTCTAATATGATCGATTCATTCTTATTCTAGCTCAAAACAATCAGAATTAATACTTTAACAGCAATCCGGGGTAAAACATTTAAGAAGGCTCTCATTTTTCATCCAAGAACACAATATTCAATAGAAAATACAAGAAGAAATGTTCAATCGCGGTACATAAACAGCTCCACATGTGAAGTAACCCATTGCTATCACATTGGAAACCGTATGTCCGTATTTATGTAAAAGACAAAATACAGACTTACCTTGTGCCAGAACCTTGAATAAAGTAAATGGAGAACAGCATGCTCAGCACCACCAACATAGACATCGACTGGGCTCCAGTATCTGGTTGTAGATGTAATATTAAGGACAGGAAAGAAACAAGACAATCAAGTTCACACAAAGGACTTTCTTAAGTTCTTCATGAAAACTTGACAACAAAACTAGAATTTGTTATGCAGAGAAAACTCATTACTAAAATGATTTATATCGAACAATGAAAAGATTTCCTTACTTTTCTTTTGCCTTATCAACTAATTCATTGGAGTTTTTGGGGTCCATAAACCTCAAATAGTACCTGAATAACGAAGGAAAAGGTATGAGACTCGAACATTCTACCAACATGTTTGAATTTTAACAATGAAAGACCAGATTAATTTCTCCATCAAGCCAATATATTCGGCAAGCATTCAATTATATATAATGAGAGATTTCCAACTTTTCTGTTTCATATTCCACAACTTTTAGATGATCGTTATGTTTCAAGAAGATATCCTCCTCTAATTTTATCTTATTTACCTCTTCCATTTGAAGAATCAAAATTATTTCAAACAGAAAATGCGAAAGAATAAATGCTGCAGAGATGGTTAATGATAAAATTGAACTACAGGAAGTAATTACAGGTGCTTTACCAGCAAGAACCGGCCCATTGTGGCATGGTGTTTGTTTCTCTCATGGCAGGTTTCCCAGATGAAGGATCCATGGTTTTAACCTGACATAGATGAATGGATCTAAATTAATGCATGATTAACCATATGATTACCATATGTCAAATGATAGGTGAATGAAATATCAAACAAAACCAAGGGATAAAATTGTACCCAAGACACTGCCTTCGACAGTGGTGGTTCCCCTGTTCCACTTGGAGTAAAATCATCCAATTCAGGAAGGGTAAGGGGAAGTTCTGTTTCAAGAACTGGAATGCTCTCACCACTATCTTCCAAGAAGATTACTGGGATAGGTTCTCCCCAATAACGTTGTCGGGCAAAAAGCCAGTCCCTCAACCTGTAATTCACCTAACAGATAAAACAACTATATAAGCAAAGAATTTCTTACATTATACATAATTATGGTCAAATCCATCCTTTTCACTGAAAAAAAAAAGTTTCAGGTAACCAAGCAAAGGTACCTTTTTCTTCCCCTTTCCAGTTTTCTCAGCCCACTCAATAACTTTGTAAGCCGCTTCTTTGCTTGACAAGCCATTGATGTCAATACCCACTTCCATATTTGAAGAATTTATAATGATGCCTTCTCCGGAATAAGCCTTCTCAGGTTCAATGCAGCTTCCATTATTGGGTGTCACTACATATTTGATTGGAATATTAAACTTTGAGGCAAACTCATGGTCACGAGCATCATGCGCAGGTACAGCCATAATTGCTCCAGTTCCATAACTGCACAAATACAATTATGCATGTTTCTGTGTATCAAAAACTGTCCACAGACTCACTAACAATTCGATTATCTAAAAATGTCAACTAAGCACGAGGATTTTATTCTAGACAAAACTGACAAATGGGGAGTATATATGCATCCACTAATTGGTAACAACTACAAAGAACATATTGAAAGGGGAATCAAGTCAAACACACCTTCCCAACACGTAATCTGCAACCCATATTGGTATTGGTTCCCCACTTGTTGGATTTTTAGCATAGCAACCACTGAAGACTCCTGTTTTCTCCTTCTGAAGTTCAGTCCTTTCAAGATCACTCTTTCTAGAGGTAATGTCTTGGTATTCCTCCACCTGAAATGTAACATACATTATCGAGCCCAAAGTTTCTAACAGAAAATGGTAGGTTAGAGAGGAAAGAGTAACATACAGATTCCCTCTGTTCTGTTGACGCTATTGAAGACAAAAGGGTATACTCTGGTGCCACGACTAAATATCTGCATACAAACAACCAGTTAGAATAAATCATTCTTCACCAACTATTATTGAAATAAAGGTACTTAAGAATCGAGTGCAAGGGAAGTACGTTGCACCAAAGATGGTATCAGGCCTGGTAGTATAGACTGTAATTTTCATGTCTGTTTCCCTTCCATCACCGTCAAGAACAAAAAATTCAACTTCTGCACCCTCCGACCTCCCTATCCAGTTCCTTTGCATTTCTTTGATGCTTTCAGGCCAGTCAAGTTCATCCAGATCTTCAAGTAGACGGTCAGCATAAGCAGTAATCTTCAGCATCCATTGCCGCATTGGCTGCTTGGTAATAAACAACGACACTGTAAAATATTAAATATTCACAGAAAGAGGGAATAAGCGAAGTATCTAAAGTCTAAACTAGGAAAAATGGATACACAGAACAAAAATAATTAAACTAAAATACCTTTCTGATAACAGGATGACCCCCACGCTCGCTTACGCCATCCACAACCTCCTCATTTGCTAGGACAGTACCAAGAGCAGGACACCAATTAACCGGTACTTCAGCCTGAGCTTAGAATCAGATCAAACATCAGATCGAGTTTTTGGTGAGGATATACAAAAATAATAATAGGAATAATGAACTCAGAACTAGTCACAAGCCAAACCTGGTAAGCCAATCCTCTTTTTAACAATTGAAGAAAGATCCATTGGGTCCATTTATAGTACTCGGGTTCTGTGGTGGATATTTCACGGTCCCAGTCATATGAGAAACCCAATGATTTAAGCTGAAAAGTAAATGATTAGTGTAAGAGGACATTCAAGTTCATCACAAAGATGAATGTGAATTGGCAGAGCTATCAAAACAACCACCAAAGATGACCGGAAATTGGCAGACTTAAGAAGCTATAGATTAAGAAACAATAAAAACATCAAAGAAATATGCTACTTAAATGGACTTTTTAACAACCCCTTGCCTCTTTGAAGCCGGGAAGACTTCGCCCATATATTTTCATTCTTTTTCTTTAGATAAACACGGTATCAAATACTGTCTCCATATCTAATTGATTGATAATAGCCATCAGAACCATGCAAGCCAATTAGATGTAACTTCTAAAATCACTACCAAGTATCGACAATTCATCATACACATTTCAGTATTTCACATATGTTTGATCTCCCAGCATAATAAAGTGTAATAACCTGGGAGCGAAAGCGATTAATGTTCCTCAATGTTGTGAGTTTTGGGTGAGTTCCGGTCTGTGAGCCACAATATGAAAACCAATTAATAAATTAAAAACAGAACCATGGCATTCCATAACAATGAGAATTAAATATCACGATTTCAACACACCTCAATTGCGTATTGCTCAGCAGGCAATCCAAAAGCATCCCATCCCATTGGATGCAACACATTGTAACCCTGCATGCGTTTGAACCTAGCAAGAAGATCTGTGGCCGTATACCCCAGAGGATGACCTACATGTAATCCAGCTCCACTGCATTGCATCATCCAAAACATTTAACACGAAACTTCTTTCAAAACAACTCACTAAGAATAACAAAAAGGGGCCATTTAACAGAATCCATTCCCAGAACTTCCCAGTTACTACATATTTATCAATGGAACCCAGAGCCATGAAATTCAATCAATAAAAGGCACAAACATATGCATAATGAAACTAATGTACAATAAATGAAAAAATAATTAAAAACAAATCAAGGGACCTGGGATAAGGGAACATGTCAAGGACATAATATTTGGGTTTAGAAGTATCAACATCATCAGGCGTATGGAAGATTCGATTCTCTTCCCAATACCGCTGCCATTTGGGCTCAATTTCATCAAACGGATATGCCCTTTTAACAACCCCTGGCTTCTGCTTTTGCTCCTCTCGAACTTCACTTACCGAGCTCCTGATTCTACTTCTACTAATACCAAAACAACCATAGCTTAAAAGGGTATGTTTTTTATACATAGTGGAAGCAAGAGATGGTGACTTTGAAACGTGGGCATGTTTCAATTTTCTTGCCAATGGAAGATTTCTGCTTGAAAAGAGAAAAGCATTATGATTGAAAGTAGAGAGTGGGAATGGTTGGAGTGTAGTATGGGTTATAGCCATTGTCTGGTCATAAATTGAGGTTCAAGGAAGAAGCTTTAGGAGTGTGAGAAACTGGCCGAAGAAGAGAGAGAATCGGGATAATGTTGGGGATAAACTGATTGGTTCTTTTTACTTGGGCCCTAACGTTTGCGTTTGTAAGAAATTTCTGGGTCAACAATTGTTAGATTGTTCTATTTTCTAATATACAGAAGAAGCCCAATTTACCTGGAAGCATGATTTCTTCAACTTGTTAATGACATATACATACATCAACTAGACTAAATAGGAATTTAAATTAGTTACTGATAAAATTCGAGTTATAAAATAAAAATTTAAATTATTCGATTTTTTTTGTGATTAATTGTTCAGTTTCATATTTGAGTCGAGTTTAGTGTCTGATATTATTCTGGTAAAGCTGGAAACTGTTGCAGATAAAGCTTCTGCATTCTTCATGTTCAACCTTAATGTTACACCTGCAAAAACATAATCAGAGATTTGCTCTAGTTTCCAAAGGCTTAGATTTTCAGACAACCCCCAAAATCTTTTCCGACAAGAATACTAAAACCAGACACCTACTCAGCTGCATGCAACCAACTTTGTGGTGAAGCTTGATTTTAAAATCTCCAATGGTCGGCTTTTGTTTAGCCTGTACACTACTCTGGCCTCCATGTGAGTCTACTTGTACTTCTAGAGAAAGACAAATTTGACAACCACTTGGAATTCTACTTTGCTTCCTCACATTCATACAGACACATTGACAGTAAGTTTTGTATATACTGTAATTACAATAAATAACATCCAAATAAGCATAATTACAGAGTCTAAATTGTATACAACATGCTAATTAAAAACAGAAATAATACCCCTTCATTTTATTGAAATTAATTAAAAATTAGAATCAAATGATACATTTGCACGCTATAGCTTCTTTTCTCTAGTTCGGGCGATTTATGCTCTCACCATAAGAAGTTGGGTGAATGATTTTATTTGGATACCACGTGAAGGAAATAAACATGTTGATATGTTCGCCAAACTTACAAATCGTTCATGCTTTGACATGCGAATCTTAGATAATCCTCCTACTGTCATTGAACTTCTACTTGTTATAGATACGAATAATCTAATCTTATAACTTTTTGGGGTCTCTCTTAATTAAAAAATGATAATTTGCTTTAGTATTTTGTTGAAATTATCCAACTTTTTGTTAGGGTTAATAATTAATTCTCTTTTATTATGTTTAATTTTATTTTTTTTAAAAACCCTGATTGTTATAAAAAGCCAAAACTAAATTAGCTGGAGGCTCCTTCAATCATCAACACCCACTAAAAGGTTGTTCAAAAAGCCCCAAAAAGTCAAAAAATGAAAATAAGTAAGGGAAAGGTAATGTTCTTCCATGAATTCACAAGTGGACATTTTAGTCATTTTCTGGGGGAAAACAGCGAACTTTCATTTTTCTGAGGACAGTCTGTTTAGGGATTCGCACGGGTCGGGTCGGATTTTCGGTCCACTCGCATTCGATTCAAAAAATTATATCCTTCATTCGATCCGATTTGAATTTAGGATGAAAAAATTTGACCCGATTCGATTTTTAAGCTCTATAATTCGATCCGACCCAACTCGAATCATTAAAAAAATTAAAAATTTAAGGACTATATTATAAAAAATAAATTTTAGGGATATAATTGTAAAAATATTTAATTTTAGTGACCTAATTGTAAAAAAAATAACTTTAATGATCTAATTATATAAAATATATATAAAGAGGGGTCATTATTGCAAATATCCCTAAAATATATATATGCGAAAATTACACTATTAGTCCCGGATTGGTCGGGTCGGATTTTTTCCACCCTAAACCCGAACTCGACCCGAACCCGAATTTTTCACCAAAAAATCCGACCCGATCGGACTAAATTATTTTTAACTGAATTAATCAAATCAAAATTATTTCAGTTAATTAGCCGAATTAACCAAAATTTATTATAAATTTTGGTTAAATTATATAATAGGTCACTAATTATGCTAAAACAATTTTTTAGTCATTAAACTTTTATTTTATAGTAATCTAATATAAAATTTAGTAACCATTTTATAATATAAAAAATTACTGATCATTTTATAATTTTTAAAAGTTAAACGATTAAAAAATATATATAATAATTTTGATTAATTTGGTTAATTCGGTTAATTAATCGATTTTTAACTGATAACTGGATTTTCAAAAAAAACCGTTAACCGAATTTACCAAAAAATAACTCATCGAATTAATCAAAATAATTTTGGTTTGATCGGTTAATTTATTTAAAACCGAATAATGCACACCCCTACGATCAGGCTCTTTCAATCGGTCCATCTTACTTAATTGCCCCTGGTCCCTCCCTGTATCTTTCTATGCCCTAAAATTGGAACACCACTATATATTCACATTGTTGGTTTTCAACATCAAACCAATCACATTTCATTGTCAACATCCATTGTCTCATTTTTTTTCAATTTTTTTTCCAAAATTTTATTAGGGTCATGAATCATAGTTCGATTATGTATTAGATTAATGTTAAGATATGAATAATCATTTTTAATTCATTACGAAATTCGATTAATTGAAATCGATACTTCATTGTATGACAATTTAAAGTGCAATAGAATTTGATATCAGAGTTAATTCTAAAAATATTAGTAACATACTTTCAATGGATGATAAACTAAATCTGTTATTATTTTTCAAGCCTGAATATAGATTACAACTATTTTTTTTTTTTGATATATTTCGTCTTTATTTTACATCAATTCATATTTGAGGATCGTTGTTATCCTTCTAATAATGTTGTTCTCAAGGTCTGAACCTAACTCAACCAAAGACAAAAAAACAAATTTTTGTCCATGTAAGGTTGAATTGTAAGTTTTTAGGCAGTTTAAGTATAATTTTATCATTTCATTAACTAAAAACATATACAACTTTGGGGCTAAAAGAATTTTTTCCAAATTATGGGGACCAAAGAGGAATTCTACCATCTTATTTATTAAAATTTTATATTTTAAAAACCATATCCAAAATCATTACAAGATAATCTTTTTCTAAGTCTCAATCTAATTTAATTTAATTTATTTAAAATATTAAATTTAAATCTCTGACTCTACTTAGAGATCTAATACCTGTTTCATTCGAACTAATTGTTAGAAAAATTCAAATATCAAACTATATCCTATTTACAGGTCTAAATGGGTCACTGGAAAAGTATAGCACAAAAACGTGAGATTCAACGGATGGAAATGGATTGGTTTTAACTGTGATATCATATCATCAAACTTTCATTGATTGTCAGAGCTAGCTGCTATGAAAATGAAGGTAAAGGCCTAAATGGGTGCAGCATATGATATCTGTGATGAGTTCCATTTTCATTTCATGTGTAAAACATTTGATATGGACCAAGTAACAAAAAGAATCAATCCAACACAAAATTTGAATGCAACAATTTCCAGGAAACCAATCATGGGATGAAAAGATACTCCCAATACATGAACAAAGATATCAAAGCAGTGTGAAAGAACATGGAAAAAGAAAGGATTTTCCTTTAGTTAATTCCAATTCCCAACACTGAAACGTGTTGAAAGCAGTTTTTAAGTTAAAGAACAAAAGCAGAGGATGGAAACTCGAATGTGACAGGGAAAGGAACCTGAGACAAGTGGGAAAATGTCAAAATACCTTGTTTGTCTACTGTGTCTGAACCTAACCTTTTTTTATGTGTGTATTATATTCTACTTAGAAAAGTTTTGATTTTTCATCCAAATTTTACTGCCCACTCTTCTTGTGCCAGTTTTGACTGACACCCTTATAATAAAATCACTCATACTATCTCTCTTCATTAGTAGGCTGCTGCCCCCAAGCTTCGGATCTCTTTCTCTTTCTTTCTGTTGCTTTAATGGCGATGTCTTGAATCACTGAGTTCCAACAACTATTTCTGCTACCCATTTTCTTCTTTATTTTTTTATCTTCTCCAGCTGTGCTTGAGTGACTATTCCCATGGTTGTCTATCATGTGCTTCACCTCAACTGATCTCAAAATCACCTGCCACAACAACTACTACAATACTAAAAGAACCCAGAAAAAAGTATAACAAAAAG
Organism: Abelmoschus esculentus; assembly: GCA_035048815.1. Taxonomy (NCBI): domain Eukaryota; kingdom Viridiplantae; phylum Streptophyta; class Magnoliopsida; order Malvales; family Malvaceae; genus Abelmoschus; species Abelmoschus esculentus. The sequence goes on from JAUCBN010000033.1 coordinate 16,953,510, forward strand.
AAGCTAGAAATGGGTTTCTGTAACATGCCTTTTTCTCTTTCTATGACTCGTTTGCTGCTCAGAGAGTTGGTCTTACTCGGTTTGATCTTTGCGTCCACTCCAGCTCATTGCACCACTGATCCTACAGATGGTATTTCTTGTTTTCCATTTTGATTTCCTTTTTGTTTTTGTTTTTTTTTCTTTTCCAATTGTTTAGCATTGGTGATTTGGTTGCTTGATGTAGTTGCGGCAAGTCTAGATTTTTTTACTTTTCAGGCTTAGATGTGAATTTGATTAGTAAAGATATGATCCTTGACTATTCTGCATTTTCTTTTTGCTTGGAAAGTTTGAATCTTTTATGCTGTGTAGTTTGTTTCTCCAGAAAAAAAAAAAATATGTCAGTAAAATTAAGGGAAACATATTTGCTTTAGTTCCTTGGGGATCATTAAATGGGTGGTTTAATCAATTAATTCAATCTAATCTTTATTTGGTTTATTAATTTTTGGAACCTGAGGATGTCTTATTAAGTAGTTTCTTTTGATTATTTTTGGGACAGTTCAAGCGCTTCAGGTTATCTACACTTCATTGAACAGTCCTTCAAAGTTAACAAATTGGAAAACTGATGGTGGTGATCCATGTGGAGAGTCATGGAAAGGGGTTACCTGTGAAGGCTCGGCCGTCGTTTCCGTGTAGGAGATTATATATATTTCGAATATAGCTACTTATCTTTAAGGAGATTTGTAGGTTTGATCAGTTTATGTTCTGGTTAATGAGTGCTTGTTATTGTTTATAGCAGTGATATTTCTGGGTTAGGACTTTCTGGAACCATGGGATACTTACTCAACAATCTTATGTCATTGAGAACACTGTAAGATTACTCCATTTCTCTGATGTCGATCCGTAATTAATGTCATTCAGATTGTAACTCTATTGATCAACTAATTAGTTCATTGGCTTTTTTGTATCATGTTAGTGATTTGAGTAACAACAATATGCATGATACGATCCCATACCAGTTGCCGCCGAATCTTACGAGCCTGTAACGTCTCTGATTCATGGTTGTTTCTGTTGTTTTCATTCTTTTAATGGTTTGATCTTAAGAGCTTGTTTATTGCATGATGATGCAGGAATCTTGCAGGTAACAACTTCACTGGGAATCTTCCGTATTCCATTTCTAGTATGATTACTCTGACTTACCTGTAAGTAATTTGTCTTGAATGCTATGCTTTTTTATTTACTCACTGTACAATTGAGCAGCGAATTGGAACTTTCTTTCATTCCCTAATTCTAAGTCTGTTTATAGGAATGTAAGCCGTAATTCGCTTTCCCTGTCTGTTGAAGACATTTTTGCTAATCTTGCCAGACTTGGGACCTTGTAAGTGAACTTAACTTTATGCCTGGTTCAAATCCATCTTTTGAGAGATTAGATATCATGCTTTTGTTTCAGTCTCTCATGGAGGTATGGTGATTAGATGTTTTCCGTAAATTTGTAATATAAATCACATATACGAATTCCATATTGCTTGGAACGTTGTAAAGGTCTCTCACAGTCTATTTATTTCTGAATATTTTTCCAACCAGTGTAAACTCGGGTACCTTTTTAATGCAGGGATCTTTCCTTCAACAATTTTAGTGGGGATCTTCCCATTTCATTTAGCTCATTGAGGAATCTTTCTACACTGTAAGTGTTGCATCATTAATAGTAAAAAACGAAAGGGAAAACGAGTGATATTCCTACAGCTTCTTGACCGAGGGGTATTGATTGTCTGAATGTGGCAGGTATATGCAGAACAATCAATTGACTGGTTCTCTTAATGTTCTTTCGGGTTTACCTTTAACGACTCTGTAAGTTACATTTCTCATACCATCTCAGTTTTTACTCTCTATCTGTCTGTTCTTATGCACCCTTGATTCTTTACAGAAATGTTGCAAAGAACCATTTCAATGGATCGATTCCTCGAGAGCTTTTTTCAGTCCCAACTTTTATGTAAGGATTGATACAGTATTGCTTCCAATTTGCTCTTCTGAATATGTTGTGTGCAAAATTTGAAATTCGTTATGAACAACTGGAACAGATACGATGGCAACTCCTTTGCCGACATGCCTGCTCCTCCTTCACCACCTGGTAGATCTCATGATAAACATAATCCTCGATCTGGAGCTCGTTCATCCCCGTCTTCTGATGGTCAATCATCAGATTCTGATAATAGGCTATCAGCTGGAGTTATTGTAGGCATAGCTCTTGGCTCTTTGCTACTGCTTGTCCTTGCTGTACTTGCTCTTATTTTCTGCATCCACAGAAACAAAGGAAAGGTGAATGGTGCAAGAGCTTCAAGGGAAAAACTTTCGGTTAGCACGAGTAACGGTAGGTTTTCTACTTCGTTTTTCTGTTTTCCGGCAGTACAAGAAAATTGATGTCTTTTGTTACAGCATTTGATTGCATAATCCTCATTGAAAGTGTGAAGTGGTGCTACATTCATTAGGGAGTGAATCTATTTCTAATTATGACTCAAGTAACCAATAGGCAGCTCGTTTTTTACAGTACATACTGAGATGCATGAGCAGAGGGTGAAAAATGTTGCTGCCGTCGTAGATTTGAAACCCCTACCAGCAGAACCAATAGCAGTCGAGAGGGTGTCCAAAAATGGGTCTTTAAACAGAATGAAGTCTCCCATAACTGCTACATCGTATAAGGTCGCTTCGCTACAAACAGCAACTAATAGTTTTAGTCAAGAATATCTTATCGGTGAAGGCTCCCTTGGTCGTGTTTACAAGGCAGAGTTTCCAAACGGAAAGGTAACTAACTATAATAAATGTTCAATATTGAAGTTCTCTGAAGCAACAAAACCCATGCCAGATGACTTAGTGAAATAATGCAAGATTTTCAGAATGATGACTTACTCCTTTAATCTTGTTTGATGTAGACAATGGCTATTAAAAAAATCGACAATGCGGCATTATCATTACAAGAGGAAGACAATTTTCTGGAAGCCGTTTCCAGTATGTCCCGCTTGAGGCATCCCAATATCGTTACATTGGCTGGATTCTGTGCGGAGCATGGACAGCGTCTTCTGGTATATGAATATATAGGAACCAATAGTCTTCATGATATGCTACACTTCTCTGACGAGGGTAGTAAGAATTTAAGCTGGAATGCACGTGTCAGAGTGGCACTTGGCACTGCCCGGGCTTTAGAGTATGTTATATGTGTATGATTTTCTTGAGTCAATCTCATACATGTTGCTTGTATTTGTTTGCTTGGTTGCATATGTTCCTTTCTGATGAAGCTGTTGTCAGATACTTGCACGAAGTCTGCTTGCCGTCAGTTGTACATAGAAATTTCAAGTCCGCAAACATCTTACTTGATGAAGAGCTCAATCCTTACTTGTCAGACTGTGGTTTGGCTGCTCTTACACCAAATACCGAACGATCGGTAAGCTTTTTTCTTTGACAAAAAATGATCATTGGTGAATAAAATGTCTTTGAATATAAGTTTTATTCTAGCTCGTAATTATATTTTGGTTCAATTAATACTGTGCAGGTTTCAACACAGATGGTTGGTTCATTCGGTTATAGTGCTCCCGAGTTTGCGTTGTCCGGAGTATATACTGTAAAGAGTGATGTATACAGTTTTGGAGTGGTGATGTTGGAGCTACTGACTGGTCGGAAACCACTTGACAGGTAAAACCCATTTCCGGTTTCCAACCAGTAGATTATGGTCTCTAGATGTTGGCATTGTCACATGCTTTGTCTATCTGTCCCAAGTAAATTTTTGTTATGGTGTAAGACTTTATTCTGCATTTTTTAGTTCAAGGGTGAGATCCGAGCAATCGCTCGTCAGATGGGCAACACCACAACTACACGATATAGATGCCCTGGCAAAAATGGTAGACCCTGCACTCAATGGCATGTACCCTGCAAAATCTCTGTCACGCTTTGCCGATATCATTGCTCTCTGCGTTCAGGTAAAGCTTTGGACAAGCAGGATTAAGTTAACCCGAGTGGTTTTGTAGGTTAAAAGAAAGGAAAAATTGCCAATTATGAATTCTTCTTCTTCTTCTATGCAGCCGGAACCAGAGTTTCGGCCCCCCATGTCCGAGGTTGTGCAAGCTTTAGTGAGGTTGGTGCAAAGGGCAAGCGTAGTCAAAAGGAGGTCGAGCGATGACTCGGGCTTTGGATATAAAACTCCAGATCATGAGACTATTGACATGTCATTTTGAGTGTCGGGTTGGAACCAGAAGCTTGAAACTGATGCATTGCCACCATGTAAGCAAACATGCTAAGGTTCGAGATGACAAAAAGAGCAGACAACATAAAGCAAGAAAGATCCATAAGAGAATCAAAATCAAGAAATGGAAAAGAAAAATATTCTGTAATTATCTCAGACATGCAAATACATAGTTGTATTATTGAACATTATGATGCACATTCACGTTTTGCATCTTTACAATAAGAAATAAATTTTTCCTTTGTTCTGCTGTCATGTTTTCATGTTTAGTACATTCCCTTGGTTCCATCTGGGGCTCTAGTAAACCAAGGTGGATGCAAGGTGATCGTTATCCCATTCGGCGGTATCACTAAGCCTATATACTGTATACATCTCTGGTTTGATCGTTACGTTCTTGAAACTCCGTTTCACTGTCAGCGATCTTCTTAGTGCCGATATTGTCACTGCCGGCATGTTCAAGTTAGCCGGATGGCCAAGCAACTGGCTGCACCATACTCCAGTAGCAACTCTGATTGCAAACCGATCAATGTTCGGCCTTGAACACAAAAAACTGATATAATCTTCAAATTCTGCTTCCTGATAACATTATAAACAAGTTGCATATGTTGGTCAAGCTTGATGATGGAATTTGGAAGTGAAAAGTGTTTACCTGATGATAAGACTAAGCTTCATGATATAAGAACATGAAAGGTCATCACTAAAACCCCAAGCAGACACATGACCACTGAGTTTCTGCTACAATACCTTCAACGTTTCATCAAACATCCAAACCAAATCAAGCAAATCCATTCCCTGCTAATCACCGGCGGCCACCTCCTCAAGTCCCGGGAAACCCAAAACACTTGTTCAAAATGGAAGACGACCCTCCTTTACAACACCTTAATAAGAGCCTATCTCAACATAATCCCACATTGTGCCCTTACACTCTTCATCCTCATGCTCGGTCGTCGAACACCCCCCAATGCTCACACTTTCACTTACCTTTTCAAGGCCGCTTCCACGTCTCTCTCCTTAACCACACTCACTTGCTTACCCCTCCATTCACAAGCAATAAACCGTGGGGTATTGGCTGACCCGTTCGTGCAAACATCATTGCTCGGTCTGTATGCTAAACTCGGCAGCTTATGCAATGCGTGTAAAGTGTTTGAAGAAATGTTTGACCCATGCATTGTTGCGTGTAATGCGATGCTCGACGCTTTGGGGAGAAATGGTGAGATGGGTTCTGCGCTTTTCCTCTTTGACTGCATGATTGAGAAGGATGTGGTCTCTTGGACAAGTGTTATTAATGGTTTTCTCAGGAGCAAACAGTTTGCTAAGGGGATTTGGGTTCTTGAAAAAATGATAGTTTTTTCGGTGAAACCGAATGAGGCTACGTACGTTAACGTGCTCTCTTGTTGTGCTAGTTTAGAAGAACGAACTGGGTTTTACCTAGGGAGACAGATACATGGGTATATTTGCAGAAATGAAGTTGCTATAACTATGTTCATGGGGACATCGTTGATTGATTTTTATGGAAAGAAAGGCCATTTAGAGATTGCTTTCAGAGTATTCAATCAAATGTTGGATAAACATGTTTGTACTTGGAATGCAATGATCTCTTCTCTTGCCTGTAATGGCAGAGAAAAGGAGGCATTGGACTTGTTTGAGAAGATGAAAGTGGACGGAGCATGTCCAAATGAAGTTACATTTGTTGCTGTTCTTACAGCATGTGCTCGTAGCAAGAGAGTGGAGTTCGGTTCGGAACTCTTCCTATCAATGCAGTGTCGATATGGCATTGTTCCAATAATGGAACACTATGGGTGTATGGTAGATCTTTTAGGCAGAGCAGGCCTTTTAACTCGAGCAACCGAGTTCATAAACGCTATGCCGGTTTTACCCGATGCATCGGTGTTGGGTGCGCTTTTAGGTGCTTGTAAGATTCACGGTGCCTTTGAACTTGGAAATGAAGTAGGGAGAAGGTTGCTTGAGTTGCAGCCATGGCACTGTGGACTCTATGTAGCATTATCTACCCTGCATGCTGATAAGGAGAGATGGGAACATGCAGCCGAGTTGAGGAAAGCAATGGTAGAAGCAGGTATTAAGAAAGTTTCAGCTTATAGCTTCATTGATTCCTTGTAAATATTTAGTGGTAAATACTGATTAAAATATTAGAGAATATTAAGGACGGGTATTTTACCCTGCCCGATTAGGTTTCGATCCGACCCAGCCCGACCGGATATGATGATTTGATGAAAAATTTAGGTTCGGGTCGATTGATTTTTTTAAAAGTGCCATCGGGTCGGGTTCAGGTTTAAGGTGTAAGATATCTGACTCTACCCGACCTAAGATTAAATATGTAATTTTTCTATAATTTTTTAGAGATATTTGTAATAATAGTTCTCTATCTATCTATTTTTTATGATTAAGTCTTTAAATTTTTTTTATTTATAGTTTAATCCTTAAAATTATACTTTTTATAATTAAATCCCTAAAAAATTCACAATTCAGTCCTAAATTTATTTATTCTATAGGTCAAATCGAGTCAGAATCGAGTTTAAAATATTTATTTTTGTGTCAGATTGAATTTTCGATAAAAGTCCGATCCGACCTGACCAGTGTCAATCTCACAGAATATTTATTCTTTGATTTCAGCTTTAAATTATGGGTTAAAAACTCTTGGTTGACATCTCCTTCCCTATTTTATGGGCCCATGTCCTAAGCCCACAAAATGCATGGAAGCAAGAGACATCTAGGGTTCCTGATCTTCATAAAACCCTATAAATTGAAGGCTTAACGCCGCTCCGCTCTGCAATTTCTGGTTCTCCTTCACCTCTTGTTTTCCATGTTCCTTACTATTTCCACATGCTCTTGATTTTTCCTTCCTTTTTAGGGTTTTTTCCTAAAAGAAACGAACCTCTGTTCTGTTACAAAAATGGTGAGGCAGATTGTCTCTCCATAGAAGAACACTGAGGAATATCAAAACCGGAAGGCCGAGATATCGTTTCAGTCGTCATTCTTTCTCCATTGACGGTCTGATTGTTGCTCGTCCACACTTTTAACCCCAAATTTCTGGGTTTATATTAGAAACTGTGTTATCTCTTTGAAGATGAATCTTTGGCTCTAGAATGTTTTGAAATTAGTATTGAATCAACAGAATATATGAATTTTAAGTATTAAAATTATTATTATATTAAAATTAATTAAATATTTTATTTTAAAGATAAAATTAAAACATTAAAAAAAATAAATTAATCTAATATAACACATTAAATATGAGATATGATTAACATATATTATTAATTTAAAAGTGATATTAAAATATTTAAAAATAATTTAAAATAAAATATATATAATTTTGAGATTAAATTAAAATATTTAAAAATTTAAAGTTTAATTTAAAAATAATTTATAATATTATAATATGAATTTAGTTTATTATCTAATATCATTATATTTTATTATTTAATTTCACGTGTTACGCACAGTTTTTTATTTTTCCTTTACGTGTAATATTTTTTATTTTTCCTTAACGTGTAATATTGAAATTTCAAGTCAGAAGAAGACTGCTATCAAACTTAATTAATTATAATTTTGATAAATTTCAATTTTATTCTTGAAATTAATTTAAATATTTATAGTTTGAATTCAAAAGATATTCAAATTTTTAGATTAAAAATAATTAAGACAATTCAACTAAATAATTCGAAATGATTTGATTTGAAAAACTGTCAATAGATTTAGGTGATCAAACTTTTAAAAAATAGTTTTAATTATTGATTAAAAAAATTATAAAAATTACTTAAAACTTAAAATATATAAAAATATAAATTATAAAAATTATTTAAAACTTAAAATATATATAAAAATATAAATATATAATTGTGTATATATAATAATGACATAAAGATAATTTTAACCAACGTTTTATAGTTTTTGTTATTTTGGCCCTTATTTTTTTTGGGATAAATTTAACCCTTAACTTATATCTTTTTGACAAATAGTTTATTTTTTAACTAGCTTGATGACTGGACCGTTAAAAACTTAACGATGATATATATATGAAATATAATTTTAAATAAAATGGAATGTAACCTATCAAATACATATATATATATATATGAAATATAATTTTATTCTAATATAAAAATATAAAACAATTATTCAAATAAAAATATTAAAAATTAATTAATTCTAAAATAAAATATTATTAAACATTTTTAATCCTAACTACGATAAAATTAAAATCATATTCGAATTGTGTTTATATTTTTATTTTAGAATTTGTAATCATAGTGTATTGTAATTATTTTTTATTTGAGATGTATAAACAAATAAAAAATAACGGGAATAATATTATATAAATAAAATATCATAAACTAATATAATATTTTATTTTTTATTATATAACAAATATTTCTGTCGCGACCACTTTAAAAAACACGAGTTTATGTGAAAAATGGCTCGACGATTGATTTTAAAAAAAATATGAATTTATCAATTTTAATTTTGAAAAAAAAAACTCAAATTTTATAAAAAATATATAATTTAATTTGAAAAAAATTGACTTGGAGTCGCCACCGGCCACTTAGGTAGGCCAGACACCATAAAATAAACCAGAGATTCATTTAAAAAGTATTGGGTTCGAGAGTCGGTTACGTGTAAGGACGGCCCTTACAAACGCCAAAAAAATTGGTACCTTGAAAAAATATTACGTGGCATTGATACTTTGAAGATAGATATTAATTTAATTTTCCATTGTTAAATGAACATTATTTGAATTTTGGATATCCTTTTGATTTAGAAATTACATCGCCCTTAAACTTGAGTTGAACGAGACGTCCTCTAGATAGAAAATCTCACCCAAATTCAAAGGAATGTAACTTCCGCCTCAAAAGGTTAAAGTAGAATGCATGACCGTATTTTATCTTGTTCATTTTAAGTTCTAGTCCTAAAAAGGCTCTATTAATTAAGTGTTTAAAACCTAAGTTACTAATGTCACTAGTTGTTTACCTATCAATTTTATTTAATTCTAAATCTAAGTTATTTTGTCAAAATTTTAGGTTTTAATAACACATGAATTCGATACCAAGGTACACTCATCATGGTACGTCAAAACACCAACCTCTTTAGTGTATCCGAGACATAAGATTCAAATGCTATGTTACTAAATTATCTCCCTAATTAAATTAATTAATTAATTAAAGCAACTAGTCCTAGAGGGCTCTAAATTAGTTAACTTAAATATTTATTAGGTGACCTCCCTAAATATGCCATGCAATACTTAAAATAAAACATAGAACAAAGTAAAGGAACTCGATATTTTTATTAGAATCATGAGAGTACAAAATTACATCCAAAATTATCATCATGAAGTGAGTACAAAAGGGACTTGCTTTGAAAAAGATCAAAAGGGAATAAAAAACAAACCTCAAAAGACGGATTAGATTTAATTAAGTGTGAAATTAATTTTAAAGTTTAGGATTTTAGTTAAATTAATTAATTAAATTTTTCTAACTTCAAAATTTACTCAAAACCTAATTTAAACCTAACTTTGGTGAATTTTAAGTTCTAAGGTTAATTGGAAGGTTGGATTAAATTCAATTAGGTTAATTTTTAAATATTATCTTAGAGAATTAAAATTAATTAAGAGTCTTAATTAAAAATAATTTCTAAAGTTTTAAGAATTTAATTTAACCTAATTAAAATTTAATTGGTGAAATTTGGGCTAATTAGACTTAATTAATTTTAAATCTCACCTTTTAGAAATTAATTAAAATTAATTAAAATAATTAATTAAAATTTTTTCCTAAATTAAAGAATTAAGTAAAGCCTAATTGGAGTCTAATTTGGTGAGTGTTTTAAGGTTTAAAGGCTAGACTAGACCTAATTAGGTTAGATTAATTTTAAAACTTATTTTCTAGAAATTAATTAAAATTAATTAAAATAATTAATTAAAATTATTTCAAAAAATTTTAAGGATTAAATTAAACCTAATTTAAGTCTAATTTTTAGGTTTTAGGGGTCAAATTAATTTTAAATTAGATTTAATTAGATTAAATTAATTAAAGTTTCTTAAAAATTAAATTAAATTCTAATTTAGAACCTAATTAAATTTTTTAAGTCTTTAAAAGTTAATTTTAAGCCCTAATTAAGTCTAAAATAATTTAATTTTAAACCTAGGGGGTCTAATTAGGGGGTTTAGGGACCTAATTGAGTGAGTTTTAAAGTTCTAGGGACCTAATTGCAAGTTTAGGGACCTAATTGTATGAAATTTAATGGTTTAGGGGCTAATTAGGGGTTTCTAGGGACCTAATTGAAAAGCAGTCAAACCTAGGAGGGCCTAAAGGGTGATTATCCCTATTTAAAGAAAAAGACGCGGATCCGGGTTAACCCGGATCCGACCCGCTCGATCCGGCTGCCCAAAACAGCAGCGTTTCAAGCCAGATAGACCCCCCTTTGACCGAGTTGGCTCGGCCATTTGGACCGAGACCAACTCGACCCGACTCATTGGCTTAAACTTTCTCTAATCCTAACACCAACCCCCCAGATGCTAGCCTAGGAAAGGATCAAACACACCAAAAAGCTTGGTGTTCATCCTTGATCATCATGAACAAGGATGAACACTAAGAACACCCCCAGCAACGCCGTCCAGTCCGCCGCTCGATCCACTCGGTCGCCGCTCAAGCGCACTCCGACGAGTTTTTCGGCCACCGTAACGTGAACTCGACCACCCTTCCGACGCTAGAAACGACTCCCGACGCCGGTAAGCTCGTCGGTGACCCCTAAAAACACTTAAAACACTTCTAAAACCTGGATTTGGCCGAAACTAACACCCTAAAGCACCCTATTAAGCACCAAACTGATCTTGAAAATAAATCTAACATCAACTAAGAAATCAACCGAAGGAAAAACAAAAACCTACCTTAGTTTCGATTCGAGTCCTTGCTCCTTTGATTGAAATCGATCCAAACCTCCTCCTAGCCCACCGATTGAACTCCTTGCTACTGCCAATTCTTAATCTCCAGATCCCCTTCATCAAATCGATTGAATCCCTATTTAAAGGGATTTAATTCGACAAACCTACTCTGGTTCAAACACCACCTAATCTCCTAAGAATCCTTATCCTAACAAAACAAATCCCTTGAATCCGGCAACAAACTCCACACTCCCACGTTTCTGCTTTCGATTTTTCAGATTTTTTTCTTTTTTTAACATTTTATTATTTTGTAAATTTTATTAATTATTATATATTAATTATTTATTATTTAAGTCCTAAATTCGTGTTGACAATTTCAAATGTCAAATTCTAGACAATAATTTAAATAATACAAAATCCATCACATTTAATATTAAATATTACATACAATAAACCAAATTCACGGGAAAAAAGTTTCCCTGAGACAATTGTGTCATAATAATTATGTAGAAATTTTAAAAAATATGTTATTTATTTTTTAATTTTAAAATATAATAAAAAATAGGCATAAAGATAATTTTAACCCTTAACGTTTATAGTTTTTTTATCGTTTTGGCCCTTATTCTTTTTTTTTTGATAAATTTAGCCCTTAACCTATATCTTTTTGACAAATAACTTATTTTTTAACTAGCTTGATGATTGAACCGTTAAAAATTTAACGATGATATATATATGGAATATAATTTTAAATGACATGGAATGTAACCTATCAAATACATATATATGAAATATAGTTTTATTTTAATATAAAATATAAAACAATTAAAATTCAAATAAAATATTAAAAATTAATTAATTCTAAAATAAAAATTATAAAACATTCTTAACCCTAATTACGATAAAATCAAAATCTTATTTGAATTGTGTTTATATTTTTTATTATATTTTAAAATTAAAAAATAAATAACATATTTTTTTAATATTTCTACATAATTATTGTGATACAATTGTCTCAGGGAAACCTTTTTCCCGTGAATTTGGTTTATTGTATGTAATATTTAAGATTAAATGTGATGAATTTTGTATTATTTAAATTATTGTCTAGAATTTGACATTTAAAATATTTGTTATATAATAAAAAATAAAATATTATATTAGTTTATGATATTTTCTTTATATAATATTATTCCCATTATTTTTTATTTGTTCATACATCTCAAATAAAAAATAATTACAATACACTATGATTACAAATTCTAAAATAAAAATATAAACACAATTCGGATAAGATTTTGATTTTATCGTAGTTAGGATTAAAAATGTTTAATAATATTTTATTTTAGAATTAATTAATTTTTAATATTTTATTTAAATTTTAATTGTTTTATATTTTTATATTAGAATAAAATTATATTTCATATATATATGTATTTGATAGGTTACATTCCATTTCATTTAAAATTATATTCCATATATATTTATCATCGTTAAATTTTTAACGGTCCAGTCATCAAGCTAGTTAAAAAATAAGTTATTTATCAAAAAGATATAGGTTAAGGGTTAAATTTATCCCAAAAAAGAATAAGGGTCAAAACGACAAAAACTATGAACGTTAAGGGTTAAAATTATCTTTATGCCTAAAAAATATAAACACAATTCGAATAAGATTTTGATTTTATCGTAGTTAGAGTTTAGAATGTTTTATCATTTTTATTTTAGAATTAATTAATTTTTAATATTTTATTTGAATTTTAATTCTTTTATATTTTATATTAGAATATAATTATATTCCATATATATATGTATATGTATTTGATAGGTTACATTTCATGTCATTTAAAATTATATTCGATATATATATCATCGTTAAATTTTTAACGGTCCAGTCATCAAGCTAATTAAAAAATAAGCTATTTGTCAAAAAGATATAGGTTAAAGGCTAAATTTATCCTAAAAAAAGAATAAGGGCCAAAACGACAAAAACTATAAACGTTAAGGGTTAAAATTATCTTTATGCCTATAATAATTATTTAAAACTTAAAAAATATTTTTAGATAAAAACTAAAAATATTTATTTTTTAAATATTTAATATTTAATAATTTTTGCTAAAAAGGAGAATCTAATAATATTTAAACCTAAAATCTTGGAGAAAAACACCCATTTTTGTACAATGGGATAAAAAAGGTAATATACATAAAAAAGAGAAAATTAATTAGACAAAAAAGAAAAAGAAATTTCATTTGGTTTCCTCGAAGACTGGAAAAGCTTTAAGACTTCACCTTGTCCCTCGATTCTCGCCTACATTCATTGCCCCCAAACGTTCCAAAACCTCTCTCTGATGAAGTTCACCAACCGCCGTATCGACCCTTTCTCAGTCCCTTCACCACCATCATCCCCACCGCCACAACCGCCGTCTCCACTGCCGCTCAGTTCAACCGTGTTCAACTCGCCACAATTTCCCTCGGGTTTCTTCGAACCTCCAGACCTGTTATCAGCAGAACCGCCTTTCTTCTTCCTCTCTTTCTTAGTCTTGGTCTTCTTGCTTCGAGCCACCTCGTCTTCAAAAGCATCGATAATCTCGTGTATCAGCTGCCGGTTGGGGGACGAGTCCCACTTGATCCAGTAACTCATATAGCACCGGAAACAATCACAGGTGAAAAGTGGCGGATGGTCGTGGCCGCTGCCGCTGCCGCTGCCGGAGACGGAACTTCTTTTAGCTTGTATTTTTCGGGTGTGCTTCTTACGGTGGCTTGACAAGTTTCCGAAATCGTTGTTGGAGCAGGAGATGAGGTAGGCCAAGACTTGTTTCTCTTCCAGAGTAAGCGCAGCTGCAAGAGTTAAGATGGTGGCCGGAAGGAAAGACATATGATCGGCGGTGATCGACGGAGATGGATGAACGGTGCCTCTACGGTAGAGTTTCTTCATAGTTTCAAAATTTGATGATCGGCCGGAGATTCTTAGAGAGAAACAGAGAGATAGTATTTTTGTTCCAACACAGTTTTGTAGACTTTTGAATGGCTGATGAGGTGTTTAAGTAGGGGTGAAGTACATTAGTGTTCACTAAATTGTGGGAAAATTTATTTTTAGTCATTGAAATATTAAAAATTATAAAAATTGTCATGAACTTTGGATTTGATTATATAATGATCTTTATTACTGAAAATTTTCAGTAATAATATTATTACTATTTTATAATAGTTTAATAAATTTGAATAATTATTTTATTATAATTAAATTGGAATTTTATGATTTTTTATTAATTTTTTTTTATTAGTGAGTATTTAATATATTAGTGGTATATAATTAGGGTCGAAGTCAAATAAGATTCATTTTACTAAAAATTATTTTTATGATTTTATTCTTTATTTTTAAATATTTATGTTTTACTCCCTAAACTCAAATCTAGATTTTATTCTTGTGTAAATTTCTATTTAGCACTAACAAATAAGATAATCGACTATATTTTCACATAATTCGATATTTTAATTAAATTTCAAAAACATTCTGATATAAGGACTGTACTTGCAATTAGACCTTTTTATATTTATTCTGGGAGGGAACATCGGGGTTGGTGCCGTAGTTTAGGGGTAGCTAGGGTTTAGGGTATGTTCGAGTGCGGCGCAGGTGTTAGTTCCAGTGAATGGTGCACCCATCAAGAGCTGTGACAGTTTGGCATCGTCTCAAAATGCTATGATTCGTCGTCGTTTACTGTTTGGTCAGGGGGGCAGTTGGTTCTACTGGTGTCATGGGACCTACTGCTTCTATAAATCTCTATTTGCTGAGAAATTATATCATTAACTATTTTTATCATGTCATTAATGATTATAGTTAATTATGTTTATCTATATTAAATTTTAAGGTAAATTATTAAATCTTTATGATATGTAGTTAGTGGGTGAATACTATTAGGTAGTTATTTAAAAAAAAACAAATTTAATTATTTGGATTAAGGGGGATAATGAGTCTGACCGGCTCTCGCGAGCTACTCGGTTTTGGCTTGGTTAAAGATCGACTCGAGTAAGCTCAACTCAAGCTCAAATTCAGTTCGAGACTTTAACGAGCCAAACCTACTCAAATTCAATTCGAAAAGTTCGTGAACAAACTTAGAATAATTATATATTATATGCTACACATACACACTAAAATTAATCTCTTTTGTAGAAGAAAAGTAATAAAATAAAATAAGAGAAATATATTAAAAATAAAATACCGATATTGAATTTTATTTTGGTATTACTTGTTAGTTATGAAAAGGTTTTTTAACGAGGCTTTATCTTATATAAAAAAATAAAACAAAATTATTTATTTTGAGTAATCAAGCTGAATCTGTCGAGCCTGAATTGAGCCCAACGAACTCTAAACCTAAAAAAAATTAATAAAATTATTTTTGAATTAAGTCCCAATCAAATTTAATAATATCATTTTAATTCAATTTAACTCGTTATCACATTTAACTTAAACTAAAATTTACGTAATAAATAAAATTTATGATATAATTTCTCGTGTTACACAGTCCCGATTTAGACGTCAATGTAGTATATATAATTATATAAAATCATTGTCAAAAAAATACTCCATTATATAATCAAACATGGTTGGCGGAAAACCGGATTCGGCTCTGGCAGGCGGCGGCTATAGCGGAAGCAAACCGTAAGTGGACTGGGTTATTAATTTTTTCCCTAATTTAATGGACTTAACCTATCCATTTTAGACAATTTTAATAATTAAAAAAAAAGTGGTATTAAAGAGGAATTTTGTTTAAAATGTTTTTGGAGAAATTAAAAATTATAAAATTATATTTATTTTTTTTAAATCAAACTAAAAAGTATTATTGACTTGAAAAGTTGTCTATTTTATAATATATATTTTTAGAATGCTATTGACTTAAAAAAGTACTTTCTAAAAATATTGTAGAAGGATACTTAAATATTGCAATAAACTAAAACTCAAAAATAATGTTGTGAAAAAAATAATATTATTCTTTTTAAGAATTTTGGGTTTAAATAAATTTATTTTATGATTTATATTAAAAGTTTAAACTTGTATAAATAGTACCATAATATCACATTTAAGAATGTTCAGAACTAGCACGAACTATTTTACTTTAATGGTTAAATGAAAGGTTATTGTTTCTAAAGGTTATGAATTCGAGCATCAATATTTACAACAGAATGATTAAAAGATCAATGATCAATAACTGAAAGTATATTTTAAAATAGATGCCGCTTGTAACTTCTATAGCTAGTTATTTTTTTAAAACATGATTATAATTTTTTTGAATCAATTACAGTTATTATAATAATATTTGTTCAAAAATATAGTCTCAATTGTTGAATATTAATTACTCAATCACTGTACTGTAATATTAGTATTCGGATCTATAACTTTCAAAAATATGAGAATCTTTCAACTCCAAGCATCATACGAAGCTTGAGACTTGAGAGATACTCTAAGCTAAAGGTTTGAAAGATTAATCTTTTTTTATTTAGTCTAGGCACCCTATCTTAATTAATAAAAACAAAAATAGCAGTCACAATTAAATAATGAAACTATAATATTATATATTTATATTGTGATGAAGGGCGAGTAAAATTCGTCTTGATTCAAAAAATTGAATAATTTAATTCGATTTAAGGTGAAAAATATTCAATTTGTTTTGACTTGATTCTAAATTTTATAGACCCAACTCGAAAAAATTTCAAATAAAGATCAAGTTGTAAAATAGAAATTCAAATAACTTAATTTTTTTAATAACTAAAGGATTTATTTTTAAGTTTAAGACGAGTCTCTCAATTTTCTATGATATATAAATTGATATATAAAAATATAAAGAAATATTGCTATATATGAAAAAATAGCTTATATGATCAGAGAAAGTCGTTTAAATTAGAATTAAATCATATTATAACATGATAAATAATTACATTTAAATATTTATAGAAACTCGAAAACTCGACTCGAACCAAAAAAATTCAAATAAAATTTGAGTTATAAAATATAACTTCTCAACTCGAATAACTCAAAAAAAATTTACTTAACTTGATCGAATACTCACCCCTAATTATGATTGCGGTCGAGGATGTGGATGCAATTATAATGTATATAAACCTAAAAATTGAAAGATGAAGCTTAACTTGACTACTATTTTAACTTTTTAGGGATTTAAATTGCCATTGGACCAAAATTGAGGGACCCCCTCCCAAATACAGATTTTGAAAAATAGAGAGATTAAGAATATCAAATTATAATATAAGGACTGATTTACAAAGAATACATAGTAAAAGGACCTTAGATACAATTTGACCCCCTCAAAAACTAATATCGTCAAAAATACAAACCATTTGACTATTATATTATTTATAATAGCAGCCGTTTGAAAAGTCAAAATTTGACTTTGATACGTGGCGAGACATGATTGGATAGTTTCTTCAGAACAAACTAATATAATACACAGAACCAAAACAAATTTCATTTTTGTTGGATCAAACAAAAGACATTCGGTAAAGTGGGAGAAAGGAGCTGAATCCATGGCGGCCTCAAAGCTACAAGCTCTATGGAACCACCCAGCCGGACCCAAAACCAGTGAGTTGACTCGCTCCTTCTTTTAATCCGGTGATTAGATTCAAATTGTTCGTATGGATGGATTCTTAATTGATTAATATTAGCGAAATCTCAATTTCTTTTTCCATGAATCTATTTTCGCCGACAAGTTCCTTATTTTGGGTTTCTCGTTAATGTGTTCCAGAAGTGTGAAAATTTTCATGGGTGACGAAATTAGAATCGTTGATTTATAGATGAAATGTTTTGTTTGGATGGAATTGAGGCAGTTTCCAGATTCGAGATTTGGTGAAAATGGTTGAAGTTTTTAAAGTTTGAATGTGCAGATACATTGATTTCCTCTGAACATCAAACCCAAGTTTTTGGCCTTGTAAAAAATATATGATTAGAGCGAAAGTATCCCATCAATCCATGACATTTGTATAGGGGAACCAGATTGAGTTTATTGCATATTTTCAAGGTTGCAACACATGTAACTCGGATTCGAGCGCGAGTATCCGATACGGTTATGAATCCAACACGGATATGGTTGGATTTTTCAAAAAAAAAAATCTCTGTATTTGGATGATTCTTGGAGGTCATATTCCCATCTATGTTAACCTGTCATGAGTGTCAGTCACTGGCAATTTCGCAAGAAATGAAGAGTACGAGCAACATAGGTTGCAACTATGATTTGCTACATTAGTTTATAGATTGATGGAGAGAAGTGAGGTGTTATGAGCTTCTGATAATCCCATAAATATAAATAGACATCATGTTAGATGATATAGTGACATGTCAAATCTGCAGAAGATGTTTTGTAGCTTATTGGTTTCTACTAACAAGGTATTTTAATGATTCCGGTTTCTTATTCTTGGAGCATACATAAAAAGCTAATGGCTTGTTTCATTTCAGTTCACTTTTGGGCACCGACTTTTAAATGGGGCATTAGCATAGCCAATATTGCGGACTTTGCGAAACCACCGGAGAAACTCTCCTACCCTCAGCAAATAGGTATGCGGGTGTCTTACGATTTCTAATAGATCTAAATTTGTGTTGCATGCGTCTCGCCATCTCTTATTTTACTCTAAAACAGTTGCTTCCTTATGTTTATTGAATGTTGTTTTCTGATACCTAGCGGTTACTGCTACCGGAGTTATCTGGTCACGCTATAGCACTGTAATCACTCCGGTAAGTTAGAGCATTGATCAGATTACCTATATGTGTGTACATATACGAACTTCCATATTCTTTCAACACTATACACAGTATAAGTTTGGTTTGCTTTTGATTCTCGGCCATTCCTCGGTTTTAAAATGCAGAAAAACTGGAATCTCTTTAGTGTAAACATTGCTATGGCCGGAACAGGCATATACCAACTGTCCCGAAAAATAAAGTAAGTCGACCAATGATATCTGTTTCCCTTCCCTTATTTGAACATTTACAGCATATATTGCATCTGTTGGTAAAGCAAACAAAGAGGCATATGCTGCTGTTTTATATGTTCCTTGTTGATATTTCAGACATGATTACTTTCCGGAGGGCGAGGCAAAGCCCGTTGTTGCAACCGAATGATGACGAATCTTCCGAAAGTTGGCTCTATGGCTTTGAATTATTCAAGCATGTTCTGTTGTGGGAATTTGTAACTTGATGCGTTGATTTTAATTCTGATCTGTAGAGCCATCGACAGACACTGAACTGATCAACTGAAGCCCTATAAATTTCAATAATGTTTTTGTTGTTGTCTCACTTCACCTCTTTATTCCCATAAAACAAATTGACACGGAGGAAAAGGGGTTGTCCCGGATCGAATATAAGATTTTATGTTAAACGAGACATTATTTTCACGATGTCTTTTGTCGTTACACCATGAGCACGGTTGATGAGAGTATACTCTCAACTATTTGTTATGATTGCTCAATCACTCACTGTGTTGATATTATTGGTGTTCGAACCCGTGATCTTTAAAAACAACAATTGTTCCTTTATTCAATAAGACTAAATAGTTCGTGTTATTTTTTTAATTCATATTCATTTAAGCGGATACATTTTTAAATTTACTCGCTCATTATTTAAGTTAGTGCTCACTACTTGTAGTAATTTGACAAACAAATTAATATCAAACTATATAAAAATAAATTATAAAATTATATATATATAAAATAAAAATTCGTATATTTTATTGATAGATAAATAAGAAAAATTATATCATGGGTCAGTCTCACTACCTGTTTATGGGACCAACCAATAAAAATTGATCATTTCATCAATTTTTTCATGTCATAATTTTTTCTCAAGTGAATCTTCACTTAGAAAATTAAAAAAATAATAAAGTGGTCAGTTTCTATTGGTTGGTAACATAGATGATATGGTGAAACTGACCCATAATATAATTTCTCGATAAATAGAGAGAGTATAAATTCCATTTTCATCGGCGCGCATTATCGAATAAAAAGCGTGGCCCTTTTCTTTATGATTACCATTCTCGGCGGTTCCCCTTTCTTTCCTGCTTACAGTCTCCGCATTTGCCGTCACCGGAGCTCCCAGCCTCCGCAGGTTAGGTTTTCCATAAACTTCTGCAGGATTTGTAATCTGGAATCTTGAAATATACATATTTATATATTATCTTACTGGAATTTGAGTGTTTTGTTGACAACACGACGAATGTTGGATTCATTTGCATTCGTAAGGAATTATTGAATGCTGTGATGTGGCTTAGAAATTGCAGATCTTTAGACCATGATTAAGGTTCTCATATAGTGCCGGATTTAATTAAATTTCAGATGATATGGTTTTGCTTTATAGTTCGAATATCGTTTTATTCTGTTGCTTTTTAGGTTTTCTGCTTTGAATATTGGAAGAGAGTATTTCAAATGTGCTTCCATATCCTTTTTCAATGCTTCAGAATTATAGTTATTAATCATCTTCCTCTACATGTAAATGCTTAACACCGGTTTTTTTGGGCAGGGAGTATCACTTGATTATATTTCCAGGTTTACTCATTTATTGATAATTTGGTAACATCAAGCCTTTAGGGGCTTGTTACATCTACTATTGATTAATAGAATACCCCCCTCCCCCCCCACTGCTTCTATCTTTAATTTAATGGAATCACAAAGTTTGTTTTCTGGGTATTGCTCAAATGCAATAACTCCATTATACAAAAAAATTCAAAATCGGTTATCTTCCTCATCATCTTTGGTTGCATATCCCTCTTGTTTCATTCAATCAAAACACCGGGTCTCTTTTAAACTCCAACATTTCCATGCTTCTGAAAGGTTGAGGTCTGAAAGAAGATTAGAGTGTGCAAACAGTGTAGAAAAAGTAAATGATGTTTATGAGAAGGAAGGTTCAAAATCATCAGTTAAGCGGAAAAAACTAGCAGTTTTTGTTTCTGGTGGAGGCTCAAATTTCAGGTCAATTAACCAAGCATGCATTGAAGGCTCTATCAATGGAGATGTTGTGGTTTTGGTCACTAATAAACATGGTATTTTGTTCTCTTAAAGAAAATGCGAGTCAAAGTTATAATTTTTTATATTTTTGTTTGGTACTTCTCGGAATATAGTTGCTTAAGAAAAACTTTGAATTAAAATGTGATTTGAGTAATGCTATTCGAATTTTCAACTTTTCAGTTGCTACCCTCAATAGAATCTGCTTTTTATCATTAGAAAGGCTTTGAAGTAAATTGATTATCATTTTCTGGTGTCTTTAGTTTTAAATGCCCAGTCTTGAGATGAATAAAAACAACTTCTTGCAACTTTGGGAATTACATATATATTTTTTCTTTTTTATTATTTGTGATGGCAGCGTGTGGAGGTGCTCAATATGCTAGCTCTAAAGGCATCCCAGTAATTTTGTTCCCCAAAACAAAAGATGAACCTAATGGCCTATCTTCTGATGACCTTGTAAAGGTTCTTAGGTTGTTTTCTTATTTCAACCTAGTTTTTTTGTTAGTTTCTATTCTGATTTGGCATTTGCATGTAGCATATATTGTTTATGCTCCCTTTTGATATCAACTCTTTAGCTATATAATATAGTCGAAATGCAGTTTTATATGCAGCTTAAAACTTTTGAGAGAGATTCTTAGCATTTTTCTGGTTATCGTGTATGCAATTGATTACTAATCATGTATGGCATTTTATCTAATTCAGGGAATTTGAGGTTGATTTCATTCTTTTGGCTGGTTATCTGAAACTTATACCCTTGGAGTTGATTCGAGCCTATCCTAGGTCGATTTTTAACATCCATCCGTCTCTTCTTCCCGCTTTTGGAGGTAAAGGCTACTATGGTATGAAAGTGCATAAAGCAGTTATTGCTTCTGGAGCAAGGTATATTTTGCGTTCAGTTTCATGCATTATGTTTTCATGTTATTCCTGGCAGCCTTATGAGTTGATAAAGCTTTGATATTGTTTATGATGGTTTAGATACTCTGGTCCAACAATACACTTTGTTGACGAACAGTACGATACGGGTCGGATACTTGCACAAAAAGTTGTCCCTGTTCTCGCAAATGACACTGCCGAGGAGTTAGCTGCTAGGGTTTTGCAAGAGGTGAAGTGCATTTGTTTCGTTTTTTCCTTAACAAAATTTTACATTTAACTTCACTTTAGCATTATACCAATACGAATTTCACAATTGTAAATTGATGGTAGATGGTGATCAAAGTAAGTTGAGTTTATTTGATAATCAAGAGATATAGCAATTAGGGAAATAACGATCCGCAATAATCGCAATTCATTTGTTATTGCACACAATTGTGATAAAATGCCGTAACTAAAAACGTGACCACGATCGTGATTTAAATCCCTGATAGCAACTTTACTAATGATTTTCCTTTTTTTTCATAGGAACATAAATTATACGCGGAGGTGACAGCCGCGCTATGCGAAGATCGGATAGTTTGGAGAGAAGACGGAGTTCCTCTCATTCGGAGCAAAGAAAACCCAGAAGAATTCTACTAACAGAACTGAATGGTTTTCCTCTTAAAGTCGACGAATGGTATCAGTGAAAAAACCGATGATGTTTCCTCTAGCAAAACGATGATATCAATGGCACAAGTCTACTCTAGCAATGGCGGGCCACACCATTTTTTTCTTCTTAAGTTGGTTTTTAACCTTTTGTTTTATATTGGCCCTTAAACTTAAAATTATTCTCATTGCGTGACATAATTTCAGAGAATTACATCATCAAAATAATCGAAAATAATTTTTTTTTATCAAATTTAGAGGTTAATGTGGATAAAAAGATTTATGAACTTAAAATTAATTTTATTAGGTAGCATAATCTCAAAGAATTATATTATATACATTAAAAAAGAATTACATTATCAAAATGGATGAAAATCATCTACCTCTTTTCTATGTTTTTTTTCATGCCTCCGTTTCAAATTAAAGGGTTTAGGGTTATGGTTAGTGTTTAAGGAATTAGTGGTATGGTGTATTTTTAGGGTTTATGGTTTAGGATATAGAAAATAAGGGTTAAGGTTAAAAATTATTTTTTTAAAAAAATTTTTAAAGGAGACATGAGAAGAAGGCAGATGAGTTTTATCCTATCAAAATGACCGAAAGTAAAAAAGTTATGAAATTTAGGGATTATTTGAGCATAAAATAATAATCATGGATCAAATTAAGAAAAATTGTTAAATTTAGGGACTAAAAGTTGTTTTGATCAGATAGTCAAACTTTATTCTTTTAATATACTGACGTGATTATAATATAACGTATGATATTTATTCATATTTTTTAATCCTTTAATAAGATATACGAATCTTGCACATATAAATGTTCGAACCTAAATCTTTTACGATAAATTTTATCTTTTTCCACTAAAGTTAAACTGTTGGGTTCCGAATTTTACTTTTCCCCATGAAGTACAGACCAATTGGCATCTCTCCAACCCAGAATCCATCAATCCCCAACGTCATACATCTCTTTGCAGCCGAAGACCCAGTATGCTGCCATGCCCAACAAAACAAACACATTTCCACATCTGCCTTCAAAACGTTCCATATGTTGCTCATTCAACAACTTTCTATGATGCATATACTTCTTGTTGGTCCAGTCAACTCAACCCACACATTAGACAAAAATTGGATATCACAAACCCATAGATCCGATTGATCCGTTGATACCGAAAATCTCGTTTTCTTTTTTTTTTTAAGATAATTATTTGATATACAGATGATGAATACTTTCTTTTTTTACAAATAGATTTAGTCCATCGTTACATGTTCTTACTTATTCGATTTTAAATAATTAAGGAAATTCTAACCATGACATTTCTAACAAAGTTGTCCATTTTGGCATCCACTTTTTGCTCTTTATAATCCCCCCTAGGCCCCTATAGGCTATATGTCCATTGGTTATTGAGTTTCATAAGGAAGTGATCCTATGGGTGTACAAGTAAGCAAGCACTCCAATTCAAAGGGAGAAGGGAAGTCATTGAGCTTAAATGTTAGTAAATCAAGGCAAAGATCATCATCCATCATTGAATACATGAAGCCCGAGTGCATGAAAAAGAGGAACACGAACACGAAGACAAAAAAGAAGAAGAAACCAAAGAAAATGACCTTAGGGGATTGGCTATTAGCGTCTCCCGGTCCGACAGGTTCGAACCTGAATTCTCTCTTTGGAGGTGAACTCTGTCTTCAAAAATTTCTCAAAAAGGGTACAACGATCCACTAGTAGGGAACATAAAAAATATGGTTTCTCTTCTGAACTATACTGTAGGGATGATGTTTCAGGCTCTTCGTATAGGAGAAACCAAAGTGAGAGGTTGAAGAAGAAAAAGGTCAGCTTTAAGTTGCCTGAAGAGGGTGATGTTGTCGTATTTTATTCGGCGGCGGAGAAGTTTGAGAATGAATAAACGATTTCCGTAAATTTTTAGATCCATCACTGTCACTTGATACGTCAAATTTATCAGTTATATATATATGACTATATGAGTGTATTTTCCATGTTTCTTTTATGTGTTCCAACATGTTCATCAAGTATAGTCTGTAGCGTCCATTGCATCAAAATTCCTAGACCTCTTGTTGTCTGGCTTCATCTTCTCTGTCAAACTCGAATCTTTGAAAAGGTTTCTACGATCTACACTTCAATAAAGCCTAAAGCAATACTAACGGCGTAAATCACTCGGGCAGGATTGGTTTTTTTTTTTTTAAAATTAACCGTGTTCGCGATAATTTGATTATCAGTTTATTTATTATTAGTTTTAGGTTTTAAGTTTTTTTTTTTTAAATTTTACGAGTTGATTGTATCATACATCTTTAAATTATAACCCTTAGTTTAAATTAATTTTATTGAATATTCTAATTTTATCATTAGACTATAACACTCGTTTTGATTTAAACATTAAATCATAACCCTTATATTAAATTTAAATTAGTTTCATACTTTTTAATTTAAATTAGTTTTATACTTTTTAATATTTTAAAAACACAGTAACAACACACGAAACGTGCACTTGAACGTCTCATATTCTAATTTTATCATCAAATAATAACCCTTATTTTTTGTTAGTCAATAAGATTTTGAACATTTTAGTTTTTTGAATATTATAATTTGATCATTAAACCATCAGTATATATTAATCACATCTCTTGTTAATAGAATTATTATAAAAATTATTAATATCATATAAACATCTATACGTGTTTTATAGTAATATTATATAATATAAATAATAATTTTAAGATAAAATTAAAATGTTCAAATATATACTTATTCTGTCAATTTCAGTCCTTGTGTTTTTTAAAACTCAAAATTTCAGTCTTAACTAAAATACCAGACTCTATAATTAAATCACACGACTTAAAATTACCGAATTGGAGAATATAAATTTCATTTAATAGATTTCACAGCCATTGTTTGGATCAAGAACGAAATTTAAAATTTTAAAAATACAAATATTGAAAATGACAAAAATATTGTTTTTCTGAGTATTATTTTTAAAAGGATTAAACGACATTAAATGGTGACTGAAGTACGAGTAAGTTTCTCTTTTCAGCACCAAAGTTTCAAAAGTAACAAAACGGTCACTAACATTATCGTTTATAAAATGGGTCACATATGCTAGTGTGTGTAAACATAAAAGAACATGATAGCGGAAGATGCACTGTTCTTTTGATATGTCCATGGCTGAATCATAAATCACAGGATAGAATGTTAAAAATGTCAAGGGTAACATGGAAATGGAGGCAATTAAGCCTGGAATTTAGAGCAAAGTGAGATTCATAAGCCATTTGAAACTCGAAAACTCTAGGAAAATCCATGTAGATAGAACAATGTCCAGGTACCTGTCTTAAATTTAACAACAAAAAAAAGAAGCTTAGCTTACAGTGATGATAGATCAGATACCTTTCTTTATCACCTCTTGTTTCTGGCTACCTTGCCATTTGCATAATCCATTTCCAGTCGGAGGAAGATACATTTTTCCCTCTTGGTTGAAGAACAAAGCATAGGAAAACTTTATTTCGGGGCAAAGTTTAAACATGGTGATAGAAACAATTATTTCCCTCTCAACACAACGTAGTTGTTAGGTCCATTCGTCTTTTGTATCTTAGAAATTCGCCTGAGAATGTCTGCAAAAGCTTTCTTGTCCTGCACCAAAGAAATTTATCTACTTAAGTAACAAAAGAATAAAACAAACTAAATCTTGCCTTCTTGGTGCAGAACTACCTTGTGCCGATACTAATATGCAAGACCCATTTCTATGATGCTAAAACTGTTCCATTATTCAGAGATTACAGAACCATAAAACATGATAGCGAATGTAAATATACACATTTCTGATACCTACTATAACCGAATATATAAACCTAAGAGATCGTGTGACAATAGATTCAGAAACACAGCAATAGCAATTAAACAAACTAAACAGGAAGGACAAAAGGATTATAGAAGTATACCTCTGGAGATTTTAGCCTAGCTTTAAATTTAGCCACAAGATCAGATGTTGTTACAGGTGCCTTTTGTAATAACACGGCTCTGATCTCTTCTTCAGTTACAGGTCCAGCAGCTGATGCTGAACCTGCTTTTGAAGATGATGATCCACTGGCAGCTGATGTTGATCCAGTTTTTGCAGAAGATGATGCGCCTTTAGAAGGAACACTGCCTTTGGAAACAGTTCTATTTTCCTCTTTCACAGAAGCTTTCGAGTCCTGCTCCTCGAAAAAGTACACAATAAGGTGACAATTAAAACATGTTTCTTCTTAAAAATATCTACACGTGAAAAGATGCAAGTTTAATTGCTTTGGTAACATACTGGTTCTGATTTAACCTTCTTCACAGGGGTACCATTTGATGCTTTTGCATCATCACCACCGGCTTTTCTCTTTCCTTTCGATGACTTAGATGAAGCTGGGGTTCCCCGAGCAGAAGCTGAAGGTACCGGTTTCGCTGGACTGTTGTCAGCAGGTTCTTCCTTAGGTGCATCCTTCTGTTTAGGAGCTAGTACAGGATTGAAGTTAATATCATCTTCCACCTGGAAAAAAATCTTGGCATAAGCATAATGGAATAGACACCACAGAAGATTCATGTACAGTCAAGCCAGGACTAGTTAGCTCTGGCTTAACAAAGAAGAGATCACACATGCACAATAACTACAGAAAATGATCAAGCAGAATGATGATATAAAATAAAGGCAATATCAATTAAATAATGTTCGCTTTTGTTGGTTAGAAATGTATTACAATAAGCTTATTAGGTATCCTAGAAGCTTACATCATCATCGTCGTCGTCATCGTCATCTTCTGCATCTGATTCATTAAGCCCACTAGCTTTGCCTAATAACTTCTTTAACTCTTTCCCAGACTTGCTCAATCCTCCTCCTTCCTGCTCTTCATCCTCCTCATCTTCATCCTACAAGAAAACAGAGAAAAAATTATCCACTATTCAAAGGATATAAAAATTCTAGTCATGGTGTTGTCTGATAAATGATAAAATACCATCTCCATCAATAGAAGTAAGAAATTGTTTTGGAGGGAAGACACAAATGCAACTAGATACTAGCAAAACTTTGCTCTGAATACAGTTCTAAACAATCCAAATGGTTCTCATTTGCAGAGAACTCATGAAAGTAACATCAGTCTATAACCAAAGATGAGCCAACTCTCAAGCATAAAAAAATGTAAGAAATAAGAGTTGACTCATCTTTGGTGATAGACCATCTAATAGAAATCTAAAAGTTCAAATATAAATTTCCAGTTTCCAGAAATTGGTGATAGACTGCTCTTACTTTCACGAATTTTCTATAAATTTGCACCAAAAGAGTTGGCTTATCTTCTAACTTATAGGTTCCTGGAAACTGGAAACTTATATTTATTGCTTTCTTCTCAATAGATTCTTTTGGTGCAAAAACAGTTGGCTAGTTGGCTTATCTTTGAACTTTTCGATTTCTATTAGATGGTCTCTAAAATATTTCTGTTTATAAAAATATTGCATTCCTGTTAACCCACTGTCATGAAAAGGATCTTTACAGCAGTCTTTCAATAGATAAAAATTAAAATATAAAAAAGGTGAAACTATGTCCCATCCAGTACAAAGTACAATGTTGCTAGGGTTTAATTAAAGTTAACTTTATTATCTTGGTGAACTTATGAGGTCCAAAACTATTCTTATATGAGACAAAGAAGACCCTAACAACACAATGCTATTCTTAGCTTGCAAGTTTGATAAACGTAACAAAAATACCTCCTTGATTTCCGGAGGAGCAGGAACTTCAGGAGCCAAATCCCTTTCCTCGGGATCATTACCCACAGCTTCATCATCATCGGTGAATATTTCTTCGTGCTCCCAATCATCACCTAAACAAAATGCATGTTAATAAACAACATAAACATCAATTCTACTAAAAAGGGACAACCTAGGGACCTTCAGTGTTAGACGCATGTTTATATGCATGCATGAGCACAACGTTAAGAAAAGAAATAAAGAATTAGCATAAACCTTCATGTAGCTCTGTTATTAATTTAAAATATATTTTGGGAAGAAAATATGTTCGGATGAATCCTATCCATAAAGTACAGAAAAGCCCTAAACCTGTCAATACATATATGCATTTGAGGGAAAGTCACATTCAGAAGATATAAAAATAGGTGTCACCCTTTATTTCAATAGGTATTTTAAATTATTTCTATGCCGATTCCATTGCTCTTCTAGCTCAACATGGATATTAGACCAAATACTCTTTAAAGCAAAATGATAACAAAGATGAATTGAAATGGATACCAACTAAAACACGAATATTATAAAAGCTCACCCTTCTCAATATCATCATCGTCCATATCAAGATCCCCTCCCCTTGGACCTTCTTCATCATCATCACCGCCGCCTTTTTTGTTGAGTCCAAGCCTATTCTTCCTGGCTGCTTCCTCTTCCTCATCTTCTTCTCCTCTATCTGATACATGACCTTCTTCCTCATCACCAGTTGGTTTTTTACGTCCCTTACCCCCAGCAGCAGCAGTCTCTTTTTCTTCAATCTTCTCCACTTCACCGAATGCAGCAGCACCATTATTTGCAGCTTTCATCATCCATCTCTCGTATCCATCTGCAGTCTTCCTCCTGTTCTTCATTTTTTCTTCGGCTTCTTCCAATGTAAGTTGTTTATACTGTGCAACCTTGTTAAAATTGTACCTGTCAAAGAGTACCACAAAAAAGAGCATCTAGCAATATTAAAATATACCAATATTTTTACTACATATAACAGAACACGACAGTGCAATGAGTGGTGGAAACAGTAAGAGCAGTCAAAACAAACAATAATATAGGCCACTCGTACCAAGAACCAGCAGGAATAGCTACAAATTCCTTTCCTTGCATCATAAGCAAGTAATAAGTTGCAGATTGTGAACCTTCACGTTGACCTTGATACTGAGCCTGACCTGTTTCATCCTCCAATAACCAAGGTTTGTTCTTATATTTCTCCTAAAAGAATTCGAGACAACAATAATGACAGTCAGCAACGAAGTAAATATATCCAACATTAAACCAATCCAAGTAAAAGGAAAAACTTTCCCCCTTAGAATATGAAAAAAATTACTTGCTACATTTTTGTAATTATCAATTTCGGTTGTGTAACACAGAAAAACAATGCTTCAGTCTACATCTTACTCCTATTTGTACAACAACATATTACATGCCAACATTAAAAAAAATATGGGTCTGCTCTCAAATCCAAAACAATTCCACAAAACTTTCTTTAAACACACTCACCAATGTCCTCAACCTTCTTTTAAAAGGTATGCAAGTGCAGGCACTATATAATTTAGCTAAGCTACGGAACATGCAAGCAACAGCTGAAAAAGGATTAATCTAATACCCGCATAGCATCAGTAAGTTGGCGTCCTTGTAACCCATCCTTTTGCATAGACCATTTATTCTCAGCACTTTTCTTCTTTGAAAAATTGGGCAACCCAGTCATAAACCTACCAATAAAGTAGGACTTGTCGGTGCTAGGACTTGCTCGAACATTGTATTCCTAAAATTCCATCAAGATAAATCCGTAAAAACGAGTTAAGAATTAACCCAATCACTATAAACCCATAGCCGGAACATCAATAAAATAAAAACGATGTGAAGATCGGAAAACGAACTCGAATCAAGCGGGTGACAATTGCGCCACATTCGAAGCATTTGCCTTGGTTCTCGGCCATGGTTTTGCCACAGGAGACGCAAAGGGTCATGTGCTTGCAGTTGCTGCCGTACAAATCCTGGGACGATCCGCAGCCACTGCATGTGGGCTTCAGCATCAGATCAAAAGACATGTTGTCACAGTGATGGAGGAAGAATTAGGGGGTCGAGAGAAGGAAGAAAGGAAACTAGGGATTTGGAGGGGAAAAGGGGGGAAATAAAATTAAAATAGAATAGCCAAAACAGCAGCAACCGGTGAATATAGAGATCGGAGCAAAGGAATTGGTTCCGTTCAACAGATATGGGTTTCCGGCAATTACAAATTGAGGACCGATTCTGGTTTTGGGTGATATATAAAGAGGACAGAATACTCATAAATATTTAAAGATTAATTAATGAAATAGTTACTTATGTTTCAGTAATATTATTTATATTTTTAAAATATAAATTTTAGTCGTTCAGTTATTTATTTTTGTTAAAATCTAATTTGATATAATAAAAAAATAAATTATATAAATAATTTTTAAATTATTAATTTAATTATAATCATCTAAACAAAATTATTTATATAATTATATATTTAAAAATCTAATAAAATAAATATATAAATTATATTATTTTAAAATGTTTAAATTATTTAAAATATTTAATAAAAATATAGTAAAAATTAAAGGGTGTTTAAATTTAGATACCCAATTTCTTAGATAATAAATTTATTGTGCATCAGTTTTCCTTTATTTGAATATTCGAAAAAATGAAAATCGTGTACTTAATTTATATTTTTAATTTAAATATTTATTAAAAAGTTATACATTAATAAATACATGAAATTTATTATAAAAATTTTAAACACACACACACAAAAAAAAGATTTAAAATTAATTTTAAAATATATAAATATATATATGAATTAAGATAAAACTTGTTTAAAATCTTCTGCTAATGGCCATTTTTGTTGGATTTTGATGAGAACAAGACATTCCTAGCTCACTTGGGTTTAACCATAATTAATGCTTTGATTGTATCCTAATCCCCCATGAAACTGGAAAGTGAAAACTGGGTTCAGAAACATTTCTAATTTTTCACCAAAACATAAGAATTACAAAGGGTTAAAACTTGGCCCCAGCTCAACAATAGTACAGAAATCAGTTTAGAAGAGCATAAATTTATGTACTTCACCTATATTCCACATCAACCGCTGGCAATCTTGTACAGCATCGATATCAGTTGATCAAATATACTATCCTACTGTTGCTGTTCGAAGATCTGCATATAAGCTTCAGATAATGCGACCATCTGAGGGAGTGTTTCAGAAACATGAAGATCTTGCATCTCATACCTGTCAAGGGTAGATTTCAGATGCATCAGTCACTATTTGTAGCATTGCAGTCGCGTAAATGAATAAAAAAACGGATAAAAAAGTTACCATAGTTCTTCCGATTTCCGCTGTACAAAGACCCTGTAGAATCCTTCATCAGGTTTACCGTCATGAACGATATTAGCAATTAAATCATATTTGGTACGTATCTTTTTGTTATCATTGGTTGGTGCAGGCAGAGGAATGTAGTCCTTCAACTCCAGGTTTTTCACAGGAAAGTTCACTGTAGAAGAGAAAAATTTAGTACAAAGTAACAGAAAACAGAGATCGGTCAATCTAACTCTTTTTTACACATCCAAGGAACATAAAACTCACCCAATGTTGGGTTCTTTTCTCTGAAGAAATTATTCTTGGTAAATCGGCGCATGTGAAGTATCAAGTACTGTGGCAATTTGGTGACTCTATATCTCATCCTTGCTGGAGGACGAACAGTTGTCGTTACTGTCTCACCATCAAACTTCTTCAGTATATTAAACAAAGGAACCTACAACAATATTCATAAATGAAGTTATTTTAGATGCATTAAAAACATCACACATAACCTTCCAAGTTGGATGCCGGAAAAAATACCTGAGGTATTATATTTTTCTCCATCACATCTTTGAAAAGAGGTGGTTCTGGCAAATCCAATCCAAGCATCAGAAAGGGCATTTTGTAAGTTTCAGCACCAGCATTATTATTACTCTCGATCACACCATCCATAATCTTTAACGCTCCGTTCTGGTCCTCACCCCTTTCTTCCTTCTCACTGATAGCTTTGCTCTGAGTTTCTTTCACAACCTCCAGTTCCCCCTATTGATATCGAGTAAACTAAGCACAACTTATGCTATAACATTAAATACAACAAGTGCAAGGTTTCAATTAGAACCTGGAAGCACTTATGGATGATGCTGCTACTTTTCTTTGAAACTCTAAGATCTGCATGCAGTGTGTTAAGAAGCCAGGACATGAATTCAACTGGTTCACTCTGCACACCTATTCGAAACCGTTTTTTACTGGCTTTCATAACCGCCTGTAGAAACTCATGAGGGCTCACCTGTTGTTACAAGTGATTTGGGAAAACATAAATCCAATGTGTTCTAGAACAACAATCATGCAATAATAAAAGTATGATCTAACCTGTCCTTTAAAGTTTCGAGCATGCCAAATCTTTCTTGTGAGTTCCCCAAATCGATGAACAAGTTGAGATCTAGAGTGCTGGTAATTCTCAGGGATAAGGAAGAAGTTTCTTAAGGGAGTAACTCTCATTAAAGATTGAATGGTGACATTGACAAAATCGGTCTTTTGAATATTATTCAGTCCCACCTGAAGATTAGCACAAAAAGGATATCATATTAATGCAAAAAGGAAAAAAGTTGAACCTTATTTTAAATGTGCGCCCTTCAATTTGAGAACAAAGATTATTACCATCCCTGGGAGGTAATCAGAACCATCAAGTGCCCTAGACCATTGCTTGTTCTTGTCAAGTTGCTCAAGTTGTTCTCTGGAAAACCTGCAAATAATGAAAACTGAAAGCAAATAATTTGCAAATATCAACTGGTAAAATTTAATGTAAACAGAAACCCTCTGCAAGCTAGATAGTCCACAGCAAATTACAGGCACATTCTGCAACCAAGCTAGATATCCAAAGTTATATAACTGCAGATGCAATGAAGTCAAATATGAGCAAACCTTGGGTTTAGAACATAACGTATATCGTCCAATGACGGGTCATTAATTTCATACCCATCAGGGAGACAGTACACCTTCTCTGTTCGAAGATTGATGTAAACATGATGTCCTGCTTCTAGACTATGAGTATAAGCATGGGATTTCTTCCCTCTCCCTTGGAAATACTTCCCACAGACCAGGCATGCATACACATTCAAATTTGACAAAGAGACCGAACAAAACCTTTCAAAATCAAAATCTAGCACCTGTAAAACAGAATTCAGTAAGTAATTGGAAAATTACATATTCATTCAAATTTCAGCAATTACAATCAAGTTATTCACCTGACGATTAACAGTATCAAGGTAAGGACAGTCTCTACGCACTTCAACCTGGCGATTTGGCCTCCCTAGAATTGATCCTTGCCCATATGGATCATCATCATCATCTTCTTCTTCACTTTCAACTCTTTTACCATCTTCTTCTCCACCGCCAGTGGGATTCAATGCCCTCCTTTCATCATCATCATCGTCATTATAAGGCACTAATAGTCCTTCAGCAGGTGAAGACGGTGAATCCACGACCCTCTGTCGTTTCAAGTCCCGTTCCCCGTCTACACCATCATTATATTCCCTTTTTGCTTTCATCTTTCCCCTCTCCTTCACTTTCGGTTTCTGCTCTTAAAACAGAGTAGCTTAAATCCTCCTACAATCTTCTACAGCAATTGTTCAACAAAATAAATGATAAAACAAATTCATTCGGATGCCGGGACAAAAGAAAGGAAAATTCAAAGCCAACTATCTAGGGTTCTTATTGAGCACCAAAAAAACATAGCAGCATAACAAAGAAATGCTATACATTTCATTTTTTCCCCAAAGAAAGAAAACAAAGAAATTATAAGGAGTTTAACGACGAACCTAAAAGAGATTTTCGAGTCAAATCAATCACTGCTAGTTGTTTCAAGGAGACAACGACAGGAGAAAAGACTATCCGAGTTTCGGGTACCGAGCTTCAATGGCGGTTAGATCCGGCGATCAGCGGAACATAGAATAGCCAATCCATAACCCTAGAATACAGATTAGGCGGAAGATGGTAGAAGCTTTAGGCCTGTTTTAAATTGGGCTTCGATTTGTGTTTCATCTGTTCGTTTAGGGATTGGATTTTGGGCCCATTTAACATTAATAATTAGAAATTTAGAGAATTTTAACTTAAATATTGTTGTTAATATTTTTATTAAATATTTTAATGCTTAAATTATTTTTTAAAAATATTATAGTTTTTAATATGATTTAGAAGTTCAATTGATTTCGACTTTAAATAATAATTTGAATAAAAAATTAAAGATGACATTAGAAGATTCCGACTTTAGTGTAAAATACTGTTCAAAGTCAACTTATCTCGACTATATGAAATATAAAAATTTAATTTTTTTTTTTTATAATTTTAGCTTCGCAGCCGGAACGAGACCATTCGAAAAGAAACGAAGTAAAACTTGTTCTATAGGACAACAAAAAAATAGAAGAAAGCTAAAGGGACATACTTTGCCTATACACCAACTTTCACAGTGAAAGTGAAAGGACAAAACACAAACATGCAATTATGGAACGAACCCACCATTAAAGTTTCAACTTTTCAATGTCTGGTTCAACTCCAATGACACTATATAATGTTTTAACTCACATAATACAACATCAGCACTGTAGGTCCCCTAGTGAGTCAACCTAGAACCAAGGTCAAGACATGCTTCATTCCTACTGAGTCAATGTCTAACTGAAACTCGGATTCATTGCCAGTCTTTACGGATGTCAAAGGTGTAGTTAATCTCCAAGTAGCACTTGTTGTCATCATCAGTGAACTGCAATAAGGGGGGACTAAATTTAAGAAATCTGAAGAGTATAGGGACTGGATACATAATTAGACTTATTTCTTACATAATGAGGTCCATAATCCATTACCTTACTTCTAGCAGAGTAATTTCCTCTAGCAAACATGCCACTAGGAGTTGTTTCTTCACAGACTTCATGTGTGTAAGGCTCTGCCTTGGGACTGAAGGTACCCAACATCTCTTTCGAGCTATCGACTGTTACGAGAATTCATTGTTTTGTTATGAACATAATCTTTCAAATGAACAAGACAGAGGCAGAGTGGGATGAATGGATTACCTTTGACACCGGTTTTCCATACGGTATTCGTGTACTTGAGACCGGATACGAGGTTGTTGCTCACTCGGAATGTGAATTGCAGGCTGTACTTGCTACCTTCTTTCAAGGTAAACCATAAACTTTTGGGGTTTCCCTTCTCCATAATCGGAAGTAGTATATCAGGTCGACCGGGCGATTTGATTGCAAGGCTCAGGATCTTAACATCCGGTTCCAGATTCTCTGTACCATCACAATTCACAAGACAATAGAAGATAATGTCAATTGATCCTGCATTCATTTCTTAGCTACCTTGAGCCTAGAACTAAGGAAGGCTGAAACCAGGAGGGTCTCGCCAGGAGCCACTCCACGCTCACCAATCAACACCTAGACATGGTATGCAGTAACACCAAGATCGTCGGTCGATCGTCTATTGACTCGGGATCCACGTGGAATCTCTCGACAAGACAATGTACCTATTAATCATATCTCGAATCATGTGTTCATGACACCCAAACCTCACCTCAACAATCTTACAGAGTGTGCAATTGTAATGTACCAAGTACTAAAACAGATGTATTGAGACCAATGCCAGAAGAGAATCCAGGCCAAAGCTATAAAACTAACTACATTGTGCCCCATATATAACTAGGAAAGAAATGAAAGACACGGGACAGAAGCTGTAATAGAAGCCAAACCTCCAATGGACATGAAATCCAGAGTCCCAAGAAGTTGTTCTTTCCACCTCATCAAGCTCTCATCTTCCTGAAGTCCTCAAATTCCACCATAAACCAGACAACATTAGACAATAAGAACGTTTCAGAAATGAAACAAGAACAAAGAGATAAACTAAACAAACCTTATCCTTTTCAAGTTGTTCTTTAAGGGTAGGGCGAGGGCCTAACTCGAGCTTCTTCCCTTCGAGTTTACCTTCATTCGGAGCCATTTTCGTCTCCGAAACTCCCCTATCCTCTCTCCCTTCCTCGTCAAACCCCATTTTCCAGAACCTAAACGATCACCAAACACATTAAAAACAGATAACAACAGTCTTGAAAGATGTTGTTTTGGGGTCAAAAAGAATCCCATAAAAGTAAAAGAGAAACGGATTATCAAGAAAGCCCTTAAACCAAGAAAAGACACCAAGAATCGGGGGGATGATTGATGGCTTTTTGACCCTAGTTTCATTGTTGTAACGATTGAAAAAGAAGAGAAAATATATGCTTACGAACCCTTTGTTTCAAGATTTCTGTAGACGCTGATCTCACTGATGGTTCTTGGAACAATATGTGGTACTACTAAGGATTTGCATGCTTTGAGAAGGCGACCCTTTGGAAAGAGACGAGGCTTCCGAGGATAATTTCAATTCCATTGCCGTTAAATAGGTTCACGCCCGGGAAATTTTATATATAAAATTAAATTTATGATAAATTACTTGAATAGTTTCCCGATTATATGATATCTTTTTATTAGTCTTTCAATTATAAAAATTACATAATAAATTAATACGATGTTATTAATATTTTAATGAACATTGATGTAGCATGATTTAACTATATGTTATTAATGTTGGTTAAGTTAAATGATAAGAAATTTAATGTCTTTTTCGATAAAGTTTGAGCAAGTTTTATAATTATAGATAAAGAAAAATGTTTCAACACTTGGTCATTAAATTCCAGACTCAATCAGAACACCTTAATTATTGGAAATTAAAAGATCTCAAGGGTCCACCATTTGCCATTACCAATTCCTTTCTAAGTTGATTTATACCTCACAAATCTTGCCTAATTAAAGATACTACTTTACTTTGAGAAAGTAGAATAATTTACAACTAGACAATGGTGTAATGTCCATAGTGTCACTAACATGGGGTGCCAATTTGCAAAAAGATTCTTTCAATGCTCTTCATTTTTCTCTCTAATTCTTTAATTTAAAGTTTAAACCAACCCTTTACACCTCTCTATATAGCTCCAACATTCATAACCTCAAAGCACTCAAGTTTTTGCTCATCTCTATAATCTTTCATATTTCGTTATTTCTTTTTTGTTCAATCTTTTCCATATTCCCAAATGGCCAGTGTTGATGTTGAGGTAATCCATCAAATTATTGTACTTTTAAGTATTGCTAATACTATAGTTGTTTGAGGAAAGGAGAAGGGTTTTACAGGCAATATTGGAATCTGAAGTTGAATTTTTGTCATTAGACATGTTGGTATCAAGTGATCATAGTTTCAACTTTAAAACAAAGTTAATATTTTTAGTTGATGATTTGAAGATGTTCATAAACTTGATGCAAGAATAAAGGGAATTTCATGTTTTTCCAGGTTCAATCAGCTGCTGCACCAGAGGTAACCAAGGCTGAGGAGCCTGCTGCTGCACCTGTGGTGGCCGAGCTGGTGACGGCATCGGATGCTCAACCAGCTGTGGAGGAAAGTGAAACTCCTGAAGCCGAAGGCGATACCAAAGAAGTTGTAAAAGAAGAAATCAAGGTCGGAGAGGAGGCAAAGCCAGAACCAGAGGAGGCAAAAGAAGAGGCAGCAGAGGTGAAGCCAGAAACAGTTACGGAGGAGGCCAAAGAAGAGACTACGGGATCCACTGTGGAAGCACCGGCCAATACTGCAGTAGCAGAGGAGGAGAAACCGACTGAGGAAAAGGGAGATGAAGAGGCTGGAGAAGTTCCTATTGAGAAAGTTGAGGAATAGAGCGACCGTTTACACAGAAGGTGGCATAGCTTAAAAGGAGCTTCATTTCTATAGCTTGCATGTCAGTTGCTAGTCATCATTATCATTTATAATAACTACGCAAGATGTGAGATGATTACTGATTAGGGTTGCTTTTTTTTTCTCTGGGGTTTGATGTTAGTATTAAACATGTCGTATGCGTGTCATCGAGTGGTATGTATGTATGTGTTGTTTTGGTTCCAAGAAAGCTAAGATGGTGAGTTTGATATTTAGTCTGATGATATGAGATGCTTATATCCATATTTGGATAATAAAGATATATCCTTCATTTAATTCCAAAACACGGGTTCGAGCACAAAAGATGACATTATTGAGAGGAACACGAGGATTTCCACCAAGTCTAGATGTCATTGCACAACTGTGTAATTACATGAAAGCAGATACCAAATAGGTCCATGGAAGTGAGCACTCCTTACAATCATGCCCCCTGCCTTATTCATGCAATGTTTATACCTATACAAAACAGTTGTTCCAAAAATAAAGAAAGAAAGAAAAGGCAATGGCATCTCATGAAGAAAAGACAATGCAACTGCTTCACCTTCTCACATATTCTAATGGTAAAGCAGATGGCAAGTACCCTATAAACCTGTACAGAGTTGAGTACCAATTTTTCTGTATGTCAAAAACCCTTGTTCACCCCCAAGTGCAAATGTAAGTCATGTTTAGACTACCAGGTACCAAAGCTGCAGCCGACATGTTCCTGAGTAATAACATCAAGTCGTTTTTGCATTTCAGCCTTGGAGGGATATGGCGGGAAACACAACCGGTAAAAACAGGTATGAGAAGAAGGGAGACGGTCGTGGGGCTCCGGGGACTTATAGATGTAGAGCTGAGAGGCTAAACCGCGGAAACCTTCGACAGGAAGATGCTTTAAGGAGGTCCAGAAGAAAAGAAGTACCTTTCTTTGCTCCGCTGACATTTCCCTAACAATCTGAATATTATTGAAGAACGAGAAAGTGAATTATCAGGAGAAGTCGTAAAGACGCATAGATTCATAGAACCATGTAATAAGACGACTATAGACCAAATAATCTGATACCACTAATTATGCATTCTCCACACAGACAAAAGATAAGTACTAAAACAACAACAACAATAATAATAATAATTCATCACTGTCAGAAACACTTTTCATAGCAGAAGAATCATGGACCATCTACTTCTTTAAGTTTGGCCCATAAATATCGAGAACATTGAAGTTTTGCAATCACTATTCTAGATCGTAGAGGCAGTGCAGAAGTGAGGGGTGGGGATGCAATTTTCTAACTAGTAGTAAAATTACTGACAATGTGTCTTTAATTTAAAGTATATTCACCCTTGTTCCACAGAATCCTGTTTTTAAAACAAGACTACAAATATGTGATAAGGAACATATATATATAATATACATACATAAATCAAGACCTTAACATGATTTTAATACAATCCTGTGTGTTCTAAGATATATTCATCCTTGTTCCATGGGATCCCTGTTTCTAAAACAAGACTACACATATGCGGTAAGGTGCATGAAAAACAAATAGAAAGAAATAGATTCTCTTTCTCTCTCTCTCTCTCTTTTATAAAAAAGGAATACCAATACCTTAGCAAAATTTAAATAAAATACTGTCCATACCTCCCAGAACCAGGTTATTTGAGGATCATGTTCTGTGTAGCCACTGTACTCAATATGTGCCTTCCAGTCTTCAACACAAATGGGACTTTCGCTTCCATATAGCATCCAATCAAGGTCCTCGAGGTCTAAACTCTGGAAAAAGAACTTCTGGAGACTTGAGTTAGAAAGAATATGGCCGAAGCCTTGGGAAAAATGGTCTACCTGTTCAGAAATAGATGTTACAAAGTGATTTCGAATAAGAAGATTAACATATTCCTGCCTATTCTTGCTATTTACAACACGTTTTTTCCCATCATCACAAAGCTCAACAAGTCTCCTGGAACCTAGCTCCTCAACTTCTCTGACAAATGTCAGTCCTAAAACATCTAAATCAATAAACTCAGCATCCATCTCCAGAATCTTCTTGCAGCTGCTATACAAGCATGGATCTGCCTCACGTATGTCTTCCAATGATATATGCATTCCAGCAAGTTGTTGGAAAAATACACGATCAAAGACTACACCTACTTGCACTTTATGCATCAATGCTAGTGCAATCACACGGCCAGCAAATTTGAAATACTCGAGATGCAAAGGATCCACCCTAGATGCTACATAAAGAAGAAAACACATAAGTAACATATACCCCAGAAGGGTAACAGAAAGAAGGAAATCTGCGTAACTCTAAAGGTATCATACCAATTTTGCAGACAAGATTTTTATATTAATGATGATGAAGGAACATTTCAAAGGGAATCTTGTTATATAAATATTCTCAAACAAGAAAGAAGCAACAAGCAGAACTAGGTTTCAAACTGAGATGGTGTAACATGCAAACTGCTTTCAATCATGCCAAACCTGCACACCCAGAACAATAAGTACCAGATGCAAAGGAAAAGACCCTCATTCCAAATTGTTTCCCCAACATTAAAGGTTCCAATTCCATCCCAAATGATCAATGTAAATCAAATTAATAAACCAGGTTCCTCTCTTAATAAACCCACTAATAAAACCATTGTGTGCCAAACCATTGATGATGTGAATTATTTAAATACTTAAAAAAGAAAGAAAGAAAAAACAAGGAAAATTTAAAGGAAAAGTAAAAGTGTTTGACACTTCAACATTAGTTGAGATGAGAGGTTAAAATAAACAAAGCAAAACCTGTAAAGGATAGTTAAAAAGTGGCAACAACATTTCTGTTAAGTTATAACAAACAAATTGCTGGCAAAAAAATAAGGGATCAAAGAACCTTTCTGCAAAGGTTAAAAAAAAATTAAACACGAAGCTTGAAAATTCTTCATTGATTCGATATATACCTGAAAAACAAGCTGATTGGATTGCTGCAATGGCCATGGAAACACTGATTTGATATATATACTTGAAAAGAAAAAAGAAAAGGGAAAAAATATTGCCACTCAATAACTGCTTGTTGAATAAATGAAATCCATATAGAATTGAGTCTTTGTGTTTGGGCTTTTGAATCAATAAACAAGAACTGATTAGATGACATAATGATTTAGTTTAACAAAAATATGCCTAAGCCAAAACAAGATTATCTCAGGTTGATTTCTAAAATCAATTTAAGTGTCACTAAAAAAATGAAATTTAAACCTTAACATTAGTAATTTTGAAATACGAATATCACAATATTTTCTTATGACGTTTTCATGCAGACTCAGGGATGGAAAGCTATGTTTTAGTGTTGATAAAAAGGGTATTGCAAGTGAAGTGGCTTAAGCGGAAATTTAGAGGCAATGAGAGCATTTTGAAGTAGAGGCATCTCGATACAAGTGCCACAATTTTCATGTTCAAGCTTGAGAATGAAAGCTCTGAAATTCTTGAAGGAGGTTATCAACAGGATGTGGCGAAGAATTATTCGGTCCTTCCAAAGAGAAAAAAGAGGTAATTTTGTGGCAGCAAAGTACATGTAATTTTGACGTGAATGGAATTGAGGGGGGAAAGATGAGGGAAATCTTGTTGAGGACTACTAGAAGCTCATCATCTTGTTCGATTTCGGATGTCTTCAGCTTCCTGAGGAGGAGGCTCTTACGTAATGGAGTGCACAAGTGTGGAGGAGAGTGAGTTAAGTGCTCATTTGATCAGGGCAAGCCTAGTGTGCCGAAGTGTTTTTTTCTATAAGGGGATAGGCATAAAAAAGCCTGCGTGACTGAAGTTCTTGATAATTTCTTATACCTTTCACTTTTTACGTTAGATATACATGTACTAGTAAGAAAGGGGTGGTATAAAAATCTACACTCACAATATTTCAGAATTCAACAACAAAGCATTAGTCACAAGGAAGCCATGCATATTGGATAAAATGACATGTTTTGTAGATTAATCACACCACACTTTAGAGTACATTATATATCTTAAGCTCGTATATGTATATAGACGCATACAAAAATTCATAGATATAAATATTGAGTTTTACTTCTGTCGCTGAAGCTTTAATTATTTTAAGTTATTTTTTTTACTTCAGTAATATTTATTGCTTATAATTTATATGACATTATGGATGGTTAGGATTATAAGATATCTTAGCGTTTCAATCTAAGGCTATGAATAGGATTATTAGTTATCGTTAAGGTTTAAATCTACGGCTAGAACTATAACTTTATTAGTAATCCTAGTATAAATAAGCTGTAACATATTTCCAGCCACGGTTTTCTTATTGTTTTCCTGAATAGTAGAAGAAACTAGAAGTTATTATAAACCTATGTTTTCAAATGTTCCATCTTCTTTCTTAATTCTTTGTTCAGCTCTAATTCTATTGATTCATCATTGTTTCCACCCTTATACCACATCAACTTCACTTAGTAGTGCTATTTTCTCTACTTGCACCTAAAGAGATAGATGGATTCTAGAGCCTAGAGTGCGTGTTGCGCCATTGACAATAGTGTTTACATCAAATGGCTAAAAAACAAAAAAATTAAAACAAATCTAATAACAGCGTTGGTGGTATATTAATTATTACTTGTCAGTTGTAATTATTTCATCTTTCACTATTAGCTTTGAAAAAATATGTCTCTCTTTCACAACAAGGATAAAGAAACATATTATCTTGAGGCAGGATGGCAAGTAAAAGAAGTTCAGAAGTTCAGAGGAACCTTACTAGGATTAGGAAAAAATCTTCTACGATCATTTGAGCAAGGCACAAAAAGGGCATTCTCTGGATTAAATATAGCTTGGCATACCAAGAAAAACCACTCCCTCAGAACACCGGGGCCAGTTGCTTCTTCATTTTTAAATTCCATGAATAGACCAGCATGCAGTGATTCAGGGTCAGCATGAGCAATGTATTCAAATGATTCTGACAATAATTGAGACCTGTCAATAAGCATCTCATGCAATTCTTCATAATCTTCTTTTACTTCAGGAAACATCATCATGGCCAAATGCCTCCTGGATTCAAAATCAGTAACATCCTTGTGCTCAAGTAGCCACTGGTTATCATCATTTCGCTTTGCAAACCTAATAATTAAGGCACACAGAGAAGATTTACAATTCCTTAAAACCATCCAAAACTGCTCTTCAGCGCCCAGATAAAGTTTTGAGATGCTATTAAGTTCCTTTAAAATCGCAAGATATTGAGACCACCACTCTGTATGAAGAAATTCATCTTCACTGATTCCCCTTGCAGCAAGGCTTTCCCCCACTCTGATAAGACATCTTTCCATTTTAGCCAACAAGTCACTAAATACAGCATGAAGAAGCTCCATTGCCTCCCCATAGGGAGGATTGCTACGATCCTCCTTTTGCCACTCAACTGATATGGGAATCCGGTACTCCACTCGCTCAAGAATGGTTGACCGCAAAGGGTTCAAGAACGCTGTGAAATCCCTCACATCACTCAACAACGGCCCCCCATTAGAATGCACACTAGATTCCAAGTCCCTAGATAGCTTATCAGCCAACTCAATAACAAAGGGGAAAATGTCCTGCAAGGCAATCAACCCTTTAAGCTCTGACCGCTCTAAACCCCTGGAAGTACCAACACTTTCTAACAAAGCCCCAAGTGCACTCCGGCACGAGTCATACAAATTATCCTCGTTAACAAACTTCCTTAGTAACTTGCAGAACTCTAATACTATGGGCGCACAATAAGAATGCAAATGCTTTGACAATGCAATCTTACAAGAAGTTAAGAAATTTCTTATTGAAGCATCAGCACACTGCTTATTACTATTAATCGGAGACATATAAAGCATTACCAAAGCAGCAGGAGCCGAAGAAGCCATAAATATATGCAAGTGAGTGGGAGCCGAATCCTTATTGTCCTTTGGAGTAATGTTGAAAAAGTTGATCAAGCAGTCTTTGATACGTTTAGTCGAGGAAGGGACTACTTCTCCTCGGCAAAGGCGGCAAATCAGGGTGATCATATCGTCCATGACCTGCCAGGTTTGCGGGAGGAACGTAGACCGCATACGGCCAACCAGTTGAAGTCCGGCGTCATTTTGGATGGCGCAATCAGCTAGGGATTGC
Source organism: Abelmoschus esculentus (assembly GCA_035048815.1). Taxonomy (NCBI): domain Eukaryota; kingdom Viridiplantae; phylum Streptophyta; class Magnoliopsida; order Malvales; family Malvaceae; genus Abelmoschus; species Abelmoschus esculentus. Next base: position 16,997,761 of record JAUCBN010000033.1, read on the forward strand.
TCCCACTGGAGCTGTTTCCCGCCATAAATTAACCGCTGCTCGATCACCGGAATTCCAGTCATAAGCTGAATCCTCTCGTGAAGGGATTTCACCGTGTCCTCCGAATTAGCCTGTACGACGATGGTTTTACCCTCTGAGATCATCCGGATGAAGAATTGGAGGCGGGAGGTGGAACACGAGGCGGACGAAGAGGAGGCAACATCGGAGGAGGAACAAGGGCGGGAATCGACGAAGGAGGCGGAAGAGAATGAAGAAACCGGCGCTTTAGACGAATGATGGAAGGCCGTAATTGGGTGTGCACCTTGATGGGTATGATCGTCTTTTCGCATCCTGACGGGTACTAAAGCACCGTCCTCATCGTCATCGAAAGCAAAGGCGTAATCGTCGAACTTGCGTTTAGACGAGAGGCGGTGGTGATCGTAGCCGTTGAGCAGTTGATCAACGGCGGCAGATTGTGATAGAGACATTGGACGGCGGAATCCCCCAGCCAGCTACGGTGGGGGAGAACACATATAGGAGAAATACAAAAACAATTAGAAAATCACCCCCCTTGGGATGAACAAAATGAGTTGAAAATTGAAAACCCCTTACTGGGTATGTGAAGAGAGTGAAAAGGAAAGGAATTGGAAGCCAATATTCGTCTCCTTCGTCTCGCCTAGAACACTTTGATTACACATACCCGTCATCACCTAAGCTGCAGAGCTGTACTTCTACGCTATGGTAATTATTTATTTATTTTTCTCCAATTCTTTTCTTACATAATAATATTTAGACAAAAAAAATATAATAATAATAATCATAACAGTAATAGATATTCAATTATTATTTTGATTTGACAATGTTAATTAGTTTGGTAATATCATAAACGTGATATTGATAGTGTACGAATTATAAAAATTAAATTAATAAAATATATAAATTTTGAAAATGAAAATTATTATTATAATAAATCTATATTAATACTAATTTAAGGGTACAACTAAAAAATACTGATATAAATTATTATATTATTTTTAAAATTAAATTAAATAAAAATAATAAAATAAAATAAAAATTCTTAACAATTGAGTAACAATATACGTTATAACTTAATGTTTTATGTAACGTTTTAGGTAATAAAATTTTTTTTATCATTCGGATAAATTTTAATTTATATTTTATCGTGCACGAACGTGGTTAAAGGAACTATTGTTGTTCATAAAGATCACGAGTTAAAGCACCGATAATACCAGTAGAGTGATAATCTAAACTCTTAAAAATTAGATAAGCAAGTCGAAAACCGTCTTAATTTAGCCGCACCCTAAGGTACTGCACAACAAAACCTCCCAAATCACCCTACTTTGTCCCATCCCAGTCTTCAAACACTCAAATTCCTTTAGGAGCTTAGCAGTTAAGTTATTGCAATCATGATCAACATTAGGTCTGATCAATCCTTCTCTTACAAGTATATAGAAAGAAACAATAACTGAAGCATTCAAACTCCGAACTTTTCATCTTCACATATGAAAATAACATCATTTGTAACACACAAGCATCTTTATATATATATATATATATATATATATATATATATATATATATATATATATCAAGGTCTATAGTTTCTTAAACATCAGTTCATCTGTTTTAAGCAACAGTACTTCACTGAAAAGAACCAACACCACAACTATTTTGCAGAAACCCGGGAGAAGAAATGATCTGTTACAAGGTAAGTAGAAAGCGTTTTGACTTAGTACTACCAGCCAGTATTTCAGTGACCCTAAGAGAATTTGAGCTCGAATCTTGTCTCTTCGGAATGCATTTCACCACTTCGTCGTTTTACAAAGCAGTTGAATCTACAAGACAGCCTGAGAGACGAGGCAAGTGCACATTCATCAATGTTTTTGAATCACCTTCGGAGACGATATGAGAATGACGGACTTTTAGCTAGAACCTTGGTACCTTCCACTCCAGAAAACCAGTGCAACATTCTGATTGATGTTTAGAGCTAGTTAGATTTGATGAAGTTCAAACAGAATGCTTAAGCCATGCCATAATTCAACTACCAAAACCATCGAAACTAGGCTAGAAACTAAACTTCTCTATGCAACTATGAGATGCATCACACAGAACAGGAAAATCTTGAACTCTTAACAGCAGGTTCAGCACAGATACAAAATTATAACCAAATCAAATTTCACTAGACAACTAGGTTCAGGACGTTATCCCGATTCCATGTTCCAAGGCACTTTTTTTCTTCCTCAAATTAGATACTGTTGATAGTTACAACTTACAAAAGAAGAACACTTCATTCTTCACAATGACTCAATGAGTTCGTCGAAAAAAACATAGTGTTTGCTTGAAAGCATATCAACAGTCAGACTGAAACTAGGGATAAAATATTGAATTAAATCATCTCGATTGAGAAGAAAATTATAAAAATAGAAATTAACTGGTTTGCAAGGAGACCTCTATGTAAGTTGATGCAGAACTAACTCGATTTCTGTCTTATGACAACTTCAGCTAGGAAGCTTAGACAACTGCAGAAATTCATGCTTGTAGTTGTAAATTATCTTTACTAAACAATCTTGATACCGAAGACGAATTTAAAACAATCATGCAACAGTCAAGAATTAATTTATGCGGACAGTGTTGAAATCATGGTACCTTTTCTACTACTGCTTACCTTTTCCCTTCTTTTTCACTTGACTATAACACTAATTTGAACCCTTTCGATAGAAAATCATCCCTGAAAACCCAGAAAAGACACATTAGATTAAGTTGCACCAAAATAATCATAATGTCATTAACATACAACTATTTGCATAATAGGGCACAATTTGTACATACTATAGCATGCCAATGGTAAAGCCATACTGCTTTCTTAAGGTCTCATAGTAACCAGAATGACATTATATACAACTATTTCTCTAAACTTTAGCATGCTAATGCCAATGGCATTTGTTTTAGGTTCAAACCAACAAGGTTCATGGTTTTCAGAAAACTTCATCTTGTAAAAACAAGAAACAAGACACTTAACTGCGAATTCGACATAAGCAAATAATGATAAAATGATCAAATGATAAGTTAACAAGTAGATATGTTAGAGTTATTTACATCTTGATATCCCCATTATCATCTTCATTCTGCTGCCTTTTGTCAACATTAAGCGAAACGAGGCTCTGCAAGCAAACCTCAGTTTCATAAGAATGGGACATACCAGGGAACCAGACATCATCGGATTTATGCTTCACCATATCATACCAAAAAAGATTAAAGTTATCATGTTCCAACAAAACTTGATTACCACTCCTAGAGTAAGCCAGAGGCTTCAAAAACCTCAAAGGACCAACCACGTCTTCTCTAGCAAGAGAAAATAGTATAATCCAAGACTCCTTAACCCCATATTCCTTCATCACCCAAAGATCAACTCGAGCATCACCGTGGTTAGCTACCACACATAAACATCCCCCCAGAACCCCAATATTCAATTGAAATATATCATCTGCATACTCAGGTTGAGGCACTTCATTGTAGCTTTCAGTAGCTAAATCCAACGCAATGATCATATTTTTCACTAAAAGATCAACCTTTTGAGTCAGAACCCAGTGTAAAGCACCGCCAGCAAAGACCCCATTAGCACTTGGAAACGAAGAAACACAAGGGATGTCTTGAATTTTTCTCCACCTATTTCTCTTCAAGCTGCAAACTTCAACCTCTGTTTCTAAAGGCTTATCAGCATCAGCCTTATCAAGCAGAATGATTTTAACCACTTTGTAGTCATCTTTAACCGGGTCGTGCCCGAACCCGCAGACGTAGCCCTTGCAAGAGCCCAGGTAAGGTAAGACTTGGTACTTTCTGGTGGAAGGGTTCCAGATAGCCATGTCTTCGACTATGTTACGGATGCAAAGCAAACCGTTGCAAGAACCCAAGATCTCGACCCCGTGGTTGTAGCTCATCAAAGGGTGTTCGAGCTTGACGAAAGGGAAGAGGGAAGAGAGATCGGCGGCGTGGAGATCGGTGTTTTTGACGATCAGGGTGTGGTTGGTGCGGGTTTTGATGGAGCGGGTGAGGTGGAGGTTGATGAAATCGGGATCGTCGATCAAAGATCGCCATAGCTTGGAGACAGATCGTAAGCATAGAAGATGCTTAACAGGTAATCGGATGAGGATGTCGGCGATTAAGTCGTGTGAGACCATCGTTTCCCTTGATTCAGCTCCGATTCCAAAGAGTCAAAACACTGGTAGGTAGGAAGGAAGGAAAGAGAAGTGATAATGGTCCTCTTTTCTGCCCCAATTAATATACAAAAGAAATTAAATATTCTTGTTATTTTTTAAAAGGGTAAACTATTGAAAAACACCGGTAAAATATTTCATCACTCTGTTTTTAAAGGACGTTAAAATTAAACAAAAATATAATTTGACAGCCGATGAAGATTTTTCTTATTTGTCATTCACGTGACTTACAGATGGATTAAAACCCTTTCATTTACCCCCGATAAGTTTATTTTTTAGTTTGGATTAAGTCAGTTTGTGATAAATTTTTAGGGTTATTTTTTAAAAAATTGACAAGGTTATAATTTTTCTTCTTGTACTCTTAATAATCGTGGTTGTTGTTGTTGTAAAACTGAAAACGAAATACTTTGTGTAAGTCTAATTTTAATTTTTTTTATTGTATTCATTCTATTTGGGTTATTTTTTGTCTGAATTTTTTATTTATTGATTTTGTTTGTTTATTTTTGTTATAGATAATCTCTGCTTTTAAAAGATGAATGGTTGAAAACTTCGCAATGATGAAGTTTATACAGTAGAGTACCGTAAGGTTTTTGACTCATTTTAGGGTTTACTAATATTAAATTTCATCCATTCATCTTTTTGATATTGTTCAATAAAGTATTATATAATGTGGTCATCTATTGAATTATTGTCTGTTCTATTAAGTACACATCAAAAAATTGTCTCTTGATTTAGAAAATAGTTAAATTTTGTTTATTTTATTGTTCCACTATATTAAATTTGTAAACTTTTACAGTTTTCGATTCAGAACTGTTCACTTGTGTTGTTCATTATGGTGGAGAGTTCAACTTTTCAAGCATAATGAAATACAACTCTATTTCTGTAGCATATTTTGACAATATTAATTGTAACTCTTTCTCAATATATGAAGTGTGCTCCATGCTTGATAAGTTAAAGTTAGTAGGTCATTTTTTTTATACTGGAGAGTTTCAGGTGCTGATTTATCTAAAGTCTTTCTTATATCTTTAAAGATTAACTCTGATTGTCTAGGTTTAGTCAACAGTCTACTTAAGAATAGATACATTCATGTATATCTTTATGAATTAAGAATGAAACTGAAATTGACTTTGAAGATAAAGTTCAAGTTGAAGTTAAGGCTGAAGTTAAAATTACAAATGAAGCATGGAACTGCATGTCCAGCTTGAAAGACGATTGTGGTTTTTGTTCCAATGAAACTGCATGCCCTACAATTTTTTTTTCGTGTCAAATTTGAATGGTTTACAAGCACAAGTTTAAAGTATCTCATTCATAATTTCACACCCTATTTATTACCAAATATTCTTCGAAACTCAAATAGAGATGTTGATTGTAAATATTCAATATATCAAAAGTTAAATGTCATCTTCTTCGCTCATGATGTGATTACATGTTGTCTTCTTTGCTCGTGACATAAACTTCAAGATTTATGTCACTAATGAAGAAGAAGACATATAATCATACTTAAAGTAATGGTATCTTTCTCAATTATTTAAAAAATGGACCGAATCGATACACAATAAAAGTCTATCGAATCAGGATACAACAAATGTCTCACGCAATAAAAGCCTATTAAAATTCCCATAAATTAGTACATGGACCCAAGTTGACCCTTCTATAAAAAAAATAAATTTAAATGCGTTATTTTCATAATGATTCTCTATAATATTTAACCTAAATTAATCGATCAATATCATAAAGTTATAGAAAAAATAAATAAAATTTTTATGATAAATTTTTATAATATTCAATCTTAATTAATCGATCAATAAATTATATAAAATTGATTCAAAACAACAAGAAGAAGTATCCATACAAATCTATAAATAAATCTGAGTGCTCTCCCATGTCTCAAATCTCAAGCACAAGGTTAGTTGAGACAATAAATGAAGGCCGTTGCTCTCGGCCCAATCTAGTGAAACAATAGTGGTTAGCATTCGATTAAAACAAGTTGAGTAAAATCAAACTAAATCAAATTAACAAGTATATTTTGTCAAAAAAATGGAATTTCATTAAATTTAGTCAAAAGAAAAGAAAATTAAATCAAATAAATTTATTAAATCATATGAGACTTGAGAATTAACTTAAAATATTAGAATATGTCACCCTTACAATACATGTAACTGAAATATTTTATAATTTAAAAACCGAGTCAAGTTTTATTCACCGTGATATCGTACTTATTTTAGTTAAATATAACATAAATGGAACTAAATAGATGTGGGATTTGTGCATAGTAAGCGACGAAAATAAATTGCCCTTTCCAACGAGAGATTATTAGGTGAACCTTGTTCACTACGTCATTCATGGTTCAAGCAATCAGCATCGTTGATCTTTAAATAACCACCTAATAATTACCCACCCACTAAATCCATGTACGAAAAAAAGTGATGATTCACTTGGAAAAAAATTAAGATCAATAGTGTTAATTGCTTAGGACCATGAATGACGTGGTGAACGGGGTTCACCTAATAATTTTTTATTCCCAACCTTCAGAAAAATTTATTTTCATCCCTGTTTTTTTTAATTTTTTTAAAATTTTAATTTATTTATAAATTCATTCTTTATTTTTAAATATTTATATTTTATCTTTAATATTAAATCTCAACTATATCCCTGTACGCAATAAAACCGACGAAATCATTGCTGCCGACACCAGAGATTTGGTGTCGACCAATTTCTAACACAGCTAAATCTTCCCTGTTTGGACGAGATTGTTTTCCAAGTTGCTGTCCTAACACTCCTAACAAACCCGACCTGTTTACGTCCAGAATTCTAAGCTTCGTATGTAAATCTAACAAAGTGGAATCCACCATGTGTGCAATAAATTATCTACCATGTTTAGACAGAGTGGTTTGGAAGTTGCTATCCCTAGTCTAGCACGACCGACAAACTCGATCCGTTTACGTTAAGAATCTCAAGATTCGAATATAAACATATCAATTATATATCAAATTAGTTTTGAGGGTGATTCATCTTGAACAGATTGATTTAGATTTTAGATTTTACGATTTAACAGAGTTTGACCCGATGCGAATCACATGTTATCTACCATGTTTGGACGAGAGTGGTTTGGATGTTGCTATCCTAACAAGACCGAGGTGTTTACATCAAGGTTCCTGTTATTTGCCTGTTTAGTAATCTTGTGTGCAGTTCTTTCTTGTAGGAATACTAGGAATGGAGAGATTATACGGTGAACCTTGTTCACCACGTCATCCATGGTCTAAGCAATCAGAACCGTTGATCTTTAAATAACCACTTAATAATTACCTATTCACTAAGTCCATGTAAGAAAGAGGTGATGATTCACTTAAAAAAAAAATTAAGATCAACGATCCTGATTACTTAGTGTAATCACTCATTTTTAATCGGATTTTAGTACTTGTAGTATTATTGTAGTAGTAATATTATTAATAAAAATAGAAGAAAAAAAAGGGAGAAAAAAAAAGAAATGAGAAAGGAGAAGAAGAAGAAGAAAGAAAAGGAAAAGTGGTGTAGGATTAGAATCCCACATTGGTGGGAAACACCACTTTTTCCTCTCTCATTGCCTATAAAAGGAGGGGATGAGGAGCCTTTTGGAAAAAAAAAAACAAATTGGGTAAGGGTAGTACCCTATGATCCTAATTTGAGAGTTTAGCTCTCCCCAAATTTTGGGTGGTTCGATCGAGTCCTATTTTTAGGATTCGATCTAGTTAAAATTTTTAAGGGGGTCGTGGTAGATCTTGGTGAAAAGTTTATCAGGGTTAACTGTTCGTATTTTTAGGTATAATTTCTATCTTTGTATTTTGAATATTTTTAATGAAATGTAGTTGTTTATTATTGGATTTTAATTTATGTTTTAGATTAATATTTATAGTTGTTTTAATTTTTGTCGTAGATTAATATTTATTTATGTTTATATTTTAGATTAATATTTATGTATGTTTTAATTTATAGTTTAGATTAGTATTAATTTTGTTAGATTAATATTTATATTTTATTTAATTATTTTTGTGTGATGTATTTAATTTATTTTTATGTTTAAGTTGCATGAATGAAATATTAATTTGTTAATGCGGGCCCCTAAATTCGGTCGTAAGCGAGGCCAGTACCAATAAGGTGGTAGTGGTTCGGACGCTTACCTTCGGGTTTAGGTGCTTTAAAATAAATGTGCACATTTACTTAAAAATTATTTCGATCGTCAAATTAGCCCGAAAAGTTTAATATTATTAAAGCGGTAATTATTAAAGTACCAATTTTGGGCGGTGTGGGGGTGCTAATCCTTCCCCATTTGTAACCGACTTCCGAACCCCAACTTTTCAAATCTCTAGTTTTATGGTGTCCGGTCTACCTAAACGGCCGGTGGCGACTCCAATTTTTCAAAAATCAATTTTTAAACGAAACCCCCACGTGGAAGACATTAATTTTCAAAACAACACATCAAAAATGTTTTCCAACTCGAAAAAGAGCATTTTAGCGAAACTCGTTTTTTAAGATCGCTACAGATGACGACTCCGCTGGGGACGATTTTTTTTCAAAATAAAAAGAGAGTCGAGATTTTAAAATGATTATCGCTTTATTAATATTAAATATTTCGGGCTGAAATGACGATCAAATTAATTTTTAATTGAATTTGCGCTTTTATTTTTCCGCATTTAAAACTTACATCTAAACCCGTCCTTTTAAGTGGGGGGAAAAGGCTAATGCTTTCGTGGAGATATTGTTCTCCCGTATGGGCCCTAGCTGAAGTACCTTCGGGGCTCCACTACCTTATGCTTTCGTGAGGATATCGTTCTTTCGTATGGGCATAAGTGAACGGGTCCCCCTGAATTGAACTCGGTCAAGATGAGCCTATAATGGGTGATGATCAGGGGCCTTGCTACTCTTAGTAGAGGACAGCTCGGACAATTCGGGTCCCCCTTTAGCACCAACACTGCATATAGAGAACTAGATCACCCACCCCATTAGAGCCATGCGGATACTCTAAGTGAACTAGACGAGATATCTAGGGTTGTCTTTTTCTGTTTATTGTTACGTAAATTTAATTTTCTGAAACTTATTTTTGCGTTTATTGTTTTTACTCGGTATTAACTCGGTTTTCATGTTTTTATTTTTCTTTTTGCATGCATCACCGCATTTTGCATTGCATTAGGAGGTATTGATTCGAGTGGTTCATCCTACATAAGAAGCTTTCACCATGGAAAAGAGGTATCTGAAATCCTCAACCTTAATGTTAGAAACCGATCAGAGACATCGATTAAGGGATAAGATTCGGTCAACATCCACCAGACTCTTTTTATCAGACCCCGATTATAGGACGATCGAAGAGCTTGAGACAACAGTCTACCGAGAGTAGACACCAGGTAACGATCATGCATTTATCTGGTCTACATCAGAATATTCAGCCTGAGATTCTAAGAGAGCATGCAGATGTAACAGAAACCAAGGTTTAATCAAAAGGTTATTAGGGGTGTAGAATTGGTACCATTTTGCCATCCACAGTCCAAGTCAGAATCAGATATCGTACATCGAGAGCAGGTAATAATGTTTTATTTTACTCGGGTCAGCGAGGAAATAACCATCGAGAATTCCAAAGTAATGTGAAGTATGTAACAGAAAATTACCGAAGATCCAATAACAAAAGGGTTTATCGAAGATCAGAATCGATACTATCTCTCCATCTTGAGGACGAGTCAAAGTCAGATATAGATAGCCGATCAGAAAAAGTAATTGACAAATTTCTCAAGTACATCAATGAAGAAGTATTTTTTAGACAGCAAAAACGAAGAACAAAAGATCGGTACCTTACCGACCCACTTCACGAGGATCAAGGTCATCGTTCGAGATTATCAGAGATGATCAGCAACACTGACACTACAAGGTCGCTCAGGTAATATTTGACACAGACCAATGCCATACGATTCTCGAGGATCAAAGTTCAGAAGGATAATTAGAAACGTGACCAGGTCAACCAAGGAGACCGAAACACATGATGCAACAGAGATTCCTATGTCAAGCAAGCAACTTAGGGCCGTAGGGAATAAGAATTAGGGCTAGTACTTGTGTATAGGATTAGTTTCCCCTAATTTTGTAATGGACCCTCTATTTCCCGTGAAAGTAATCCAGTATGGTGATTACCAACAGGGGTTAATACCTTTAACCCGCATACATTTTGCATCATTGGCATCCGCATATACATCATACATGCATTTAACCATTTTGACATCATCTAACTATATGCATATTATGACAGTGCATTTTAAAACACTGGCCACACCACATTATAATTTCACATACTATCGAAAGAAAAGAATGGAAGACCGTGTGACCAATCTAGAAAGAGGTCAGAAACACTTAGAGGATCGTCTTGGGGATATTGAACAGAGTATCAGTGCACAGATTGCTCAGTCTCAAGAGTCCATTTTATCCGAGCTTACGGCACTACTAGGCAAGAATCACGGGAAAGAAAAAGTGAGAAATGAAGAAACCTCTGAGCCAAATGAAGATACCTCTCATCATATGGTTCAATTCGTCGCACCAAATGATACAAACCCTGCCAGAGTATCTGCTAAACAATCAGTTCAAGTTCTCGGGAGCCAACCTATAGATGTTGAAAGGCTTTGTGAGGAAGAGATCCCTAACCTAAATTTGATTGAGAAGATCAGACATGATGTTGAAGAGAAGTGGGAATTGAAGTTCTGCTTGATGGAAGAAAGGTTCAAGACCATTCAGACTCAAAAAGGGACAGGGAACGATGCTAGTGAACTAAGTCTGGTACCCGATTTGATCCTACCCCCGAAATTCAAAAGTCTAGAATTTAATAAGTATGATGGAACATCGGGCCCTTTCGAACACCTCACAATGTACTGTCGTAAGATGACTGCTTTCATCAAAGCTGAGAAAATTTTAATACATTGCTTTCAAGACAGTCTGACCGGATCCGCAATCCGATGGTACGCTCGGCTTAGTTGCGAGAACATCAGGTCGTGGAAAGACTTCTCCAAAGCTTTTTTACAACAGTACAAACATGTAACAGACATGGTACCCAGCCGCATCATGCTTGAAGGTTTGGGGCAAAGGTCCAACGAGAGCCTGCGTCAATACGCTCAACGATGGAGGGAGATGGCTGCTCAGATTCAACCACCTATCCCCGAAAATGAGATCACACCGATGTTCATTAATTCGCTGAAAGGAGCTTTGTATGATCGTCTCATCCATCATACTACCCAGAATTTTGTCAATCTCATCAAAATCGGTGAATCTCTAGAGATAGCCCTCAAGAGTGGGAGGATCAGCAATGGTGACAAGCCCCAAGGGTACGATAAAAAGAATGAAGGTGAAGTGAATGCTATTGGGACCTTCAATTACCCTACAACCGGGAGAATGCAAAAAGGAGAAGAAAGCTCTAGAAAGGGGCAGGACAGAGCAACCTTCACTCCTCTTCCAGTTTCATACAGCGAGCTCTATTCTCAACTATACGAGACAGGTCTTGTACGGCCTTATATCCTTACACCCCTCGAGCCTCCATTCCCTGCATGGTACAACGCTGTTGCACATTGTGAGTATCATGGAGACATTTCAGGTCATTCTATTGAGAATTGTCATTACTTCAAGAAGCTCGTGCAGAATTTAATCGATACCGGTGTTTTGGAAGTTTGAAGAATAGAGACTTATGATCTGGGGATTAAAGACCAACCGAGATGAATTTTGGTGGTGGGAGGTTCTGACTCTCCAATTTTAATATTTAATCATTTTGTGAAATGAAGTCCAATTTACTACTTTGAGCCCGGAAGGTAGTAGGGACAATTTGTAAGGGCATGCATTTAAGAATTAAGTTTTTACCAATTAAACGGTTTTACATTCTTTAATTCTTTGAAAATTAATTTTTAGGAGTTGCTTTTGCTCTTCTATGTACACAAAATCAAACATTTTTGAACATATATGTACATATCATTATACATCAGATCTTGAATTTTAGATGCGGTAACATCTTTGCTTCAATTTCAAAGACCGACTATAAAGTTTTACATATTTAGAAGAGACTGAATGTCACGGGAATATTGCAAATGAGAGTCTCTACTAGCCTACTTGGGCCAACAGAATAACAATATGAGTGAATAACAATGGGTAGTTTCCATTTTTAGGAAAACTCCTTCTCAGGCACTTGTTGTTCAAGATCCTTGAATCGGGAGTCGACCTTGAATCCTCTATCCCCTGAAGACCTTCTCAGGACTTCCTTGAATGAGATGACGAATGACATTTCTTAAAAGAGATAAGGTCAAACATATTAAGTGTAAAGATCAAGAAACCATTAAAAGAGACAACTAAAAGTAATAACATGGTAAAAAAAAAGAGAGAGAGAGAGAGGAGACAAAGACTGAAATAAAATGAAACGAGATGAGAAAATTTTCTTTTAAAAAGCACTCCAATGTTCAGATCCTGGTAATAGGCACATCCGAATAAGAGTACGGTAATCCTGGGGCACTCCGCTGAAGCTTTAACTTTATGAGTGATGGTAATATTTTCAAATCATGACTATGCCGAGTAATTCGGGGTATTGTTGTTTGCTCCATCATTATCCTCGAAACAAAGGACTGTGATGAATTGATTTCCCCAGAAAAGGTAATGGAAACATTTATACATCGATCATGGATCTAAAATTGGTAAGATCATTCTGATCATTCAGGGACATCCAAACTAAATCAGATTGTCTTCAAACCACACTTCCGCCCAAAGGTTAACCTTGCTTCAAGGAACGTCGAACTCCGTAGTGCCTGATCGACACCCAAATGAGGGAAGGATTGGGCAGGTGGAGAAGGTGAGATAATGAGTGCCACATGAAAAAGGGTAGCCACTAGGGAAAGGATTATTCCTTTTGAAAGCCTGATAAGTCTAGAAGAGACTACATATTTTCCTATATCCCCGTAATAGTCGAGGATCCTCCAAATATGCTCTTCATTAGAGTTGAGCTTTGCTAGATTGGGGTAAATATGTCATTGCATTTGATATTCAGAAAGGCAAATATGTTTTAAATGCTTTTTGCAATAAACTTCCAAATTTTATACATTTTCCAAAAATTTTATTGCATCAGAAATACATACAAATAAAATCATTTTTTAAGAAAAATAAGAGTCAACCTCCATTGAGGTACCCCAACAAGTATAGAAAAGAAGTCAGGATACAAAGACGTCCGATCAACCATTATACTGATCCAGAAGAGAATATAAAGAATACAAGCGGGGCGTCATTGTCCACGAAATGAAAGAATCAAAGCTCGAATCTGATGTGACCAGAGGTGTCATGATTACTGACAAACTTTAGCTAATGAAGCTTACCTGGTAAACGAAATGAGGACCGGGGCACCAAATTTTTGAAATAGGGTTAACAGAAACTTCATGCGTCAATGCATACCCATAGATTGCACATGCGCATCTCGAACATACATCACGAGCACATGCATAGTGAAAATGCTCATTCATTATCATTTTTTATAAATTGTCTTACAATAAAAGACAGATAATGGTCAAGAAGATGGTCGTAACAAAGATTCCGTGCACGTTTGCACCTTTCAGCAAAAACGAAGAAAAAAGAAAAAAAGAGATCAAGCCAGAGAGATCAACATTTCAAATTTGCAGAATAAGACCGGTAGAACCGGGACATCATGAAAGAAGAAGAAGAAGAAGAAAAGAAAAGAAAAAAAGAAGAAAATGAAAAAATATTCTCGAGACAGAACTTGGCAGACAGTGAATGTATCACCAAAACGAATGAGGAACCAAGTATAAAGATCAAGACATTGGGGCAATCTAGAAACCCCAGATGTTTTTAGAAAGAAGATTGGCAGCTGCTTGGCGTGAGTCCCGATTCGAAGAAGATTGGCAGCCTTCCTGGCGTGAGTCACGAAGAAAAAGATTTTTGGCAGCCATTTTGGCATGAGTCCCGAAGTAACAGATTTTTTGGCAGTCTCTATAGACGTGAGTCCTGATTCAGAGAAAACATTGGCAGCCTTCATGACGTGAGTCCCGAAGAAATAGATTTTTTGGCAGTCTCTATAGACGTGAGTCCCGATTTAGAGAAAACATTGGCAGTCTTCCCGGCATGAGTCCCGATTCAGAGAAAACATTGGCAGCCTTCCCGGCATGAGTTTCGAAAGACTTGGAGATGAAGGTTCCATACAAAGGGTACCAACATAATTCGATGTCCCATAAAAAAAGAATCTTCAGTAGTTCTATACAGAAAGAACTTGTACACACCGAACACAAAGAGTCGAAGCTCTATACAGAAGGAGCTACCAGTGGAAAAGTTCATCCACGATGCGACGATTTTCTATAGGAGAAATCGACAGCACCGAAGTGAGGAGTTCTATACAGGAAGGACCTTCATTTTTGTTTTCGTCTCTGAGATTGAAGCTTCATATAGGAGAGGCAAATAACTCGAGACTTTAGAGTGAAAGGTTTCATATAGAAGAAACCCGAACTCCGGATCTAGAAGTAAAAGTTCTATACAGGAGGGACCTTATTCTACAAGATCCGTCATGACGCGAAAGGTTTTATATAGGAGAGACCGACAGCGTGGAAGATCTGGAGTTTCATATAGGAGGAATCTCTATCTTCGTCATAGTCTGAGTGAAAAGCTCTATACAGGAGGGGCACAAAACTCGAGACTTTAGGGTGAAGGTTTTATACAGGAGAAACCAGAACTCATGATCTGGAAATGAAAGCTCTATATAGGAAGTGCTTTTGTTTTACAAGATCTGCTCGAAAGGCGAATGTTCACATACAGGAGTGACCTACAGACATCAGAAGGCGAACAAGTTCGATACAGAAGGAACTTACGAGCCTGAAGACTCGGTCAAGGAAGGTGGAGAGTTTCAAAAAAACACATCATTCCAAGACCACTGATAGAGAAGTCGGTTAAAAATGAGTGTTTTTTTTTTATCTTTGCTTTGTTCTCGTTTCACAAGAAAAAGCAAAGAGGGGCAATTGTAATCACTCATTTTTAATCGGATTTTAGTACTTGTAGTATTATTGTAGTAGTAATATTATTAATAAAAATAGAAGAAAAAAAAGGGAGAAAAAAATGAAATGAGAAAGGAGAAGAAGAAGAAGAAAGAAAAGGAAAAGTGGTGTAGGATTAGAATCTCACATTGGTGGGAAACACCACTTTTTCCTCTCTCATTGCCTATAAAAGGAGGGGATGAGGAGCCTTTTGGAAAAAAAAATAATTGGGTAAGGGTAGTACCCTATGATCCTAATTTGAGAGTTTAGTTCTCCCCAAATTTTGGGTGGTTCGATCGAGTCCTATTTTTAGGATTCGATCTAGTTAAAATTTTTAAGGGGGCTGTGGTAGATCTCAGTGGAAAGTTTATCGGGGTTAACCGTTCGTATTTTTAGGTATAATTTCTATCTTTGTATTTTGAATATTTTTAATGAAATGTAGTTGTTTATTATTGGATTTTAATTTATGTTTTAGATTAATATTTATAGTTGTTTTAATTTTTGTCGTAGATTAATATTTATTTATGTTTATGTTTTAGATTAATATTTATGTATGTTTTAATTTATAGTTTAGATTAGTATTAATTTTGTTAGATTAATATTTATATTTTATGTAATTATTTTTATGTGATGTATTTAATTTATTTTTATGTTTAAGTTGCATGAATGAAATATTAATTTGTTAATGCGGGCCCCTAAATTCGGTCGTAAGCGAGGCCAGTACCAATAAGGTGGTAGTGGTTCGGACGCTTACCTTCGGGTTTAGGTGCTTTAAAATAAATGTGCACATTTACTTAAAAATTATTTCGATCGTCAAATTAGCCCGAAAAGTTTAATATTATTAAAGCGGTAATTATTAAAGTACCAATTTTGGGCGGTGTGGGGGTGCTAATCCTTCCCCATCCGTAACCGACTCCCGAACCCCAACTTTTCAAATCTCTGGTTTTATGGTGTCCGGTCTACCTAAACGGCCGGTGGCGACTCCAATTTTTCAAAAATTAATTTT
The DNA here is from genome assembly GCA_035048815.1 of Abelmoschus esculentus. NCBI lineage: Eukaryota > Viridiplantae > Streptophyta > Magnoliopsida > Malvales > Malvaceae > Abelmoschus > Abelmoschus esculentus. The sequence continues at coordinate 17,013,990 of JAUCBN010000033.1, forward strand.
TAAACGAAACCCCCACGTGGAAGACATTAATTTTCAAAACAACACATCAAAAATATTTTCCAACTCGAAAAAGAGCATTTTAGCGAAACTCGTTTTTTAAGATCGCTACACTTAGGATCATGGTGATGTGGTGAACAAGGTTCACTGTATAATTTTTTCTGAATGGGAGATGCTCAAGTTTAATTAAAACCAGATATGACATGTCACTACAAAATAAGGGTCCATAGGAAAAGTGGTGAGAGCCTAATGAATTGCATTTCTGGATTAGAAACCAAATGGCCCCAGGTCATGGCCTAATACTAATAGAGTAGATTTATAGGAGTAGGATAGGGTTATGAAATTATAATCTATAATCTAATATTCGAGTCAATTTCATATCGGATCAGACTAAAATATGATCATAAATATATGTTACATTTATATTGAGTGATTGAGAGTTAGATCCTTAGAAAAACTCGAGTGTAAGAGTGAGTATTTAATCGAGTCGAATAATATTTTTTGAGTTAGTCGAGTTTACGAGTTTTGTTTTATAACTCGAATTTGATTTGAATTTTTTAAAGTTGTTTGAGGTTATGTTTAAATTAAATTGTAAATATTTATAATATTATAATACTAATTAATTCAAATTTAAATAATTTTTATGTTAGAGTTGAGTCACTAAATTCTTGAATGTTACGCATAGGGATGGACCTAAAATTTCATATAAGGGGTGCAAACTATCAAAAATATATATTAAAAATATAGAGATATAAAATTATAAGAATTTAGGGGTATATAATTAAATTATCAATAGAAAATATAAACAAAATATATAAAATATAAGAGAATTTGAAATTTTTAGAGTGTGAAATTATACTCAACACCCCTAAGTCCATCTCTAGTGGTACGGATAGTCTCGTTGACAACTATTCTGTAAACAAAATTTGACTTAATTTGAAAAAATATTTTTTATTTAATTAGATACAAATTTTTTTAATAAAAAATTAAAATTAAATTATAAAATATATATCTGAATAACTTAAAATTTTTAGTAACGAACGAATCAATTATAATTCAATCTTAATATGCTTTCGTGTGAATATAAATCACAATAAAAATAGATCATCGAACTTAATTTCTTTTTATAAGAGTGAAAATAGGATGAGTCTACCACGTGCGTCGAACACCGCTGAACACCACTAGCGCTGAACATTGTTGAACACTATTAAACTAATTAATAAAAATTAAAAATTTAAAGGACTCAATGTATAATTAGCAATTATTTAAAACAAAATTTTAATTAAATTATTTTTTATAGGAAGAATTACACAGATAATCATTCAACTATCATCATTTTTTTGTGTTGGTCATCCAACAAAATTCTTAGTGATAACCGTCACTAACATTTTTTTTTATTCTCATTTTGATCATCTTCCATTATATATTTAACGAAAATTATAAAATGAAATGATTTAATAATAATTTTAGTTTCTAAAATTATTATACTATATCAATTTAATCCTAATAGAAAATAAATCATCAAATATTTAGATTAAACCCTAAATTTTTCATCCACTTTCTTTTTTTTTTACAACACTACTCTTGAAATTAATTAACCAACTCACTTTTTATTTCTTTTTTGTGTCTTTGGGTAACTTATTAAGTTTTAAATTATAAAACACCATTTTAATTTTATGATTTGTTTTTTAAATCTAATTTAACTTTTTTTGATTCTTTAAGTTACTCATATACATTATTTTTTGAGTCAAATTTGTACAAATATTTTAACATTTAACATATAAATATTAAAATAAAGCAATGTCAATTGAAAAATTATTTCTGCAATTCAAAGATTTTTTAAACGTTTATTCTAATTCTAATCAAATTTATTGTACACAAAATTATTATTTTTAATACTAAACTTATAAAACAATAATTGAATATCAGTTTCTTCTTAATTTTAATCAAAGTTCAACTCATAACTATTTTTCTATTAAAAATCAGTTTTAAAAAAATACATTTTCGAACATAATTTTAAATTTAATAAATATTTTAATTAAATTATATTAGTTACAGTGATTGAATAGTAAAAAAATCAAAATAAGATTTGATGGGTATTGTTTGTATTATTATGCTGGTTTATATAGAAATATAAGAACTTATTTGATGAGTTTTTTTAATAAGATTAAATTAATATAATATCATAAATTTAGGGATTAAAGTTATTATTAAACTATGTCATGGTACAATCTTATTAAACATTTAATGTTTGATGACCAAAACAATAATAATATAAAATATTGCTGATAATTTTGATAAAAAAATAATTGAGTGACCAAAACAATAATAAAATAAAATATTAGTGATAATTTTGATCAAAAAAAATAATTGAGTGACCAAAACAAAAAAAAATGTGACAATTGAATGACCATCCTTATATTTATCCCAATAAAAAATAATTTAATTAAAATTTTATTTTAAATAATTATTAATTATATGTCGAGTCCTTAAGGTTTTTAACCTTTATTAATTAGTTTAATAGTATTCAGCAGTGTTTATCATTAACGGTGTTCAGCGGTGTTCGACGCCCGTCGTAGAATTTTTCGTAAAAATATTGCTTGAATTATTAAGACAATGAGAGGTTTTATGTTCCAAAATTTAAATTAAATATTTACTAGATTACTGTTAACTTTAAAATAAAATAGAAAATTAATTACTTTATGAAGGAATAAGTAAAAGGTGAAACTTTTGTCATTAATCTTTATATTATATATAAATGTCGTAAAGATAATTTTAACCCTTAACGTTTATAATTTTTATCGTTTTGGTTCTTTTTTTTTTGATAAATTTAGCCCTTAACCTATATCTTTTAGACAAATAACTTATTTTTTAACTACCGTGATAACTGGACCGTTAAAAATCTAACAATGATGACATGTCATATGCATATGATAATATATTTTAAATAACATAACATCTAACCTATCAAATATATATATTAAATATAATTTTGTTCTAATATAAAATATAAAATAATTAAAATTCAAATAAAATATTAAAAATTTGATTAATTCTAAAATAAAATACTACTAAACATTCTCAACCCTAAGAAATTGATTAATTCTAAAAACTTGATTAATTCTAAAAACTTTGATTAATTCTAAAATTGATTTTATCGTAGTTAGGGTTGAGAATGTTTAGTAGCTTTATATTTTATAATTAATTAATTTTTAATATTTTTATTTAAATTTTAATTGTTTTATATTTTATATTGAAATAAAATTATATTTCATATATATATATATGTATTTGATAGGTTAGATGTCATGTCATTTAAAATATATTATCATATGCATATAACATGTTATCATCATTAAATTTTTAACGGTCCAATTATCATGGTAGTTAAAAATAAGTTATTTATCAAAAAAATATAGGTTATGAATTAAATTTATCCCAAAAAATAAAAGTCAAAATAATAAAAATTATAAACGTTAACGGTTAAAATTATTTTTATGCCTATATAAATTATAAATTTAGTTTTTGTACTTTAATTTATTTAATTTTAATTCCTCTATTTTTGGAATTAATTTTTTTTCTTGATTTATACGACTAAAGTCGAGCATAATTAAAAACTAAAGCATAATTTATTCTTTTTTCTATAAAAGAAATTTGAAATATTTTTGAATTAAAGTCAAGCATAATTATTAATAGTAAAAAAGTGAAAAACTAAAGTTACCCACCTGTGTCAGGCAGCAGTTTTTTTACCACATTCCATTTGGCATTTTTTATGAAAATGGCAGCCAGCTAGGCCCACTGGCATGGAATTGAATTCATTAAAAAATAAAACTTTTTTAAAAAGCCATGACACACACATGGCTGTGACCACCGTCATATCATCACTTTATTCACCACCGTTGATTTTTCAATCTCATACATTGGACCCAATGGAAATGATATGACATGATCAGAGCTTTCCACGTGTTGTTTGATCTATTCCCGTCAATGGCTTCTTAGTCACCCGCTGTAACTGTAACTTCACCCATAGCAGATAAGAAGAGGGTTAAATTCTGGGTTTGATCCTTTTATTATGATTAAGTTTGAGATTTAATTATTATACTTAGTTTTGAATTGTTTTAAATTTTTGAGTCAATAAAATTTTAAGATACTCTTTTTAAGATATTGAATTTGATCAAATTAAGCTAATATTTTTAGATTATTCGAGTTTATGAGTCTTATTTTATAAATAAATTTATTTATTATTTCTTGAACGAGTTAAATCGAGTTATTTAAATTCTGTTTAAATTCATTTATAAACTTTTATAATGTTATAATATTGATCGATTCATTAGTTAGTAAAAAAATAAGTTACTATAAATTTTATTTTATAATTTATTTTTTAATTGTGTTGTTTTTAAAAAATTATGAGTTTAATTAATATTTTTGGTATTGAATCAAGTTAAAATTTTGATTTTTTAAAACCAGTTCGATTCGAATTTTAAGAGGAGGGTTTTTAAGCAAAAAATCACGTTGGTATTTTAATTGAAACAAACAATGGTATTAATTGATTGGACTAAATAATGATATTATAAAAAGATAGGGACTGTATTCATAATTAAGACAATGGCAGAGGGACCAAAATTAAATTTTGACCCCCCAAAAGGAGTTAAATAGCAGCAGAGAGACGAAGCAAATCCAGCATTCCTTTTCCAGTCGCACCCTCTTCCATGATTCCACTGAAACTTTCCACTATCTCAGGATTGAAATGAAATATCTCTTCGAAGTAAAGGAAGGGTCTCTTAATTTGGATAAATTAGTGTTGTTGAGTGATTAAAAATCGGTTCTTGATTGAAAAAATAATGGTTTCGTTGGAAGATTCTCACACGAATTCCAACAGGTTCCCTCTGGGTCGAAACTTGTACACCCCCGGTTCAGCTTCCACCACCAGAATCCACCGGCACGCCGGCCGTTCCATGCGTACGGTTCGCTCCAATTTCTATCAGAGCGCTGACAACAGCTGCTCTTTTACTAGTTCTGTTCCTGAACGGACTGATTTTGTCTCCGAGAATCTCACTGAATCCGTTATCGACATGCGGCTCGGGGAACTAGTTGCCAAAGCTAAATCGGTTAAGTCTGAGTCAGAAAACGAGGAGTTCTTGGATATTTCTCAGGCATTCAGTGATTTCTCAGCCTGTAGCAGCGATATCTCTGGTGAGTTGCAGCGGCTTGCGAGCTTGCCGTCGCCGGAAAGCGTCTTGAAAGAGAGCAGAGGTGGAGCTGAAGCTGAGCCGGAACCGGAACCGTGTCATGGGTTTCTGCAGAGAGAGAACTTTTCGACGGAAATCATTGAGAGTATCTCGCCGGAGGATCTTCAACCGACGGTCAAGATCTGCATCGACGGCTTACAATCACCGTCCGTTGCGGTGAAGCGGTCGGCTGCTGCTAAGCTAAGGTTACTAGCGAAGAACCGCGTGGATAACCGTGCGTTAATCGGAGAGTCCGGCGCCATCCCTGCTCTGATTCCGCTCTTAAGAAACAGCGACCCTTGGACTCAGGAGCACGCCGTGACTGCGTTACTGAATCTATCTCTTTTCGAAGCGAACAAAACCCTGATCATAAATGCCGGAGCTATAAAATCATTAGTGTATGTTCTCAAAACAGGCACCGAAACCTCCAAGCAAAACGCGGCGTGCGCGCTTCTGAGCTTAGCTTTGGTCGACGAAAACAAGACATCGATCGGAGCATGCGGTGCGATCCCGCCGCTGGTATCTCTTCTGATGACCGGATCCAACAGAGGCAAGAAAGATGCACTGACAACTCTTTATAAGCTCTGTTCAGCCAGACAGAACAAAGAGAGGGCTGTGACTGCAGGTGCCGTAAAGCCTTTGGTGGGGATGGTGGGTGAGCAAGGGACCGGCATGTCGGAGAAGGCAATGGTTGTTCTTAGTAGCTTGGCGGGAACCAAGGAAGGAAGGGAAGCTATTGTGGAGGAAGGTGGGATTTCAGCACTTGTGGAGGCAGTTGAAGACGGGTCCGTCAAGGGGAAGGAGTTCGCAGTGTTGACACTGTCGCAGTTGTGTGCCGATAACGTTCGGAACCGTGGTTTGCTTGTTAAGGAAGGTGGGATACCCCCTCTTGTGGCGCTTTCTCAGACCGGGAGTGTCAGGGCTAAGCATAAGGTAATTGCAGTTGAAGCTTGAAACTGTGTTTCTAATGCCAATGCAGCTTTTAGTTCATTGAATTGCTTGATCTGTTAAACAATACTCTTTAAGTAGCTGAACTTGATTGACCGGAACCAGTGTATTTGCCAGAGTAGATGAGTATTGTAGTACATCCGTGCACTTATATGTTCAAATATTAGATAGTGCTTACATTTCATCGTAAACTAACATGTCGACTACGCCTGAATTCTGCAGGCGGAAATACTTCTAGGGCATCTAAGAGAACCAAGGCAAGATGCTTCATCATCTAGTCCTTAGAGAAGAGAAGTTTAACTACTCGTAGAGGTAATCAAACCTTGGTAAAAAAAGTTCTTGTATATAGGGAGTGTTTTGATGGTTTGTACAGTGTGGTTGAGAAATTATTGTTCAAGTAAAGAACGAAGAAGAAAAAGTTAGGCGAGGCACAAGAGACTGACATTTAAATGTATGATGTTGAGTAGGTTTTTGGTGTTTTCACCCCTCTTGTTCTGAAGGGTGGAATACTTGCTTGGTCTCTGGGTTTCGGATTAAACAGATTTGGGTTATGTTCCTTGTGTTTTGTTTAGGTGACCCAAATTCTATCTTGCATAGCTTGTATCGATCGAGGACTAATTCTCGGTTTTCTACATAGAGAAATGGTCAGTCTTGTTGATGATATGTTCTATTTTGTAGCTTCAACCTTATGTGTTGGAAACAACTGTTACGTTTCGCATGAAAGTTATGTTATGAAGCAATCGGTTATCCTAAACCGTTTTCCTTTACTACATTTTCATGATCATCTATGCTCTGTGATATTCGATTAAACACATCAAAGTGAAAAAGAGTGAACGATACCAACATCCGATTCTTGTTGGATCTTGGAGCAATGTATCTGTTTTTTTCTTTTTGTTTCCCTCAAGTTTTCCCAGATGCCAATGGTGGAACTATGATCTATGCATTATTGTTGAAGCATTGAATATAGAGCTTGAGGTGGATGGCATGGTAGGTCCCTCGATGTGCACCTATTTGTTGTAAAGTAGTTAATATGCTTATGTGCTACCATCACCCTTTGTTTATCCTACTGGCATTTGCATCTACATATAGCAATGCCCACCAACCGGTTCAAACCCCACCACAGATATATGTGTGTAGATTAGCTTACCTCCCCCACCCCTTTTTTTTCCTCTGTCGTTATTACTCATGCATTAGCTGGCAGAGCAGAGACATGTTTTGTCCTGCTATGAATTCAGGTTATCATGAGACATTTCATGGAGATATTGAGTTTTAGTTTTGAGGATTTTGGCATCTTTTAGGGGATCTGAATCGTTAAAGAGGAAGGAGGGAAACGAGAGGATCTGGTTATTGATGGGAGAGCCTCGCCGACGGCAGAGGAGATACGTGACAACAACGATGACGAGAGATAAAACTCGCCGATGGCGGGGGTTGTGAATGGGATGAGATGAGCTTAAATATTCTTGAGCTGACTTGAACTCAAAAAATTCAAAATTGAATTCGACTCAAACGTTCTCGAATTCAAAATTATTAAATTCGAATAAAACTCGAAATAAAAGAAATAGAGTTTGACTTGAGCTCGAAAATTTCAATCTCAAAACATTCTTAAATTTATCCAAGAGTTGATTCAAGCCCAAACTTGAACCTTTAAGTGTATAAAAACTTTAACTTGCATTTAAAATTCCATATATATTTTTTTCACCATAATCAACCAACAACAAAATATTATAGTACGTTTCTGCAGAAAAATAAAATTAAAGTTCATTTCAAATGTTATTATATTTTTTGAGTTGTCTGTAATTTTTTAGTTGGATATCAAATAGTTCGTTTTAACTCGTGAAAAGCTCGAGAAAGTTCAAATTGGATACATTCATGTTGAATGTTGACCCTACTTTTTGATAACATAGGGAAGAAAATGGCAATAAAATTTTAAAATAATGAAAAATATATAAAAATTTAAAAATAAAAAAATTCATCACTAAAATATTTCATAAATTTTAAAAAGTTTATTAATTAAATGAATTTACTTCAATTCAAATCTATTTTTAAAAAATGACAATTTCGATTCATATTGTAACGGGATCCAAAGGTAAGTAACATGAGTCAACTTTATTTACCATATCATCAATGATTTATGTGATCATGATCGGATAAAGTAGTAAATGAGGTTCATGATATATAATTTAAAAATATTATTATTTTATTTATTTAATTTAATTTGATTCATATTTTTTAAAATAAAAAAGTAATTAAACTAAAATATTTAATAATTAATTGATCGATTTTAAAATTGAATTGAGTTTTTTTTATATATATTGAATATGATATAATATTAAATATATATATGTATTTCGTATATATTTATAAAAAAATATTTAAATATATACAATTATATTTAAACAAGAATTTAATAACTTTATCTGTTTCTAATCTTACAAAGTTGATTTAAAAAAATCAGATAGTATAAAATAAAACTTATAAACTAGACTAACCTAAAATATTTTAACTTAATTTGATCGAAAATTATCCCTTTAACAGCTCTGCTTGGAGCAGTTTTCATTAGACCAGCCCGGTAGAATCAAGATACATGGGTTTTATCCCCAGTATGATCTTATCAAACTGTCGGCAGCCTGTCTCTGTACCCTGCATGCCAGAAAAGAAAATTCTGCACCATCTCTATTCACCATTTATTTACCCGATACCAGGACCGATCAAACACTGTCTTATGTTGTCTTGTCGGCAGTGAGCACAGATTTTGGTGTACAAAAGTCAAAACAAAATAAAAGGACGAGAACTGGCATGAGTTAAGTTTCCAGAGAGCCAAACTGGTATGGGGCAATGGGTCCTGCTCCTGCTTCTGCAGGCACACCTAACTGCAAATGCCGCCGAATCCATCTCCTACAACAACAACAGCAGGGATTAGGATTAGCAATGTCAAACTCCATTGATGACACACACCAACCTACACAAGCTTTGTAGAAAAGCAACACTGCCAAAATCATAAATGCTGCCTGCAGACTTTCTTGCTTTCCATGGCCCAGACCCTTCTCAGTCAAGAAAATATATTTTGGGAAAGTTTCAAAGCAAAACCCAAACATATATTCCTCTGTCAATCACTAGGGTGAAACATTCATCATTCCCTCACCTATCTCACCCTATGGACTCCAACATTCTTGCTGCATTTCAACTATAGATTTTGCAGTTGGTTCTCCCACAACTACTGTTCTCTACTTCTTTCTGAAGATATATGTTTTGGCAAATGGCAATGGTAAGTGACATGCTATATATAAAGAGATCTAGGGTTGTAAGCTTTTCACTTCTAATCTCTTATTCAAAATTCTTTATTTCTATCTATTTATTTATTTATCTGATCAAAAATATTATATAATATAATGTAAAGTGCATTCAAGTCCTATATTTCATAGATAAATATAGAAATTATCGTATGTTAAAAAATTTTCGGTGAATATCATATGAAATGGAGTCAAATTTAATACTATAATTTTGTTTAAATTATAAAAGGTAAAATTAATATGTCACATTATTAAAATTTTATAATATTTAATTAAATTTATCTCATTAAAATTAATAATTTTTTTTATATTATAAATTATTATACTCGTATTAAAAGTATGTAATAGAATCTTAATATTATGAACGAAGAAAATTGAGTTAAGATAATATAAATATATGTTTAGTGAGGTCCATAGCATGCTCAAAACAGGAGCCCAGGAAACAGAGGGACGCTAAACCAGAGAAAGCAGAGTAAATGCAAATCTGGGGTTGTCTCTGCGCTTTGCTCCCTCACCATCTCCCTTGGGGAAAGCCTCCTCTGAATTTGTTTCTTTAAGCCATTGACATTATCATATAATCAGATCCATTATTAACGCTTTTATTTGTTCGTAATTTCTGACAGAAATAAACCAAAAAGGGGTGCAGGGAGCCTTCTGAATTGTTTTCTTATATAGCTGGTGAGTTCAACTTCAATGACACACGATCCCTTTCTCTATAGATTTTTGGACCCTTCGTTTTGTATTCATTACGTGACGAGTTAATGAATCTGATTTGCGAATTGGGTTTCTGTTTCTGGGTCATTTATCGATCACACTCTTGTTGTTTTTGTTTTGTATGTTCTTTTAAGAATTTGATGATATTGAGGTTGAATTCTTTTGCTCTGCGTTATTTAAATCGTTTGAATATTCAAGACTTAGTTGCAATGCTTTGGGTGATGTTCATGTGCAAGATTTAACTAGATGTTCTATATGTGAACTTGGTTTCTAGTGTTTTGAATCAATTGCAAAATGTAAACTTTAAATGGAAGTTTGCTTGGTGATTTAAATTTCTAATGGCGTCTCTTCGATGTGAAACTTGAGTTTATATGTGTCATGATTTGATCTCAGTTTATGATCAACAGCATATTTTGTTGAAATTGATTTACTTAGGTCGACCGAACCGCAGGCAGAGTAGCAAAGTACTTGATATTAAATTTTCAGTTGACACCAGTCTCGGATTCGATCTTGATCCCTACTCCCTTCCCCTTGTTGAGTAAAAGAAAATTGATTTACTTAGATCTACAGTTTATTTTCAGGTCAGGGTTCACTAGTTCTTGGCTTCTTGCAATCAGAGTTTCAGTGTTTGAATAGTTTTTATGATCTGTTTGCATATCAGTAAAAGTTTTTCAATCTTTAATTTAACCCTTTGAAAGACTTGAGTTTTCAGTATCTGTATAATTAAGACAGAAAAAAAGACAAAACCCCTTTTTTAAAAGAACTCTCACATTTATAAGTGAAAGTATGAGGCTTTGTTTCTATACGAGGTTCTATGTTCCGTCGTGGTACAGTGGCTATGTCCAAGAGCAGCCCTACTGAACTATCATATGTTATCTTGTACGGTCTAGTGCGTAGTTGATGCATATTGTCATACATTCAAGCATCTTATATTGCAGTTGCAGATGATTTGTTACACATGATAGGTCTCAAAGAATCTTATCGGTTCTTGGCTTCCAATTCTGGTCTGTAGTTTTTGTTATCCAATGTGACTTTTTATCTGTTATCTTTTAATGTTCATATGAAAACCATGTGATGTTTTACTAGTTAAGGGAAAGAGTGCAACATAGGATTAGGAATCTTAGGTGTCATATAAATGTGTCACGGTTGTTGGGTGAAAGATGTTTTTCGTTCCAATCTATTAGTTGCATATTTCTCACATGTCCTTGTGAGCTTCAAAAGTCTAAGCGGTAGGAGATTAACCGGGATTTCAGGTGTTAAGCAACGTGTAAGCAAGTTCAAAGGAGAGATCAAGTACAGTTCCTTGCATTCTAAGGAATATCAATTGTTTCACTTAAGCACTTATTTTCATGAAAGTTTTACTTATCTCGAATATCTTAGTACGACACAATGTACTAACAGTTACTGCATTGGTTGATCATTCACCAGAATCCTCTTTTTATACTAGTCATCGGTATCAGTTGCAGCATTTGCTAATGGTTTTAATCCTCTCTCTATTTTTTGTTGTTACCGCAGGAAACTTAACATATTCACTGGTAAGGGGATTAGTACTTCGCACTTAGAGCGTTCAGGTAGATTCGCCTATATTGCAGGATGGTGAGAGTGGAGTAGAATTTATTCATTTTTTCTTTGAGTGATCCCAATATATGCTTAACAAGAAAGGTATTTTAGCAGGTTTAATACAAGCAATTGAATAGCTCCTTTGTACTTTATTCCTACTTTAGCTTCCTTTTCCAGCTTACCTTTGTTCTTTTCTTGCTTAAATGGCTAAACCCATTTCTGTTCTTGAACAGGATATCTAAGGTTGGTGGTTCTTAGGTGATAAGCTTGAGTCCTGGAGAAGAAACTGAATGCCGAGAGCTTTTCATTGTTGATATGATTATATAGAGTGACACTCATTGGTGAAGGTTGGAAAATGGCTTTTGTCTCAGAGGACGAGAAAACCGAGGACTACCTTTTCAAGATTGTACTGCTTGGTGATTCAGCTGTTGGGAAATCGAATTTACTTGCAAGATTTGCTAGGAATGAATTCTACCCTAATTCAAAGTCAACCATAGGAGTAGAGTTCCAGACTCAGAAGTTGGATATAAATGGGAAGGAAGTTAAGGCGCAGATCTGGGATACGGCCGGTCAAGAGCGCTTCAGGGCTGTTACATCTGCATATTACCGAGGTGCAGTTGGAGCTCTTCTCGTGTATGACATTAGCAGACGACAGACTTTTGAAAGCATTGGCAGATGGCTGAATGAACTTCAAAGTAAGAACCACGACGAACTCGTGCTTTTGTTGATTATACTTATGATGCTGTGGAAACCCTCTCATCATGAATCTTATTTCTATGATTTACTGAAAGTTCACCGGTTCAAAATGGGTTGATTTATCTTGCTTTGCAAGTGACTGTTAGCCATATTGTGTCAAATTTTTGACAATAAAGTTAACCGGTTCATTTTGAACAGCTCACTCCGACATGAATGTAGTCACCATTTTAGTAGGCAACAAGTCGGATCTCAAGGATGCCAGGGAAGTATCCACATCAGAAGCAAAGGACTTAGCAGAGGCTCAGGGTTTATTTTTCATTGAGACTTCTGCACTCGATTCCTCCAATGTAACGGCTGCATTTCAGACGGTCGTTCAAGAGATCTACAACATATTGAGCCGGAAAGTTATGATGTCTCACGAGAGCAAGAAGCAAGATGCAGCTTTAGATGGGAAGACTGTTGTTTTACAGGGGGAAGAGAACCAACAACCTGAAACACAGACCAAAACAGGTGGGTGCTGCTCTTCCTAATGCTTTATGAAATATAAATCCATTGCCCCATCTGTTTTACAACTCTCCTGTCATCAAGTTTCCACCGAAGTTTCTGATATTTCTTCTTCTCCATACCTTCATTTATCGGTGCTGTTAAAATGTTTGTTTTAACATCATTTGTTTCACTTGTTCTTGATTTCCTTTATCATATGGTGACTGAGGAAGAGACTTCTATGGAATACAGAATTAGAAAATGTAAATGAACTCAAGGGGAGATTGAAAGGGTAAAAACAAAAGAAAAAAAAAATCAAATGCGAATGCTATAATTTTTATAATGTTAACATATTTCCTTGTACCCCTATTTCCTGCAGGATTTTCACTCTCTGTCATTATGTTACAGAATGTAAACTATATTTTTGCAGAATATCTTCTTGCTTGGTGCATATCCTTTATTTTTGAAAGCATGTAATGCAATCCGGTTTCTAAAATCTCGCCTCCTCCGTAGTCGGACGCCTCAAGAAATATCGTAAACTATTAGCAAGAACCTGTCAAATTTCATGCGATCAAAACATGATGCCCTGACAAGCGATTAGGACGTATTCCCTACCTCACCTAAATGATTAACACTGCACCTGCAATTGTAACCTCTAATTTTCTCTAGCAAGTTACTGTGCATTGTGTAAATTTTGTGTTAGCTGCAGGGTCCTGCTGAGTAGCTTTACCCTTGTAGCTGACGTGAAACTTTTCCTTTGCCAACAACCCCTATCTCACCTTGGCTTACGCCCCAGACTCAACACTTAAAGTTGCACCCATGGCTCACTGGGAACTTGATTCCTGAACCATAGACATGTCCAATAGGGTTTACTGGGAGATTTCTCATTAGGAATTAGGAAAAAGGAAGAGGTGGTTACAGGATGACACTCAAGTTAATAGAGCTGGTTGTAAAGTATACACCATACTTGGCAGCAGAAGCCATAGCCACAGCCATTACAACAGAAGATATGGGAAAGAAGCAACAAAAACAGAAGAAAAAAGTAAATGTTTTAGGGGAGAAGAAGGTTCAAGAAACGGGAGTGGGCTCTGGTTTTATCCTCCATGAGAATGTGATGAGGAAAGGGAACTCTCATATTTATGTATTTTGCTCCTTTCCTCTAATTAAGGACTAAAATGAGAATTATCCCATTTTTAATTACAAAAAAGTAACTAGAACCTTGAGTTTCACAAAATAAATTCAAATCAAACCAGATATCTCATTACAATTTCAATCTACAAAGTACAACTTCACTGGATAATATATCAGCACAATTATCCAACAACTCTAAATTAATATGAAAAAAAAAAGAGAAGGGTCTGCTCTCATATGTATCCACTCATGCATGGTACATATTCTCTGTATACCCATAATTTGATTTTACATCTTAATCCCAGTAAAGAAAATCTGTAGTGAAAATAAAAAAATGAAAATGAAATTAGAAAGAAAAGCCCTCAAAGCTCAAACCTTGCATGAATTCTTTGCAACTGAGCTCTATATCCAGTTTTCATCAAACAAGGTGAACCAAATTAGCTCTACTTGGATTCTTTTTCCGTATAAAATTGAAATATTTCACTAAGGAATATGTAGAAACCCGATTGTCAACCCGCTCCGACGAACGGATTTTCCTACGATTATCATTTTCAAATCATGGCATTGCCCTCCTATGCGGCGATTCCTGGAGAAAGATGATCAAGAGGAGATGAGTACCACAAAAAGAGCACCCGAACTAACATTCTGTTTAATGGCTGACTGATAACTGATATATAGGCTTGTTTTCGTTACTAAGCTAACATGCATGGAAAACGGGGTAGCAAGTAGACACGATGTGATGAATGGCATGTAGCTGATAAGGCCTCGTGAACTATATGTGTCGGTTTGGTCTAGATTTATTCCGGTGAGTTATTCGGATGTATTCTTGTTGTAACTTCTATAGTTGTAACTTGGTGTTAACATAGATGGAAATGCTTTAGGCCTAAAACTAGTGTACATTCCATGCATCTGTTGATGAGTGTTCTATATCTTAAATATGCAGGGGCGTGATTCTGTATAAGTAAACCGCGAGATTATGCGAGGAAAGGGTAACAACAGAACAGTAGAATAGAAAATAAACTGTCTTACCTCTATCTGAGTGCATGTTGGTAACACCATAGCCCCCAATGTAACCAGCAGAGCTATTGGTCCTAGCATCTGAAGTCGTGTTTCCCATGCCAAAGCCGAAAGAACTAGACTGCTCTAGGTCTAAGGGCGAAGGCAGCCAAGTGGAATCCCCATAAAGTGAACCATTTTCATCGATATCAGCATAAGCCCTATTATAACCATCATTCAAATCACCGTGGGAAGATACCAGTGAAGCACTGGCCCCGCTGTTTCTCTCATAGCCTATCCCTCCTGATCCAACCCCAAAGTCTCCATTTCCGTATCTGAAATTGCCATTATTGTAAGCAAAAGCAGCTCCACCTTGACTAGAAGCGGAATCCCAAAGTGATCCAATGCTGCCGAAAGAATTCACCCTTCCAGAACCCACTATAGAATTAGAGTTTGGGGAGTTAGCAGCATAGTTAAGACTGCCGTTTCCCCACATATTTCGACCTGCCAAGTTTGAGATAGAACTATTTCCTCCACCGCCCCCACCATACCCAAGGAAGCTAGCAAACCTGTCTGGCTTTCCATTAAATGAAGTGTTCAATCCCTGTCCGTAACTGAGGTTAGAACTAAGGTTTGAGCTTCCTCCATAGCTTGGACTAAAATTCGGCTCGAAATTCAATCCCATTCCATAACCAGGACCAAATGGAGGAAATCCACTCCGACCAACAGTAACTGGACTAAATCTACCTTCCGCTCTAATACCATAACCTCCAATTGAACTAGCATTATAATTCTGCATGTAACCATTAAGGAAGCTATTGACTCTACTCAGACCAAAGTTATATCCACCTAACTGGTTCTGACTTGGTCCGGGAGATAATTCTTTGGGGACAGCCCGTTTGACCTCAACCATTTTCCCATTAAGTTCATGAAACGTTCGTTGCAAGACCTTATCCACGACTTCCTCTGAATCATAAGTTATGAATCCAAATCCTCGTGGCCTCTGAGTATTGTGATCGTACATTACAACAACATCCGTAATCGTACCAAACTGCTCAAAGTACCTCTTAAAGTCACTCTCTGTGACGGTGGATGCTAACCCTCCTACAAATATCTTTTTTGTTCGAGCAGGACCAGGTGATCCATGAATGCTAGCATTGTTTTTGTTTAGAACATTCCGGTCATCCCTAGGAACTGCCTTCTTTGCCTCAACCTGAAAGAGAAAATCTGAGTTCCTCGAGTGCACAAACTCTTTGACACTAACTGTAAAAAGTTGAATTTTCCAGAATTCGTTCAAGCAACTTTGAAAATCAATGTACAACAAGCTCTTCTACATGATATAAATTGTAAATTTTTAAATGCTCTAGGTTCATAAGTTACAAAGTCTCTTTGATGGTAAATTATTGTCAATGGCGACCCTTTTCAAAATTAGCAAATGTGCCTTCTTAATGCAATTGTAAAAGGAAAATTTGAGCTATTTCTCGGCATCAATCGCTCTTTTCTGAGATACGCATTGATCCTCGAAAAAATTTATCCTAAAACCGAAAGTGATATCCTACTTATGATTAAAACTGCAAACAAAAGCTCTTACTTTTGCCCTCGTAAGATAAGCATTGATCCTCATAAACATTGACAATGCTCAGAATTCTATCACCTATTTTTTCTCCGAATGAGGACTACATATTACCAGAATATATACATACATACATACATGCATACATATATTCATCAAACTACATCTGGACAGGAAACTTGCCAATTCTAAATCTTTGATCTGTATATTAAAAAAGAAGGAACTTACAGCTCTACCATCGATCATATGCTTTTCCATAACAACTCCTTCTGCAATAGCCGGGTCTGCGAATACAACAAACCCGAACCCTCGGGCACGACCTGTGGCCCTATCCTTCATTATCACAGCTTCCACAACTTCCCCAAAAGTCTGAAAATATTCTCTAAGGCGTTCCTCATTAGTGTCCCAAGAAAGCCCACCAATGAATAGCTTGCCAAGTTCCATTTCCATCCTAAACACAAAATCCAACAATCTCATTCAAGAAAAATAAAAATCAAGTCTTGTTCATAGATCAGCTAAATCAAGTTCAGCTAGAGAAGACAGGAAACATTGGATCTACAAACAAGGTATAATATAGACATTGATTCCTTAAATTTCAAGGCAATTCAGGATTGAACATCATGTCCTAAAGAACAATCAAACATAAAACACGGTAATGTAGATTAAACAAAAGAAAACTATACCTTGTCTGATACAGGCAATCAAACAAAGCTTTGTCTTTTTTCTTTCTTTTATACTCCGTGTGCTGCCGGATTCAATCGAAAAGCATGAGACCAATTACAGATTTGATCATCAACCGACCAACAAATCCAGGTTCCTAAAAAAACACCAAAGCCAAAAAAGATCCAACTTTGATGAGAAATGAGATGAAACAGCAATACCCAGAAATGATAAACAGCAAAACAAAAGGGAAAACAAAACCAACCTTAGCTGGTTATGTTTTTTATTTGGTTTTTAGAGACAATAATATTGAGAAGAAGAAGAAAAAACCCAGATTGGGAAAAGTAATAGAATCTAAGATCTGAGAATAAGCATACTAAGAAGAGAGAGGGGCTTAAAGGCCCTCCTTTCTCTCTTTTCTTTGTTTTCTGTTGCAGCTAATGCCTTTTGATATCAATGGTGTGGAATTATATATATTGCATTAATCGATAAAAGGGTTCGGTCATCCATCTATGTAAGAAACTTACATTCATGAACATGGGAGACTTTCTAAATTTGTAACATAATAAGAAAATACAATTGTATGGTTTTTTTTGTTTGAATATGATTTTTGACTTTTAAATTAATTAATTTAAATTTATTAAAGTTTATTATAAAAATATCAAATATAATTAATATTTTTTATTACACCAATTAATAGATATGATTTTAAATTAGTTTAACTTATTATTTAAAAATATATATATTAGTTTAAATTATCAATTTAACGTATAGACTAAATATTTTGATAATATTCTTCAAATCTGCATGTAGAACAGATGCTACATCTACGAAAATCTTAGCAATTAAAGAAGCAATCAATATTTTCATAAATTTAAGCTGGAGTCAAAAAGAGAATTGATTGTTGAATCCGATGTGAAAATAGTGGTGGAATTGGCTTCAAAATCCAAGGATTACACCTTATATTTTTAAGGAAATTATTGACTTATGCTTGAAACTCTGTGTTGGAGGAGAAATTATATTATTGGTCAGTTTTATCACGTTATTCATGGGATCGACCAATGATAATCATCTACCTTATAATTTTTTAATTTTTAAAGTGAAGATTCACTTTGAAAAAAGTATGACATGAAAAAATTGATAAAGTGGGTAGTCATCATTGATCGGTATCATAGACACGTGCTGAAATTGGACCATGATATAATTTTTGGTGTTGGAGGAAGCTACAGGTTTGAGTTTGTTAACAGAGATCACAACAAATTGGCTGACTCATTAGCTAAGAAAGAGATAGCTAGAAAGGTTAATTTAATTGAGTTCTATTAAGAGTATTGGTTTTGTAAGTGTATAATGGTTCCCGAAGGTGTTATTTTTATGTTGATTAATTCTCGCTTGTAATAATTTGTCACGGTGCATTCTTTTTCCTTCAATTAGGTTTAGGGAGGTCTTTTAGTGAGGCTCGTAACGATGGTAACGATTATCGATTAATGCAATATTTCTATTTCAAAAAAAAAATGTATAGACTAAATAAAAAAGAAAATAATATTATAGACTATTTTTATCGCGTGATTAATCAATCGAATGCATTAATTAATTTTTATTATATTTATTTTACTAAATGGATTTTTATTAATATTTATTACAAATTAACTTTAAAAATAATTTTATCAAGTTAAGATTCACTTGATAAAAAATATGAGATAAAAAATTAATTAAATGAATGAATGTATTTGATTAGTTGATCTCATGAGTGATGTGGTTTGAATGACTCATAATATAATTTCTCACAAAAAAATTTAATATTTATCTTAAAAGATATAAATTCAATTAACTTTATCAAAAAAATCATCTCATAAATTTTGTTTTAAAAACCCTAAATCTCTAACTTTATATATATATTTTAAAAGATTAAAAATTAATATTGATATTAGAATGGATGTTAAAAAAATAAATTATAATAAAAAAAATTTACAACAGACAGACGTTGAACATTATTAAATTTTTTATGTTAAATATCGTTGAACATTAATAATTCAGTAGTAAATATGATTATGCAATTAAGTCCCTTCCTTCCTTACAGCTAAGACTTGGCTTTAGGTTTAGGGCAGCCACTAGTTGTATTAGACTGTTGCCAACAACCATTTGCTACCCATAGACATCATCTACACACATATTCATCTTTTATGTTATTTTATTTTGTTCCTCTATGAGATTTAACTTCGAATATAGTTATTAAAAAAGTTGAAATTTGTTATTTTTTTTAAATATTTCTCTACCCAATTTAATTTTTCAATAATTTCGTTAAACGAAATATTAATCTTTTCTTTAATTATAATTACATTAAATGTTAAAATCAGATATTTCTTTTTCATTAAATTCACATGAAAGATATTAGTTAATTAATGTAGGAGGAGGTGTAATGTGGGTCAGATAAGAATTTAACCGAGAATAAGATTTTCGGAATATAAGATTGATCCCAAAAATACTAGAACATATGTGGTCTTGTCTAATGCTCTGCTGGAGGGCTTCATGCCATATTGCCATGGGGAATGACTTTGGGGATACAATCAAAATGTTAGTATTTAATGATGCAATAACTGGCTACTGTGGTTTAAGTTACCGGAGAGGTATCCGATGGTGACGGAAAGTCGGAAACGGAGGTAATCGAGAGTGTTGAAAATGCCAAACACCTTGGTGAAGAGAGGATTCCGATCTATAATTGGCTACTCTGGTTTAGCTGAAGATGGTGAGACACAAAAAAAACAGAACAGAACACAATACAACACAACACCCTGTAGCTGTTTGCCTGTTCCTGTTGTTCTTGGGCCTATTAGAAGCTGTTTGTTTCAGATTTGGTCTGTTTCTGCTGATGTAATTGATTTGGGATGCTAAATCCATCAACTATATAAAAATAATTTGTTAGGCCTAGTGCAAATAAAGCCTAGAAACCTTCTTGTCTTGTCTCGAAATGGTAATTCGAATCGTGTGAATTCGTGAGAAATTATATCATGAACCTTATTTATCATATCATTCGTGGTTTAAGCAATCAGGTTTATTCATTTTTAAGTAATTACCTAATAATATCTACATATTCATTAATTACAGGTAAGAAAGAGGTGATGATTTACTTAAAAGAATAAGATAAATGAATCTGATTGTTTAGAACCACGAATGACATGATAAAAAAGATTTATCATATAATTTTTCGTAGATTCATATATTTAAGATGATAGAGTTGGAATCACTTTAAATTATTATGATTTTTTTTAAATCTAGTCTTTACATAAAGTAATTATATACTATATAATTTATTTCTCAATTTGTGTGTTAGTGGAGGAATAACTATCAAAACATGGAGAAAAGGCTACAATATATATAATATATACATATGCTTACTTCGAATTAATTTAAACCATTATTAATTTAAACCCATATCCCTTTCCATTCCTGTAACACCCCGACCCGGATGTCATATTGGGTCTCCGGCTCAAAACCCGTATTTCAAAATTTTCAACCCTCGGATTAACCCGACACTCGGATCCGAATCCAGGTCGTTACAATTCCAATTCCCATCCAATGCTCCAAATACAAGACGAGATAAGATGATAAAATAATTCGAATTTAACGATTTAATCTTAAAATTTAATACAAATCAAGATAAGAGGACATTGAATTGAACTAAAAAGAATTACCATCTTTTTTCAGGTTCCATTGCAGATAGAGGAAGCCTTCCAATCCCAAACGGAAACAGTGTTGGCATCTGCAGCTTTCATCTGTTCACGCCATTCCCTTCCAACAGCTTCAGGACAAACCATTCTCAACATGAGAGAGGGAATGTCCGGATGTCTGTCTGCCTGTGTGCCTTGGTCATTCATTATTGTTCAATCAAAGCATTATGACCCTCCTATGATTGTCCAACCCTCCCCTAGGACATCAATATCGGTATCGATTCGATACTTTTATCGTTAACAATGAACAAATAAGGGATCAATCGAAAGAACTAACAAGTGTCGAGTGTAACAGTTAACGCATTGTACTCTTAAAAGTAGGATTTAGATTCGAATTTAAACACAATATCTTAAAGAAAGACAATTATAAAGTATAAATTTTAAAAGCTCCACCATCTCTTGGAATCTCCAAAGCTAGAAAAGATAGGTCTGACAGAAGAGTATCACTCAATCTAATGTTGCTCCAAACATGCCCTTCCAAATTCCAATCCGTATATCCATGTGCTTACCTCTCAACATTCTTTTGGACCCTTTCTCTCCCTTTAACAGTAATTTTGTTAACTAATCGTACGTGATTCATTAATCGTTTAATTTCGATCGAATTTTACAAAGATTTAATCTGAGGCGATCTTTCGGATCCAATTTTACCTTTGCCCCAAAGCACCCCTAGATTGCCCCATACAACCTTTTCCTGTTGGACTTTTCCCCTTAACTTCCGATTCTAATTCCCCTTAGAATTTCATCGAACAACTACAAATGCATGCATTAAACTAATAAAAGCAAGCTGCCGGCACAATCGACCATCCCAACATCCTATATATATACACACACGTAAATGCCCTCCAAGGTTTCCTCAAGACTACAAATGGGAAGGGAAAGCATCGATGATCATGTTGTGTTGGGACAATCGTCGTCCATCGCGTTATTGCAAGAGAGGTTTAGGCAGTTGGAGAGAATGAAGAAGATGAAGGAAGAAAGGGAGCTACTGAGAAAGAGGGAGTCGCCGCCATCGGGGTTGCTGTTGTTCCACTTGTTGACGGCTGCACCGAGACCAAAAACGTCGTCATCAACTGATCAAGTACCTAATCTATCACTTTGGTCTAGTGGTTCAATGTCTCATGCAGCTGCTCCGAGTGCTGGTACTTTGGGGTGCATGGACATGGAAGCCCCGGGTTTTGCCTTGTCGCCGACGGTTATGGGGACACCGTCGTCGACGTCTTTGCATGTCGATCTCGACAGATTCCGAGATTCGGACTATTGTGATGACGTTGATACATCTCTTCATTTGTGACAAATGATACAAAGTAGCTCTTGTGTTTGGTTTCTGGGTGTAGCACTAGTGAAAGAGTTGGATAGTAAAAAATTAAAAATAATATAATAATAACCAACTTTTTATCTTATAACGATCATAAATCAATTAGATAACAAAAAATAAGATATAATATCTGTTGATGAACAATATTTAACATATTAATTAATTAATTCAAATCGAGTTTTATATAGACTTAACGTCAGAGCAACTCTCACAAGTCACAACCTAATTTTCTCTATTTACAGCGTTAAGACTTAAACAATTAATTTTATTTTAAGGACATAATACTCGTTCCGTTAGCCTAACTGATTGTTAAAATTTTTATTTTTTTGAAATATATTTAAAATGACGCGATACTCAACCCTTCTTATTAAATTATACCAATTACCAAACAATAACTCGAACAAATGAATTTTTAAATTAAAAAAAAATATATGTATAAAACTTATTCATCAATTAATCTAAATCGAATATTGTAAAGATTTATTACGTGATAATTTTTATAATCCACTTTACTTCATTCACAACGTTACGATTTGATCTCTAATACTTAAAGGGATTTAATTCTCATTTTACTAACTAACCGATTGTTAATAATTCTGTAGTCTTCTTTAAATATAAATTACAACACTTAAACTAACTCTTCCAGTAAAAACAACTACGTTTAAACACATTTGCATTTATGATATTGATCACAATGACAGAACTGCAAAACTCATGAGATCTATATTATTAAAAGATATAAAGAATTTCGAACATAAATCATAATATATATTATATATATATATATTTCTAAAAAAAATCCAGCTACACCCTGCAGGCTGCAGCATTGTGGAGAGAGAGAAGGAATTAAGTCAAGTCTCCCTTACCCTTACCTTCTTGGAGTAAAACCCATTTGACATAGATAATCTTTGAGTTTCAGGAACCAGTTTCTTGGAGCCTGTCGAAGGCCATAGATTGCTTTTTTTAATCTGCAAACCAGAGGTGATCCATTTGCTGAATAAGTGATGAATCCAGCAGGTTGTTGCATATATATTGTCTCCTGAAGATCGCCTTTAAGGAAGGCGTTGTTAACATCAACCTGATGAACTTTCCATTGATGGGTAACAGCAACTGAGAGAACAATATTCACCGTAAAGAAACGAATTACTGGACTGAAGGTGTGAAGATAATCAAGACCTGGTACTTGTGAGAACCCTTTAGCCACTAATCTGGCTTTATATCTGCTGATGGCACCATCAGAATTATATTTGACTCGAAAAAGCCATTTACAGCCGATGGCCTTCTTTCCAACAGGTAGTTCAGTGAGATCCCAGGTATTATTGTTTTGAAGTGCACTAAATTCATCTGTGACAGCTTTGTGCGATGCAGGGTGTTGAAACGCTTCATGGACTGAAGCAGGAATGAACTCAGTTTCCGTAAGATAAAGCTTAGGCTTGAATATTCCCATCTTGCTCCGAGTCATCATAGGGTGAACATTTCCTGTAGGTGGAGGAGAATTTGGTGGATGATCATCCGCAGATGAAGGATCAGTACCTGTTGGTGATTGAGTTACTGGTGAGGTGGTAGAGAAGCCAGAATGAGCTGGTGATGGAGGAGCCTCAGCAGTAGGCAGTGACCCTGATGTCGCAGTGGATTCATGTCCCTGTGATCCAACAGAATGAAGGTCTGGATCTGGTGAAGTATGATCTACAGGAGCTTGTGACATAGGTGGTGAAGTAGCATGTTGAGGTGCTGATTTTGAAGTTTCTGTAGATGTTGGTGTAGGTGTAGCATTAGAGGGTGAGGTAGTGGATGCCCCGGATGGCATAGCTGGAAATGTAGCTGAAGTGTACGGTCGTCGTGGTTCAACTCCAGCCATTGCAGTAGTAGAATAGGGAAAAACTTGTTCATTAAATATAACATTTCTCGAGATATATACACGTCCAGTATGATCAACGCATTGGTATCCTTGATGCTTGGGTGAATATCCAAGGAAAAGACATGGCTTTGACCGAAATTCTAGTTTATGCGTATTGAATGGTCGAGTGTAAGGATAGCATTCACACCCAAATATTCGAAGATATGAATAGTCTGGTTGGTGTCCATAAAGTCGTTGATAGGGGGACATGTTGTTTAGCCTCTTAGAGGGTAACCTGTCGATGAGGAAGACAGCACTCATGACTGCCTAAGACCAGTATTGGAGAGGCATGAAAGCCTGTGCCAACAAGGAAAGAGCCATTTCAACAATGTGGCGGTGTTTACGCTCAACCACTCCATTTTGTTGAGAGGAATGGGGACAGGTGACACGATGCTGAAAGCCGAGTTCAGCTGAGAGAGCATGAAGGAAAAAGAACTCACTTCCACCATCTGTCTGGACAGCTCGTAATTTTGAGTTATGATGAGTGGCAACGAGGGCATTAAACATATGAAAAGCAGAAGAAGCCTCGGATTTACTTTTAAGAAGAAAAAGCCAGCAATATCGTGTTGCCATATCAACAAAAGAAATGTAGTATATATATCCAGAAGATCTGACAGCAGCAGGACCCCAAAGGTCGATTTCAACAAGCTCAAACGGAGTACTATAAGTTGTAACAGACTGTTTATAGGGTAAGGCATGCCCTTTGCCCAATTGACAAGCTCTACAGACAAGATTCTTATCCACTACTACAGTTTTATTTACTAGAGTAACGATATCTGGTGAAGCATGCCCAAGCCTCTGGTGCCAAAGCCAAAAGGATGAATGGGAACTATGAGAGGTAGTATATGCCACAGCTGAAGTAGGTGCTAGCGTGCCAGTGATGGTATATAATCCATTGTGCTGTGTTCCTTGTAGAAGAACAGCCTGAGTTTGTTTATCCTTCACACAACAGAAGTCATCATGAAATTCAAAGTAAACACCATTATCTTTCGTGAATTTGGAGACAGATAACAAATTTCTAGTTATCTGAGGAACATGTAACAACTGACTGATATGTAATGCTCGATTAGAGGATAATAATGTAGTTTGTCCTACTTGAGATATGGGGAGAGAAGACCCATCACCTATATTCACATGACCCTTACCATAATAGGGAGAACCTGAGAACATAGTGGATGAGCTGCTGGTGACGTGGTGAGTAGCGCCTGAATCTAGGGTCCATGTGACAGAAGAGGAAGGTGGAATAGTGGCGACAAGATTGTTGAGATGCACATCCTCAGGGTTTGGGACTGTTGGACCAGAAGCAATGGTAGTAGAAGGCACTGCAATACATGGATCATAGGCTACTTCCACAGAATCTGCAAAGGTGGTTGTGTTGGCTTGCGTAGTGATGGGATCAGGACCAGAAACACCTTTGAATGCTTTATCGAACCTATGCCAGCAACGATCAACAAGGTGGCCCAGTTTGCCACATAGTTGACATTGAACACGAGGTCTTCCTCGAAAACGCCCACCAGTATAACGAGGAGTAGCAGCTCGAGAAGGAGGCGATGGAGAAGAGGACTGGTTGGTGTAATATGTATTGTGAATACCTACAGGCATTCGTAACGGATCGGCCATTCTAGATTCAGCATCTAGCAGGATGGAGACAGCCCTTTCCACTGTATACGGTTCACGGCTAGCAGAGATGACTGCCACAAAAGGATCGTACTCTGGAGGAAGACCATTAAGAAGTGTTGCAATGTGCTCGACAGATGAAACTGGATGACCGCAGGAGGCAAGCAGATCACAAACCTCTTTGATCTGAGTAGTGTAGGTTCTCATAGTCAAATCTGTCTTTTTGATTGAGCGAAGACGACAGTGAAGATGCATAATCCGTGTCGTGGAAAGCTTGGAGTAAAGACCCAGAATCATGTTCCAGATGGATGCCGTGGTCTCAGCCCCAACAAGCTGAGGTAAAATGTCCGAGCTTACGGTGGATAATAACCAAGACGCTAAGGAGCTGTCTTGTTTGGAGTAGGATTTGAATGCAGGATTTATCATGAGTTCACCATTAGCACCCACCAAGTGTTTGACAGGTGGAACTACAGCACCAGTCAAGTAGTCTTCCAAACCATGTCCTCTCATCATCAACGTGACCTGCTGTTTCCAGAGGAGGAAGTTGGTGTCATCAAGGCAGATATTAATCCTTTTGTTAAAGAAGGATTGATCAGACATATCATCGGCTCCTGATGTTGGCACCAGAACTGCAGCTGGAAGAGAAGTGGTTGCTGGAGGAGGATTAGTGGCCATGAAGAAAACGAAAGACCAGAACTATCAAGAAAAAGGTTAAGAACGAGTGACCAGGAAGAACCCAGAAACTACTGATACCATATTGAACATATTTGTGAGCAAGATAGAAGAAATTTCATTCTGAATATGTTGCATTACATGTGAAATGCATTGCATTAAATACAGGAAACTAGGTTAAAAATTAAGGGTTTGTTTTCAGCTGAATTTGTCATTATCTGCACGTGTCTCCTTGATTTTTGCTAAGGTGTGAGAAGTTGTCCTTGCTCCAGCTCATTGCTCCAGCTCATTGTTGAGGGCTCATTTGGCTGATTGTTGTGATTCAACAGGAACAACAATTATAGCTCCTTCTATTGTCCTGTTTGATCTGCAACTTGCGTTTCCTTCACCTTTTCCCACACAACTACCTTTACTGCACTGGTCAAGGCAGCATTAATGCCTCCTCGGTTGTGTGTGTGTGTGGTCTCAGTCTGTACACGAGAGACTGCCTTCTCTTTTCCTCTCTGCCTCGTGCGTTATTTGAGCCAATTTGTTTGACCACGGTAGATCATCTCCCACTACCATGACTAAGAAAAGTTATATCCCCACACATTTATAGGGGGGAAAATAATCAACACTGCATCTGTCTATGAAAATTAAACAAATATTACCTTATAATTATACCGATATATTTTTAAAAAAAAGTTTTTCATAGCGTTTTCCAAGCAAATCACAAGAAAAACACTGTTATTTACTCTCTTTTATTATTCTACACATTCATCCAGCCAAGCCTATTTAAGACGGGGGTAGTTGTAGGGTGGCGGCCCTGGTAATTAGTTAGGTACCTGCATTGTTCTTCTCAGCTGCTCTATTTCTTCTTCCTTCACTGTTAGGGCCTAAACGTGTTGAATTTAAGAAAAAAAATGAGTTATTTGGGTGTGGGTGTTAGTCCCGGTAATGTCCCAGTATACCACGGCACTCATTTGAAGGTCATCGACACAAGAGTGAGAGTTACAGAGCTGGTCTTAAGGTGTTTGATATGTGGCCTCAGTGTTCTTGCAGCTGTTCTTGTGGGAACAGACACTCAGGTCAAGGAAATCTTCACCATTCAAAAGAAAGCCAGATTTACAGAAATGAAAGCTCTTGTGTAAGAACCTTTCCTCTCAGTTTCAACCTTGTTGTTGTTGTTGATCAACTTTGGTGTTACATTTTTACTCAGGTTTTTGGTGGTGGCTAATGGCATATCTGCAGCCTACTCGTTGGCACAGGCAGCGCGTTGTGTAGTGGCTATGGTGAGGGGAAGTGCCCTTTTCAGTAAGCCTCTGGCTTTGGCTATTTTCTCTGGAGATCAGGTATGTTTGTGTCGGTTCTTTCTTTGGTATAGTTTTCTTTGCATGCATCTTCCCCTACCATATATAGTTATATACATATACGTATGAATGTTTCAGCAGGAAACAAAATTAGGTAAAGAGTTTATTTAACCAAATATAACCAAGTATCAATTATAATTATGTCATATTGAACTGAAAATCGATATTGTTTTAGAACTGAATTTTTGTTTAATTTAGGCTTAAACTATATCATTTAGTCATTAAAATCTCTTTACGTCATACCATGCATACCATCAAGGTCTATCCACGTCATCGATTTTAATAATTGAGTAATATAATTAAAGTCTAAATTAAAATTCAGTAGTAAAATAATATAAATTTTTTAATTCAATGATATAATCGATTTTAAACTTAAATTGTAAGTGTATTTAGTTAGTGTAGTTTACCCAAGAAAAAAAACTTATGGTTAATATACGAAAGAAATAAAGGGTTTAATACTTAGTTCATCCTCTCAACTGTACTCGTTTTTTCCACTTTAATACTAAAACTATCATTTTTCTCAAAGTTTACTCCAAAAATAGTATGCAACGTGTTTGTTTATATATGTCATGAATAAGAGATTATTAGCTGAATCTTGTTTACCACGTTATATATGGTTCAAACAATCAGAACTGTTTATCTTTAAATAACTAACTAATAAATACACACCCACTAATTACATATAAGAAAGAGGTAATGATTAACCTTAAAATTTTGATATAAACGATTCTGATTGTTTTGGACTACGTATGACGTGGTGAATAAGGTTCACCTAATAATTTTTCCATAAATAATGCCATTTTCCATAATTTTGGGTAAATTGTAATACCAGCATGGTTGGGGAGGTAAACCGAATAATATCATTAAGCCAAAATAAAGTAAAACAAATAGTGTAAAATGGCAATCATTCCAAGAAGGGTGGAATCCATTGAAATTGAGCAACCATTGTTTCATTCAAGTGGTAGAGAAAAGGGAAGACTGGTCCCAACATTTGTTGTTAGACAAGCTTTGAATGTTGAAGTTAACGTATTTGTCAGGTTGGTAGGTGCTACTGTTGCTGTCAAGCCTTTATATTAATGCACTTGTTGAGAAAAAATGAAAACCCTAGCTAGAAACAGTACGAGAAGTCAAGCAGCATGTCTGCATGTAATAATGAGGGGAAGATGCATGTCATTAATGGAAACAAGCAACGAATACCTAATCGATATATTATATATTAACATGGTCATAAATAGGTTGGTCATTCATGTTGGTGCATGGAGATTATTAGTTAATCTAATAGTTTATATGTATGTAACAGTGTTTGTTTTACGGTTTGTGTTCGAAATTTTTTTGCTTGTCGAAACATATTTATTTGTGTACTACGAATAATATAAATTTTGGTCGACTAGCTAAGATAATATTTTCATGCAGTTTCTTAAATCTGATTAAGTTATTATTGGATTTAGTGGAGGATTCAAGTGTATATTAGTCATTTTTTTTAATTTTTATGAGCTACGTTGATCATCCTGAAATTTTAAAATTTTATGTGTGTTTATCCTAAAATATTTTTGAATCTGTCAGTGATTGAATTGAGCTCAAGTTATATATGAAAAGAGTTCAAATTTAGATTTGAATATATAAATTATGTAAATGAGTTTAATCAATCTGATCTTAAAGAGTTTGATTTTACTTCAAAACAAGCTCGAGTTTCTTGAATAGGATTGACTTGGGCTGGGGTTGAGTTTCTAATAGTGTATTTCAAGTTATTCGAATTTGGATTGTCTCAATAATGACCCTAATTACAACTTAACAACCTCCAACATAGAATAGAGATTATCTGTTTTGAGATTAACTGTTATGACATTCGAGCCGACGTAGAATAAAGACACACCGTAAATCTCATTTAATTTTACATTTTTTAGACAGTTTTGAATGGTGTAAGAGAATCCCATCCCTCTTCATATAGTGACTAACCTGTGATGGTTCTGTTGCAGGCCCTGGCATACTTGAATGTGTCTGCAGTGGTAGCCGCCGCACAATCAGCCGTGTTTGCCAAATTTGGGCAATCTCAGCTTCAATGGATGGTGATCTGCAACATGTACGGGAAATTCTGTAACCAAGTAGGTGAAGGAATAGCAGTGGCACTACTTGTTTCCATGATCATGGTGGTCCTATCTTGTATCTCTGCATTCAGTCTGTTCCGCTTACACGGTGGCAATAAGGCCAAGAACAACTCCGGCTGGTAGAATCTGGGTGCCCAAATGTACTATTTCCCCTCACTTCTATAGGATAATTTCCATAGTTTTTTCTGTAATTTCATGTTTCTCATATATAATATAAGTCCATGATGATAAAAACAAAAGTGGGGTTCATCAGCTCTGAAATCCAATTCACAATAAATGAAGGCCGGTTCCTTTTTGCAGAAATTTGTACTTATTCAAGCCCATGGATTTTTCATGTAACAGCTTAAGGGTTTAAGAAGCTTCAACTATCTAGCCTCATCGGTTAAAGAAATCTAGAGGTCACAGTTCGAGTATAATGCCAATACAATGATTAAGCGATCAGCCTCATCGGTTAAAGAAATCTAAAGGTCACAGTTCGAGTATAATGCCAACACAATGATTAAGCGATCAACGAGAATATAAATTAACCCTCTTTACCGCTGTTATGGTAATTAGTAAAATAGCTTCATGAACTCATTAAGTATAACAAAATTAAACTTCCATGTTTAATTTAGTTTCTTATTTTACAATCTTTATCATTTTCCTACATAAATTAAAAGCAGGGGACGACGACAAAGCAAAGCAGAGCAGAGCATCCCCACGTTTCGCTTATAAAACGATATCAGCCGGCACTTGTCAGCAACCACACCCATCTCCTCCTTTATTTTCTTTTCACTTTAAGAAACCCTCATTGCTTCTTTCAACAGACGCAAAACCACACTTGAAAAAATGGTAAGTTCTACGTTTCTGTTCTAATTTATCCTCAAAACTTCACTGTTGTGTGTTTTTTTTGGACAACATAAGTACTTGTACTCTGTTCTCTGTTGAATTTGCACTTGTTTGTTTCTTCTTATGTTTGGTAATTTATGAACATTAATCCATGTGAGGATCTGTATGAATCATGGCACTGCAATTGCATGTCCACATTGGTGCTTCTATGGTGTGATTGTAGTTTTAAAATTTAATAATTGTGTTGTTGTGATTGGTGATTGATGAAGACAACCTCAAAACGCCTAGCGGGAAGGAAGATTGCAAGGTTTCAGAAGAACATCACAAAGAGGGGAACCGTGGAAAGCTCGGGAAAGAAAGGCTATGGCTACCCTGTTGGTCCAATCCTTCTAGGATTCTTTGTCTTTGTCGTTGTTGGATCATGTAGGCTCCCTTTCTGCCCTTTCACTTTTATTACAATCTAGAGTTCCACATATATGTTGAGAATAGTGGAATAAAATCTGGTTTACATTTGCTTGGCAGCTCTTTTTCAGATAATTAGGACTGCAACTAGCAAAGGCATGGCTTGAGGAGAGAGGAGAGGAGCTGAGCGGATGAATAAGACAGGGCAGAAGCCCTTAAACCATGTGATGAGTCGTTTTAGTTCACCAAATAAAACTGTTACACAACTTATGTCTCTGCTTGACATTTTGGTTTGGTCTTTCAATAAATAAAGTCTGTGTTCACAGTTCTGGTCCAATACTTACACATCTCTTGTTCATGGTAAATGTTTTTTTTATAATCAAATCGGATTAATCGAGTTGAGTTTTCGAGTTCTATCTCCGTTAAATCTGGGTGTTATAGGATAGCTGCTACCATGCCGCTGGTGACATGCCTCGGCACAATACTTATCGGTTTTCATGTGTTCAAAACTATACTTTAACTACAAGAATCCATAGCTTATAATCTGATAGCTTGTGTGGGATTATTACCTGATGAAGATCTAGGATACTGCATTTTTTCAGCTTCTCAGCCTGCAAGATACCATCTATAGTTATCATCTCAGGCGCCCTAGTATTCAATAGGATATACTGATCCAAATACCATCTATATTAAATTCGAATCCGAAAATCCAGCTCGTTAAACCTGGACTAAAATCCAATCCGATCTGATACAAATCAACAATCCGAACATATCCAACCTGAACTTAACCTAAACCAAAATCGATCCAAATTCAAAACTAACTCAAACACCAAACAATCTAAACTCGAAATGACTAGAATCTGTATGATGTCTTGACCCCAACAATCTTAGTTTATCTCATTTCAATATTATCATATCTAAATCTTATCTTTATATTTGATATTTGTATCTCGAAGTGTGCTTAAATGCTATATATATATATATATATATATATATATAAAAGGACCAAGCTAACCTGCAAAAACATCAGCACGCATGTAATTGTCTGTGGAAGTACTGTTAAAACCAGAAGGAACTTGTTGATATTACCAAGCAGAAAACGTTAATTATACACTAAAGACATACATTATGTATACATACATGCATGCATGCATGCATACATACATAAGCATAACGAGGGAGAGTTAGTTAGCAGCAGTCTACAGACGAGACCGATAGTGGGTAGCTAAAAGTATTGGAATATTCGAAGGAGAGGCATTCACCGGGGGGAAGAGGCTCCCCGTCATTAACAAGGCAATCATCATAGTTCTGTCGCCTGAACACCGTCGGATTAATCACCCTGACCGAACTAAACCACCCACAGCTAACGTGAATGTTGGAGATGCTACATCCCGACACGCACACGTTCATTATTTGAACCGTGTACGTCGGGATCCCATTGGGAAGCGGTGCCGTGGAGCCTTGGAATATCACGATGTCGTCCTTGGTGCACGCCGTGCCAATCCGATTGGCATCACCGTCGCCTACATGTGTGTTGCATTGATCAGGTTTTTTGTTCAAAGTCAAAATGGTTAGATATAATAAATGTCGGAATTTATGATGTCATTATACCGGTGGAAGGCAGCAACTTCCGAGCTAAGGCAGAGGTGTTTCTCTTGGAAAAGACTACGTTTTTAATGCTTCCTTGACTCACTGCTTCCTGTTGTTGAATTGACGACTCAGCTGCATTCATTAACTTCAATTATGATTTCCGATATATATTTGTATATATGAAACTGTAGTCGTATGATTTAAATATTTTATCGATCGAGTCTTAACTCAATGATATGATATATCTTAAAAGTTATGTTTATATTCGAATATAATCATATTCGATTAAAAAATTTCAAAGGTTATTATGTATTGCAGTAACCAGTATATCAAGAGAAGGAATTAGAGAATATTGTATGGTAAAGGGAAAAGGAAAGAGAAGATTCACGTTACCGAAGAAGGTAAGTAGCAGCAAAGGCATGAACCAAGCGAGAAAGGTTATGCGATTGCCGAGTGTTTCCTGCTTAAGACTTGCCGGAGCAGGTGTCATTATCCCGGAGCAAGATCGGTATTAGACCACACCTGTATGCGTTTTGATCGGGAAAGCTGGCTAGTGTTTTGAAGGAGGAGGAGAGACGGGGAGCTGAGGGTCTAGTGAGGTAGCTGAGTTGTGGATGAATTTATAGCCCTGGTCAGCATGGAGTGTGGGGAGCTCACTTGTACCAGATTGCCCTCCCTTTCCTTGGGACTTGCCTACCATGTACATGGACAGACGTATGGTTTTATATTAAAAATATATATATTTTTAAAAATATATTAACAATTTTAAAATATATAATTATAAAATTTTTAACTATATAAATTTAGATATCGATAAAAAAAATATAAATTATATTAGAGTTTAAAATTTTCAAAAGATATAATTGTATTCAGTTCACCGATCTATTTATGACATATAACAATTTCATATTCATTCTTTTATTAAATTTTTATAGTTATAAATGTGAAAGATGTTAAAATAACAACCTAACACCTTCATAAATACTTTGAATTTATATTCAATAAATTTTTATTTTTTCTTAGTAAAAATCTCTTGTCTCATTTCATACCTCATATTAAAAAATCTTAAAAAATTAAATTTTAAATCTTAATTTTATTGTTTTATGTCTTAAATCCTGAACTCTAAAAAATACACCACACCCTTAATTTCATAAACCCTAATCATAACTCCTAATCTTAAACCCTGAACTCTAAACCCTAACGCATTAGATTAAAGTAGAGGCATCAATGAAAGCATTATTAAGAGTTGAACAATTTACACCTTTGCCTTAAGTGTTCTTTACAGAAAATAAAATCCTTTCATTACTTGTTCTTGGTATATTGTTATAACTATATAAAAGGATTATAACTTGTAAAGTTCGACCTTCTTGATTTTTTTCGTTGATAATTTTTTTAATGATATTAATTATTTGAACTCTGAATTATTTAAAGATAGACTAAAACTATCATAAAAACAGATAAAAGAATTACTATAAAAGTAGACAAAAATTATCATAAAAACAAATATAATATAAACCTGACATAATAAAATTAAAATTAAAATTCATAAAATAAATAAATTTTATTTATATATAAATCAACTAAAGATCATTATTGATATAAAAGTATAAGAAAAATAAAGTTTAAAAACTAGAAGAAAGAATTTGGTTTTAAAATAAAATAATATTTCTTTTACTAATAATGATAATTTTAAAATTAAATGAAGGATATATTTATTTGGTGTAATATACAATTCGTAATTAGATAACTAGAAATGTATACTATGTCGATTAACTTTATAATATATAGTTTTATTTTTTAATTAAGCTATTGTTGGCGGTGGTGTGGTCCACCTTTTGGGGACCACTTTTAATTTTAGAGATGACACATCTAGCTATGAAAGAAAAGGAATAGAGAAAGGATCGGATTAAATTTAAATAAATTTAAATTTATCATATTAATTTTATTAATAAGTGGGTTGTAAAGATAAAAATTAATTATTTTTTAATTATATTTTTATTAGTATTTTTATTTTAAAATAATAAATTTAAAGTTTAAAATTAAGAATTATAGTTATAGTTTAAAAAATTAGATGTACATTATATTTTTAATGTATATGTTTAAGATATAAAAATTAAGGTTAAAGTTTATAATTTAATTTTTAATTATTTTTTAATATAAGATATAAAAAAACGTGTTTAGAGACAAAAAAATTATTCAAGATATAAATATAACTTTTCAATATAAATATCTATATATAATTTATTGACATATTAATTAATGTTATGTACTATAAAAATCAATTATAAGAATAACTTTGAATGTCACCTGTTTGATAGACTAATTCATATTATGTTGAGTGAGATGATTTGGTTCAAATTAATCAACGTTGATCGATGGAATACGCTTTCTCTAATGCAAAAGAGTAATTTGTTACCCGTCTAATGAAAAGTTATTGTAAGGGTGTTCTGTGTGATGAATATAGTTTATCGGTCTTTGAATTTTCTTAAAATCTTAATTATTCTTCGATGTTAATGGCTGAACTTTGGAGGCATATGACGCACTCATCCACATATGGAGGCTTGGATATAAACGGATTGAGTTGGAGATAGATAACTGTGAAGCTACCATGATTTTTGGTAGCGAGTCTAAAGTACTTGTAGACAATACTTTAGTTACGACAGTTTACGAGCTTATTAATCGTGAATAAAACATATATTCTACGTATATTTAAAACGATAATAAAATGATCGATAGACTCATTATCTTGAATTATGATACATTTGTTGATGTAATAGACCTGATGAATATAAAAATTATTATTCGTCTTTAATTTAGTCTCTCAATTTATATTAATAAAAAATATATACGAGTCTTCATTAACCGGATGTGTTAACGTGGTAGAAGACACTGTTTCCAGCTCTGATCACTTAAATGTTTGTCGAAGTGAGTGTTGTTGCTGGTTTTAAGACAACCTCGTCTGGTATTCATGTCAGAAGATACAAAGTCAAATTCGTGCAGCCATCGGATCGCATGGAAACATTCCCAAACTGTGACTTCACACTGCCACAAGATGCTCATGCATGCATGCAGTGAAAAATTTTAAAATTGTAAAACATAGATGAACGAACGCTTGAATTACTCTTCATCTACCATCCCAGACGACCCTAACAATCAAATTGCTTGAAGACAAGAATAGTAAAAAGAAATTGTCAACACCACGTCGAGACAACCATGCAGGCTGCAGCCGGCAGCAGCACCATCACTGTAATCAGATCAGGGCCATAGAACATCAACAGGTATAAAGATTCATGAATTATATATTTTAAGAGATAAACGGAGATTTGTGACCGTGGTGGTCGCGGTTGCGGTGGCAGTGGGGATGTGAAGTCCATACCATGGCGTTCAACTTGGAGTAGTGTTCATGCACACGTAATATAATTGAGAGTAAACTATTGTACTAGTCACCTTCGTTTACTTTCGGTATACTTTTAGTCATCAATTTTGAAAAACAACTAGTAAGGCCACTATCGTTTTCGGAGTGTAAATTTTGGTCACTCTAACGTTAAGTATCGTTAAATATTGATAAAAAATTATCAAGCATGATAAAAAAATGAAAATTAAATAAATTTTATTTGGTGTAAATAAATAATAGCCCCGTATACACATACAACTTAGCTTTTCTGCATTTATTTATATAGTTGATGGATTTTTTTGTGGCATGGATAAGGATGGGTCAATCCAAAACCAGTTGTTGTCATTTCTAGTCCTTGTATTCCTTGAAACTCACATTTCAATCCCTTGCAATTTATGCCAATTGTCCCTCGCACTTAAATTCCTTGTAATCTAGAATTTAGCCTCTCAACTCTTTTGATTTAAGGCTTATTAATCCAAAAAATCCTTATAAAATACAAAAAAATCGATTGAGTCATTATTTAAAACAAAAAGGTTGAGGAGATGATAAAATGTAATACACAATAAAAATATAACGTCAACGAATAGTAAACCTTTAAAAATTACTTCATCTGTCTCATAAAGATTGTCTATTGTTAGATTTCATTTGTTAAATATTTTAAAAAATTCTTGGATATAAAAATAAGGGTAAATTACTCTAGTGACTACCCAACTAATTGGGGATACCTATTTTGGTCACCGAACTATAAAACTCGTCAATCAAACCACTCAGCTTATTAAATTGACCTGTTTTGATCACTATCGTTAAAATTCAAACGGAAGGGTGATAGAACGATGACGTGGTAATTAACAGAAATTTAAAAAATTATACATTTAGTCCTTATTTATCTATTAAATCAATTTAGTCTTAAGAACTATAAACTCATCAATCAAGTTACTTAACTCATTAAATTAACATATTTTGATCATTTCCGTTAAAATTACGAATTTGAAGAACACCAGGGTTGAGAGTAGAAATAATATAAATATTCTTACCTCACATGCTCTACTTGATAAAAATATATAAATATATTTATTTTAGAATATAGTCCAATTGGCATGCCAAAGCCCAACAAAACCCCACTTCGGCCTAACCTCAATTGTCGTATAAACTAATATATTATTAGTATTATAATAACAAGAGTTAACATTTATTGTACCAATAATGTATTATTATATTAATAATATATCACTAAAGATAGGATTAACATATAAATTGATCCTTAAACTATTCTCTAATTTTCATTTTGGCACTTAGATTTATCATTGTCTTTTCTAAAACTATTGCTTCAAATATTAGATAAAGACTATAGTATTGATTCTACTTTTTCAATTTCTCCCTTAATTTTTTTGTCAATAACATTTCATTTGCCTTATTTTAGTTCATGGTTCTAAAAACTTAAAATTTATATCCAATAATTTAAACTATAGTATAAATTATAAAAAAATATTTTAATACAAAAGTTTGTATAAACTTTTAACTTACATTAATTTTTCGATTTTAGAGTTCAGAGATTTAAGTTATGTTTTATGTTTTAGGGTTTAGAGTTTAGGGTTAGGGATTTAGGTTTTAGACTTTATAACTTAAATACAAAAAATTGTATAATTTTTTTATACAACTTATTTATCAAAATATACGCATATGATAATATATACTACCATATAATTGTACCAATACATTAAAAGAATTCCGAACTCAAAAAGTTAAACCCTAAAATAATCTAAAACCAAAAATTCTAACTTTTGAAGACGACTTAAATAACAACCATACAATAATTCAGCAAACTCAAACTTATCAAAAACAGTAACAAAAAAGAGAAGAGGCTTCCCCAGCTTATCTTCATCTCACTCCACATCACTTTCAAAACAAGATTAGTGGAGAATTCAATTAAGCTATAATGAATATTTAACATCAAAACCACCCCTTAACCTTAAGCAAGGTTCACTGTTTTCTCTTGGTTATTGGGTGTTGGTGGGGTTGGCCGGTAGGTCTGAACCATCTCCAAATGGCTTATCTGCACAAACCCTTAGAACACTTGGTGTGATCCCTTTTATTCTCCTGTAAACAATCGACAAAAGTGTCAACTTGATAGTTGATAATACTTTTGTGATTCAATTAGAACATTATGAAGTTTGAGGACTGATTTAAAATTTGGGTCGTACATTAGTGACTTTGGCGGAATCAATTTTAAATAATAATAATACCATATACTCCATCATCGATAAAACTTTTAAGCAAAGATATAGATACAGTATATCAAGTTACATAGTGTAAAATTCTTTAAATTTTATATATTTTTTAGATCGTTGGATGATTGAAATGGATGACTCAAATCAACCGAAAGCACTCCCTTTTTTTATCACTTTCAGACAATGGTCATCAACACCTCATTTACTTGGTTCATTCAAACTCTGTCTTTGAGTACCTTCCCAGTTCCCACCAAGTTATGGAACCATGTAAGAACAAGCCCTTGGTTTCTGCAATATTAGCGCTCAAGGAATCCATTTTTTTCCAAAAGAAAGAGCTTTCCATCAACGTAGGATGGATCATGACATGACCAAATCATAAAATCTCAACCACTCTCTCCTTGAATATCCATCGATTTCGCACCCCGGAATAACAGTCCGTAATACACGAACAATATATAAATTTATATACCGTCAATGAATCGTATTACGTATGAAAATTGCTTAGCTACGCTGAATTATCTGTCATACACTAAGTTTTCAGCAAATGGCACCAGCTAATACACTTTTGGTACAACACATGTATATATACACATACATATACATATATAGTTGATAAATTTGGTTTTTAGGGAAGCAGACAAATATATGATTTGGTTTAAGTGATGATTAATATTATATTTTTTAAGAAAATAAATAAAAGTGAAAGTGGTCATGTTTATGATAATGAAATCGTTTAGAGAAAGGAAATTAGAATTTGACATCATTGTCATGAAAATGATGACAAGGAAGAATGACAGCGATGGTTACTGTCTAAAACAATGAAACAATTGACCGGCTAGGCCGGCTTAGTTGCTTTCGGGTGTTTGCTTAAGATTATGGTAAGATTTCCTCTCTTTGCGGTCAATTCCTTCAAGTAATGGACTCTCTCACTTTAATTAAAATACTAAATCCATTTGTGTCTATATATGTAAGTATATATCATTCCTTAACAGACCCAAGTCGTCTGTTGTTGTTATCGTTGTTGTTGCTGCTGTTGCTGGTGTTGTCTGGTGCATTATCGAGAGATAAAAACATAAACGCGAACACGAAATCGAAAAAAATGGTGTGTCCTGAGGAATCTCACTCGAACCCTGTCGTGTTAGAGCTCACTCGATTGCAGAACCAACTCAAAGGTTGTCTGATGATTTGTTTCTGAAACTGAACATGTTATGTTACATGTTACTGACCATTGTGAATGTTGTTCCAGAAAAGGAAAGGGAGTTAGGTTCTGCCCAGGCTGAAATCAAAGCTCTGAGAGCAACTGAAGCATTGAAGGATAAGGCCATACAAGAGGTAATCAAAGCTTTCAATGCCAAAGAAAAAACACAATCTGTCTACTATATATTATGTTGGATTAATGTACTTAATTAATGTTATTATGTCGGATTAATGTACTTAATGTTCAGCTCCACAGTGAAGTCCAAAAGTTGGATGAGAAACATAGGGTCAATGAGAATGTCCTTGAATATAAGGTTAGGTGTCTTTAGTTTTCTTGATATTGATGTCTGTACTTCTGTTAAATGTTCAACTAATGGTGCTGTGTTACTTGT
Source organism: Abelmoschus esculentus (assembly GCA_035048815.1). Classification (NCBI taxonomy): domain Eukaryota; kingdom Viridiplantae; phylum Streptophyta; class Magnoliopsida; order Malvales; family Malvaceae; genus Abelmoschus; species Abelmoschus esculentus. The sequence continues at coordinate 17,053,977 of JAUCBN010000033.1, forward strand.
ATTCGATCGTAGAACCTCGAAATCAAGAAGCTGATGAACGAGAAGAAAGATGCATTGGCTGCTCAGTTTGCTGCTGAGGCAACTCTTAGACGAGTGCATGCGAATCGAAAGGATGATGATGGTATTTCTATTGAATCTGTCATTGCTCCTCTTGAGGCAGAGATTAAAATGTACAAAAACGAGATTGCTGTGCTCAATGAGGATAAGAGGGCGTTGGAACGTCTCACTAAGTCGAAAGAGACCGCTCTGCTCGAAGCGGAGAGGATTTTGAGAAGTGCTTTAGAAAGGGCTTTAATAGTTGAGGAGGTTCAAAACCAGAACTTTGAGTTAAGGAGACAGATTGAGATTTGTCAGGCAAGAATCGAACCGACCGATTGAACATCCTGCTCTCTTCTGCATTTGGTCACTAATAACTAACCGAAATTGTATACCTTAATGCAGGAGGAGAACAAAATTCTTGAGAAAACCAATCGCCAAAAGGTGTTAGAGGTTGAAAAGCTAAGCCAAACTATTAAGGAACTTGAAGAGGCGATTTTGGCTGGTGGGGCTGCTGCTAATTCTATCCGGGACTATCAGAGACGAATTTCCGAACTTAATGTATGTTCCATGCTTACAAGAACTATGGTAGTTTGTTGTTCGTAAAGTTATTAACAGAAATTAGTGCAGGAAGAAAAGAGGACACTCGAGAGGGAGCTTGCACGAGTTAAAGTCGTGGCGAACCGTGTGGCGACTGTGGTGGCAAATGAGTGGAAGGATGAGAATGATAGAGTAATGCCTGTCAAGCAATGGCTGGAAGATAGAAGGCTGCTGCAGGTAAAATTCTCAGCATATTCAATAAGCTAAAAATGTGAGCCAATGGTGATAAATTGCCTCGAACATAGTTTATTTATTGATCAATGAAACACGAAATTCGTATATTTACAGGCGGAGATGCAGAGATTGAAGGACAAACTGGCAGTGGCGGAGAGAACAGCAAATGCAGAAGCACAACTTAAGGAAAAATTCAAGCTAAGGCTCAAGATATTAGAAGATGGCTTAAAACATGCATCGAGCTTGTCATCGAAACCATCCAAGTCCAGCAATATCTTAGTGCTTTTAGCAAGCAGCAGTGGACTAAAAAAGAGGTCTACCTCGCAGCCGAGGGGCTCCACCGTAAGTAGCTCTCCGCTGCATCGGCCAAGCATAGAAACCGAAACAACCAATGCCAGGATGAAACAAGGTGACAGCTTGAAAAACAGGGCTGCACCCGAAGAAAACATGCTAAGGAAACACTTGTGGGCGTCTAGGTGTAAGGTTGCTGATACTACTGAAAAGGAAAATGCTGAAACACAGGTAAACGCAGACGGTGGTGCCACCACGGATTGCGGTGCCAAAGATATGGTTTCAGGGTACTTGTACGATAGACTCCAGAAAGAGGTGATCCATCTAAGAAGGTTTTGTGAGGCTAAAGACAGCAGTTTGAATGCTAAAGATGAAGAAATAAAGGTGACACACCACTACTTGTCCCCTTATCTCTCCATGTATGTAACTATGTACGCATATATGTATGAAAGCTGTGATTCCTTTTACAGATGCTGATGAAGAAGGTTGAAGCATTCTCAAGAGCCATGGAAATGGAGTGTAAACGAGTTAAGAAAGAAGCATCAGTCAAAGAAAAGAAGAATGGATCATCCAAAATGGAGGAAACCAGAAAGATGAAAAGCATCAACCATTCCCCTAGAAGGTTGGTTCAATGTACTTGTCACTGTCATGAACATAATTAGATCTGTTAAGTACATTCATTAATGTTTGGACTGAGATCATAATGTTTGTTGAGCAGGGTAAGCCAAGCATCTTGAAGAAAAAAAAAATGGGTTTCAGCTGTTCATGTCTCGGGTATGATTATCAGTGTAAATATTGAAATTAAATTGGGTTTTTTTGCTGATAATAGCTGGTTGAAAATAAAGTGGTTTTGTGAGTGATGAAACTGGCTTGTAAAAGAAAAAAGGTTGGGAATTTACATGAGAGTTAAGATATAAAACAATCCGACCTGCCGGATTCGAACCAGCGACCTAAGGATTTCAGTTACACAACTACAGTCCTCCGCTCTACCAACTGAGCTAAGGTCGGATTTGAATTTAGGACTATAGTAATTTTATTATTTCTTGTATTCTCTTTCTATGTGAATTAAATCTATCGATGAAACATAATGATATCTGAATTTTAAATTATTCCATAAATTCGAAAATTATTTAAATAAAATAAAATTGTTTTATCATTCGGATTAACTCCTTAATAATTTTTATATAAAAATCAAATAGTTTGACTAATATATAATGTACTAGATACAATCAATTAATTAATTAGATTTATTTAAACCGACCTAACCAATGAAAAACCCAATTAAATGATGAGATGCTAATCTTTCCATTTGAGTTTAGAGCTTTCTTATTGTTAATTAATTTTGCTTAATTAGTTACTTAAGTCCCATGACTGATGAATCTAAGCGCCTAATTTGTATGCTAAATTGAAGGAACTGTCCACATTGAGTGTTGGGTGCTGAACTCACCACCGACAAGGGGAATACTTATCCTAATCTCATTGTATGTGATTTAAATTTTAATACAAAGTACAGATGATTAACTATTCCTTAGATACTAATTCTACTTATTACAACTCAGTAAAATAAAATTTGTATATGCAGAGAATATTTTAATATATAAATTATGTAAAAAATAAGTATTGAAATTGCCTCTTTTGATTCACAGGGGTTCAAGTTTTGTCACAAATTTTAAAAATTTTGTTTTAATCATTTATGTTATTAGTTTTTTTTTTTTATTTTGGCCATTTATTTTTTGATTTGTTACATTTTGATCACTAAACTTTTCTTAGTTTGATGACGTGATGCATTAGTAAAATGTGCTGATTTTTAATTTAATCTTTGAATTTTAGATAAAATATTAATTTAACCCTTAATCTTTAGATGAAATATTATTTTGATCTCTAAATGGTAGATAAAATATAAATTTAATCCCTAAATTCAACTGAAACCTCTTACTATCGACAACTACTCCCAACGGTTATCGCCAATCGTCACCATCGTTAGATCATAAAATTTTTAATTCATTCCTTTCTGAAATCAAAAAATTAACGAATTAAAAACTATATGATCCAACAATTATAAATTTATATTTTATAAATTTAAAACTTAATATTCAAACCCTAAATTTTATAAAATAAATTTTAAAACTAAATCCTAAAATACAAACAGTTAATTCATAAAATTATTTATATCATTAAAAAAGCAAACAATACACGTTTCTTTATATCTTTCTTGGTAAGAAAGTTTCTTGTCAGCCAGTCCTAAGCCAACACTTGTCGACCCACAACCTTATTAATTTCGTATATATTAACTACATGAGCATAATTTTCAAAGGGAAGTAAAAAGAAAGTGACATGTACGTGGTGCAACATTATTATCAGTGATGTAATTCGAGTTCATGAAATTGACTCTACGGTCTCAGTACCATGTGCACCCACGGTTACATCACATGATCGAGCAACCATTGGGGTTCTCGTCGCTAAAACATTCACCAGGACGTTTGGTGTAGCAGTAGCTGTATCCGCCCCAGCTGTCGTAAACTGGTCTACCATAAGTCTCGTAGCATGCCACGGGGGGTGGAGGGGGTCCACCGGAATAGCAAGGTCCTACGGGAATACCATGGTAGCAGTCAGTGCAACAACAACCGATGGGTGGGTAAGCCATTGGAAGTGGAGGACAGGGGTCGGGAAGCTTTGGAGCAGGAGCTGGAGGTGGTGCAGGAGCAGGAGCAGGAGGTTCAGCTGGTGGCGGCGCTGGTGTCGGTGCTGGAGGTAGAGCTGGCGGTTCTTTTGGTTTCTCGGGATCTTTAGGCTTTTCGGGTTCTTTTGGTTTTTCAGGCTCTTTTGGCTTTTCGGGTTCTTTTGGTTTTTCCGGAGCTTTTGGCTTTTCGGGTTCTTTTGGTTTTTCAGGAGCTTTCGGTTTTTCAGGTTCTTTGGGTTTTTCGGGTTCTTTTGGCTTTTCCGGTGCTTTGGGTTTTTCGGGTTCTTTCGGCTTTTCCGGTGCTTTGGGTTTTTCGGGTTCTTTCGGCTTCTCCGGTGCTTTGGGTTTTTCGGGTTCTTTCGGCTTCTCGGGTGCTTTTAGCTTTTCAGGTTCTTTCGGCTTCTCCGGTGCCGGTGGTTTCGGCGGTGGTTTGATCTCAATACTCTTGATTGATCCCCCTCCCTTGCAGCATAACTTGTCCCGTAGCCCCTCAGGATCGCAGCACACCACCTTAATCGTCAAGGTATTTGCCTTGTCGTCGTAAATCTGGTCTCGTATTTCTCTTGTTCGCAAAAACCCATCACCAAAACATCAACTTAGACCATTTCTCGCCCAATCATCAAAACACAGAATCACAATCACAAAAATCAAAGAATATCGAAACTCACGAGGAAATTTACAGAGCACTTTCTTCACCTTCTTGTAGCATTTTCGGCACTGAAGATCCACCTTCAGCACCATTATCGTCACCTACATCCGTACACACATGCAAAAAACAATGATAAAAGAGTAAACAAATCCCCAAATCATCACTACCAAACAAAGAGGAACAAAGGGTAAAAGTACAATCACAAGATTCAGGTTCTGACAACAAAGAAAGGATTAATAATAATATTTTCTTATAGAAAAAGTGGCAACCACACAAAAAATATGCATTGCGATTTACACAGAAACAAAGGGATAAGCTTAAAAGGAACCGAACCTTCTCCGCCATGGCTTGGAGCTGAGGAATCTGAGATCTGAACTCGGTGATGAAACGAAGAAATGATTTTGAAAGTGAAAGAAGAGCAGAAGGAAGAAGAGATGAGGATTCTAGAGAGCCTTATGATTTAAGCTTTTGAGTTGATTGTTTAAAGGTAAGGTAGGCAGACTAGGCCAGGGGAAAAAACCAATGGATTGGTTACACGTGGAATTTGTGTAGAATTTTATGATGGATGGCTTTTTTAGCATAATTATTAGTATTTTTTAATTAAATAAACCAGATAACGTTGATGTCTTTTTATAATTTTTTAATTAAATTTAATAATATTTATAATATTATATTTTAAATTTTAAATTTTATTAAAAAATATAATATTTTATGTAACTAATTGGTTGTTGCTTTTTGATTGCTGACTCTACAATCTTTCCTTTTTCCTTTTCTTTATCCGATGGTTAGCAATGGCATTAATACAACAAATAATTAAATTTTAATTTTTTAAAAATGAATATTGTTCAATTTTTTATAAAATTATTTTATAAATTTTAATGTTATAAATAGAGTAAATAGTATTAATCGATCTATAATTTAGATATCAACTATTATACAAAAAAAGTATTTTTGTTCGAGTTTTTGTTTTTTTGTTTAAATGTATGCTTAATTTTTTAGTCTTTTCAGAAAAAAAAATCTGGTTTAAATTAAAAAGTTGATATGATTGTTGATCGACTGATGATTAACGGTATTTGAAGATATTACTATTAGGGGTGCGTAAAAAATTGATCTGATTAATCATTCATCTGTCTATTAATTTAATCCGATCTAAAATTTTAAATATCTAATTTATTTTTTATTTTACAGATAATCTAAATTATATACAAATAATTATTTTACATTCAAATCGGATATCTAATTATCTTATACGTAAAGATTCCACTATTGAGTATGATCAACAATTAGCTATGCAGTTTATTAGCCTTGTTAATTAGTTAGTTAGTTAGTTAAGAAAGTTGTTATGGCCTATGGGGTTACTGAATGTCGACTTGGGGTATAAATTACAGATGATGACTTATGCATGGCATGCATGTATCAGATAATCGAATATGAATATATATATGGTATATTTATTTTTTTGTCTAAAAATTTTAATTTTATAAAGTTAAATCGAATATTATTTTGTTTTAAAGATTAATCATTTTCTCTTTAAAAAATTTAAACAAATCCTAATTTTGAAAACATATTCATTTTATATTTTTATTTATAAAGTTAAAATTCAAATTACAAAAAGTTAATTATTGAACTCGTTTCGATAGACTCCTTTTTCACCGTAATAAGATTTCTTTTATTGACATGAATTCCTTTTACATTTCATATAGAATTTTTCCATACCCGAACGTACACATGACATATATTATTCTCAGCGACGAGGATTGTTACTTCTCACCCTCGATTTTTATTTTTTATTTTTGTCTTTTTATTTATATATATTTTTTAAATTATTTTTGTTTTTCTATAAATTTATCCTCTATTTTTAAAAATTTATATTTTATTTTCTTAACTCAAAATCCTGATTCCCTCCCTGATTATCCTCACGAAATCTCTACGAACAAAACATGACGCTAGTTGGGCTGTTTTCAACTGACAAGAAACCAGTATGAGACTACACCACGGATCCATTAAGTCATGTGCAGGCCTGAAGTGAACATAGCACAATCATTAAAATTTCAATATCTATAAATTTATAATATAATTAAAAATACGAATAAAAATATTTAATATTTTATTTCTACTTGGGAAGTATAAGGTTTTAATAAGGAAAGAGACTCAATATCAAAAGAAATTATATCACGGGTAAGTCTCACCACATCATTTATGTGACCAACTACTAAAAGTCGTCTATCTTATCATTTTTTTTCATGTCAGATTTTCCTAAATGAATCTTCACTCATATTTACTGTTAATTTATTTTAAAAATATTTTTTAAATAAAAATTCACTTAAAAAAATATGACATAAAAAAATTAATGATATATATGATTTTTAATGGTTGGTCTCATGAACACATAATAAGACTTACTCATAATATAATAATTTCTTTGATATCAGACCAAAGAACATACATCACAGTCAATCATATCACGTCCCGATCCCCATACAGAATCAATAAAATAGAAACATAAGAAAACATTCTTTAGAAGTAAAATTCAGCAAGTTGGTATTAAAATATTAAATTATAATAATATTTAAAAATACAATACGAGAATAAAATGAAAAATAGTGACAAAATAATAAATGTATATACATCCACTTCAAACTTAGCACATTAAACTACAAAATCTACCAGGATTAAAATAACTAATTTGTAAAAACAAAATATATAATTTAATTATTTTATTCAAATAAATATATATTTTTAAGGTTAACAGTTAAATAAATATCTAAATTATATATATTTTTTATAGATATTTAAATTATATTTTGAATTAAATTGTACTTATGTTTCATGCTACGATCTATTTAAGATTTTTTCGTCAACGTTAATTAAAAAAATATAATCCAATCAGAATATGACATATTACATGTTTATTTATATTTATAATTTTTGATTTTTTAAAACTCTGGATTTCCTGGTGGGAACCCAGACAACCTATTTTCTCTTCATTAGGTATTCATCGACAGTGTAATCAACAATTCATCCGTTAATTTTTAACGATCAAATAATAAAGATTTTAGTAACGAGAGTTCGATGAAGAAAAAAAATGACCGATAGTGGTTGAATTGGTCGCTGAAGTAGAGGAATTCAAAAATTTAATATTAAAGTTATATTATTTAAAATTAAAATTTAAAAATTATTAAGTTAATTAATATTATTTTATTATTTTTTAATAAATTTTAATTTTAATAAAATAATTAACATATTCTATGTTCAAATTTTATCAAATAACAATAAAGATAACATCTATCATAAAAAATTTAAATAAATTATAAAATAAAATATTCAACATTTATTTTACTTAAAATGTAATTTAATTACTTATTTAAATCTTAAACGTATATTTTAAAGATAACCTTTTTAAAACTAGGAGTGAGTCCGCCACCTCCTCAGGTACGTGATCCCTGGAAATGAGAGTAACCTGTGTAGGCTGAAACCAGACTGAACCACGGAAGTTGCTGTCGACTGGTAATATAGTTTTTAATACTATATATTAACAATAAAAGTAGCTGTCTAATAATAATAAGGAGATTGGTTGGTTCATGCCGCCATGCAGCTGAAATTATGTTATCGCATGTTGTCTTCATCGTACAATCCGAATTTTAGTTTTGGCATTGGAATTTGGGGCGATAACGAGCGGAGTTGAGTTCGAGACTGATTAGGTTCGGTTCGAGACTTGTTGAGTTTGGAATTTTAGGCTCGAGCTCGGTTTGAAAATAATAATATTGAGTTCGATTCAGGTTCAAAACTCATCATGTTCGGCTCAGCTCAGTTCAGTTTGGTTCGAAATGGATAATTTTTTATATAATTGTGTTTTTATTATTTATTTATTTATTTGTAGTTTATTTTTTATTTGTAGTTTTGTAAATTTATTTTAGTATGATAATATTCAATTTATTTTATTTAATTTATTTTTAGTGGATTTACTTTTAATTATTTTATTATTTTTTTACTAAACAAATTATTTTTAATGTATATATAAATGTAGATATATATGTATGCTTATATATAATTATTTCGAGCCTGTTCACGAGCTTTTCGATCCGAGTTTGGGTAAACTCAACTCGACTCGTTTAGATCTCAAACCCGAGCTCGAATCAAGCTTTGATCGTGTCGAGCCCAAATAGCTTGCGAGCCGAACATGCTCATTATCACCCCTAATTGGAATAGTGTTGGTCCTTAATTTACACTCACCCATTATCTTATACTAAATCAAATCTAAAAATTTAAATTTAATAGTTTATTTATTGATAATCAATATAATTATATATAAAAAATAAATAAACATTATTTAAAATTTAGTAAAAAAATTATATAATAATTTGAAAACTTTAACTTTCGTAAAATTACGAGATAACAATAATTAAATTCTAATGAGTTTAATTTAACGTAGATATTAATTATATATCTAACATTAAAATATTTATATTTATAAATTTATATATTAGGTTAATTAATAATTTTAAATAAAATATAGTATTCTAGTATTAACTATGTAATCTTATCCATACTTTACGCAAGATGTAAATCATACTCTGTAATTACTAAAAAAACAATTAAATAAAACGGATTTCTCAATTAAGTAAACCAAAATATCAGGGACAATTTTGTCATAGCATATATGTCTTCGTCTCTCTCCCTTTGGTTCCCAAGTCCCTACCAGCACAGCTTCTTGCCAATATTATATATATATATATATATATATATATATATATTACACACCTTTGAGTTGAGACTTACTTCACTTCTTCTACAGTATAGATTGGAGAGAGATATACACACCTGCTGAATCTCTCATTTTCTCTCTAAAGTTCCAACCTTTTTTCCAGCTTCAATGGCCAGCAAGACCCATACGGATCCCGAGAAACCAAATGGGGAGGAAACCACAGAGAATGACGACCGGTGTCCGGTGGAGGAGGTGGCGTTGGTTGTGCCGGAAACCGATGACCCTTCCCTCCCCGTTATGACTTTCCGCGCTTGGTTCCTAGGTTTGACATCCTGCGTGGTTCTGATCTTCCTCAACACTTTCTTCACCTACCGTACTCAGCCGCTCACCATCTCTGCAATCCTCATGCAAATCTCCGTATTACCCATTGGCAAGTTCATGGCCAGGACTCTGCCGAACAACGAGTACAGCCTTCTTGGGTGGAGGTTCAGCTTGAATCCCGGGCCGTTTAACATCAAGGAGCATGTTATCATCACCATCTTCGCCAACTGTGGGGTGTCTTTCGGTGGAGGTGATGCTTATTCCATTGGAGCCATTACTGTCATGAAGGCTTATTATAAACAGAGCTTGAGTTTCATCTGTGGCATCCTTATTGTCTTGACTACTCAGGTAATTTTTTAACCATCTGTCTCTGTTACTACTTTTACTGTTGAAACTTGGGTCTTCTCACTTTCCTTTTAAGTTATTTTGAAATTAATTTCGTTTACCGAATCTTTGACTGTTTAGACAGTCATAATAAGGTCATCTGAAACATGTCAAAGGCCAATGAAAGTGACCAAAATGTCAAAAAATATTGTTTGGCCACCAAAACAGAAAAGCTTGGGTGACTAAGTAGCCAGTTTACCCTTAAAATTAGTATTAATACTGTTGTTTATATGCAGATTTTGGGGTATAGATGGGCTGGAATGTTAAGGAGGTACCTGGTTGATCCTGCAGAAATGTGGTGGCCATCAAACTTGGCTCAGGTTTCTCTGTTTAGGTCAGTTTTTTCACCCCATTACCCTTCTTTTTTGTAAATTGTTCCATGGGAATTGTCTTGGAAGGGACAAAGAAAAAGGTTGACCTTTAGATTCTTGAAGACCTTTTGGTTCAAAGGGTCCCATAAGTATATATTGACAACTGGATTGTGTTTGATTATATTCTGAAGATGAAGGATACGTGATGCCTTACAATAGTTTTGTATTTTTTTATTCTCAGAGCACTCCATGAGAAGGAAGATAAAGGATTGACTCGGATGCAATTTTTTCTTGCTGTGATGGTGTTAAGCTTTGCATATTATGCTTTGCCAGGCTATTTATTCCCAATATTGACATTCTTCTCATGGGTGTGTTGGGCATGGCCACATAGTTTCACAGCTCAGCAAATAGGGTCTGGAGTGGATACCATGGACTCGGTGTTGGAGCTTTCACCCTTGATTGGGCTGGGATATCAGCTTACCATGGCAGTCCACTGGTTGCCCCTTGGTCCTCGATCGTCAACGTTGGGGTCGGCTTTATCATGTTTATCTACATCATTGTTCCTATTTGTTATTGGAAGTATGACACCTTTGATGCTCGGAAATTCCCTATATTCTCTAACCAGTTGTTTACTTCCGGTGGGTCTAAATATGATACAACTAAGATCTTGACACCACAGTATCAGCTAAACATTCCTGCGTATAACAGTTATGGCAAACTCTACCTTAGCCCTCTTTTTGCCTTATCGATTGGATCAGGGTTTGCTCGGTTCACAGCAACCCTCACTCATGTGGTATTGTTTAATGGCAGGTATGGTTTATACTGTTTTAAGACTTTGAGTAATGTCATCACATAGAAGAAAGAAGTCTAACTCCAGGTTTGTTTTGTGTAGGGATATTCTGAGGCAGAGTAGATCAGCAATGAAGAATGTGAAGTTGGACATCCATGCAAAGCTGATGCAAAAGTACAAACAGGTTCCTGAATGGTGGTTTTACATTTTATTAGTCGGAAGTATTGCACTGTCGCTTTTGAATGTCCTTTGTGTATAAGGAGGTACAGCTGCCATGGTGGGGTATGCTGTTTGCCTTTGGTTTGGCCTGGATTGTCATCCTCCCGATTGAAGTCATTCAGGCAACTACAAATCAGGTAAAGTATGGTATGCTGTCAGTTGTAGTTACTTACCTGAATGGAATGGCGACTCGATTAAGTGGCGTCTAACAACGTTTCCACTTATGGGACTGTGCAGCAACCTGGATTTGACATTATAGCACAGTTCATGATTGGTTATGTCTTGCCCGGAAAACCCATTGCAAACCTGATTTTCAAAATTTATGGGCGGATCAGTACGATCCATGCTCTTTCTTTCTTGTCTGATCTCAAACTTGGACACTACATGAAAATCCCACCACGCTGCATGTACACAGCTCAGGTATACTTTCTTCCTATAAGCATTTAGTTCTAAAGATCTTAGACAACTTTCAAAACATAAATTAAGAATAGTTGCTTTTATGTTTTCCCAGCTTGTGGGAACTGTAGTTGCAGGTATTGTCAACCTTGGAGTTGCTTGGTGGATGTTAGATAGCATTCAAGACATCTGTGATATTGAAGGTTTGCATCCTGATAGCCCATGGACTTGTCCTAAATACCGTGTCACGTTTGACGCCTCTGTTATCTGGGGCTTAATTGGACCAAAGAGGCTTTTCGGACCAGGAGGAATGTACCATAACTTAGTTTGGTTGTTCCTCATTGGCGCATTCCTACCAGTTCCTGTTTGGATGTTGAGCAAGATTTACCCAGAAAAGAAATGGATCCCCTTGATTAACATACCGGTTATATCTTATGGTTTTGCTGGAATGCCACCTGCAACTCCCACCAACATCGCGAGTTGGCTTGTCACCGGAACCATCTTCAACTACTTTGTTTTCAAGTACCACAAGCGATGGTGGCAGAAATATAACTATGTTCTATCTGCAGCATTAGATGCCGGCACTGCTTTCATGGGTGTTTTACTGTTCTTCACTTTGCAAAACGAGGGTCATAACGTGAAATGGTGGGGCACTGAGGTCGATCATTGTCCTCTCGCAAGCTGTCCAACAGCCCCAGGTATCTCAGTTGAAGGATGTCCGGTTTTTAAATAGACCAAATCGATCATAAACACAGCAACATGAAACAGGACAGCGATGAATGAAGACTCGGAATGCAAAATTAGAAATGGTTTAGTTTCGTGACAACATGTCAAATCATAGATGTGCGAATGTCGCAGAATCTTCTTATATCTGGTCTATGCTGTAAAGCAACACGTTTTTCTTCCCCCGATCATCCTCTTCCATCACTTGAGAGGAGGTATAATGTTTAGCTTTGTGCGTGCTCGCCTGCTATATAGCAGAAATTTGCTTCTTTTTGCTTCTGATATTGCTGTTGCTAGCTAGCTTGGTGAATAATATGAAACTATTAGTTCCTGCTACCACCCGAATCCTGGTACCGGTCCCAATATATGTATATATATATATATATATATATACACACACACACAAACGCGCACATGTTACAAAAACATAATTTGCAGGTATCTATTGATCAAATGCCAGAAAACAGAAGACTTAATGGATTCTGTTACTATAGAAGTTTAGGAGCCATACTAGCTATTAAGGTCATGAGTATTGAAATAGCTATTAATGGATGGAAGTGGTGTTTATGCGACCTTTTAGCTATTTAATAGGAAATCAAAAACAAAAGTTGTTTCCTGCAGAGATTTGACATGAACTGTAAACATGAATAGATTGCTCCGTGCCGTGCCGTGCCGACGCAACTGTTTCATACAATCTTTTCTCCTAAAGAACAACACTCGGTTCGCTTCGAGTTACACTGAACTCTCTGATGCTATTACTACTTTCATTATTATTGTCCCAAATTCCCAAATATATTGCTAGTTCTGTGAAGGCTTGTTCTTCCTGATTATTGCCAAGCAATTATCCTTAGGCCTTGTATGAGGTAGATAATTAATCTTACTCCCAGGATTAAGTCGTTCCAGCCTGCATCGCAACATTTATCGACATTAGAAACAACTCTAAGCTTGAATTATAATATAATCATGGAAACATATGAACATTGCAGAATAGCTCACTGATAGTTGAGGAGGAAATGGTGAAGGAAAATGGAAATTTCAAGCTTGGCAAGATCATTTCCAGGGCACAGTCTGCTTCCTGCTCCAAAGGGAAGGAAAGTTCCTGCTTTGGCGTTGTAGTCCTGAACATAACCAGTTTTAAACTTAAGGGACTATCATTACATGCATGCATGCATACACAAAAATGATTCAGGAAACGTGAAAAGGTGTATGAATCTTACATTCCATCGATCAGGAATAAATTCTCTTGGGTTCGGATAAATCTCCGGATCCAAGTGAATGCTTCTGAACCAAACTAGTGCTTTCCATCCCTTTGGGACAGTATAACCTGGAAAACCGATAACTCTGAGTATGCATGATGTAAAAACATCACTAAACATGGTTCCAGACCTCGGCCTGGGACATGTATATATTATGCATACACATTATATCATTAAAACTGACCGCTTATGTTGACGTCGGTTTTTGCTTCTCGGAAGACCATCAGGGAGAATGTTATCAACCGAAGCGTTTCATCGATCACCTTAGAAAGGTATTCCATTTCTCGAATTTCTTTGAGATTCAAACCTTTCTGGGTTGGTGGCCTTTTCTTCAAAATCCTCTCTTGCTCTTCCTGTATACAATAATACTGTCAAATGTAATGATAAAGAAGCACACTATAGCTCCAAAGACTGCTCGAAAATGAACGTTTACGATGTTTAAATCGCAAATCGGTAAATGCCACCTTTGCTATTTTCATAAATTCAGGGTGTTGTTCCAGGAAAACAGCCGCCCACATTGTGGTGTGGCCAGAAGATTCATGGCCTGCATTTAGGTACATCAACATAATATCAATGATTTCTTCATCATCCAGTGTTGCACCTTTCTCGTCTGTAACATCTATCAGGGCATCCAACATGTCTTTCTTCTTTGTGGACTGTGTATTAGTCTTCCTCTGCATTCTCCGCTCGCTCACCACGGATTGAAAAGCCGCCACGAGGTTTTTCCGGGCCTGAAGAAAACGAAAATGCATTTCTATATTATCCCTTGCTAACGATAACACAGTTACCTTCACATGCAAGAAAGGTGAGAAATTCTCACCTTGAGGGCTTTATGGTAAGCAAATCCTGGGATATTGATTGCCATGGCTCTAACTCCATAGTTGAGAGTTGTGTACTCCCTCTCCAAAGCTTCCATTACCTCTTCGCTTTCCGAGCTCAAGAAAATATACATTATTATCCGAAAAGTGAGCTTTCGGAGTTCGGTTAAGAACTCGATTTCCCCCTTCTTGGACCATTTGTCCAGAGTAGAAATAACAATCTTCTCGATGTAGGGGATGTACATGTTGAGTGCTTCATGGCCATTGACGGGAGCTGCAGTTAAACGGCGGAGACGCTTGTGTTCTTCGAAAGGGATACCGATAAACGATTTCTTCCCGATGAGCTCTACTGTGGAAGTAGGCCACCCGGGCTTAAATGCATCATCATCATTCAACACTTTTCTACTTGTTTCCGGCAAAGTCACGATCACACTCGGGTTCCCGAACATGAAGGCCTTGTAGATTCCAGTGCGTCCAAATCTGCATCATTTGTGTATGTGTTTTTTAAATGTTATTAGTACATTAAGAATGAACTAAAATTAACTGTCTTAGACAACAGTGAGATACTAGAAGACATTGCAGTAGGCGACAAGAGAAGCAACTGCTCCATTCTCCAGACAGGAGGTGGTGGGTTTGCAACTAAAAAACAGGACAGACAACTTCTCCACAGCTTTACTCAGTAGTATTAAATTACGGCCGCACCGCAACGGTAACAGTTTCGAGGAAAATCATAGACACCATGTCCCGTAATTATACTTTTTAGTGTTACAAGAAAAGTAGGAAATGAAGTGGAATGGGATGACGTCTCCCACGATTCCTTTTCCCAATCCATATTCAGTAAAGTGACCATCCACCATTCCACCACCATTTCGATATTCCACCGTTGTTTCGATATTCCGGCAAGTATATTCCGGCAAAGTTTAAATCTTTTTGAGAGTAAGGTTAAAGGAAAATACAGAAGAACATCAACGATGTAACTTGGTAAAACGTACCTGGAAACGAAGGAAGCCAAGAAGGAATCGGGATCGTCGGACCTGAAAGCTCGGAGGAACGACCACATGTTGCCGATGAAAGGCCAACCCATGTCCCCCGGCGGCAGGGAGTACCGCAAATCTCCCAGCCTGGATTCATACGCCCAAGGATTCACGCTTTTCAGCACCCATTTCAAAAACGCAAAGCCACCCAGTGTTGCCAAGGCCACCACCAACCACATCGAACCCACGATTTCCATTGCAGCAGCAGCAGGAAGAAGAAAAAGAGGAAGAAACCACCACTGACACTTGAACCCTGAAGGAAGTGAACACACTATCCAACATATATGATATATAGCTGAATCCAAAGGCGGCAAAGGGCACCAAGATGGTAATGACAACAGGGAAAAGCAAATAAGGAAAGTGTCTTTGCTGGTAGTCTATAGTAATAATAATTTTTATATTAATTATTATTAATTATGGGATAAATAAATAAAAACATGGGAGTAACTGACACTGGGGTGTGGGAGTTTGCCTTTTCCGACCACCAATGTATCTGCATCTGTTCTGTTGTTGCTTTCGGTATTGGATTGATTCGTTTCTCTCTGTAATGGCCTGTGAATTGTATTGAAATTCAGTGAACTGAGTATTAATTAAGAAAAATAGTTGAAAATAATTAAAAGATGATGTTTATGGTAATAGATCTGATTTTATTTTTTTATTTTTAAATATATAAATTTATATAAATAAAAAATTATTTTATAATTATTTTAAAGACATTAAGAAAATGAATTAAATAGTTAAAACTTGTTTATTTTTTAATACATTCTTACGGTTGGCTTCCTAGAGACCATCACTATTGTTGTCGGACTATCAAGATTATTTTTTTTAATCATTCATTATCGGTAATCAATGTCAGGTGTGTTATTCAACTTTCTTTTTACGAGTTTGACTTTCTTCGATGTTAAAAAATCGAATGACACATTTACTGTCGATTACCGACGATAGATAATTGAAAAAATAATCTTAATGTTTGAAGACGAATATGATGATCATAGACGTGGTCATCAACGATATAATCGTTTGAAAAAATTAAAAATTTTAAATTTAGGGTAATTTTATAAATTTTTTAAATTTTAGGGTAACTTAATTCAAAACAAAAAAAACTCATCATACATTACCAAATAACAACATTCTAACTACCACATTTATTAGGTAAGATGGCCAATACTTCATACGATAGACAATGATAAAGATGGCCATTCAAATCAACTCTCCAAGCTATTTTAAATGAATAACCCCGTGAATGAAAATGGAGAGATAAATAGTTGATAAGTGTTCGAATTTATATATATTTTATTGATAATTATTTTTCGTTGTCGATTTGATATTACTAATTTGGTTCTATTTTGATAATTTTTAGTATAGAAACTTATTTTTCAGAACCAACAGAAAAGAGTGAATTCTGCATTTTTTTATCCATCGTGACTGGAGTCAGGGGCACGACGTTTTCCGACCTGGAAGATTTAGATCGTCTAGTCAGCAATAATTTCTAGAAGATAATCCAGTCAGCATATTCTAGAAGGATGAATGAATTATTTTAGAATTATCCTGAAGATTTATCTTAGAAATTTAAATTTTAAATTTTAGAACATTTATCTTTATCTTTTTTTATTTTGAATTGTTACATTTTTTATTTTAAATTTCTCTATGGGTATTTATACTATTCTAAAACCCTAAAAATGTAACAATTCAAAATAAAAAATATGAAGATAAAAGATAAATGTTCTAAAATTTAAAATTTAAATTCCTAAGATAAATCTTTAGGATAATTCTAAAATAATCCATTCATCCTTCTAGAATATGCTGACTGGACTATCTTCTAGAAATTGTTGCTGACTAGACGATCTAAATCTGCCAAGTCGGGAAACGTCGTGCCCCTGACTCCAGTCACGATGGTTAAAAAAATACAAAATTCACTCTTTTCTGTTGATTCTGAAAAATAAGTTCCTACACTAAAAATTATCAAAATAAAACCAAATTAATAATATCAAATCGACAATGAAAAATAATTATTAATAAAACATATAAATTTGAACACTCATCAATAGTGTTCTATGGCAAATCAAATGTTCCCTGTAAGAAGCAAGTCTGGACAACGCCACACAACGTAATTCAAACAACCTCAAATAATTCATGTCTGACTCTCGATGCTCGTTCATCATTGCGTTTCTTGCCCAAACAGCCGTTCTATAACAGTCGGAAAATTTGATTTCTACCGAGCGTTTACCTCCGGACTCAGGTTTGAGATTTCAGTGGCAAATAAAGCCTTAATCCATATAAAGCAAGCATCTTAAAGCCTCAAACCAAATTTGTGCCAAAAATTCAGCAACAGTACCAGAATCAAAGATTCAATGTCATTGCCTAGTAGTTACCCTTACTAGGATTATTTCTTTCACATACATTTTGCTACCTATACCTCTTTGCTACCTTTTTCTTCCGAGCTCTCACCGGCACGGCGGCACACAGTACAAGGCAAAATGATCCTGAAAGCTTAAAACATTGCTGCCTAGACATGCCAACCATTTTGCTTCTGGGCCTCGAATGAGGCTCCATCATTCAACATGTCTTGCGCATCAGTTTCCATTCCAAGCTTGTACAGGGCAAGAGCTTGCATGTAGAAGGCAGTGGGACATTCAGGCAAGCACACCTGAGTCTGCATGGCATCTCTCAGGCAAGCTTGTACAGGATCGCCGTCCTGAAATAGAATAAAATTATAAGCAGAAAGTAATTCTGGCCATCGATCTGCCTCCAGAGACGAGTTTTAAACATATAGCACATATCAATCAATAATTTTACTAATGGAACATGGCAACATGATATGCCTGCAGATGGATCCCATTTACCTAAATCTCATGTATGGAAGTATTGGGGCAAGATCAACAAGAATGGCCCCTTAACTGCTAAACAAAAAAAATATCACTTTCCAGTTTCCACCCATTCTCAAAAGAAGTAACCATATGCCATAATCTCCAAAAAGTCTTAAAATATCATAAATTTTAAGGTTCTCAGCATTGCAGTGATCAAGGCCCTAGGGCTTGTGCAACATGGTCAGCAACTCGAAGGCGCATTCCCCATGGCAGAGGCTGTTTCTCCCCTGCATTCTTCCTAGTACAGTCATAAATAAGATCCACAAATATCTTGAGGTTTTGGCTGCTGCTTGCTGTCGAAAATTGCCGACAACTCCGTTGAAACGGGTCTCAAACTCTCCGGCTACATCATGACAGCAGTGTGCACCAGAAAAGATATTTCTATATGTCCTATATGTGTAGTCTATATATACACAGTGTCCACATGCGTTGGATGCATGAATCAATATTCATTTACTACTATACATGTAACATGTATACAAATTGTTACGTGCATCAACTGTTTTCTTCCTAAAGATCTCATCTTGAATCATACTCCAGAAACGTTCCAATAAAGTTTCCAACCTAACAAATCTAAAATGACCGCCCTATTAAGACTCCCATCTCCTTTGACAATGATAGGTATCGCCCTCTACTCTCGTGGCAGAATAGAATTAATATAAAAAGGCTGAAATGAGACATTTTTCTGGGCAAAGATTGTGGGGAAGTTTTCACAATGTCTTGACTCTCGATAATAATTTATCTGATGGTTGATTGTGATAAATAGATTATCAACAAAGGATAACATGTTTAGGTGGGAGTTTATTTGGACCCACATTACTTGTTGTGTGAGGAAGAGCTTGAATTTAGGGATCATCTCTTCGGTGATTGCCCGTACAGATTACAAATATAATCCATTTTAATGCAGGATTGTAATATGTTATTTCAGTGCAACATATGAAATAAGCTACTAGAATAGATGCAATGTGTAGGGAAAGATAAAAACAAGCATGTTATACTGGTTCGATTAGCTTTCTCCAGCCTATTGCCATGAGTGAAACTTCAAGAGCCGTGGGAGACAGGCAAGGACAGCCTGAGATGTTTCTATTTGTATAAAAAACGATATCCGTACTAAAATTACCGGATGTAATAACATAAAAAATCTTGATGTGTTAAATGTAATAATTTAAATATTATTTTATCGACATACAATAACTTAAAAATATAATAACTTAAATAATTGTTTAACACTTAATTCAGTTGACATGCGTTTTTTTATTAAAAAAATTATTTTTTTATAAATTATTTTAAATTCAAATTAAATTAATATAACATATAAATCTTAAGATTAAAATTATTATCATTCAAAATTTAAAATTATCGTATTAATAATTTTATTAATTTTAATAATTCGATTAATAAAATATTTTATTCAACAATTAAAATAGAACACCCCCATAATTTAGTTACTAAATAGACAGTTAACCTTATAAATACCTAATAACGAACTAAACGTCCTTTGGGTGAGATTTGTTTGTTTGGAAACGTACGGACCATATGTTAAGCTGTCTTTATTAAATTAAAATCAACAGGTTTTGCACCCTACGGTTGTTAGTTTATGAGGAAAAATTATTAGGCGAACTCTATTCATCACGTTATTTATGGTCTTAATTAATCAGAATCGTTTATCTTAATTTTTTTTAAGTGAATCATCACCTCATTCCTACATGGATTTAGTGGGTGGATAGTTATTAGGTGATTATTTAAAGATCAACGGTCATGATTACTTAGACCATAGATGCCGTGGTGAACAGAGTTCACCTAATAATCTCTCGTTTACGAGGGTACAAGTTTTAATTCTGACGCATTAAATATCAAAATCAAGTCACACACGTACAAACTCGTATATAATTAAGACAATAATTACAACGCCAACTAAATTAACGAACCTAAATAACTTACAACTACTTTAGCAAAAGTATTAATAGTTAGAAAAATATCTGATTTATACTCGTTTTTTAGTTTGATGTCTAATATTTTCAGCGTTATTTAAATATGTGTTTGGTTGTTATTGTTTGTTAATTTTTATCGTTGATTTATGTTAACGGTCATGTATTAATTTATTAAAATTTTAAAATTAAATTTAAAAATAAATAAAAGATAACCCGAATTTTATAAAATAACCACGAAATTTGAAAATTTTAACACCCAAAGCACAAATCCTGATTTGGAATAATTTTGTTGTCGATTGTTATACCGTCGTTCATCATATCAGTCGTCGGACCATCACGATCATTTACTCCACCTTGTCGTTGAAAATTGATTGATGTTGTGTGAAACATTGAAATCATTGAATGATTCATTTAAATAATTCACGATAAACAATAGCATAACGAATGATGAATGAGTACGCTTTATTTCATCGCTGAAAATGTGACCAATGCTTTATTTTGTGGTACGTTGTACCCTTCTACCTTACAACACAACACGTATTGATTTATTATTATAATAGATCTGCGTATGTAGATGCGTTTTTCGCAATATATTAATTTTGATTTACGAATTATCAATAATCTTTATAAATTTAATCTTTATAATTCATTTATTGATACAATCACATCTGTTCTACGAATATTAATAATTTTGTACACTACTTTTACTTCAAGCCTGAAGTGTGCAGATGGAAAAAGATAAAAGACGTTTTATTCTATGCTTTTAATTTTCCTGTGTTTTATCGTTCCCATTTAATTATAGTTCGGAGGTATTTTTGCTGGTTTGATGTTTTCTCTTTAATTTAAATTTATTGTATTTTTGTTTTTCTGCTACAATTTTATTTCTTTTATGGATTGTTTTTCTATTTTAATTTCTAATAAATTTGGCTAGCATATTATTAAATAATTAAGACTAATTAAAGAGCACACATAATTCACATAGAATGGATGGGTATGATTTTAAATACGTGTAACAGAAATGATCGCACAATATTTTTAATAAAAAATCTTGTAACACCTCAAAACTCGAGTCGTGACCAATCTAAAATGAATTAATTAAATGTTTGATTGTAAGAGAAAAACAAAATATTAAAAGTGTAAGAGTTGTAACCTAAAATATTGGTTCTATACTAATACTTGCTTGTAAGAGAAAGACAATATTGATTCTCAATTTTTATCATCTTTATCGATCTATCGAAAAAATCACGTCTATATAAATATAAAAAAAAATCAAATTGAACCTTATAATCAAAATTTTTTATTTTGAATAATGAACCAACCCTAAAGTTTTAGAAGATATTATTAAAAAAATAAATAAAAGGCAACAAAAGAAAAAAGAATGTTGCAGGAAAGAAATTACAATAGGAAAGAATGTTCGAAACTCAACTACATACGAAAAATTATATTATAAGTCATTTCTATCATGTAATTTTTTGGATCAACTAATTAAATACATCTATTTTATTAAATTTTTATTTTATTTTTTTAATCGGTGAATCTTTACTTGATAAAATTATTTTTAAATTTATTTATAAATATTAATAAAGATTCACTTGATAAAATATGAAATAAAAAATTAATGAAATGAATGCATTTAACTGGTTGGTCTCATAGATAACGTAATAGAAATGACCCATGATATAATTTCTTGTTACATGCAGAATTGAAATGATAGATTATATACGCTTAATTTTAATCAATCTTAAACTACTCTCTCGTTATTGCACGAAAGAGAAGCTCAAAGAAGAAGTAATAGGCATAGATGACAGGATTTAAGCTCGTGACATTTTGTACCAAAAACTAATACGCGCTATCAAACTGCGCTACATCCCTTTCAATTGGCCTACAATATCATCATAAAGAATCAGGAAAAAAACCCTAGGTTTTATAGGTACTTTCTTGTTCGAATAAGTAAAAATGAGGATTAGTGTCATGTTTATATTTCCTTTTCCATTTCAAGTAAATCTTAATATCTCTCGTCTCATTTACGACCCTCCTAATGTTACATGTATATTGCATGCCTCGGTTGAGTTCAGTTTTGTTTCATAAGTAGGGGTATGAACTCTGAAACCTTATTGGAGTAATTAGGTAGACAGCAGCAGATTAATTAGGTGGGAGACCTAACCAGATAACCAGTAAGCATCTCAAGAATGTGAACTGGGAGTGATTACCGTTTGCTTAAGAAGCCTATATCCTGAACAATGAATTTGCATGACCACATTTTCTGGTGCAGTTGGGAATAGAGTCAGCTATTCAATTCACCATGTAATTTAAAGGGGACAAAGGAAAGAAGCTTTGGCTTAATGGAGTGGACCAGAACCAGCTGAAACAGTTGAGACCAATAAATTCGTGAGTTAAGATGGTCGTCAAAAATAGTAGAGTTGCTGGAAACTTTCTAAGAATTACTTTAGTCTTGTAGCATGTGTAATTTAATATAGCCTGCCTTATTACCTTACTTGGACAAAGAACAAGGACGATCACGTGTCAAGCAGTAAAGTGTCTGTTGGATTGAAATTTTTGTTTTTGTTTTTTACTTGGCCACGGTGCTGCTTGATTGCACCATATATACTAGCTACCAAGTACCACCCTTTAACATACACAGATCAACTCAGCCTCATTTCTTGTCTTAACAGCAAAGCATGGCGTCTAAACCAGGATTCCTGTCTGATTGGCCATGGAAGCGTCTTGGAAGCTTTAAGGTACGATTATCTCCTGGTTTTCTCACGTGTATATCTAGTATTTCTCTCATGCACTTACATATTCTTGCAGTACATAATCATGGCTCCTTGGATTGCTGAGACCGTATACTCGATTATGGATAAGGATCCGAAGGAGTGGGACTATGCCAAGTTTGTCATAATCCCGTTTATGTTGTGGAGAGCGTTGCACAACCAGATATGGATAAGTTTTTCTCGATATCGAACTGCCAAAGGCACCAACCGGATTGTGGACAAGAGTATAGAATTTGATCAAGTTGACAGGGAAAGTAGCTGGTAATATATACTCACGAGTTGTGTTTCTGAAAAAATTATTGTTTTGGATTGGGGATGATTATGAACCATGCATGTTATTGCAGGGATGATCAGATATTGTTCAATGGAATCCTGTTTTGCTTGGGGAACAAGTACCTTCCTGGAGCTTCACATTTACCTCTATGGAGAACGGATGGTGTGATTATAACCATATTGCTCCATGCAGGCCCTGTGGAGTTCCTGTACTACTGGCTCCATAGAGCCCTGCACCATCATTATCTGTACTCTCGCTACCATTCTCACCATCATTCCTCCATCGCCACCGAGCCTATCACTTGTAAGCACCATCGAGCTCCGATTTAATCATCATTTTAACATTATACTGACAAGCATAACTAGTTCATTAATATTGGAGTGAACAGTTTGAATTGAACTAATTAACAATAGTTCTTTCTATGTCAAATATAAATGCATTATTGAATGTAAGCGCCAATTTAAAGAAATAGAATTCAATACTGATGGATGCCTTCACATTGGGACCATATTGATATGAACTCCTTTACTGACATCTGTGTCTTGCAGCTGTCATACATCCATTTGCAGAGCACATAGCATACTTTCTCTTGTTCGCCATACCGATGTTGACAATGACTCTAACCGGTACCGGATCCATCATCGCCTTTGCCGGCTACATCACCTACATCGACTTGATGAACAACATGGGGCATTGCAACTTTGAGCTCATTCCCAACTGGGTTTTCTCCGTTTTCCCTCCTCTCAAGTACCTAATGTACACGCCATCGTAAGTCCTCTCAACTGGAGCTACTGTTTAATGGAATAAGTGATAAGTAATCTAGCTTAGCTCATTCATTCCCCTAGGTGTTTTAGTCTTAAGCCTCACCTAATTCAAACTGACACCAGATGACATCATATGATATGATAATATGCAGATCTACAGATACTTTATGTTGATGAATAAAAGCCATGTAATTAGAACAAATTTATTAGCCAATGGCTACGTGTCACCCAGTTTTGCAATCAATTCTTGTACTTTGTAGAAATCGTCTTCTTCGTTTTCCCAACCAATTAATTACTCAAAAGAGATGCACATGCAGATGGCTTTTGGAGTAAAACTATATGTTCTCGCATTGAAAGCATGTCTGCTGCATTTATCAGTCAAGCGGATCAGTTCTCAACTAATATCTCATCCGTTTTTGGTCCTTGGCCTACCAATAATTAATGACTAGAAAATATTAACGAATTCTAGAACTGATTCCCCTAACATAATACCACTTAAAGTATGTCTACATATGCAAAGTAATATTAACTTTTAGATGAATGTTCCTGCAGATTCCACTCGTTGCATCACACACAGTTCAGGACCAACTACTCATTATTTATGCCGATCTACGACTACATGTATGGTACAGTAGACAAATCTTCTGATACCTTGTATGAAAATTCACTCAAAAGAAACGAGGAATTACCCAACGTGGTGCATCTAACGCACCTAACCACACCAGAGTCGATCTATCATCTCCACCTTGGATTAGCCTCCTTTGCCTCTAAACCTTACTCGTCAGCTTGGTACTTGTGGTTACTTTGGCCTGTTACATTGTGGTCCATGATGATTACTTGGATTTATGGTCGCACCTTTGTTGCTGAAAGGAACCGCTTTGATAAAACCAAATTACAGACATGGGTCATACCAAAGTACAAAGTGCAGGTTAGGAAGCTTTATTATTGCAACTACAAGTTGGTGCAAGTGCAATAAAAACATAAAGATGTCTTAAATCTTAGTAATTAACAATGGTGTAATTGGTTTTCAGTACCGCTTGAAATGGCAAAAGGAGTCCATCAAAAACTTGATTGAGGAAGCCGTGCTAGAGGCTGATGAAAAAGGTGCACGCGTGTTGAGCCTTGGCCTCATGAATCAGGCAAGTTTTTTCTCCCATTTCTTCCCATAATCAGTCACTCACTCACTCACTCTACTCGTGCCGTGTCCTGTCTCGTGATTATCACATGAAATCAAATACTGTGCAGAGTGAAGAGCTGAACAAGTATGGTGAGGTGTATGTGAAGAAATATCCCAAGCTTAAGGTGAAGTTAGTAGATGGCAGTAGCTTGGCAGTGGCAGTTCTTCTGAATAGCATACCAAAGGGAACAACTCAACTTCTTCTTAGAGGCAAGATAACAAAGGTCGCTGTTGCTGTCGCCTTTTCCCTGTGCCAGAAAGGCATTCAGGTTGCTGTATCGTGTGAGGATGAATACGAGAAGCTTGATAAGTCAATTGGCACAAAGTCTGAGGGTAAATTGGTTATGTCAAAGAGTTACAGCTCTTACCAGGTAATCAAAGTCTCAATTATCAAAGTCTGATATGTTGATAACAAGTACTGATAGATTGTTGAGATGTTTCAGATATGGTTAGTAGGAGATGAATTGCCCGAAGAAGAGCAAAGGAAGGCAGCCAAAGGAACACTCTTCATTCCCTTCTCGCAATTTCCACCGAAAAGATTGCGAAAAGACTGCTTCTACCACACCACACCAGCAATGCAGACTCCCAAGGCCCTTGAGAACGTGGATTCTTGTGAGGTTGGTCTCGAAACCTCGTACTACTTCGATTCTACTCTGTAATACATGTCTGTCTAAACCAGTACAATGTGATTTCATGTCACAGAATTGGCTTCCAAGGAGAGTGATGAGCGTGTGTCGCATTGCCGGGATAGTCCATGTTCTTGAAGGATGGGATGAGCATGAGTGTGGTTACACCATCTCCAACATTGATAAAGTTTGGGAAGCCTGTCTGAAGCATGGATTTCAGCCTCTGAGGATCCCATCTGTATCAAAATCCTAGAGCATCTCCTATAATATGGTATGTATGGTTCTATGAATAAGCATTTACCTATATAATATTATCCTTTATTCCTGTCCTGAGTTCATCATATAAGGTTATAAACCCTTTAAATTGCAAGTTGTTTGTGGATTGTGTAATTGTTTTAGCCTTTATGGTTGGTCGTAATTCATATATATTTCTTGGAGCATATTCTATACAACTGTTGTTACATAAGTTTCATTTGGAGCATATTTTACGTTCCTCGTCAAAATTTCTTAAAAATTTAAATTTTAAATCATCTCTAATTTTCTATATCTAAATCTTAAATCTTAAAAAATACACCTTATTCTTAATTCTTTAAACTCTAATTATAATATATAACCTTAAACTTTAAACCCACTAATATAAATTGAAACATCAATAAAACACAATTAAAGACATACAATTTATGCTCGCCTATAATTATATGTTGGCATTATTTTTTTTTCCTCCAGGGATAATTAAATCGAATAAGGCTTAAATTTTAATTGTTTCAAATGCACTTGAGATGTTACTTGCTTTCAAGTGAAACTCTTCTTGATAATTATAAAATCGGATTTAAAGGCGACAATACCTATACGAAGGGTTAATTACTGTGAAGATCACATTTGTTTGTTCCCGTATAAATTTAATTATCGATTAAATTCAATCAAATAGAGTCATATACGTTTTGGGGCTACAAATTTATTATCACTTCGATATTAAAAGTCATTAAAGGTTAATAAAAAGATGATTTAATATAAAAAAAAATAAATTACTTAAATAATCTTTAAATAATTACTTTATTTTTATTTTATTTTAATTTAATTTTAGAATTTTAGAATTTTATATTTTCAGTATAACCATGAGTTCTGATTTCTGAACAGAACGAGAGAGAAGGCTTTTTTTTTTTTTTTTATAAGTGAGAAAAAGCTTCTTTGGATTCTCCATACTTGTTTAAACTGGAACTTAAAAACAAACGTCGGTGACTCAGTCTTTTCGTCGAACACTTCACCTTATTCGTCTTTCTCTGTTTTCTCTTCAATTTGATTGGGAAATCTCATTATATCTTCTAGTCCTGAAATCAATAAAAGAACACATAAAAACAAAACAGAGTAGAGCAGAGATGAAGACCCAGAAGAAGAAAATCTGGGTTTTACCTGAAGAAAACTTGCTTAAGAACTCAAACAGAGCAGAGATGAAGACCCAGAAAAATCCACAAAGATTGAACATCTTTTGAAAGAGAAACGCATTATAACAACTCATAATCATCGTATCAAAAATGGGTATTCATCAAATATAAACCATAAAAAGAACACAGCCGTTGACACAAAGCTTTGGCTCGGACGGTGGAAAGCTGGCTCCCTCGTTCTGTTCGAACTCATGGTTATAGCGAAAATATAAAATTTTAAAATTTTAAGAATTAAATTAAAAAAATTAAATTAATTATTTGATGATTATTTAGATAATTTATTATTTTTTATTGTATTAAATTATAATCCGTTAAATCTTAACGTTATTAACATCGAAATGAGTCGAATGATTATAAGTATACAACCTGAAAATATACGTGATTGTACCGATTAATTTTTAAAATTAATGACTAAATTTATACTGTGGACAAACAAACTTCCTTCACAATAATTAACCCTTATATGAATCGGCAGCTTTGACATTGTCTTAGATATACCAATTAAGTTCCAATATTGCGTTGTATATCCTTTAGGTCAGTTTAACATTATTTTTAAATAATACATTAAAAAGTTATATTGAATAACTATTTTTGAAAAATACATAAAAAATGATAATTAAATTTTTGGTATTTATTAATAATTTATAACATGAAATAAATTAATAATTAATTTATAATAATTCGATAAATTTAATGGATGTTTTATAAATTTTGAAAGTTTAATAGTTAAAAATTTTTTAGTATATTTTAGTGATCATTTATGTAATTACCCAAAATTTTATTGTAACACCCAACCCGGATGTCACATTGGGCCTCTGGTCCAAAACCCGTATCTCAAAAATTTTCTTTAAAAGTCCAACCTAATTCATAAAATTCAAAACGAGTTAAAACATAAGCCCAAAATAGTTTAAGAAAATTGGAGCTCCAAAATATTACAGACCATTTAAAACATTCGACCCAAATTAAAAATAACAGAGTTACAAATTAAAAATAGGGTTCAGCATAGTACTATGCCCACTACATCTAATAAGTGTACTCTGACAACTCGGTCGATGCTGAAAGTCCAAACCTTCATGGTACTCCACGAAACCCGCTTCACCTAACCTACGACAAAAATAGATTTCGAACGTTGAGCCACACAAGCTCAGTGGATACGCCAAACTCGGTCAATATCATGCATATCAAAAACAGTAAAACATAACATATAATCTTATGCACGGTATGATGGTCTAGCATACTTGCCTATCACATGACATAAATGAATGTATATTAACCTACACAGCATATACAATTACACAAGTCATCACACAAGAGTGAGACCTGCGTCCACACAACATCGGGATCCTACACTCAGGATTGAGGCAACCCTCAAATCCTATGCCCGGAATATTACATCGGACATCTTCGAACGAGGCCGCCCAACGTTCGGAAAGGGGTGGAGGTCGCCCAAACAACCCCATACTCGAAATGTTACATCGAACATCTTTGAGTGAGGTCACCCAACACTCAGAATAAAAGTCTTCAATCATCACCCGGCATGTTACATCGGATGACCTTCAACGTGTTGCAACACTTATGGATATCCAGATTCCAACACACAAGGATTCAAACCACACAAACGACCCACCTAGAATCTTAGCACAACAAGATATATTAAAATTATCCTAATTTAGTCTTTTGGGGTTATAACATCAATCTTAGTTTTTAGTTCATTTCATAGCTTATAGATTAATGAATTATTTATTAAGATCACCAAACTTAACCAATTTACACAGGGGTATCGATACCCTTAGGTAAGGTATCGAAACACCCTGTATCGATACCCACCCAAAGAGGGTATCGAAACACAAGGGTATCGATACCCATCCAAAGAGGGTATCGATACCAGTATCGATACCGCTTGACCAAAGTCAAAGTCAACAAAAGGGGAAAGACTGTTTCGATACATGTATCGATACAAAAAGTTTTTGGAATCCCTCGGTATCGAACCATGGTTCGATACCCCTGAACAACAAGTTAAAAATATACTCATGGGTATCGATAACGGTAACCCGGTATCGATACCCCCTGCACGAAGGACGGGTCTGCACTTAGAAATTCTATATTTTCAGCCCCAAACTTAATCTAATCGATTCTAAAGTCTTCCTACTCATTCTTAAGAGTGTTTAAGGTGTTTTAGTATCATTTATCATCCCTTTAACACAAAGTTACGAATTCCACCATTAACACATGTCAAGCTCAAACCAA
Organism: Abelmoschus esculentus; assembly: GCA_035048815.1. Taxonomy (NCBI): domain Eukaryota; kingdom Viridiplantae; phylum Streptophyta; class Magnoliopsida; order Malvales; family Malvaceae; genus Abelmoschus; species Abelmoschus esculentus. The sequence continues at coordinate 17,083,463 of JAUCBN010000033.1, forward strand.
GCACACATACACCAAACTATATGAATGCTTCCTACCATGACATGCATAAAAATTAGAAGAGTAGAGAGTACTAATCTATTACAAAACGATAACCAAAACAGCAATCCCGAGCTCCAAGCTCCACCTCAAACTTTCTCCTTTCCAAAGCTTGAAGATGGGTCTTCTACTTGTTTTTCTACAAAGGAAAGGTTAAACCAACACTTAGACTCCTCCTTGGATAACTCTAACCCTTATAAACATCAAGAAAACACAAAGAAAACTCCTAAAACTTCAATCCCGGATTAAACCTTAAACTCCCACTAAAACCTTACCTCCACCAAAACTATCCATTCTTACCTTGTTGTGAAGATCTTAGGATGCTCTACAACTTACCCTCAAGCTTCTAAACGAGATTCTCTCTTAAACTCCAAAAGATGGTACCTTTCTCTCTAAGGTTTAAAGGAGGAAAAGATGAAAACAAAAAGGAAAGAGTGATGACTTCACTCTCCACATTTCTCTGCAGAAGACAACTCTTTCCCTCCCTCCTTGCCTTCAACAAAAGAAAGACCAAAAAGCCCATTGCCAAACCTAATATACCCAACAACACTTAAGCCCAACAAGCTAAAGACCCAACAAAACCCAAACTACACAAACCCGGGCCCAAAACTGAAACCTAACACTACGGGTTAACCCGATACTCGGATACGAAAAATTCGGATCTTTACATTTATAATAAATTTAGATTCATTTGAAAATCGACCGAAATAATTAATTTTTTTATTTGATTAATTTTAAAAAATCAATTCAATTAATGATTAATTAAAAAAATATTAATAGTTTAGTTGGATCGGTAAACCAACCGACTGAACATACTTAATTAACGATTAAAATTTAATTTTATCATAATTAATTATAAATTTAAATTAATTTTAATTGTTGGGCATTCAATTAGAATCAAAGTTTGCGGTGTTGAGTTCAATTTGCAATCAAGGTTTGCGGCAAATTGAATTGTGATAAAATTAGGAGGTAAATAGGATCAGAACAATGAAAGTTTTGATTAGATAATTAACCAAAAAACTCATTAAAAATTAAAATTAATTTTATAATAATACTAAATTATCAATTATTACTATTATTTGTATAATATAATTTTTTATTATATATGTAATTAATATACTTTCCAAATTTTTAATTGCCTCAAATTTTGAGAATTTTTTTAATATAAATATTCTAAATTTTATTTTAATTTATTTGGTTGATATTTTTTGCTACTGAAATTAGTAACAATATTTTGATAATTACTAATTTTTTAATTTTACAATTTTTTAGTTTAATCATTCGGATTTAATCTCATATCGATCTTATTTTTTAGGAAAATTTAAATAGTTGTTAAGAGATTTCTGATGTACGATATAAGTTAGTACAAATTAATAAAAAAAAAAACTTTAAAAAATTATGAGGGAAACCAAAAAATATATTGGCCTAAATATTTTTATACTTTTTAATCAAATATTTATTTTTTATTTTTAAAAATTAGGATAAAATGATTAATTAATAAAATATTGAGAATTTATTTTGCAATTACTCTTTAAATATATACATTTTTAGTTTTAAAATAAGTAGCATTTATCAATATGAGTGGTCCAAAAGATTCACATTTATGGGTGAGTATTCGATCAAGTTGAGTCGAATCAAAAAATTTTGAGTTATTCGAGTTAACGAATCATATTTTATAAACTCAAACTTGATTTGAAATTTTTTTTATTCGAGTTTTGAGAAATTCGAGTCGAATTTTTGAGTTCCTACAAAAATTTAATTGTATTATTTATCATGTTATAATAAGATTTAATTCAAGTTTAAACGCCTTTTTCTAATTATATAATCATATATTTCTTTATATGTGATAATATTTTTTTCATATTTTTATATATCAATATATATTTATATCATAAGAAATTGAAAGATTTGTCTCAAAATTATTTTTTAATTATTAAAAATTTTAAGTTATTTGAATTTCTATTTTACAACTCAAACTTTATTTGAATTTTTTTGAGTTGAATCGAGTTTATAAAATTTTGAGTCGAGTTAATATGAGTCAAATGTTTTCTTCTCGAATTGAATCAAATTATTCAATTTTTAAATCGAATCGAGTTTTATTCACTCCTATTCGTATTAATTTTCATAAAAAAATGTATAAACTCATTTAACGACAGAAAAAATCATATATAAAACTAAGGGGAAAATCTAAATGTATGAAATTGATAATTCAATATAATTTATGTATTAACAAGGATGATTAACTCTTTTATTTATAAGGATGATAATTTAATTTAAATTTTTCGTGTTTTGATCTGATTCGATTTAATAAAAAACGTATTTTTTATTAAAAATAAATTTGGGTTAGATTATTGGTAAACTCAGGTTAGATCAAGCTTAGGATAAATTTTTTTAACCTATTATATTTACAAATTTTATATATAATATTTAATATTTTTATTATTTTTTTTAGTTATAATTAATTTTTTTATTAAATATCGTATCAAATTATATATTTATTAATTTGGAACGTGGGCCCCATCTAATAGATATCGTCATTGTCTCCCGAGTGTGCAGCAGGGGAATAAACGCCGGATCCATCCAATGGGCCAAACCCCCATTAACAGCATGTCCTAGACAACTATTATTCATGATCTAAATTAAAAAATATATTTATTATATTATATTTTTATAATAATTTTTATTTAATAATTTTTTTAAATAATATTTTTAAATAACGTATAAAAATTGAAGATTCACTAATTAAAAAAAAATATAATGTACTATATGATTTTTATTAGTTAAGTCATAGTTAATGTGATAAACTAAACACATGATATAATTTTTTTTCGTTAAAGTTTTATGGTCTCTCTCTACGTGAGCGAAACATGTACCGTTCAAAATTGTTATTGTAAAATATAAAAACATGTAATAATTGTTATTCTTTTATTATTATCTATAACTACGATAAAATATCACAATAGAAAACACGATCACAATTAATTTAAATTTAGTACAATTTCAGATCTAAAAAATTAATCGAGAATTATAAGAAAAATTATGTCAATTTAATCGTTAGCATTGAATTCTCAAACACAAATATACTACATTATAAATGGTATTTATTGTATTAGATATCATATTTAAAAAATCCGGTATAGATTAATATAAATTCAAATTGATCTTTAATTTTTTTAAAAAATTTAAATTGACCCAACTTGAATGTGCCATATATACACCCCGACCACACACCCGTACCAAGCAACTCAGTCTCTTAACTTGTCTTAAGACCCCTTGCACAACCATTTGCATGGCTTCTAAACCAGGAATCCTCACTGACTGGCCATGGAAGCCTCTTGGAAGCTTTAAGGTAGTAAGATGATCTCCTGCTTTCAGCTTTTTAGGTATTACTTTTCTCATGCGCACATTTTCATGCACTTGAATATGATCTGTTGTTGGGCTCGGACAGTACATGATCTTGTCTCCTTGGATTACGGAGAGCATATACTCGATTCTAACTAAGGATGCAAAGGAGTGGGACATTTTCAACCTTGCCATACTCCCACTCATGTTATGGAGAGCGTTGCACAACCAGATATGGATTAGTCTTTCTCGATATCGAACGGCCAAAGGCACCAACAGGATTGTGGACAAGGCTATCGAATTCGAACAAGTTGACAGGGAAAGGAACTGGTAATAGATATCGAGTTCTGGTAGTTATTGTTTTGGATTGGGGATGATTATGAACCATGCATGTTCTTGCAGGGATGATCAGATATTGTTGAATGCAATCCTGTTTTGCTTGGGGAACAAGTACCTTCTTGGAGGTTCACATTTACCTCTATGGAGAACGGATGGTGCGATTATAATCATGTTCCTCCATGCAGGCCCTGTGGAGTTCCTGTACTACTGGCTCCATAGAGCCCTGCACCATCATTATCTGTACACTCGCTACCATTCTCACCATCATTCCTCCATCGCCACCGAGCCTATCACTTGTAAGCACCATCAAGCTCCGATTTAATCATCATTTTAACATGATATTGACATGCATAACTAGTTCATTGATATTGGAGTGAACAGTTTGAACTAATTAACAATAGTTCTTTCAATGTCGAATGTAAATGCATTATTGAACGTACGCACCAATTTAAAGAAAAAGAATTCAATACTGATGGATGACACCACATTGGGACCATAATCCATATTGATATCAACTCTTTTACTGGCACCTGCGTGTTGCAGCTGTGATACATCCATTTGCAGAGCACATAGCATACTTTCTCTTGTTTTCCATACCTATATTGACGACGACTCTAACCGGCACTGGATCCTTCATCGCCTATGCCGGCTACATCACCTACATCGACTTGATGAACAATATGGGGCACTGCAACTTCGAGCTCATTCCCAACTGGGTCTTCTCCGTTTTCCCTCCTCTCAAGTACCTAATGTACACGCCATCGTAAGTCCTCTCAACTGGAGCTACTGTTTAATGGAATAAGTGATAAGTAATCTAGCTCCGCTCATTCATTCCTCTAGGGGTTTTAGTCTTAAGCCTCGCCTAGTTCGAACTGACACGAGATGACATCATATGACATGATAATATGCAGATTACAGATATTTTATGTGGATGAATAAAGCCATGTAATTACGACAAATTTATTAGCCAATTAATTACTCAAAAGAGATGCATAAGCACATGGCTTTTGGTGTAAAACTATATGTTCTCACATTGAAAGCATGTCTGCTGCATTTATCAACCTGGAGGATCAGTTCTCAACTAATATCTTATCCGCTTTTGGTCCTTGGCCTACCAATAATTAATGACTTTAGATAAGATTAACGAATTCTAGCACTGACTTTAGATAAAACTATATGTTCTCACATGACTTTACATAATACCACTTAAATTAAATGTCTTCTTATGGAAAGTAATATTAACTTTTAGTTGAATGTTCCTGCAGATTCCATTCGTTGCATCACACTCAGTTCAGGACCAACTACTCATTATTTATGCCCATCTATGATTACATGTATGGTACAGTAGACAAATCTTCCTATACCTTGTATGAAAGTTCACTCAAAAGAAAAGAGGAATCGCCTGACGTGGTGCATCTAACGCACCTAACCACACCAGAGTCAATCTATCATCTCCACATTGGATTAGCCTCCTTTGCCTCTAAACCTTACTCATCAGCTTGGTACTTGTGGTTACTTTGGCCTGTTACATTGTGGTCCATGATGATTACTTGGATTTATGGTCGCACCTTTGTTGCTGAAAGGAACCGTTTTGATAAAACCAAATTACAGACATGGGTCATTCCCAAGTACAAAGTGCAGGTTAGAAACCTTTATTACAACTACAAGTTGGTGCAAGTGCAACAAAAAATATAAAGATGCCTTAAATCTTTATAGTTAACTATGGTGTAATTGGTTTTCAGTACCGCTTGAGATGGCAAAAGGAATCCATCAAAAACTTGATTGAGGAAGCCGTGCTAGAGGCTGACGAAAAAGGTGCTAGCGTGTTGAGCCTTGGCCTTATGAATCAGGCAAGTTTTTTCTCCCCTAATCAGTCACTATACTCGTGTCGTGACGTGTGATTATTACATGAAATAAAATATTGTGCAGAGTGAAGAGCTGAACAAGTATGGTGAGGTGTATGTGGAGAAGTATCCCAAGCTTAAGGTAAAGTTAGTGGATGGGAGTAGCTTGGCAGTGGCAGTTCTTCTGCATAGCATACCAAAGGGAACAACTCAACTTCTTCTTAGAGGCAAGATAACTAAGGTCGCTGTTGCTGTCGCCTTTTCCCTGTGCCAGAAAGGCATTCAGGTTGCCGTATCCCACGAGGACGAATATGAGAAGCTTGATAAGTCAATTGGCACAAAGTCTGAGGGTAAATTGGTTATGTCAAAGAGTTATAGCTCTTACAAGGTAATCAAGGTCTCAATAATCAAAGTCTGATCTGTTAATAACAAGTACTGATCGATTGTTGAGATGTTTCAGATATGGTTAGTAGGAGATGAATTGACCGAAGAAGAGCAAAGGAAGGCAGCCAAAGGAACACTCTTCATTCCCTTTTTGCAATTTCCACCGAAAAGACTGCGCAATGACTGCTTCTACCACACCACACCAGCAATGCAGACTCCCAAGGCCCTTGAGAACGTGGATTCTTGTGAGGTTGGTCTCGAAACCTCGTACTACTTCGATTCTACTCTGTAATACATGTCTGTCTAAACCAGTACAATGTGATTTCATGTCACAGAATTGGCTTCCGAGGAGAGTGATGAGCGTGTGTCGCATCGCCGGGATGGTCCATGTTCTTGAAGGATGGGATGAGCATGAGTGTGGTTACACCATCTCCAACATTGATAAAGTTTGGGAAGCCTGTCTGAAGCATGGATTTCAGCCTCTGAGGATCCCATCTGTATCAAAACCCTAGAGCATACTCCTATAATATGATATGTATGGTTCTATGAATAAGCCTTTACCTATATAATATTATCCTTCTCCTGTCCTGAGTTCATCATATAAGGTTATAAACCCTTTAAATTGCAAGTTGTTTGTGGATTGTGTAATTGCCTTAGCCTTTATGGTTGGTCATAATAACCATAATTCATATGAACTTTTAATTAATATTTTATTCAATAAAATATTAACCGATTTTACATACGTTGCGGTGTAAAAGTTTAGGGCTTATGATTAAAAAGGAATAAAAATTATCTATCTTTTTTGGTGTTTATATATATATATATATATATATATATATATATATATATATTCTCACACTAAACAATTATACGTAAGATTTAAGTTTAAAAATTAAAATTTAGGGATTGTAATATAATTTAGAATTTATATGTTAAAACCTAAATCTTTATTTATATTACCTTAAGACCTAAAATCTAATTCTAACGATAAATCTTAAAAATTCTAAATCTTAAATTTAGAACCCTAAACTCCAAAAATAATCTTTAAATCTTAAAACTAATGTAGTTGTAAAAATATATTTTTTTTGCTCTATAATATATTTTTCCATAATTTTTACACAAATAAAATTACTTTTAAATAAGGAAACATGGAGTTTTAATACATTTAAAAAAATGGAGTATTTTGTTACAGATATCTTGTATTTAATTGGAGATGAAACTTAACTTGAGATAACCAAAAAAATTAAAAGGATCGAAATATTTTTTTTTATTTTAATTAAGGTATTCATCATTTATAGTACTGATTAATTCTTTTGTCTCGAATGTTTTCATTAAAAGATAAAAATTAATTATAAAATTTATTTTATTTTATAGGTAAAAATTAAATTCTTAACCTTTTAACTCCTTTTAATGTAAAACCAGTTGAAGGTAAATGAGTAAAATTTGATCGTCACGTCATCTATAGTCCAAACAATCAGGACCATTGATTTTTAAATAACCACCTAATAATTATCCACCTACTAAGTCCATGTAGAAAAGAGGTGATGATTCACTTGAAAAAAATTAAAATCAACGGTCCTGATTAATTGAGACCATAAATAACGTAATGAACATGATTCATCTAATAATTTTTCTTATATAAAGGAGTTTCAAATTAATTTGTCGGCTAAGATTAAGTGAGTTTGGGGGTTCAAGGCGAAACCTCGTGATATAGTATATATATTTGTAGGTTATTCTTATATATTTATTATGTTATAACCTAATTGTATCGTCGAGTTAATAAGAAAAGAACAGTTATTCATTGTTCTTCAACAATGTAAATACATTATTGAATCTCGTTAAAATATTATATTTTTGATTGTTTGATTTCTTACTTGTTTGTATGATTTTACAACACATATACTAATTTATCATATTATTTTTATCCTTTAACTAATGTGTTACATCGATTAAAATTATTCTCGAAAGTAAAAATGTATGTTTTAATTATATTTTTAATAACACAAATAATATGACAAATATGTTTGTGAAGTGGATATTGATCATAAATTTAATAATTTTAAATTGTTTTTTAATGAAGATCAAAATAAATTATCACTAGGAGTGTTTATACTTCGATTTTAATTGAATTAATCAATTGAACTGAAACTTTTTGGTTAGTTGATCAGTTAATTTTAAGTTCGATCGATTAAAAATTAATGATTTTTTTAAAATTTTGATTATTAGATGATTCGGATCAAAATCGATTAATTAACCGAAGTTTATATATAATATATATTTTATAGGATGAGTCTACCACGTGCGTCGAACACCGCTAAACACCACTAGCGCTGAACATTGTTGAGCACTATTAAACTAATTAATAAAAATTAAAAATTTAAAGGACTCAATGTATAATTAATAATTATTTAAAACAAAATTTTAATTAAATTATTTTCTATAGGAAGAATTACATAGGTAATCATTCAACTATCATCATTTTTTTGTTGGTCATCCAACAAAATTTTTAGTGATAACCGTCACTAACATTTTTTTTATTCTCATTTTGATCATCTTCCATTGTATATTTAACGGAAATTATAAAATGACATGATTTAATAATAATTTTAGTTTCTAAAATTATTATACTATATCAATTTAATCTTAATAGAAAATAAATCATCAAATATTTGGATTAGACCCTAAATTTTTCATCCACTTTCTTTTTTCTTTACAACATTACTCTTGAAATTAATTAACCAACTCACTTTTTATTTCTTTTTTTGTGTCTTTGAGTAACTTATTAAGTTTTAAATTATAAAACATCATTTTAATTTTATGATTTGTTTTTAAAATCTAATTTAACTTTTTTGATTCTTTAAGTTACTCATATACATTATTTTTTGAGTCAAATTTGTACAAATATTTTAACATTTAACATATAAATATTAAAATAAAACAATGAATTGAAAACTTATTTCTGCAATTCAAAGATTTTTTAAACGTTTATTCTAATTCTAATCAAATTTATTGTACACAAAATTATTATTTTTAATACTAAACTTATAAAACAATAATTAAATATCAGTTTCTTCTTAATTTTAATCAAAGTTCAACTCATAACTATTTTTCTATTAAAAATCAGTTTTTAAAAAATACATTTTTGAACAAAATTTTAAATTTATTAAATATTTTAATTAAATTATGTTAGTTACAGTGATTGAATAGTAAAAAAATCAAAACAAGATTTGATGAGTATTGTTTGTATTATTATGCGAATTTATATAAAAATATAAGAACTTATTTGATGAGTTTTTTTAATAAGATTAAATTAATATAATATCATAAATTTAGGGATTAAAGTTATTATTAAACTATGTCATGGTACAATCTTATTAAAGATTTAATGTTTGATGACCAAAACAATAATAAAATAAAATATTGGTGATAATTTTGATAAAAATATAATTGAGTGATCAAAAAAATAATAAAATAAAATATTAGTGATAATTTTGATCAAAAAAATAATTGAGTGACCAAAACAAAAAATGTGACAATTGAATGACCACCCTTTATATTTATCCCAATAAAAAATAATTTAATTAAAATTTTATTTTAAATAATTATTAATTATATGTTGAGTCCTTAAAGTTTTTAATCTGTATTAATTAGTTTAATAGTGTTCAGCAGTATTCATCATTAACGGTGTTCAGCGGTATTCGACGCCCGTTGTAGAATTTTTCTATTTTATATTATATATATTTAGTTTTGGTCACTAAATTTTTTAAAATTGTAAAATAGTTATTAATTTTTTATATATTATACAATAATCATTAAACTTTTTAACGTAACACAAAATAATCATTAAATTTAATAAATTATTAAAAATGATCATAAAACTTTTCAATAATTATCAATAATTTATAACGTGCAATGAATCATGAAAATTTTATAATAATTTAATAAGTCTAATAGTTGTTTTTATAATTTCGAAAGTTTAGTGACTAAAAAGATTGTTTTAATATATTTTAGTGGCCATTTGTATAGTTTGCTCAAAAATTTTTAACAACTTTTGAATAATTTAAGAAGTTATTAAATTAATTAAAAAATTTTATTTAATTATTTTTTTAAAAAATAATTAATTCGATTAACTATTAATAAAAATTCGATTAATAAATTTTTAATAATTTAATTTAGTCGGTGAATCAACCAATTGAACATCCTTAATTATCGCATGCCCTGCCGGAAGCACTGCCCTTACCGATAAACCTCCTAAAAATGCCACGCCCCTCTGCAGAATAAACTAGAACCACAGCAATAACTGAACATACATGGCTAAAGTTGGGTAGGTTCGAATTTTCGGCCTATCCGTATTAGATTTGAATATTTATATCCTTTATCCGTCGGTCCAAGTTGAGTTCATGATGAAAAAATTTAATCCGACACAATTTTTAAATTTTAAAATTCGATTTGACTTGAGTTATTAAAAAAATTTAAATTTTACTGACTTAATTATAAATAATAAATTTTAAAGATTTAATTATAAAAAAAATAAAATTTTAGTAACTTAATTGTAAAAAGATAATTTTAATAACCTAACTGTATAATATATAAGGAAGAATTATTATTACAAATATCTTTAAAAAATATATGAAAAATTACACTATTAATCTGTATCGGATTGATTTTTTTAATTCTAACTTAAATCGATTCAACTTAAACTTACATTTTTTTAAAAATTTAATCGAATTAAATAAAATTAAAATCCTTCGTGTTCGAGTTCGAGTTTCGTACTCGCCCCTATCGCCAACTACCCTTACAACACTGCACGATATCCAGACGAACATATATGCTTTGGTATTGTTTAGTTATTAGAGTAGTCTCGAAGATTTTCGAAATTTTGTACAAAATTTAAAAATAATTTTTTATAAAACAAAATATATTTTATTATTTTAGATAATTAATTTAATATTTTATTGATAAATTATAAAAATATGATTAAAATTTGTAAAATATATTATTTTTATTATTTTATTAACATAATTCAAAAGAATTGCACCGTAGATAACTGAGTATAAATGAAACTTGATTTTGAATAATAAATATATTTTATAAAAAATATTGTATCATTTAATATTTTTATCGTTAGATTATAGATGATAAAAAGAAAAATAAATAAATTTATTTATTTTTTATTTAATCACCGTATCTAATTCAATAATTTATTAATTTAGATCGGATATTATAAGAACTTATAGATTTTTTTTTCTTAACTCAATAATTCAAAAATAAATTTTAAAAATAAAGATAATTATTTTTAACGTCCTAAACTAATGGGGCCTGAGCAGTCGCTCACAGGGATGCTTATCAATTGAGTTGATCTTGAGTTAGGTGGTGCATAACTCGTGCTCGTTAAAAAATTATATTACTCAATTCAGCTCGTTGCTCGTTAAAATTATGTTCGACTCTTGCTCGTTAAAATATTTTGTTGCTCAACTCGATCGTTGCTTGTTAAGCTTGACTTATTGCTTGTTAGCTCAATAAAAAATTTACCTTATTTTTAAATAAAAGTAAAATTTAATAATACTATATTGGATTTAATATTAACATAAACTAATAAATTTAAATAAAAATATCAAAAGAGTGTATAAAACGCTTTTAATGTCTAAATTAGAAAGCAACAATCTATAATATACTAAACTAACATATTAAAATTAAATTAACGATTTAGATTTATTGTTTGAATGAAATAATTTACAAATAATTACTAAAAAAATATTTTAAAAATTAATGAGTTGCTCTCTAACCTATTGAATCAAGTTAGACTTTATTCGATCTAACTCGTTAAGATATCAAGTCAAATTAATCTAAATTAAATATTTATCGAATGTTAACTAAATCGAGTTCGAACAACTCACAAACTACTCAACTCACTAAACACCCGCTCATGGTACTCCCCTGTCAGCCAGCTATGTTAGTTATCATGACTTTATAAAATTAAAATTAAATCATGTAAAATTAATTAATTATTATAATTTAATTTTATCATAATTAATTATAAATTTAAATTGATTTAGATCTGCTTTAATCGTTTGGGCATTCAATTAGAATCAAAGTTTGCGGCGTTCAATTCAATTTGGAATCAAAGTTTGCGGGCAATTGAATTGTAATAAAAGCAGTGATTTAATAGGACCAGAACAATTACAAGTTTTGATTAAATAATTAACCCAAAAATTCATTAAAAATTAAAAATAATATTAAATTATTAGTTATGTTAAATATTTATGTAATTACTGTACATAGATCATATTTATAATGATATTAAATTATAATTATAAAATATATTATTAGTAGTAGTAGTAATTATTACTAATATTTGTATAATTAATATAAATTATTTATTATTTTTATTATTTATGTAAGACATAAAGATAATTTTGACCCTTAAAACGTTTATAATTTTTATCATTTTGGTCTTTATTCTTTTTTTAGGATAAATTTAGCCCTTAACTTATATACTTTTGACAAATATCTTATTTTTTTAACTAGTTTGATAACTGAACCGTTAAAAATTTAACGGTGATACATATATATGGAATATAATTTTAAATGACATGACATGTAACCTATCAAATACATATATATACATATATGGAATATAATTTTATTCCAATATAAAATATAAAAAAATTAAAATTCAAATAAAATATTAAAAATTAATTAATTCCAAAATAAAAAGCTACTATCGTAGTTAGGGTTAGCATAATATTTTATTTTAGTATTAATTAATTAATAATAAATTATTTATTATTTTAGGATAATTAATTAACTAATTAAATTGTATTTTGTTAATATTTTATTTTAGGATAATATTTTATTTTATATTTTATAGTAGAGTTAATATTTTTATTTTAATCAATTCTAAATTAATTAGTTAATTAAGTTTAGTAGCCTTTTTATTTAAAATTAATTATTTTATAATATTTTATTTAAATTTTAATTATTTTATAGTATTTTATATTAGAATAAAATTATATTTTATATATATATTTGATAGGTTATATGTCATATCATTTAAAATTATATTTCATATATATGTATCATCGTTAAATTTTAACGGTCCAATCATCAAGCTAGTTAAAAAATAAGATATTTGTTAAAAAGATATAGATTAAGGGCTAAATTTATCCCTAAAAAGAATAAAGGCTAAAATGATAAAAACTATAAACTTTAAGGGTTAAAATTATCTTTATATCTTTATGTAATTATTATAATTTTCCAAATTTGTTAATTGCCTTATATTTTTTTTGGATTTTTAAATATAAATATTAAAAATTTTATTTTAATTTATTTGATTAATATTTTTAACTATTAAAATTTTATGTCATCGATAGATTTTCACGTCTTCGTCACAAAGTTAACGTGGATCTCTTGAATCACTCATATTTTAATACGTAAAATTTATTTTAATTTTAAAAAAATTCTCTATTTACTGTTAATAACAATATTAATTCTTAATATTTTATTAATTTTTTAATTTAATCTCGGATTTAATCTCATATCGGTCCAAATTTATGATCTCAATAGGTAAGAGAAAAATTTAAATATATAGAATCGATAATTCGATATAATTTATGTGTAAAAGGGATGATTAAGCTTTTCTTTATTAATTAACGCCGGATCCATCCAATGGGCATAAACCGCATCTTCTCAACAACTCCAACGTTATTACATATTAAAGACCTCAAAGCTATGGGTTAACCTATGATGGCAATTCGATACAAATTGTTTATTTTTTATTATATTTTTATTATTATTTTTATTTTAAAATAATAAGTTTAGAGTTTAAAGTTTAAGATTATAGGTTCCGATTAGAATTTAAAGAATTAAGACTAAAATGATTATTTAAGTTTGAGGTTTAAGATATGAAAATTAAAGTCAGAGTTTAGAGTTTATTTTTAATATTTTTTAGAGTTACGCATAGGAGTCGTTGTTAGGGGATAGAGATCTTTGTTCTAATTTATGGGTGTAAATCGTTTATACTTTTATTGATGACTCACTTTAAAAATAATGAGTTTAGGGTTTAGGGTTAGTGGATAGAAATTATGGTTATGATCTATGAATAGGGTGTAATATATTTTTTAGGGTTTAGAGTTTAGGTTGTGGAAAATAGGGTTAAGGTTTAAAATTTAATGTTTTAAATAATTTTCAGTGTGAGATGTAGACGGAGACATGGTTAGGAGAAAATTATATGAATTATTATATTATTTATGATCTTAACCAATACAAAATATTTATTATATTTTTTGTTATTTAATACTTTTTTAAAAAAAATATTTTTTAAATAACGTATAAAAAATATTAGTAAAGATTTATGAAAATAATGACATAAAAAAATAGCGTAGTGAGTGGTTTTTATTAGTTAGGATTATAGTTGATACGATATAATAGATACAATATAATTTTTTTATTGGTAAACTATGTGAGCGATGTAGGTACAACCTACAAATTGTTATTATAATAAATGATTGTCTGGAATGATCCGAACTTGAATATGCGTTGTATATATATTACCCCGACCACACACTCGTACCAAGCAACTCAGTCTCTTAACTTGTCTTAAGATCCCTTGCACAACCATTTGCATGGCTTCTAAACCAGGAATCCTCACTGATTGGCCATGGAAGCCTCTTGGAAGCTTTAAGGTAGTAAGATGATCACCTGCTTTCAGCTTTTTAGGTATTACTTTTCTCATGCGCACATTTTCATGCACTTGAATATGGTCTGTTGTTGGACTCGGACAGTACATGATCTTGTCTCCTTGGATTACGGAGAGCATATACTCGATTCTAACTAAGGATGCAAAGGAGTGGGACCTTTCCAACCTTGTCTTACTCCCACTCATGTTATGGAGAGCGTTGCACCATCAGCTATGGAATAGCTTCTCTCGTTATCGAGCAGCCAAAGGCACCAACAGGATTGTGGACAAAGCTATCGAATTCGAACAAGTTGACAGGGAAAGGAACTGGTAATAGATATCAAGTTCTGGTATTTATTGTTTTGGATTGGGACTGAGTCATGAACATGTCTGCAGGGATGATCAGATATTGTTCGGTGCATTAGCGTTATACTTGGGCAACAAATATTTCCCAGGAGCTTCACACTTACCTATGTGGAGAACCGATGGTGCGATTATAATCATGTTGCTCCATGCAGGCCCTGTGGAGTTCCTGTACTACTGGCTCCATAGAGCCCTGCACCATCATTATCTGTACTCTCGCTACCATTCTCACCACCATTCCTCCATTGTCACCGAGCCTATCACGGGTAAGCACCTTCGAGCTCAGGTTTCGCTTAATTATCAGTTTAATATATCATTATTGGACAATGTAAATATGGTTTCAATACTGTTGCAGCTGTGATACATCCATTCGCAGAGCTCACAACATATTTGATCCTGTTTTAGTACCAATTATAACAACGGAGCTAACTGGAACCGCATCTGTCATTGCCTTGGTTGGCTACATCACTTACATCGACTTCATGAACATGATGGGCCATTGCAACTTTGAAATCGTTCCCAACTGGGTCTTCTCCATTTTCCCTCCTCTCAAGTACCTAATGTACACTCCAACGTATGTATTTTTCATTTCTCCTGCTTACCTCATTTGGGGACAGGAATTCCTGGAACAGATGACATGGGAAGTAATCTTAAGCCTTACCTTACCCGACTGACACCGCATGACATTATATTTGTGCAGATTCCACTCGTTGCATCACACACAGTTCAGGACCAATTACTCATTATTTATGCCCATCTATGATTACATCTATGGTACAGTAGACAAATCTTCCGATACCTTGTATGAAAATTCACTCAAAAGAAAAGAGGAATCGCCTGACGTGGTGCATCTAACACACCTAACCACGCCTGATTCAATCTATCATCTCCGCCTTGGATTTGCCTCCATGGCCTCTAGACCCTACTCATCAGCTTGGTACCTGTGGTTACTCTGGCCTCTTACATTGTGGTCCATGATGATTACTTGGATTTATGGTCGCACCTTTGTTGCTGAAAGGAACCGTTTTGATAAAACCAAATTACAGACATGGGTCATACCCAAGTACAAAGTGCAGGTTAGAAACCTTTATTACAACTACAAGTTGGTGCAAGTGCAATAAAAACATAAAGATGTCTTAAATCTTAATAGTTAACAATGGGTTAATTGGTTTCCAGTACCGCTTGAAATGGCAAAAGGAATCCATCAAAAACTTGATTGAGGAAGCCGTGCTAGAGGCTGACAAAAAAGGTGCTAGCGTGTTGAGCCTTGGCCTTATGAATCAGGCAAGTTTTTTCTCCCCTAATCAGTCACTATACTCGTGTCGTGTGATTATTACATGAAATAAAATATTGTGCAGAGTGAAGAGCTGAACAAGTATGGTGAGGTGTATGTGAAGAAGTATCCCAAGCTTAAGGTGAAGCTAGTGGACGGGAGTAGCTTGGCAGTGGCAGTTCTTCTGAATAGCATACCAAAGGGAACAACTCAACTTCTTCTTAGAGGCAAGATAACTAAGGTCGCTGTTGCTGTCGCCTTTTCCCTGTGCCAGAAAGGCATTCAGGTTGCCGTATCCCGCGAGGACGAATATGAGAAGCTTGATAAGTCAATTGGCACAAAGTCTGAGGGTAAATTGGTTATGTCAAAGAATTATAGCTCTTACAAGGTAATCAAAGTCCCAATTATCAAAGTCTGATATGCTGATAACAAGTGCTGATGGATTGTTGATATGTTGCAGATATGGTTAGTAGGAGATGAATTGACCGAAGAAGAGCAAAGGAAGGCAGCCAAAGGAACACTCTTCATTCCCTTTTTGCAATTTCCACCGAAAAGATTGCGAAGAGACTGCTTCTACCACACCACACCAGCAATGCAGACTCCCAAGGCCCTTGAGAACGTGGATTCTTGTGAGGTTGGTCTCGAAACCTCGTAATACTTCTGTTCTACTCTGTAATTCATGTCTGTCTAAACCAGTACAATGTGATTTCATGTCACAGAATTGGCTTCCGAGGAGAGTGATGAGCGTGTGTCGCATCGCCGGGATAGTGCATGGTCTTGAAGGGTGGGATGAGCATGAATGTGGTTACACCATGTCAAACATCGACAAAGTTTGGGAAGCATGTCTGAAGCATGGATTTCAGCCTTTGAAGATCCCGGTTCAATCAAAAGCCTAGAAGACCATTTAGCAATTATACTACAATCTCTATACGTTGCTTATACAATATTATATTTATCCTCGATTTATCGTATAAGTTTTTTAGTTAAAATATATAACTGAAATTTCTGTATCATTCTAATTTCAGAATGTGTCTGATTTACTGAATGTAAGAATAATTTTAAAAATAAGATTCCTTGAATACAACCTTATTAAAATAACTATTTAAAGTCATAAAACATATTTTCGTTTTATATGAACTCACTTTTTAGAAGAAAGATTAATTAAAAAAATTAATACATAATTTGTACAAGTTATATATTTGTTAAGTTTAAAGGTTACGAGCTTAATTTCGGAATATGAGCTTACGGCTTAAATTTCTTTAAATAATTTTTATATATTGAATCTATTAATAATTAATGACACTTAATGTTTGAGTGAGAATTCTTTTAAATAAAATTATACACAACTACAACGTTATTTTTTTAATTTAGTAAGTAAAAATAAAACTTTTAAATTATAAGTAACCGATCGTGTAATTTATCCCTTTTTCTTTCTTTGCTCATTGCCAATACTTCACCTCTAACTTGGAAAGTATCTATCGTGGATCAAAAGCAAGTAGCTGACTTCACACAATTTTCACGGGTCATTATCCTCTTTTTAAAAAGATATTTTTGATAGGACTTGGGCACATGAAATCGAATAGTCAAAGGGTCACTTTGATACCATTTGTCATCGGGCTATTACCCTCTCCCTAAAAAATATACCTGATAGAATGTATAGCGTCACCGTATATATATTCTAAAACTTTCATTTTCCTTTTCGATATGATATTAGTGTTCCTTTTCTTTTTTTCAGCGTGACACACTGATACTACTTTGTTGAGATATTCATCATATTAATTTAAAAAATTAATACACAGTCCGTGATAGGACCTGGGCACATGAAACCGAATAGTCAAAAGGTCACTTTGATACCATTTGTCATCGGGCCATTACCCTCTCCCTAAAAAATATATCTGATAGGATGTATAGCGTTACCATATATATATTCTAAAACTTTCATTTTCCTTTCCGATGTGATATTAATGTTTATTTTCTTTTTTTCAGCGTGACACACTGATACTACTTTGTTGAGATATTCATCATATTAATTAAAAAAATTAATACACAGTCCGTACAAGTTAAAGTTTTTATGTGTATGTTAAGTTTAAAGGTTACGAGCTTAATTTCGGAATAAGAATTAATGGCTTAAATTTCATTAAATAATAGTGTATATATTGAATCTATTAATGATTAACGATACTTAATGTTTGTGTGAGAGTTCTTTTAAAATATAAATAACCGACCGTGTAATTTATCCCTTTTTTCCGCTGTTCATTGCCAATAACTTCACCTCTAACTTGGAAAGTAGTTATTCTGCTCTCGGAATTGGTCTCTAGTCATGGTTGTTTACTCTGTCTACCTTTTTCATGGATGCTCGGCGTGAAATCGGACAGTTAAAAGGTTACTCTGATATCACTTGTCACGAAGCTATTACCCTCTTCTTAAAAGACATGTCTAATAGGATGTGCAACGCCAACGTATATATATCACAAGACTTTTTTTTCTTTCTGACATGGAATTAGCGCTCATTTCCTCTTTTCAGCTTGACACACTGATGCTACTTTGTTAAGATATTGATCACCCTCCTCTCTCCCTTTGGCTCTTGCCTTCCACCAATAGACATGGAAGGTTTTACTTGGTCTCATAAGTGAATATGATGCCCCCTCACCTAAGACAAAAGTGCACGGTTGTACTGTAACAATAGGAATCTTGTGTTTCTGCCATTGTCACACAGGGTTTGTTCAATGAATACAGCTTTTAGTCCCTGTTTGATTTATGTTTTTTTAATTTAGTCCATGGAACTTTGTTTTGGTCTCTATTCATATATGAATTTTGTCATGTGCTACAATAAGAGTTGCCAAGTCATCAAAAGAACTACACATGGGTCAAAATTCAAAGACTGGAGTGAAAAAAAATGGGTAAACTACAAGATGGTCACTTTCATTTCAGTTTTGTTTACTTTTGATCATTGATTCTGAAAAAGTAACCTTTTGGTCACTATATCAATTTTTTACATTTTAGTCCTCTAACTTTCACTGTACCCTTGAAGTCTGCAATGTAATCAATCAAAGCCGAAGGCAAAAGCAAAATGGTGGCAAACTGGCAGGCAAGCAAACAAGTGGTAGGGTAAAACTGAGTACAAGCTAGAGGGGTCAGTTCATGGGAAAATTTGATATCAAAGATTTTATAATTTTTGTAATAATCTCAGTTCTAACTCATTTCGGTATTAACCCGTCTTACCTTAGAACTCAACAATTTATGTATTGATTTATGTTTATTTTATCAAATTCAAATATCGATTAATATAATAAATTATATTATATTTTCGTTATTTCTTAAGTATATTTTGTAATAAAAACATTGGCACAAACTTTGCATGAATTGAATGGAAAGAGAAGAAGGTAAGTTGCATGCAATGCTCTACTTTCTTTATAATAATAAAGTTTGAATTTTGTAGATTGATGATGATTTTTTTAAATATTTAATTAATTAAAATATAAAATATTATATTTTTAAATGCGTTGGAATGTATACTTTTTAAATTAATGCAATAGAAATTGTTTTCACTTTGCTAAAACTAAAATCATAATTTAATAATAGTGAAGAAATTCTTTTAGGAATTATTATTAAATATTGTTTAAATTTTAATTGGAATAAATAAATAAATATTATTATTAATGGGGTGAGTTAGTTGGGGCGGGCTGTTTGCATGAGAGAGATAAAAGATAGGAGACTATTTATAGGGTAAAATTTTGATAAAAAAATATTTTATATAAGTTTGTATATTATTGATTTTAAATTTTAAATTATTAATTTTTAAATTAAAAATATAATTATTAAATTTAAAATTATAACCTTTAAAATTAAAAGATTTGTATAAACTAAACTAATACAGTCTGCGTATCAATTTTTTATATATTATGAAAAATATTTTGGTATACAAGTTGTGTTAGAGTTTACGTATGGTATAGAATTTAAAGTTTATGATCAAAATTTAGAGTTTAAGATTTAAATTTTAAGGTGTTAGTATTAGCGATTTATATTTTAAATTTTATAATTTAAATATAAAAGGGTGTATAAAATTTACGCCACGTAAAACTTATAATTTTTATATATTTTTAATCAAAAGGAGGGTAAAGGGTTAACTTAAATTAATAATATGAAATAAAAAAGTCTTTTTAGGGGAAAAACGAGTTAATATTAATAATTCAGTTATTTTATCATCGAGCGATCTAAATAATTATATAAAACTAAATGTGTTTTATACTATATAAATAGATTTAAAAAAAATTATATTTTTTTATTATTGGATGAGAGTAAATGAAATAAATATTAAGAGATGAAGAGATTAGAGGCGGGCATGGGATGGTTTCGGAATAGACGTGATTAGAATTAGAGCGATGTTAAAATAGATAGATTTATATAAATTTTTATTAATTTTATAATATTTAATATAATTATATAAATATTATAATTTATATATTTTTTATAAATATGATAAAAATTAAATTAGAATAAAAAATTTGTATAGTTACTTAAAATAAAATATACACAATTTTTTATTAAATTAATAAAAAAATTATATAATTACATAAATTATACAATTTTATCAAATTTATATAAATTTTTGTAAGTCTCATTTTAATCTCATTATAATGAGATTATATCATGGGTCCAGCTCGTCACATTATTCGTGGTGTCTAACTAATAAAAAATTCTAATTCTATCATTAATCACTTATGTTATTAATTTAACTTTCAGAAAATATAATTTTTATATTACCTGAAAAAATGAGTGGAGATTTATTGGTCGGAAAAAAAATGACTTGAAAGATAGTGATGAGGTGGGTGGTTATGATTGGATGAGACCATGATTGACGTGGTAAGTCAGGCCCATGGTATAATTTTTTCATTATAAACTATAAACAACGGTAAGCAAAATTCGACTTGATTAGAAAAAATCAAATAACTTGACTTGAGGTAAAAAAAATACTCGAGTCATTTTGACTCTACTCAAAATTTTCTAAAGTCAAGTCGACTTCAAAAAATTTAAATAAAATTTAGTTATAAAATGAAAATTCGAATAACTAGAATAACTCAAAATATTTAATAATTAGAAGATTTATTTTTATATTCAAGACGAGTGCGTAAATTTTTATGATATATAAAATATTATCACATATATATATATATTTATATTATTTAACTAGATATAATCGTTTAAATTAGAATCAAATTGTAATATAATATTATAAATAATTATAACTAAATTTTTATAAGAACCTGAAAATTTTACTAAATTCGAATTTGTTAAATTCAATCAGAATAAAAAAATTAAATAAAATTTGAGTTATAAAATATAATTTATTAACTCAAATAATTTAAAATTTTTATTCAGCTCACTTAGATGATTTCTTTCAGCACTATATATTCAGAAAATCGCGTGAACCATCGCATCCCGCAAACCTGGTTGGCTCACAGTCAGGCAGTCGAGCACGCAGGAAACAATAGAAGCCATCTCTTTCTTCCTTTCACTTTCATGGATTCATGCATATAAACACACACCATCTTCAACCAAAATCCTTCCATTTCGGTCTAATTTTTCGTGCAAAAAAACATTTATTGATTTTGTTCTGTTGCTGTCTAAACAAAGAATGAAGGTGTACGAGGAGACTGCTTGCTTTGATCCCCACTCCATCACTGATGATCAGGACCTGATGGGTTTGCCGGGGGGAACCACCAACTGCCACGACCGCTTGGAAGACAGCCTCAATCTATCTTCTTACAAACACCAACACCAGGATGTCTCCGCCGCTGACGCCGTGGATATGGAAACCCAACAACAACAACAACACTATCTGCTTGGTAATACTACAACCACGAACGCCAACGCCAACGTCAATGCCCATTTGATTCCCTATATAACCCAGGAGCTTTCTTATGAACAGTCCAATTGGGAAACTTTCAACATGGTCCCATCTTCTTCTTCCCATGAAGCTGCCGCCGCAGCCACAGCCACAGCCGTTGCTAGTGGTGGCGGTGGTTATACTCCTACACCTGATCTTCTCAGCCTTTTCCATTTACCCACATGTTCTTTCCTCCCTAATTCATCCATCTCCTTTGAAACAACACCTGGCTCCCCTTCTATTGTATTCGACCCGCTTTTCCATCTCAACCTGCCCCCTCAGCCGCCTGTTTTCAGGGAGTTGCTGCAATCCCTGCCGCATGGCTACACCGTGCCGGCCGACGATAAAGATGGTGCCGGGGTTGGGGGTCTTTATCACGATGGGGACAATGGCATAATTGAGTTTACTAGGGGCATCTCTATGGCTGGTCGTACCAAAGACACAGATAAAGCTGGCAAAACAACCAAACACTTTGCAACCGAAAGAGAAAGGAGAGTCCACCTAAATGACAAGTACCAGGCTTTGAAGACAATGGTCCCTAGCCCCACCAAGGTAACCTAACCAAAAAGGCAACAACCACTCTATCCTTAAAAAAAAACTTGTTTCTTTTATGACTAAAAAAGTTTGAATCTTTTGGTGTTTGTTATTGTGTTTCATTGGCTATACAAAAACCAAGATTGATAGAGCATCCATAGTTGAAGGTGCCATAAACTATATCAAAGAACTTCTTAGAACAGTTCGTGAGCTTAAAATACTTGTGGACAAGAAACGATGTGGCCAAGATAGGAGCAAGAGGCTTAAGACTGAAGATGCTGCTAGTGCCGCTGATACAGGGGATGTTGATTGCAAACCTCTAGGTGATCCAGACCAATGCTACAATACTTCCTTGAGGAGTTCTTGGCTTCAAAGGAAGTCTAAGGATTCTGAGGTCGATGTACGCATTATCGACGACGAAGTTACCATCAAACTTGTTCAGAGGAAGAAGATTAATTGCTTACTTTTCGTGTCCAGACTCCTTGATGAACTTCAATTGGATCTCCACCATGTTGCTGGTGGAAACATTGGTGACTATTACAGTTTTCTCTTCAACACCAAGGTAAAATCTTTCCCTTATAAACACATATATTTCCCCCCAGCATAGGCACATGTTCGACGGTGTTCAGGATGTTTTGCAGATAAATGAAGGCTCGTCTGTTTATGCTAGTGCCATAGCTAACAAGCTCATCGATGTCGTGGATAGACAGTATGCAGCTGTGCCACCAACCAGTAGCAGTTCCCTCTAGTTTGCTAGAAATGGAAAGGGTTCATCTTTTATGTTTCTGTTTCAATGGAAAATGAGTAGCTTAAGTTGGTGAGTTTAACAAGCATTACTTTGAATAGTACTGTAATCAAGGATTCTTCCATGCCACTTTTATTTCCGAAGTACTGATATTGATGAAATAGATATGGCTTTTACGCCTAACAGTTTAACTGTTCATTACTGCTTATTTGGAAAATTTGGTGCGCCAAGCCTCCAACATATAGATTAAGAGAAAGGAACAAAAATAAACTGAAACTGTGATCCTCCATTGATTTTCCTGGTGATAGATACCCACAGTTTTGGTACTAAAACTGACAGGCTCAGATTTTGAATTGCTTTGAAATGCCAAGGAAACAGTCAATTCCTTCG
Organism: Abelmoschus esculentus; assembly: GCA_035048815.1. Taxonomy (NCBI): domain Eukaryota; kingdom Viridiplantae; phylum Streptophyta; class Magnoliopsida; order Malvales; family Malvaceae; genus Abelmoschus; species Abelmoschus esculentus. The sequence continues at coordinate 17,107,277 of JAUCBN010000033.1, forward strand.
CTTTCACTGATGAAGTGGGTGTTCAGAAATGATGGGACCATACTTTTTTATCTGCAGTCTCTGAATTAAATTGATGTTCACTTTGCTTGCATAATTTGACAACAATGAAAATATCCGTAAGGGTTGTTGTAACTTGTGTTCAAGCATCTTGTGTTACCAGAAATGGCTACTTCTCCAGTGATTTTCAAATTAGTTCACATGATCTGAATCTAGAAACACTGATATTTGAACTGAATCAAACTTTTTCGAAACGAAATTAGAAAAGACATTGGCAATGGCAGTTCAGTATCACTCATATATGAACTGGATTCATTCATTCAATTGTTTAAGCACAATGTAGCATCTAGTGTTCAACACCAACACAACAATCAGAATGGAAGAATCAATCATCTAAAGGAGCTTTCTTGCACCCAACTACGCAACGAACACTCAGAGTTCAAGCTAAGATCCTTTATGGTTCGCTTGGATTTAACAGGAACCAGCATGCCCTTTAGGCTAGGGGATCTCTGCTGATAAGCACTAGTCCTTGTACTTGAAGATACAAGGCATAGTTTGTTCTTATATGGTGAGTAGCTTTCAGACTGCGTATCGGAACTCCCAGGCCTTAGCTTCGGTGAACTTGTCGATCTTGCCTTGGCCTTTGCAGATTGTGTAGAGGCCATGTATGTTGGAACTACAGGAGAGGTTGAAAAACAATTGTCTTCTCCCAAAGAAGACTGCTTGTGAAATGATGTTAGCGGAAACGGTACTATCGGGGAATCCGGTCCTTCCAAATTATAATGATATTGTGTTGGGAAAGTCTTCAGCCTTAGTTGTGTAGCTCTGTTTTCTTCCATAGTCTGCTTGCGGTTCGAAGTCCAAATCGAGTCCAAATCTTCGAGTTCTTTACTTTTACCGACTTGAGTATCCACCCATTCATCTAACCAGTACTTTAACCTTTCATTACTGTTGTTTTGCTCTGATTCTGCTGACTTCTGCAATTTCTCTACAAACTCCTTAGAACAATGCACTAGGAAAATAAAGAATCAAAGACAGATATTTGAAGCCAAAGGGGGTTTATGGTTTACCCGATGAACATTCGAGTATTCTTTTATCCGTTCTCGTTTGATTGCAGCTTCTTTCTTGCTTAAAACCTTTGCATCTGCCTCTTCCTTTGTCAAAATGCTATCATCCCATCTTCTTTGACTGTTTATATCCACCTGCAAATGCAATTTTACTTGAACATTTCATCAATAAACAAAACTGAATGGTCTCTTATTGAGACATAAGAGTTTAGCAAATACCTTAATAATCTTGTCTTCTAATGTCACCAACTGTTTGGTCTCATCATATTGCCAAGTGCCTTCTGCCATTCGGAATCGTTTTTCACAAATCCGGGACTGAATGTTCACTATCGATTGTAAGCATTTGAGAGTAGTCATCGCTTGTCGTCTCACAGCCATTCCACGGATGATTGCTTGAAGCTTCACTATCCCCTTCAGAGCCTGCAAAGCTTTCCTTGCAAGGCAGCCCCTAAAGGCTGCCTGGATTGTTGTGGCTGCAACATCTTGGACATTCCTCTTATAGTCATTAGATGAATCCAAATTAGGACGAACGTTCTCGGTTTGTTCATCACATATATGCTCAGATCGAAGGGTAGCGGCTGAAACCACTTCTTCAATGGCCGGAGTATGCTCATTCTCTGCCGTGTCGCCTGGTGGTGCTGTCAACCTTTTGGTCCTTAACCTTCCAAACATCCATTCCCTTTTCTTCTCCTTCTAAGAAACAGATGACATAAGGGATAATTTAATATACAAAAAAAAAATGGAAAACATCAGTAAATAGCAAAACAATTACCTTTTCTGTTCTTGCAATAGTCTCAAACAGGAAGAACCTCTTCACTAAACTAAACCAGCTCTTCTTCTTAGCCATTTCAGATCTTTGATTTCAGCTTTGATATCTAAGATCAACAGCCATTGTTTATTCTTATACCAAACACCAAGAAAAGTTGGACTGATTCATAGATTTCATGAGCTAAAACTGAAGAAACCATTGAAATCCAGCCATGAACAAATAGAGATCTGTGCAATGATTCATGGGTTTCTATCTTTTTCATGATATGTTTCCATCTGTTCAAAGCTGTGGGCCTTCCTGGTTAACCATTGTATGACTATATATAAATAAAGGCTGAGGTATACAGTGATTCATGGAGGGAAAGCTCTTGAATGAATTATGAGAAAGTGTGATTGTGCTTCATGGGGCCTCTCAATCCTTTTCCAACTCCCTGCTTTTTCTCATGTCCTAACAGACATTTGAACATGTCTGTTGGGAGTGAAATGACTTAGTTCCCCTTCACTTAATCCACTTTCTTAAGACACACAGGATCTTACATAACATGTTATTCAAATTCGAATGTAAATTAGAGTAGTGTAAGTGTCGAATTCGAATATTTAAAATAAATTAAAAATTGGAACCATATGACATATAAAGTGGCATTATTGATGGAAGTGGGGGAGTGGGGACTACTGATTGTTGGGATGAGAGGATATTAGAAGAAAACAAAGCACCCTTGTGTTGCGGAAGGGCCCAAGTGTTCAAATGATGAACTTTGAAGAATCCCCATCTTTTATAATAGGGTGAAATATCTGTCAAGTCCCTCAATTATGAGGACTTATCAATTTAACCATTTTATTAAACATTAAATGTTAACTCTGTAAAAGTAGTCTTATTTGATTCTTTTTACTAGTACAGAGACTAAATAGATTCTTTTAATAATAGAGGGACTAATTTGAACCAGTCTCTATAATAGAGAGATTAAATTTATCTATTTAATAGTGACTAAATTGATACAATCCCTATAGCAGAGGGACTTGGTAGGTACTTTGACCCTTACAATATAATAGTCTCTCAGTCGGTCAGTCTCATACTTTACCTTCTTTTATCAAATTAATAATTGACTATTATAGTGAGTGGAAAATGCAGATCTAAAATTTGTCAAAGAACATGGCATTCACATGGTGTTTTGAGATTACATACAGTTCTGCATTATTGTCATCATCACTATCCTCTAATCTAAGTAGTTTAGCATAGTCTATGTTGTTCCGACAATTCATTATTTTAACACCGGCACGAGCCGGTGTTAAAGCTTGAAGATCAAGGCTCAGTATGGTAACTTTTGAGAGCCGTTTATGTTGTAAGTTAGAAGCTAGTCAATGTTGCAGAAAAAAGGATAGAAAGTGGTAACCTCAGCAGCACATGTTCTGTTCAGGCTTTACTTGATTAGTGGTTGACCCAAAACAGGCACTTAACTAGGCTACAACATCTAGTTGTCTGCATGGAGTAAGTCATATCTCAGTTTTTTTCTGCAACAGGACAATGAAGTTGAAAACTACAAGCTTGTAACTTTATCTTTGATTGAACTGCACATGTTGGTGTGGTAATAGTATGATTTACAAGAACCAACACAAATGAAACAGTTAGTCTTCCATCTGAATCCTGCAATTCGGCTGATGGACGGTATACGAAGTGCTCGATTGATTCTTTTAATCATGTTGCATGCATGGTAGACATGGTTAGGTCTTTCACAGAGTCATTTTTCATCTCTCTGTTCACCACATTTGCTTCCACAATCATTCTTCCAGTGGAAAATGCAGGCACTGAAATAACATCCGACATCGTCACATAAACTCGGGTCCATTAGTTCTAGTGTTGCTCCATGTTTCCATAACTTCCATGCCTGCAAACAACAACCATTTACAGTTTAAATCAACCTAAGCTAACTATTGGAAGACTATGATATGAACTTACATATCATATTGAGGTTAATTGGGCAATCAAACTTGAAATGACTGTTTTACTTCCGACCACTGACAACTTCTAACACCATAACTCCAAAACCATAAACATCAGATTTTTCGGAAAATATGTCATCCATTGCATATTCTGGAGACATCTAGCATTGTCCTATGGGAGGTGTGACGACTGAATCACGATCATAACAGTATGTGCTTGCTTACTATGTGCTGACAATCCGGTTCATATTTGATCCAGCTTCATTTGCTTTGTAAATCCTGGCCATGCAGAAATCTGATATCTCGGGATTCATGTTTTCGTCAAGCAATATGTTACTCAACTTCAAATCCCTGTGAATAATTCTTAGTCGAGAGTATTTATGAAGATAAAGTAACCCCTGAGCTACCCTTCAATGATACTAGATTGCTTATCCCAATTTAATAGCTTCCCTTTTAAATCATCTGTCGGAAGAGAAGCACAGGTTAAAACACATGGCATAGAAACCGGCATCGGCTGTCTGAGAAATGATTAAAGAGTTGCTAACCAAAGATGGAGTCCAAGCTTTTATTAGGCAAGTACTCATAGACAAGCATTTTCTAACACAGAAGCCTAAGATCCTCTTGATAATCTCTTTATTGCAATTTCCAGTCCATCACCCAATGTTCCCTGATGATTAACAAGTTCGAATGCTAGAGACGAATCGACGAATTAAGTGTCAATAACTCACTGATGGGAATTGGAACACCTTGAAAACGGGTCTGAAGCCACCTTTTCCGAGCAAATTCTACGGTGAGAAGCCATTTGTAGCAGACATAATCAATTGTGCTGTTTTTATGTTTGTGACCATTGTTTCCGGTTCGAAGCTCCTTTATGTCACTTGCATGTCTGAAGTCATTAAGCCAAGTTGTCAACCCTGCCATCAATGTACAAAAGTCTTTTTAGCATCCTACAGAATCAAAAGATGTGCGGTATTAAACTTACTCGAATGGTTGCGAATTATAACTTAAAATGAAGTTCCATCCAAGCCAGCTTCTTCGTAAGGCCTCGAAAGAAACTGAAAACCGAGGTCCATCATCGCGTTGACGCCCAAACAGCTGCAATCTTTCCAGCATATGTCCTTACAGTCGTTCAGAAGCTGCAATCGTGTAATAAGATCCTGCTCATCTAGACTAGAAACATAAGTAAAATTGCACATCTTGTTTGGATTCAAGGACAGAATGTCTCCAGCAGACCATAAAACCCTTTAAGGTGAACAACTAATAAGTTTCCTACAGGATCCCATTCCAGGCTAAAAGATCCGGACGCCGGGATCGAGTCAGTCAACCGAGATGTAAGTGACAACCTTCTCCCATGGATGACACCCAATTTCATCCCAGGCAAGAAAGTGTCAGTTGGATAATCAAAGCTTTTCCACAATACTACGTTTTCACCGGTTTCCTCATTTGTACCTTGCACAACAAGTTTGCCCGAATCTTGTAAAACAACTCTCGTACTGTAAATGTTGATGGCGATATAGGTAGACTGAAGTGAGAAAAGTTGGATGGTATCCCCACCATTGTCTATGAAGAGAGCTCCGGAGTTGTCCACGAGCACGATGGGGTCGTCTCGGTTAGCCAACCAGACCCAATGGTACCATGTGTCTTGTTCAGTGCACCACATAGCCAAATAATATCCAGAGTTTCTGTCATCCCAAGTCCTACCATATTCTTGTTTCCGGAAGCCTAAGGAAACGTCTCCACCCGGAGATAACAGATAATCAGATGACTTGAAACTGAGCTTATCACCATGGTTAAACATGTTGGTTGCAGCTTCAGTTAACCAGAACATACCAAAATCAAGACCAGAACTCGGAAGCTGAACGCCTGAACATGTTTTGGTTAAGACAAGGAGAATGGAAGGGGAAGCAATGTAGTAGCACACGTTTTATACAAAAAGTTAAAAGGTTCATAGTTAAAAGGTTTGAAGAATAGAGTTTAAGTTTTAAGTAATATAATTAAATAATTAAATTTTAAGTTAAACATTAATCTTAACCGAAATTCTTTAAATTATAAAATTATTATGCTCGTAAAATCTTTTTATTTATATTTTCTAAAATAATTATCCACAAAAAGTAACTATATATATTATATATTTATTGTAATATAATTTTTTTTTCCTTTCTAGGATAAAAACCTAGAGTCCTAGTCCTTGGAAAACACCAACACCACAGCACCGCCACCATCTGCAATTACAACTTACTACAAGCACTCCCCTTTTCCCTCTGCCATTATTAAATAAATAAAAATAATTAAAAGAAAAGAAACTAACCCTAGAAATCCAAAAGGATTAAGTTTCCTCATTGGAGTTGGATTTCCAATCCGGTGGATGCCGAGTTTTGGTGAAATTGAAGAGAAAAGAGGGTTTCTCAAATAGATGCTGTCTCTGCATCTCCTATTTAAAGCTTCTCCCTTTTTCATGTCTTCTTCAATCGCACCCTCTTTATTATCTGCACATTCAGGCTTCTCCCAAGCCCTAAGCTTTCATCTTTGTTCTATACCTCTCGTTTACTCTCAAACTTTTCCTTTGTATAGAACATGACGGGTTCTAAGGTTCGTCTCCTTCACTTTCTTTTATATCTGGATTTTTGTTCAATGTACATCATAAAAGTATAACTTTCCTTGAATCCGGGTATGGGTTTACTTTTGTTTCCTTGTTAAGCACTTGAAAGTTTAGGGTTTCTTTTTTGGTTGGGTTTTTAGAGAATTAATGGGGTTTTTTAATTGTTTGATTGTTGGTAGCTGGGTGTACCTACATAACGAATATGGTTTTGTTGTGATTGGATTGTTTTGATGGATGACGAGGATGTTTTTGGTTTTCCTTTTTTTTAAGACAAGCTTTGATGTGTTTTAATTATGTTTGAATTATCAGTTGCCTAGGCCTCTAATCAGAACTGTTGCTCCATTGTTTTCCTTGGTTTGAACAGGTTTTTGTTTTTGGGTCCTTCACTGAAGATGAAACCAGGTCTTTGCTGTCTAAGCAGTCACCTGAAAAGTCTGAAAAGCCTGTGGAAAAGAAGGGATTGCAATTTGGTTCTTTTGATTTTGCAGCTGCAGGATCTTTTGGAAGTTCCAATGGTAATTTAAGCAACAAACCAAGTTCCATGAATGGACCAGTTGAAATTTCATCTTCAAGCTCTCTAATTAAGGATGTAAAAAGTAGAAAAACAACAAAACATTCCTCAAGTTCACTTCAAACTTCAAAGGAAACTGGAAATTCTAAGAGTGCCAGCAGTGGCTGTAGCCTCAATAATAGCATAAAACAGCCGACTGCAAAAGGCATTGATTTAACTTCACTGAAACTATCCCTAAATGAAGGTGGTCCCTTGAATGATTCTCATAGTTTGAAATTTCACGTCCTTGAGAGCGGACTTGTAGAGGGTGGAGATCAAAATGGGACAAATGATGTTTTATTAGGAACCTCTGTTCAAGGAGACATTGCAAAAGAAGCAAAGGATCCGATTAAAGTTGTTAAAAACTTATTGCCCCGAGGCTTGATTAACTCTGGAAATTTATGCTTTCTCAATGCCACTTTACAGGCTCTCCTATCATGTTCTCCTTTTCTTCAGCTCTTGCAGAATCTTAGGTTTCGTAATATACCCAAGGTGTGTTGTGCTTAAGTTGTTTCCTTTGAACTTATGTTCTCATAAACGATATCTCAAGTTGAGTAAATATGAACCAGTCAATAGATTTAACCAACCATTTCTTTTGTTTGGTTTTGATTTGATAGGTTGGCTATCCAACATTAACTTCTTTTGCTGAGTTTGTATCCTATTTTGATGTGCCGTCCGCTGATTCTAATTTGAAGATAAAAGATACAACAACCTTTGAGATTGGTAGACCTTTCAGACCCGTCATGTTTGAATCTGTCCTTAAAAGCTTTACTCCAGATGTGCCAAATAGCAGATCTGGTAGGCCAAGGTTTGTATCCTGTCTACATTAATATTATTGCTATATTTATAGTTTTCCATCCCCAAGTATCGGTTTTTACATAGACCCTTTCGCTTAAAATAACTAGACTTGATCAGTTAATAATTGTGGTAGTTTTAACAATTTAAAATATCATCCTCCTGGCCCTCTTAATTTCTTTCTAACCCTTTCTGAAATGCTTAAACTGGTTAAAGAAATTGCAGTTGATTTAAGTATTTCAATGTTTCTATATTCTTGAAATCATAATGATAAATATTTAACTATGTACCATATTTTTTGTTTATCATCCTTTTCAGGCAGGAAGATGCTCAGGAGTTTTTAAGTTTTGTCATGGATAAAATGCATGATGAATTGATTAAGCTTCAAGGGCAGTCTGGTAGGTCAAATGGGGTCAAGTCATCACTAGTTTCTTCTGTAGAAGATGACGAATGGGAGACTGTTGGACCAAAAAACAAATCTGCAGTCACAAGAACACAAAGCTTCCTTCCATTGGAGTTGAGTGATATTTTTGGAGGACAGTTGATAAGTGTGGTGAAGGCAATAGGTAAGGATATTTGCTTTGGCTGCAAAACATATTTGATTATATGAAAGTAATAGCCAATTCTCTTTTTCTTAACTTGCTTGTTGGTGCAGGAAACAAAGCTTCTGCTACTGTTCAGCCATTTCTATTGCTCCACCTTGATATCCATCATGAAGCTGTTCATACTATTGAGGATGCACTTCGTCTGTTCTCAGCATCAGAATATCTAGAGGATTACCGTGCTTCAACAGCCGGGAAGGTAGTTATTTCTTATAATTGTTTCTTTTGCCGCTGACTACTAAATCTCAGTGTTTGTTTTTGTTATACGTCTCATCCGTTCCTGTATGTCAAGATATTGTTTGTGATAAACTTGATTTTCTTGTGCCTTCATATCCATCAGGCCAGTGTTGTTGCTGCCAAAAAATCTATCAAGATACAGACACTTTCGAAGATATTGATTTTGCACCTGATGCGTTTTAGCTACGAAAACCGGGGGAGCACCAAGCTGCACAAGCCTGTACACTTCCCACTTGAGCTGTTATTAGGCCGGGAACTACTTGTTTCTACATCCACCGAGGTAACTGCAAAGCAACCATAGTCTTCTTTTACCAAACTATCTGCTACAAGCCTACAATGATGCATTCATGTTCTTTTTATACCTCCTAATTTGTCATATATTCATCGTTTACTTCTGTTCTTTATTATAGGGCCGAAAATATGAACTCGTTGCCACTATAACCCATCATGGAATCGATCCTTCCAAGGGACATTACACTGCCGATGCTCGTTATCCCAACGGCCAATGGGTGCGCTTCGACGATGCCTCTGTTACTGCCATTGGGACAAGGAAGGTCTTACATGATCAAGCATACCTTCTCTTCTACAAGCAAACATAGTATTCATGACTATCCAACCTCTTAATTTTAACAGTCCCTGAAATGGAGAATTTAACTGCAACTGATATATATCTCATCTTTGTACTGATAAACTGATCAAGTTGTTGAAATTTTTCTAGTGTTCTTAAGTAGTGTTGTTTTCTTATTATTGTATACTTACACTATTGTATTCTTGGGTATGCATGATATATTAAAAGGTTTGTTTTTGGAGATTACCCTTCATTAAATTTTCATTGTTTATGCTCTTTAGTGTTGTAATTGGAAGGAGTGCTGAAGGTCTTAGCATTTAGATAAAGCAAAATATAAAAATTATTGATTTAATTTTATTAATTTGAAGAGATATTAATTACTTGATAAATTAATAATTTATTAATTTACTAATTTATAGATGTTTTTTAATTCAATAAACTTATATTATTGATCTTAATATCACAATAAAATGGATGTTAAAATTTTATTCTTTATATATAAGGTTATATTTTGATATATAAATTATGTAATTTTTTTTATCAATAGTTCTAGATACATCAATAAATTATCAAAAAAAATATTAAATTAGATTAAATTGATATTTTTATTATCAGATATATACACTATAATAATTACTACATGAATAATAATTTACCGTAAAATAGATATGAACTATATCATAACACACGTAGTATTTTTTATTAAGATAAATGAAATAAACGTAACAAAACATATAAAATAAGAGAAATTTAAGGTTAGAACGATATTTAAATCGTGTAAAACAAAAGAATTTTTAGAATTGATAAAAAACAACATCAATCATCTTATTTGAATAGTTAAAGGAATGAGTTTACGAGTTCAAACACTAATATTTACTGTATAATGATTAAAGAATCAATATTTAATAATTAAAAATATATTTTAAAATAGATATTACTTGTCCTTACTATAATTAATTAAAAGAAAGAGAGAGAAATTAGTAGGATATGTTTTAAATATGAATCCTCTAAATTATCCTATGGGGATATGTGTTTTTTTTTGTATTATAATGTTGAAATATTAGTAGAAATAATAACAAAAATTTAAAAAATGGATAAGGACATTAATGGTAGGGAAATGGTGCAATGTATCAAGTGGGAAGAAATGAAGAAAATAGAGTAGGGAAACATGGACTTAATGCAATCACTCCAAAGCAAATAAACCTTATTTCGACCGATAACACCGGAAATAACCGATCTCGCTACCGGGTGAGGGAAGAAGAGCTCTACCAAGAGGTTCACTCTTTTCGCATGACTTTCTTTTCTCGACAATAACGAATAAAGTAGTCACAAAGGACTATAAGCCTTAGAACAAAGAGATCCATTCACGTCCTCCGCTAAGAATCTCTCAGATTCGGTTCTTGAATCTTCCCCGGCCGTAGCTTAGGATTAAGAGCGACATCCTCGATGTCAAACCCCTGTTGGTGTGCTTTAGGTCGAATTTTTTTATATAACTATTGATATTCAATATATTAATTAATTAATTTAGATTAAATATTATAAAAATTCATTAAAAGAATGATATTTTTTTAATTTATTTTTTTTATTAACAGTGTTATAATTCAGATCCTTTTAATATTTTATCTTAATCTTTTTAATACAAATTTTTAGCTTCGTTTCTGACTTTACTCGTAATTAATGACTAATGTGTTAAAAGAAACCCTCATGTTAATCCCAATCCAATTGCCAAATTTAGGTGTCGGAGGAAAATACATGCATTTCAAAAGCAACATTTTGATCTAGGAGTAATAAAATTCGACTCGATTTAAAAAAAAAATTGAATTTTTTGATATAATTTGACTTAAATAACTTAAAATTTTAGTAGTTAGTAGATCAATTTTTAAATTTGATTCGAGTCTTTTAATTTTGCCTATTTTTTAAGTATCACGTATGAAAGTATATCTTATATGTTATGGAATTTAATTTGAACAAACACTCTGAGTCTCTAACAACTCGAGTCGAAAATATTTTGAGATAATTGAATTATAGATAAAAGTTAATAATTTGATTAATTTAATTTTTTTAACTTGAGTCGATCGAATACTCACATGAGTGGTTAGAGGATGGGATGCCTCCAAGCCGGAAGTCCCAACTATTTTTATTTACCAATGGAGCCCCTCTTCAATGTCCATTTGGTCTTTTTTGTACAGGACAAAACTCTGTCTTCATCTGCCTAGGATCGGGGCCTCAGGCTGATTGCTAGATGTGACTTTTCAGAAACGTGACCCGCAGGCACCTGGAAAAGCCATTGAATATTAACTACAAGGCCTAATCGAGAAAAAAAATATTTTTCAAGGGATTTAAAAGGTAATTTTACCAAGTTTATGTCCACCCTGGCCGTTGCCCCCTGATTAATTAATTCAAGAAATGATGAAACGAGGGATTTGTGTTCTCAATTTTTTGTTTAATAATAAATTTAATCTTTATTATTTTAAATATTTATTAAAATAAATTTTATTTTTAAAATATAATAAATATTGCATAGATAATTTTTTCATCGAAATCATCAAAATTAAATGTACGACATAAACTATTTTAAATTAATAAAAATAAAATTTTAAAAACCGAAAGACAACCAAAAATTTGTCCCACTATATATTAAAAACTTATTCTTATATTAATATTTATAATTTTTATAATTAAAATTCAATTCAAAAGATATTTTAATCATTTAATTTGAGTTTAGGTATATTTTTGTTTTACAGCTTGATATTTTTAAATATCTTAAAAGAAAATTATGTCATTATTTAAAAGTAAAATATATCGGTTCGATCCGTATCGTATACTTAATTTTGGTGGGTGAATCTCTCAACACAGATTTCTTGCATACACGTCTCGAACCCGAAAAAATAAATAACTTTGATGATTCTATTTTTAATATAATCTTTGATCTTATAATACATATTTCTTTATCTTTATATCACATATTTATTTTTAATAAAAATAGAATGGTTATTATAAAAAATATTATACTTTTATTGGTGCATTAAATATATTATCCCTTACTATATCTATTTTAGCACTAAACTTAGTTTAGGCAAGTTAAGTGTGGTCATTGGTCAACAATGGTCGGCTTAATCACATTTACTGACTGATTACCTCTACTCGCAGAAAATTCAAAACTTAATAAATATATATTTATCAACACCATTGTCACATAGGGCATAGTCTAAATAAAAATAATTCGAGCAGTGTTTGAATAATAATAAATGTATTTTTAAATATATTTCTGTAAAAATTAAAAGAAATAATAAAATATTTAATAATATCTTATAAAATTAATTTTATGTTATTAGTGATAATTATTTTTTTATCATTTATATATATAATACTTTGATATATAAGTTATTGTAAACTTAATTTTAGAGTTTAGAAATTTATATCGTAATTTATGTTTTAAGTGTTTAGTTTATATGGTATAAAATCTAAGGTTTATAGTTAAAATTTAGAGTTTAGGGTGTTAGAATCCATGCTTTGAATAGGGTGATCCCTGCTCACCCTGAACTTTTTAAAGTTCACATATTTACTCTTAATTTTCTTAATTTTTATGATTTAGTCTTTAAGATTTTATAATATTTAAGCTTTGTGCCCACCTTGAAATTTTGAAATTTCATATGTGCCTACCCTCAAATAATTTTCTGGATCCGCCATTGAGTATTAGGGCTATGGATTTATATTTTATAGCTTAAATATGAATGGTTGTGTAATTTTTTATACATAGCTTGTGTATCAAAAATATATTCCTATATATGAATTATATTTTTTACAGAAGCCGTGTACAAAAATAACTCAACTCTTCTATAAAATTTAAAACCTAAATCTTAAACTCTAACACCCTAAAACTTAAAACATAACCCTAAATTATAACCTAATCATAAAAATAATTTTAACAAAATATTTAAATCTAAATCTCTTAAAATGAATATTATTTTTACGATAAACGACTCATCGAGCTTAAGTTTATAAAAAAATTATTAGATATATAATCATTAATAGCCCATCTAACGAGATAATATATAAGAAAATTGAGATATAATTTTTATTAAATAAAATTATAAATGGTACGGTATCATAATTCATTTAATAATTTTTTTGAGTTTATAGAACGAAGCCAAGTTGATGGCTTCCTTTCTTTATCCTATATAAACCCCATTCATCCCCACAAAAGATCCTCAACACTTCCCTCTGAGTTTTTTGATCCTCTCAAGAAATCTCTGTCCAGAACAGTCTTATCATTTTCCCTTTTCCTTCGTCTTCTACGTCAAGAACTGGCTAACACACAGGAAAAGGTTGCGGAGGAAATAGACAAGAACCGAGAGGTGGTTCTTGCTCTCTACGTGGCATTAAACACTAGAGACGTGGATGCCGTTCACAAAATCCTAGCCCCTGACCTCGAATGGTGGTTCCACGGCCCCCCAACTCACCAGTTTTTGATGCGCCTTCTCACCGGAGCTTCGTCCGACGACGAATATTTCCGGTTTGAGTTTGACCCTCTTTCGCTCACCACTTTCGGTTCCACCGTCATCGTCGAAGGCTGTGATCGCAGCCGTTCCAACTCCTGGGTTCACGCTTGGACCGTAACGGATGGGGTAATAATCACTCAAGTGAGGGAGTACATGAACACTTCTCTCACCGTTGCCCGACTCGGGAACCCGACCCAATCTCCACCGTCCGATTACAATCCATCGCAGCCGTCGTCGACGGTTGAGATTACCTCGTTGCATTGTCCTTCCGTCTGGGAGAGCAGCTTTTCCAACAGGGTTGGAAAGTCTGTGCCGGGTCTTGTTCTGGCAATTTAGTCATTTCACATACACTCTCTGGTCAGGTGCACTCGTGAGTAGGATAATATAGTATTAATAATAAATAAAAAAGAGGAGTGCTCTCGTGTCAGCTCCTTATTGGTCTCCTACTTACTTAAAATAGCATCGTTTGATTAAGACAAAAGAGATCAGAGATGTGAGTTCAGAGTTACCTTTAGATCTTGTTTGTTTCATTTGGTTTTTCTATTATGCAATGTCTGGTCATTGCCCAATTGATTCCAACTTTTAATATTACTTAAAAAATATAATATTATAACCAATAATTAATAGTTAAATTATTTAAGTTATTTTAATTTAAATTTGATTAATATAATTATTAATTAATAAAAATTAATTTTATTTTAAACATGAAAATTAAAATTAAAATTCTAAATTAAAGTTAATAATTTTCGATATTAACTAGAAATATTATATAATTTAACTAAACTTCTAAATTATATAAATCAAACATTAAAATACTCAAATTTAATTTACTATTTAAATAAAAAATTTTGGGCTGAATTTAACTTAGATATAGACCAAGCATGATTATCTTGGTTTAATAATACAAATATCTCTTTTATATCCTTATATCATCCTCACTTTAATTTAGAAATATTTATGTTGTATTTGTGTATTTTTGGTACGTGGGGTAAAATCCCCGGATTAGGGGTGTTAATAAATTTAACCGGCTCGCGAGTTATTCGGGTTTGGTTCGATCAAAGTTTGATTAAAATGCGATTTGAGTGAACTCGATTCGAACTCGTGTTCGACTCAAAACCTTAATGAACCGAACCGAGTCTATTCAAACTTGACTCGAAAAACTCGTAAACAGGCTTAGAATAATTATATTATATATATGTTGCATATACACTAAAAGTAATCTCTTTAGCAAAAAAAAAAACAATAAAATAAAATAAAATAGGATAAATCCACTAAAAATAAATTAACTAAAATAAATTACGTACTTTTTTTCCTTTATCAATATTGAATTTCATTTTCGGTGTTGATTATGAAAAGAGTTTCTAACGAGATCTTATCTTTTATAAAAAAATATAATAAAATTATCTATTTTGAGTCGAGCCGAGTCTGACGAACCCACACCAAACCCCATGAACTTCATGCCCGAGCCAAAGCCAATAATTACATATATATATATATATATATATTTTTGATAAATCAAAATTTTATTCATTTAAAATAATCATCAGACTTTTATTATTTATACAAACCAATCCAAAAAATATAAAATTAATTATATACTAGATTTCAATTAATGGCAAAATCTTTATCTACAATTGTTTAATTATAGTTAATATTATATTTAAAATATTTAATTATTTAAAATTATATTTAAGTTTTTGATTATAAATAAAATTATATTTAATTATTTAATTATTAAATATTAAATTTGGACTATACAATTATGAATAGAAATTTGGAATTAATTAATAATTTTCAAACTGTTTTCTACTCAAAATATTTATATTCAGCACATATTTAGAATTGTGTGCACAAATATGTACCTAAGTTCTATATGTAGAACATTAATAGAAATTTAAACATAAAATCTGGGATTAAATCTTCAAATAAATAACTTAAATAAAATATTTAATTATTACGTTTAATTTTTTAATTTAATTATATTATTTAATTTATTATCCGATTAATATGAAATGGGCCAAAAATATTTTATTTTTTAATCTAATTTTGTACCTTTACCATCTATCTCACTCGCTAGCGATGGCGTCACCCGCGACCATTCCGATGACAACCTCTCAATCTACGGCGGGTAATGGCGCCCAGTCGCAACCCCCGATAGCCACGCCCGCGTTTCGCGCGTTCATGTTGCGCCTTTCCTCCTCGATCCGTCAGGGTCTTTCCCAACGCCGTCCATGGTACGAACTCATCGATCGGTCCGCCATGGCCCGCCCCGATAATCTAACCGAAGCCTATTCCCGGATCCGCAAAAACCTCTCTTACTTCAAAGTCAATTATATAACACTACTCGCGGTGGTTCTTGCTTTCTCTATCCTATCACATCCCCTTTCTCTCATCGTCCTCCTTGGCCTCCTCGCCGCTTGGGTCTTCCTATACCTCTTCCGACCATCGGATCAGCCTGTTGTGATCTTGGGCCGTACGTTATCTGATCGCGAGACGCTTGGCACTTTGGTGGTGTTGACTGTTTTTGTCGTCTTCTTGACCAGCGTTGGATCGCTCTTGATCTCAGCGCTGTTGATCGGTGTCGCCGTCGTTTGCTTACACGGCGCTTTTAGGGTTCCAGAGGACTTGTTCTTGGACGATCAGGAGCCTGCGAGCTCCGGATTCCTCTCATTCCTGGGAGGCGCCGCCTCCTCTGCTGCCGCCCCTGCAGTTGCCTCACGCGTGTGAACAACAGGTCTTTCAAGCATGACATGCTTATGGTAAATCGAATAGGATTACTCTTTAGAATATACAATAGTTGCTCTATATGTCCTTTGTATGTAGATTTGAATATGAACTTTGATTAAGAGTTAGATCTTATGTTTGTTTTTTTTATTTGGATTCGGTATTAATTTCTTTCGGAATTTTGATTTTGATGAGATTAAATTTTGTTTTAAGCCCCTTTATAAAGTTGTATTTGCATTCCTTCTCTATTTATTGTCAAGTCTTTATGCTGCTGTTTTCAAGTCTGTGATAGGAATTTAGGAGGTTTTGGGTGGATTTCCAGTCAATGATTTTAGGTTTATGAAATACTAATTGTATGTAGAAGGTTATATTTTTGCTGTTACTTGTTAGTGAATACAGATGTTTATGTTGCTTTGGTCTTCATTTTTCTTGAAGTACATGTCATTGACTTCATCTGATGAAACCTGAGATAACCCTTTACTTATATGGAAAACTTTATAAAAAAATTGAACATACCCATGTAGGATGCATTCATACTCGACATCCATGCTCAAGTGTCAGTAACATAGGTCGGGATTCCGTATTGAGAGGAGGTCTAATTCGGTGCTTTTGTTTTTGTTTCATTTGGTTGAAATGAGTTGGGGTAAGGTTACAGCTTATTAGCTGGTTTATCCTGTACTGTAAGTCTGGTTTCTGCTTAAAGATTCAATTGTGCATCGACTATAGTTTACGAGATTGTTGGGCATTAGTAGCTTGGGTGGTCAACATCTTCAATGACCAGATGATTCTTCATGGATGGCTGCTGTAGTATATGCTATTTTGATTTAGGGGAATTGTCAACAAACTTGTTCTAGTAATTTTCTGTGGAATCGAAGTTAACATTATTCCATCTTTGTCTGAAAATGGTGTTTAAGTATCTGTTATCATGTAATACAACTAGTTCTGATTCAAAATTTCTGTTTATCAAATAGGATTGATAGTAACTGTCTGCTTACTGATGAGCTTAATGATTTTAACAAAACAACATCCACTTGTCATCCAACATGTTATATGGTCTTCTATACTGTAAATGCATGGAGTCTCATAGCTACTCAGGAAATTGTAATTGCTACTCTTGTCTGTGCTAAAATAATGAGATACCTTCAAAATGTAGTTGAAGGAGGTTTTTTATTTGTTTTATGTTCCAAGTCATTACATACATAATCAGTTTTGGGTGGCGGTTGTAGGGTCACACTATTAGACTCCAGTCATTGTTTTGCATGAGAAAGTGTAGAAGTCAGACTAGAAAAAAAATATACTAATTCTTATAAGGTCGTTCCTTGTTTTACTGGAACGGTAATACCGTGGCGTTTAAACATGGTTCTGCTGGCTATTGTCATTGCATTGGATACATCTGGCTTGTGGTACATCAAGCAAGAGTGATTTTTTAAACATGTAACATCCCAGTTGGTATGTTGCTCCTACTGTTCATGTTTGCTTATAATATCCAGGTAAGTTCCATGTTGACATATTCTGACAAAGACATAAGTGTATATTGTAGAGACATGGCGAAAACATTGAAGAGCTTGAGCAAAGTTTAACATACTGATGTTGTATGTTGGCTATATTGCTCCTAGCCTCCTACAGGATATGGATGTACGGATTGCCAAGAATCTTGTCTTGCCCTCATCCACATTCCCTGACAGGATGGTTGGGATTGCCAGGTTTGTGTTTGATAGATACCATGCATTGGTTCAAAATGCTGAGAATAGAATTTCCTATCTTTATTAGTTGTTGGACTGAATTCATCATGTTGAAATCTCAGTTCAAATCAAACCAAATTGAAAAAACTTGTTCTTGATGAACTGACTGGTTTGCCATGAATAAAAATCATAAATGTCTCACATGAAACCCATGATGTCAGGAAAATATAACACCATCCCTAAATTTATACCAATCAAGTCCAGACCTGTATCATTTGGGCTTTTATTGTGTTCTTTACTCTTATACGATGAATAACCCTAGGATTTCTAGCTACAATCGAGTCTGGTTCGATACTTGGCTTGAGCTCAACCTGATATCAATTTTTAAGTTTGAGTTTGAATTAAGGGTTATGATCCTTTTCTCGACCATACGAGTTTCAGATTTAAATCTCAAATAAACAAACATCTTCCAATGGATTTTACATTAAATACAGATCATCTCAAATAAATCATTAATTTATCAAAAAAATAATATTGATTTCAACACATTGACATACATTTCAATATGTGATCTTTAATATTTATTTATTAATTAATTTGTTTGAATTTGTATATTATTATTATTATTATTATTATTATTATTATTATTACTGAAACTACTTGAATTTTATTTCTTATTAACACTAATTAAGAAAATATATGATTCAAAACATAATATTAGTATGATTCAAGAAAATACATGATACCTGCTGAACCACAATACTATTATAATCGTCTGCGTGTGTCTCTTGGGTAGGGACCCATTTCAAAAAATATAGCCGTTGTAAGAGGTTCGCCCACTGCAATAAAAACACCCCACGAGCCAGTCAGAACGTATACTAAAAAAACATTGATAAACGGGCCGATTATATATGGCACCATGGCAGGAAGTTTTTGAATTTTTGAAAAAAGATATTAAATTTTTATATTTAATTATTTTCTTAATTAAATCCATTAATTAATATAGAGCTTACTTGATTCTCAGAGTTGAGAGAATTTTTATGCTCTTAAGCTATTATGTATCATTGAACTATTAAAATTTTAAATAATGTCGGATTTTTAATTATCGTGTTGTTGTGAGTGGAACAAACTAGGTTAAAATGATAATTTTATGTTCAGATCTTTGTATATTCGATTTAGATTAATGGATTAATATTCGAATACAGATGATTATTAAAAACATTTAGAAATGAGAAATCCCAAAGAACAAAAAACTAGCCGTTAGGCTTAGGAGCCTCTGCTCCCTTATTACATCTTCACCAGACATTTGTCTGTTTAGCATTTTTCTTTTTATTTTGTCCCAATACCAAAAGATTCCTTCTTTTAGAGATCTTCACGTGGTGTTTTCCCAGTAAAATCCCATATCTGCTAAACTCCATTAGATGATTTCCTACTACAAAACCCCTACAATTCACAACTTTAACCATTTCCCCTGTTTCATTCCTCCCATGCCTTCAAACTTCACTTAAACCAACTTCTTCCTCTGTTTTTATTAAGCTCTTTGCCACTCGTTTAATGGCAGTACAGAACCAAAAGGATAAACCAAAGGGTATTCCTCTATTTACCCACATTTTCTTTCTTCTT
Source organism: Abelmoschus esculentus (assembly GCA_035048815.1). Classification (NCBI taxonomy): domain Eukaryota; kingdom Viridiplantae; phylum Streptophyta; class Magnoliopsida; order Malvales; family Malvaceae; genus Abelmoschus; species Abelmoschus esculentus. The sequence continues at coordinate 17,126,929 of JAUCBN010000033.1, forward strand.
CACCTGCTGCTTGTTTGCTTCTTCGTTGAACCGGTTTCAAGTGATCAAGGTTGGGATGGTGTTATTGTCACAGCTGCTGATTTCCAAGCACTTCAAGCGTTTAAGCAAGAGCTGATTGATTCCAGAGGGTTCTTGAAAAGCTGGAACGATTCCGGCTATGGAGCTTGTTCCGGCGGTTGGGCTGGAATCAAGTGTGCAAGAGGTCAAGTCATTGTTATTCAACTTCCATGGAAAGGATTAGGTGGAAGAATCACCGAGAAAATCGGCAATCTTCAAGCTCTTCGTAAGCTTAGCCTCCACGATAATCTCATTGGAGGTTCGATCCCACGAGCATTAGGCATTCTTCCTGATCTTAGAGGTGTTCAGTTATTCAACAATAGGCTTTCGGGTTCGATCCCGGCTACATTAGGTTCATGCCCTTTGCTTCAAACTCTTGACCTTAGTAACAATTCACTCACCGGTGTAATCCCTGAGGGTCTTGCAAACTCTACTAAGCTTTATAGGCTCAACTTGAGCTTCAATTCTATTTCGGGATCGTTACCGGTTAGTTTCACCGGTTCTGGTTCTCTTATTTTCCTTGACCTTCAACACAACAACATTTCTGGTCCAATCCCAGATTCTTGGGGTCCCCCCAAGCTGTCCAGGCTTAGAAATTTAGACCTTTCTTACAATGCATTCAACGGAAGCTTGCCTGTTAGTCTCTTCAATCTTTCCTCTCTTGTTGTTTTAAACCTAGAAAGCAATGGCCTTGAAGACCAAATCCCAGATTCCATTCACAGTTTACATAACCTTTCAGTTCTTGTTCTGAAGAGAAATAGCTTGAGTGGTCCAATTCCAGCATCTGTTGGGAACATTTCCAGTTTGTCTCAGCTTGATTTGTCTGAGAATAAGTTCATTGGAGAAATCCCATTTTCTCTTGCAAATCTAAAAGGTCTTAGTTCTTTCAATGTCTCATATAATAACTTATCTGGTCCTGTTCCAGCTCCACTGTCCCAAAAGTTCAACTCAAGCTCTTTTGTTGGGAATATTGACTTATGTGGGTATAGTGGATCACCTCCATGCCCTTCTCCAACACCTTCACAAAATCTACCTTCTTCTCCCTCGGAGAAACCGAGGCATAAGAGTAAAAAACTGAGTACCAAAGATATAATCCTGATTGCTGCCGGTGCCCTTCTCATAGTTCTTCTTGTTCTTTGTTTGATTTTGCTGTGTTGTTTGATTAGAAGAAGGTCTGCATCGAAAGCAAAAGACGGTCAAACAACAACCCGAGCTGCTTCTGCTTCTGCTGCAGCTGCAACATATGAGAAGGGGACTCCACCTTCCGCTGGTGAAATCGAAGCAGGAGGAGAAACTGGTGGGAAACTAGTCCATTTTGATGGTCCCGTGGTGTTCGCTGCTGATGATCTTCTATGTGCCACTGCTGAGATTATGGGGAAAAGTACTTATGGGACTGTTTATAAGGCCACATTAGAGGATGGGAACCAGGTAGCAGTGAAGAGATTAAGAGAAAAGATTACCAAAGGCCAAAAGGAATTCGAAAGCGAGGTCAATGTGCTAGGCAGAATCCGGCACCCGAATCTTCTCGCATTGAGGGCTTATTACTTAGGACCTAAAGGAGAAAAGCTTCTTGTTTTCGATTACATGCCTAAAGGGAGTCTTGCGACATTCCTTCATGGTAAGTAAAATTCAAACTATTTTGACTAATTACAAGCTAATTATGTGTTCAGTGTTCTAACATGGATTCTTGTGGCAGCTCGAGGGCCTGAGACGCCGATTGATTGGCCCACAAGGATGAGAATAGCAAAGGGTGTTACAAAAGGACTGATGTACCTTCACACTCAAGAAAACATCATCCATGGGAACCTTACATCAAGCAATGTCTTACTTGATGAGGATACGAATGCTAAAATAGCAGATTTCAGACTTTCTCATCTGATGACGGCTGCCGCAAATGCAAATGTGATTGCGACCGCGGGAGCATTAGGTTACCGAGCACCAGAGCTTTCCAAGCTTAAGAAAGCCAACACAAAAACCGATGCATATAGCCTTGGAGTCATCATCTTAGAACTCCTAACAGGAAAATCCCCCGGAGAGGCAATGAATGGAGTGGATTTGCCACAATGGGTTGCCTCCATAGTCAAAGAAGAGTGGACGAACGAAGTGTTTGATCTCGAGTTAATGAGGGATGCATCCTCCATTGGCGATGAGTTACTTAACACTTTGAAACTGGGCTTACATTGTGTCGATCCATCGCCGTCAGCAAGACCTGAAGCTCAACAGATTCTCCAGCAGCTAGAAGAGATTAGACCAGACACACCTGCTAGTTCTGCACCTTCAGGTGAAGATGGAGCTGGAGTTCCTTCAACAAGCGAGTGACAAGGGTTTATCTAGGACTAGAGAGAGTATTTTGATTCTTTTATTGTTACAAGAAATCTTTAGCTCTTAATTTTGAATCCGAGTCTGTAAATATGAATTATGTTTGTTCCGGGATGTTTAGGGTCTTGATTTATTATCATTTAGTTTAGTTGGTTTCCTTCCATTCCCTGGAAAGACTAGGTGGTTTGAAGTTGTCTACAATTGATTCAGTAGAGAAAAGATTGTTTTTCAACCAATCTTTGGCCACTTTGAAAGCAAGTTTACATGCATGCAGACAATGTAGCAACAAACACTATTTCTTCTGTTATGAAAAGAATACAACTGTTGTAAGGAAACAAACAGAAGAATACAACTATTTTAATGTTTTTTGTAATGAAAAAATATAAGTATAGAAAGAAAACAATGAAACAGAAGGTGGAACTAGTTTCCCAAATGCAGGGGAAAATAACCATGAATTTGTATGCTGCTGTTAAAATCACAAACAAATAAAAATTTGCAGTTAACCTTTCTTGTTGAGATTATGATTTGAACTAATTATAGTGCTTTTTGGTGACGGGGATGATGAATTCTGTCTTAACATATAGGCAAATCTGGCGGCGGTGGTTGGATTGTCTGTAGTTCTCCAACTCCATTTTCTACGAGGAATGCCATCGCCAAACCCCAGTTGATATGCACATCCAGGTGACAGTGCATTAGTCACACTCCTGTTTTTACCAATAACAACTGAGTTTCAATGATCAAACACCAAATGAATGATTCCATTAAGAAGAAAAAGGACTGATTTTTAATGATGTTTTTACCTGGATTATCAGCTACGAATCTAATGACTGCCCATCCATTCACTGGTACTGCAACTGTGTTCCTCATAGACAAGATTGAATTTCGATGTATCGATTTTAGGATTGAAGTTCCCAAAACCTTCTGCTATAATATAGAAATCGTATCCATGAAGATGAATTGGGTGGTTCTCTGGTGTCACAATGCTTGTGTCTTGAATCACGATTTGTACCCTTGAACCATACTTCAATTTGTACAACTTGGTTCCCGGAACCGGTTGAAAGAGGGATCGGCTCACGTTACCGGTGTAATTGAATTTCAAAGGAGGGGTTCCGGGGAAATTTGTGGTGAAGACCCCTGGAATTCCTTGTTGGTGAGCTTGTAACAAAGAGAAGTTTCTTGGGAGCACGAATGAGACATTGTTCATGCTAGCTGTGAAACGTGTACCATTCGGTCCTTGGCAACGTCGTTTACGGAAATTCTGTAGGCAGTTGTTGAGTCCAAGACCGACTGTGAAGAAAAGGCTTTCGTCAACATCAGTTGGGACTTCGACCTTTTCTCGACTTCTAAAGCTTTTGCTGAAGGTTGTGACACTGTTGGTATCATTGTAGGCTGGTAAAGAAGGTATAATTGGAGTGGCTTCCCTGCATTTTTTAGTATTGCAGGAGGCAGATTTGTATTCAAGAATGGCAGTGGTGGTAGTGTTGTTGAATGGTGCATTTTGCGCACTTTGATAGGCTCGACCAGCCATGTAATATCGAGATGGTGGCTGATCACCTTGGATCAGAACATCTGTGGTTTGGCCAGGGCCTAATATGAGGACAGAAGTGGTGAAGGGTTTGGTATAGGAAGCATCAGCACCAACAACAGTGAGCTTATGGTTGGCTACTTTGAAAAAAAGCGGTTGGTCCAAGGCAGCGTTGATCAACCCTGAGCAGATTCGTCTCACCGGAATCAATGGGATCTATTGTAGTCTCTACAAAAGAAAAAAAAAGGAACTAGATTTTGAATTTCAGTTATCACGGTTAACACTCGGTTACCAAGGGAAGGAAACTACCTTCAGAGGAGCATTTATAGAGACCACCAGGTTGACCATTGATGGTATATGCAACAGAAACATTAGGAGCTGCCCCTGTTCTTGTTGCTTCCCTCACAACATCAACAGGGTTCACATCCCACCATTCACCTAATCATAATCATCAAAATAACATACCATTTCAGTTTGATCATCATAACTATACTCCTGTAAAAGGGAGTTGCAGATGTTAGATATATGTTACCAAGAAGGATCGGTGTTTCGCGTTTTGGCTTGGGGAAAGGGTAGGATTCACCGTCTCTGGGACGGATGATGAGAGCTCCATAAACAGTGGCTCTAAGCCATGAACTGTGAGCATGCCACCACAATGTTCCTTCTTGTCCTTGAACTGTAAACCTGTAAGTGTAACTTCCACCCGGTCTAATCGGACACTGAGTCACAAATTCTGGTCCATCTGCCCATCCAGTTCTCATTTGCCGAACACCATGCCTATATCTCAAAATGTTTAAATGACCATATGTTAAAGTACATGCATGAATGTGCAATTATAGAATTACCAGTGGATGGTGACATTATATCTGGCTTTATTAACAACAAGCACTTCGAGGCTATCGCCATTCTTGATCTCCAAGGTAGGTCCAGGAAACATGCCATTAACAGTAATAGTATTGTGAGTCTTGCAGAGCCTCTTCACTTTAGTTGCTTCAATCTGTTTCATTCAAATCACCAACATCAACTCTTTGCTTTATATCTAATCAAAACAAAATATGAAAGCAAAAGATCAAAGAAAGGAAAATAAGACATACGACAAATTTATGTCGATGAACTTCGGCATTTGCAGACATTGCTGAACAAATGACAATGAAAATGCCAAGGCAAATGAAGGAAAATGTCTTGAAAATCTCCATTTAATCAAAGCTCAGATGGCTACAAGCTTTGGCCTTGGTGATTTGAGTAGTGATATGAGAAATAGAGAAAAGGGTTTATATAGGAAAGAGATTTTAGTTGTTTAGAGGTTCGCAGATTAGGTCTTTGATTGGGACAAAATGGTGAGGTTTGCGGCCAAAAACTTATGTCACGGAACGTTCGTTGTGACTATGCGGGACCGAGCGGGATGCTTTCCGGTGATGCTTAAAGTTTGGGAGCGAGATAACAATAAGAGTGTAGTACGTACCGAGAAGTCGTCTCATCTGGGATGGGCGCGCTGATCGTGCACCACACTGGTCGGCAGCTGTCCCCGCTTCCCTGATGAGCCCATGGGAGGGTAAAACCAGTAAGTATCAGAGATCGTTAAGGATGATCCTCGGGTATGCGAGAGACCCGAGGTGCCGCACGGGTAGAAGTCCCTTCACGAAAACTCTGACCCCGTGACAAGTGGTATGAGAGCGAGACTGTGTGCTAGCTGTTGGGCTTGCCGAGCGCTCCATGTGCTGCGGAGAAAGTCATGTGAACGAGCACGTTAGCTCGCACCCTAAGAGAGGAGGGTGTTCGCAAGTGGGCTAGAGACGAGGACGGGTAGGCAAGAAGCGCAGCGAAAGTTCTCCGATTGGTCGAACTGCAATGGGACACCTCAGTAAAGTGGCGAGTGACCATGAGGTGGTTGCAAGGAGACTTGTGCCCGACATAGGAGGACGGCCCCAGTTGATGGGCATGTTTGGGAGAATTGCACACTAATTCCTGACACGTTTAAAGAGAAGGAAAGAGTTTCCTCCCCATGCACGAGGGCGTGGATGAATTGGGTGGAGGAGAATGTCACGGACCGTTCGTCGTGACTACGCGGGACCGAGCGGGATGCTTTCTGGTGGTGCTTAAAGCTTGGGAGCGGGATAGCAATAAGAGTGTAGTACGTGCCGAGAAATTGTCCCATCTGGGATGAGCGCGTTGATCGTGCACCATACTGGTCGGGAGCTGTCCCCGCTTCCTTGATGAGCCCATGGGAGGACAAAACCAGTAAGCATTAGAGATCGTTAAGGCTGATCCTCGGGTATGCGAGAGACCCGAAGTGCCGCACAAGTAGAAGTCCCTGTACAAAAACTCTGACCCCGTAATACTTGGTTGAAACCAGCAAGTAGTTGCTGCACCCTCTACCCTATTAAAAGTGAGTAATTTCTTCAATGCTTGCTTCACAAGTTCAATTTTTCTAGGTCAACAAATGGTCCTATTTATAACATTATTCCTTTATTTTAAAAAAAAAAATAAAATTAGTTAAATAATTATTTTATTCTTTAAAGTTCACTATGTCCTATTCTAAAATAGTGAAAATTAATATTAGTTTCTACTCGTCTCTTTCGATTTAGAAGTTAGAATTTAGGATTAATTTATATGATTTAAATTTTAGGGTTTAAGTTTAGGGTTTAGGTTAAGGATTTAATTTTTTAAATAAATATGCAAACTTATGTAAGATAAATTCTACGTAATATGTAAATAAAAAACCACTATTTTAAATGTAGCTTACGTGAATTCTATGTCATATCATTTATCACTCAAATTCAGTTAAAATAACTTGAATTTAGCTCAATACTTTCGAGTTAAATTATTCGAGTTTGAGTTAAATACTAATTAATAATAGCAATGTATATTTTTTGAATTGAAAGTGAAGAAAAGAAATATATTAGATAGAGACTATCGTATTGTAAAGGTTGAAGCAGTTCAGTCGGTAGATTAACAATCAAGAACATTGTGCGTCAAGATAGGTTACCAAACTTAATAACAATGTATATTTAAATAAAAAAATTATCAATCTAGTTAAGCTCGTGATTTACTCAAAATATACTAATATATAATTATCTTTAGATTATTTTTAAAAATAAATTAAAATTTTAAAAATCAAATTTGTTTTTTTTATATTAAAAAGTATGAATTTCTTGAAATGACAAACCCATTTAAAAACATTTTCCTAGTTTATCAAAGTCATCCCATGACCTTTGAGACACATCAGTTAGTTTAGGTGACAAGTCCAGTTTGATTAGGTGGAAAAATAAAGAGACATCGATTGAGTCTAACCACAGATTTCTTAACGACTTGTCTGGTGGAGACTTCGACCGGTCATATGTTTTTATATGCATGAGATCATATTTGTTCAACGAAAAATTAGTAGATTTGTTTTTATTATGTATCGTATTTTTATTCGAAATTGTATTATTCAAGAATTTAAAGAGTAATTTATTAGCGTATGAGATTCTCGAATAATACAATTTCGAATAAAATTTCGAATCATCTAAAAAAAATCGTGTCCACCAAATTATGCCTTCTTTACCTGCCTACAATGATACCAACACTGTCACAGCCTTCAGCAAAAGCTTTAGAAGTCGAGAAAAGGTCGAAGTCCCAACCGATATAGACAAAAGCCTGTTCTTCACAGTCAGTCTCCGACTCAACAACTGCCCACCAAATTTCCGCAAACATGTTGCTAAGGACCAAAGGTACACGATTCACAGCTAGCATGAACAATGTCTCGTTTGTGCTACCACGAAACTTCATTTGTTACAAGCTCACCAACAAGGAATTCCAGGGGTCTTCACCACAGATTTCCCAGGAACACCTCCATTGAAATTCGGTTACACCGGAAACTTGAGCCGATCACTCTTTCAACCGGTTCCGGGAACCAAGTTATACAAATTGAAGTATGATTCAAGGGTACAAATCGGGATTCAAGACACAAGCATTGTAACACCAGAAAATCGCCCAATTCATCTTCATTGATACGATTTCTTCATCATAGCAGAAGGTTTAGGGAACTTCAATCCTAATTCCTAAAACCGATACATCTAAATTCAATCTTGTCAATCCAAATATGAGGAACACAGTTGCAGTACCAGTGAATGGATGGGCAGTCATTAGATTCCTAGCTGATAATTCAGGTAAAAACATACTTAAAAACAACCCTTTTCCTTCTTAATTGAATCATTAATTTAGTGTTTGATCATTGAAACTCAGATGTTATAGGTAAAAACAGAAGTGTGGCTAATGCATTGTCACCTGGATGTGCATATCAATTTGGGTTTGGCAATGGCTTTCCTTGCTGAAAATGGAGTTGGAGAACTACAGACAATCCAACCACTGCCGCCAGATTTGCCTATATGTTAAGACAGAATTCATCATTACAATCACCAAAAAAGACTATAATTACTGCAAATCATAACCCCAACAAGAAGGGTTAATTGCAAAAATTTTACTTGTTTATGATTTTAACAGCACCATATGAATTCATGGTTATTTCCCTCTGCATTTGGGAAACTCTGTACTTGTATTCTTTCATTACTGAAAACTACTGAAAATTTTGATGCTTTTACTTGTATTCTATACAAATATTAGTGAAATTATCCAAAGGATATGGCTTTAATTAAAAAGATTTTATTTTATGATTTAGTCTATCTTAATTATTAATGTTTATCATTAAAATTAATTATGTTAATGAAGATGGGAAGTTAACATGCAGTTGGCATGCAATACTCCATCATTTGCAGTTGCATAACCCACAAGTCCCCCTGTAATTTGCTAATGGGTTGAAATTATTGACCAAGTCATCTCTTTTACAAGAATCAGGTGAAAAAATGCAAACCTTTTTGAAAAGGAAAAGGAAAAAAGGTAAAGATTTTCCCAGTAAATTCAGTTTAGGTCACTGCTGTTATAATTTTTCAGCAGAATCCAGCAGTTTTGGTGGTGGCCCCTAAATATTCTGCAGAAAAACTGAACTACCAATGATCATCCATCAATCACTGCCGTTCATTCACAAAACTGTCCTCCCCCCTTAATGCCCTTTTCTTGTTTCCTTATTTACCTAACTTACCATTCTTGCCTGCTACCAGCAGGGGCCACCTATTAACTTTTTGAGTCATGTAAATTGCCAACATAAAGTCATCAACACAGAACCCCAGACTCTCAGACATATATTTTATTTATAGAACTCTTCGCCCCACTGTCTCTGTCTATCTTTTCATCCTTCTCCTTTTTTTCTATCTTTTTTTCAGTGTTTTCATTCACTCCTCTCGTTTCTGTTCTTCCTTCTTTGTTTAATGGTTGCAATAATCTCTGGAATCTGATTTTGTTTAACACCCAGATTCAGTTTCAGGTAACTGTTACCTAAAGGTTCTCTTTTTTCTCCATTGATCATCATGTTTTCAGCTATTCAGTTCATTTTCTTTGTATGAGTAGTGTTCAAAGCAACAGTTTTGGAATTGAAATGTTAGTTGAACTTGAATTCAACTAGGCATGAAATGGAGGGTTATGTTTCTGTCAATTGTGTAATCCCTTTTTTATGGTAAAGTCTGATATTTCTTTTGCAGTTTTGTTCAACCCCCTTTCCTTCTCTGTGAAAATTGTGCAGATTTTACTTTATTGGGAGATTTATGATTGATCCTGCTATTTTTTTCCTGGTAGAGTAGAATAATTACTGTCTGCTGTTACTGGTTTTACTAGAATTTTCATGGCAGTCTTAGTCTTAGCCTTGGAAAAAGATGTTTGTTAGACAACTTATTCTGTCACTGTACTTTGTACCCTGTAACCATGAGTTTGATTTTGCTTGAATGAGCTTCAAAATGGCTGTTTTTAATCAAATTTTGCAGATATATGTGATTGTGATATATTCATTTTATTGCAGAACTGATAACACAATGAGGAAAAGGCATATCTATCACCCGGAGCATTCATTTGATGAATATCGTAAGAACTATTACCTACTAACAATCTACATTTTCGGTGTATTTCTTGTCTCCGTTCGAATCGGAACCCGACAGGTTTTGACAGAATGTGTGGTTTTTGAGTAGTTTGTCATGTATGTTAGATATATATTTGTGACACATTACTTGTAGGGAAGGGGAAAACCACTAACTTTTACCAAAAGATCAGATGAGGTCTGTATATGGAAAGACCATGTATTGAACTTTGTAAAGAGTCTTTAAGCGGAATCGTTTCTCGAATTAATTGAAAAAGATACTAGTTGCCAGATTGTTGTAGTAAATGATTATCTTCAAATGGTTAGTTTTCTTATTTTGTTTAGAAGTTCGATTCATCTTTTCTCTAACATGTTGCATAATGGTACGGTATTCTTCTCCACTTTTCTGCTTTTGTATTACCCTGTCGATTTTCTGTGTGACAGCGTTTGAGGTCTTCGTACGAGACTCGTGGAAAGCTGTGAAACTCATAAGAATTAAGAATGGATTCATGACTTTGCATATTATAGATGGTCAATACTTGATTGAGAAGAAACCATTTGCTGATTTGCGTGTTAGGTCTCGGAAGGCAACATTACCCGATTGCACTTGCTTTCTGAGGCCTGGTATTGATATATGTGTCCTCTCCCACCCCAACCAGACAGAGAGTCCAGACGACGAGACTCCAGAGCCTGTGAGCTATACTTTCTTGCTTTTTTAAACGTAGATGATTCCAGTTTTGATCTAATGATTTTCATTCTCTTTAGGTGTGGCTTGATGCTAAAATAAGTTCCATCGAGAGGAAACCTCACGACTCTGAATGCTCATGCCAGTTCTACATAAAATTGTATGCTACCCGCACTCCTCTAGGTTCTGAGAAAGGAGCTGTTCATACCAAGATTGAAGCAGTAGGAATTGATAAAATTCGTATCCTCCAAAAGCTCGAAAAGAATGCATGTCATAACCAGTACTATAGATGGAATGTCTCAGAGGACTGCTCGATACTGAAACGGTCTAAGATATTTTTGGGGAAATTCGCATCTGACATGTCATGGCTGCTTGTTACATCTGTTTTGAAACAGATAGCATTCGATGTCAGGTCCATGCAGAACAAGATTGTGTATCAAATTCTGGCTGAAGATGATGAGAGTCCCTCAAGACATAATAATTATCTCCAGGCAGTAAATATCAAATCAGAGAATGGCATTTCTGTTTCCAATGTGATCCAATTCGACCCCCTCGAAAATAATGAAGCTGATGCAGCCTTAAGTACCGATGAGACCAATCAATGGCCAGTTTATGATGCTATGAACTTGCGACGTTCTAAACGCAGGTTTGTACAACCCGAACGTTTCCTTGGTCATGACGGTCCTCCAGGGACAGAGACTACATTTTATCTAACAGCTGCACATAGAATAAACATATGGAGAGAAGAGGAAGTGGAACCTGAACCAGAAGCAGAACCAGAAGCAGATATGGATTTGCCGCTATCACGCTTGTTATGCATGAATGCAAGTCCTTCGGAAGAACTTGCCCTGTCTAAAACACAAGATGTCGTGCCCATATATGAGAATACACCAAAGGAGGTAAAATCAGATGTGACTACTTGTAAGAAATCAAGTGTGAAAAGTCCGAGGATATCATGTTCAACTAATCCAAGTAAACATCAGAATGATCTTGCTATTGTTCCAGTGGCTTCCGAAACTGATGCTCTAGCCACTGGAAACTTTCATGTCCAGAGAAGACCGACAAATTTATCGGACGAGATGGAAGAATTCTCTTTGTATTATTATAATATGAAACGCAGCCATGCGAACAAGGAGAAGAAAATTCCTGCTTTAGACTATATAGATTGTGGAAATGCCTGGAAGGGAAGACCTCAACCAACGAAAGCAAAGAGTAGAAGTCATCGATCTGCTCAAACACGAAGGGAAGATTTTGATGAACTGAAAACTTACCACAAGACAACTCTAAGTGCTGGTGCGTATAGTAAACTTATAAGTTCATATATGAAGAATATCGATTCTACATCCATCAAAGATGAATCACATGTTATCGATCGGTGGAATCAGTTTAAGGAAGCAACATCTGCAGAAATGAATAGGAAAACGGAACCAGAACATCCACCGGTTGAGGAGGAAGAAGAGATGTCGGAAACCGAAATGCTGTGGAGAGAAATGGAAATATGTATGGCATCAACTTACTTTGACGACGAGGTAGAGGTTTTCTGAAATTTCTTATGGATTAAATTCATGCTTATATCAAATGGGAAAAGTAGTGTCCCAGTTAAGTTTTTTCTTCTCTGTGGTTAATTCAATTGAATGATTCTCAGGTTAGAGTATCTGCCGAGTCTCTTTGGAAAGCTAGTGAAAATTGTCAGCATGACTTCAAGTTGGATGATGAAGTTGGGATTCTATGTCGTATCTGTGGCTTCGTTAGCACTGAAATAAAATATGTTTCTGCACCATTCGTAAGTCCGAAACTTAAGACTGCAAGCTGTTCCGGTTACAGCTTTTTTATGTTCCCTACTACTCCTTTATGTATTGATTTTTATTGCTCTACTAGATGTGTGTTAAAGTGTTATCCATTTTTCTAGCTGGAACGTAAAAGCTGGATAGCTGAGGATGGTAGAACGTGTTACGAAGGTGAGCCAGAGCATAACGCAGATGAAGAAGAGGACTTGAATCTTTTCTGCAATTACTCTTCTATAGAAAGGCCATTATCCGGCGAAAGTGAGAATGTATGGGCGCTGATCCCCGAACTTAGAAAGAAGTTACACTTCCACCAGCAAAGGGCCTTTGAATTCCTATGGCAGAATATAGCAGGTTCATTGATACCTCAACATATGGAACCATACTCTAAGAAAACAGGTGGTTGTGTAGTTTCTCATTCACCGGGATCCGGTAAGACTTTTCTCATTATTGCATTCCTCTCTAGCTACTTGAAGTTATTCCCGGGAAAGAGGCCGTTGGTACTTGCTCCGAAGACGACTCTGTATACTTGGTACAAGGAATTCATCAAGTGGGAAATCTCCGTACCCGTTCATTTAATTCATGGTCGTAAAAGTTATAGAGTCTTCAAGAAGAACTCGATGAAGTTTCACGGAGTACCGAGACCTAGTCAAGATGTTATGCATGTTTTGGATTGTCTTGACAAAATACAGAAGTGGCATGCTCAACCGAGTGTTCTTGTCATGGGCTACACTTCATTCTTGACGTTAATGCGAGAAGATGCAAAGTTCGAGCACAGAAAATTCATGGCTAAGGTGCTGCGTGAAAGTCCGGGGCTCCTAGTATTGGATGAAGGGCACAACCCGAGAAGTACTAAATCGAGGTTGAGAAAGGGTTTGATGAAAGTTGAGACGGATCTGAGGATATTGCTTTCAGGTACATTATTTCAGAACAACTTCTGTGAATATTTTAACACCCTGTGTGTCGCAAGGCCGAAATTCGTGCACGAAGTTTTGAGGCAATTAGACCCGAAATACAAGAAAAAGAAGAGGTTCAACAAAGCTCGCCATTTGTTAGAAAACCGAGCAAGAAAACTCTTCCTAGACAAAATCGCCAGGAAGATTGATGCTTGCATCGGAGACGAGAGGCTGCAAGGTCTTAACATATTGAGGAACATCACAAACGGATTCATTGATGTGTACGAAGGTGGGAATTTCGACTGCCTCCCCGGTCTACAAATTTACACCCTAATGATGAATTCAACGGACATACAACATGAGATTTTGGTAAAACTCCACAGAATAATGTCTACGTATACCGGCTATCCATTGGAATTGGAACTTCTGATAACCCTTGCATCGATACATCCTAGTTTGGTCCGGACTTCGAACTGCAGTGCTAAATTTTTCAGTCCAGAAGAGTTGATGCAGCTTGAGATGATCAAGTTCGATTTTAGAAAAGGTTCAAAGGTGATGTTTGTTTTGAACCTTGTTTACCGAATCATCAAGAACGAAAAGGTGCTCATCTTCTGCCACAATATCGCCCCCATTAATTTGCTCGCCAACATGTTTGAGAGAATCTTCCGATGGCAGAAGGGTAGAGAAATATTAGTCCTTACAGGAGACTTGGAGCTTTTCGAGCGAGGAAGAGTGATGGATAAGTTCGAGGAACCAGGCGGCGCATCAAGGGTACTAATCGCTTCCATTACCGCATGTGCCGAAGGCATTAGTTTGACAGCCGCGTCGCGAGTAATTTTATTGGATTCGGAATGGAATCCTTCCAAGACAAAGCAGGCTATTGCACGAGCTTTTCGACCTGGTCAGGAAAAGGTTGTTTATGTGTATCAGCTATTGGCAACAGGCACACTAGAAGAGGACAAGTACCGTCGAACCACATGGAAAGAATGGGTTTCGAGTATGATTTTCAGCGAAGCATTCGTGGAAGATCCATCGCAGTGGCAAGCAGAAAAGATCGAAGACGATGTATTGAGGGAGATAGTAGCAGAGGACAAAGTTAAATCATTTCACATGATAATGAAAAACGAAAAGGCCTCTACAGGTTGATGATCTGAGACTAGCTTCCCAGTTCCCACCACAGTAATAACTGTAAGAAACTGTCACTTCTATTACAGATTTATTTCTCCTTACTGTCATTAGGATCACAAAACCTCATCTGCAGCTTAATAATTTCTTCCTTTTTCCGTCTTTTCGCAATCATGGATAGGACCTCTAAGGATAAGGAACTCGAACCTCGATCGAGCCCCGACTCTTTAATAAGAGACCAACATGTATGTTCCCTCTTCAGCTTTCTTGCTTCTATCAATGTTTTCTGCATTGTACCATTACCATTGTGCTCTCTACAGGTAACAACTTTTAACTTGTAAACTGGCATGATCTGATATTTATGTTGCTTCATTATTCATGTCCGAGACATGAGTAAGGTATGAGATATGATCCTCCAAATACATGAAAAAAACTCGAACAGAAATTATTTCATTTAAGGATTATACAAGATGCTTACAAGTTTATCTCAAGCCATAAACATTCTGCAAGTAGTACTAAGACGGGTGATCTGTGATCTTTCGAGTCAAAACTCTTATGGTACAAGGATTTCACTACAATCATATAAGCACTAATGCATTATAATGATAAGGTACATATATATATATATACTGTACTTAATCAAATAGAAAGAGAGATATACTTGTTCAATGTCTCAAACTATGGGTGGGGATGGAGGTTTGGACCTTGGAACCAGGAACATTGCAACCTTTGCCTTCTCCCATAATTTAACTACCAAAACCATGGCCTCAATAATTAATAATTCTGTGGGTACAATTAATAATTCAGGTTTATTTAACAAGAAACTGGATTTCAATAGGGAAATGAACAAACCAAAGTTGTCCATTGATTATGTACTTTAGTAACTACCAAAATTCTCGGTTTATCACTTAACAGTACGATTCTCTCTTAATTTTATCAAAAAAAATTCGGTTTGTGGCTTTAAACTAGGAATGTCACAAGCCTTTTTCCCCTAAATTAATTTGGACGATCATTTAGTGGGTTCAGTTCTTATGTATCGATACTTGATTAAATCGGTAAAATTCAATTGGTAAATTATTAAAATTATTTTTTAATTGAATTAAAATAATCAAATTGATAATAATTTTGAATTTTGTTTATTAAAAGATTAAATATTTTATATTCAATTGGTTAATTAGTTAATTCAGTTTAATAACTACTTGTTCTTCCCAAAAATTAACTAGTAAACCATGATGTCTACCGTGAACAACTCATCCACTGAATTTTAAATGAAACTATTTTGATAAATAAATTAATTAATTTTAAAATTTGATAGTTTAGTTTAAGATTTATATTTTAGGGTCTACGTTTTAGAGATTAGAATTTAAGATTTGTTTATATTTATAATTCAATCTTTTTAAGGATAGAGTTTTAGATATTAGACGGCTTTTACCTTCTAAATACAAATGTCGAGATTCGGTCTCACATAAAAAAAGACAATGTGAGTATCGTTGATCATCCGTTAAATTAATAAATCTCAATATAGAATATTTTTTATACACACGATGTGTAAAAAAAACAAATATACATATTTACTCTTTAAAAATTAAAATCTAAATCTAAAACTCAACTCTAAACCTTAATTATAAACCTAAAAATTAAACACTTAATCCCTAAATTAAATCTTAAACTCTTAAAAAGCATAAAAACTTATATAATTCGATCGACATATATAAATTTTTTCTTCAAAATATCTCGTCTTAAATTACCGTATCTTTTATAACAAAAATACTCATAAAACAAAAACAATCCTACGGATTAAATGAACAATTATATTATATACATTATTCATGGGATCAACCACTAAAAAAACATCCATCTCATTATTTTTTCATGTCATATTTTTCTAAGTGAACTTTGACTCATATTTACTGTAATTCATTTTAAAAATATTTTTTTCAAGTGAAAGATTCATTTAAAAAGATATATGACATAGAAAATGACGAGATAAATGAATTTTAGTGATTGGTCCATAAACACGTAATAAGACTTACCCATGATATAATTTCTCGCATTAAACAGTTATGCAAAGATCAGAGGTTTCCTAGTGACCAATTGACAACCTTAAAAAAAACATTCCCACTTGAAAATTAAAAGAAGAAACAAACCATTACCTTTCTTTGTCTAATTTTCCTCTCACTTGGACCCTACCACATTCATTGCCTTAACAGATCCAACTTTATTTATATTTCCCTAAGGAGTCAACTTGGCTACTAGTAGTGAATTATTTGCAGGATCTAATAAATAATTTATTAATTCTACAAATAGTAATTCTTAGTCAATATTTTATTACATTTTTCTTATTGTATTAGGTTTAGGTATATGTTTTTTTATTACCTCTCATCTCTTTTGGAATATTCTCTTTTTAAAAATCCTTTAAAGATCTTGGTATAAGTTCTAAACTTTAATATAAATGGGAATTTCAATTTACATAAAAATGATATTTTGTTGTTGATTTTAAGGAAAAAGATAATTAATAGAATGACAATTTAGTTAAACTCCCATTTTTTGCAATTAATTTTTTTATATTTAATCTCTATAATTTTGGCTGACATGGTATTTGTGGATGCTTATAAGAAGGGACGAAATTACGGAATTATGAATAGATAATGAGACGAATAAAGTTATTTAAGTTTAAAATTAATAGGGATTTGATAAGTGTTTAATCTAAAATTTAATTTGATAAATATTTAAATTAGTAATTAGGAATAAAATGATTTTTCCCTTATAATTGAAGTAAAAAGTGATTAAAGATGGGATTAAACATTTCAAACTAGTTGGATCAAGTTGGTGGAAAATTGGAGAAAAAAAGGACAAAGAAAAAGGAAAAGATGAACCAAAGGGAATCATGTCACAAGTTGTAAGAGAGTAATTTAAAGGGTAGATATCTATTCCAGTTAAGTCGAGTTACAGTTTAATTCAATATTCATATACCAAACAAAGAAGAAAATTTTTAGAAACCCAACATTAAACATGGTTTGATTGATAGTACGAGATTTAATTCAATTAGTTCATATAATTATTTTTAAGTGACGAAATTTAATATTTTTAATTTTTAATTTCAAATCATAAGTATAATTCTCTCAAAAAAGTTTATATAAGATAAGGGATGAGGCTATTAAGAGGCGGGGAGGGATAATTGCCCCTGAAAATTTTTATTTTTTATTTTATTTTAATCCTTTTATATAGTTTGCTTTAAAAAATTGTTTATTTTTAATTTTCAACCGTTTTCAAATATTTATATTTTGTATTCGAACCTTAAATCCTGACTCTGTGTTTTTAATAAAACTCATTTGAATTAAAGTGTTAAAGTTAAAAGGAGAATAATATAACCAACTTGTTAAATTATTATCTATATTAAAGTTTTAATATTAAATATGAAGCAATTAGTAATTATTAAATTGTCATTTTTGGGGGGAGAAAATGTAACTAGTTTTGTAATTGGTGAGATTTAATTTTTGTAAAACCCCATCTTTATTATTCAATAATTTTAATTATATTTTCTTACAACAACTTGATTTTATTATATTTAAAAAATAATTACTTAATTTATATAAATAAAACAAAATATTTAGGAAATTATTATTATAAAAATCCAAACTTTAATACCTTGAATTGCGTATAAAACAAAAATAAAATAAAATCATTATTATTATAAAAATATATTTTTGAGTTAATAAAACCAAAAATAAAATTCATAAAATGCCTTATTTGAATCTCGATTTTTTGAAATGTTTAAGTGAAATTCGAATTATAATATTCATATAATATTAAAAAAAATTAAACGATCTCCTTTGAATTAAAATAGGGGAATTAGAATGTGATTAAAGTTAAAGATGGTAATAAAATAGAACCAACTTGATATGTGAACTTATTTTATAAGCAATGATCACCAAATATATAATTATATAAAAAAATTACCACATTATTTTTTTTATTAAGTTTTAATAGCAGATGGTAACAGTAAAATCAATCTCATAATTAAATGATCATATTTTGTGTCGGGTTCAAAAAATATCGAGGATAGATATATATAAAATTTTAAAATTACAAAATATTAAAAAATTAAAAAAATTAAAGACAAATGTATAAACTTTAAAAAGTTTAGAGTGAATCTGTATTCACCCTACATTATACATACACACGTCACTGATCATATTATCACAATTAAAAGTATAATGATCAAATTAAAAAATCTAATAAAAATATACATTATTATTATTAAAAAATTTAAATTCAAATTATTTATTTATGTGATATATTTTTCAAAACTTAAAAATAAATATATATTTATAATTGTGTAATTACACTAAAATATTAAAAAAATATGAATTTGGTGAAGCCTAACTGGCCAAGGAAATTGAATTTTCAAAATACTATAATTTTAGGGACAAATCCACCTTTTTGGCTAACTTAAGCTGACGTGGACATTGTTGGAATTGAAATTTTCTACCACAAGTGGAGTTGATATTTATCATAATAGCTTACTGTATTAATTTCAAAAATGAAATTAATATTTTTTTACGTTAAAAAACGCTGAGCAAGGAGTATAGAACCCTAACTTTTTTTTTTAACTGCTCTTTACTTTGATCAATCTCTTTAATCGGTAGTTGATAATTAATTTTAGTATTAATTATCGATCACCGAATCTATTATTTTTTTTGTTTTTTTTAGTTTTAATAAGAATCTTTGTTTTTATAGCATGTTCTTTCTGTCCTTATGACATGTTTTTTTTGTCTTTATAACATATTTTTGTTTATATTTTATGATTTGGTCCATCTGTCTTTGTAGCATGTTTTAGCATACCCTAGCGATCGATTGTTGTTCGCACAGAGATTCCATCGATGCTAGTTTCTGATTTATATTTATGTCGGTGGTCACTTGAAAAGTTTTATCCCCACTCAGATGAAGGTTGTTTGCAGATAAAATCAGTCCTGAGAACAATACATTTTACATGACATTTTGGATCGCTTACAACTTCTTTCTTCGTTATGTGTCTCATTTGGTCAAAGGCAAGAAAAATTAAAAAGTTTTTAAATTTTATAGGTATACTAATAAAAATTCAGTGACATTTGTCAAACAAAAAAAAACGTCGAGCAAGGAAACCCAATAGTACTCACAAAAATTATTTGCATAGTAAAGGTATTTATGGGTATAGATATTAAAAAATTATTATTTGTCACATTTTATTACATATGTGTATGAAAATATTTTATAAAAATAAATGTATTTAATAAATTAATATGGGTGCACGAGTTATCTAACCTCAGTAGTTAAAGGAATGTTGTTGTTCCTAAAAGTTACGGGTTCGAGTACCAATAATACCAGTGTAGTGATTAAGCGATTAATGTCCAATGTTTGAAAGTATTCACTAGAACAGATACTACTATAATCATTGTAGCTAATTAAAAAAAATTAACATAGGTAATAAAAATATTTAAAAGTTTAATAACTAATTTAAAAAAAAATCATAATCTGATAAAATATGACGCAATTAACTCTAAATTTATTGATACATGTGTGTTCAATCCTTAAATAGTATTTTTTTTTATTTGTTTTATTTAGAGATTTCATAAAGGTTAAAAAAATAAAATTATTTTTACAATGACGAAACTTGAAGTTATAAGAGTTTGGAGGGATCAACATAATATATATATTTTTAAAAAATAGAGATATAAACTAAAATTCTAAATTAATATTTACAATACATAATTTATTTTACTTGAATATAGTTTTCTTATCGAATAAAATAATTGAAGAATATTCATAATATTGAACGACAACCACCCAAAATTTTAATTAATTAAAAAAAGAAAGTAATTAAGAAAAGGTGTGGAATCTTATAGTTTGAATAAAAATAATTGAAAAATCTACCCAAACAAAGTCCAAAGAAGCTTCAACTTGTCCATCCACTTGCAGTGTCCGGCGTAAGCCTGTTTGGCTATTAAGAAAATATCCCTTTCTCTTTCTCTCTCTCCCCCAAGAAAATCCTTAAAACCCTCCCCGTTTCATCTTGTTGTATATATTCAAAACATGTTCTTCATTCCATTCCAACATTTTTCATCCTCAGATTAATTAACCCACCACGAAAATGCCTTCCTCTTTGCAGCTACACCGCACCACCGCCACCATCGGCAACTGCCACCACCAGATACGAACTCAACAAGACACCCTCACAAACTTCTTCCCTCTCCCCACCGGTGTCTCCGTACCCGACATGGTATCCGACTATCATATTCACAACTTGGGTCCTAACCAGTGTTGCTCCGGTGTGGTTCAGTCCATAAACGCCCCCGTGGAAACCGTCTGGTCGGTTGTCCGCCGTTTCGATAACCCCCAGGCTTACAAACACTTCCTCAAGAGTTGTCACGTCATCGTCGGCGACGGCAACGTAGGCAGCCTCCGTGAAGTCCACGTGATATCGGGTCTCCCCGCCGCCTTCAGCACCGAAAGACTCGAGATCCTCGACGACGAACATCACGTGCTTAGCTTTAGCGTCGTCGGCGGTGTTCATAGGTTGAACAATTACAGGTCTGTCACCACCCTCCACGCTTCCAACAAAGGTAACGAGACAGTTGTCGTTGAATCATTCGTCGTTGATATACCGCCTGGTAACACTAGAGAAGATACATGCAGTTTCGTTGATACTATTGTACGTTGCAATCTTCAGTCTTTGGCTAAAATGGCTGAAAATATTGCATCAAAAAAATCATCAATCTTCAGTCTTTAATTATTTTGTTTGTAATTTTCTCAAATTTTTTTATTCGATACCAAATCGATCGGTTAATGACAACGAATGAAATATCCATTAACAACTTTTATATCGAGATCTGAAATAATAGTATATGTCACACATATTTAAAATCAATACAATTGAAATTATCGGACCGATACCATAGTAGTATCAAGGATCTAATGTAATAAACATCAAATATCTTTTGTTGGTTAATAAAATTATTTTGTTTTTAACACTTAATCTGATATAATGTTTATATTATTCAGACTCTTTTTTAAGTAAAATTAATCAATTAATCAATTAGGTTAGGTGATATGTGTCTCGAACCTGATTTGACTGATCAAAGCAATAATTTTTTTCTTGTAATTTTCATGAATTAATATATATAAAATGAGCTAAAATAGAATATTAAAAATATTTAAATTTTAGTTTAAAATATAAAATTTAAGATATAAAAAATCTAAATTATTATTTGAATTTATAAAGTTTAAATTATTATTAAATTAGAAAATTTAATGAAAACACGATTTTTATTATCTTTTGTCTAATTTCG
The DNA here is from genome assembly GCA_035048815.1 of Abelmoschus esculentus. Lineage (NCBI taxonomy): Eukaryota > Viridiplantae > Streptophyta > Magnoliopsida > Malvales > Malvaceae > Abelmoschus > Abelmoschus esculentus. The sequence continues at coordinate 17,148,589 of JAUCBN010000033.1, forward strand.
TCTCGGACAAAAAATATATTTTATTTAATGATGATTATTGATAAGTCTTGATTATCCAAATTGTCCGAATAATGATCCACAAATCCTACTTAAAGTGATTCTTTTGTTCCGCTTTGAAACTCCCTGTTGTCCACTTGCTATATAATGTCATGCGATTTTCTCCTATTTGAAACAGCCTGGAATCTGGTAAGAAAATCAGTCGATGGCAGCCACCTACACGTGCTTCTTGTCTGCAACTTGATCAAGAAAAAAAATACATAAGATAGAGTATAAAAAATAATATAAATACGACATCAATACACAAATTTGTCATTTTTTATAAAAATATATATAATACTTGAAATATAATTGTTTTTTAACAAGAAATATAATTTTAAAATAAAAATATATATTTTTTATTGTGATATTATTTAAAAATTTTCCAATCGAATCGCAATAGAAATAAAAAGATGAGCGAAGAATAACATAGAAAGAAATGGAGTTGGGAGATGATTTGGAAAAAAATATATTACCAGACCGGCCGAGGAACCATCAGGGAAGACAATTGGCATTGAACCAAGCACTAAGTTCATAGGCAATTCCTGTGTCCTTGGAGCTTTGCAGGCAGCCTCTTTTGTGGGTTTAAATTCACTTATCTTAAAGCAAATTGATGGAGAAACTTAAGCAAATGAGTTTGTCTTACCTAATCACCCATTTCCTCCACTGAAATCCGACATGAACATGCTTCATATCTCACTAACTCATTGGATTCAAGCCTTAAATCTTATAGTGTTTCGAGTAAGTTGTCACGATTTAGCGACAGAGCTCGTCGACGCGCACAATGCTCTGCTCGGAGAGGTGTTGGTGTTCCTCCCATGAGTTGGGACAATGTGTTGGCGGACTTTGCACTGAACTACTCTCTAGGACAGATCAATATTTGTATTGAACTAGAGCTTGCAGTGGTACATTCCGGTCAGAACCTTGCTTGGAGCAACAGAAATGATTTTTCAGCGACCGAAGCTGTCTGACTTTGGGTGGCTCAGAAGAAGTATTACAGCTTGGAATCCGGTGTTTGCGCTCGAGGCCGGATATGCGGACGTTATACGCAGGTAATTTGGATTAATTCAACTCAAGTGGGATGTGCTAAAGTTAGATGCAGTAACAATAGTGGAACTTTAATTGCTTGTTACTATTACCCTGCTGGTAATGTTCCTGGAAAGCGTCCAATTGAAGGGATTGAATCCCTTGTTCGAACATCTCCGGTTTCTCCCGTGAGTCCGGTCACTTCGTCGCCTTTTACTCGGGTAATTTGGATCAATCCAACTTCCAAAATAAGTAAATCCATGGCAGGGCTAGTCATAGGATTGAGTGTAGGACTGACTTTGGGGCTAGCTCTACTGATCACTTGCCTCATTTCAAGACGAAAAAGGAAGAGAGCAAAGAATCCGATGATGATCGCCATGTTTTCGATATGTTGTTTAATGATGAATTCGGCAATGTGATCGGACCGAGGAAGTTTTCATTGAATGAATTGGCTCAAGCAACAAGTGACTTCAACATTGACAATAAGTTGGGCGAGGGAGGGTTTGGTTCTGTTTACAGAGGATTCCTGAGGGACTTGGATACATACATTGCTGTCAAAAGGGTCTCCAGGGTATCTAAACAAGGAATTAGGGAATACGCGTCGGAAGTGTGGATAATCAGCAGATTGAGGCATAAGAATTTGGTGAAACTAACCGGTTGGTGCCACGACCGGGGCGAACTCTTGCTCGTTTACGAGTTCATGCCGAATGGGAGCTTAGACACTCATCTTTTCAAAGGAAAAAGCTTATTAACATGGGAAACCAGATACAAAATCGTGCAAGACTTGGCATCAGCATTGCTCTACCTCCATGAAGAAGGAGATTACTGTGTGCTACATAGGGACATTAAAACCAACAACATCATGTTGGATTCGAGCTTCAATGCTAAACTCGGAGACTTCGGATTAGCTAGACTAGTTGATCATTCCCAAGGGCTAAAAACCACTCTTCTAGCAGGCACCGTGGGATACATCGCACCCGAGTGCTTGTCTTCCGGTAAGGCCAGCAAGGAATCCGATGTCTATAGTTTCGGAGTGGTGGCATTAGAGATTGCTTGCGGTAGAAGGTCAATTGAACCCAAATTTCAAGACTGTGAGGCTGTACTAGTTCCATGGGTGTGGGAATCATATGGAAACGGAAAGGTTCTCGATGTGTCGGACGAGAAAATGGGAATGGATTTCGACCCGAAACAGATGGAATGCTTGGTGATCGTCGGACTGTGGTGTTCCCATCCAAGTCCCGATCAAAGACCATCAATCCGGCGTCATTCAAGCTCTTCATTTCGAGACACCATTGCCAAATCTTCCGAACACAATGCCTGTTCTAAGTTATAAATCACCTATTGCTCCACTAATTGATCAAGCGACCCGGTACTTGAATCTAACATCACCCTCACCATTCCTCGATAACGCGCATCGTTTTCCTTTCTTTGTTTATAATTATGAGTTCAAAGCATTTATGGTTCTGATCGTGTTAAGTTTGGGTGTCTGTAATTTTTGTTTAGTCATTTTAAATTTAAATCAAATAATTTTAAATTGTATAAATTCAGGTTGTTAATTTTTTTTCTTGATCGAATGAGGTTAAATTTTGTTTGTATTCAAATTAATTGGATAAATATTTGAGTTTGGTCATAATTAATATTTTATCCATGTCGTTAATGTGACCCTTTACATGATAATTTATATATACTTCATTTAAGATGTACAACAGTGTCACGTTAATAAATAATCTTAATATTATATATATGATTTCAAAAAATTAATTGTATTATAAAATAATGTAACGTGACTTAAAGTATTATATTAATAAAATAATATTTTTAGTTCGAATATTTATCAAATCAAATCTTATTCTTATCAAATTTTAAACTAAATACTTATATTATATCTATGTTACCTTTAAAGTTAAACAAATCCTACAAGTGATAAAATAAAGGAAGAAGATGCAGATTCTTACAAAACCAGAAACAGATGAAAACAAACATCATTTCTTTCTTGATCTCACGACCATCATGTCTTGTCTCCCCTTAAAGTTCCGAAGCTTCGATGTAGATAGATCAAAAGTAAGACATCTTTGTCTTCACGTGTCATTATAATTTAGGGTTTTTTATTGTTGTTTTGTCTGTTCTTCCTTTACCTATAAATGGAGGATAGAAGCTTCATGAACAGAAAAAGATAAATTTTATTATTATGAAACCATGTCACCAAAGATGGTCTCTCTCTTGAGAGAATATTGATCGTAATTCTATGAACTGATGATGATTTTGGACAAGATATTGTTTATCATCGTAACAGATGTCGTCATCCGTCAAATGACCGACAGTACCGCCACCGCGGGCGGAAGTCGGGTTCGGTGTCGGAAGCTCTTGAACCATTGGGTCTTGGACTTGTTGCCGCATCTGGATACAAAGTATCTCTGTCTGAGCCACGGCCAGCTGCATTTGGAGATCGGAAACCTGGTTCTGCAGAAACGATATCGCCCCGACACATCCGTAAACCGGATCTCTCACCCTGGCATTCGCCTCGTACACCAAACTGCTCACCGCATCCGCCCTTTGCTGCACCGGCAGCTCCTGCTCACATACATAACTGATAACTATACATATTAAGAACATAAATGCATACAATCATGTTACATATATGTATATATAGGTGATATTTGATGAACCTGAAGCATTTTGCTGACATTGCTAGCACCAAAAACCTTGTGAACGATGGCGAACTTGTGCGGATCGTCGGAAGGGAAGTAAGGGGCGAATACACAGTCCTTGGCACAGCGGCGACGGAGCAACTTGCAGGAAGCACAGGGTGATGTTCCCCCCATTTTTGGGAACTGAAAGAGGGGTTTCTAGAAATGAACTTTTGGTTGATTGTGTGAAGAAATTAGGCACGATGTTGCTTTAATTTAGAGGGTTGTGCTTATTTATAATAGACAAAGAACATGTGTGCCCAAGTGTTCCATTACTCAACTATGGTAATTTTGTCTCGCTCTTTAATATAATAACCGAATGTGTACATAAAAATTATTAAGTGAACCTTGTTGATCACGTTGTTTGTGGTCCAACCAATCAGATTTATCCATCTCATTTCTTAAAGCGAATCATCATATTTTTTCTACAGGTAATTAATGGGTAGGTAATTATTTAAATATGAACTATCTTAATTGCTTGGACCATAGATGACGTGATAAAAAAAATTTACTTAATAATCTTTCGTGTATACATAATAGTAGCGTGCATGGCAATTAGGCTAATTAGGGAGTCTATGGCAAAATAATAACAATAATATACATATATAGACATTAAAGGGTCAAGTCAAGGTCATCATCATCACCATGCAAGTTGTATGGAAAAATGAAAAATAAAAACCCTAAAAGAGCCATGGCTGACCCTTGAGAGAGGTGAAGCGAGCCTCTACCTGAATGTCTGTTACTTTGTTAGCCACACAAACATTCATGTGAGCAAAAAAAATCCCAAAAAACAAGGGCTCCCCACTCTAGATCCATGTATAAATACTATATATTAGACATAATTACGAATCAAATCTTTAATTAGATCAACCAACGGTCAACAACAAAAGAAGTGATTATATGATACTTTATTCACATGATTATAAAAATAAGATAACTAAAATATATATATTTCAACCTAATATTTGTTAACGAGATTGTTAGAGAATATAAATTTAAAATTTTAAATAGATTTTATTCGTTATATAAATCTATAATTTTTTTTTTAATTTTGTCTACAACATTTGTGGATTAAAATGCTCTTATCCACAAATATCGTCTTATCGATATGTAAAGTTAAGTCAGTGATTGAGTTTAGACGAAATCAGAATTTGAGGTTAGGGAAAAACATAAATATTTAAAAGCGGAGGATAAATTCAAAAATAAATTAATTTTTAAGACAATTTATATAAAAGGACAGAACCAAAGTAAAAATAAAAAATAAAAAATTTGAGGTTAAGGGTACAATTATCCTTCCCAACCCCTTAATGTCTTAGTTTGCGATTGAGTCCTATTTTTTATAATTGTTACAACACATAAGAACATCGGTCGTGTGTGTTTAAATATACAATATCTTTTTATTTATAAATAAAAATGATTTTTATTTACAAGTGGATATTTTCAGACATATATTTAAAATGATTTTATTTTTATATTTTACTAACAAGAGTCAAATCTCCAAATGAATCTTTGTCAATTGGTCATATATTTACATATGTGTATTTGTATTAAGGTTCATATTTTTCAATAAATGATCTCTAAGTAGACCAATCTCGTGACCTTAGTCCTAATGCAATCGTTATCAAAGGATCGTCCACTGGATTTGGTTGATAAATGCCTTGATCCCAGTAGGTCATTGGACCCATGGAATACGATGATTTGGTCATACTGATCAAATCATCGAGCATATAATATTTAAATTTAATCATTATTACAAATCATTAATTAATCATTACAAGGGTCATTATTTTGTCGAAAAACAAATCTGTTGATCAGATAGAAAATTTTAACAAATTATTACTACTGAAGACAGCCTCCCACAAGGAAATTAATGAGACACTGACATGGAATTTTTAGGGTTTATTTATTTTGAACCCTAATTCCAGAGAGTCAACTGTAGGGTCTAAAATTTTCCCATTAAATGACCCCACACATGTTTCCAAACTTCTTGTCTGGTTTGAGCAAAAATAAATGAAACCTCAAGCTCTGTGGAAGTGAGACCATTGCTGTTTGGCTCGTGGGAAAATAATTTGTTTAGTGAAGCAAGAAGCAACAGACATCTTGAGCATCTAAGATGGAGTAGCACTGCATGAGTCATGTGTGAATTAAATGAGCTTCGTAAACAATGCATTTGTTTCGTTTTCCAGAATCATATTTTATATTCTGAGATGATTCGGTCGTAGTTAATGTTGATTGTCTTGTAACATTGGTAATCTCACTGTTGGGGATGGTGTTCTGTGCCATGTTCATCTCTATCCATCACACCTATAAGCCCGAGTTAAATCTTAAGGTATGTTAGTTTTATAATTTGAAATTTACGAAAAAAACTATAGTAATTTGACACTGTTTGTAAGTAGTGTCTTGAGTTAAACTATAAAATTTGAAGCGTAAATCAGCAGTCAAATCATATACACGTTTCAACTAAAATTCGTAATTTGACTCAAGATGCAGGTGGCGTCTTCATTAAAATTCAAATTTTATTAGTAAGAAATTCAAAATGACATAACCTTAAATTATTATAATTTTTATCGTAGATCCTCAATTATACGACAATCTGACCTTGATCCCTAATTATTTGCCTAAAATACCGGTATTCTAACTTTATTTGGAAAATTAGAATCTTTTATAATTCTTGAAAATGAAAAAGTATAAGGTGAACCTTGTTCCACATCATCCATGGTCCCCAAGCAATCAGAATTGTTCATCTTATTTTTTTTTAAGGTTGATCATCACTTCTTTCCTACGTGTAATTACTGGGTGGATAATTCTTAGATAATTATTTAAAAATAAACGATTTTAATTGCTTAGACCATAAATAACGTGGTGAACAAGGTTCACCTAATAATAAAATACATATATTTTAAAATTTACCTTATAGGATTTATGTACTTAATAAAGCCTAGTTTAATACAACACTTGGGCCTCTCAAAGCTTCAATTTCTATGTAATGGGCCAAAACCAATCATTCTTCTAAGGGAACAAATCTAACAAACCCACATCTTGGCTCAACGTGGGTTTTATTTTAAGATAATTTGTTTAATAAATAACTAAGATATAGAGTATTTTATTGAAAAAAGCTTTGACATACGAATTTATATAAATTTATAAAATTTATACTTTAAAAATTTAAGTTGTAAGGTTAAAATGATAATAAAATAATTGTGACGATTCAATAATTTTTTTCACTTTAAATAATTTTTTCGAGTTTAGGAGTTATAATTTTAATATAAAAATTAAAATTTAAAATTTTAAAAATGAATAATATAATATTTTTATATAATTTATATATTAAAATATAACTCATTTGTGAAATTTTAAAAAAAATAATTTTAGAAATATACTAAAATATTGAAATAATTTTTGATATTTGATTTTTTTGTAAGTCTAAATATTATGGGTTTAAATAATTAGATTTAAATATTTTAATTATAATTTTTGTTTCAATTTCATGTATCAGTTTGAACTAAAAAAAAATTAAATTTAGATGTTTAAATAAATAAAATAATTAAATTTTAAAATAATTTAGATAAAACTGTATATTTAAATTAATTTTATTTACAAATGGATGAGATAATTTGTTGAAATGCTAAATCAATCAATACCAAAATTATTAGTGATAAAGAAGTAAATGATAAAAAGTATAGGGGCCTATTAGCAAAATCAAAATATTCCCGAATAAACCTTTAACCTCGAAAACCCCTGGCTCCGCCGCTCGCCTCCCCACTTCACTGTTTTCGCTTTGCTAAGTTGAGATCGTTTTCCGTTCACAGATGTCAAACCCCGATTCGGTGCCCGACTTGACCCCGCCTAACTCGAAACCCGACCCGGAACACCATAAAACCTTCAACACCAATGAAATCGAAGAGGAAGATGGCGACGACGACGAAAACGACGTCGAAGACGATGAAGAGGATGAGGAAGAAAACGATGGTGTATTTGGAGGACCGAACCAGCCTAAACCTCAATCACGAGAGGCTCGGTTCCGCTCGGAGAAACTCAAAATGGACTCACTGTTGCAGCGAATGAAAACCGGTCCGGTTTCGGTCCGCATCCACGACGTGATCATCAAAGGGAACACGAAAACCAAGGAGCATATCATTGAAGCCGAGACGGAGGTGTTGAAAAACGTAGGCTCGATGCAGGAGCTGTTAAAAGCGTCGCAGATTGTGAGTTTGAAGCTCCAAGCGCTTGAAATTTTTGATTCCGTGAAAATCACGCTCGATTCCGGCCCGCCCGAATTGTCTGGAACTGCTAATGTGATTATCGAGGTTGTTGAGGCTGCCAGCCCGCTTTCGGGACAGATTGGAGCTTATACGAAAGCGGAGGTGAATTTCTTTTTTGATATGATATTTTGAAGGTTCCCTTCTAATTTGCTTGTTTTGATTTATATATGTTTGGCTACTAAGAAATTGGGGGAAAATTAATTGCAATACGTTTTTTTATAGACATGAGTTAAATGGAGTATATGAATAGTTGGAATGGAATTTAGGTTTGAGTTTAACATGCTGAATGGAAAATGTGGTAAATTATGGTTACTGAATTAGTATAATGTGCTAATTAGCTATGTTACTTGGACTCTTGCATGAATGTCCGATATGGGTATGTTCAATTTTTCTGAAGTTATTTCTGTTGGATAGGAGAATTGTCTAATACGGGTACGTCTTCGGTGAGTCGTAGCCCATAATCATGTCCAGATGTTTGTTGGTACTTGAAGAAAAAATGAAGAGTCCGAGCAACATTGTTGATTAGATTTCATGATGAAGAACACTTCCATTTAAGCTGACCTAGTATATGGATCAATAGCAATGCAAATGAATGATAATGTCGTGAATTAGAGGGTTTACATGGCTGCTTCATTGACCTTTATTGAAGGTTTAGACGGATGAACGAGTATAAAAGATACCCATTGGATAAGGTCATATATTTATTCTGCCAAATAAGTTTTTTTCAATGTGATAATGAAGATGCATTTTGTTCCTTTTGTATGATATTTATACCATGCATGATATAAATATAGCTATCATTTAGTCTACATGTGACCAACCAAATGTGATATTGTAAATAAACTATAGACATTCAGGATATGAATATAGCTATTGCAAATGTGATATGAATATAGCTATGCATTTGATATGGAAAGTTTTGTTCCTTTTGCCTTTTGGTTGCTCGTTTTCCGTGAATTTATAAGTATACTACCTTGAATTTGAGCTTTTAAATATGTAAAATGCTGCTGTAGGCTAGATCTTCCACAGTGGAAGGATCTCTCAAGTACAAAAATTTGTTTGGTTACGGGGATCTTTGGGATGGTTCATTGGCATATGGCTACGACCACTCAGCTGAATTAAGTGCTGGCGTGTATTTGCCAAGATTTAAAGGACTGGTAACTCCTGTCACAGCACGTGCATACTTACTTTCCCAAGATTGGTTAAAGTTTTCTTCGTACAAAGAGCGATCAATGGGCCTTTCTCTTGGATTATTTTCAAGTCAGCACCATGATGTGGCATATAATCTTGCATGGCGTACCTTAACTGATCCATCACAAATGTCATCGAGGTCCGTAAGGAGGCAGCTTGGCCATAATTTACTTTCTTCTTTGAAGTATACCTTCAAATTTGACAAGAGAAATTCGTCAATGCGGCCTACTCGGGGTTATGCTTTTGTTTCTAGTACTCAACTTGGTGGTCTTGTACCTGATAGTCGGAGCTTACGATTTCTTCGACAGGTATGAATTATGCATACTTGTTGTTTACCCCGCAAGCATTTTTGTCTTGTCTCACAATCGTGCGATTGTACATGTTTATCAGAATTGCTTTGTCATTCTTTTCCATTGATGTTCTATAACAGGAATTTGATCTTCGTTACGTTGTTCCTCTCGGGTTTTATCATGCTGCTCTTAATTTTGGGGTTTCTGGCGGTGTTGTCTTTCCATGGGGGAATGGGTTCTCAAGTAAACCGTCATCTCTGCCAGAAAGATTCTTCTTAGGTGGCAACATATCTCCAGTTTGTGCTTTAGGAGGGCCAACAGCATTATGGGGATTCAAGACAAGGGGATTGGGTCCAACAGAGCCAAAAAGACAGGTTAATGATGAAAATGCCGACCCTTCTGGCATGGATTTTCTTGGAGGAGACCTTGCTGTCACTGCTTTGGCAGACCTTTCTTTTGATCTCCCATTTAGGTGGTTTAGAGAAAAAGGAATCCATGCTCATGTGTTTGCATGTGCTGGTAATGTCTCCAAGTTAACAGAATATGAGTATCGCAATTTCTCTGTTCAGAAGTTTTTAGAGTCACTCCGAAGTTCAGTAGGAGTTGGACTTGTTGTCCCTACGAGTTTATTCCGAATGGAGGTTTGTGTTCTCTTTTTCTCTTACTTCCAATCAAAGCAATTGATATTTCTTTAGATGCTATTCTGTTTTATATGTTTCTACTTTATCTTCCCCGAATATTATATTATCAATGATTTTCGATAGATAAGCTGGGGTGGGGAATTTGAACTAGGATAGGACCTTCCTTTCGGAGGTTAGTTGAGTTAAAAGTGTCGGCATTATGATAGGATAACATATTAACATGGGTGTAGAATATTTGACTGATCATATATGTCCATTTTGCTTTTCATCTAAACGGATGATATTCTCGTGGAAGAAATGCATACCGAAAATAGTTGAGATAGGTTGTTAAGATCTGTTTCTCGCCGAACTTCCAGCATATAGATACCGAAAGGGTTGCCAAGGGAGTTAATAGCTCTATTCCATTTCCCACTGTTTTGTTTGTGTTGAGTTTCTTGATAAGAAAGATGGTATAATTGGTCGATTTTATGCTATTTGCTCAAGTTCTGCCACCAATGACCATTAAGTTTTTGCACAATGCTTTCATTTATGTTTTTAAGACGTCTAGGTGCTGCCATTTTTTATAGCTAACACATTTTCATCCCTTCTGATCCAGCTTAACTATTGCTATATACTGAAGAAGTTTGAACACGACCGGGCAAAAACCGGCGTCTGGCTTACTTTTTCTGCTGCAACATAGAATTCCAGACTATATATTGGAATCTGGCATGAACGTAAACCGGAGTTTGATTTACTTCCTCGTGCACAAGACAGAGTTCCGGACCTTATATCGATGTCCAACGGAATTTCAGACTCGATTCGACATTGAAATGAGATTTTCTTAGTTATTCACTTGCTTTTCACCTGGAAAAACAGGTCAACATTCATCACAAATTGTATTTCATATTGCAGTTTCAACAATGTTGGCGGAAGCAACTTTGAAAGCCACATCTTTTTGTACCCTTGCATATACATTAGGTGCCATGGGTTGGTCTCAAAACATGAATCATTATTTGGTTATTTCCGATCGATATTCGTCGCAATTGATCTCGATAACATGTATTATTCTCTTGGACTCGACATGATATTATCAAAAACTCGTAATATTTATTTATTTAAAAATATTAAAACAAAGGGTTTTTGAATCTAAGTTCAAAGTTCCTTGAAAATACACATGTGGATTTGAATATCCAGAGAATAATTTAATTAATTCGTAATTAGAGATAGTAATACTCGTAATAAATTGAATTAATTAAATTATCAGACGAAAGTTTGATTTTGGGCTTTAAAGGCCCAATGTTTAACCAATAAAGTTCAAAAGTTAAGTGACCCAAACCTTATCCAACAGGAATGGCATTTTAGGGTTTTGAGTTTCTCAATATATAATCTCAAATCCCCGGCTTTCGACTCGCCACTCTCGTCGCAGCCTTTGAAGAACCAGTGTTTTTGATCTGCAGGAAGTGATCGATTTCGTATCTTTTCTCCATGAGAGCTAAGGTGAAAACCTACCCCTCTGAATCATGATTTTCGATTTTTTTCATTGAAATATTGAAATGTTATTTTTTTTTTTTTCATTTTCAGTGGAAGAAGAAGCGTATGAGGAGGTTGAAGAGGAAGAGAAGAAAGATGAGACAGAGATCTAAGTAATCTAATTCCTTAAGAAGCCAGTAATTTAGATCTTCCGTTCTTTAGATTTTACGTTTTTTATGGATACTTGCTCTTTAAAATGTTTTTCGTTGTTGCTGTTCTTGAACCATTTGGATCTGAATCTTAACATGTTTTGGATGTCAATTTTTCATGTTTTTTGTTTTTCATGACTTTGTTAATACGTACTTTTGGAAGATTGCTGTTATAGAACGATTCCTTAAGCATGTGCCGGTATGACGATTGCTATGGCTCGAATTGTGTTATTCATGTCATTTCGTTTATGTTTTTTGCTATGCTCTGAATAGAAAACAGGGATGATAGATTCCAGAATCATGAAAAATGGAACAATTTAAATGTATAGGGTTTGGATTTGTATTTTGAATAAAAACTGTAATTATTTATAACTTATATTTTATTCGTAATTTAATTTTTTAGGTTTGAATTAGTTTTAATTTAAATGTTTTTATAACATACATAATTAAGAGTACTGGTCGATTCGTGTATTGATCATCTCTAATAAACAACTCATTTATTTAATATTTTTTAGTTTAATAAATTTATGGCATAAAAAATAATTTTAGTTCTTACGTTTATAATTTTTATTATTCTGATCTTTATTTATTTTTTTTTATAAATTTAGCCTTTTAACATATTTTTTAACTATTATGATAAGTAAACTGTTAAAAATTTAATAATAATAACATATAATATACATAGAATAATATATTTTAAATAGTATGATATTTAACCTATCAAACATATATAAAATATAATTTTATTAAATATTTTCAACCCTAACTACGATAGAATTAAAATCATATCTTAAAAATATGAATATAATTTAAAATTAATTAATTTTTTAAGATAGAATTTAGATTTTATCATAGTTAGGATTGAAAATGTTTAGTATTATTTTATTTTAAAATTAATTAATTTTTAATATTTTATTTAAATTTTAATTATTATATATTTTATATTATATATATATTTGATATGCTAGATGACATATCATTTAAAATACATTATTATATGCATATGACATGTTATAATTATTAAATTTTTAATAGTCTAGTTATCCTGTTAGTTAGAAAATAAGCTATTTGTTAAAAAGATATAATTTAAAAGTTAAATTTATTCAAAAAATAAAAACTTAAATAATAAAAATTATAAACGTTAACGATTAAAATTATCTTACTTAAAAAATTTATTAGGCTAAAACATATTTGCAACATCATTAACAATGTTTTCATTTCTTGAAATTAACAAGGATTTAAAAAGATTTTCACACGTCAATTCTGCTAATTAATTAATAAGCAATTTTATAAGAAAAAAAAACAAATTATTTTATTTTGAATTAAAATATTAAGAAAGAATATTTTTCGGAATCGACATATGTTCTTGTACTATACTATTCAGCCAACAAAATCTACCCAAAAACATATATAAATCTTAAACACGTTTTTCTGTTTGAAATTAGAAAAAAAATAATAAAAGTGTGAAGTGTTTTGGTATATACTGCTGGGTCAATTCCAAAACTAATACAAATTACAAATATGCAGGAGAGGATAAAATTCATAGGCTTACCTGTCTTCTTCCCAGGCCCAGCAGACAAAAAAATGATTCATTCTACAAAATAAAAAAAATTATATTACAAATTAATAATAACAGAAAAAAAAATATAATGAAATTGCCATAATTGGAACGACGGAATCGAATGCTAAAACCTTTTTCAATCAAACCAACCTGTCAACACTTAATAACTGCTGCCCATTGGTGGCATGCCGTAAGGTGGCATTGGAGGCATTCCCATGCCTCCCATGGATGGTGGTGGAGGCGCAAATCCACCACCCATACCCGGCATTGGTGGTGCAGGCAAGGCAAGAGGTAGCAACTGAGCATACATGTTCTGCAACACAAGGCATTTAGAACTTCAAACCCGATGAAAATCTAGCCAATCCCACCATGAAAGAGTAGAGAACACATTTTCGAGAAAACGGAGTTAGAGTTTCGGCTTTTTAGGCCATTATTGTTACCTGTTGTGCAATGACTTCTTTCTCTTCTTGCTCTTTAGCCTTCACTTCTTTTTGAGCTTCAATCTTGTCCTTGATAAGTTCATCCACTTTGCCAGTATATTCACGGATAAACTGTAAAATCAAAGACGATTAAAAAAAAGGTTCAAACGAAATAATATCGATTTAAGAACCGTCTTGAAACAAAAATAAAACCATGGTAAAATGAGAAGTGGTACTAAGGTCAACCATCAAAATCTTTCAGCTATATCAAGTAAATGATGATTGATGATATACTGAAAGCAGTAAAGCACATAAATTACCTGCAGCAGATACGGGAATGCGAAGTCGATCATATTGTTAATCCAGGCCAGCTCAAGAGCAACATCTGGTCGAACCAAGTCATAACAGACAAAGAGGCACGATGTGAAGCATTCCTTCTTGCCCTGTATAAAGATGAAAGACAACACCGAAAGTAAGTTCAATTCACAACAATAACCAACATTGCAGTGATAATACCAGACAAAACAATCGTAGTGCAAAACAAGTATTATGTTAGCAACTGTACTTTCTGAGTCCTATCCCTATAAGTATAGTTGCCAAGTACAATGGTTTTGTACTTGGATATGTTACTCATACTCAAATGCGAGTGTGGGATTCAAATATGAATCTGAAAAAGGTGGATTTGTGTTTCTCTTCCAAGTAATTCCATATATTTGAAAGGTGCCTAAAGGGTAATATCACCATAACCATGTCCAAAAATACGTGATTGGAGTAGTAGTCGGCCGATAAGGTATGCCGCTTCATACCTCTGAGGTCCAAACAGATAACAACAATATTGCTATAAAGTATAAACCATCTATCAATCAGAAAATACATCTTTCCATATTTACAAACAAGTTGAGTACCTGCTCAATGAAGTAAACAAGCAACTCCTCAGCAAGTTCACGTTCACCGGACTGTGAAGCTGTTTCCATTGCATCTCTGTAATGTTTGTCCTTCTTTGACAAGGCAATGGACTGCTTCCATCTCCCTGCCTTTTTGTAAATATATGCAGCAACACGCCTCATTTCAAGCAGCTCATGTTTCTCAATCTACACAAGCAATATTGGAAATAATATCAGAAACAAACCTAACAGTGAATCAATATATAAGAAAAACAGTATTCTACCTTTTGTGCAAGTCCGATCTGATCAAAATTATCATGCAAATCAATAGATTCTCTCAATCTATCATAATCTTCTTCCTCTACATAAATCTCATTCAATGCCTCGTTTACTGCAGACACATTGTTGCTCTGAACAGCAACCATGTATGGCTTCACAAGCCGCAGATGACCAGCCTGAAATTCCAGAAGAAAATAATTGTGAAACCAAAATGTATTAGTGTAATAATAGAGTAAGTCCAATATTAGATTTCCTGCCAGAATGGAACCTTTCTCATAATGTCAACAACACGAGAGTGATCCACACGAAGCGCAAGCACATTCAGCATATCATTGATGAGATCAGGATGTTCTTGCAAGTAGAAATGGACAGCCTTGTAATATAGCTCAACACTAGCAACTTTGACAATAATATCTTTGAACTGCATATGATCCCAGGCATCAGGAGAGTGGTTCATCACGGTAGTTGCAGCATTATCAAACTCGTCATATTGGATATACAAATAGGTAAGTTCCTTCCAATGCTGCTGTTCATCACAAGCCCTTATCAGTTTGGGAATATTGAGACGCGTAGAGAACAATTTAATGTGCTCCATAAGTTTCTCCGGGCGATATCTGGCATAAAGGACTCCCAACTCGGTAAAGATACCCATGTGTGCACGTTCCAATCCTAAACCACTCTCCATGAGAGAGATTAACTCATTGAAGCATCCTCTATTCTGATAGTATTCACTGACTTCTTCCAGGTCATCCACCTAAAATCAGCAAACATAATGGTCAAAATCATTGCGGACAATGGTATCCGACAGATAAACACAAGAAGAAAAGAGGAACTGAATGCACAATGAATTTATTGCTCCAGAGACTTGTAAGTCAACTTGAAAGTAAACTAACCTGTACAATAACATTAAGACCACATATCTGTGCCAATCGGAATTCCTCAGCATCAACACAGGCAAAGCAAACTTCCTTCCATGTCTTTGCACTGTTAGCTTTTCGTGCTGCATCAACAGCACCCTGGAATTGTTTAAGTCTCACAAGTGTAACAGCCAACTTGGCCCAGTTAGATATAAATGCAAAAATGATTTTTGCAGCCTCATATAGTTCTTCATCAAACAACCGGTCACCAACATTTTGAAGATTAGCAACATTAGGCATGAGAATGAATTCTTCAATTTCACCCAGTCTATCAATCTTTGCATATGCATATATGAGTTCACTGTCAACCTTGGGCTCCTTGACCTTCTCCCTGACCATCAGAAGGTACCTCACCAGATCATGGTAGACATCAGCATCCTCAGAAGCTCGGATGACTTCAAGGAAGTGAGTAGCATCATCTGCACGAATAAATGATTCAATTGCATCGCTCACAAGCCCTTCCCTCAGTTGTGCCTTTGCCACTTGACTCCAAACAGCATCTTCTTCAACTCGGAAGGCAAATTCCACGGCTCGATCAATGCTTCTAAGGTTATCTAATAAAACGTTGACAGCCTGAACATTTAAGTTGAACTTTTTGAAAATTGCAAAAGCTTCTTCATACAGTTGAGCTTCCACAGCTACTTCTCCAACTGCAGGTCCATCAAAATTATCTAGCCTATTGATATAATCCATAACTCTAGAAGGATCTGCCTTGATAGCTGTCAAAATCAGTAGATTTTGCAGATTGAAATTCCCACTGAATGCTGAGTTTTGGAGCACGATCTTTTCGAGAAGCTCAATCAGTTCATGGGGCAAGTCAGCAGTCATGAAGGCTTTAACAGCTGCAGAGACTTGCTCTGGACTTTTGCTTTCTGGCAAAGCAGTCGACACAACCTGATCAATTAAATGTCTTCTATACTCATTATCAGGATTTAGAACCTTGTCCCAAAGATCAGCATCCATCCTCTCAACAACATACCTGTGATCAATGGATAATGACCAATAAGCCACTAAAAACAAAGATCTTATATATTATCATACATAACTAAAGGATTGCATACCTGGCCTGCAATTTGAACAATGAGTTCTTATTTGTGACATTGATAAGTTCATCATCGCATTGTCCTCTTCGGTAAGCCACAACTGCCAAGGTGGGATCACGTTTCTCACAGTACTTACCAACAACTCGGGAGTCATAGTAAGGGTTGGTTGTGAGGAAATGCTCTGGATTGTTATTGCTTTCAATGATGATTTTACCCAGTGCATTGTGGACATGCACATCTTGGCTGCCCTCACTCACAAGATGCTCCAAGAATTGTGTTAGCAATCGAAGTCGATTTCTGGAAACCAAATGCCAAAAAATGAGAATCATATAAATATAAAGATGGAAACGAGGACACAAGATCCACTAAAAAAAATCACCTCTTCTCGCATTCATCCACAAGGGGCTCAACTGGTAGCAAAGAACGGACCGAGAGAATGAGACCTTTAATAAAATCTTCAGGGCATTCATCATCTAGCAACTGCCCCACTACCAAAGGAGCATTCCCAGGATTCACCTATCAGAAAACAGGATCACAATTACTCAAGTTCAAATTAAATTCATGCAGGCTGCAGCATGGCGGTAAATGTATCTAGTGGAGAATATCACATACCTTCTGAACATAACCTTCAATGTAACGGAGCATGTTATTTGTGTAGAGGTAGTGAGTGAGATCAGGGACAAATCCAAATCGATCACAAACATTAATCAGGGGTCTAGCATCAGGAAGTTTGGCTTCCATCAGGAAGTTCTTTGCCTTTTCAGCATCATAAAAGTTCGATTCCCTGGTTACACGCTCAACCTCCTTTATTTGTCCAGTTTTAGCAGCAGCCTCAATATACTTAAAGTGTATATCAGGGTCCTCGCTGTCCCATAATCGGAAATAACCAACATAGTTAGAAATACCCTATCCTATACCCATCAAACAAAGGAAATTTCTTTTTTGCTAAATAGCTTACCTTGAGCTTAAATATGATCCCAGGAAAAAGTACAGTCCTTCATATGACTTAAATTGCTCAAAAAGTTTTATGCAAGCCTCAACACCCAACTGCTCGCAGTACTCCTTGGCAACCTGCAAAGCAATCTAGCTTAGCCATTGCTGTTTGGTGATTTACTAAACATTATTAGAATGCCATTATAAAGCATTCTTTACCTGAACGATTATTTGAAGGTTGCCTCTTAGATTAACCAGAAGAAGGTCCTTCATGCACTCCAAAGCCCATTCTCGTGAAAGAGTGCCGAAAAATTCAACAAGTGCCTAAAATAGAAATATTGAAAAAATATCAGGATATAGAAGCCTCTAATTTCACCAGGACATAAAGATAGTGAACAACATGTACCTGCGGCTCAATAGCATGTGTATTCACGATGACACGTTTAATATCCGGCAACTCAGTATAATGCTGCATAAAAGGATTACTTCAATCAATGAGATATCTAGAGTATAAAACTACAAAAATGTAACTAGTACAAATCTTAATAAGATAATTACCTGCAGAGCTCGCACATAGAGACCAGCTTTCTCACAAAGTTGAGCAATTCGAGGGCGGTCATAGTGACTGAACATTCCATTTGCTAAAATGGCATCAGCAACATTAGGAAACGTTACTAGATTGATTTCCAAAACCTGCATAGAAAAGAATGGTATTTAACTATATATATTATTCTTTTTTAATGGGAAAAAATACAGAGATTAGCTGAACCAGCATATCAAAGAAATAACCTTTGTTTGTAGAAAAGCATGCTCTGGCAGATTTGGCTTCAGAACATCCAAGAGAAAAGCAGTAGCCTCCCGTATCAAATTCCTCTAAGAAAAAGAAGAAACCCAAACAAAACAATATCATGTGTTCTGTATAGAAACATAAGGTTAGTTTCACAACCAAATCGATAAACACCAGACCTGAAGAAAAAGGTCAGTAATAGTGTTGTAATCAACCGGGCAACCTCCTTCCATTTGAGACATCATCAATGCAAAATTAACAGCTCCCTGCAAGTAAAACAAATAATAACCCATTTGTCCAAGAAAACTACACACAGATGAAACCCCATAAAAATGTACATAACAATAGCTATTGGTTGGTAAACAAAGAATTTAGTGGAGAGGTTTAATACAACTGACCATATTTTATCAATTATTCACATGACACACCTCAAACACTAAGAACTACAGAAAAGAGAAACAAACCTGTGGATCCGTACGAAGAATTGTTTGCAGAAGGAACAAATAGTCGGGAGAATATCCAACCTGAGGAAACAATTTAGTCATGAATATTTGATGCAAGCATTCATACGAATGTAAAAACACATGGGACAAATGTTCCCATTTTGGCATGCTGTAAAAAAAGGAGATCACACATCAATCACACCAGAAAATGCCAACAAAAAGGAAAATGTGGCAATCACCTGCTTTGAGTAGATCAAGATTTTGTCAAACTCTCTCCGTTCGGCAAAAGCTGCAACAACTTTAGGAGTCGCCCTAGCTTTAATATATATTTTCAGTGCAAGATCATTATCCACAGTCTACATCAAAAGCAAAATGAAATTAGAAGGCCAAAAAAGAGTCATTTTTTTTTTTTAATTTAGACACAATTGAGTAAGATACAAATACTATTCTATCCTGGTGAGCACAAATCAAACCTTCACAAGGTCTCCAAGTTCCTCACTACATTCCAATTTATCTTCAGCCAGCCAATTCTCTAGAAGATTCTTCTTGTTTTGGTTTACCACCAGTCGAGATAATTCCAATGACTCAAATGCATTAAGCTTCCCTTTGGTTAAAAGTGTACCAAAGTACTGCAACAGCGGTGGAGTCTGTCCAGCTTGCACAGGTACACTCTGCAGCATTCAGAAAAACATTCTGTCAGACAGATAAAATCATCAAAAACATAAAAATCAGAACCCACATAACACAAAAAAAGGAAGAGCAAATGCAACCTGGAACTTGGCAACTGTGTCAGGTGTGCGAAGGATCCCCTGTGGAGATTCGGCCGCAAGCTCAGCAGCTTCTTTATACTTTGTTTGAGCAAACAACTCTTGAAAACGTTGGACAACCTGAGATACCCAAGACCAAATCAAAACCCCAGTGTATACTGAAAGAAACAAAGTTACCAAACAAGGATCTAAATAAAATAACAGAAAAAAAAATCAAATAACTTAGACTAGGTATTATTGTTAACAACATCAACATGCAGCAAAATATATGTCAAAAACAAAATATAATCATGAAGCATTAATGCAACAAAAAAACAATAATTGGCACTAAAATAAATCAATAAACAAGAGGACAAAAAATCTCCAATCTCAGCATTGTAGCAAAACTGAAGAAATCCTGAAATCCATTAAGAAACTAAACACAAGAGGTATAGCTATTAGTCGCTATATCAGGCTATAGCTCCAAAATTGACATCCCATGCAAAGATCCACAAACCATAGACCAAGCTATACACAAATAAATCCACTTACCAGGTTCTCTGCACCGGGAAGGTTTCCTCTTTTAGCCAGATTGACAGCAAGTTCCAAATTGTTCAACTGAAATAGAAAACAACCAGGAAAAGTTGTACCCCTGCAAGTCTCAATGTAGTGATACCAGAAAACAAAACAGAAAAGGCACAAAAACATACTTGGCCGCTAACAAATGGCACTATTGTTGCTTCATTTACAGTGGCCATCAACACCTGACCCCGCCTGTTGATGGCATAAAACCCTCCTGACGCAGAAGCTTCAGAGGTTAAAAATATTGGGTCTGGGCTAATTCTATTTCTGTATACAGCAGTTGCCGTCTCTAGATCATAAACAAAAAGCAGCCCAAGCTTGGTGATAACATAGATCAAACTATATTTGTGTGATATCTGCCAATTAAAAGAAACTTGTCTTAGTATAGATACAAAAACAAATTTTAGAAAGATTTACCATGTTACCTGGACTCAGGAAACAGTATAGGACACATCAAGTCTCAAAACTACATACATGGAACAGTCCAAAATTTGAACACAGGTACTTTGAACACCTCTTTTAACCATTTTTTACTTTTTATTTTCATTATTTAACAATTTTTTATAGGCTTTTTCTTTAACAATTTTTTACTTTATATATTTTTTTATAAAAAAAAAACATTTTATAGGTTTTACTTTACTTTTTATTTTCATTATTTTCTCTCCCTCGATTTTTAAGATTTTGATCTAATCTATATTTTTCTCTTTCCTCCCCATTCTTCATCCTGTGTCCACAGGTTTTTGCTGGGTCTGATCTGTATCCCGTGTCGAAATCAGAGCCAGATCATGTAGACATGGTTACAACACCCAAAAGTGCCAAGTCCGGGTAACATAGATTACCAAGAAAAATGCTCAAAATCAAGGAAACTATGCTACCTGCATCGCAACTGGAAAATCATCTTGAAAATCTGGTGGGAAGAATAGATCTGCCTGCTTCTTTGAAAATGATGGCCTACCTGCCATATTAGATGTTCTGTTAAAATATTTGGATTCGAATAGACTGAGGGACAAAACACAATCCTGTGAGTCCTATGTTTCAAAAAGAATAGTCAATGTACAGCCAATGACCCGATCAAAATTTTAACTCAGTGACTGGATCCAAATTAGAATTGCTACAGATAAAATTCTAGGATTACTGAATTAAACCCCCACAAACTTATAAAGTAGCGTCCAAACCAACTGGTCTAGCAAAAGCTAAAAGTACTTTCTAATTGTACTCTTGATTATTCAACTACTTGAAGACTGAAGGAGAAATGGCAAAATCTTTTTGGTAATTTTATTTTTCATTTCTGTGTTTGTGAAGAGACCTTCAGTATCTCTTCATACATAACAATTTAACAATGAGATAACAAAAGTATAATAGACAGCTGACCTGGCTGAGCACCAAGCTCAATTACATGCAACTTTGACACAATCTGGCCAGCGTTAAAACTCTTGGTAGCAAAAGAAATAACAATGGAAGGATTCTCGTTTCCAGGAACCTGCTCAACACAAACATGCATATACAATAAGTAGCAAGTTAGATTAGAGTATAATAATATCTAGGGAAGGGGGTTCAAGAAATCCCCTTGCCTTAAATTGTGCAAATGAAGCAGCATGTGCTTCAAGAGCTTGACTACGCTGCTGATCAACAGAGAAAAGTTGCATGTTTCCCTTCACCAGTTGTGGCCTCTAAAAGTGACGAAAGGGATCAAAATCAGAATTATATCATAGCGGCAAAACAATTTTCTAAAGAGAGAATTCCATAACTAATAATGATTATGCAAGGAACTATTCTGACAGTATAGAGACAAAATGGGAAAAAGAAAAAGGCAAAGAAAGCTAAAAAAAGGGATTAGAGGGATACAAATCCTAGAGGATGCTGTAAGAGAAAATAAATCACCTATATGCTCACAGAGTTCGCTTTAGTAGTCTGAATTATGTACCACACAACAACTACAAACAGCTAGAACTTTCTAGGCCTAGTAAGCTTAAGGAAATGTTTAGAATATATTATTTCAAAAGGTATGTTTTTTTGGCATAAAACAAAATTTACTTGCATGTTGCAATTTTCAGATTTGCAAAACTTAACACAAATGAAGCAGCAAAGCCTTCCTAAAAAAAGTAGATACCTCAGCTGCACCAGGAGCAATTCCTATCAAAACCAACCACTTCTCCGAAGGGTCACATTTATAGTTTATTATCTGGTTGCTGGCTAAATTAGCTGTTCTCTCAAACATCTTAATTGGTTCAGAATCACCTGCAAGGAATAAGATGCAATGAGACACATAATAAAAAGTAATGTATAGTGTATAATAGATAAAAGTACATTCAAAATAGACCAACATTTTAGAACTGAACAAAACACAGCTGCATGTGGTACTAAATAAGTTAATAACTTCTTACCTTCAATTGACCAATGATACACGGAGGTCTGTGTGATGAGACCAAGCATTTTTACACTAATCCATTTCCAGAATACAACCTGGACATGAACCAAGGACATTAGCTAAGCTCATGTGATCAAATTCACTATTACAGAAAAAATATCGAATGTGGGGGCAGACAGCTAATGACGAACCATTACAAAAAAAAAAAAAGAGAGACAAATAAATGAACTTACTGATTCAGGCATCTGATGCGATTTAATTTTCGCTTTCATCTCTATGTTAAATATTTGCAAGTGGTCTTGAGTTGTTCCTGGTAGTTGAGCTACAAAAGCAATGCCATTTCCATGAGCATAAATCATAGAGAGAGAATAAAAATTATACAAGGCATAAAGTTAATAGTGGAGATACTTAATCTACTTCCCCCCCTTGACTACTTCCATTAAAGGAATATAAGTACTTATTGGCTTGCATTTCAACAATATTTTTCTTGTCTCACTGGATCAAATTGAAGTAAATTCCACTATAAGTTGATGATCACACTCAGCAACACAGAGCAAATGTTCCCGGCAAAACTAAACAAATTGATGTGCAAATACACCCAAACAATATCCAATAGAAAATAGAGCAGAAAGCATTGATTACTACAAATACCATTGTTCACATACAACCATAAGCAGGGACCTAGCAGTTAATAGGTAAAGGGAGTTAGGCTTCAAGGGGTTTCCTACGCATTATGATGCCTCTGTAATGGCCTGGCATAGTTATTCCATGGACTGTTTTTTTTGTAATCTCGTAAACTTTCCTTCAATTAATAATATTTTAGTTTGTGGTACTCTTTTCCCCTTCGCAAGGAAGGGTTCTTTTAACTAGGCCCACTTACTTTTTTTTAAAGAAAAAAAGGTATGGCATAGCATTCATTTATTGTTCAAGTAGCAAACATTATACAAAATAAGCTTCAGTGCCATTTCAAGCAATTTTTTAGGCAACAAGGACTCGATGGATCACAAGTTCATAACTCAAGGAAAACAAAAATATATGTATGCAGCCCTCTAATCAACACCAAAATGCTGAATTAACGACACATATTTATTGTGCTCAAATATAAGTAACTATTAATTTCTGGTAGTTAAGGAAACTGACCCTTCAAGGCGAGGATTCTTGAATTGGGATTCATAAGAGCAGAGTCCGCTGTAATAGGCCTTCTCAAGGGCTGCATCGGCATGCTCATGTCGATGATCACAACACTATTCTGCGGAGCCGTTTCTCTCACACAAATATACTTATCAGATTCCATAGTTACGTTCGTGAATGTGATAAATTGAGGACTAATACCAACGCTCGGTAACTGCAAACATACATCATTCAGATCACTAAAAATCCTCACTATTTCAAAACGTAAATACCAGCTTCTAAATAGATCTAAGAATTTTTACAGGTATCAGATCTGAAAAAGTTCATGAAGTATTCGATTAAGCTTGCAAACCGATCGTTAACTATAATTCAGCTGAATTTTCTATAAAAAAACGATTGAACCGAATACGAAAAGTGGGTGAAATGAGACTGAAACGACAAGACTTACAGTTAAGACCTCCTTCATGGCGATGGGAGCGTTCGCGGCCGCCATGGTGCCTCAGATCGAAGGATGCAAGATTGACGAATCAGGAAAGGATCCAACGGCTGAGATTGGATCTTTCAATCGCGAGTCAAAACTGAACGCTGAGAAAGAGATGATAGAATAAAAAACAGTTCGAAGAGATCTGAAACAGAGAATTTAGAACATTTGAAAAGAGAAAAAGTGAACAGAACAAAGAGAAACAGAGGAGAGATCCAATCTAAGGCACTGGAGAATGAGGGAAGGACGTGTAAAAAATGTGCCTTAGCGTGCGCATTTGCTGGCTCTTGGATTTTGGTTTTATATAGACGTTGGATCCGGGTAATAAATCGGATATGGTTTTTAAAGGTTACGGTTTAAACACTAATAATACAATATAATAATAAAGTAAACGAGCGATCAATATTCAATAATTAATCAATAATTAACCAATAATTAATAATGTATTTTAAAGCAAATATTATTTTAACTATTGCAACTGATTTTAAAAAATATAGATTCAAGCTTATTTTTTATCGAATAAATAAATTAAATAAAAAATCCAAACAATTCGATTTTTATATCCATTAAATTTTAAAAATAGACTAATTCTATTTAAATAAAAACTTTGAGCTTAAACAACTTTTAACTTTGATAAATTTAGAATTAAACGAACACAAATAAAAGATAAAATTATTTTTTAAAATAATAGTTAATATAATAATACTACTATAAGTATATCTTTTATCTTTTTCTTATTTTATTTATGATACTTTAGAACACTTTTCTCTTTGTTATTTAGATCGAACTTTTGATTTTCCTCTCTTCTTGCTTTATTAACGGATGAATAATTAAACATATTATGTTTATTTATTAAAAAATAATTTATTTATGTTTAATTATTTTTATTAATTAAAATAATAAAATATTATAAATAATTTAAATATTTAACGAATTATTCGTAACTATTAAACAAAAAAAATATTTATATTTATTTGTTAAATAATAAATATTATTTATTTATTTAATTAAATGATCGAAACGATAAAGAATTTTTTAGTTTATTTAGGTTTGTGAATATTCGATGATTAATTCATTTATTATACAAAATTTTTACACGTGTCATTCTATTCTCCGATGGTGACCTACGTGTACTGAAACTCGTTCCCCCAGCTTGCCAGACAAGACAACCCCACCGCGTGTCACTCCCGACGGCAACCTCACCACCGTCACCGGTTCAACTCAACCAATATATAATTTGGCGTCGTAGTTCGGACTTCGGACCCTCCAACCAAACCAATATACTTATAATTAGGAAACAGGAATTCGCCCAGTCAACAGTAGTTTGAAACAACAAGAAGAAGAAACCATGGCTTCCCAACAGGAAAGAGAGGAGCTCGATCGTAGGGCAAGGCAAGGAGAGACCGTTGTTCCCGGTGGAACCGGTGGAAAAAGCCTTGAAGCTCAACAACACCTTGCTGAAGGTAATTAATTAAAATAAATTTAATCAATGTATTTATAGACTTATCGGTCTACTCTTTTGCTGTAATGGTCTAAGGAAGGAGCCGGGGAGGGCAGGCGAGGAAGGAGCAGATAGGTACGGAAGGGTACCAAGAAATGGGTCGTAAAGGTGGGCTGAGCACCGTAAAAAAGTCCGGCGGGGAACGTGCGGCGGAGGAAGGGATCATGATCGATGAGAACAAGTTTACTGCAAGGCAGAGGGGATAAATCCAGAGTTTTGAGGTTTGAAATGGTGATTTTTAGGACTAAGCTATATTAGAAGGATGTTTATCAGTCTTTTAGTCTATTTGACTGTGTTTTTTTCTTTCAAGTTGGTGGAAAACGGAGATGTTTGATCTGTATCTGTTGTGTCAAATATCTCAGTTTATGTTTCTGTGCATTTAGAAAGCTAGAAATGGGAGGGAAGGAAAAAAGAAATTGTGGAGATGCGGGGTATCGATCCCCGTACCTCTCGCATGCTAAGCGAGCACTCTACCATCTGAGCTACATCCCCAACTTGCTGTTTTTTTATCAATATTATAATTATTTACTTAAAACTCTAATTCTAATTTTGATACAATTATGTTAAAAATTGATATACAAAAGAAATAAAGTGAATGTTTTTGAACATTAGATTTATGAAATGATTACATCAATTTCTAAGTTTGTTTTGATCCATCTTTTACCCAAGGATTCAAGACTATATGTTCATAAGGAGGCAATGAGCCAATGAAATCTTTTTCTTACGCCACCATGTGCTTTGGTTGTTTTATGTACCTTTGCTCCGCCCATGTCGCTGCAGTTGTGTTGTGGTTCCTTGTCGATATGGGATGGCATCATGTCTTGCGGTGGGATTATCAGTAGGCTTCAAATCCCCGATCTGCCTGTATTCTTTACTCCAACAAAATGGGGAGAGACCGGCGGATATATCATCCATCAACTGGTTTTCAATCCTGAGTAACTCCGTTTTCAAATCAAAATCTCGGGCACTAGAAACAGTCTTCAAACGGCTACCAGGTAGCTGCAACGCAGGGATTGAGGCTAATTCTGTTCTGCCACAAGTTTCCACGAAGAGGCCGCGATAGGAGACATGGGTAGTGTTACATCTATAGGCATCGGCAAGGACGATGAATAGAATGCTAGAAGGCTCAAAGTTGTCACGTTGTCATGTCTACTTCATTCAGGGCAGAATCCCTCGGAGATGGCATCACCGGACCAGGGCATAATATTTCAGACTCTACGTGCCCAACCAGTCTCATATTTGCAAAGCAGAGTCCGGAACGGTGCGGGAAGAAGCCAGGATTCGCAACTCTTCACAATTATCACCCTTGGCACATTTCCTTGTTGGAAATATGTGATGCTTAAATCCCACACTCTATTTTTATAGGTTGTATGAGAGCAGTTCAGTTGATTTAAAATTCTTTTAGAATTTTAAATAATTAACTGAATAGATTTAATAACAAAATATCCGAGATTTAAATGAATATTTTCGGTTATAAAATCTACTATTTTTAGATAGATATTAACAGATTATCTGAGATTTAATTAGATTTTATCTGTTAATAAATCTATTTTTGGATAGATTTTATCCGAGATTTAAATGGATATTTTCGGTTAGCAAATCTACTATTTTTAGATAGATATTATCTGATATTAAATTTAAAATTTAAATTTAAATCAGATTTTATTTGATTGTTGGACAGATTTACCCCTGCTTTCAACCTATAAATAAGATGTTTTTCTCTCATTTTTAATCATCCTATTCAGAGTTCATCTCTCTTAACTTGAGAGAGAATTAGAGAGCATCATTATGTTCGACTCTGGTTCCGACGATCATTTCCTCTACAGTCTACTCCAAACTTTGGGTATACACTGTTTGGAGGACCATGCTAACCTTCGGGAGACAACCGCCTAAAGTAGCGAGTACACACATCGGGGCGATTTATTTCTAAGGCAGTGGCCTCCATACCACGACACGGTCAAACTTTCTATCAGTTCGTTCCTTTAATTTTTCCTGTCAGTGCTAATGCCTTGTTTTGCAGTCTATATAACCAACAATTTAAAAACAAATCTACTGCAAAAATAATATTATTGTCAAGGTGGTTTTGGGTTTGTTCAAGCTTGACGCACTTGACGGGTCAATAATCGAAGATGGTGATGATCTTGAAGATAAGAATCAAAATCCTAAAGATAAAGATATTTTACTATCAGTAAATTTTATTTATTTATTATTACTGTTAATAAATTATTTTCGTGATTAACCATATATAATTTTTATTTGAATTTTGTAGATTCAAAATGATTATGAAATATCAGTCACGATGAATTTGGGATCATGATACAAGGATTGAAGTAGCAGACATGATCAAAATAGACAAGGTCTACGTGAATTGCGTTTCTACTTATAAGATCAGATTATTTAATTCATGATTTATATTACATGAATTTATTTTAAGCCTTTACCTAGTCTGTAAGCTTAGTGGATATCTTTTAGACTAGGTTGTAGGCTAGATGACCTTTTCTAGTAGAAAACTTATCTTGAGTATGCTTAATAATTTTTTTTTTTGGTGAGGAATATATATATTAAGCATAACTTTTAAAAGACCTAAATGATGAGAGAAATATTCATAAGAGATTAATTGGAAAGTAGTGAGATAGTTTAAACATGCATGTCTAGAATTGGTTTTTGAAAGACTTGGTATTTAAGTGTGCTTTATGTGCCACCTCTCTTTCTAAACCTACCTGGTGCATTACTATGCTCATTATTCCAATTTATAAGATACTATGACTAAATAAATATTCTATACTTAATGTAGAAGTTAGAATAATAATCTTAATAATTTTTAAGATATATTTCTTTTAGTCATAGTAGAATATTTCTAGTGGTCTTTTAAGATAGGAACCTTGTCTAAAATAAAGAGAAAATGATAGACATTAATGCTACTAAAAGATGTTTGTAGCTATTAAATCTCTTTGAGCTCTTTTCTTCAGATAATTAAGAAGGAAGAAAAGATTTGTCTATCTTAGGAGTGTGCAGAAATCTCCATTAAAATTCTCTTTATGAAAAAAGATGAAAACTGTTAGGTCCGATAGAGGTGGTGAGTTTGGATCTAAATTTTCTTAAAGAGGTATATGAGACGAAAGACATAGTTCATGAAACTTCTACCCCTTACTTTCCTCAACAAAATGACATAGTCGAGAGGAAAAATAAAACTTTAAAAGAGATGATAATTTTATTGTTGATAAGTTTTGGGTTAGCTTATAACATATTGGGGAAGTCATTCTATCGGTAAATCTTAAACCGAGTACCTCATAAGAAATTAGACTCAACCCCATACGAACTGTGAAAAGGTTATGTACCTAACTTGCAATACCTAAAAGTGTGGGGGTGTCTGGTTAAAGTATGTTTGCCTGACTTTAAGAAGTCCACCATCGATGCCTAAACCGTTAATGTAGTATTTATTGAGTATGCTACCAACACTATCGTATGATATGCTCTAGAGTTTGAGTTTGAGTTTGAGTATGCTACCAACACTGTTTGGAGGACCGTGCTAACCTTCGGGGGACAACCGCCTAAAATAGCGAATACACACATCGGGGCGATTAATTTTTCTATCAATCTTTCTATCAGTTCGTTCCTTTAATTTTTCCTGTCAGTACTAATGCCCTGTTTTGCAATCTATATAACCAACACCCCTTGAATTCAGGGCAAGGCACACAGCTAGATTAAGATACCATTCATAATCTTCTAGAACAAAATAAAATAAAAACAATTGAAAAGGATTGAGATCACTGATAAATCATAAAGAGAATGACTAAAACGTCAAAAAAATACAAACTTTAATCAGAAATTTATAAATACAGTGTACATTAACAGGCACATGAAGAGGAAACCTACTCAATAGGGGGTATCGGTGTCATCGGCCTGGAAACCGAACACGATTATAAAGCCTATGCATCATCCATTTGTATGCCACTACAAGTTATTAACGTACCTAAAGAACCGAAGTGATCGAGTTGCGATCAAGGATAGATTCATAACAACAGAATTACACATTCGTTCGCCATAGCTGCTCTACAACAACATCGGTAAAAAACGATCAGGGTTAACTCCTCCATTGTCGGTTATTGCCTTGCCTTCTTTTGACAAGAAGGGCAGTTGTAAAACTTAATCGATTCCGCTTTTGCCGGTGTTATCTTCACACATTTCCCATGGTACCACCGTTCACAATTGTCACAACCGATCCAAAACTCATCGGAATTGTAACCTCCTCCACAGCTGCCACAAAAGGTATCACCCTGCTCTTCTTCATCATCCTCGTAACTATTATCAGCCAACTTAGGATTGTTTCTTGGCTGTCCATCGATTGACCTCTGTAAGGCCAAAGGCAAATGATAAGAAACAAAAACCAAGCAAGAAAAAAGAACAATGATGATACACAGTTCAAATTTAATAGGTTGAATTGCTTTCATCGTTCACCTTAGTGCTGTTCCTGGATTTGCTTCCACTTTCTACCGTGGGTTTGTCTTTCACTGGCTTCCTTCCAGTTACTACTTCGAAGACGGTGGGAAGATCATTTATCATACTAAATAAGCGCTTCCTGTGAAGTACAAATGTTATCTGGACATAAAAACGGGATATTTTCTTGAAGGACCCTCCAACCACACCAAGTGATGGAGAAACCAAACACATCCGTGTCAGACGCATACTTATATCCAACATATACACCCAAGACTGAGTAACATAGTCAAGCATTCCAACATCAACATCTGTATACTGATAGTTTACCAAATTTCAGACTCAGACTCTCCTTTATCATTTCCCCCTCTTTTTCGATTTATACCGTCATAGACATTCATATATCACTATGAATAAGAAATATAACTACTTAGGGCAGAGACGCGGCATTAAGACAATATCAATGCACAATGTTAAATCTACAATACAAGCAGAGAAAAGATCGGTGTCAGAACAGTGTACCTCTCATTACGATTAAGTCGAGCTCCAAAGTAGAAAGCCACAGAGAGCAACCAACAATCACTGTGCACGGCAACCAGTGAAAGCCAATCTTTCCGATTCATTCCATCCCTTGCAAAATTAATCCCCAAGGCTGGTTCAGGGAGCTCAGGTGGGACTTCCTCTGCTGGTAAAGCTACCTCCCATGCCTCATTCGGGTGTCCATAAAGACACAAGTTCTCCTTATCTAATCAAAAACAAATTAATTAATAAAAGAGGTCCTAAAAGCTGCATTTAAAATAGCAAATTCTAGGCCTACAGAAAGCAAAACTCTCACTAAAAGCTTAATTCAAATTTCTAGAAAGAAACACAAGAATGAATAAATTCCAATCTTTCCTTGGTACCCAAAGAAAAATTTTAGCAATTTCAAAAACAAAGAAAATTCAGTGAAGTTCAAAAGAAGCACATTTGCATAGAGAAAGCAGAACATGGACTTGATGATTGATTTCGTATCTAAAAGAAAAGGCAGGAAAATATATATTTGTATACAGATAAACTCATATCTTTCTCAGTACCAAAACATAAATTCAAGCAGCTTAAAATACAAAAAGAAAATAAATTCACATCTAAATCGAATTGCAGGCATAAAAAATGAAAATGCAAAGGCATACATATAATGTTCGAACAGAATTTTCCTCTGATTTCCGTTAATTTCCGATGCTAAAAAGCAGCTTATTTGCAATCTGCTTAAGACAGTCGAGATAAAGAATGAAAATCGAATGACATACAAATAACAAAAATCTTGACACGATTAAGCAAAATTCAGCTTCAAAATTCAAGCGTAGTCAAATCCAATTACGTAATTACTACTCAGCTCAAGCCAAAAATTAAATGCTTCACAAGCAAAATAAAAAAGAATCCCCATCTCAATTCCTAGTAAACTTTCTCGTCAACCAAACATAAATAGAAAAATCCGGCAAAAAGTTAAAACACCCAAAACTGACCTGGATCGCATTTCGAGTAGAAATCATCAACATCTGAACCACACCACATTGAAATATGAACAAATTAATAAAACCCAAGAAGAAAAATAATAGAAATAATATATTCAAAGAATGAAAATCTAGGGTTTACACAAAATGAGAAAAATTACCGATAGTAAGAGCACGAACAATAGCAGAGCGTCGAGTATCATAGTCTTTGAAGATCTCTTCAACAGTGCGAGGAGAGGAAGCCATTTCCCCTGAAATTACTATGAATAAATGTATTTTTTTTTTCTTCTAACTCTGTTCGTGCAAAAAAAAATTGAAGATTAGTTTTTATCTTATTTTCATGGAGCTATAAATAAGGCCTTGTTTGGTCTTGGCCCAAACAAAAACTATAAGGTTAAACTTAAACCAATATAATAGAGCCTCGTTTGGTCATTTTGGTTATCAAAACAAGCAGAAACAAAGCTTGATTAAGTTAAAAGATTAGGCGTTTATACATTGGTTTAGGGTTTAAACAAGGATGACAATAAAGTACTTGGATGGTTATGGAGTGGGGCGGGACGGGGTTTTGATCTTTCGAATTCATTCGGATTTATAAAACTTTAAATTTTATTTTGTCCCATTTCGAATATAAATGTTTATTCATTTGTTTTATCTCGATATATTACTTATATAAATCTGATCTTAATTCGAGTTGATCTAAAAATTTTAAAATATTAATTTTTATTGACAATAAGGTGGTGGTGGACGCAGCAGCAGTGGCCTCTAACAATGACGAAAATAATTTAATTATATAGATATCTACCATAAATAAAGATATTCATAATAATTTGAGTTTTTTTTTTTTTATAAATTGAACCAATCAACAGGAAAGATAACAAGTTTTTTAGTTATTTTAGTTATTTTTATATTTTATTGATTTCTATATATTTGAATATAATATATATTTTTACATTTTTAAATATTTAAATTATTTTTCACAGAAGGATAAAATAACTGATGCCAACAATTAAAAAAAAGTTATTATTAATTTAACAAGTCCACTATTTTTGTTTTGCTGATTGGGGCCCTGTGGTATTATAAACTAAAATTTTGATCACTAATGAAAAACTGAAAGAAAATCCGAAAAGTTCAATCATCCCCAAGTTTATTATAGATGGATTTGGTGAGTGACCCTGGTAGGAAAAATGGACGAGTCTCTCAACAAAAATTCAATCGAGAAGACGTCCGAAACACGGGCGTCTTCTTTTGGTTCGTTGCACTAAATTCATGTAATCCGAGCCTCAAGAAACCTTTGCAACTTTATGTAATCCGAGTCAATAGAGATGCTAAAGGCTGAGAGAGATTAGATTCGTGGACGTCTTCTTTGTGCTCGTTGCAGTTCGGCTTCATTCATCCAATCGGAGAGCATCAAGAGACCTTTGTAACCGTAATATGATACGGCGATCAGAGCCACGATGATGATGATAAACAAAAGCACACGCTTGATGGTGGCAACAAATTTCTGTTGGAAATGATAAATAAGAACTTAAGTTGCAGGCAAAGAAAAGTGACTAGGAAATGCTTCTTTTAGCTTGTGGAGGAGAACATACCTGAAATCTTGAAACCTGCTTGCCCTCTTGAACCCGATCACGCCTTTTTCTGCGTTTTGGCCCTTGTTTTTCGTTTTCCGGCTCTTTTTTCTTTGATAAATCATGCAACCATACACAATTTTAAA
The DNA here is from genome assembly GCA_035048815.1 of Abelmoschus esculentus. Classification (NCBI taxonomy): domain Eukaryota; kingdom Viridiplantae; phylum Streptophyta; class Magnoliopsida; order Malvales; family Malvaceae; genus Abelmoschus; species Abelmoschus esculentus. Next base: position 17,182,096 of record JAUCBN010000033.1, read on the forward strand.
GCATACACATGGAAGGAACTCGGAAGTTTAAAGCATGCATGACAACAAAATGGAAGATTGTAAATTTTGATTAATGGCAATACATAAACAACAAATTCGAGACTCTCAAGTTTGGCCAAACAGTTTACTACAAAAATCCGTAGCATCAGGTCCTAGCATCCACGATAAAATCATTACATGTAACAAGATGGTAGGCTAAATTTCTTCAGAAAACAATGTCTCAGCATGGCAATTATCTCAGCAACATACCCAAATTTTAACTCAAAGGAGGGTTACTCGATAAAAGGAACAAGGAAATGTGAGTTTCACAAATGCAAATGCAGAATCCTTGTTACTATATAACCAAGCTGCTTATCATGTTATAGGTGATTACAGTCTACAGAAACAAGCTTGAATCAATATGTATGCAATGCATCTTGTTTTTGAATAATAATTAGCCGATTTATCGAAAGCTTAAAAGTAATCTAACATAAATAAGATCAAGCAGATGAATGATGAAACGGGAGTTAAATAATGGTAACTCAATTTAAAAGATCTTACCTCCAGAACCTTGGGTTTGCGCAATTGTAGAGCTGACTCAACCTCCTGTGCTTTGCTTTTACAATCCGAATTGCAAGGAAGAAGCCCGAGTCCAAACTGATTCTTCGGTATATCTTTGGGATCATGGCCAATATCACGATATGCGGCCTGAACATCTTGGCATATCCACTCCTTCTTCAATGTTTGGCATTTACAACGAACAGTAACCTGGCACATCGAAGATGGAGATCAAATGCAAAATTAATAACCTTAAATTGTGAATGTTAACTCACTCATATAATATTGCTGAAAATGAAAGGAAACAATCTGACAAACTTTATGAGATAGAGAAAATTTCTAACTTATCAGTGATATAGTCAATTAAGTGAAAAGAATTACCTTTTTGCTGCACTTATCAGGGGCCGGGCATTTATCAACATGACATATTTCAGGACATAAATGCGTACAGTTGGGCAGCTTTCTGCAGCACAAGTTTCAAAAATTATAGTATATATGTCAATTATAAGAGGAGAGAGCAAGTGTATATCTATAAACTACCTATGACAAGGGCCTCCACATGAGCGAGCAGCCACTTGAGACTTTTCAGATAAATTGTTATAATAGATGCACTCAAATGCAAGGACCATTGCACCACAGTGACATGAGCGTTTCACGAGCACTTTGCAAGGAGGGCATTCTCCGGGATGACATTGCAGGGGGCAGGCATGTGAGCATTTTGACATTCTCTCCTGAGTAAATATTTAAGAGATAAGGCAATTGGAACCCCATATTAAATACAGTCATTTCTAACTACATAAACTGTGGTGACTATGAGTTGCTGATAGCAACCTCAGGCTTTTAAAGTTTAAAGAACTCAAGAAACCAAGAAAGCAAAACCAGGGAATCAAGGCTCAGCTTGGTATAAAGATGGGAAGGAGTGAGAACGGAAAATTTGTTGATGTAATGATTAAGTTACAAAGTAGGAAGTGGTAATGAATGTTAACCATTCCAACAATAATTTTTCCATTCTCACTCCTTTCCATCCTTCATACTGAGCAAAGCCTAAAAGATTAGCAGGAGTCAAATATAACAAGGGATGAGAACAATAACAGGTTCGGCACCTTCTCACAAGGGAGTTTACACTCTTCACAAGTTTCACTTCTTTTGGGATGTCCTGATGAAGAAGGCTGTGTCTCCAGAGGATGACAAGTTTTCGTACAATAATGATTGCCACAAGGAAGAAGATTTCCACACAAATTATCACAAGAAAATCGTGTTGTATTGGAGCAAACCATCTGAAAGAAGGAAGAAGAATGAGTTAAAAGTGAAACAAACGCCCTCGGACCAATCAGAAACTACTCCTTTACAACTTAAAAAGAAGTAAAATCAACCATCCTCTCAGCTCCCATATGTTCACCAACACATGGTCTCCAAACAAGTTCTGGGCAAGGAGGGCAAGCGGTGCCAGGAGTGCACTCAGGCTGATGATATGATTTCTTTTTCTTGGGTTTCAATGTGAATTCTGGATTAGGAGGAGGTCTAGGCCCATGACACCTGGAATAAAAAGGAAGAAAATGACATCAGCTAAAAGAGGCGTGTATAGAGAAACGTCTGAAGTCACACTGTAAATATAAAAAAATCATTTGACAAACCTTAAGTTGCACTTGTGGCCACATGGATATTCTTCCTCGCAAAGTTCCCGACATTGGGGACAAGGTCCATAGTGGCATCTGTGTGGCTGGTAAAAAGTGAATGAGAATAACTGGCTAGGAGAACTTGAGCAAAATAGCTATACATTGTTTACAATAAGTAAATGATAGAAAAATAGTGATGCTATCACACACACTCACTTTATGAGATATATGGGAGATATAGAAACTTTTGAAATGATAAAAAAAAATTTATGGATATATTAATGTGACAAAACTAGCTAGTAACATAAGTTCTAAGACATAAGCAGTAGGCAGACCATGAAGGTTATTATGCATATAAATGAATGAAGAAATCATGATGATTGCAGATAGCATATAATTCTAGCATAAGATTAGAATTCTGGCAATGTCACATTACTGTCAACAACATCATATAACCCACTGAAGGAAATTAGTACAACATATATAAGCTCGAGAAGGGAATATAAAAAAGGTAAAGAATCTTAATAGTACCTTAGTGTTTGATGCATGTCTGCACAAAGGCGTTATGTTACATAATTTACGGCATTTAGGAGGCTTTTGATTCATCTCAGTACCACAAGGAACCTAGTAGAAAGAAACAGTCAAAAAATGTTCAAACCTGGCTTATATTCGCAACAGATATGCATTTAAATAACAGAGAGTAGCAATTTGCAAAAATACCACAAAACCGTCCTTGACTCAACTAAGATCCTATATTGCCAATATATTTATACGAGACCTCAATACTTGATTGCACTGATTATATCCATCAACAAATGAACATAGAAACTGTGATAGCAAGACTCTCACCTCAAAGCGCGTCTCACCACATGCACATGCAATTGTCACCATAATTGGACAGGGAGCACAAGCACCTCTACAATAATGAAAACTCATAATCAGCATACTTTCCTTCTATAGAAGCACTCAAAGTAAACATGTATAACATCTGGACTTATTTTTTATCCTATAGTTGCCAAAATGAAGCCAACAAGAACTTCACTTCAATAAGTTCAGATAAGGGATAAGCATTCCACTTAAACCAGCAATGTTAAAGTTTCTATGCAATTCTCTTTGTTTAGCATTGTCCTAATCCAACAGTTTTACTGCCCAACCCACACTTGTAAAGAAAGAAGAGCAATAAAACTTAATCATGCAGCATACCTATGGCAAGGGGAAGGACATTTGTGGTTCTTGCACCGCAGTCTCTTATCACAAACCTGAAGCATCCATAACTCTATTAACATTTCACAAGCAAAACATATTCAACCAATAAATAAATAAACAAAATAAAAAACAAGACAATAGAGCACGGCACCTCTGAACATGGTGGACAATCTCCATCACAACAATGACGCCTACAAGCATGGCGTCCACAATCCCTCATTATCAAACACTTCTTCTCACATGAAAAATCTTGATAGCAAGGAACCTACATTAAATTCAGTTAAAAATAAAAGAAAAAGCAACCGGAACTCAATCAATCAAACTTATTCTACCTCTTTCTTCAATCCTCCACACCGGCACGACTTCTTAACCATAGTTCTACATGTCTCAACACAAGTTCCCTTATGGCACCTCTCAGGACACCTATGGTAGCCACAATTCAACAACTTATTACAAGTTGAACCGCAAACCGGAGCCATCCCATCACAGGGCATTCCTTCATAAACTTTTTTGCCACAAGGACATGTCCTTTTCCCTTGCAGCGGGCACTCCCCACAATCTCCTCCATGACATCCTCTTTCACACACATGTTTTCCGCAATTAAGCAACTTTTTACACTCATTTTCGCAGCGAAAATCCCTGTCGCAACAATCTTTCTCTTCTTCCTTTTTACCACACCGACAACGGTAAGTCTCACGAGCACGACAAGGCGGGCACGTTCCTGGATGACATATTTCGGAACAGTTATGTTTGTTACAATCTAAACGTTTATTACAATGCTTGTTACAGGAAAAGTTTTTGAAACCGCATCGGCGAAAATCCTCGAGAGAGCCGCAAAAGCAACGGGTTTTAATTGATTTCGGGCAGGACGGGCAAGGACCAGGGTGACATAAAAGGAGACAAAAGTGACCACAATTGTTAGGCAATGGACGGTCACATATTTCGCCGCAAGAGTGAGGGAGTATCCACGGATTATCAGATGGAGGATCTCGGAGTTTACCGCAGAAGCAAAAGTAGGATTTAGGGATTTCAGATTTGGAGTATGAGGAGCGGCATTTGGGACAGTTCCAAGTGGCTTGTTTGGCGGCGGTTTCGGCTGTGATTGGGAGACGTGAAGCAGCGCGCGCAGCAGAAAGATCTGAAGCTTGGCGAGCCCATGACTGAATGCAAAGGAGGTGGAAGAGCGTGAAGCAGAGAGAAGAACAAGACCATGTCGGATCTGAGGGACGGATCCGTTCGAGGCAAATGAGGCACGATAAAGCACCGGAGGAAGAAGAATTTAAGAACGATTGGATCTTGGACAGATCAACAGCAGTAATCGAAGATGACGATGCAGATGAGGAAAATTCAAGGTATGCTTTGAAAATAGAATTAGAGAGATCAGCACCGACTTGGAAGTTTTCGGAATCGGAGTCAGTGTCCGAATCCGGGAAAGGCGTTTGCGATGATGGCGGCGGTGGCAGGTGGTAGTTGGCTGTTGTGTTCATTTTTGGGGATATGAGAGGATCGGATTTTGCCGGGCTTTTACAGTGATGCTTTAGGCAGCTCTCATTTTTTTAGATTTTCAGAAATATCATGCGCGAATGTGATCAACGGCTCAGATTTGAAGTTAACGACTATTGGATCACTAATTATCCTATTTTTACGATTTTAAAAATAAATGAAAATATCATGTGAAAAAAATAACATATATTATAAACTTACGGTACACCATTTAAATTAAAATCAATTATTATCATAACATATAAATATTTATAATTAAATTTATAAGATTTTGAGTATTTTAGATTCAAATACGGATTTTATTTCATTTACTAATTAAAAAAAAGTTAAACTTTTCTATATCAAATAACATCGTATCAAAAAAACATATATAAAGAAAATAGAGAGATAAAATTCTCTTATACTATATAAAAACTTAAAATTTTACATGTTTTTTAATTTATTAAATGGTAATAAATAATAATAGTGTAAAAATAATAATCTGAACTATTTATATCCTCGTCCAAGAGTCCAAAAATAGTGTAAAAATAATTAATTTTTAGTCTAATGTTTTTTCTGGAAAAGGAAGGCATAAAGATAATTTTAACCCTTAACGTTTATAGTTTTTGTCGTTTTGGCCCTTATTCTTTTTTTGGGATAAATTTAGCCCTTAACCTATATCTTTTTGATAAATAACTTATTTTTTAACTAGCTTGATGACTGGACCGTTAAAAATTTAACGATGATATATATATGGAATATATTTTTAAATGACATGGAATGTAACTTATCGAATAAATATATATATATAGAATATAATTTTATTCTAATATAAAATATAAAACAATTAAAATTCAAATAAAATATTAAAAATTAATTAATTCTAAAATAAAAATTATAAAACATTCTTAACCCTAACTACGATAAAATCAAAATCTTATTCGAATTGTGTTTATATTTTTTATTATATTTTAAAATTAAAAAATAAATAACATATTTTTTAAATTTTCTACATTATTGTGACACAATTGTCTCAGGGAACTTTTTTCCTGTGAATTTGCTTTATTGTATGTAATATTTAAGATTAAATGTGATGGATTTTATATTATTTAAATTATTGTCTAGAATTTAACATTTGAAATATTTTTTATATAATAAAAAATGAAATACTATATTAATTTTTGATATTTTATTTATATAATATTATTCCCGTTATTTTTATTTGTTCATACATCTCCAATAAAAAATAATTACAAGAACTAAGATTACAAATTCTAAAATAAAAATATAAACACAATTCGAATATGATTTTGATTTTATCGTAGTTAAGATTAAGAATGTTTAATAATATTTTATTTTAGAATTAATTAATTTTTAATATTTTATTTAAATTTTAATTGTTTTATATTTTTATATTAAAATAAAATTATATTTCATATATATATATTTGATAGGTTACATTCCATTTCATTTAAAATTATATTTCATATATATCATCGTTAAATTTTTAACGGTTCAGTTATCAAGCTAGTTAAAAAATAAGCTATTTGTCAAAAAGATATAGGTTAAGGGTTAAATTTATCCCAAAAAAAGAATAAGAGCCAAAACGACAAAAGCTATAAACGTTAAGGGTTAAAATTATCTTTATGCCGAAAATGAATTATGTTTTCTTGTAGTTACAGTCGCCCATTGGGGGGGGGGGGGGGAGGCAACAATAATTTGTCTGTGGTATTTTAAGAAATCCTGAACAAAAAAATCTCATAAATTTTATCCCTTTCTTTGAAGTGATAAATAATAAATATGTGTCGTTCCTTACTCGAACAGACCGCCGGAGGTGGTCGAGAAACTGTGTCCGGACCTCAATCTGTGTTCAAGTCAATGCTTTCCGGACTTGTAAAAGCCACAGGGCTAGTTGTAATGCTAAAAGACGGGCATCGAAAAGGAATTCCTCGAGCCAGATATTAATCCGGCTGAATAATGATTTCATCTGCGTCATCTTTGCCTCGACGACGGCTTCGGAAGAAACTTTTCCGATGATAAAAAATGTCTCGAGAGAAGAACCTTGTAACTGTCAAGCAGCAGTGAGGCAATTTAGTGAATGAACCAAAATTCAGAAGTTAGGCTAAGTGCTCAACCAATAAGCTCCTTATTTTGACCCGGTCTGACATGTATTCAAACATAAGTACGAAGATATAACCCATACCCGGGACTGACAACGGATTCGGAGTAACATAGAAACGAAGAAGTCAATGAACTCGAGTTTAGAAAGGAAGAGAATACCAGAGAGTTATTGACGGCTCTTAAGCAATCATTCGTCTTCAACATCAATAGAATAACACGGGGAAGTCGCCTGAGAAGCTCGGATATTTGAGGGAAATATTGAGATGCATACATCTGCAAGAGAAGATAGATAAGGTCATGCAAGAACGGAGAGCCGGTCAATTAAAAACAATCTGGCATTCAAACTTATATGGAAAAACATAAACTCTAAACACAAAAACCAAGCTTCAATGGAATTAAATTCTTGTTCAAGACACAGATAAATGGTGGAGATCAATTTTGGCATCTATAAAACATCAAAACTTATAATATCTATCACCTGTAGTTCGGAACTGTCGGTGTCTTTAATGACCAAATGATCCACAGCCGGGTCAACAACCCGATTCCAGGGCCTCATTGTTACAATCCCCGCAAATAGCACATACAGGTCCTCCCCAGCACCCAATTTCACACTGTGTTCCTTTATTCCGTTAGCATCAGAAAACACCAATGCCTGCAATAAGACACAAGTCAAAGCATGAAATGACACATCAAGTTGCTCTCAAGCAAAGATCAATTTTACTCCAACTCAAGTGCCCATACAAGCACATGTCCGAAACGGGTATGCTCAGTTTTTTTAAAAGTTTTTCATGTTTGGATGCATATCAACCACGGGTACTTCACCAAAACTAAAGAGCCGGAGTAACGTAAGTAAAAAACCATAAATGCATCAAGAAATGAATCTCAACTTTTCAGAAGAGTAGTGACATACCCTCCAAAGAGAAGCATAGTTGAATCTGGTAGAGAAGTCGAGTTCTTTATAAAGACCATGGTCTAGTAATATCAGCTGTGGTTTTTTCCTGCCTGTGTATAAAAGGGGAAAAGATCAAGAACCTAACTCTCGTATTAGGAGAAGTAACTGAACTTCACAATCAAGCACACAAAGGGATCCAAAAAGAAGTGCATTAGATGAATTCAGATTTTTAATGACCACAATATAGGGTCCCTAGAAGGAGAAAAACAGGTAAAGCAAGTTTTTTCATCAATTTCTGATCACAAGTTCCCCAATAGATTCCATCTATCATAGTTGTATGATTGAAACTCTAAATATGGCATCACAACTAGCAGTGAACAAAATTATACTGAAAGATTGGGCAACATCGTTAGACAAATCAAGCTGGAAGAGTTAAGAAAACTGACAGAATAGTTACTTAGCTTAATAAGGGTTGTTACGGAAACAATAGAGATTTAGAGCCAACTATTCCAAATTGCAACTAGCTAAGCACAACTCGATACATTCTCAAATTATTTCAACATAAAAAGAAACCCTCACCAAAAATGCTCCTTTTGCCAGAAGGTAACGGCCGAACTAATAAATTAGCAGCATGGGGATCACAATGTACAAATCCATGTTTAAACATCATCTCAGCGAATGTTTGACTAACCTGCATTGAGTAATATTACATATATTTCATCAAGATTAGTTTCTTGTACATATTTATAGCAATCGTATAACTGTAATCATTATATATATTGAAGTCTCGTTTTCAAAACACCCAATCAATTTTCCAAACATTGTTAGAAAAGTCCGTGTAGACATAATCCGCAATAAAAAATCAAAGAACTTACTAATCTTGAAACTTCACTGGGCTGCATTCCAAGTTTTTGAATGGTAATCACATCATTAATTTGTGCACCATCCATGAATTCCATTGTTAACAGCTTTGAGGTACTTAATGACCAGTGTACCTCCGGCGCATAAACATAGTCCGCAATATGAGGAGACAGCTTACGGAAATTTTCCAAACATTTTACACTGTTCTTTGCCTCTATCAAAAAGTCTAGCTCCTGGTGTCAAAAGTTTAGAACAAAAATCAAATGCTATATCACCTAGGATGGAAAGAAAGTTAACGACATAGCAGGCAAACGAAAATATAAGTATCAGAGCAAGAGACAATTATACATATTGTCTACATCCAGCTTTGTCAAGCAAAGGCACATTCGAAGGTTTACAACCAGAAAATAAAGCACAAGAATACCATCTCACAAGAAAACCAAATGTATAATACATACAGATTTATTAAAATAGTACTTTTATAGAACTTTTAAGGACATCACGACAAAGGAATTCCCAGAAAGTATCAAAGAGAAGGTTGTCAAAGCAACTTGCCTTGGGTAAACTTTCTCGAATTTCAGCAACCAACCATCTGCATGCATAAGATAAGAAACTCATGAATTCTCACAGTTTAAAACCACAGAAAAATCATAAGAGATACATCAGCAAATATATGTTTAAGCCCACCCACCCACCCACCCACCCCAAAAAAAAATCTGAAGTCATTTATTATTCGTAACCCATACTCTAGAAGGTGAACAATATTAAGAAACTGTGTTTCTCCGACTCTTCATTTTTTGAAGCACCAATACCGGACACTTATGCCTGACACATATTCGGACATGGGTATAAAATACAAATATATGTTCTCTATGAACTCTCCAAATACATGGAAAACATAGAAAAAATTGAACATAACCGTATTAGACACATCTATATCCAACACACACTCAAGTAAAAAGAACACGGCCAAAAACAGTACCTATAATCAAAAGATGGGAATAGCCAATGTAGAGTGTTGACAAGAAACTCCACAGTGGCTTGATCTGCAGCTGCAGTATCTGTCAAATGAGTGTGCTGAACCTGAATTTCAAGTAAAATGATTTGGACAAGGAAAGTAAATCCTAACAAGAAACAGCCAAGGCAAATCAAAAATTTTCCAAGGTAAAAGTAACAAAGAGTGAAACCTTCACGGCAACTTTTTCACCATCATGCGTACGAGCAACATGGACTTGTGCGAGGGAAGCACTAGCTATCGGTTCCGGATCAAATTCATCAAAAACCTGCACATGGAAAGCTAGTCTAAATGTACAAGTATAGCTTCCAGCCTTCTAAAAGTCAAAAGAAATATCACTAGCACTTATTATATTGGAGAAAACAGTTATCCAGTCTTAATAATCATTGAAAAACAATTGAATTCTGTTTACTAAACATTATTTTTTTTTCATAAGGATACTTACTTTATCAGGCATCTGTCCAAGTTCCTTCTTGAAGACTTCACACACTTGATCATAGGAAGAAACAGGACACTTATTCAACATTGACTCCCTCATTGTAATTACATATTCTTGAGGAACTAGGTACTCCTGAAGAAAGAAAAGAAGAAAGAAAAAATATGAATCAAACCCACAATTGAATAGAATCAAACGAACCCCAAAAAAAATATTGGCAAACTTTATTACACAAAGTCAGCATTACTAAGAACATACCAATTGCCCAATATGCTGGCCAAGCTTGATATAAATTCCTCCATTTCTAAAACAAAGTTCTTGAAGCTTCCGTGCCGATCTTAAATGAACTTCATGTTTAATCTTTGCTCTCTCGTTACTACCTTCTGGCAGTCCCCATAATGAATATTGATAATCTAATAGATAATTCAAAAGGGTCACCAAAATTGAGAAATAAGTAAACAATTAAAGTACCCAAATCTCAATTACTTGGTAAATTTCCATGCATTATAACAAACTGAGTCTTTTCCATTCAAGATCGAAACTTCAAGCGCTATTAAACTATTTTAACCAAAATAGAAGATGGGATTTTTGAGGTACCGAAGACGATGGAGGCCGCAGTAGCGGAGTCACGGAGAAGACGGAGAGGAACGGTGGTGCGGAGCTTGACAGAAGAAGCGGGATCGTCGGAGGTGGCGACAGCAGCAGCGGCGCCTCCCGTACAGAGAGCGGTGGCGGCAACCGTTAGCTTGGCGCGCGTGCGCCAAAGGGATCGCGCTGCCATAGTTTTTTTTTCTTTGGAAGGTCGCCCGCAAGGCTAACGGAGACAAGCGAGCGAAAATAACTCGTGTTTTACAGTTTTTTAGAGAGAAAAAAGTATTTATTTATTTATTTATTCTTAAATTTTGAAATTTAGGGTTTATTTTGTTTGGGGGAATATGTCCAGTAGGAAAAGGGTCAGAGGCCCTAATTAATATCAATCTAATTTGTATTTAAGTTAAACAGTTTTTTATATTTCTAATAAACTTAATAGTTTGCATTTGTTGTGGTTTTAAAGAAAATTTAGATAAACAATTATTTATTGGGGTTTTATAATTATTTAATATATTGACAATAAAAATAAATAAAATAAAAAACGTTTTAGTTTTATATTTAGACTATAAAATATAAAGTATGATTAAAATTTAAAGATTGATGTTTAAATGAATATTAAATTCATGATGATTGTTATAAAATATTTTTAAATTAAGTTTATGTATTCTAATTGTCAACACGAATTTCTTAAGTACAGTAATAATAATAAAATAAATAATAAAAAAACAAAATAAAAAATAATAAAAATAATAGCTGAAAATAGATAAAAATAAATAAATATAAAATATAAAAAATAATAAAAAACAGAAAATCAAGTTGTGGAAGAGAAGTTTTCGGTTGAGATAAGATTTTGGGGGAGTTGGGGATTTGGTGGAGTGTTTGTAGGGATTTGAATTTTGTTTGGAGTTTTTTACTTCAATCAAAAGTCTGAGTTTGAATTCTATAAAAGGAGGAGGATTTCAAGTTTAAAGGGGCAGAACAAAACGAAGAGAAGGGGAGTTGAGGTCAGAATTTAAAGGAGCAATTACAAGCTTGAGTAAGGAGAAGGATTTCAATCGGTGAGGAAGTAAAGGAGGTTGCCGGCGGTAAGTTCTTTTCCTCTTTAGTTTCGGCTTTTTTTTTTATGGATTAGACTCCTAGATTCGAAATTAGTTATTTTTAGACTTTAATTAGGACTTAAAATTAATTTTAAAGACTTTAAAAAATTTAATTAGGTTCTAAATTAGAATTTAATTTAATTTTTAAGAAAATTTTAAAATTAATTTAACCCTTTGAACCTAAAAATTAGACTTGAATTAGGTGTAATTTAGTTCTTAAAATTTTGGAAATTATTTTAATTAATTATTTTAAATTAATTTTAATTAATTTCTAAAAAATAAGCTTTAAAATTAACTCACCTAAATTAGGTCTAGTTTAGCCTTAAACCTTAAAACATTCACCAAATTAGACTTAATTAGGCTTACTTTAATTCTTTAATTTAGGAAATAATTTTAATTAATTTCTAAAAGATAAGATTTAAAACTATCTAGGTCTAATTAGCCCAAATTTCACCAATTAAACTTTAATTAGGTTAAGTTAAATTCTTAAAATTTAGAAATTATTTTAATTAAGACTTTTAATTAATTTAAATTTCTAAGATAAGATTTAAAAATTAACTTAATTAAGTTTAATCCAACCCTAATTAAACCTTTGAACTTAAAATTCACCAAGTTAGATTTAAATTAGGTTTTAATTAAGATTTGAAGTTAAGGAAAATTTAATTAATTAATTTAATTAAAAATTTCTAAGACTTTAAAAATTAATTTCACATCTAATTAAATCTTATCCTTTGTTCGAGGTTTGCTTTCAAGTCCCTTTTTGATCGTTTCAATACAAGTCCCTTTTTTGTACTCTTCATGAGAATTTTGATGTAATTTTTGTACACCCATGATTCTAATAAAATTGATGAGTTCTTTTTATCTTGTCATTTTATTTTATTATGTTTTTGCATGACATACTTAGGGAGGTCACCAAATAAACACTTAAGTTAACTAATTTAGAGCCTTTTAGGACTAGTCACCCAAATTAAATAATTAATTTAATTAGGGAGAAAATTTAGTAACATAGCATGTGAATCTTATATCTCGGATACACTAAAGAGGTTGGTGTTTTGACGTACCATGATGTTGACCTAGAGAGTGTACCTTGGCATCGAATTCATGTGTTATAAAAACTTAGAATTTTGATAAAATAACTTAGGTTTAAAATTAAATAAAATGGATAGGTAAGCAACTAGTAACATTAGTAACTTAGGTTTTAAACACTTAAACAATGGAGCCTTTTTAGGATTAGAACTTAAAATGAACAAATAAAAATAATCATACATTTTACTTTAGCCTTTTGAGGCGGAAGTTATATCCCTTTAAATTTGGGTGAGGTTTCCTATCTAGAGGACGTCTCGTTCAACTCAAGTTTAAAGGTGGTATAACTTCTAAATCAAAAGGATATCCAAATTCAAATAATGTTCAATTAACAATGAAAAATTAAATTAACATCTATCTTTAAAGTATCAATGTCACGTAATGTTTTTCAAGGTACCAATTTCTGGGCGTTTATAAGGGTCGTCCTTACACGTAACCGACTCCCGAACCCAACGTTTTTTAAATGAATCTCTGGTTTATTTTTATGGTGTCTGGCCTACCTAAGTGGCCGATGGCGACTTCAAGTCAATTTTTCAAAATTAAATTATGTTTTTCCTAACATTTGAATTTTTCAAGATTAAAATGATAAAGTTCGAATTTTTCAAAACTAATCGTCAAACACTTTTTCACCTAAAATCGCGTATTTTTAAAGAGGCCGCGACACTAATTTGATCAAATCACCATGTGATCAATTATTATTTAATTATTGATATCTGGTTTTTTAGTTAATTAATCCTAAATGAATTTTGTATAGATTTATTATGAGAAGGATTCTTTTGATTTAACTTTTTCACTTATAACGTAAAGATTAAAATTTATCATATTGTTTAAAGGATTAACATCTCGTCCCGTTAGGCCAACATATTATTAGTTAAATTTAATACCTTTTGATATATATTTAATCAAAACAATAAATCAATCATTTTAATATTTTGTTAATTTATGGGAAAATATCTAAACCTTGGTGGTCCATTCTATAAAGAAACTAACCATCAATTCAGCTAAATTATGGGGAAAAAAATATGGGTAAATATTTTATATACTGGTAAGGTAAAAAAATAGTTTTTATAAGCGTTTCAATTTTAGGATTTAAAGATTCAATCTGAAGTTCAAAATTTAAGAGTTTATGTTTAGACAATGACAAAGTCAAGATTTTCATATAATAGTGTCAGAATAAACTTTGGGGTACGAGAATTCTCATATTGCACACTAAGAAAGAGGGGAGATGAGGTTGAGGAAAAGCATTTTTGCTTAAAGAGAGCAAACCAAGTTCTATTTAATGTCATACAATGCAAGAACAACAATAACATGAAGAAAGAGTGTTCGAATTTTGGAATCGAAGAAACTCACCTGGTTTCGATTCCAAAACCAACAGAATACCTCACATTCACATCATTCTGGTTGATGAACTTGAAAGGTCGAGATTGCGATCATAACAGCTCTCCTTCGAGGTAACTGGAAAGCTCCGAAAGACTTGGAAGGTACATTGATTGGGAACTGAATTTCTAAATCATATGAACTGGATAAATTTAGCCGAGTGAATAAACCATGCGCTCGGACAGCTCTACACCCACCACTCTCTGGTAGCTGCGCAATTGTGTTTCCAGGTAATTCATTTCGGTGGGGCCGAATGCTCGTCGGAGCTCCTTTGAATAGAAAACCATTAACCAGAGTAAGACATAAAAATGCTGAAGATTGCACTAGAAGAGAATTAAAGGAAGTTTAAATTTAGCTCTGGATACAAGGGTTTGGTTTCTTTCACTAGATTATGGATATGTGCTTGTAATAAACATACATCTATCTGCTAAATGGCAGAGGTAAAGATCAACTGCATCTACTTTTAGTTGATAAATATAATGCGGAGCCTTGTTCGAACTAGGATATGAAGCCATGATATAAAAATTTATGAATCTCTTGTTAGATGATTAATAGTCAATGTTTTTTTTTCTCACTAAAATTTAATATTCAAGTAGAAACTGAAAATAACAAGCACCTCGAAATCACTTTACCTTGTATCTTAGCCGAGATCCCCTCAGTCCGACTAAAACATTACTCAAGTCGCCATTATCTATTGCGGCAGGTGCTAAGTCACTTGTTTCAGGCTCCAACTCATCATCAGAGCTCTCAGATTGAATCTGAACCATCTCTTCATCATCCATAGGAACAACATTCGTGTCTTCTAGTTCAATGTCATTGTGCTGCAATTCCATGACACTTTCAGGAGCACAAGATTTGGAGGACTCCACATCTTGTAAACTGGAAACATTGGATAGAATGGCATATTTCTTTTTATCAAGCAATGGCCTCGCCACTTGAATTGAAACCCACCTGGAGATATTATTTCAGCTCATAAGACTCAAATGTTACCATAAAAGTAGAAAATTTTAATGGTTCAAAACTTCCACAATTCCCCAAACTCTTGCTTATTTGCCTTAAGAAACTTTAACACCAATGGATTATGGAGCGTTCACGTGATGGCATTCAAATCTAGAAACCGAAAAATGTATGTAATTGCATAGTCACTGTAGCCAGAACTTACTGGTAACGAAGAGGACAAAGAAGCTCGGACGGGTAATATGTGGCTTTATATCGCATCTTGCTGCAGGAGTGGATGTAATATCCCATATAATAATACTGAAGACCTGCACTGTAGGCTTGGTTCTCTTTCACCCAATCAATTTCTTGCAGAGCTGAATATTTACCCAATGATAAAAATGCGTAGTCGGGATCCCAGAATAAATACTTACTTGACAAGCATCCAGGAAGGATGTCTATCACTCCAACCGCAACTAGCTTGCCATCAATAATGTATTGCTGATGGAAAGAACCAAAGCCACATGGAGGAACCATGCCGTCAGAAGATGGTGAAACAAATAATAAGGGAGTGTCAACAAGAAACCTCCTATATGAGCTTTCTGTGACATGATCTGGTGTATCATTGTGCACTTTCATTTGATATCGTCTATACAATGAATACTCTTCTGGATCGAAACAGGACCTTTTCAAACGGAGCTCAAGCTTCTTTTTTTGCACTTGAGGAGGATGTTCAGAGCTCTTGTTTTCACAAGAGCGTTTACTTCCAGTCCCTAGTTCTTTATGCGGAGTTACATTTTGAACATCTGCATCTGAAGGTACATTTTTTGCAGTAGAATAAAAATTAATATGCCCGTTGCAAGCCCTAATGGAAAAGCCATAAATGTTTGCAAGCTGCTTTAAAGAACATGTCAACTTCTCCGCAATAGATTCTGGGCTTAGATCATTTTCTTCCATGCTATGTGACATTCGCAACTGTTGGGTGTCCTCAGCTGATTGTCTCCTCAAAGTAGCTGCTATTTGGAAGGCAATGTTGCTGGAGTATAAAAGATCTTCTGATCCTTCAACTGATAACTTCCGTTTAGCATTCGAAACCTTTTTGACTGCAGCTTTTGGAAATTGAATTCTAGAAGAAAGTTCCTCACTCCCAATATATGTATGTACCACTTTGTCTATTTGGTCAGATAAATTATGTATAAACTCTTCTGCCTTACTTTCCTGTTTGTTGCTGCGAAAAAAGGTTCCTGCTGAGCTTAAGACCTTATGATTGGACAAGCTGCCTGTATGCTTAGAAGTATTGGGATTGTCTCCGAGATCAATTGGATTTTTCACTTCAAATGTGCCATCTAGGAACCTGGGCATACACTACAGTCAGATCTCAGGATCCACATATTCCAACATAATGTGGTGGATGAAAGCTGGAACATTTCATATGTAAATCAATAATGGAGACTACACATTTTGATGCAGTATCTCTCCATAATCGAAAAACTGTGAGAAAGGGTAAACAAAATCCTTTTGGTCGCCAAGGTTACTTGAACTCGGATGTAATTGTCAGACAGAATTATGGGTATGTTCAAAATTTCCCAAGATTTTCCGTGTATTTAGAGGTCTTTGGAGGAATATATCCTATAGCTAGGTCCATCATCCATGTATGTGTTGGAGAAATGTACTACAAGAAAACTAAAGAGTTGCAGTAATACAGAAATGGTCACCAAAGCTTATGAGTTTGTGATCAAATGGTTCCAGTACTATATCTTATTTAGAACATGAAAGTATCTTCTTTTCTTGCATTCCATTATTTTTTAAAGTACTATAACACAAGATATCAAGATACAGTGGGATAAAAACAGAGATAGAAATAAGGCATGAGTATGACTATACCTATTCATTCGTCTATAAACTCGAAGTTGATCCTTAGAAGGAACAAAATCACTGGCCTTCAAACGAATAGTATAAGATGGGCAGCATGTCCTTTCCATCTCAGGTTTGTAAAGAAAACAGCCGGATCTCCTCCAACCACGGTCAAGAAGATCTAATAAGTAGACATGTATAAATAAGCTAACAAATCTAAAGACATCCATATAACAGAAACAGAGCATTATAAACGAATAATTAAAGATTGATCTCAATGACCACAAATCCAACCATGATCAAGAAGATGCAGAAACAATTTGAGGACATTAGAAATGAAAAAATAAATAAAATTGCTCTAAATGATTACTACTCCATAAATTTCAGTCAATTCCAACTTAACATATCCATATAGATAAGTTTCTAAGACCGTAACCCAAACAATCCCTTCAAAACAAATAAAAGATTCTTCTTTTTCAGTAGCTGAAGTTTCTAACACTTAATTACACCGTTCCATTTCTTCATTTGTACTTTATGTTTTTTTTTTCCCATTTAAACATAACAGAAATTGCATGATCAGTTTTACATTTTTACAGCTAAAACTACGAGTCACTAAAGCATAAAATAAGCTTGAAATTTTTCAAAAAAAGAGAAGAGAAAACCTTGATAATCATTTACAGTGATGCTATGCGCCCATAAACCTGCAAAAAAACGAAAAAAATCCAGAATTATGAGGGGGAAATATAGCGTATTCACTTGACATAATCAAAGCTTAATTAACTATCAATATTCGCAAAAGAAATTAAGTCAATCAAATTGAAGAAAATTCAGGAAATTTGTTCTTTAAAGAAAAAGGAGAAACTTAAAGTCCCTCACCGTGAGAGATACTGGTTCGACCGGAGGATTTGCAATAACCGCAGGAGCTTCGACGACGTCCGCAATCGACGACCACGCTATCCTCTCTGCCATTGCTACTGCTCGCTTCGTTTTTCATTTTCGATTCCTTTCCCGCAACAAAACAACAAATTAGACTTCGAATCATGAAAATTTTCAAAGATCTTTTTTCCCTCAACTTTTTAGGTTTAAGATGACAAATGGAATACCTTGTTCTGTGAATCAAGCTTGGAGCTTCTCCGTTACTACGCCATTGACGATCTATTTCAAAAATATTCCTTTTTCTTTCTTAAATAAATATAAAAGTACAATGGTGTTTGTTTACGTAGGAAAAAGGAAGCAGAAATTTTGGATTATAGCGGAAAATTAAGCATAATTGTTTACAACTAGCTTTCGGAGTCGTCGAGGGTAAGCTTTCATTATTTTAGGAGTAAATTTAAACTATAAATAGATTAGAATTTATTAATATAAAGATAATTATAAAATATTTATTAGTAAATAAAATAATTTAAATTAATATTTTTAAAAACATCATTTGTTTTTTTAATATAACATTTGTAGGGTTTTGAAATTAATTGATTGTGAGTAGGGGTGTAAACGAGCCGAGTCGAGTTCGAGTAGTGTTAAGCTCGGTTCGATTCGTTAAGATTTCGAGTCAAGTTCGAGCTTGAGTAATTTTAAACGAGCTTAAAAAATTTGAGTTCGGCTCGACTCGTTTAGAACTCGAGTCGAGTTCGAGCTTTTTTTGAGCCTAATCGAGCTAACTATTAACCGATCTTTGACCATGTTAGACCTGAGTAACTCTTATCTCTTACGTCTCATTTAAAGCCTAACGGAGAAAAAACTTTGATACACAAGTTGTGTAAAATCAAGCTTGTTAATTTTAGGTTTTAGTATGTTAATTTAGAGTGTAAGACTTTATGTTTAGAGTTTAGAGCTTAGGGTTTTAAAGTATATTTATATTTTCGAGTAGCTCGTGAGCTTTTTGAGTTGAGTATCATGTAGCTCGGCTTGGCTCGTCAAGAACTCGAGTCGAGTTCGAATCAAGTCCAATCAAGTCGAGCTCGAGTAACTCACGATCTGTCTCGTCTCATTTAGAGTTCTAATTATGAGTGTAGTCTAAGAAGAAAAAAAAAATATATATATATGGTGTGGAGTTTTTAAAAATTACATAATTATTTTTTATTAGAGATTTAAAAAATATTTGCGGTCGTTTTTCGATCACTTTATATTTATCGCAGTTACGAATACAATAATTATTGTTACGGTCACTGTAAGTATTGTATTCGTGAAATTCTTTTAATTTTGTAAGATTTATTGGAAATCATAATAGTGATAAATATAAATATAAAAATTATTTATGATTTTTTTTGAATTTTTGAATTTTTAAATATTAAATTTAATTAATGATTTTTATTTTTGATACATTTTTAAAATAGCAAGACAATAACGAAAATAATATATCGTTATTGTCATTGTTGATCGTTAATCATTAAAATATGATTATTAATTATTATTATTGATATGCTGAATCTTATCATTATTTATATTTTTAATAATTTTGAATGATGATATTTTCATTAAATAACGATCGTTATAATGTCCGTAAACTATTTTTTAAATTCCTACATTTTACCTTTAAATATAGAAATCTAAATATATAATCTTATTATAAAACGATGTAGCAGCAGCAGCAGCTTTGACGGTCCTGATGCAAATAAGATGATGGGATCTAGCGGCTCGGATGAATCGTGTTCGAACAATGATGATGTCAAACTTTCAGGCTTCAAGAGAAGAAGGTATTGATTAAGTAATTAATGCTTTTTTTTTTCTTTCGTTTTGTTCTTTGAAGGAAATGAAAAATTGTAGATATTACACAAATCTAGTATAAAAATAATATTATAAATTTAATTTATTTTATTTATTACGTTAAGATTTAAATTTTTATTAATATTTAAGAATGTGTAGGGGAATAATTACAAATATAAATAATTAATATTTTCTTTATTTAATAAAAAAATTGAAAGTTGACTAATTCGATTTTATATCTTATTAAAATCGTAACCGAAGTACAATCGGGGATTAAGAAGACAACAATGGTGAAGGGCTTTGGAAGGAGTTTAATTTAGTATATATAAAATAAGCAAAGAATATTGTCATAATTGCGCCTGTAGCTCAGTGGATAGAGCGTCTGTTTCCTAAGCAGAAGGTCATAGGTTCGACCCCTATCTGGCGCGAATTATTTTTCGCACATTTTTGCCTTCTCCTTCAAATTAGTCGATCTTTATATTATGATTTAGTTTTATAATACCATTAATTAGTTTAAATAATTAAAATTGTTAACTTACTTTTAAGCTCCATATTTATCCTAGTGTTTCGGATGCGTAATTTGATCCCTTTATTTTTATAATGTAATACAATATTTTTAATATTTTATAAATAAATTAATTCAAACATATTTTTATAATAAATATTATCCGTTTTTTCACCGAAAGAGTTAATGAACTCTATGTTAACTATTTTAAAGATGATGTAGATTTTTTTCCTTCATACAAGCAACCTACTAGCCTTTATGTTAATATTATTTTTCCCCAAAAAAGTGTGTTTTTCAAGAGAACTCCATGTCAATAATCTTAATTAGAATAGTTAATTGCTTTAAACTAGATTTAATTATAAAATAAAAGTATAAATTATATAATTTTTTTTTTATAATCGGTGTAAAAATACACTCCGATCACTGCTTCAATTATCACCGGTTATCATTGTTTTCATTAGACTCCTCTACTAAAAACCCATTATCTCGACTTGGTTTCCATCCGATCACTGCTTCAATTATCACCGGTTATCATTGTTTTCATTAGACTCCTCTACTAAAAACCCATCATCTCGACTTGGTTTCCATCGACGAATAAAGAATGATGAATGTCGAACGATAAACCTAAGAATATTTTACGATAATCTCAAAAAATAGTATGTTTTATATAGTTTGTGAATGGAAAGGTATGTTAAATGATGTCATGCTTAGTAATAACATACATACACACACACGCATCCATACATCCATCCATACATGCATGCATGCATGTAAATCGTATGGAAATGATTGGTTCTTACACCTTAAATTGCATGACCATCATGGTGATCATGATCTACATACATATAAACTCCAACTCTACAACCGTTTCTCATGAAAGAATGAACATAAAATGGATTCTTCTCTAAATTTTTACTAAAATCCCAGAGCTATTGCTGATACAAGGGGAAAAAATCAGTTTCCCAGGCTTCTAGGGGGGAAGGAATATCTATGTCGTGAGACAGCATAATCTTATGAGCTACCATATGTCTGAAAGTTCGCCTATAAACATTGTTGATGTCCTTGCACTGAAGGAACCAACATATATGAGAATCATACACGGAAATGGAATCTCATTTGCTTCGTTTCTTGGCTTCGCTGTAGAGTATAACCCCGAAAACTGTGAGTGTATAACCGAGCATTCCGGTAACAGAGACGGGATTTCTAAAAATTAAAATCGAAACCACCACGGCTACGGCTCCTTTTGCATTTCCTAGAACCTGCAAGAACAAACATCTCAGTATTCATACCATGCACGGTCCGGTCGTAGCCCGTAGGATTTACTTTGGTTGCATTAAAAGCTGAAAGATGGGTGCTATTCAGAATTTTACAAGTTAGAAGCAATGAAAAGCTTCGCAATTACTTTCTTGTTCGATAAGTGCACTTGTGTTAGTTCCATTTCGGAGAGAAGTAATTCTTGTAGTAACTATGGACCATCAAAATCACTATCTTGGTCGAAATATCGAACAAAGTGTACTTTTGTTAATGTAATTCCATATCGTATAAAAGATTTAAAGAATCTATCCTCAGTTTTGAAAGACAAGATGGCAAACTAATGTACTCATAAAAATTGGATGCATGGCGTACCTGCAAAGTTAGGGCACTGGTGTGTTTCGTAACCAGAAAGTTTGTCAAATTCACAAAATATGCTAGTGCTGAATTGAATAGCAGATACCAAATGATCTTGACATCATCACGGACAAGAGCAAGGGTGATACCGACCACGTTCTCCTCCATAATGAGTGTTGCCGGAAGTAGAAATACAACAGCTATCGGAGCCATGTAGAGGAGGAGGTTCATGGAATTCAGCTTCTCTCTAAAACAAAATTACAATGAATTTTCAGCGCCAGTTTCTAATCTCCGAACTAAAGAACTATATTAAAAATTATGCCACCATCCATAGAAGCAGAAGCAAAGCATAAAATCTCCTCACCCTTCGGACGAAAGCAAAATCCCTTGTAAAACTGACTTGAGAGCTCGTGCAGCTGTAGCTGAGATGCACATGATAAAGCCAAACAGATGGAAACTCGGTTCACCCTTTGGCCATTGAACAGATAATGTAAAATAAAAATAAGTTGCGGAAACTAGATTAAGAAAATGAAATGAAACAATGTGAATAGTGCAGAACATGATTTAAGATTACGATTATAAAAGAACCAACATCAGTGTCAAAACACATCTCAGGACATGGTATGGAGATATAATCATCTACGGACCCTCCGATAACAAACCTATAAAAAACCGAACATTCACTTGTCGTACATATACCCGTGTCCAACACTAAAACTACACACTTCTTGATGCTACAATCAAAAGATATCTAATATGTGAAATGCATGAGCGGACGAGGAAATAGTATATATAAAGCACCATCTATGAACCATAAAAACAATAAGATTCTCATATCAGAGTTAAAACACTTAATCATTCATTTGAAACCAAGATAACAGAAAAGATAATCCACACATCATGATCATTACCATTTTGAAAACATCCAAATTAAGCTAAGAAATTAGTGATTATCACACTAAGTTACTTGGACTCGGGTGTGAACACCGGTATGGTTAGATTTAAAAATTTTCATCATGTAATTCAAGTGCAAACAATTCAAAAAAATGAAGCAAGACCAATTTCCAAATATTAATCAAATCTTCAAGAAATCCCTCAAAAATCTATCATTTTGTACAGAAGCATACAACAAAGCAACATAAATTTCAACAAAATGAAGCAAAACCAACTCCAAAACTTTACATTAAAAAACATATCAAACCAACAAAATACAGCCAACCATTTCAGAAACAAAAGCTAAAAAATCGAATAAATAAATAATAGAAAGAAAGTACATACCCCACTGGCAATGATAACCCCAGTAACAACAGGAACAAGAGTAAAATAAGTAAGCCAAGCTTCCCTCTTCATAAAGTAAGCAAAGACCGCCGTGAAGAACGGCGTCGTAGCACCGACAGCCTGATTGAAACTAACCGGCAAATACCTCAAGGAAATGTTCCCAAACACCACCGACACACAAAACACTAAACTCAAAGCCGAGATCTTGAAGAACTGAACCCTGGATCGAATCGTTTGCATTGGGACCATCTTCATCCATGCGATTGCCATGTAGCTTAACAAAGAACAAGCTGTCATGTGACACATGGTTAAGAAGATTGGGTATTTGAAGCCGTAATTGCTTAGTAAGTACTTGTTTAACAACAATACTCCTATGTTGGACGAGTACCAGGATGATACTAGCCCGATCGTGAACAACATAGATTGTTTTTTCATGGTGTTTTTTTTGGGGTTTGAAGCTTTGGGTATTTTAATTTGGGAGATTAAAAAAACTGGGTTTTGAGTGGAAATGGAATTCGGGGGGTTATATCAAGTTGGATCTGAGTGGAGTTTGGGGAATTATGGTTGTTTTTGGTGAAAAAAATGGGTTTTCTAGAGCTGAATTGATGGAATTAGCTTCCATTGATCTGTTTCAAGTTTCTCATTACAATAGAAATGAATCCCAGATAGAAGGGAAATGGGAAAAAATAGCTCAACATGAAAAAGAGAATAAGTAAAGCTTTAATGTTATGGAAATAACTATGGCTGTTTCTCTGCAATTTTTCTGAGAAAACGAAGAGTTGAGTAATTTTAAAATAGATGAAGTAAACGCTTTCGTGTTATTTGTTTTTGCTTTGTTTATTTTGATTAAATTACTCCATTAGTCCTTGTATTATGTTTGAAGTGTAGAGTAAAAACCAATTATATATCCCAAAATTTTAAATTTTTTTAGATTACAAAATAGACAATAAAAAATTCTACTCTCTTAATCTTTAAGTTTGAATGTCTATCATCTCATTCTTCAAAAGTATTTTAGCTTGTATTTATAGAATGTAATAAAAAATTAGCCATTAAAAAAATTAATCGTGTTAAAAGTTCTAATTAATTTGACAATATTTTCTTAAGTCTAAAAATATTTTTTATTAAATTATATCAAAATAAATATCCTACAAGCATCTTGGAGCTGAAACAAGGCATCATATATGAATTACAGGACAGGGTCACAGGGCTAGTAACAGAGGGAAAAAAACACTAAAATAGTTGCAAAGACAGACAACAAGGATTGAACAATGAATTAATCTGTCAATCAAAATGCAAAATTCAACTTGTTCATCAAGAAGCTAATCTTCAAACAAAGATTCCTCAGATATGCATGGACAAACTGGAATCAAACAGATAAGAAAGGCAACTCACAAACCCACAGAACAACTAAGAAAGATCACAAATTAGAAGTAAACATTACATCATATATTGCTGGGGTACATGAAGACTCGTACTCTATCGCCCTGCAATGGAACCAGTAGATATTTTAAGATCAAAAGTACAACATACAGAAACCAGTAGATATTTTAAGATCAAAAGTACAACATACAGAAAGAGAGCCAAATAAAACTAAGAAATTTACAACATTTACCATAGATTTGGGGGGAAGATTAGACTTGAACTTTGCACGAACGACACCACTATTACCATGAGGTCTAGCAACCTTTCCCCAAATGCAGCGATAGTGTGAGCCATTCTTCTTCACCTTAGCTTTGTAAATATATGCCATCCGCTTGCCGGCATACCAAGCTACTTCCTCCTTAGTGTTAACTCCCTCAATCTGGATCAATGAAGTGTTTGGATACTGGTTCGACTTTGACCTAACAACCACCGAATACAAATTTAAGCAACAATACAAAACAAAGAAAACAAGCTCCAAATTCAGTTTCAAGTTTCTCCACTCAATTCAAAAAGAAAAGAAAACACAAACCCTCATTTTGGTTAACAATATTATTACTCCCAACTTCTGCAAACAAATGCAACTAAATTCTTGTTTACTTTAATCATTTTGCTAACAATTAAACAAGAAATAAAAACCCCAAACCCTTTAAAAATGGCATGTACAGGAATTTGAATCCAGAAATCTAAGAGCCTTCTCATATCCCATGCTAGGTCCTCCTTTGTGTTTATAGATATATTCAAATCCATTTTCTTTTGGACATTAAATCAGCTAAAATTACTCACACATGTAACTAAATATTCAAATTACTATGAACTAGTTGAGTTTCAGAATAGTAAATACTATATATATATATATATATATATATATATATATATATATATATCATAAATTCTTTGGGAATTTCAAATTCACTACAAATAAGCATCCATCAAATCTATGGATTTTGAGAAATAATCATGAATGCTACAAAATAAAGGCAATAAAAAGGTTAAATTCTTATTACCTCTTGTAACCCAAGATGGTTCCTCTAACATAGAGTCTGCAATTAAAAAGACCAAATATAAAAAAAGAAAAGATTCAGTTAAATCTGAAAACTATATAGCATATATCAAAACAGAAACCAGAAAGAGAATTAGGGTTTCGAAAGAGGAAATGAAGAGATCCAATTTAAAGGTTACCTGACTCGCTCTCCTTGGCGTCCTTTCACCATTTCGTTCGATTCGGAAGCTTAAGCTTATTCCTTTCGATACCGATAATATCGACTGCAAGTGAGAAAGGACCAATAAACCCTAATTAGGTTAGGGTTTGGGGAATTTATATTATAGAGGAACGTAGTTTGTAGGCGATAAATCCCAAGTATTAGCATGTGGGCTTAATTAATATAAAAAAGCCCAAATGTAAAAATTGACAGAACAATGAAATTTTGATTCAAAAGTGAATTTGTTGAGTACTTGAATAAAAAAACTAAATTTGTATTTAATTGATTATAATTTTATAGATTAAATTGAAATTGAAAAGAAAAATTAAAATAATATGAAAAACATAAAACTTTTAGTAATTAATAAATAATACGAATTATCGATGAATAAATCATCAGGAAGCTTAATCGAGCTTTTTCTTTATTTAGCATTTAAAAAATTTCGGAACTTGAATTCAAGCTTCAATACAATTACTCGACCTTATTCTTTTACTAGATAAACGAACATAATCAAACAAACTTGAATAGTTCGATTTTTTCTCCGAATTAATTATTCGAACATTGAAACTCAATCGAGCTCGAACTCGAATCTTTAACTAGAAGTTAAAAAAAATGAGTTAGAGAAATCAAAGATCAGCAAATACACTGTATTTGGTTGAATCTCCTGCTATAAGCCTCACTGCTGCAATTGTTGCAGCAAGTGACATGAAACTGAAGAAAACAACATTGAGCTTATGCCATGACTGTTGTAAACTACTCAGTGAGTCCTTCTTTGCCACAAGATACATATGGTTTGCTAGGATGAATGTCAACGGAAACGTGCTTAACGCTCCGGTAAGGCACTGGAAATCACCGAGGAAAGGAAGAAGAGCCGCCACGAGTGAGCTGATTGTGAGGTAGCCACCCCTTGCTGCTATCCGGAATGATAAGCTTTTGAACTCGAAGACACCTCCTGTGACTCCGAACTTTGTGTCCATGTACTCGTATGTCGGACTCGCAAATATCTAGATCGTTATGGTAAATCGAATTAGATAAATGAACCTTTGATGTCGGACTTGAAAAGCTAGAACAGGGAACAAGTATGGCTTACGTGCAAAGAAATGACTGATTGTAGGAATGCTGAAATGTTAGCAGCTGCCTTCACCCAAACTGGACCGCTTACACTACTGAGCAAATACGACGGGGCGGAAGATCCATACGCCCAGTAGCCGATGAAAGTAACGGCGAACATCGGGATGGATCCAGCGGTGAACTGAAAGTATAAAGCTTTCTGCATGTTCTCCACAGCAGGCTCCTTCAGCGTTGCCTGTTATGAAAACAATGTCAAAATATAAACAGAATGATACTCTTCATTTTTCTTGAAGTATTCATGTCACTCGAACAAAAATCAAATATTATCACGTCAAACACATATCCATATTCGATATGTATATCAAAATCGAATTTCGTATTGTCAAAGAGTAAGATCCAACTCTTTGACTCAAATGGATCCAAATCTTTCATACTATATGAAAAGAAACATAGAAAGAATCAAATATATTCGCAACAGATACATACCAATATCCGATAATCATCCTCGAATTCGAGTAACGTTGATTTCTAGATTCTATGACTCTGCTTTTAGGCTCACCTGTATTTCTGGAACCATTCCTGTATTGAATGCAAACAGTAGACTAGAAGATGCTCCAATGATTGAAAATATTTTGCTAGATGTTGTCCCATGTATACTATAATCCCTTGGTGGTGATTTGATTCCTACAAAACATGGGAATATCATTATTCGAATAAAAACTCGGTTAAAATCGATAAATTTTCATACAATGTCTGGATACTGATATACATTCGATACGAGTATGCTACATTTGTTCATGTATTCAGAAAGTCACTCGAATCGAGTCTGTATACGCATGTTCAAATACGAATATACACGAGTACTTCAAGCAAAACGAAGACTAGGAGCAAACCAGAGTAAAACTTACCATCGTTGGCAGCAAGCACGGAAGTCACCACGATGTAAATTAAGCTGAGAATGGTGGAACATCCGAGCCATGCTCTTAGCGACGACAGATTAGGCGTCGAAACGGAAAACAATATACAAACAAATCCGGCTAAGCCGGTAAAGTATGGGAGCTTCATGGTATGATCTTCAGTGAATAGTACATAACAAGCCTGCATTGCATGCATATTCATTTATTCTCTTTAAAAGATTCGAGTTCGAATAAATTTATATGCACGATGCGTGTTAATTTATTAGGGGTTCGAAAATAAAACGAGACTCGTATCACCTTTAAAGCAGCACCACCCATGATAAGAAACCCGATGTTAATCATGAACAGATTAACATATTGCAATATCCATGTAATAAGATAAGCTTTTTTACCTGTTGAAAAACGAAAGCTCATCAAGCAATGAATAAAACAAATAATTCCATCATTAAAAGCTCGTATATCTCGTATTTATGTCTGAATATGAGCCGGATGTGAATATCAAACACGAATACTTTAGGAAAAACGATGTCCCGTACCGTATATTTCGCCTGCGAGATCTCTATATCTGATGTTGGGCTTCCCTCTAAAGTCATGGAGCTTGGCAACAAGCATATTTGCATACAATGACGCGGCGGCGGCTAAAACCAATCCGACTACACCTCCGATCCAGCCAAGAGGGACCATGACGGTCCCGGAATATCCCAACACGAAGACGCTGTTGACACCGGTGGTCAACACTAAACCTGCCTGGGACCAATGGTCTGCAATCTCAACAAAAGAAGATCAAATTAGTATAACAGGAACATTATGTGACAAAAAATTAGACCCGTTAACTCAATTAACTCAATAAGTATAATCGATTTCACTAATTAAATCAAGATCATATCAATTTAAGTTTTAAAATTTTCAAATCATTTTAGAGTTTCAGTTTCAAAAGTTTAACAATTGAAGTTGTCTTTATGATTAAACTAAGTTCGGTTGAATTTATGTTCGAGATGATCGAATCAAGTTTTAAAATTCAATACTTAATTATAACAATTTACAACTTAAAGTGCCAAAATAAAAAATACGAATTTTGCAAGTGCTAAAGTAATAAAAGCGGATAACTTTAGACACCATATACATATTTAACCCAAAACATTTCATTAGCATTACTAAAAGTAAAATATACTTCAAAAATTACACTACTATCTTTCCCGCACACAGAAACCCAGAATTTCTAAGGGGGAAAATCAAATTTTCTCGAGAAAAAAAAAACAGTAAAGAGAAGAGCATACCAGTGCCGATTTGATGAGCAGATTCTGGGAACTCAGCAGCTGAGGATTTGTCCTTTTCAACATCAAAGCGATTATCTGCTACCATGTTTGACCTCTCGTTTGATTTACCTTCTTTTCTTCTTGTTCTTCTTTCAATCTGCAAATGTGTGAATTTATATATGAAATCTGGGGTTTGAGACCTCTTCTTTCAATTTTCAATTCTCACATGGTTGAATTCAAAGCGAGAATTTATCACAGCCAAAAGGAAGAACTTCGCTTTCTATTTATGGGAACTCTGATTTGTGCGTGTGTTTTAAAATTTTATAATTCAAAGAATCAAAGCGATACTCTTATTTGGCGCGTGTCGGAAATGTCGAAGGAAAATTTTCCACCTGTTTTTTTGTTCCTTCCATTTTCCTGAGAAAATGACAAAATATAGACTGGTAATTGTATTCTTTACTTGTCGTAATAATAATTTAATCATTAAATTTATAAAAACTGATCGTTTTAATTTTTTTATAATTTTTTTAATTGATTAATTTAAATGGTCAGAAAAATTATTTTACAAATTTTGGTAATTGGAATACATAGAAAATCATGATTAAAATCTTACAAAATTACATTAAAATATTTTGATCTGTAAATACTTTTCGATAAAAATATTTTATAAAAATAAAAATTCAATTAAGGTAAGAGTTTATTTAATTTATTTAATTATTAAAAATTATATTTAAATCGTTAAATAATAATAAAAGTTATATTTTTAAAAGTTAATTATTAAAGGTTATATTTAAATATTTTTATATCTTATAAACTATTTATTTTGTATTACTTTTAACAGAGAAATGTTTTTTAAAAAATATCATAGGACGAAGTCCTATTCAATTATTTTAAAGGGATAAACTATTCAATTATTAAATTTTAAAATAATTTATTTATTTATTAAAGTTTAAATATAAAATATTTATTATTATTTTTTAAATTTTTGACAACGCTCACGAGAAATTTTTTTAAGATTTAAATGATAAAAAGCTTCAATGATATGAGAAAATAATATATTAAAAATAAACTTTATTCGACAGTGAAAAAGAAAATCAACGAAAAAAATAAATTTTTTATCTAGTTTATAATTTCAAAATAATTTTTAATGAAATGGAAGTTAAATTCAAACTTAAGGTCGAGATTAAGAGACTAATGAAATTTAATATCGAATGACGATGAATGATTGAATAACAAAAACGCTCAATACCTAAACTTCAATGAGTAAATTAAAAGTTTTGAAACTTCGATAACTAAAGTAAATTTAAAAAAAAATCCAGTGATGATTTATTTATTTATTTTTCTTCTAAATTTAAACCAATTAATTTATTCAGTCATATTTAAAATATAAAATATAAAATATATAAAAAAAATTTAAAGTTCGACAAATTTAAATTTCAAACATCAACATTCATATATTTATTTATGTACTAATTCCATTCCTTACATGACGTCATGAATTAAAATGCAGTAATCTTCCAACCATAATACACTGCAAGTTTCCAACAAGCCAAACACTTCTTTAAGAAAATTCCCGAGAAAATTTCGGCTAAAATTTCCTCTTCCATGGGGCATAATAAGTCTATTCCCGAGGCAGATTCAAGCCTCCCACTGCTCTACCATTTCTATTTTCTTGTCTCGAGTTTGCATTTCTTCTGGGAAACAAAATAACTAGAAAATCGAAACAATCAAAACTTAGGATTTGAGGCTTAATTTCAAAAAAAAAAGTTTGAAAATAAATCTATTTCTTACCATAATTTGATACGATGCAACTGTTTGTATGATCAACGTTGAGATTCAATGCTAGAACAACCTTTGCTGGCAGTAGAAACATTGGGCAGCCTGATTTCAAATCAAAGGTTCAATTTAAACAACAATTCCGAACACATTTTAAAACTCTTTTGATTCTTACCTGATTTCTTGCGACGATTAGGGTGTTTCTTGCCGTATTCATGAGGAAAGACACCACCGGTTCCGGCCGGCTCTCTCCGATTACCACTCGATCCATCAACGGAATGAGCTTGAAATGAAGGGCTTTTACCAACAATATTGCTCTTGATTTTATCCTCCTTCGTTTGCTGTTGCTTTTGTTTTCGATTCCTTGCCTTCATTTGCTTACCATGATACTAACAAACCCAAAGAATATATAGTCTTAATTTTAAGTACTTATTTTAACATTAAGCGAACTTTTAAGCATGGATTCTTCAGTAAAAACAACAAACCTGGAGATTTTCATGATTTGCTTCAGCAAGATTACAGGAAATACTCTGGTTTAAATGTAATCCACGGCTTCGGTTCTTGACGAGGCCATGATTTTGAATCTTGGGTTGATTTCTTTCATGTTTAAAGATGGTGTTTTCAGGTACGTCAGCTCCAGAATCGCCATTGCTTGAAGCTGAAATGCTTCCGAGCACACTCAGAGTCGACTCTGGAGAACTCGACAACCCTCCATTTTTCTACCCAAAAGAGAAAAACCCAGATTTAAAATCGCATCAAATAAAAATAACCCAGAAATTACTTTGGGTTACCTCGTTTTTGTCGAGAGAAAGATCAAGAACGGCGAGTTTCTGACTCGTTGAGTGAACAATTCGGCGGGTCAACCCAGCAAGAAACTCATCCTCCTCGTCACTGCTCTCAGTCTCAGTAGATCCAACAACAGACTCAATAGGGGTGGAGATAAGATCAGAGAACGAGTCGCATGAGTAATCAAACTCGTAGGGGAACTCAATGGGGAAACTGTGACTCGCTGTTAACGACTCAGTTCTGTTTTCACCGTCGTTTTTGTTCTTAAGATTCTGGTTTTCCATTAGAATATCTTCATCCATCAAAATCATCGACGGAATCCAAAACTCAGCGTCGTCTATCTGCTCAGCCATGAGAAAAGAAAACGGAGGAAACAGAGGAAATGGAAGGAAAGAAGGGAGAAGAAAGTGTAGCAAAAGATGGAGGGAAAATAATTTCGCTTGGCAACGTAGGATTTTAATTTAAAGAAGATGCTATTATTAAAATTTTAGACAGAGAAAGTTTTAAATATTTATATTTAATTTATTAATTAATTAATTTAAATCAGATATTTTAAAATTATATTATATTATTAGTTAATTATTTTAAATTGAATATTTTAAAGGCTCGTTACGAAAATGATTTTTTTACTCAATTTATTTTAGTTATGATATTATGATTCGAACTTTTAATACTATTATTTAGAAGATTTAATGTATTATTTTTATTAGATTAACTGATAGTTTGATATCGATATAAATATATTAACTTTTAATAATAAATTTATATTTGATATTGTTTTATAATTACTTAATGATAAAAAGTCAAATATTGATGGTTTTTTTTTATATTTTTTTTGTTATAATCTATCTCAGAAATATATTTTATCATAATTTTACAAAGTATTTTATTATTTTTATATATTTTTTAAAACAATTGATTTGTTATGTTATATAAAAGTTAGAAGCTCATAGCACTATAAATAAAATAAATTAAATTTAAAATACAATTTTTAAATATTTTTTTATTATATTTAGGTTAAATTAATCGACTAATAAATTAAATATTAGTAATTATATTATATTAGTAATTTAACTATTTTATAATTATATGTGCTTTATCAACTAAAAAATGAATTACTATCTTATAATCATTCTTAACAAAAAAAATATATTTTAATTGAATTTTTATATTATTTTTTAAATTAAAAGATGTTTACTCAATTAAAAAAGGCATAAATATATTTTTAACCTTTAATATTTATAATTTTTATTATTTTGGTCTTTTTTTTTATAAATTTAACCCTTAACTTATATCTTTCTGATAAATATCTTTTTTTTAACTAGTATGATGACTGGATCATTAAAAATTTAACGACGATGACATATCATATGTATACAATAATATATTTTAAATGACATGGCATCTAACCTATCAAATATATATATATATAGAATATAATTTTATTCTAATATAAAATATAAAACAATTAAAATTCAAATAAAATTTTAAAAATTAATTAATTTTAAAATAAATAACTACTAAACATTTTCAAACATAACTACAATAAAATCAAAATCTTATCTAAACAATTTAAAATTAATTAATTTAGACACTTAAATTCAATGATATCAACAAAAAAATTATTATTAAATAATATGTTATGATGTTGACATAATGATTCACGATACTAATATTATTCTTCAAAAATGATGATAATATGCAAGAAAATTTCACTAATTTTTTTTAAATAAAAACTACAATTACTTATTTGATTTTTAAGAAAAAAAATTAAAAAAAATACTTAAAAATAATACACAAATTATAAAAATTTATAGGCCATTGTTGCTCTAATACAAGGCTAAATCTATTGAAATTATGTTCAAAGATTATCCATTGAAAATAATTATAATCTTTTAAATATTTTAAATACCTTTCAAATGCTTTTAATTTTTAATTTATTTTAATTAATTATATTTTCCCAAATTTTAAATACCCTCAAACTTTTTAAAAAGACATATTTTTTATATTATCGTCTCGTATAAATTATCATATCAATATTATAACGATTAATGTTGATATAATTTGCTAATTCTTTAACTATGTGTTTTACATAATGACGACACTAGAATATTAAATATCCCTTAATCCAATTTTAAGGCAATTCTATAAACTCTACGCCTGTCCTGTTTTTTTGTTAATTACATAACTACTTATTAATTAATAATTACGAGCAAAGTACTATGATTTTGTTTAAATACATAAATGCTTATTAATTGGACAATTAAGAGCAAGGGACTGAATAGTTACACCGTGTGCTAGCCCTTGCTTTTTCTATCAAATACCTAAATTACCCGGTGCACTTTCTTTGAATTTTTTACGTTAGTCGGTTATCGATAATTAATTAGATATTAATTATTAATTATCGATGTTTATTATTATTGTTATTATATAATCTAATAAGAATTTTATTTTTCGTGATATATTTTTATTTATATTATATATTATTTTTATTTGTTAAATTATTTTTATGACGTCTTCAGTATGCTTTGACGATTGATTGATGCCCACACAAAGATTTTCACAACGTTAATATCTGCAAGGACGGAGCCAAAATTTTGTTTAAAGGGTGTCATTTTCTTAAACGATATTTAAAGGGTGTTAAATTATTTATAAAAAAGTGTCAAATTATATATATTTAATTATTTTATATATAAATTGTATAAAAATATGATTTTTTTCAAAAATTTTGGGTTTTACATGTGGCTCTGCCCATGAATATCTAGTTATAATTTTGTTGATGGTTTTATAAAGATGGATCATCATTTGGTTGATGGTTAGTTGTTGATATAATTAATTATCGGTAACAAAATTTTCTTTCCGCTAGTGTGAGTCTCTCAACATTCTTTTCATTCGTTATGCGTTTCGATTAAGAAAAATTATATCATGAACTTTGTCCACCACGTCATTCGTGATTTCAACTAATCAGATTCATTCATCATGTTTTTTTTAAGGTGAATCATCATATCTTTCCTACATGTAATTATAGAGTGAGTAGCTATTAGGTAATTATTTATAAATGAACGGACCTGATTATTTAAATTATAAATGATTTTTATCTCTGTCCAATATAATTCTTTTATTTCACTTTTAATTAAAAAATATAGGGCGTTTCTCTTTAAAAATATTTTTTTTAAGTTATAAGATGTTTTAATAAATTATTTAATAAATTATGATTTGTGATAGGGTGGAGAACACATATTAATAAATTATTTAATTACGTTTAATACATTCGAGTTTAAATCTTAATATCTGTATTTTTCTATTTTAATCCCTCAAAAATTAATAATTTCATTTTGATCCCTCTAAATTCAACACTTGGCCACCAACTCCCCTTGAAAGACCGTTATATGTGCCTTACCATTCGTTTTTTCTGTTTTCTCTTCCTCTCTCTGGTTATGGAAAAACAAAAACTTCCACACAAAAGATTAATCAATAAAAAAAACTGAAATTTCACTAAGCATATTTTGCTTATCACTAATCAATTATTAAGACATTAATCAATCCCCTGTATGGTTAGTCTCTTTTCTGCGTTCACTTTTTATTTTATGAATTTTGACTCTAATTTCTTAGAAAAAACCGATTAAATCGAGTTTAGAATTGTACTAATTTATTTTTTTTGTTACGAATCTAGTAGATCTGAAAATCTGTAAAAGAAAAGTGTAAATGGCATTAAATCATGAATATGATTATTTATTCAAGATTGTATTAATCGGAGATTCGGGTGTCGGAAAATCCAACATTCTTTCAAGATTTACAAGGAATGAGTTTTGCTTGGACTCCAAGTCTACTATTGGTGTTGAATTTGCAACGAGGACTCTTCAGGTTATCCATATATAAACGCGATTGATCTTTCTTTTATCGCTATTACATCGATAATTCTAAATATATAGATAAATTGTTTCTGGCATTCTTTTGTTCAGGTAGAAGGAAAGACAGTTAAAGCACAGATATGGGACACGGCCGGTCAGGAACGATATCGAGCGATCACGAGCGCTTACTACAGAGGGGCGGTTGGTGCGCTTCTCGTTTACGATATAACCAAAAGACAAACCTTCGACAACACTGCACGGTGGCTCAAAGAGCTGCGGGAACATGCTGCTTCGAACATCGCCGTAATCATGATGGTGGGGAATAAATCGGACCTCAATCATCTCCGAGCGGTATCTAAAGAAGACGCCGAAAGCTTTGCTGAAAAAGAAGGGTTGTTGTTCTTGGAGACATCGGCACTAGGAGCTCTCAACATCGACAAAGCATTCCAGAAGATCTTAATGGACATCTATCAAACCTTGGGAAGAAAAGCTTTGGCAGCACAGGAAACTTTGGCCGCGAGCCTGCCTCGAGGAACCACCGTTAACATCTCGAAGAGGAACAAAAATGGAAATAAAGTTGCTTGTTGTTCTCCATAGAATGAAGTGATCCTTTTAGGTTATATACATGCAAATACCTTGCTGTTTATTGTATTTGTTGAGGTGCCTAAGCTTTGGTTCTACAGAGGAATGCCTAGGCCTGTGAACCAGGTTGTATTCCGTAACACTTTTGTTATTTAAGTCAATGAGAAACTTCGAATAATGATAAGTAGTGTGAATATACGATCGAGTCAAGTGAAAAATATTCCTTTTGCTCTTCAAAGTTGTGCCAATTTCGAAATTCATAAATCGAAGTGTTTACCTAAACTAGCAACCCCAGGAAAACTGACAGCTCGGAAGCCATTAGCAGGCGGTTGAGGACCACGGGGAAGTTGCCTCGAACGGTCAAAGAGAATGAATCCATGTTGTCTCTGTTACATGAACGATGTAGGAAGAACAAGGATTGCATAGGGAGAATCAGCCTCATTTCTTGATTAATCTCAAGACATCGCCGATGAGATGCAGGGAACCGGTGACAAGGACCTGATCAATCAGAAAAAGGGAATTACAAATCCAGGAGGGTCACAAAAGGAAGGTCATAAGCATTAAAGAAAAAGTTACAACCGAACCATGAACTCAATACTTCATCGATAAGACCAATAAAACGAGTACAAACGGGGTATGCTTATAGACAAGTTTTCGCCAAGTTCGCCCTACCTATGTTGACACTCTCAACACATTCAAACATGGGTGTATATGATTCCCTGAATATTCGAAAAACTTTTAAAATAGCGAGCATGTACATCTCGGAGGCACACATATCTGAAACCTACCTAAAGTCCAACATTCATCGATTAGGTACTCTTTTGACGAATTATTTGTTCCCAAGGAAATAGGCTACAGCTTTTGAAATATAAGACTTAACTCACAGTAGATTATCCATGCTTTTACTCAATTTGATTACAAAAACTAATATTTTGGACGAATAAGAGTTGCTCAATGGCTCGATTCATGCATAGCCCTACATGTTCTAAAAGCCTGCAAGGTAACATTGCCAGGAACTCAACCTGAAATATCCTATATTGGCAACAGTGAGCTTGTAATCTCAAGCATTACCTGAAGTCGAACAAATCGATCCTTCTGGGCAGTATCCCTGAGCCATTTTATAGCGGATGGTAGAGAAGAAAAGACGGAACTGTTTTTACAACACCTAACACTCATTCCTGTATCGTCTTTCACTTCTTCACAAACTTGATCCGTGTTACTGGCCTCACCTCCTAGTATATCAAGAAAACAATCATCATTAACCAAACCGAACAAAAAGCACCCATTATGCTCCATGTCTCCAATTACTTCGCGCATTTTGAGATGATCATAATCAAAATGAACTCACTTATATGATCAAGCAGATAATGGAACATGAATCCACGACAAGTAAATCCTATTAGAAATAAAAATACGGGGAAAGAAAAAAGTTTTTTCACGGTGAAAAGGTTACAATCCTTATTATTTTAAAATTACGATTCCAGCAGAATTCACAAATTATTAATTTTGAAAAATAAGAAGAACGTGATGCCATGTATTAGATGGATACCTTTACCACTCTGCATAAGGTTTTCCCAAACTCTTTGAAGAGCAAATTGCCATGACAAATCAACTTGAGGATCAACGGTAGGTAAAGTATTGGATCCAACCTTGTGATACACTGAGATGTTCGGCACAAAGAGAGCCTTCTTGAAATGGACACCTGAAATAATGATTACAAGATTGTAAGAAACATTTAATATATAAATTTCTTTGTCCAAGCAAGCTTCTTGCCATCCCATCAACTTACATGGAAGTTTCTTCTTGTCAAGATGAATCTTACCTTAAATTCAATCCAAAGAATATAAACTTATCGTGCTATAATCTATGTTGCTTTGAATCTTTGTTTTCTAAAGTACCCATGTTCAACATCCATGTCCAACATATATTCAGGGATGGGTATCGAGATATAACCCTCCAAGTATATGGAAAAGCTTTAGGAAAACGTCAAACATATCCATCTAGACTAAAGCAGGGCACTTTAGTATTAAAGCACTTGAACCTGATCGTTCCCCTTAAATACGAATTTTTCATGAACTTCAAATGCATTTATGATGCTTTCCATCACAAGGATATAAAATTCTATCCAAGAAAACACATCTAAACCTGCCTCGAACTCAAGCAATTACCATGGCTGGCACATGTCCTCATCAAGCGTGGCATAAGCAATTGTGGATCTCGTACCGACATACAATTGAACAGCAGAATCCGCAAATAATTCTCAAAAAACTTTAGTCCACCATCAGAAAGAAGCAGGTCAAATGTAATTTAAAGCTTGAGGCCTTGGAGTTCAGAAAGTCGTGATAAGACCAAGCACAAAAAAATAAATTAGATGTTTGAAAAATGTGAACAGCTTACATCTCAAAAAAGAATCAAAATATATGTTCACTTTGGCCTCAAGTTATGTTTGAGTTTTATGAACTCAATCATCAAACTTCTGAGTTCTGAAGCTTTCTGAAAACCCAATACCCTCCTAGGTTAAGATTATCCTAATACTATTAACCCATTAGAAAAACACAAGCCAACACCATACTCAACGTGTTTGATTGCTTCTTTTGACTTGCTAAAACAGAAAAGGTTGAATAGCGGATATAATGAGACCAAATATAAAAATGAGAATATCATGAACAATACTGATGTCCATAAGGCTGGAGTACTGTCTTTTACGTGCAAGTTCTAGACACTGGTGCTCTACCTGTGCAGTATCCTTAGATCTTTCGTCCGTTTGCTTATCATCCCTAGTGCAAAGAGAAAACCACCTCGCACAGGCTTCCATGCTTTCAGGACTGTGGGCTCCATCCAAATAAAAAACAAGACCTCCTACACTTTCAGTGTCAGTAAATTGATCATGTACAATCTGAGCCCGCCCTTGCAAACTTGCTGTTGTTAGACCCTTAATAAATGGTTCAGGTAATGGACCCTATTCAAGTGAAATAAACAACTTTTAAGCAAACAGTAGTTGGAATGCAGAGAAAGTCTCTAATAAATAGAACCTACTGTTTGATTCAAATTGCTGATAGGATGGCCAGTTCTCTGAAGCCAAGCAGAACACAGTGCGACAGCAAGACCAGCATTTAAATATTGATGTTCACCTTCAAGTGCAAGTTTCAGACCATTCAGCGAACTTGAATCTATTGGATGTGCCACTTGAAGGTTTACCTGTGAAGAACATAATAATCTTCAGACTAGCATAGCTTATGTCCTTTAGAACAAGACAAAATCCAGAATTAGAATACAAGTTGAGTCCTGCATTTAAATTCATCGTAAGGGAGAGAACTCAGAAATGAAAGAGTTATGAAACTTACATTTAACTTCAAAGCTTTCTCTACAAGCACCTGCATTGCCTCGTCAGGTTGAGGTACGGTAAAAGGCCGGTATCTCATGCTGCAATAGAAAGGAACAAACAAAAATAGGAGAAAGATTTAAATTGTGTTGCAAGTTACAACACAGAAACAGACTTTTATCATATGCTTTAACTCGATATAGTTCTAAACGTAAAATCACCTTGAATATACCAGCCTTCTCCCCAGCAATTTCTCCCAGAGTATTTCCTGTTTATGGCCATCAGAAAAGAAAAGGAAGCAAAATCCTTAGCATTAACTTGAATTATTCTGAAAGCGGTAGTTTTTTTTTCTTTTTCTGACATACGTGGATACATCAAATGACAAAATTCACAAGTAGTTATTTCTCCTAGCTCAGAAAGTTGGCATAGAGGAACACTAAGCATATTTTATATAGTCTAAATTGAGGACGCAGATAGACAACCAAAAATTTGACCGAACGGAACTTAAACTACTTGGTACTGGTTTAAGATCCGTACAACTGGTACGGCCAATACCGGTACGTATTGACTACTGTGTAGACAACACTAAAACAACTCTAACTATACTTTCACTTAATTCTTCATAATTTAATTTTTCTCGATTTTAAGCTTAAAACTTCAAGTGCTCCGGGTAATGAAACCTCAAAGGTATAATGAAAAAGCAGTTTCCAACACGAGGTTCAAAAAAATCATATATATTATGAATTTACTGCATGATGTTAAAAATAATGCAATACAAATTAAAATGTTTCTTTGTCTCTCAGAGATCCTATTCAGCAATCTCAAAAAGCTATTAAGGGATCTGTCATTTATATGAAGTTATTAACTACAATACATTTATGAGCAATTTGTTTTAAGTCATTAATTTTTAGCAATTAACTGATGTAATGTATATATATAGAACTAACCAAGAATCTCCATGTGGTCATACCCAAGGGAAGATACACCACACACAATGGGTGCTTGAACCTAAAAAATAACACATATTGACAAAAATTAGAACAAGATAAGCACTAGCATTACATTTCAGCATCACGGTGACCACAAATTAAATGTTTTGCTTGGCAGACATGTAGTGTATTCGAGAACTAAATTAGGAAACAAACCACATTAGTTGCATCAAACCTTCCACCCAAACCGACCTCCAGAATAGCAACATCAACCTGCATAGACGATTTAAGGTAATGTTTATTTTTGCTCACTAGAAGAGGGTGCTCATGAAAAGGAAGAAGCACATATAGAAGGATCATAAAACACATCAAACCTTCTCTGCGGAAAATATCTTAAAGGCAAGCAATGCCAGGAAGCGAAAGTATGTAGGCATTGGTACATCATCGCTGGCTTTTTCCTGGAAATCAAAGAAAAAAAAGGGTCAACAGGATTAAACACATTGTTCAAGGGAAAAGCCAAAATGGAAGACGATATCGTTTGTTCAATGATAAATATGGATCCGGTTAGAGAGAAAATATATTGCAGATTATGCTTTTTCAAGTTGTCAACCAGTACTATTCAGTGTGAAACACTACTGCAGACGTACCTTCAGCCTATCATAGCACCACCAGAAATATTCCAAGAATTTCTCCTCACTTATTTCCACACTGAAGCAGCCAAGAAATCAAGAAATTTACAGAACTGTTTATACCGAAAATAATAAATACTCATTATATAACAGTGGCTAACCAGCATTTAGATAATTCTAAGCAGAAGAAACATAGACAATAACTTAAATTCCTACATAAAATAAATCAAATATACATACTAGCAAACTGACACACTTACCCATCTAATCTAAACCTTTCGCGAACATCTATAAGGTGAGGGGACGTGAAAAGTCCGGTCCTGAACCCACAATTACGTAATATAGATTCTGCAAAGGCGCATGTCGATCCCTTTTCAATTTTCCAAATGAAGAAAGAATAAGTAAAACAATTCAAATGTCATATACAAGCAAGAAAGAAGAATTATATTTCATCAAAGGCAGCTAGACAAAAATAGTACTAATGCAATGCCTAAGCCAAAGTGGTAAGGAACTCAGAACTCGGAACCCCTTATGCAAGCCTCAATTCCTGTCTAAGGATGAAAATATGTGTTGGGAGAGTTTTCTCACTTCATAGGGTCAACTAACTCGATTCCAACATAGATGGAATCGAATGCGGCAAAAAAAGAATATAAGGTAGTCGAAAAATAGTGGAAATGTTAGGGCAAATTTATATATATATGCAGCATATGAAGAAGAAGAAGAAGAACGGGAAAAGATTCTTATTCTTAAAGTTTATTAGCTAAAAAATGTTTTTTTTTTTTTCAGATACCTTTCCTTTAGTGCCAGCAACATGGATGATTTTCAACTGTGAAATAGCATCTTCCAATTCCAAAATCTAAAACCCAGTAAACAAACAGCTTAATTCACAGCTAGTACAATGAACAAAATAAATTTTAACTCCAATCAAACACAGAACAAAAACAATTACTTTCAAATAATCAAAAAGCAAGTCGAAACGATCCCCTTTATTACTCTTCTCAGCACGACTCCGTTTCGTTATCAATGAAGACAACGCATTCAACGTCGAGTCGTATCTATCCGCCGCAGACTCCATCGACCCTCCTACAAAAAACAGAACAAACCAAAACCAGAATCATAAAAAATGAAACTTTTGATTAAAAAATCATTCCTTTTTACCTTTGGCCATTGGGATTTGGATGAAAGAAAAGATTGAGGAAGTGGAAGAAGGAGCTGAGGAGTGGAGACGAAGTACTGAGATTGGGATTGGAGGGCTGAGAAATTATAAGGCAAGCAATTCATATACTCAAATAGTGACAGTTTGGTTGTGTATGGGTTGGTCGCGGACAAAGATTGCCTATTGTCTTTTATTTTTATTTTATTTTATTTATTCTGCTGTATATTTTAAATATTTTGGTAAATATATGGAAAAGCCCCTGATATTTACTGTGTTTTATTAGTTTCAAATCAGAATTTGTGCATTTTTTACACCTAAATAAAAAGTTTATATAAACATGTATTTTTTATTATAAGATTCAAA
The DNA here is from genome assembly GCA_035048815.1 of Abelmoschus esculentus. Taxonomy (NCBI): domain Eukaryota; kingdom Viridiplantae; phylum Streptophyta; class Magnoliopsida; order Malvales; family Malvaceae; genus Abelmoschus; species Abelmoschus esculentus. The sequence continues at coordinate 17,224,553 of JAUCBN010000033.1, forward strand.
ATTTAAATATTAAGTCATAAACGTTAAAAAATTAAACCTTAAATTATATATATTATAATTCTAAATATTAGTTTTAAATTATAAATATTAAAAATTTCGATCATAAACTAAATTATTAATCCTTAAAATTAAAAGATTTAATTTATATAATTTGTGTATCAAAATTTTATTCATAGCATAATAGATGAAATTTTTTAATAAAAACTATTTTATTATTTTTATTATAAGTTATCGATCGTGATTAATGTTTTTTTATATAAGTCAACAAAAGACAAAAGTAATTAGTTTAAACTAATTCTAATAAACATTTATCGAGAAATCAAAAAAAAATGTTGTTGATTCTCATTTATACAGTTATAAAAAAATTATAAATAATTTTTATAATAATTAACCTTATTTAGAACTTAGGAACATAATTAACATTATTATAAAACATAGATTTGGGTACTTATTTAATTACAATTTACATGAGAACTAAAACATAATTACAGTTTATTATTCAAACATGTTTAAACTTTTAGAATTTATTATATTACAAGTGTGTAATTAATATATTAATTACAAATTCGTATATCTAATAATAAACATATGCTATTTTTTGTCCAAAAAAATGCTATTATTGAATTTTAATTTTGAGTGTATTTATTAAAACTAAATTTTCAACATTAATTATAAATAAATGCATATTTAAAAATTGATTAAACTTACCAACTACTCAAATTAACTTCATAATTAATTAATTAATTTTAAAATCAAAGCTAAATTGCTTGAGATAGGGTGAAACCAGGAGTTAATACATTTCAACCTCAAGAAAACATAATTCCTTTTTACAGAACCAAAATCCATTTCCAGTTCTAACTAATATGTTAAACCATGTAAATACATTACCAGGCACTCCTTGGAATTTTTCATTCTTATGTCCCCGGAAACACTGCAAAATATGCTTACCGTTGAGAATCAACGTCTCCGAACTCGCTTGCTGTTGGGGTTCATAGATTCCGTTGCAGGACCTTCCGCTGCAAGATCCATCCCGTATACACTGCTGGAACTCCTCTTCCGACTTGACAGCAGGCTCAAGCTCCCCTCACTGGATGAGAAGGCCTTTAACAGCTCCGACAACAAAGACGGGCAAGATTCCTCCAAGTGCCTGAACCCTTCCGATTGCATTACCGCTGCATAAACATTGGGAATATAAATTAGTTTCAGTGTTACCATTGGCGAAGAATTGCTTTAAATCGACTTTGGAACTAAAGCACGCACAGGTTGTCAACAATTGATAATACCAACAAAATAACATTCCGATGAACAAATTTTCGAGGAATCATCCCAATATATGAAGCATAGAACAGTTTAGACGACAGGGATATTGTGCTCTAATCCGTTTCTCAGTATTTCACAAAACAGTTCTATCCAAAAATTTCGAGCACCAAAATTGATTGAGGGTGTACATTAACCTCAAAGAGTGTTTGGCACTTGAAATTGATATATAAGTATACATCAAGAGCTACACATGTACAAGGAAGCAAAAAAAGGCTTCTGAACTGCAAACAATACAAAAACCAAGTTTACATAACCTGGAATTGCATTAGTAGTATCTATGAACACGCACCTCCCAAGTTCGCCGGTGTTGCAGCAAATTTCAAACATATGGCCTTCAGTTGTGCAAAATGGTGCTGCTCAGCAAGTGCAAGGGTTGTTGCCACCGTATCAGCATTAAGTTCTTCGCACAACTTTGCCTCACACAACACTTTGAGTCTATCTAAATTGTACAGATCTGCTGCTGCTAAAAGATGCTGCACCATGTTGGTAGATGTACACATCGATGTTGAGTCTGTAATGTCTCGTACATCAGGAAGCTTGTCTGTATAAATAAATAAGAGCATTGCCTGGAAGAACAGACAAGAATGAGGATGAATTCAGTTTGAGTTGGTTAGCCAAAAAAAGAAAAAGCACATATAGATAAACCAAAATCTATACTTGGCAATGAATAAAGAAGAATCATATATTTTTTTCAAGAAGAATCATATACTTAGATGTAGGTTCATTCTTCAAAGTCCAAAAAAGTAAAAGGAAGGATCACCTTGAAGATAGAAGGCTCGAAATCATTCACTACTACTTTGTCCAAGTTAGGATTCCCGACGAGCCCAAAAAACTGTGCTTTAAAAACAGGTGAGCGTGCAGCAAGGATCAACTTATGCGCTTTAAATGTCTCATCACCAACTTGGAAAACAATATCACAACCATTTTCAGACTCTAGCAAAACTCTAAGATTCTGACCCATATCTGAGGGTGGTACAGGAATAGACGACAGTTTTGGCCCCTCAAGGCGAGTTCTAACTACTCCAACAGTGCAGTTCATGATTAGACAATCATCCTTTATGTAGTCAGAACTTTCTAAAGTTGCTCTTCTAAAGAATCGCTTGTATCCCCTGAATGTGTGGAAGAAAGAAGGAAAAAATCATCCTTAAAATACGATAAGGACTTATACATGTAGCATATTCAGTGAATATATAAATTTAACATCTCATTGAAAGAATATTGTAGTAAAGACATAGAGATACTTTGATGTTCATCGATAGATTACGCACACATTTCAACAACACAGATGAACATTTTTTTTTTGAAAGAAAGTGTGTCCTCGTTAAAAAAAACCTTCATAACCGACACTAAACCGAGGTTCAACATCGGAAAGCAGGAGAAAAGAGTGCCCACAAACTATTATTAATAATCTCTACCAAAAATATCCATACAATAAAAGAAATTATAAAACCTGGAGCTATCTTATCCTAAAACATCCAACATATACACCCACATAGTAAGACAAAGCAGACCACCATCAACCTATGCCTGCACAACTCCCACCAGCAACAACAAAATACAAGCCAAACCCAGACATAGTAGCCGAATATAACATTTAAAATGGAATCAAATGGAAATCACCAGCATGTGTTTTCTAAAAGTGTCAGGTTTCATTTCCTCGGTTTATGTCATCGCCTCATTGGGTCATGTCCAGGTTTGCTTAAGTCATAAACGTAAGAAAATTTGGCAAGAACTTAACCTACATAATTCTTGGACAAAGATAAAAATGCTTAGATCCTCAAAATTAAATGTAAGAGAATTTGGCAAGAACATAACCTACAAATACTTCCCAATTACCATGTCCTAAAACAACACGCAGGTTTACGAGTTCAACCAAAAGCATGATAGCAATTCCATATCCCCTATTCAATGGACCTTACAGAAAGATAACTACAAGACAGCACGGATACATGAATTCCACAAACATATACAGTAAACACGAACACGGCAATGGAAATTTTTAAGAACACCAATAGTAATACAAAAGTTGCTGAACACCATTTTCAATCAAAATTCACCAACATATATACCCATTTAAATTATAAAACTCAAAATTCTTACCACATGCTTCCTCTGTACTTCAACGTATAAGGCCCACTCTCCAACGCTCTATCAAAGTGACTATGAACCTTATGCTTCCCTTTCCCGCTCTGGTCAACAAGGGTGAGTTCGAAAAGCGCTCGAATATCGGTACCTTCGCTAGCCAGAGCAATGAAAACCGAAACATACATCGCACTATCCTCCGGATTTTTACCGTCGGGATAAAAGTAAATCGCCCAATCGTAACCTCCAACTGTAAAGACGTCGCTGGATATACATTTCCCAGGACCCATCCCTTTCGCCAACGAATAACCCTTGATCGTGAATTGGTGTGACCCGTTCACAGTCTCGCTCACCGATTTCGATTCCGAGTCCTTGAAATCTTCCATGTTAGTTTTCTTTTCTTTTTTTCATCTAGTTCCTCAAAACCCTAGCCCTAGAAATTCCATTTCTTAGGTAAATTTGGAGAAATAGTGAGGGTAAAATGTGGAAGACTGGTTAAGGCTAGGCGACGGTGATTGTGGTTGCGGCAGCAGCACCGGAGACGGCGGCGAAATGACCGGAGGGAAATGTAAACGATGTCTTCTTTGAGAAGTGAATGGATTTCGTTATGGCTTTCTAAACGCTCGTGATTTTGTTTGGTTATACTTTTTTTCAATAAACATTTTTAGAAAGAAAAGCCCAAAAGAACAAATCCATGGGCTCTAAATAAACCCTAACTACAATCTCATTATAAATACACGAAAGCTTCTTGCTTAGTAACCCTAGTTGCCTCCCTCCAAAACATCAATCCATCCCTGCATATTTCAAAACCCGCCTCCTGCTAAAACTTTCCTTTCCGAAGACCAATTTTCCGAGATGCCAAACAAAGGGCTGTGATTAAAAAGAGAGATGCTTGAGTAGGATCATAAAACAAGGAAAGAAATCGCAGATTCCGCTTTCTTTCCTACCCCGATCCAATCTGGGTTTTCTCCCCTACAATGACTTGAAATTTCTAATTTACACTTGATATGAACCCTAATATGTTTTTCCCACAACTGATCGTATTTGCATTTGTTGTCTTTTTAATGTAACAAAGCAATTATTTCTAGTGCTTTGCTTCCTGAACAACAGTGCATAAATGAAACGCTTGATTTGTTTTTTAATTTTCTTTCTGGAAATTAAAAATAAATTGAGCATCGGCCAGACAACCGTAGAGATGATATCCACAGATGAAGGGATGGTTTCAATCCCTTGTGTCTACTGATTCCATCTCACATTTTTTTTTTCACAAAATTTTAAAAATTGGTTTTGTTACGGTAGGGTGAAGGTTAGGTCCGAGTATTTGATTAAGTCGAGTTAAAAAATTTTGAGTTATTTGAGTTACGAGTTATATTTTATAACTTAAATTTTATTTAAAATTGATTTGGTTTGAGTCGAGTTTAAAAAATTCGAATCGAGTTAAATTTTCGAGTTTTTATAAATATTTAATCATTATTATTTATTATGAGTTAATCTTAATTTAAACTAATTTTTCTAATCGTATAAAATTTATATATATTTTTATGTGTAACAATATTTTTTTATATTCTTATATATTAATGTATGGAGTATATAAAAAAAATTGAGAGATTTATATAAAACTTAAAAATTAATCTTTTAATTATTTAAAATTTTAAATTATTCGAGTTATTCTAATTTTTATTTTATAATTCGAATTTTATTTGAATTTTTTCAAGTTGAATTTATAAAATTTTGAGTTAAATCAAAATAAATCTAATATTTTCAGCTCAAATCAAATCAAATTATTCTATTTTTTGAGTTAAGTTTTACTCACCTTTAATAAAAATCATATATTGAATAAATTAGTTTATTGTTTAAAATATTTAAATAATAATAAAAAATAATAACCACCGATAATAATAATATTAAATAATAAAATTATAATTTAATTTCAGGATACGAAAATACGAATAAAGCATTATACAAATACAATAACAATGTAAACATTTTGCCCAAGCCTGTTTTAGATGTCCATTCCTAGGCGCTGACCAGCAAGATCACACCTGGTCTCTGCAAATCCAACCCTTGATTTCACCAAATCAAATTCCATCCACACGTTTTGTTGATGATGATTTCCAATCACAAAAGCTTCAATACCTAAGAGATCAGAGTTACCAAATGTGAAGCAATACACAGAATCACTACCCTTCATCATATCGGGCACCCGATATAATAGCCTCTCGACCGATACGCTCATCTCAGCTCCTTCGAACATCAAACTGACTCGTGGTAAATTCGAAAAACTCGTCTCAAATGACTCTTTGATCTGGTAACAAAGATCCATCGCTCCTTGGAAAATAAAGTTTGGATCATCGAGAACTCGTAAAACTCCGATCGTTTGTTGCAAAAACTCGGCTCGTAATGCGGTATAAACCGGACCCATTAGGAAGGTAAATTGGGTGCCCGAGTCGACCATTGTTTGACCCGCACCTGTGTGATCCGGTACAAAAACGGATCTTGGTAGGTCCAACATTTTATTCCCAACTTGAATACCTTCTAATTGGACAGTATATGCAACCCGATCAAAATATGGTAACGGATCCGACACTTGAATCAAAGGAGTATAATTTAATGTTTTCAGCCACGAAAAACTCGCATCGCCGAGAAGTAAAACACCTGACGAGTCGAAACCCGATATACAGTACGAGAATTTGGGAAAACCCATTTGAGTCACAAAAGATAAGGACCCACGGTTCATACCCATTAACCCGGTTGTTTTCGAATCTTCATCCGAATTCGAGCTAAAACTTGTGTCCATACACCCAAACAAAAATCCGGGTCGGGTCGAAGATCCGATTATAAAGTTTTCGTACGCGAGAGTTCCTTCGATCGAGGAAGCATCAGCGTAAGAGACAGCCACGTGGCATAGTTGATTATCCGGATAGCAGGAAGCCGGTATGGGTAAGTCTTGGGTTCGGGTTTTACAAACGGGTGAAGCACAAGGGATGGGAGTGTAAGAATTGGAAAGTTCAGGGGCAAAAGAGGAAGTTAAGTTGGGATTTTTTTTACAGTGAAGCCATGAGAGTTCACTCCCTGTGTCGAGGACCATGGTAACATTCTGCGGCGGCGAGCCAACGGATAAAGAAACTGTTAAAGTAATGTTATGGTGGAAGCCAAGCTTGTTGGTGGTGGCTCCGGCGGCGGCGAAGGCGGAAAGTTTAGATTTAGGTGCAAAGGTAAGTGGGGGACGACCATGGGTTGTTTTGAGAGGTAAAAATAGTGTTTGTTTGGAAGGAAAACCAAAGTTTTGATGGAAAATGACAAGGAAAATTGTTAGGTGAAGAAGAAAACTGGCAGAAGACATTGATTTTCTTTTTTTTTGTTGCTTTGATCTTCAGTTTTGTTTTGTCCGTAGAAATAACGGTTGTTTGAATGTTCTGAGTTTTTCAAGCAGCTTTGGTTCCTTATATAGTGTAGTATTTATTTATTTGGAAAAGTAATAGTAAAATATGTTTTTTAATTATTACGGTTAAGAAAATATAAATTTTAAAATTTATTTATAAATTTAAAATATTAAATTTAAAAAATATATATTTTTTATGATTTAAGTATTGATATTTGTTTTATAATATTGATACTTAGTTTTTTTTTATAACTTTTTAATTTGAGACAAAGTATTGATAATTATAAAAAAAAAGTATTGATACTGAAAAAATAATATTAAAAAATTTATTAAAAATGTTATTAATAAGTATAATATTTTTAATTCATGGATAAATTTTAAAATTTATTATCTTTAAGTCACACTCTAGACATGTCACATGTTATACTCGCCTGTTAAATTTATGTATCGAATCGATAAAAAAATTAAAATTTATCAAATTTTAACTTTAATTATTGAGAGATTATTTAAAATATTTAAATTAAGAGAAGACAATAATATAAATTACATATTTTTAAGAGACTAAAATATAAATATATCATTACACCAATTTATTTTTTTATAAAAAAAATTAGAGTGTTTGGCTAAGATACTACTCCTGAATTTAAATATTAAATTATTTTTTAAAATAATCTAAAAATAATTATAAAATAATATTTTTTATATATATCTTAACTCTTTAATAATGCATATAACTTAAAAAAATCAATTAAATTTAAATCTTTTAAAAGAAATACCATATTTTACGTAACTTTTCGGACCGTTAATTTAATTTTATTTAAATTTTTACACTGAAAGGTTTATCATAAATGTACTAATAACACATTGCCTCTTGTCAAGCAAGTTTTGCAGTAGCATTCATATTAAGTTATTTTTCATTTAAATCTAACTAGATAATTATTTGATATATAATTTATTTTTTACGATTTTATTTTGTAATTCTTCGTCGGTCATAAACTTAATTGATTTTTTTTATTATTGGATATTTATCTTTAAAATAATCGATTTTCATTTATCGATCTCTGACGATAAAGATAATAATGTTTTCATTCATAAGGTTCAAACAACAAAATAATAGTGTTCTTATTCACGAAGATTCGACAAAGATAAGTGTAATCAGTAGTGATTGAATCGACGATAATTAAATTCGATATTTAAACCTTTTAAAAATAAATAAAATTATATATATTTCCTTGTCCTGATGTCAATCAAAATCCATTGATCAAGGCACCGAAATGAGGTTTTGTTTTGTATGTTCTGGTACAATTTATACTGAATTTAATGCTTTGAGGAAATGCGACAAGAACACAAGATAAGGAGAGATCAACTGGTCTTTGTTTTTCTTCGAAACATATTAAATTACACACGCTTTGCCTTGGTTCAACTCTTTCAGGCCAAATGTTTACATATATAAAGTTTGTAAGGTATAATATACTTACAAGGACATATAATAAATATTCAAATAATTAGCATTAAAAATAAAATTTAAAATATAAAATAATAATTTATCAAAGAACAAACCTAAAATTTTATATAAGAAGCGTAAATTATAAAAATATATATTAAACATATAGGGTGAAAATTTACAAAAGTTTAGGGGTACATAATTAAATTATCAGTAGAAAATACAAAAAATATATAATTTTTTTAAAAAAAAAATTAAGGGTGCAGTCACACCCCTAAATCCGTCTTTATATTTATCCGATTAATCAAATTGTTTATCTTTATTTTATTATATTTTTTATAAATTAAGAATTTTAGACTTGTTAAGAGTATTTTTGTTTTTTCTTTTAAAATTTTTATTTTTCTTCGCTCTAAGTTAGATTAAGGTTAAAATTTAAATTTAATAAAATTTTAAAGTAAAAATTTATAAATGTTATTACACATAGTGGAATTAAAATACATCATTAACAATTACTCGTTATAGACTAAATTTTGAAGCTTAAAGGGTGATTTTTTTATATAAATATGCTTGGTAAAAAGTTACATAAGTTTACATACTTTTTTTTTGATTAATTTAAATTAATTTATATTATATACTTAATTTTAATAAATGAGTATAAAAATTTATATATGACACAAATTTAAATTTTTTAAATCTTAAATTTAAATACAAACTGAAATCATAAATTAAATCTCTAACCTCAATTTTCTTATAATCTAAAAAGTACCCTACACATACATATAATTGTTTTTTCTTCTAATTTCAAAGCTATAAAAATGCATTTATTTCAAGCGATGGAATAGTCTAAAAAGGTTGGACTATTCATCTAATTTTGTATTAACTTAGATAAAATAAATTGAATTTTGACCAAAACTATTGAAATCAATATATTTGAAATTTAATTATAATATGTATATTCTAACGCGAACCTTTTAATTTAAGTGGTTAAAAGAATGATTATTGTTCCTAGAAGTTACGAGTCTGAGCACTAATGATTTTAGTAGAGTGGTTGAACGATCAACGTTAAATGATGAAGATTATATTCTAAGATAGATAATATTATAATCAATATTAGCTAATTAAAAAAATAAAAAATATATATTATATTATTGGTTATATAATAATAAAATAAATTATCATCTGGGTCCAACCTGTCCCATTAAATACCTTACACCTCTCTGTAAAACATTATTTCATTTTCAATATTAATGGCGTTATGACAAAACTTGATATTATCTACAAATTATTGTACACGTTTTCTACATCAAAAGAAATAGACACTTCACGTACAGGATAATTAATTAATTTTTTATATATGTATACTTATTCACATCTTTATTTCTAAAAATATCAGTACAATTAAATTTAAATATTAAAAAATAATGAAAATATAATTATTAGTTGGTTTAGTAATATGACGGGTTAGATTTTCTAAATAAAATTTAAAATTTTAATATTATAAAATTATTTGAACTAATCCATCGATAATACGACATCTTTATCAGCTACGCCTTGGCGACGGGTCAACCAACCTAGATCGGGAGCCGGGGGGGTGATCTTGATGCTCTTGTGCTTCCTCGGACTCGTATGCAGACTTCCTACAAGTGGAGTATTTGAAACAAACCACAACATTTTCCATGCCAAAAGATAAATTCGTTTAGCCGCATTGTGTTTATCGTAGTTATCGACATAATGATTGTTACGGAATAAAGACTATATTGTTAGCTCGTGCTCGTTATATAGTTCATTTCTTTACGACGGTAGACTCGAAATGAATGCATACATGGGCTGCAATATAAGACGTAACTATGAAAATCGAAATGATGAAATGAAATGAGACTTACTCGCCGTAGTCTTTTTCACTAAAAAAAATAGGAAAAAAGTAGTTTAAGAAATATATCGAAAAGCAATCGAAAGGAATTAACTTTATTTACATGTTCCGATATACAATGAGACAATGACCTCAAGATCTAAGACGGGAATACAAAACCTACGGTAGTTTTGCTACAGGTCTAAAGCTTGCCGGATGCCGAGTAATAAACTAGTAATGTCCAAAGGATAGATTTACCTGCAACCCAAAGGAATATTTCTAACCAAAAGGCTTCCATTATATCTGTCTAGAACTTCCACTGTTTATAAGTTTAGCCGGTGCGTTGCCTGCCAGTCGGAATAAAACGTTCCTCGGTAATCCAGCCGGAAAGTAGCCGGTCGTAGTTAGCTTAAGTGTTGTCATGGTATTTGACGGCAACATCCGGAGTTCTTCTACTAGCCCTTTTTCGAGCCCATTCTTTCACCACCTTCAGAGTGGCTAGCGTCGTCGGCGACAACTTCTGAGGCGGTGCTCTTGGCTTGCTCGACTCAGGCCTGCTCAGCTCCACCTTCATGCTTCATGATTACGCTAAACCTGCAAATCACATGTGAATACGGGTCGGGTCTGGATCGAATCTGGTAAAGTCAATACCCAACAAAGCGCGTGCCCGACCTCGTCATAGAAAAGTCAAAATTCTCACCCGCCTAAAACACGCAACTGAAAACATGTAGTGGACTGTGGACCCCAATTACTTTTCCAGACCTTAAAAAGAAAATCTTGACCGTCCATTCTTTCAAATCCAACGGTTTTAAATCCCCAATTTTCCCTCCGAACATTCTAGAACCCTAATCACCAAAATTTAAAACATATAAAACCACCCACCCTTAGTAACCAATCCACACAGTTCAAATCAAAAGAACAAAATTATTTCATTCTTTGTATTCTCCCGATTTTCTCTTTGATTTTTGTTGAAATTCTTAAGCGATGGCCGGAAAAGGAGGACCTGCGATCGGAATAGATCTCGGCACCACTTACTCATGCGTCGGAGTATGGCAACATGACCGTGTCGAAATCATCGCAAACGACCAAGGCAACCGTACGACGCCGTCTTACGTTGCCTTTACCGATTCCGAGCGTTTAATCGGCGACGCTGCTAAAAATCAAGTCGCCATGAATCCTATCAACACCGTCTTCGGTAAATCTCTAATTCTCTCTTAAAATTTTAAAATTCCGAGCTTTAGAATTAGATCTGAGATTTTGCATGCATTTAAAAATTACTTCTACTAATGGATCTATTTTTTAAAATTTTTACGTGATTTATGACGTCACTATTCGATTAGGGAGAAATTAGAAACTCCATATGTTTTTAGAAATTACTGCTAACAAATAAATTTACTATTTTCACTTTTATGTTATTTATGACATCATTATCTTTATATTATTAGGATAATTTACGAGAGTTGACTCTGTATAATTTTATTGACTGAATTTTTGTATTTCTGTAATTATTTAAAAAAACAGATGCTAAGCGATTAATTGGCAGAAGATTTAGCGATTCGTCAGTTCAAAGCGATGTGAAGCTTTGGCCTTTTAAGGTGATCCCCGGTCCTGGTGATAAGCCCATGATTGTTGTCTCTTACAAGGGCGAGGAAAAGCAATTTGCTGCTGAGGAAATCTCATCAATGGTGTTAATCAAGATGCGTGAAATTGCTGAGGCTTACCTCGGATCCACAATCAAGAATGCGGTTGTGACTGTGCCGGCTTACTTCAATGATTCCCAAAGGCAAGCCACCAAGGATGCTGGAGTCATTGCTGGACTTAATGTCATGCGAATCATCAATGAGCCGACAGCTGCCGCTATTGCTTATGGCCTTGATAAGAAAGCTACCAGTGTTGGTGAAAAGAATGTGTTGATTTTCGATTTGGGTGGTGGTACTTTTGATGTTTCCTTGCTTACCATTGAAGAAGGTATCTTTGAAGTTAAGGCCACTGCTGGTGATACGCATTTGGGTGGAGAGGATTTTGATAATCGGATGGTTAACCATTTTGTTCAAGAATTTAAGAGGAAGAATAAGAAGGATATCAGTGGGAACCCTAGAGCTTTGAGGAGGTTGAGGACTGCATGTGAGAGAGCGAAGAGGACCCTTTCTTCGACTGCCCAAACCACCATTGAGATTGATTCGTTGTATGAGGGTATTGATTTTTACACCACCATTACTCGTGCAAGATTCGAAGAGCTCAACATGGATCTTTTCAGGAAGTGTATGGAGCCGGTTGAGAAGTGTTTGAGAGATGCTAAGATGGATAAGAGCAGTGTCCATGATGTTGTCCTTGTTGGTGGTTCAACTAGGATTCCGAAGGTGCAGCAGTTGTTGCAAGATTTCTTCAACGGAAAAGAGCTCTGCAAGAGCATTAATCCCGATGAGGCTGTTGCTTATGGTGCTGCAGTTCAGGCTGCCATCTTGAGTGGTGAAGGGAATGAGAAGGTTCAGGATCTATTGCTTTTGGATGTCACTCCTTTGTCCCTTGGACTTGAAACAGCTGGTGGTGTTATGACTGTTTTGATTCCGAGAAATACTACTATTCCTACCAAGAAGGAGCAGGTCTTTTCGACTTACTCGGATAACCAGCCCGGTGTCTTGATCCAGGTTTATGAGGGTGAGAGAGCTAGAACAAGGGATAACAACCTGTTGGGTAAATTTGAGCTCTCCGGTATTCCTCCCGCACCCAGGGGTGTTCCCCAAATCACAGTTTGCTTCGACATAGATGCCAATGGTATCTTGAATGTCTCTGCTGAGGATAAGACTACCGGCCAGAAGAACAAAATTACAATCACGAATGACAAGGGCCGATTGTCAAAGGAAGAAATTGAGAAAATGGTTCAAGAGGCTGAGAAGTACAAGTCTGAGGACGAGGAGCACAAGAAGAAGGTTGAAGCCAAGAATGCATTGGAGAACTACTCCTACAACATGAGAAACACCATCAGGGATGAGAAGATCGGATCTAAACTTGACCCAGATGACAAGAAGAAGATCGAGGATGCCATCGATGGAGCCATCCAATGGTTGGATGGCAACCAGCTAGCGGAAGCTGATGAGTTTGAAGATAAGATGAAGGAGCTTGAGGGCATCTGCAATCCTATCATCGCCAAGATGTACCAAGGTGCAGGGGCCGGCATGGGTGGCGACATGGATGATGATGCCCCTCCTGCCAGCGGAAGTGGTGCTGGTCCTAAGATCGAGGAAGTTGATTAAACCAAATATCAAACTAGTATTGCCCTGATTTCTGATGTTCAACAGTTTCTGATGGTACTAAATATTTTGTGTTTTCTGCAAGTTATGTCTTAAGGAATTTCTCTGTTTTTGAAAACTTTTGGGACTATACCCATTTTAGGTAATGAGTATTTTGCTTGTAAAGTATTTTTGATTAAGGTCTGTTTAATTGCAGTTTAGTACCTTTGAAAAAATTGTTTTATCAGTTCAGTACTCCAAATTCCAGACAAAATAATAAAACCCTTATACAAAATAAAAATTATAAGGGACCAAACGTGTCTGATTTCTCCATCACAATTCACAAGTTATAAACATGAGTTGACTCACAACCTCGACTTTTGGTGTTGTTCTGGGAAGTAGATGCTATTCGTTGTCATCCCTCCATCAACGCAAATAACCTGCCCTGTTACATATGAAGCCACTGGCAAGCAGAGGAACGCCACCATGGCCGATACTTCCTTTGGCTCTCCGACCCGTCCGATCGGTGTTTGGCCTATGGCTCTCTCTAATACTTCTTCATGACCTTCAAAGAACTACCAAAAGAAAATATAAAAGTTTGGTAAACCCATAATCATATACTAAATGCTGCGTCCAATGTGGGTAAACCGAAACACATACTTCAAACATATTCATGTCCGACTCGAAAAGAAGAAAACTCGATCTCGAACATAAATTATTCGAGTTTAAATTCGAACATAAGAATTGAGGTTGATATAGGAAAAAGTTTTACACGTTGAGCAAGGGGAGTAAAGATCACTCCAGGTGCAACCGTATTGACCCTAATGTTATCTCCTGCCAAATCATATGCCAACAATTTTGCAAGTTGGTTCATGGCCGCTGCAGTACCAAAATTTATCATAAATATGAAATATCTTAAACACGATTATAACGCGATTAAATATTCGAATAGCCAAATTTAGAAGTGAAATGTCACCTTTGTTGGCTCCATATATAGGTGCAGAATATCCAGGCATGATGGAAAGTATTGAAGAGATGAACACAATGCTTCCGGCTGCTGAAGCTTTCAACAGAGGATGAGCTAGTACACTAATGTTATATGCCGATTCGAAGCTGGTACTCGACAAAAACGCAACATCTTCCGCCGTGTAATCCGACACCATTTTCCCTATATTCATTCCCACATTGTTTACCTGCAAAAATTATCCAATCGTCACGATTCGAATCCATCTAGTTTATAATAACATCCTTGGTACATAGTGTTAATCAATATGTTTCGGTGTATAATTTCGGGTTTGGACTCGAATTTATAACCGGTTAGTAGTGATTTTCTTACCAGGATGTTAAGCTTCCCACTGAACTCAGAGGCGACAGTGTTCATCAGCAATTCTCGTTGAGCTTCATTCGAAACATCACACACTGAACCTGTAATTTGGAGACCCTTTGCTTTCCATCGTAGTAAGCAATTATTGAGTTCGATTTCGGTTCGAGCACATGTGTGGACGCTTGCTCCGAGTCCTGCTAGTTCCTCCACGATTGCATGCCTGATCACATTGCAACAGTTGCGTTTCTCATGGACATAAAAACAAATACGTTGAAGACAATAATAATCACAATAATAATCTTTCTTGTATTTATTTCTACGAACTATCGTCATCGTGATTCTGGACAAATATAATAAAAACGACTCAAAATAAAGATTAATAATAAAAGTTAAAACCTAAATCTCATTATATTATCCTAAAAACTAAACTCCTAAATTATAAAACTTTAAACTTAAACCACTAAATCTAAATTCTAAACCCTAAATTTGTTCTTAAACTTTAATTTTCGACATCAGTATATTAAATAGAAAACCAATATACAAGAAAACCAAGACGAGGCATATCAATTTACCCAATTCCTTTTGTTCCCTCAGTGACGAGTGCAGTCCTGCCTTGCAGACTCCATCTCTTATCTCTGCTACTCCCCATTTTTTGTTGTTTCTGTTTCCTTCTTTCTCACAGAGAGGAACATATATAGATCGTGTGGATGATATAGAGAAGATATAGAAATCGTGTCAGTTATGGATTCGATCATCGGTTTTTTATACTAAACTTAGATTTTAAGATTTTATATCTTATTTTATAAAATTTTAAATTTGATTTGATTCGATATCACGATATTTGAACTTTAGACTAAACCATCCAAACACCTCGTTCAAATCAGTTTTAGTTTTCCGCTTTTACCTACTCAACCATCGATACGCATAGAATCTCAAGGTTTAGAGAAATCATATTATTGGTGGGGTTTTTAACGTGTATAATAAGAATGATCGCATATGATTTTAAAATGTAAGTTCTCTAAATTTTGATAAATTATATTAATTAAATGATATTAATTTAAAATTTATTGTAAAAAATTAAAAATACTTTAAAAAAAATGAGTTATAATGGTTAAAATGTTATGATTATTTTTTAAATGTGTTAATTGATTATAAAATCTTAAATCTGTAAATGAACCGAATGTTCGGTGAACCATTCGTGAATCGTCCGGCGGGAAGTTCGTTTATACTCTTTATTTATTAAACGAACGAACATGAACAAAATTTTTCGTTCGTTCATTTATGTTCGTGAACGTTTGTAATCTGTTCGTTCATATATGTTCATTTATGTTCGTTCGTTTATATTTATTTAAATTTATTCACATATATCTAAGGATGAATATTATATCAAGTAAGTTGAGTCAAAATTTTGAGTTACTCGAGTTGAGAAGGCTTATTTTATGACTTGTTAAAAACTTTCTTGTTATATATAGGCTAGGGGTGTTTATTGTTCAGTTAAACCGAGTTAACGGTTTGAACCAAAACAAAATTGGTTAATTAGTTAAATTTTATGTTTCGTCGAATTATTAAGAGTTTTTTTTTTTAATTTTAATTATCGATTAATTCGGTTTATAATAAGTTAATTAGCTGAATTAATCGAATTAATCCAAAATATTAAATATTTAGCATATATATGTTATATTGTTATATATGTTCGTTCGTTGATTTATGTTCATTTACGTTCATTTATGTCCGTTCGTTTACATTCATTTATGTTTGTTCGTTTACGTTTGTTTATCATTTAAACGAACGAACATAACAAGCTACGATCCTTACCGATCGAACACGAACAAGAAAATTTGTGCTCGTTTGTGTTCGTGTTCGTTCATTTGTTCTGTTAAAGTTAAACGAACGAACATGAACACATCCTCGTTCGGTTTGTTTACAGCCCTATAAAATCTTATTGATTATTCTTCTTACTATTATTTCTATAGAATCAATGAGGTTTTGGACAAGCCTAAGAACGACCGCACATGGGTTCTTAAAAAGAATAATTGCTTCTAAGGGTTACATTTTAATATAATTGCACAGAGCCCTCAAAATCTTTGAACCGCCCCTATATATTATGTGTCATTCTCGTCATGTATTATGAGATCAATCAATCAAAAACATTCATAATTTTTTTATATTATATTTTTTTATCAAATGAATCTTCGATCGATAAAAATTATTTTTAAATTTAATTTACGATAAATATTAATAAAATAAATATATTTAATTAATTAATCTCATAAATACTTTGTTGGGATTGTACTACATATTAAAATTAAATAATACTTTTAAATACAATTCACTAAAAATGTTTTTAACTAATTTTAGCTATTATATTAATTAAACAACAAAATTTTATATTCCAATTAAATAATCAAACACGGTAACAATGTTTAAACAATTTTATGTTCCAACAATTTAGTGTAAAAATATTATATTTTTTCAAACCAAATGAACATATATCATTTAGATTAATTTTTTATTTTTTTAAATAATAATCTTCACATTATCGACTTTTAATTTAAATACCCATTTCAATTATCTAACGATCCAAAAATATATAAAATTTAAAAAATTTATACCGTATAATTTAATCTTATCCCTTTAAATATCCGAAACGAATGACTCATAATTTCACCCATGGGTGGAACTATTCATCTAAAATTTAAATCCATTCAAGTACTAAAAATAATCTAAATGGTATTAAATATTTAATTAATTTGTAATTAACGTTGTGTACTAGAAAATTTGCAGCCAGAACTTGAAATATCTAAGGGTTCACCAATCGGAGTATTTATGTTTTTTACCTTTAATTTAAAATTTTGCAATTTTCATTTTTTATTTTTAATACGCTATGCTCATTTTGTAAGAAAAAAAAATAACAAGAGTTAGTCATCTAATTTTTTATATCTTTTAGTGTTGGTCATCTATTTTTCAAAATTTTTAACTTAATCATTAAGCTTTTAATTTTTATTTTTGAAACTTGATAAACTAGAGTCTAACACCCTTTAATTTTTCTAGATAAATTTATGTAAAACTCCCTTTGATTTACTAGTGTTAAGAGTATTTTTCCCAAGTTTGAACGGTGTGGAGGCCGAGAATGAGGAAAAAAAATAATATAAGGGTGTAAACAAGCTGAGTCGAGCTCGAGTAGTGCTAAGCTCGGTTCGGCTTGTTAAGATTTCGAGTCGAGTTCAAACTTGAGTAATTTTAAACGAGCCTGAAAAATCTGAGCTTGACTTGACTCGCTAAGAACTCGAGTCGAGTTCGAGCTTTTTTAGAGCCTAATCGAGCCAAGTAACCGATCTTTGATTGTGTTAGACTCGAGTAACTCTTATATCTAAAGTCTCATTTAAAGTCTAATGAAGAAAAAATTTAATACACATATTGTGTACACTCAAGCTCGTTAATTTTAAGTTTTAGTATGTTATTTTAGGGTTTAAGACTTATGTTTAGAGTTTTAAGTTTAGAAATTTAGATTTTAAATTATAAAAAAATAGTATTTTTGTATTTTTGAGTAGCTCATGAGCTTTTCAAGTCGGGTATCATGTAGCTCGGCTCGTCAAGAACTCGAGTTGAGTTCGTGTTCGAGCCGAGTCCAATCAAGTAGCTCGCGATCTGTCTCGTTCCATTTACAACCCTAAAATAATATATCTCGACCACAATGATCGAACGATAAAAATATGTATAAAATCAAGATAAAGTTAAAAATTTTATTTGAGTTTTGTCTATTTCGAAGAAAAAACAAGAAAGAAATAGAAACAATTTGATACAAATTACGTTGCAAATGATAGTTGACACTGAAACGATCGAACATCGATGATGAATAATAATATCAATATTGGGAAGAAAAAAATAAATTATTAAGTTAATTACATGAATGAATTTACACAAAACTCAACGTTTTGGTACTACTGCTACTCAACTAACGGTTGGGTGTAAAAAAGCAAATTTTAAAAGTTGGATGACAAAATTGAAATTTTTGTAAGTTATGATGACCAAAACAGAAATAAAGTGAAATTTCTTCAAGAAATACTAGAAAAAGCCATGGCCATGAAATCTACAGGTAGCTTGTACAATCTAGCTCTGCCATATATGGCCATGATTTTAATGCGGTTCAGCTCGGCCGGCATGCCCATAGTTGCCAAATATGCTCTCAACAGAGGTATGAGCCAACATGTTTTTGTGGTTTACCGGTTCGCCATTGCCACTCTTGCCCTTGCTTCTTTCGCCATTGTTGTAGAGCTTTGAAGGATCTATAATCTAAGGTAAAAGTGGTTTGGTTTAGTGAAGAAGAGTGGTGTGAGGGAAAATCCGGGTTTGAGTGTGAGGGTTATTTTCATGATCTTCCTTAATATTTTTATGAGTTAAAAACATCCCTTGTAGTGTCTAAACGTTGGTTTAACCTTCTTCTTATAGAGAAAGAAGTTGGGGCATCATCTCAAGGTTTGGGCAAAGAACAAAGCTTGGAGGTGTGAGCTTGGTTTTGTGACTGTTACTTGCTAAGGTTGGTACTCCCAACTCTCCTAATTATTTTTGCATATCATGGTAGAAGCATTTCATATAGGCTTGGTGCATGTGTGTGTTTGGTTTGAGCTTGGTATGTGTTAATGGTGAAATCCGTATTAATGTGATTAAGAGTTGGAAATTGGTGTTAAAACACTTTAAACATCATTAATATTGAGTAGGAACACTTTAGGATCGATTAGGTTGAGTTTGGGGTTGAAAATCTAGAATTTCTAAGTGTAAAACCGTCCTTAGTGCAGGGGGTATCGATACTCGGGCTACCGGTATCGATACCCATGAGTATAATTTTGGCTTATTGCCCAGGGGTATCGAACCATGCTTCGATACCGAGGGTTTTCAGAAACTTTTGGTTTCGATACGTGTTTCGAAACGGGTTCTTCTCTTCTGTTGACTTTTGAAGTTGGTCAACGGTATCGAACCTTGCTTCGATACCAAGGGTTTCCAGAAACTTTTGGTATCGATACGTGTTTCGAAATAGTCTTCCTTCTTTTGTTGACTTTGACTTTGGTCAAGGGGTATCGATACTGGTATCGATACCTCTGTGTTTCGATACCATCTTTAGGTGGGTTTCGATACAGGGTGTTCCGATACCCTACTTAAGGGTATCGATACCCCTGTGTGTTTTGGCTAAGTTGGATAGAATTTAAGGCTTCGGTGGTCTTAATAAATATATATACTTAAATCTAAAAGCTATGAAATGAATTGTCGGACTAAGTTGAGGTTATAACTCCGAAAGACTAATTGAGATAAGACTTTAATATATCTTGTTGTGATGAGATCCTAGGTGGATCGTTTGTGTGGTCGAGTCTTTGTATGTTAGAATCCGAATATCCATAAGTGTTGCAACACGTCGAAGGCCATCCGATGTAACATGCCGGGTGATGATTGAAGACTTTTATTCCGAGTGTTGGGCGGCCTCACTCGAAGATGTTCGATGTAACATTCCGAGCATAGGGTTGGTTGGGCGGCCTCCACCCTTTTCCGAACGTTGGGCGGCCTCGTTCGAAGATGTCCGATGTAACATTTCGAGCATAGGATTTGAGGGCGGCCTCAATCCTGAGTGTAGGATCCCGATGTTGTGTGGGCGCGGGCCTCGCTCTTGTGTGATGACTAATATGATTGTATATGCTGTGTGCGATAGTATACATTCATTTATGCCATGTGATAGGCAAGCATGCTAGACCTTCATACCATGCATGTGATTTATATGTCATGCTTTACTGCTTTGATATGCATGATGTTGCCCGAGTTTGGCGTATCCACTGAGCTTGTGTGGCTTAACGTTCGAAATCTGTTTTCGTGCGTAGGTTAGGTGAAGCGGGCTTCGAGGAGCACCATCGAGGTTTGGACTTTCAGCATCGACCGTGTAGTCAGAGTACAGTTATTAGATGTAGTGGGCTTAGTACTATGTTGAATCCTATATGTATTGTAACTTTGTTATTTTATTTGGGTCGAATATTTTTAAAACAGTCTGTAATTTATTTTGGAGCTCCGATTTACTTTGAATTATTTTGGGCTTGTTTTAATTTAAGTGGACTATGAATTTGGTTTTGAACTTTACGTGGTTTTTATTATTGGGCTTTTAAAAGAAAATTTTGAAATATGGGTTTTGGGCCGGAGGCCCATTGTGACATCCGGATCGGGTGTTACACGTATACCTAATAAACAAAATTAACGTCACAAGATCATAAGAGAACTAGATAAGAAAAAGATAATTACCTAATATAAAGACTCAAATAAAAGAAGGATATAAATATCACCAAAATCGACGATGACAGTTAAAACCATCATCATACAACATTAAAATACATATTATAATGAAGGTACATTGACAATAAAGATATTAACTTAATCACGAATAAATTATGTAGATATAATCGCATATCCAAATCTAGTTCGAGGATCCGAGATAAAGAGATCATCAACAACATAATAAAAGGATCGCCATCTTGATTAGTCGTGGTGTAGTCATATCCAATACTAATAAAAAAGTCAAATAAAAAAACATGTTAAATGACAGAGAAAATGCATCTAAAGGTAGAGTAAATTCGTATTATAAAAACATGATAAATTATTAAAAGTAAAAAAAAAACAGAATAAAATTCGGTGATCGATGACTAATATTAAAATCGATAATATCTTTGATACCTAAAGGAAAAAAACGATGAACAGAATCGTACTTTTTTTTGAACAAACTAATAGTGATTACAGTAATATCTATTCTAGAATATAATCTGCACTATTTAACATTGATCGCTCAATCACTCTATTGATATCGTTGGTGCTCGAACCCGTAACTTTTATTAACATAATCGTACTTGTTCCAATGAACACTATAAAAAAAATAATAGCCTTTCACATGTTAGGTCACAATTGTGTGGTTATTGAAAGTTTGCAGCCTTTTTCTGTCAATCATGTAAACATAAAAAATCAATTTAATTTAATTTAATTTATTGTAATCATCTTTAGACATCTAAACATTAAAACAGTGTTGTGTTAGGATCTTGATCATCCCCACTTAAATATCTATTATTATTAAGGGTTATATTTTATTAATATTTATTGTTATAATTTATTTTTTAAAATTGTAATTAGGGGATATTTTTATAATTTATTACTTTTCTAATATTTTTATTAAGTAACTATTTTTTATTTTGGACACACTCTTAAAATATATTTTTTAATTATTATTAGAGACTTATTTTTTTAAATTTTTATTATTAAGAAACCGATTTATTTTTAATAATTGTTATTAAGATATACTTTTAAAATTAATTTTAATTTTTGATATTTATTTATTATTAAAAATCTAATTTTTTATACTTTTTATTAAGAGATCAATTTATCAATATTTTTTATTAAGAGTCTATATTTTTAATGATTGTTATTATGAAACTACTCATCAAATTTATTTATTTCTCAACACTTATTATTAGGGACGATGATTTAAATAACGATTCGCAATCATTATGTTTATAATAACATATGTTAATAATTCACAACCACATTACTCACAGTTATCATCATAAAATTTATTATGTCTATAATCACGATAAATATAATACGACTAAAAACACGATCGCTTAAACCTTGATCATAAGCCCAATTTTTTGATTCACCTAGGGCACCAAAATTTCAAAAACGTGCATACCAAGGAAATTGGTTTGAATATTTTTTTACCATCATCACGATTGTAGATATCATCTTATAAATTTTTAATATTAACCAACATATAATTATCATCATAAAATATTTTAAATTATATCATAATTACAAATTAATAGATGATATCAATTAATTTTAATAAATATTAATCGCCGAGAAAATTGAGATAATAAAATAACGATTATAATATTATATTACGGTTATATTTAAATATTCTAAAATCATTCTTGTCATTATCAAAATATGACAAACATAGGGAATAAAGCTACCAAATAAAAGCAACATAAAAATAAGACAAGCCGACCTTTCAATTGTTGTTTCATTGTAGGTTTTACTTCAAGACCACATCACAGCATGGGCAGTCTTTGTAGGCTTATGAAAACCACAAAAAATCACACAATATATGGATGTTTGATCGAACAGGTTAGTTGGAGAGACATTGGTGACAACAACATTGCTGTCTTTTGATGCTTTTGGTTGGTGGTGGGGAAGGGAATGAGATGGGAGAGGAGGGTTTAGTCGTGTTAAAGATTAGAGATTTAAGTTTTAAATACGAATATATGTATTTTTATTGGTATGTTTGATACAATAAATTTTAAGATCAATTGTATATAGTTAAAAAATGAAACATTTATACCTTGTTGAGAACTCTTATGTTAGATCGTCACGTTGTAATCAGTCATTTAAGACACTTTGTAAAAGATCTTTCACTCGATAATTTATCTCTGATTTTTGTCATACTGACGAAAGGATCATACTCATTAACCGGCAAGTATCATCTCAATTCTCGTGTCTCATCGATTTAAGGGTAAACATTTGATCAATACGAGTTAGTTGAGTTGACAATCCATATATTAATAATATTATGATACTAATTTATTCAAATTTAAACGGTTTTTTATAACTATATTTAATATACTCATATTTTTCATATGTTATATACATATATGAAACAGAGTTGAGAGACTTGACTTGGACTTGAAAACTTATTTATTAATTACTATTTATTTATAATGTTCAAAGATTTATTTTATAACTCTAATTTTATTTAAAATAATTCGAATTAAGTTGAGTTTTACTCGACTTTACACTTGTCATTGATCCATGATAGAATAGCACAATGATAGGTGATGCCTCCGACTAGAGACAATCAACATATATAAGATCAGGGATGGATCTAGGGAAGTTGCGGGTGCAGTCACACCTCGTAAAATTTTTAAATTCATCTATATTTTATATATTTTTAATATACGTTCTTAATAGTTTGCATCCTTTATATGCAATTCTGGGTCCGTCCCTGTATAAGACCGGAACCGGGAGGGGATGACCAAAACAACCTTCTTCCACCGTCATCCTCCCACCAAGCTGTACCACCCCTCTTCCCTCCGCCCTATACCGATGACTGAAAAATAAATATAACGACGGTGACATTATTTTACGGTGGCTAATTAGATCCGTGATCGATATTGTATCTTTTTAAGACTGTTGAAGTGTTCCAACAGGGACTGTGTTGGAGTATTTGTCATGTTTAGAGGAATTCAAGAAGCTTAGAGGACCCCACTCATCACGTGGGTGAGGGATTACCCCAATGCCAAAATCCTACAAAAACAAGAGCAATGCCCGTTTACAAATCTCCCCTAATCCCTTCTCGGCCAATTATCATCCATCTCCCACGTGGGATCCAGGGCCCCACTTCCTGTCCAAAGTTTTTGCCTATATCTTTATATTCTTCCCCCCTCCCCCACACCCATTGCATCAATAATCATGGGGGATTCTTCAGCATCATACATACATATGGTGACTGCTCTTTCTCTCTTATGATCAGTATATTTCATATGCCGTTAGCTTAAAGTATATGTATATATGTATGTATGCATGCATGTATGTATGTATACATGCATGTATGTGATGTTTTGTTGTTGAACAGGTGCAGCATCTGATAGAAAAGTGTTTGATCTTCAACATGACGAAAGAAGAGTGCATGGAAGCACTGTCAAAGCATGCAAACATCAAGCCTGTCATCACTTCCACCGGTAATAACGGTTTGCTGCTCGTTTCGTTTCGTTACTTATATATTTGCATGCATGCAGTCATGGATTTCGGAACAAACCCTAATGATCAAGTTTGGGGGTTTGATTGTTTTCCATGATTTTCTTTGATAAGATTATGTTGAAGACATGGTTTTAATCCATTTAGAACTGTAGAACTTTAAAGGGTTTCGATTTTTTTTACCGGTATCGTAACCTATCGATTCGAAAACTCCGATTGAGGGCCTAGTTCACCTGTTGGTGTGCGAAGCTGTCGTACCCGATGCTTGGTTCTCTCAATAGTGATCGAGTTTTTCACACCCAAGCACCTACTTTAATTCGACGGTTTGTTAGGCCGCCGCACCCTCAGTGTTTGGTTCCCTTAATGGTGACCGAGCCTCTTGCATTCGTTTTGTTCACCTTGATGGTGTGCGAGACCACTGCACGTCAACACCTTCAATCAGGTCGAGAATTTCGAAATTCCGTGAGAATTTCGAAATTAAACATCTTCAATCATCAAATATTTGTTGGTTCACTTTCAGCTATTTTCCCCTTCATTTTTTTTGCTTTATATGATCATATTAAAATACTCTACTTTTTACCTACATTTGAACAGTTTGGAATGAGCTTGAAAAGGAAAACAAGGAATTCTTTGAAGCCTATGCACAATCTCAAGGCAAACAAGACCGGATGTCCGAGGAAGAGACAAATCTAATGATCCAAAAGATGATTTCGGATTCCTCTAATAAAGACCCCGACGAGTAATATCGATCTGGTTCGGGATTTAAATAACGGTCGACATTTCTCAATTTCAACCCCCTTTATTATTGATATTCAACAGAATCAACCGTAACGAATCTTATTATACTCGATTCGATAAAAACACATCTATTCCTACTGTAATTTAAACCATTATCCACTTAGTCTTTTTAGACCACCTTCGGAAGGCCAGTGGTCCTATCATACAGATTATGTACAGAGTATTTTATTTTGTTTATAATCGGTTCGACCTATTCGAATAAAATCTAAGCTACCCTAATTTGAATAACCAATAATCGTACAAAACTCCGAAGAAAAATACGAAGAAAGAGAATATTTTTAAGAATTTAGTTCGATCGTCGTCGGTGTTACTCGTCATTGTATCATATTTATATATATAAGTGAAGTTGGATGGTTGTATCTATGTTTTTGTTGTATGTAAATTCTAGTGTTGAACATCATTAGTCTAATGTTTGTAAAAATTATATGACCGGTAAGGAAGAATTCTACGATGGGCGTCGAACATTTCTGAACATTACTACTGTTGAACACCGCTGAACATCATTAAATTAATTAATAAAAATTAAAAATCTCAAGAACTTAACATATAATTAATAAATATTTAAAATAAAACTTTATTAAATTATTTTTTTTATAAGAAAAACTATACAAATGATCATCTAATTATAACCATTTTTTTATTTTAATCACCTAACTAATTTTTTTTATCAATATCATCACTAAAATTCTTATTTTATTATTATTTTATCCACTAACTGTTAAATACTTAACAAAGTTTATTTAATCCCTAAATTTATTACAACATATTAATTTAATTCTAATAAAAAATAACCTTAGACCATAACCACCAAAACCTGCTCTCAAATCTCCACTTGAACAACTTCTCTATTTATCATATTTTTTTTTAAATCAATCTCCATTTAAAAAAATATTTTAAAAATAAATTAACAATAAATATAAATAAAAATTTACTTAAAAAATATGATATGAAAAAGTAAAAATTTAATGTAAAAATATTTTACTTTATTAAAATTTTACTTTTCTTCATATAATTTTTTTATAAATGACATTTTTTTCTGAATAAGCCTAATATTTCTATATTTTAAAAGTATTGTTTAAGTTATTAAAAAAACATGATTCATAGGAGTCAAATTTTTCGAGCCGAACTGGTAATCATTATGTAATGAAAAAAATGACAATGAAGTGGACATACTTAAAGCCTGTCTCACGGGTCAATAATAATAATCAAAGTTTTTTTTTTCCTTCTCCATTTTCTTTCCATCCAAACACCCATTTTCCCAATGTTTACTTATTTTCATGTGCTAAAATCATAATGCAACCCTACTAAAAACTTACTAAATGATCTACACAATTAACACCTGCAAGTTGCTAAACATTTTCAAACACTTTTAAATGTCTGTTTCCATACATAAATATAACATTAATTAGTGTAAGGAAGTTAGGGAAATTAATAATTTTTATAATTATTTACCCATTTCTGAATATTTTATTTTTGAAATATTTTTAATATTTTTTATTTAATCAATATATCTAATTTATTAATTCATTAATATATATCGGATATTATAAAAATTTATTGTGACGAGACGATTCTTTCGGTATAATTATTTTTTAAATATCAATATTTAATTTTTTTTAATTTTATTTAATTAATTTAATATTTTATTTATTTAAATCAATTAATTATTGATATTTTTAAATATTTTAATGTTGATTGTATTAGAGAGAGAAATTTCCGAACACCTTCCCTTGTTCTTAGCCAACCACCACTACCTCTTTTCTCTTATTGACTCTTTTCCTTTGAACTTTCTTCCTTTCTTCCTTTGTCTTTTTATATTTACTTTTGTTTTATAAAATATTCTCATAATTTCTCCCCATTTTCTTCTCCCCTTTTTGCTTATCTCTTCTTCACCATGGCCTCCTCATCTTCAATCCAAGAAGGTAACACTGTTGACTCTCCTTTGACACATCTGCAATTTCCTATTTCATTTCTCTTTAATCTTTTTCATATATTTTTTTCATTCTTTTTTGTTGTAAAGTTTGATCCTTTAGCTTAAAGATTTACTTTTTGAGTTTGGGTTTTGATTCTTTCTTCAAAATATTTATTGGGTTCTTAAAAAGAACTAAATCAGCTTAGTTCAGCCGACTTATCAGTTTTTTAATTGAAATTTTAGCTTAGTTTATATCTAGATCCATTGGAGCTTTGTTTTTAAGAAATAAATTGGGAACTAGGGTTCTTTAATTTTGAATTTTGTGGTAGTTTTAGTTTGGAATTAGGTTTTAAGATGAAGAAATTGGAAGGTGGTATCTTTCTATTTTGATTGATTCATTGATAGGAGCTGAAAGATCAAATCATCTAAGTTCTGGTTATGGGGTTAAGGATTATGGAAATATTTGTGATTAGTTTAATAATTATATTAATTAGTTATTGATTGTTGATTGTTAAGGTGGAGATATGGATCTGGAGAAAGGACTGGTGAGTCCACATCCCGGTCATAATTCCGGCATGGACGCTTCACTGATACCATCACCATCCTCTACTGTAACCGCGCCGATTCCGGCTTTGATCCTATCGGATTCCTGCAAGCGTATTGATAGGATGGGAAGTAGCCTCACCAGTTGCAGCTCCACTGTTACAGATCACTCAGCCACACCATCACCTTCGTCTATAGCAACGGCCCCAGCATTGATACTATCGAATTCTAACAAGCGGATTGACCGAATGTCCAGTAGCCTTACCAGTTCCAGTTATGGTACTGGAGAACCATCAGCAACACCGTCCCCATCGTCAGCAACTGCCCCTGCTCTGGTCCTATCAAATTCTGGAAAACGCATTGATCAGGCTAGCAAAAAGAAATATGTGAAGCAGGTAACTGGACGCCATAATGACACCGAGCTGCACTTGGCAGCACAGCGTGGTGATTTGGCGGCTGTGAAGCAGATTCTTGCTGATATTGATTCGCAGATGATGAGGACTGCGAGTGGAGAAGATTTCGATATGGAGGTGTCAGAGATACAAGCAAGTGTGGTGAATGAGGTAAATGAGTTGGGGGAGACTGCCTTGTTTACTGCTGCTGAGAAAGGGCACCTTGATGTTATCAAGGAGTTGCTGAAATACTCGAACAAAGAGACCGTTACTAAGAAGAATAAATCTGGCTTCGATCCGTTGCATATTGCTGCAAGCCAAGGGCACCATGGTAATGATCCCTGGCTTTTGTTTTGTGATTTTGCTTGTGCTGTTATTTGATTTTGCTTGAGAAATAAGAATGATTATGCACCATCCTCTTTTAACTTTCCGATCAATCTGTCAACATATTGTTCGACGTTCGTATATAATATGATAGTAATAGTGAATATTTAAATGCCTTTGTTATTAGTTTCTGTTTCTACAGGCCAATTGCGGACTCAGTAATCCTATTTCCGTTGTTTTTCCGTAGATTCTAGGCTGGAAAAATGATCGTCTGATCCTTGCAGGTATTGTCCAGGTGCTACTTGATCATGATCCTAGTCTATGCCAAACATTTGGGCCGTCGAATGCAACCCCTCTTGTCTCTGCAGCTACCAAAGGGCATACTGCAGTAGTCAATGAGTTGCTATCGAGAGATGGTGGCTTGCTGGAGAGTACGAGATCGAATGGGAAAAACGCATTACATCTAGCTGCTCGACAGGGGCATGTAGATGTCGTAAACGCATTGCTGACTAAAGACCCACAGTTGGCAAGAAGAACCGACAAGAAAGGACAGACAGCATTGCACATGGCCGTTAAAGGACAGAGCTGTGAAGTGGTGAGGTTGCTTCTCGAGGCAGATGCTGCTATTGTGATGCTCCCAGACAAGTTTGGGAACACAGCACTACATGTAGCCACTCGGAAAAAGAGAGCAGAGGTACCACTATTCATTCTCTTCATTTTCGATTCTGGCTATAGATGTAGAAATATGTCTAATGATGTCGGACACTGGCACTAGCAGTTTTCTACTATGTTGCTCCGACTACTTATTTTTCTTGAAGTACTTGTGTTTGACACATATTTGAACATGGTATGAGGATATGATCCTCAAAGATCCTTTAGATACATGAAAAAACTCGGAAAATTATGAACATATCCATGTTGTGCCTGTAGCCAATTAGCCATATCCGACACTTACATCCAATTCCAAGCAAAATATATTAACACTCGCATTTTTTTACGGGACAGTTTCATATTAATGAATCTTGCTATTTCCTTGCAGATTGTAGATGTGTTGTTGTCCCTTCCTGATACGAACGTCAATGCACTCACCAGAGACCATAAAACGGCTCTCGACATAGCTGAAGGGCTTCCACTCTCTGCAGAATCCACGGAAATAAAGAGTTGCCTTTCACAGAAAGGTGCTCTCCGAGCTAATGAACTGAATCAACCAAGAGACGAATTGAGGCAGACGGTGACGCAAATTAAGAAAGATGTTCATACTCAGCTCGAACAAACCAAAAGAACCAACAAAAATGTTCATAACATCTCCAAGGAACTTAGAAAACTCCACCGAGAAGGAATTAATAACGCCACGAATTCTGTGACAGTGGTAGCCGTTCTATTTGCAACGGTTGCTTTTGCGGCTATATTTACTGTGCCTGGAGGAGATCAGGATAGCGGAGTTGCAGTGGTGGTAAGCTCGGGTTCTTTCAAAATTTTCTTCATCTTCAATGCTATTGCTCTCTTCACCTCTTTGGCCGTTGTCGTCGTTCAAATTACATTGGTCCGAGGTGAAACCAAAGCTGAGAAACAAGTGGTGGAAGTGATTAACAAGTTGATGTGGTTAGCTTCTGTCTGCACTTCAGTTGCCTTTATGGCTTCCTCGTATATAGTGGTCGGCCGGAAACACGAATGGGCTGCAATCTTGGTTACTGTCGTAGGGGGTCTGATAATGGCTGGGGTTCTCGGCACCATGACTTATTATGTGGTGAAATCGAAGAGGACCAGAAGGAAGAGGGGAAAGAATTCGAGGAGAAGCGGATCCAACTCTTTGCTTCACTCCGACTTCACTAATTCGGAAGTCGAAGTCGATAGGATTTACGCCCTCTAAATTCAGATCTATAACTTCTGGCATCTACTTCCGGCGTCTGCATTGTAGTTAGTGTTGCACCTTGTACACCCTATGTTCATGGCCATGGTTCTTAAGCCGATGGCCGAGATTAATGATGAAATTCAGTTTTTTAAAAAGTTGAATGATCAAAATAAAAAACATATAAAATTAAGTGATTAAAAAATAATTTACCCTTATTTGAATTGGTATTGAATTGTTTTTAATACCATTTAAATAGATGTCAAATTTTTAAACCAATTCAACCCAAAACCATGAAAATAACAAAGGAATAAATCAACATTAATACCTAAACTTGACAATTTTGTCCAATTTGGTCCTTAAACTTTTTTATCCACATTAATATATAGTAAAATTTTCAAGTTAAGCCAGAATCTCAGACAGTCACATAAAAATAAAGACTAAAATTGAAGTTTAGAGATCAATTTTTTTTCAAATTCTAGAATTAATGTGTACAAAAATGTTTAAGGACTAATTTTAAAAAATACCAACTTCATGGACTAAATGTTGCATTATTCCAATCCGGTTCGGTCCAAGCCCATGATGTTGGAATATGAACTAGATTATATGGAAGACCCAAAGCTAGGATGAACAGTTTCGGAAACGGCGTCGTTTTTACAGGTACGAAAATAAAAAATCCTGAGCCGAGAGCGAGATAAAGGGAGAAAAAAATACCCAAAACGAAAATCCCTAACCCTAGAAAAACAATGGACAAAGATAAACACGTATCCAAACGGTCGCGAGACCGCGACGGCAGGCACCACCGTGACTCCGATCGGTACCACGAAGATCGCGATTCCCACCGCCGATCGGATCATAGATCTTCCACGTCGCGTCGTGACGAGCGCGAGAGATCTTTCGAGAGGGAAGGTTCGAGAGATAGGAAGCATCGTGAGGGTTCCTATGAAGAAGTCGAAGCGAAGAAAAAGAGGAAAGAGAGGGAAGAGAGTGAGGAGAGAGGGGAGAAAAGGAGTAAACTTGGGGAAGAAAACAGAAGGGAAAAGAGAGAGAGGAGGAGATTTGGGGATAAGGCTAAAGAAGATGATGAAATTGAGTTATCCAATGGTGCCAATGGTGGTGATCCAGTTCACAATGTGAGTCTTTGAATTCTGTTTTCGTTAGTTTTATCTTTGAGATAATTGCTTTTTATTCTTTGTTTGGCTGTTGGGAAATTGAAATTAAGTTCAATTTAAAAAGTTGTGATAAATTAACTAAGAAAATTGAACTGAAATTAGCTAACATCACCTGGTAGTATGAGATATGAAATGTATAATAATGCACAACATTATTTGAACTGAAATGTAGGATGGTGATTTTGATGGAATTATCTTGATATTATGCTAATTTAAAATTGATCTTAATTTTTTTCATATTGCTGAAATTGTAAGATTGTATGCTGATGTAATTTACTTTTTTCTGTACCTGAAGGGTGCTGCTCAGGCATCATTACCAAAGACTGGTCACCCTCTTCCTACCAAGGTATCTTCAATTTCTACTGCTGAAAATAAAGCATATAGTGTTACCGGATCTCATGAGGTTAATGGATCTAGTACAGATGGCTCTTCATCTACTGGGAAAAGTGGTGCAAATTTCTCTCTTGATGCCTTAGCCAAAGCAAAAAAGGCTTTACAAATGCAGAAAGAATTAGCCGAGAAATTAAAGAAGATACCTGCCGTAAGTTAATCTCTCTTTCCTTTTTTTGAAAAAGAAAAATCCCCAGGTTCTTTTAAATTAAAAAATTCATGTTGCATTGGTATTGGTATGTGTAGTTGAACAAAGCCTCTAGCTCGAGTTCTGTAGTGACTACTCGAACAGTTCAGGGACCAGTCTCATCTGTGACTACATCTATTGCCAGTGGAACATCAAGCTCATCAGCCCCTCCTGCCCCTGCACCAGTAGCTTCTTCAAAACCACCTACTACTGGCGCGACTGCTATTTCAGCCCTTGCATCAATACCCAATCTAGAAGCTGTTAAGCGTGCTCAAGAGCTGGCTGCCAAGATGGGATTCCGCCAGGACCCCCAGTTTGCTCCTCTAATAAACTTGTTTCCTGGACAGGTGCAAGTAGATGTTCCAGTTCCTCAGAAACCTACCAAGGCACCTGTTCTACGTGTTGATGCACTTGGTAGGGAAATTGATGAACACGGTAATATCATAAACGTGACTAAACCAAGTAATCTTAGCACCCTCAAGGTTCGTGAAATTTGTACTCTTGGTGCAATCATTGTTATTTTCTTATTTCAGTGCTATTTGTGTTACTTTCAAGTTTTCAGGCTGTTATTTAACTCAAACCATTTGACTTTTCAGGTCAACATTAACAAGCAAAAGAAAGATGCTTTCCAGATCCTTAAACCTGAGCTGGAGGTGGATCCGGAATCAAATCCACATTTTGATGCGCGGATGGGAATTGATAAGAATAAGCTTATCAGACCCAAAAGGATGACTTTTCAGTTTGTAGAGGAAGGAAAATGGTCAAAAGATGCAGAGATCATGAAATTGAAGGTATTGTTGTGTTTTTATTTCTTTGATTCTTCCATTAGTTTGTCTGGTTTTGAGATTATTGTCTATCTATTAGAGTCAATTTGGAGAAGCAAAAGCGAAAGAGCTAAAAGCAAAGCAAGCACAATTGTCAAAGGCAAAGGCTGATATAAATCCCAATTTAATTGAGGTATCGGAAAGAATTATTACTAAGGAGAAACCAAAAGACCTGATACCTGAAATAGAGTGGTGGTAAGTTGACATCCCTCTCATTTTTGTTAACATACATTTAATTAATTCAATCACTTAGGAGACCTTGTTTGATTCAACATGTCATCAAAGTAAACCTAAACCCAAAAATTCCTTCAGCTGCGTATTATGTTTGAGGAAGATATTTATTGCTCAAAATACAGTTCTTTGAATTGTTGTTTTTGTTGTACTTTCTGCTTAAGCTGTAAACAGATGTTCAAAGCTCTTGCCTTCTTGATTATGTTATTAGTATTCAAGCTGAGAATTAAGGCTTGCATTTCCCTTCACCATGTTTAAAGCCAAAAAACTTTACATTTACTTTTGGCATCATATATGATTGCCATTTTAAAAAATTTAAAGGAAGCATTACAATCTATGGTACTTGGATTCTGGTATAAGTGTCAGGTACAGGCATTTTTTTAGTTTTTCCT
This sequence comes from Abelmoschus esculentus, assembly GCA_035048815.1. Lineage (NCBI taxonomy): Eukaryota > Viridiplantae > Streptophyta > Magnoliopsida > Malvales > Malvaceae > Abelmoschus > Abelmoschus esculentus. The sequence goes on from JAUCBN010000033.1 coordinate 17,257,969, forward strand.
TTTTATTATGTTATTAGACCATATTTTGCATATATGTCTGAATATGTGTTGGACTCGGTATTTAAAAATATTAAGAGTTGGATTAATGGAAATTACAACTACTAGGTTATTTCATTCTTTTTTACATTACCTTTTTCTCATTGTTTTTGGGTATATTTCAGGGATTTGCCTATTCTGGTTTTGGGTTCATATGATGACATTGCTGATGGCGTGCTAAGTGAAGATAAACTGAAGAAGGAGAAAATCACGATTTATGTTGAACATCCTCGTCCAATTGAGCCTCCTGCTGAGCCAGCTCCACCACCGCCTCAGCCTCTCAAGCTAACCAAGAAGGAGCAGAAGAAACTTCGGACTCAGCGACGTCTGGCTCGGGAAAAGGATAAACAGGAGATGATTAGACAAGGCCTGATAGAACCTCTCAAGCCAAAAGTTAAGTTGAGCAATTTAATGAAAGTTTTAGGCTCTGAAGCTACCCAAGATCCAACTAAGCTTGAAATGGAAATCCGAAGTGCTGCTGCTGAGCGGGAACAGGCTCATGTTGATAGAAACATTGCTCGCAAGCTTACCCCTGCTGAACGCCGCGAAAAGAAAGAGAGAAAGCTTTTTGACGACCCAACTACAGTGGAGACAATTGTATCGGTTTACAGGATCAATGACCTCTCCCATCCCAAGACCCGCTTCAAAGTCGATGTTAATGCCCAAGAAAACCGTTTGTCTGGTTGTGCGGTGATCTCCGAGGGCATTAGTGTTGTAGTTGTGGAAGGTGGAAGCAAATCCATTAAGAGGTACGGTAAGCTTATGCTTCGACGAATCAATTGGTCTGAAGCCGTAAACGAGAATGAAGACGGAGATGAAGACGAGGAGAAACCACCTAACAAATGCATGTTAGTTTGGCAAGGTAGCGTTGCAAAATCAAGTTTCAACAGGTTCTCAGTTCACGAGTGCATCACTGAAGCAGCTGCGAGAAAGGTATTTGCCGATGCCGGAGTTGGCCATTACTGGGACCTTGCTGTTAATTTCTCTGAGAATGATTTTTGATTTCTTAAAAAAGCTTTCAGACTGAACAGACAGGAAGACTTTGGATTCTCTCTAATCATATGAATTGTTGTTATAAGAACTACTTCATTGAATCCCTGTTGTTCTATCATCGTTCTTCGAGTTCTGTAGGTGTGATCGAGTATCAGTTCTTCGAGTTCTGTAGGTGTGATCGAGGATCATTTCATCCCTTAAAAATTCGTGAAATTGGTTAGTATCCTTAAATACTTATTAATAAATTTTAATAGAAATTTTCTTGTGACACATTAAATATAAGATTTTTATGCGGTATGTGCATAAATTTAAATTTTTTATCATATTTAAATTTAATATTTAAATTGACTATAAGATAATAGGACGTAATTATGTAATAATAATTTGAAAATTTAATGATCTTTTTGAAATTTAAAGATGGTAAATCTGAGAGATAGTTTAGGAATATCTGACTCACTTTACCAAAAATAATGATAAAAATAAAATTAGTCGGATCTTAAGACGTGTTTGCCCCCAAGCCTATAATTGTAATTGCAAACAGGGGTCTTTTAGTAATTACCGCTGCATCAGTTTTTTCACAGTTGAAGGATCCTTATCCATAGGGCTTAAGGCCCCTATAAATAGAGAAACGCTGCGTTTAAATAAGCTCTCGTTCTCTTCGAAAAATCTAGGGTTTTTCATCTTCTCCTTCCTCGCCTCCCTCTGAAATTCAATCGTAAGCTTCTTCTTCTTCTTGTTTTTTTCTGTTAATTTTAATTCTTTTATTATTTCGTATTTAAATTGTACATTAAATTTTGAACTCTCACGCTCTTACGTCTCTTACTTGTTTAATTTTTTTCATAGATCTGATAACTTGTTGAGCTTGTGAATTTTTAAATTTTTAATTTTCACTTTTTAAATTTTTTTTTTTATGTAATAGTAATTTAATGATGTATGGATTTGATGCTTTAGACTGTTAGAATTGATGGTTGAAAATGAAATCCCTTCTTCAAATTTGTTCCTTTTGAAGATTATATTTAGTTTTTTTTCCTTGTGTATTTATGATGTGGATATTATCTGATTGTTTCTTCTTATAATTTTTTGAGCAATTGGGTTTGAAGAAAACACTTCTGAAGAATTAAAATTAAAATTTTGGGTTTTAATAGAAATTTATTGTTTTCTCCCCTTGTTTGTTTAATAAAAGATAAATCTAATACCAGGATGTATATAGCATAAGCAGCCAAACAATTTGAACTGATTGTTCTAATTGTTACCTTAGAGTAGTCAATCATATTTGGCAACAATTATGAAGGGAACTGATACATCATTTAGCATAATAAAGCTGAATTTATGTAACAGCAATAGAAACAAATAATTTAGCTCAAAGTCAAAGCAAAATTGTAGCATCAGTAGGAGAGTAAAATATAGAATTGTGATTTTGTTTTGATATTGTTTGATTGTTTCTTTTAATTATTGTTTTTTGTGTGCAATCGGATATTAAGGAGCTGCTTTTGAAGAATTAAAATAAAAAAGTATTTATTGGGGTACCCATACCTGATTTTATTTATATATAAAACGTTCCTGTTAATATTTTTTTTATTATGTTTAAGTTGTCTGTTAAATTGGAAATCAAATATTATTTTCTTTCCTATGATGGAGGCAAAAGCCGTGATCTTTAAGGTGACTTCAGCTTAAAGTATATTGTTGGTGACAATTTCAATTGTCACTAATAATGGTTGGAGTATTTTATTATGTAAATTTATGTGCCATTTTGTTCTTGGGGGTTCTAATGGCAATTGTTAATGCAGGGGATACAAAATGCCCAGGTATGATGATCGCCGTGGTGGCACTCGCCTTTATGTTGGTCACCTGTCCTCGAGGACAAGATCACGTGATCTAGAGGACATGTTTAGCAGATATGGGAGGTAAAGAAATCTTTTTGCTATGTTGAAGAGTTCGTAAAAATAACTTAGTAGACTGGTTTAAAAGCTGTGCTTCATTTTGTGTATTTGTTCCAAGTGTTTTGTTTATTTTTCTTCATTTGGGTGTTCATAGTTGTTCTACTCTTTATCGAGGGCCTTTAGGAAAGGTTCATGGTGTAGTGACAATGACATAGGAAAAAATAGAGTCACTGTTAAACCACTTGATGTAGAACATGACCCCTGATCCTCCTATTAGAATACGAGTGAGAATGTTGCAACCCTCCACCTGTTTGTCTGGTTTAACTCGAATGATCTTGTTGAAGGTCCCTTGGCTTTTGCCTAACATGGAGGTCTATGGTGAGAGGGTGATCTTGGTGGATTTGGCGAGTCTTTCTATAGTGTTATTGTGTGTTTTTATCGAAATGGCAACAATCTCAAAAGTCGGTGTTTTTCGTTCATCTGTGAGGGGCGAACTATCAACCCTTTGATAATTGTGTCATGATGGCCTTACTTTTTCTGACACCCATTTGCGCAGAGTACACGATGTGGATATGAAGCGAGACTATGCATTCGTTGTATGTATTTCAAATCTCTTTAAATTTAAACTGAAAAAACATTTCTTGTTAACTATGATTTCTTCATATATCAAAAATATGATCTTTTTCCTTGGATCCTTCTATGTTTTTTGTGTGTTTTTGTCTGCCTCCTTGATAACAGGAATTCAGTGACCCTAGAGATGCTGATGATGCAAGATATTCATTGAATGGTCGAGACCTAGATGGATGTCGTATCATTGTGGAATTTGCCAAGGGAGTAAGTTTTATTATACCTCTCTGCCATAAAATTTCTTGAAGGCAATAGATGCCATAAAGGATCTATTATCCTATTTATCGCCCTCTGATTTTTTGTGTTTTGATGCATAACAATTTGCATGTTCTGTCCTGTTGCTGCCTAGGGTGCTAGTAATGTGTTTAAATGCTGATATGGGTTTCTGAAATCGGACAATGGCAATAAACTGATATTCCCATGCATATATGCTTTATGATCATGAGTTTGATGTTTAAATCAACCAATATAAATGTAAATAGCTGCTTCCGGGAAGAAAGAGATTAAAAGATTTTTATGTAACCAGGCATTAGTGTATCATTGTTGCCACTCGGTTTCTCTATTAGAAATTGAAGTATGATCTCAATTTGCCGGTGAAAAAGAAGTGTAAAACTTGCCTTGAATGCTGAATGGTATTCAGTGTCATTCCTCTTTCTCATTGTTGTCCTAGACTTGACTCAATAATGTTTGAACATTGAATCTGATTCAAATTGCAATTTAGGTGCCGCGTGGCCCTGGTGGATCTCGTGATTTTGCTGGAAGAGGTCCTGCTCCTGGCTCTGGGCGCTGCTTCAACTGTGGAATTGATGGTCACTGGGCTCGTGATTGCAAAGCTGGGGATTGGAAGAATAAGTGTTATCGCTGTGGGGAACGAGGCCACATAGAAAGAGATTGTCAAAACAGTCCAAAGAAGCTGAGGTACTTTCCCTTCAAAATCCCATCTGTTTTTGTTGTTCTATCATTTGAAAACATCTATTTTGTGTACTTGGGAGACCATTTTGTTAATTTTATTGTTGAAGCAGTAGACCGCGCAGTTACTCACGTTCACCTAGTCCCCGACGTGGCCGAAGCAGGAGCCGCAGTTACAGCCGGGGGCGTAGTGACAGGTTTGTATTTATCTTTCCCTGGGAAGGATTCTGGTTCAGAACGCAAATTGTTTAGGTCTTGTAAGCTGCTCATTCTTTTTGTGTTGAATCTCTCAACCTTCTGCAGTAGATCCAGATCACCTGTGAAGCGCGAAAGAAGCTTCGAGCGTGATGATAGAAGATCAAGGAGTCCCAAGCGCCACAGGCGTTCTCCCTCCCCCACCCGAGGTAGGAAGCATAGTCCGCTACGCGGTGAAAGAAGCCCCTCCCCAGCTCGAGGGAGGAAGCTTAGTCCACCACTCGATGAAAGAAGCCCGCGAGAGAGACGTAGCCTGTCCCCAAGGGATCGCAGACATGCTAATGGTTCAGATTACAGTGCAAGTCCAAGGGGAAGGAGCAGAACTCCAGATCGTGAAGCTGCCGCCGAGGACAGGCCTCCTTATAGGAGCTCGACAAAGGAAAATGGCAACAGCCGCAGCCCTAGCCCTCCCCCTAGGGAGGACCGAAGCCCCATTTACGATGATGAAGACGAAGACAACCGTGCTTCCCCAAGACGCAGTGAATCAAATTAATTTGCTGTGGTTTGAATGGTAGGACTTGGTAACAATCTGCGTTTGGTAGAACCTTTGAGATCTTGCTATATTTTGATGGATTAACTTTTGTGTTATAAAATATTAAGCACTTTTAAGATTTATTGAACTCTAATTCCTAGAAATTACTTTATAACTGTTAATTATTACGTCATAATTTCTGTAGTGATGGAAAATGAATTTGTTTTATATTATTCATATTTAGGAACTTATATGGAGTAATATCATTTATAATTGAAAATTGGAGTTTTAAATTATTATTATTACATTTACATCACGAAGGATAAAAAAAGTATTTTTTTCTAATTAATCTAATAAACCAGTTTACATCAAAAAATCAAATAATGCAGTAAATTGTTTTTTATCGTTTATTATAACATGAAATGAAATTTGAAATAATAGTTGGACATGACTTATTTTAATTGTTGCATATACTTATTTTTTTCTTTCTTTCTCTTTCGTGTCGAAAATATTCACTGTCGATTCAATTTTAAGTATGGATATAAGAATATTCATTGTCGCATATTCTTGTTTTTCCTTTCCTTCTCTTTCATTTAGAATATTCATATTCGATATTTGTGTCGATCCGAATTCAAGTATGGATATAACTGTAACTCGTGAATCTTCATATATATATATACACACACAGAGAGATACATGCCTTGATGTCCTTTATATACCAGAAATGGCGATGGAAGGCTTCCGCCCTGAGTTCGATATGCAGCCCCTTCTCCAACAGGTGGTGCAGAAGGGAAAAACATGTCTGATTTGGTGGGAAACAGATTCCAGCATGAGTCACCACAGATGATCGCAAAGAATGTGCTTGAAAGGCTTTCCCAGACTTATGCTCTCCCGAGGTCTAGTTTGGAAGAACTATACCACCATTGTCCAATCACCACCAAAGATGTATATGGTGGATGCTTGAATAGACATCCAGATCTCTCGAGTCAAGATGATAGAAATTGTTTCTTTGCTTCCGAAACAGTTGAGAATACAGATGTAGAATTACAAAGAAGATCGGAAAAAGCTGAGGACGAAAGCTTTCTTCGTGACAGTGGTTCGATGTTTCGTCCCTTATTCAGACTATTAGGCACCTGATGGAGGAGGGGAAAAACCTGGCACTTGAGGTTTTGGATCTTCTATGGTCTAGAATAGCCGATTGAGCTTGCACTAGGGAAGAACTGAGAACGGAAAGGAGCGAATTCGAGTCACAGACAACGAAAATGAAAGCGAAAAGCAAGAGATACAGTTGAGTTTGGAAACCAGGAGTTAGTTAGGTCATGTACTCATGTTCTTGGTCACTTAAGCTCAAGAAGTATCGGTCTGAAGAGCACAGACTCAGTGATCGAGCTCGAGATCTAGCGGAACATAATGTTTCACTTCCGTGAGAGGTTTCTTCATAGAGAAGGAAATTGCAGTCGTGTAGACTCGAAGTTAATTCTCTTCAATGAGAGAATATCGGTTTATTGAATCACTTGAATGGTAACACAAACAACATTGGAGCTTTATCCTTCAAGCTTGACAAGGAAATCCAGGATTACACATGCTGTTTGCAGGATCAAGGCCTCTCTATGCTTAATGACAGCAGTAACTTGTCTTCTAAGTTAATTGAGTTCATCAAAGGAAAAGCAAGTCATAGCCAGCTTCAAGAAACTCAACAGGGTCTAGATGTCCAATTTCTTATTCGATCCAATACGAAAGTAGGAGGCTTTAAACGTCGAATTCAAAGCCTAACACGAAATTTGCAGACTATATCAGAAGCATCAAACTTGAAATACTTATGCTTAAGCTTCATGTTAATGCATATATAGACATATCTATGCCAGAGATATACCCTAATCTGACATATTTTAGTCCTACTAATTTAGCAAGATGACAGCCTTGGCCCTTGTGAAAACTTGTAGACATGATTAACTAGACTCAATGACGTTAGGATTCGAATCCCAAACTTATTATGCCATCGAACCGAACGAAAACTTGGTTCTATTAGTCACATACATGTTTAATCCCTTAACTATGTTTCAATGGTGATGAATTCTAAAGAAGGACGAGATCGATCCCGTCTTCGGGACGACTTACAAGACTCGACGAAGGAACTAACCATCTCGAGAGGGAGTTTGCCAAAGGTCTCTCAAGAGAGAGATTTGATGTAGGAAGAAGTGAAGCAATATAATGAAAACAACTTGGTCTTGAACTCTGAAGTTAATGCATTGAAGAAGAAGATTGAAGGTTTAGAAGAAGACACCTTAAAGAATCTTCAAGCTTTAATCTTCTTAGTAGTGTTGATTCCATCTCTGAATTCCGAAGGTCGGTGTTGATAACCATATAATATGTTACTCGAATTCAAATGCGCGGGTCGATAGGTTATATATACGTGTTCAAAATTTTCACTATTTTTATAAACAATAAATTATTCTCAAAGAGAGATGAAAATGAAATCTCCGTTGAAAAAAAAATGATTGGAACAAGAAAATCTAATCCAAAAGATTATAGCATGATTTGGTTGTATAATAAAAATATCATTAAATTAAAAACTTTAATTATTTATTAAGTATTTATTCAACAATATTGTATAAGATAAATTATTTTTTAAAAAAATAACTAATTAAATCAATTAAATAAAATAAAATTTAACCTAATTAATTTAGTTTTTATAACTATCGATATTTTGATCAAAATCAAAAATTGTTTCATTTATAATATTAAAATTTAAATTATTAAAATTTCAATATAGTTACTACTATTTAAATCGAATACGATGAAAACCCATTATACAAAATTTAATAAATTATTTCATTATACTAAAATTTTTAACCTTTACGATTTTATTTCGCTAAAAATGGGAGAAAGCTAAATGAGTGAAAATTGCCTAAAATATTGGTTTGTTGAATGTCTACAAACCTAAAAAGTCAAAAGTCAAAAGTCAAAACCCTTGCAGCCAATGAATCAGAAAATTTAGAAAAAAAAATGACCCAATAAATAAATAAAGCTAAACGATGGTTCCAAAATCACAAGATTTGTTTTCTTGAACAAAAGAAACCACTTTTTTCTTAATTTTCTCTCTCAAATCCATCTCTCAATTGTTCTTACAACCCTTTTCAATTCTCTGTTGTTGTTTTTGTCTCAAAACATTCTTAAAACAATTTCCTTTTTTTTTTCTTTTTTTGTTTGATTTTATATGTAATCTTTCGAGTTAAGGGTCTTTGGGGTGTTCTTAAACAGGTTTATTATAACCCAGAAGATTATGAGAAATTCTTCGTCGTTTCCCAAGGTATGTAAGAAGAAAATCTCCATTTCATCTTTTTTCTTAATAATTATGTTTTTTTAGGAGATGGTTGTTTTATTTTTGTTTGATGTTTTTAAGGTGATGGGTTTTTTTTCTCTCAGAGAATTGCTTGTTTTCTTCTCTCTTTTTGCATTTCTAGAGATACCCAGAATTTTGATTCTATTTTGTTCCTTTTTAATGACCGTAGAGAGGTGAATTTCAAGAATTTAAGTCCATGAATATTGTAGAGATAGGATTTTTGAGAGGAAAAATATTTTTGTGGTGTTTATGTTCTAGAATTTATGTTTTTTCCCATTTTAATGCATTTAGAGATGTGGAATTCAAGTTCATATCTTTTATTTGATGTTTTTAAGGTATAAACATGCTAGAGTTTGAATCTTTTCCCCCCTTTATTTGTCTAAATTTATGGTTTTTCAATTTAATGATTGGAACTCTGTTTTTATTTTCTCTTGAAATTCTTGTATCCTACACCCATGTTACGAGTAGGGAATATTGCCTTCCAATTACATGGAAAAGATTGAATATATATATATATGATATTCATACCCGAGTTCATGTATATATATATATATTCACACCCGAGTTTGAGTAAAATAGGTCATCTCTAGTGGTTTGTTGGATTTTTATAAGTAATGCTTGTCTTTAATGTTTATCAAGAATCTATGTTACTCGAATTTGGGTCTTGAGTGTTAGACATAGATATGTATCCAATACGAGTATTGATATATTTTTATAAGTTTTTCATTGTTTGGATTATCCTTAGAGGTTATATCCCCACATTCTTGTGTTAGATATGAGTGTTAAGTATACTTATTTCAAGAGAAAATGAAGGATCAAAGCACTATAGTCGAGAATATTTCGGTATCTAGGATTAAACCAAAGGTTTTGTTTTTTATTTTTATCACAACTGTGTAGGTTAATGTTGTTTGAATTTATCATTGTATGTTTGATTTCTGAAACTTCTGTTTTCCGGAAATTGAGTTGAATCCAAGCTGATGCTGAATCCTGCTCTTTTTCCAGGAATCTGTCTTTTCAAGACCTAGCTGTAGATCAAACTTGGATTAGGATTTTAGATAATGTTTATTGCAACCATGAAAATATATGTTGTCTGGATTTATCAATGTTTGATTTCTGAAACTTCTGCTTTCTGGAAATCGAGTCGAGTCTGAGCTAATGCCGAATCCTGCTCTTTCTCCACTCTCCCGGAATATGTCTTCTCAAGACCTAGCTGTAGATCAAAATCGGATTAGGGTTTTAGGTAATGTTTATTTCAACTGTGAATTTTTTGTCTGAATTTATTGATGAATGTTTGATTTCTGAAGCTTCTGTTTTCTGGACATTGAGTCAAATCGAACTGACCCTGAATCCTGCTCTTTTTCCAGGAATCTGTTTTTGCAAGATTGATTTGTTTTTCAAACTCGGATTAGGGACTTGGAGAATACTTCTTGCCTTCCTAAGGGTTAAAGATTGAATCATAGTAAAAAGTGTCGATAACACCTATATGTCACGGACCGTGAGTCGTGACTACGCGGGACCGTCCCTGCGCGAGAACTCTGACCCCGTGACATATAGCTCTCGGTATATACGTAGGATAGAACATCCCATCCATCGAAGATAAGATCTGACAAAGCTTGACGTGGAACATTTTATCACTCTTTATATTTGCTCAAGAACATGTAAGTTATGGTATCAACAACATTAAGGCGAATAGTATCGCCCTGCTGGAAGCCTTCAATTGATGGTGAAAATTCTAGTGGAGATGCGGTTGGTAATGGTAGGGTTGATGGATTGTTGTGGTACGAAGACTTGGGGCAACATGTTGCAGGTGAGTTTTCGATGGCAGTAATTCAAGCTAACAATCTATTGGAAGATCATAGCCAACTTGAATCTGGTTCGATCAGCCCGTTTGAATTGGGTCTCCATGGGGCATTTGTTGGAATTTATGATGGTCACGGAGGTCCGGAAACCGCCAGGTTTATAAACGAACACCTTTTCAGCCATATCAAGAGTACGCTATTCTTTTTCCTCGTTGCTTAATTGTATCGGAATTTGTTATTTTGTCACGTTAATTTGGTAGCTTTTGATGTTCCATTGAATCGGTAAACTTTGTATCTTATAGTTATAAGGTGTTTAGAAAGTATCCGTGTTTGAACGAGTCTGCAACTTAACAATTTAACAAACATTTAGATTTTTATTGCACTTGTAAAAGTCGTAAAAGTAATTTTGGGGAAAAAATAGAAAAAAAAGTGTTTTGCTTTCGGAACAGACAGATTTTAGTTCTTGTACAGATTCAAGAATGTGGAACTTATGTTTACTGACTTGACAGATATTAATGGTGCAGGGCTTACGACCGAGAATCATGGAATGTCGGCCGATGTAATCAACAGAGCATTTTTAGCCACCGAAGAAGAATTTCTTGCTCTTGTCAGACAGCAGTGGGAAATTAATCCGCAACTCGCTTCTGTTGGTTCATGTTGTTTGGTAGCAATAATTTGTACTGGATTGCTATACATTGCAAATGTCGGAGATTCTCGAGTTGTTTTAGGCAGACTGGAGAAATCCTTTAATGAGGTCAAAGCAGTTCAGTTGTCATCGGAGCACAATGCAAGTTTTGAATACGTACGAGAGGAGTTAAGATCGTTACATCCTGATGATCCACAGATCGTGGTCCTCAAACACAAAGTATGGCGTGTGAAGGGTATAATACAGGTAAGTTCTGTGATTATTTCTTATAATATACAGTCATATTCGAATATGTGTCGAACATGGGTGTCCGTAGTCCAAACAGTATAATTATCTACACAAGCAGGGGCAAGCATGTGTTTTTGGCCCCTTGTTTAAGTGGGAAAATTGCTGTGTAGCCCCTCCCCAAAGTTAAACATTTAATTTAATCCTTTTTAGTCATTGATTAAATGGAAAAAATTGCATTTTTGGCTCCCCCAAACAAAATTCATGGTATCACCCTCGACAATAAACACGTGCAAATAGAATGTCTATCGACCAACAGTTTTGTTTTTCTAGATTTCAAGGTCCATCGGCGATGCGTATCTAAAGATGCCTGAATTCAACAAAGAACCTCTATTACCAAAGTTTAGAGTTCCGAACTCGTTTGAGAAGCCAATCCTACAAGCTGAGCCGGCAATATCAGTACAGAAAATCCGTCCTGAAGATCAGTTTCTTATATTCGCATCGGATGGTCTATGGGAACACCTCAGTAATCAAGAGGCCGTTGACATCGTGACCACGTGTCCACGTAATGTAAGTTTTCTTTTCATGATTCTTATTTCGATGTTTTTAAACCTATGCTACTCGGATTTGGTGCAACTACACAGGTACTGAGGGTCTTTATAGAGGGTCATTCCCATTCTAAGCATGCATATGTTATCATTGATGGAAAGAGCGGACTTAGGGATGAAAATAAGTCGGGCTGTTTTTTGCTCACCCCTATTCGATCTTTATGTACATATATCCGAATTTACCTTAAATCTAATTTTATTTGGTATTCTTGCGCTCAATCCTTCGTCTCGAAATTTTAGATTATGCTTTATAATATATTATTTCATGACGTCTAATTAACACATTAAAATAGTTACAAGTTTTAAAAACATGCATTTTAGCGAATATCTCGGGATAGAATGAGGTGGATTCGATCTATAGATATGATCTTGAAAAATTTTAACCGAAGCCCTATCTGCCGCATCCCTGAACTTGATTTTCAACTATATGATTGGTTGAGTAGGGTTGTCTTCTTTGCATGCCAACTACATGTTTAATGCGTGCAACCCGAAAATGGTTTCGTGTCTTTCTTGTCGCTTGCCGAACAAGTTTTGTTTGTTTTCCTCCCTATGAACATGAAGTATATACCGAGTTCTCGTAGAACTTAGAACTCATCTTGATTTTTCGATGATCAAGTTGTTTATGGATGAACTTATACGAGATGTATATGCAGGGCATTGCGAGGAGACTCATAAAGGCCGCTCTGCGTGAAGCAGCGAAGAAGAGAGAAATGCGATACTCGGACTTGAAAAAGATTGACCGCGGAGTGCGAAGACATTTCCACGACGATATAACCGTTATCGTTTTGTTTTTGGATTTCCATTTGATAAGCAACGGCTCGTCCTATAGACCCATGGTTTCGATCCGAGGCGGTGACGGAGTCGGCGGGGTCTCCGGAAGTAGCAAATACTAGCGCCTAAAAGGCCTTAGACCTCTTATCCATGCTCTCATTTTGTATTAAGAAGATATACGATAAATTCGTCTTTAAACTTTTGAATATTATAATTTCAAACTTAATTTAAGGTTAAATTAGAACATTGAAAAGTTTCAGGATCAATTTAAAATAAAAATTTATAGTTTATAGATATAACTAGAATAATAAAAAATTTAAGAGTCAATTTAGAATGAAACCATAATTTGAGGATATAATTAAAATATTCAGAAATTTATAAATTAATGTTATAAACTTAAAGCCCCATTGAAAGCTCTATGAAGGCCTAAGTATTAGCCCAAAAATTCAACCCCACATTCTACTTGGCAAATTCTTTTCAAAAACCCTAACGTTTCTCTGTCTGAAAGCCAAGATTTCCCAAATATCATGAACCAGAGATCTTCGAATTTACTCGATGAAGCCTTGGGGCTAGACCAGGCCATCGAGCCATGGCCTTTAAGGGGTCGAGTCGTGGCTATAGAAGACCGAGTCGAGACCAGTGGCTCATTCGTTCTTCACCATCTACTTAAACGCTCCCTTTCTCCAAATTCCTCAAATGTTTCAATTTTCATCGCTTTCTCCCAGCCTTTCTCTCATTACGATCGCATTCTTCGAAAACTAGTAAATTATCTTCATCCCTTAAAGCTTAATTTAACTTTCATTTTTCGATTATTTTGTTTATTTTGATGGTAGATTTAATGAAAATTTAGAACTTTATTTGTTGGGTTGTTAATTTAGATGATGAAAAAGTTGGGAAAGAAAATTTCTTGACTAGTTTATGAATCGACTTAGTTGAGTGTATGGAGTTGTTAAATTTACAGTCTAATTGTCTCTTCCTTCCGTTGTGATTGATTCAGAACCATTTTTTTGTTTGTTTGTTACACTCGTTTTCGATGCATATACGGATACCGAACCATTAGTAAAGCTTGGAGTCCGGCACTCACAGCCGAATTCGAACAACATAGGTGATTAGGCCTGAATGTTACGTGTTTGGTTACCCTTTTAATGAATTCATAGGTCTTGAATTAGTGATATTAGGGCTTCTGTTAGGCGTTAGGTATAAGTTCCCAAGTCCGAGTATTGGAGAGGATACGGAGTGAGAGATGAAAACTGTGTCTTATCTAACAGATTTTTTTTCTTGGAAACTTTGGACATGCTGTTAATATTATTTGTTTTTTTTTGTTGTTGTTGAAATAGGGATGCAACTTGGTGTCACAAAGGGATAATGGTCGATTCTTTTTCTTTGACATGCTTAAGTTGCAGTGTCCAGGTGAGAAGAATTCGGATAAAATGGTCCTTGCAAATCTCTCTGCACGCATATGCTTTGTTTTATCGACAAAGAATCTTCTAAATGCTGTTGTTGATTTCTGAAATTTGATAGAGTATGAGTTGAAATTCAACAAAGTCTATGATTTGAATATGAGGAATTCATTTTTTTGCTATAGTTGTATGACTATCTATGTGTTTGTGTTGTCAAATTTCAAGAGTTCGTGACAGCATTTAAACGATTTTCCATCAATATTATTATTAATTTTACTTGTTTGCACCGACATCCAATACATGGGCTGAACTCCGTTCTCGACTATAGTACACAGACTGTATTCCTCTTCTGTTTGTGGTATTTTTATGGTTTTATATGATGGAAATGTTTTTCAATTTGTTTATCTAGTTGAAGATGAAGGAATAACTCCAGGAGGTGGACTCATTGCATTATATGGGAAAATACATAAAACCATTTCAGCTTTGCCCGAGATTAGTCAGAAGAATGTTTCCATTATCATAGATGATTTATCTCTTATGGAGGTGGCTGCTAATGGATCTTCGGATTATGTCATGGATTTCTTGCACTATTGCCGCACTCTAACATCCGATTTTGTAAGATAATGCCTTTTTGGTTTACCCCTCATTTTGTCTTTATATTCTTCTGACTGCTCATCATCCTTGAAATATCGATGTTCAATACTTGTGTCGGGAATTTGATCCTTTAAGGATCCTCCAACTACATCCGGCACTCACCACTCGAATCTAATTAGCATAAATTGTCTACTTTCCCCCCCTTGAAAAATTTCTCCTTTTGTTGAACTGTTTTTGTTAGGACTGTTCGTTAATCACACTCAACCATGAGGACATTTATTCGATTGAAGACGGGTCTACATTTTTGTTACAAATTGCATACCTTGCAGACATTTTGATAAAGGCAGAGCCTTTGGCTACCGGTTTAGCAGCCGATGTGCACGGACAGGTACTGATGTGTTATTTCTTCTTCATTTTTGGATGATTTGTGCCATTCCTTATCACGTTGCAGTTTATTGCTTCAAAGTAACATAGGCTATTATTGGAGTTGGCATTGTTTCTTGATCATAGAAGTTCCTATAAAAAGGGGAAACATATTACCTTTGCATGCATCTCGAACTATGATTTCGGTTTCGCAATTGTCTTCGAAGTGATGAAATAGGGTCTTGCAAGTCTCATTTTTTTATCGTGTTGCAGTTGACTGTATCGAATAAGGGTAGGAACAAGGCTAGTAATTTCCACTTCAAGGTCAAGGAAAACGTCGTTGAATGTTTCTATCCCGGACGAAGCCGAGATTGACGAGACCCGAAACAAAGGAAACCATAGATGGGAACAGAGAAGAGATTGTGATTTGTTTGTTGCATAAACAAAACCAGTTGAGCATATATCATAAGAAAGCTCTCCCTTTTATTAGAAAATTTTGTTAAACCAAACCGGTTTGAACCGATGAAAACGGGTTAGGTTGTATATTTAATATGGTATTTAAAAATTCAGATTATTTTACAAAATTAGCCTGAGTCGGATTGTTATCACATTTGCTTGTAAAAGAATTTAAATTTATTTTTTTTACAAAATTAAGATATTTAAAAAAATTAAAATTAATTTTTTAAGCTAGTCGCATCAATAAATTTAGTAGTTCATATTAATGCATGGATAATGGATCGCTCAATCATTGTGCTGATAATACTGATGTTCGAACCCATGACTTTTTGGAACAACAACTGTTCTTTTAATCGATGACGCTAGATGATGAAACTTATGTTTGATATATGAGAATATGAATGCACTTCTTTGGTGTGTATAATTTCTTTTTATAATTTTCCTACCATATTTTTAAATTATTTATTTTAGGACTCGATCCGACTTAAAAAAATTTAAATTAAATTTCAGTTATAAAATAAAAATTAAAATAACTTAATATTTTTTTGTAATTAGTGGATTGATTTCTTCGTGTTTATGAACACATGATTTGATTCTTAAGGTGCATTTGAAGCAATTTGCATCAAATATTTGTTTTTAAATCATTTAGTGAAAAATTATTAAATTTGCACATCAAACCTTTCTTATCCACTAATTAAAGAAAGGTCCCCCTTTGCTATCTTTATTAAAGTTGGAAAAAGAGTTCATCATCTTCACCTTAGTTTTACTAAAACGATTCCTAATTTTAATGAAATGAAGTTATTATTGTTATAACTTTTAAGTATTTAATCGATAATTTTAGATTCGATATAATTTTATAACATCGATAATGTAATTAAAAATAAAATTATAATTTATATAATACGACATAGAACAAAAATAATATGAATATAACATGAACCAACATAAATATATAATAAATAAATAATTGTAAGGGTTAATTGAGTCAGTTATTGAATTTAAAAAATATTTTACGCATTAAACTTTTTTTAATAATTCTCCAAAATTAAACTTAATTAAAAATATTTTATAAATAAAATAATGATTTAAATAGAGTCAATTTCGTACTAAATTTGACTGAAATAAATAATTTGATTCTTGAGCATATCTGCTATGTGACTTACAAGTAGCAATAAAAAATAAAAAAAAAAAATCTTCCAATTATTCTCCAATTTTTGAAGCTTCTAAACTCATGATTTATGTGAGGAAATGATTACAAGTAGAACGAGTAAGAATTACCGATGATAATAGGACATGTTTTTTTTTTCGATTTTTAATATATCTTATCTGATCAAATTTGATATAATATAAAATATAATCTAACATTGATTTGATCGTGTTATTTTAATAAAAAAAATAAATTAAATTCAATCTGACTTAAAAGAAATAATAAAAATATTAAATATAATATATAAAAATATAATAAATATACCAGAGCGGATTGAAAATTTTTAAACTATAAATTCAATCTTGATCTGACCCTAAAAATTATAAACATACATCCAGCCGAACTTAAATTAAAATTTAATTTTAATAATAAAAGTTTATCCCAAATAGATTGGATCAGGACAGGACGAGTATTATTGTCATCCTAGAGTAAATGAATTAAATTATAACCTCATAAAAATTCAATGAAAGGTAATTATAACATCAATGAAAGATAATTATACCATTTTGATGATTAATCTAGTTGTAACCTAATGATGGATAATTAAAGCGAAAAAATGTGTCAAGTCGAGTTAAATTATAATTATATTTTTTATTTTTTTATTTATATTTGGTTCATATTGATGATAATCTTATTTAAATTTGATCTCGTATAATTTAACCTCGAAAAAATTTTAAAACCTTTAATCTTTGAATCGATTTTATTATCAAACTTTAAAAATATTTTAATTTGAATATTAAACTTTAATTTTTGGTTCAAATAAAATTCCCCCGCCGCACACACGGTTGTTCTCAGCCCTTGCGCTGCCTGCAAAATCCTTCGCCGCCGCTGCGTCGAGAAGTGCGTTTTAGCGCCTTATTTTCCTCCGACCGAGCCGTATAAATTCACCATTGCTCATCGAGTTTTTGGAGCTAGCAATATCATCAAGTCTTTGCAGGTACAAAATATGGTTAAGCAATAATCTAATCCTTAAACATGATTAATTATTTTTACAAGCAAAAACTGAGTATTTTTAATGTTCTCAGGAGCTTCCCGAGTCGCAAAGAGCCGACGCCGTGAGCAGCATGGTGTACGAGGCGAACGCTCGGATCCGCGACCCCGTGTACGGTTGCGCCGGGGCCATATGCCAGCTTCAGAAGCAATTGAGTGACCTCCAAGCTCAACTTGCCAAAGCGCAGGCCGAGATCGTCACGCTGCAGTGCGAACAGGCCAAGTTGGTAGCCATTGTCCTGGAAATAACTCAATCTAGAGAAGCCAACGACATCAGTAATTCTCAGCAAATTGATACCACTTGTTTTCTAGATGATAATGATCTTGATTCGGCTTGGGAATCTCTTTGGACGTGATGGAAAATTAATCATCAAAATTAAAAAAAAATATTTTTATATATTTGCTATTTTTAGTTCGAGATTTTTTAATGATAAAATTTAATTTTATGGTAAATTGTATCTCACGTGTCTTTTTTATTTTATTTTCTCATATTTATTTTTTTTATTTGTCTTATGTATTATAATCATCTTTTAATTACTTAAACTATATGTTTTTATATTTATTATATTATCTTTTATTGTTTAGTTTTGATTTCAAAATTTGGACTATACATGAATTAAATCCGACCAAATTATAATGAACTAAGTTTTCAACTTACATGAAACAAAAATTAACTTTAATTTTTTATGATAAAAAGTCCATGGATGAGTTTAAAGATCCAAATTCCAAAATTATTAAAAATGTGAAGGAAACCTTTGGGATTTCTTTTTAATTATATTTTATATTTTTTATACTTTTTAGTATTAAATATGAATGATTAATTTTGTTGAATTTATTTAAATTGTGACTAAATTGATAAAATGTATAAATTTTGGAATCAACTTAGTATAATATATGTAGTTCAAGTATTAAATTGAGAGCAGAAATTCTTCGAGTACTAATTTTAAAAAATTACCTAATTCGAATACTAACTTAAAAAAAACTCTTTAAATACCAATTTAAAATATATATATAATTTAGATACAAATATATATTTAAACCTTTTGAATTTAAAAGCAATTTCTGTTATCATTTAAAAAAACAATATTATAATTAGGGATAGGCACGAAAATCGAACTCGACGGGTTCTGACTCGACCCGGTCCGAACGAGTCGGACTTTTTTAAAGAAAATTCGAGTTTGGGTCGGGTTGGATTTTTTTTAAGGGTGATTTCGGGTCGGTTTCGGTTTAGGATGGAAAAAATCCGACCCGATCCGAGACTAATAGTGTAATTTTTTCATATATATTTTAGGGATATTTGTAATAATGATCCTTTTTTATATATATTTTATACATTTAGTTCACTAAAATTAATTTTTATAATTAGGTCACTAAAATTTTATTTTTTTACAATTAAGTCATTAAAATTTAAAAAAATTTAATGATTCAGGTCGGGTCGGATTTTAAAACTTAAAAATCCGGGTGAAGGTATGTTTTTAGGATCGGGTGCGGGTGGGCTAAAAATCCGACCTAACCCAACCCGTACCCATCTCTAATTATAATTACTTGGTATTATCACGCGTGCACGTGTTGCTAGTGACGAGGTGGTCTACATAGATATCTAGATTTCGCTATTTACAAATGATAGAATTAATATTGACCGTCAGATTGAACTGAAATCAACGATATACATATATCTCGTGCATCTAAAAGTGAATAAATTCCGAAAATAATATTCTTTTTATCTATTCTCCTCAATATTTTCTGAACACATATTTTCCCTATTTTTTTCCACTAAATTTGACTCCACAATTAAGCGATTAATAATACTAGTTAAATTAATATTCATGTACTCAGCTAATTTAATCTCATTTGAGCCGGTAAGACAAAATTTAAGCTCGAATAGAATAATATTGTACTCGTTAATTAAATAAACATTTGATTCGACCCTAAAACCTTCAGCAACCTCCAAAATCCCTTTCCCGATCTCCTTCCCCGATCAACCTTGACATTCTCCGATCGGCTGCCGTCGCCATTGCCGCCTCTGTCTGATGCTCGAGACTTCATTGTCTTATATTTCCTGCTCTGTCTCATCTTCATATCCTTAAGCTCAATCTCCATGGGGAACCTTCCAACTCCAAATGCAAACAAATACCACCGGGATTTCACCGGAGTTGCCAACGTAGATACTTTCTTGGCCGGAAAATCCAACTTTTCATCGCTAAGTTTCCCATATTTGTTCTTGGAAACCGAAGCCGGCATTGAAAACGACTTGTTCAAAATATGTCCCTGAGATTCTTTCGTTGATTTTGAAGAAGGAAACGTTCTCGACTTGTAGAACAATGAAGGAGACGATGAAATTTTCCAGGGAAACAAACACCCGTTTCCGCACCCGAAATCATTGTTGTCCTCATAATTTTCTTCCTCGATTTTGAATATTGGTTTCTGGGATACGTTTCCAACACCGGGTTGACTTTCCCTGAAAGAAATGATTTTCCCACAAAAAACGATGTCGCCGCCGTTCATATTTTCCGGGAAATTTGAGTCTGAGGCAGGAAAATCTTCACTGGAAAACTCAAACAACTCACCATTTCCATCTTGCTTTGAGAAATCATCCTCTCCCCAGAATTCATTTGAATGATCCGTTTCCATCACGAGATCACAAAGAGAAAGAGTTTCTTCATTAGATTCATCACCAAAATCTTGCCAAGAATCTTTGATTTGCTGCATGGTTTTACTTTTCCCAGATCATTCAACTTTCCAGCACCTAAGAGGAAAGTAATAATAAAACCAAGCAAGAACAACAAGAAAGTAATAATATTACCAAAACAAAGGTTGTTTTGATGGAAAATTTGTTATAATCAAAGAATACACAAACATATATATACACTTAAAAATATATTTAGACAGCTTCCAGAAGAATAAAATAAACAAAATTAATATTTATATATTTATATTTTATATTATATATTGTTTATACTTCTGGAAGGTGGCTTTCTGTAGGTGAATTTTCTTTCATGGGATTCAGTTTCAACTTTCAAACATAAGTACGTGCAATAAAAAAATTCGGTACATAATCATGTATTCTTTCGTATTTTATCTTTAAAAATTTTAAATTTTAATTTTTTATATCTTAAATCTTAAATTTTATACTTTAAAAAATAGACATAAAGATAATTTTAACCTTAACGTTTATAATTTTTTATTATTTTTATCCTTATTTTTATGCTAAATTTAACCCTTAATCTATATCTTTTTGACAAATAATTTTTTAACTAACATAATTATTATACTGTTAAAAATTTAACGATACTGACATGTCATATATCTGTGATAATATATTTTAAATAACATGACATCTAGACTCATTCTACATGTATAACATGTCATTAGCGTTAAATTTTTTACGATAATGACAAATATATATATATATAAAATATAATTTTATTCTAACATAAAATATAAAATAACTAAAATTCAAATAAAACGTTTAATTAAATCTAAAGTAAAAAGCTACTAAGCATTCTCAAATTTTAAATATCATTCTACGTATATATGACCCATCATTATCGTTAATTTTTTAATTATTTAATCATTATGCCAGTTAAAAAATGAGATATTTATCAAAAAATATAGATTAATGATTAAATTTATCTTTAAAAAATGAGGACCAAAATGATAAAAATCATAAACGTTAAGGGTTAAATTATCTTTATGTCTAAAAAATATATCATACTACTAATTCTGTAAATCGTATATATAATTTTTAATCTTGAACCTTAGATTTAAACTCATGTTTTAAAGTACAGACAACAATAAAAATATAATAAAAGAGCAGAGGATTTACACCCAATATTTATCCTTTTCTTTTTTTAATTTATAAAGGAAAAGCACTCAACTTTATTATTTAAATAATACAATGAGAGAATTAAATTAAAATATGTTTATTATTATAATAATGATAATTAAAGAATAGTCAAACTAATAATAATAATTCCATGTGATCGTGAAGATTCTAAATTAGTCAGCTATTTGAGTCCAAGGGATGGAGCAAACCGACGTGAATTTGGAATTTACTCTTTTTTTTAAAATTTCTTGATAAAATATAAAGGTAAAAATTATAAAATTATAAAAGATACAAAATTAAATCAGTAGTAAAAATCATAAAGATTTAAATTATATAAATATTTAAAATTTTTAAAAATTGTAATAATTTTTTTAAAAAATACGATCGTATTTTTTTTTTCCGACTTCTAGAAGCTGTCATCATGGATGACTGTTACAAGATGTACACCTCATCAAGATATTATATTTTGGAGTCAAAAAAAGGGGAAAATATAATTCATAGGCCTCGCCTTTTGATTTTCACTTCAAAAAGAATAAATTAATTTAAGCCATTTTCCAACCACGTGCTTAGTTAGTTGTTACTTGTTGGGTAAGAGATTTGGGTCTTCTAGACCGATTCATGGGAATCGGTTCGGGTCACGATTTATTTGTTGAATCAACTAGTCAGTGCATAATTCCTTTGAACGTTCTTCTTTTCTGTTTACTTTTTTTTTTTTAATTCCAGTAAGCTAAAAATAATGTTCAATAACAGTAAAAAGAATTTGAGTGTGTGACTTTTTTAATAGAGATTTTATATATAAAAGATTTTAAAATTAAGATCTTAAGTAACATAAAATTGATTATTATTTGAATTAATCTCGTTGATAAGGAGATCCGGTTCATCTCCTCCATAGCTATCCCCGAAGAAGTGTCGAAACTTGTCACAGGTCTCCGAGGCAGTCGGACTTCGAGAACGACCAATGAGATCCGGCTGATTTGTTCGCCAACTCTCCGAACCACCGTGATATCGTTGTTCCGGCGGTTAATCATGGTAGATTGTAGCTGGAAACTTCAGACTTGGTATCAACGCCACCTTGCTCGGTCCGAACACAACACACGGTCGACATTGGTCCGTCGAATTTCTCCTTTGCGTAAAGATGATCAAGATGACCGATCTAAATCGAACTCTAAACATCGGAGAACCAGATTTGAGATAATATATAGGCCAGAATTATTTATTTATTTGTCCTTTTGTTTTTTCATGTACATCCGTGTAAATGAATCCGAAAATATAAAAATAAAATAATTAATGATATAGGTATCATATTCCTCCTATTTCTTTCTCTATCAGCTTCAATATTTCCGCCACCTGTTAGAAAAATATATAAATAAATAACAGTAAAAATTAAATTTCAGAAGCAGTTTTAAATAATGAAAATTAACCTCAAAATAGTGGTGCAAAATTGGAGAATGATGACGAAGTGTCACATAGATCTTCTGAAGTAGTTCTATAAGGTGTTCCACTTGATCACCAAGAACATCCACCTATTCTCAAACACATAAAATAAAATAATTTATAATCGACCGTGTCGTATTTTCGATCCAGTCTAGTTGTTTGAGTATCGATTGAAGCTAATCAAGTAGGTTAAGAATAAACTTTTTACATGTAGAGGTGTTCATGAGTCGAGACTCGAGCGGACCGAGTCAATTATTTGGATTCGGACGAATAATTCAATCGTCGAACTGATCTATTCGAGAAAATAAAAGAAAGAGCATCAAGTGAAGTTTAGGTAAAGCACCTCAGCTTCAGCCATTTGTAGATTCTCACATCTCCTGATGAAAGCTTTCCTGTAAAGTGTTTCCTTTTGGGTGCGTGAGACAGTGATTTTAGCAACTTTATCTAGCTGACCCTTCACTTCATCCAACCTGCCAATCGAAATCGAATCGTACGATATTCGGATTTGAGTGTGAGTGTTTTATACGAGCTTTTTAGTGTAACTTTTTTATAGGAGTTTATGTCTAATGCAAGTATATTTAATTCTTTCTAAAATTGAACATACTTGTATCGGATACATACATCGACACTCGTCCAATTCCGAGTAATGTATGATATCATGATCAAGTGATAATCGAAGATCAAGAAGATTTTTGAACTAAAATATAGAAACATTAGCAAGGAACTGCAGTTCATAGGCAAATTTAAGTACCTCAGGGCTTGCCTTCCTAATCTGGCAAACGATTCGAACTCGAAACTCTGCAATGTTTGTGATAAATCCCGAATGAAAGTTTCGAGAGATTCATCAATGGAGGGCTTCCTGCAATCTCTGGTAGAATTGAATGAATCTAAATTATTTGCTGTTATGCCTAACTCGGCCCCTAACTCGCTCAATAATGCCTTGCCATAATACAATTGCAGTAAAGCTTTCTCAAGCTTGATATCTGCCAAATTAGTGCTGTTCTTGTCATAGGTAAGGAATCCGGGACAATGCTTGGGCTGATTGAACTCGAAGCCGGATGCAACCTGTTGAAGGCGTGTATTCGGTCGCTTTGCTTCGGAATAGGCAGTTAGTATCAAGGCTTCTTCGTCTTCGAAAAACTTCACTAGCCAATGTAATGTATGTGCCAAATTGTCTACCGAGATCATCGAGTTGCTCGAGCTGTGTTCTTGGTTTGTCTGATCAGCGGTTCCATCTTGAATGAAACCTTCTTTCATCGACTCGACAAGGACAACTTGGAAAATATCATCCTTGATGAGACTCTCAAGACTAAATGCATATATTTCCATCTGAAGTTCCTTGATCTTATCAGCTAGGAAAGCCTTCAAAACATCATCCTTGATTGACATTACCGCAGTTTCAAAGAATTTATTGTCGGACTCAAAATAATGATTCAAGCTCTCATCGACTTTGATATGTTTCAGTTCGATTAATGCCGAATTGGAAGTGTTTATAATATCTCTAACAATCTCACCAAAGACAATCAAGCACAGTTCCTCACCTAAACAACTTATAGACTTGAAACTTTCTATGTTCTCTTTCCATTCCCCGAGGATTTCCCGTAAAAGGAACGCGTAAATGTCGTCGTTTAGTGCTCTAAAGAAGTAATCAGGGTGTGTTAATTCCTCTAGATTCATGTTTTCCGAACAGAGTAATGTCTGATAATCTGTTGGTATGGAGTTATGAGCAGAATCGAGATCTGGTACCGTTGCCTTCACGAACAAGGTATCGTATTTCTCACTTCTGGTTTTCTCGATCCACTCGAGTTCCATTTCCTCGATAAAGTTTTCATACATACCTTCTTTGATTAGGCAATGTATGTGATGATTAAGCATCTCAATATGAAATTCATCCACCAGACTTCGTAAAAGAGTTAAATAAGTCTCTTCCATTAGCCTGTTTCGCAGATTCGAATCCTCCATTTCTTGTTTCAGAAGCTTTATTTCACTCCATGGATCTTCATTTCTATCTTCAGAAACTGGGGCTTTTGTAGTCACTTTTTCCCATATTTCTTCCATACTGTGAACTCCAGGATTCTTGACGTCGATTCGACCATCCGTAAAAGGCCTCGCCTCGGGAGGGTTTTGCTGTTCACAATCATACCTATTAGCACTAAAATAATCACCAATCTCAGGATTCAGGTTCATCAAATTCTCCAATTTCACAATAAGTTCTTTAATCCATCGTTTCAGATCAACGGTATCCTTACCTTTCCTCCATGGTTGAGGGCTTGATTTATCTCGAAGAAGTTCTTGTGTCAACAATTCGAGCTCATCACTTTTTCTCCGGATTTTGGTCCCGTGATTCTTTATCATCTTTGTAACAAGGCTTCCATCATCGTTTTTCGAATCCTCTTCTCTGCGCGGCTCGGTCATACTTGATTTCCTGTGATCATGACCTCCCGAGAAACATCTTACTCTTGGAAAACTCTTTGATTTTGAACTCTTGACATGAGCATCATCCGGATTACTAATGAACCTAAGCTCATGGTTAAGGCAATTAATTTCTCGAATCACATCGGATAAATGTTCCTGCAACCCTATCGAGGCCTGCAACTCTCGTTTCTTCATTTTGTCTTCGAAACTCTCACGTGAACCTTTAATCACAATTGCAGCTATGGATCTCTCGATGTCCGACATCCATTGATGCTCGATCGGCCCAAGTTCGGATAAGAAAATTGCATTCTGCATCTTAGTAAAGGCAAGATCTAGTGTCTCCTTCAAAATCCCGAGATCGGATCCCATCTGCTCGATTTTCTTGTTGTTGATCACATCTTGGATTTGATAATTCGGCTCGAGCTGTTGTTGAATGTTCCATACCTGCTGATCTACCGAATGCTTCAACTCGCAAAATTCGCCTTCCCGATCCCTGGTTTCAACGCTGGCTTGGGTCCCAAGAAACAACTCATCAGCACCCTCACTTTTCCTCTGTTCTTTAAGATCAGCATACAATGAATCCATTCTCTTTTCACTCATCGCCAATGCCTTCTTGAGCTTCATTTCATTCCCCGATCTCTTCGATAACTCGGTATCCTTATCCGAGATTGCTGATTCAACTTCCTTTAGTCGACGTTGAAGCCGATCCTTGATCTCCGTCAAGTCCTTGAGCAAAAATTCATGGTTAGTTTCGAAATCAAAGTTACCCCTTTCTTCTTGAACAAACTTCAAACAACCTTCTAATTGCAGCACCGCGAGTTCGTAGAATTTCGATATCTCGTTCAAACGTTCGAGGACACCGGTTTTCGATTTAACTCTCCGATATGCTTTGTCCATTGATCTATGAAGAATCTGCATCATTGTGGACTCGGTTATGGAAACTTTGATCTTATTATCAGAACTATCAACTTCAATCATATTCAAAATCTGCTCCATTTCCATAATTTTCCTAGAAAATGCTGGTTCTTTTTTTTTCTTATTTTCCGGGAAAATCTAACAGAAAGTAGAGTTACAAGTTGAAAATGGGATTAGTGTGATACACAAAATATTTTTAAAGGATTAACAGTAAATTGATCCCTGAATTTCGCATCTTTTTTAAATTTAGTACATAAAGGAAAAAAATCCAATTAGATGCTATTTCTCACGCTAATAAGCATATCAACTATATTATTCGAACTCGGACGCGTGAAACATAAATTTATTTAATTTTTCCGACTTTTTTTCATATATTTGAAAGATTCGTGAAGAAATAAAAACAACATAATCATGTTATATTAACATATTTTATGTAAATATGAAAAAAAAATATCACTTTCTATCATTTATAAGATTTAAAAAAATATGAAAGGGCCAATGGAAGTTGAATGGGATAAAAAAAATAGTAATCAGCCAAAGAAAAATATTTCCGTAATATAGGGGCTAAAGTAGGTATTAAGCCATTTTAGAAAGAATAAATTAGTATAACGATGAAACGGCATCGTTTAATGTTGTTATTCCTTACAGAATTCCAAATAAAAAGCCACCACACACTTCGATTCTCTTCTCTCGTTATTTTCCAGGCTTAGCGAATTTGGGAATTAGGGTTTTCTCTGAAAATTTTTCTTTGAACAAAAATCGAAGATGATCGAGGTGGTGTTGAACGATCGTCTGGGCAAGAAGGTGCGTGTAAAGTGCAACGAAGACGACACCATCGGCGACCTCAAGAAGCTGGTGGCGGCGCAAACCGGAACTCGAGCCGACAAGATCCGTATCCAGAAGTGGTATACGGTTTATAAGGATCATATTACCCTCAAGGATTACGAGATCCATGATGGTATGGGCCTCGAACTTTACTATAACTAAAGAAAAATATTGTGATTGTTAGGGTTTCTATTTTATGTAATCTCTATGGTCTTTGATTGAACAAAGCTTTGATTTCCATGTTTGGATGTAATATAATCATGGATGATGAGATTTGCCTTTTTTTAATTACTATTAATTGAAGAATAAGTTTATAGATTCTGGGTTTTCTTCAGAAAAAAATGGTGTTGAATTCAGTTATGTATGCATTGTATGGGAAATTGAGCAGTGTTCTGAAAAAAAAAACTAATTGAAATTCAAAATTTGATTTGTATCAATTCATCTCCTTTAGATTTTTTTCCCGAGAAACTGTTAATAAAATGCTTTTTCCCCATAGATTTTCATATTAATTACCAAATCCAAAGAGATTTTGCTAGGAATTCTTGAGATAAAATAGAAATTTTCTTTAGATAATGGATGAGAATTACATTGCAAGGAACCTATACTTATTCGTGTTCGTTTCAACCTTTTGATGGATCACGGAAGTGTGCCGGCATGTTCCGAGGAGGGATTCCGGTATTACCTTGAAACAAGTAGTTTGGTTCGAAATCAACGCCATCAAACAAATGTATGTTACTCGGACTCGAGTGTAAACATTAAATTCGAGTATTTGTAACATGAGTATGTTCAACTTTTTCCAACTTATCGGAAAAAACAGAGTCGAAGCAACATAGAAGCGAATTACTCGGAATAATATGCAAGCTTGATCTCATTTTCCCATTGCTTGCTACTCAAGTAAAGTCCACAAGCTGATACCTGGGGGAAACTCTTCATTCAGAGAAGTCTTACTTGTATTATAAACACCTCGATTTCAGCCTGAAATTTAAATGTGTTTCAGTCCGGTAACACAATAACAAGTCGAAAAATTGAAAACAAAAACAGAGAACTGAAAAAAATGTATTGGTTTTTACAGAGTAAGTAATTTGCAGTAACATATCAGCAACCAAGAGAATAACACAATCTTCATTCTTGTTGTATTGTACTTGGATTCGAAGATTTTTCGGGTTTGAGAATTTACCTTCAAGTATTTTTTTCCACGAAAGTAACGAGTGTCGAGAGCTTGACCGAGTAAGCAAGCTTTCTTTCCAACACTTTGTTTGACTATCCATAATCTCGGAAGATATAGATTATTCAGAATTTTAATACTCAACTTGAGTAGCTCGTAAATCTAATTAAATTCAAGCAATTCGACTGTGTTTTGAATTGTGTTGTAACCAAGTTTTGAGCTATATTTTACATGAAGCTCAAACTTCTTATAGCTTGAGTGTGGCTCAGCTCATTTTCACATCTAAAAGAACTGCTATATGGGAAACTTGAAAGATTAAATTTAGAGTTTTGCAAACCTTAGAAATATATGGTATGAGGTTAAATCTCGAGTTTCTAAAGGCATCGTCTCCATTGATAAATTTGTAATAGTAACACGTGTTACTACTGAGTCAAATAATTAAAATATTTTATTAAAATAAAATTAAAATTAAATTAAAAAATATATTAATAAGGATAAATATATAATTATATTATTTTATTTTTAACTACCACGTCATTGTTCGGTTAATTTTTAACAATAAATGACTATATTAAAATTATTTAATAGTTAAATAATATATTTGTTATTTTTAAAAATAGTGATTATTTTGACACTAATTTTATAATTAAATGATTTTTATGTAATTTATCCTTTATTTTATTATTTATATAAATATTTGTTAATAGTCAAGTGGGTTGGCTTGACCATGACGTACATCTCTCTACTCGGTGGACGGTGATAGGGGATTTCTTTTGTTTTACAAAACGGCAAGTCGTTTCTCAGGTGCGGCTCAGTTCTCCAATACCACGGTTCTGGTAATTTTTTTCTCAGGAAACAAACACCCCTTTTCCCCTTCCGTTAATCACTCTTCTCAGTAAATAGTGTAAAAGAAAGCTCGATGAATTCGCCAACTGAAACCCCTGATCAATTCTCTCAATTTCCCCTTCCCCATTTCACTCTCACTCCACCTTTACCAAACCCTAACCCTAATTTCCCCCCGATCCCAGCCCCTAATGCTAACCCTAGTGCCACGCCTCATCTCGATGAATACCTCCTACCCTTCCCAGTTCCCAAGAAACGACGACGCGGCAGGCCTCGACGCAGTGCCTCTGCGTTGTCGTTTCAAGTTCATACCTTTCCCTACGGTTCCTTCAACCCCAATCTCACTTACTCTAACGCTAACCCTAATTCGATTTCCTCATCAGTAACGGCGACAACGCAAACTTCACCACCGAAAGTAGCTGACGAGATCATCGTTATCAATAAGGAATCGACAGCTGAAGCTCTAACCGCTCTTTCCGCCGGATTCCCTGCTGATTCTCTCACTGAGGAAGAGATTGACTTCGGCGTTGTTTCCTCTGTAGGTGGCATTGAGCAGGTAAATTACATCCTCATTCGAAATCACATTATTGCAAGGTGGCGCGAAAATATATTCAATTGGGTGACTAAAGAAATGTTTGTTGATTCTATACCTCAACATTGTAGAACGCTTTTAGATTCTGCTTATGATTATTTGGTTACACATGGATATATAAATTTTGGGGTTGCCCCAGCAATCAAGGAGAAAATTCTTGCTGATCCTAGTAAAGGTAATGTGGTTATAGTTGGTGCTGGATTGGCGGGGCTGGCTGCGGCTAGACAGTTAATGAGGTTTGGATTTAAGGTGACGGTTTTGGAAGGGAGGAAGAGAGCTGGTGGGAGGGTTTATACAAAGAAGATGGAAGGCGGGAATAGGGTGAGTGCCGCTGCGGATTTAGGTGGGAGTGTTTTGACTGGTACGCTGGGGAATCCATTAGGCATTGTGGCAAAACAATTGGGTGCTTCGCTTTTTAAGGTGAGAGATAAGTGTCCACTTTATCGGATGGATGGGAGTCCTGTGGATCCAGATATGGATATGAAGGTGGAAACGGCTTTTAATCGGCTTTTGGATAAGGCTAGTAGGCTTAGGCAGTTAATGGGGGAGGTTTCAATGGATGTTTCACTTGGTGCAGCACTAGAAACATTTAGACAGGTTTATAGGGATGCAGTGACTGAGGAGGAGATTAATTTGTTCAATTGGCATCTTGCAAATTTAGAATATGCTAATGCAGGATTGGTTTCGAAGCTTTCACTTGCATTTTGGGACCAAGATGATCCATATGACATGGGAGGGGATCATTGTTTCTTGCCTGGTGGGAATGGCAGGTTGGTTCAGGCTCTAGCAGAGAATGTGCCCATTTTATACGAGAAGACTGTGAATACTATTAGGTATGGCAGTGATGGAGTGCAGGTTATGGCTGGAAATCAGGTGTTTGAAGGTGATATGGCACTATGTACCGTTCCTCTCGGAGTTCTAAAGAGTGGGTCAATAAAGTTTGTTCCGGAGTTGCCTCAAAGGAAGATTGATGGGATAAAGAGGCTGGGATTTGGGTTGTTAAATAAGGTTGCTATGCTTTTCCCTAATGTCTTTTGGGGAACAGATCTTGATACCTTTGGGCATCTCACCGAAGATCCAAATCGTCGAGGGGAGTTTTTTCTGTTTTATAGCTATGCAACAGTTGCTGGCGGTCCTCTCTTGCTTGCTTTAGTAGCTGGAGAAGCTGCACTTAGGTTTGAGACTCTGCCTCCAACAGATGCAGTGACTCAAGTTCTCCAAATTCTCAAGGGTAATCAATTTCAGTTTCCTGCGTTAAATATTTTATTTGTGGGAGCTTCTATTTTCTCTAAGCTTGAAGTCTGAAATACTAAAATACATTCATAAACTGCAAAACATATATTTGACGTTATTGTGCGATCTTATGTTCTTTATGTATGGTTGCTCATATGGTTTAGATCCTTCGCGACTTCTTTGAATATTTGAATAACTGTAAGCAGTTGCCCATTTAAAAAAATGATTATATCTTGTGTCAAAAAAAGAAACTATTGTTCTTGGTTCTGAGATTCGTGTATAATTGTGTGCAGGTATATATGAACCGCAAGGAATCACTGTCCCTGAACCCCTCCAAACCGTCTGTACCAGATGGGGTGGTGATCCTTTCAGTTTTGGTTCATACTCTAATGTTGCCGTAGGAGCGTCTGGAGATGACTATGATATATTAGCAGAAAGTGTGGGGGATGGAAGACTTTTCTTTGCCGGGGAGGCCACTACAAGGCGATACCCTGCTACCATGCATGGAGCTTTTCTTACTGGGCTCAGGGAAGCTGCAAATATGGCTCAATATGCCAACGCTCGGACTGCAAAGAAGAAGATTGACAGGAGTCCCTCAAATAATGCTCATTCTTGTGCTTCCCTCCTTATGGATTTGTTCAGAGAGCCTGATTTGGAATTCGGGAGCTTTTCTGTTATTTTTGGTCAAAAGAATGCTGATCTGAAGTCACCAGCAATTTTGAGGATAACATTTAACGAGCCCCGAAAGAAGAACCAGGAAGGTTCAAAAATAGATCAGCAACATTCTAATAAGGTTCTTTTTCAGCAGCTCCAGTCACATTTTAATCAGCAACACCAGCTGCATGTTTACACATTGTTATCAAAGCAACAAGCACTTGAGCTGAGAGAAGTCAGAGGTGGTGATGAGATGAGGATGAACTACCTGTGTGAAGATCTGGGAATTAAGTTGGTGGGTCGGAAGGGTTTGGGACCTAATGCTGATTCCGTCATTGCATCTATAAAAGCACAGAGGGGAGTCCGGAAGCCCTCTTCAACTCCTTTGGTTCAAAAATCAGGTGAGAATCACTGTATGCTCTTTGATTTACTCTTTTTCCCCCCAAAAAATATGAACTTGAATTAACATTTATATGGTTCCGTAAAGGGGGATTGAGGATGAAGCCTGGCACTTCAAAGCAAAAATTCATTCGGTAAGAGCCAAATCTTCATTTTCTTTCTTCATATGTATGTGAAAGATCTCCATATGACAAAATAAAGGAACATTACCTGATCCCTTCTCTGCATTTGTCATTCTTATTTTCGCAGGAGGGCTAAAATTATCCGCAACCCTAAAGGGTTGATTCCTGCTCTTAATTCCAAATGTAGCAAATATCAGTATAACAGAGGAAATAAAAGTGATAAAGCAGCCCCCTCCTGACTCCTCTGCTTCGGGTATGTCTGAAGGCTTCTAGTTTCCTTCTGTATCCTCATTTTTTTGGTGCATTTTTATGACATGCAACAATGGTCCTTGTTATGTTTTCTTTCTGTTATTTTCTACCTTTGAAGTAATTATGAGCTGTTTTTCATTGTCAATTGGTTGCTATTTTGGTGTCAAATCAGTTAATCGTTCTATTTACACCTTTGTTCCGTCTTTCGGTAATTCACTTGGTGTGTTCCATTTCCTCTCCTTATAGAAGTTATGCAGGAATCTGTCTGTTGAAGCAGAAAGGATTAATATTTTTCAAATGGGAAACCTGAATATAAGTTTCATTTGTACAGGGCAAAATCAAGGTGAGATGTTGAAGCAATGAGTTGGGCTTGTAGGTGTATTCTTTATGGATTTCGAAGATATTAGGAGTTCTAGATGCAGTGACATGCCTCATCCCAAATATTATGCCAGTCCCGTGTGTCCGAGTTCTCGTAAATGTTGTTGTATCAGATGCTACCAAATATACTATCCCCATCATTATAGAACTGTATTATTTGGTTAAGCTCTCAGTTCAATCTCATTACTGTGAAGTTGTCTTTTCCTCTTGACCCCTTGGAAGGTTATCAATGCTATGGCTAGCAATGCATGGAGCAAGAACCTGTTATCTCGGTAACGGTCTTGGGATGCATTCATCGATCCAATGAAGACATCCCTGTCACTTTCTGTATCACCAACTTCAACTTGATCTTCCAATCACTTCTCTGCAACAGTAGTGACAAAGCTTGCGATCACAGTTTAGCTATGATGACAAACTGTTTACTATTCATGAAACCAGTTGTGAACTTGTCCGAGGGAGAACATTTTCCTGTCGTGGCTGGGGTTTTGCAGTAATAGCCAGTGTGAGAGGCAGAACAGGCATCGGTTCTTTAATAGGTTCATGGTATAAACGTGGAATATGACTGTATCCAATGTTTATATATTCAATTTTTCTTAAAAAATCATGTATTTTGTAGATCTTTAAAATGTTGTACCACCATACCCCTGTTCGAAGAGTCGATCGTAATTCAAAATTTTAATGTTTTGTCCAAAGGTTCGATATTTGAAACAACACTAGATCTCTTAAACAATGTTCGGTTTGAAATCGGTTTGAATCACGAGAAGATCGTTTCATAATATATTTTTACAACTGATTTCTGAACTATTCGGGTATCATGATTATACAGAAAAGCAATACCAAAATTAACTGTCATAGTAACTGCCATAAAAGTGCAAGCAACACCAGGTTCCAGTGAAGCTAACATGTTAAACCCCACCAAACAACTCAAGTAAGAAAAATGAAGTCGGTTTTTACTAGAAAAATCACCTGAATACATACATATCTGCCAAGGGTATGCATTTCGAAGGGTCTACATGGTCATATCTCTCTACCTTTGTCCGAATATTCATCGAACACGGGTATATGCAACTGATAAAGAATATGTCAAAAAACAGTATTTCCCTTGCTTTCATCCATTTTTGCCTTCAGTCACTTGCAACCATTGTTCTAAATTAGCCTCTTTGTCAGCCTTGAAATCTTCATAGTTTTCGGACAAGAATGATAATTTGTGATGCGGAAGTTCGACATCATCTTTGGTTTCTTCCTTTCTGTCTTCATCAGCCATTTGACTGGATACAGGTAGTTCATCAGCTTCTGTATCAGGAATGGAACTGGTGCTGGCAGATGCAACTGATAACGGTGGAGCAGGTTGCAGAGGTGGCTTCTGGGGTTCGGTTTCCATCTGTTCCTTGGAATCAAGTTTCGGCCACTTAAAATTGCTTGCTTTTTGTCTCGCGGAATTGATTACAGTCGAAAAATAATCACTGCCATCGAACTGGGCATTTCCAGAACCAGGATCCCATGACGTTGGTCCCCAAGAGTTGGTTCTTCCCCTCTGAAGGCTTGAAGCAGAACTGTGAATCAAACCTCTCTTTGGTTGTTTTGCAGACATTAATGCTAACGAACTTTCCATGTCTTCAATCATCTCATCCGCAATCAGGAAACCACATTCCTTCATCGATCTCACAATGGTGATAGAATCTCCCATGTCCTCAATGTGTAAAGTTACTTCATGAGACTTTTCTACAACATGATCACGGAGATTAACTACATTCGGGATAGCATTCTCAGTGTGCTGTTGAATGTAAAAAAGTCCAACCGAGGGTTCATTCGCCACAAACTTGATCATCTCTGCTAGGGATTCAGTTATCTCCACAAAGCCATCCACAGCGCAGAACCCATTCATCTTCTTGAAGGTAAATGGATTGACAGTTCATCACTGAAGTTTGTCAAACATCACAAATTGAAATGCATTTGATCATGCCTCATATCAGTATATATATATATATATATGTGTGTGTGTGTGTGTGTGTGATCCTCTAAATGGAAAAAAAAACTTGAAAACAGAAACAATTACAAAGAAATGGATCCCCAATTTGTACAATAATCATCACCACACACACCTTACTCTTATTCATGGCTGCAAAAGGTAAAAATAAAAATCTATCCAAGAACCCTAATCCCCAAACCTAATTTTAACCAGAAAGTGCAGAATTTGATTTCTCAAAACTCCCATCACTAAGCTCCTATGGCTTCTCACTGTATGAACATACCTTCAACTTATGCCAAATCATTTCCACATACTATTTCCAGGATAATTCAATGAATTCTAGGGTTAAGTTTCGTAGTAAACAAAAACAAATAAACAAGCACAAATATCTGCGATTTTTAGTCAAAACAAAAACTACCCATTGAACTAACGAGGCAATTTTTTATCCTAAAAAGGCATTTCAATCTATACCCAAATTAAACCATAAGAAAATAACCATAACCCAGAAATCAAAATGTGATTTTGACTTTGATTTGTTCGATTAAAAAGGGGAAATTTACTTACCAGAAAAAAAAAAAACGATTAGAAGAACAAATAATTTTTCCAAAGAAACAATCTTACGTTTTGATCAAAAGGAGAAGGATCAAAGTTTCAAACTAGAGAGTTAAAGCTTCATTTTTTTTTTTTACAATTGCCATTGAATTTTCCATTGAGATAAGCATAATCCAGAAGGTTTGAATCTCTTTGTCTTTGTTTAATCGAGACACATAACGGGTGAATAAAGAGTGGTGAGCGATCAATGTTTCGCTACCCAGAACTGATTATATCGGTACACAACCATCAACCGAATGGAGATTTAACCATTAATGACACCGATAAAATCATAATCAGAAACTAGTGCCGATTCAAATCTCTGCAACCATCGGTTGCTAGAGTATGTTGAATCATGCCACAAAGACAGATAAAATAAACTAAAAATAAAAATAAAAAATATATTACAAAGACAGAAAAAACGCTTGCTATGAAGGCAAAGATTCTTATTAACATATAAAAAAATAAAAAAAAATAATAAAAATCTAATAATCATCAACTAATATAAAATTAATTACCGATCACCAATTAAAAAAATAAAAAACGACGGCAGAAAATTTTTTTTAAAAAAATATTACAAAATAGAGAAAACCTTAAGCTTCACTTTTTATTATTATGGTAAACGATTATTTTATTTAATTATCGTACTTTTAATTATATTAATAAAATTATTTAAACTATATCGATTAATAAAATTTTATATAATTATATATTTAGTTTATATTATTTATATTTTATATAAATTTAATTAAAATTAATAAATTTAATCCTCCAATATAGTGGATAACATATTTTATAATTTTTCTCTCATAAATCCCTAAAATTGATTAAAATAATTTAACCGAAAAAATAAAAACTTTAGAACGTTTTATATTATTATTAAAGTTTTATTTTGTAAATTTCTAGTATCAATATCATGGAAGTAGGAGACCTAAAGTTTTATTTTTATAAGAAAAATTAATATATGCTTAAAGTTTATTGAAAAATTAATGATTTTTGTAATTAGTCCTCAAAAATGTTTATTAGGGTTTGAAAATGAAACAAAACACGAACTTCGAGGGATTTTTTAAAAATCCTTTTACCATAACTCGAAGGCTTGAGAGCCTCCCAACAGTTGAATTGCAGCAACTGGGGAGTTTCCTCACTTTAAGAACCCTAGAAACATGGACGCTTCAGATACCTCCGTCACCAAAATCACTTCTTCGCCGCCGCCACAGCAGGAATCTGACCCGAAAAGGCTCAAAATGTCTACCACCACCACGTCCGACGAAGAAGAAGCCATTGCGACGACAACCGTCACCAAAACACCGAGATACAAACGCCGCAAAATCGCCATGTTCTTTGCCTATTGCGGTGTCGGATATCAAGGAATGCAAAAAAACCCAGGAGCCAAAACCATCGAAGGTGACCTCGAAGAAGCGCTGTTCCATTCCGGCGCTGTGCCCGAGCAAGATCGTGGTAACTCAAAACGTTACGACTGGGCTCGATCGGCCCGAACCGATAAGGGCGTTAGCGCCGTGGGACAGGTCGTTTCTGGGCGGTTCTACGTAGACCCGCCTGGCCTCGTTGAGCGCCTTAATCAGATACTTCCGACCCAGATTCGGATATTCGGGTATAAGCGTGTGACTGCCTCTTTTAATGCAAAGAAGTTTTGTGATCGACGTCGGTATGTTTATCTTATCCCTGTTTTTGCTCTTGATCCCAAGTGTCATCGAGATAGGGAAAGTGTTATGGCTAGTGTAGGGTCCGGTAATGAGCTTGTTAAGTGCTTGGAATGTTCTGAAAGAGGTCGTAAAGTCGTAGGTGTTATGGGCAAGCGTAGTTTTGAACCCAAGTCGACTGTAGTTCAGTCCAGCATTTCATCGAACACTGGAGATGCAGAAAAGGCAATTAAGGTAGATAACATGGTATCTGAACTTAAAGAAGAGGTTACTGAAATGGATGATTCTGTGATTGTGGAAGATAAAGTTAATGTAGTCAACTTGACAGTAGTTCAGTCTGACATTTCATCGAACATTGCAGATGCAGAAAATGCAATTAAGGGAGATAAACTGACACCTGAGCTTAAGGAGGAGGTTACTAAAATGAATGATTCTGGGGTTGTGGCAGATAATGTTGATGAAGCCAAGTCGACTATTGTTCAGCCTGACATTTCATCTAACATTGGAGATGCCGAAACTGCAATAAAGGAAGATGTCCTGGCTTCTGAACTCAAGGAAGAGGTTACCGAAATGGATGACTCCGGGTGTGTGGAGGATAAAGTTGATGCAGAAAATAAAGAGAAAAGAAAGTTTTGTTATGGTGAGGAAGAGAAGGAGAGGTTCAATAGAATATTGAACCACTATGTTGGATCTCACAACTTCCACAACTTCACCACAAGGACGAAAGCCGAAGATCCTGCTGCAAATCGCTATATTGTTTCATTTCAAGCAAACAAAGTCGTTACTGTTGGGGGCATTGATTTTGTCAAGTGTGAGGTTGTGGGTCAGAGCTTCATGCTTCATCAGATTCGAAAGATGATGGGTATGGCGGTTGCTGTCATGAGGAATTGCGCTCCCGAGTCTCTGATTGAAACTGCATTGCGAAAGTAAGTACTCGTGTCTTATAATTGCATTGCCATGCCTGCCATCTAGATTTGTGATGCTTGTTGGATTGGTATGTGTTTGATAATATGGATTATGGTTGTAGAATGAACCTTAGTTTACAGCTACTATATATCTTAATGATGTTCAGGGATGTACGCATCAACGTACCTACGGCACCCGAGGTTGGTTTGTACTTGGATGAGTGCTTCTTTTCGTCGTATAACCAAAAATGGAAAGATAGTCATGAAGAGTTATCTATGAAACCATATGAAGAAGAGGCAGAGGCATTCAAAATGAAGTTTATCTACTCTCATATCGCCTCCACGGAGTGTGAGGAAGGAACTGTAGGCCTATGGTTGCATTCTCTAAACCACAGAAACTATCCCGATTTACGGGCCTGCAGCGGAGACACAATCGAAGACAAGAAGAGTCCTAAGGTTGATGATGGTGCAGAGACCATTGAAGCGAAGAGTAATGTAGCGGAGAAAAACGGAGACACTGCTGAGATACACAGTGTGTAAGAGTAGAATATTTACGATACGCATAGTCTCGATGAAAAACAAACTGTTTTAGATACATTTTATCAAGTTATAACTGGATGGTTTTCTGTTTCATTTGGAACCATGTTTTGATTTCTTACCTACAGACACTTAAACGCTATCGGATCGACTCCGGTCAGCTGTATTTTCTAGTTTTTGACATAAAAACGTTTGTCGTCTCATCTGAAAACGAAGCCATCCATCGTTGTCATAAGCTCAGTTAGTAGAACGTATAGTTTTTAACTCTGTGATCGTAGGTTTGATTCCTTCCTATACACAGCGTTATTTATCTCCTTCACCTTGGTCTGATTGAGAATTAGACTTTAGGTTATTGGAAAATAAAAGTGGAGTTGGGTCCACTTGGCAATTCAAAAATAATGTAAAAATCAACAACCTTTAGTGGTCCATAATTGGTTTTTCCTACACAAAAGGAAAGACCATCAC
Source organism: Abelmoschus esculentus (assembly GCA_035048815.1). Taxonomy (NCBI): domain Eukaryota; kingdom Viridiplantae; phylum Streptophyta; class Magnoliopsida; order Malvales; family Malvaceae; genus Abelmoschus; species Abelmoschus esculentus. Next base: position 17,296,721 of record JAUCBN010000033.1, read on the forward strand.
TATATTGACATTCAAGCAATGCATTATGAAGATAAGTTCTATTAAAACTTGAAGTCCAAAACAATTTTTAGAGCAGATAATTAAAAATTCACTATTAATATCTTTTTTAAGTTGTGAGTTTAATATGCATTATAAATATTTTTTCAAGTAAGATCTGTTTAAAAATAAAGTCGAAAAAGTTTTAAAGTCGAAAAAGTTTCAATACCATACGATAGTATGTGTCCGAAAATATATATTATAAAGACGATATAAATGTCCGATTACAATTAAATAGTGTCGAAAAGTGTTTTATTCGAACTCATTATTTTAAAGAAAAATAATGAGAACATGACCATAATATATGGATTGACAAAAAATTTCAACAAGGAGACATGTGATGTGTAGAATGTTACATTATTGTGGTAAAAAGACCAAACAAACAAAAATCAATAAAGAAATAGATAAGAGGAAAAGTGCAAAGGAAATGCACCGACTTGGAGGTGGGACCCACCTTAGCCACCCATATAAATTCCAAATATATAAAATTCAATCCATCTAATTAATCAAGTTAATAATTTAGATAATAAATAAATTTTGAAAAATTAAAATTTCTAAAATAAATGAATGGTTGTTAATTAAAAGGATGAGTTAAGTAATATCCAATATCGTTAAATATTATTAATCAATTAATAAAAATTAATAAACTAATTAAAAATATTTTTTTAAATAAAAAGCAATAAATTGGATAAAAATCTAACCCAACCCCTTGAACACTTTGAACCAAACGAATCAAAGAACTTTTTCCTTTCATTTCTTATCTTAATACTACAAGGATACTAGTACAGCACCTTGGTTGGTGACTGAATGGAATAACAAAATAAATAGAGAAGACAAAAACATCGAAACTATTGATCGGGATGATGGTGGCGGTGGCGCTCCGCTCTTAAATATCATTCCGAAGAAGTCGCCGTCATTGTCAGACCCACCACTGCCGGTGTTAGTTGTGCCGGAGTACTCCGGAGAAGAAAAGCTCCCAGTCTCTTCCCTACAGAAACAATCCAACACCAATCAACCCGAGACTTGAACCGGATCGAACATACAACATCAACAACAACAATCTATTTATGATTCGAATCTATTAAAAAATAAAAACACCCGAGCAACATATGTACATGTAGGGGTGATGGAAAAAGTGCCCAAGAGAAAGCAAGTGAAGAGGGTCCAGCAGAGGTGCAATAAGTCAGAGGAAAAGCACACCCTTTGTTGGCCTACACAAGCATCAACTTGTGCATATAGTCCAAGCCAGCTTACAGAAACATCATATGGTGGTGACCACACTGTGTCACTAAAACACATTTAAAATGAAAGGACCCAACAACTATTTGCTAGCTGGAAACATCAACTGGGTCACCTAACATCACCTGCCTCACTCTCGAGCAGAAACCTTAAACGAGGTGCAAGTTGTTCTCGTGTTATTTTTTCGGTTTGAAGATTTTAGATTATAGAGATCGACATCAAGCTACTTACCGCTTGATCTAACCGATGTTGGTAAAACTCGAGGATGTATGTGAGACTAAGACAACTTGTACATGAAACACTAGCTATGGTTAAGTTTTTTTTATGGTAAATGGGTAACCCACCTATGACCTATGTGGTTAGCCAAGGAAGCACAGGCTCCTATGGGAATCCAATGGTGAAGAAGACAACAAAGAATGAAAGGGTAAATACAGGCTTTAAAAAGGGCAATGGGGTACCCTAAAAAGGGGACGACCTTCCCCATGCAAAGGCACATGGCTTCGGACAACTGAGTCTAATAAAGCTGTGTGATTGGCTCCATGCTGGTCCTATACTCTCACCTGGGTTCCCTCAAACACGCGCCATCACGTGCCTCCATGATGAAAATTTCCAAAAAGTGACGGTGGAAACAGAATAAATTAATCTCTAAACTTTTAAATAAAGCTAAATTCATCCCTAAACTATAATCTTATCCTAAATTGATACTTTAAACTTTGAACTTTTCACTTTCATCCTCAAATTATAATCATCATTCTAAATTAATATCTAAATTTTGAGGTTTTAAAATATTAATAAAATTATTACTTGTCATATTACAATGCGACATAAACGATAATTTTTAAAACTTTCAAAGTTTAAAAAATCAATTTAAAATAAAAGGGATTAAAAGTTACGTGTTCAAAATTTAATAATTAATTTAAAATGAAGGTCATAATTTAAAAACATGTGGTGCGACAAAACCTCTCTAGAGATGATAAATAACATTATTTTACTAACAACGGCAGATAAAAGTGACAGGTAATTCAGTTAGAAGGGCAAAACCATGGTATTTATTTAATTAGATATTTTGATTACCTGGTTTCACCAAAAACGCCAGCGTTTGATGTGAGTTGTTCAACGAGGACAGCCGATTTAGGGTCCACACTGGACGCTTTAACGTACTGAGTCCTTAAGCCAGCACCAGAGGGCACAAAGTATGCGCCATTTAGCATAATGTCCCCATCTGTCCTCCAGTTCCAGTCTGTCCAGTCCTCATCTGTATCCACTCGCTTCGTCACCTGTTTAAGGTTCGGACTTTAACTCGAACGTCGGATAGAGTATATGTTTTTTATAAGATACCAGATACGTGCAGTTATTTTCGAGTTCTTTTCGAACTAGAGCCTATTTAGGATCATAACTCGGATCATTGTACAAAAATATCTAACACGAAAACGATGACTTGCATTCTAAATCTATATACCCTCTTTAAGAAAAGGTTACCTCTTTAGCACTAGGGTCCCCCGGTGCAGTGTAACGATTCCCCTGGCTGTTGATGGTGGGGTTGCCGCTACCGCCGATAGCATACATTTCCCATGACGTGAAATCGTTGTTGACCACATGTATATACCCTCTCCGACACCTCGGCATTCTTTGCACCAATGCCTGCCCGAACACATTGAAAGCTATCGTCACCTGCATTCCTGAATCTGGCAAATACCTAAACCAAAGTACAAAAAGAATCTCTTTCCATTAAAAAAACTTGAATTCGATAGTAAAAACTACATAAGAGATGACCCTGAGCCCTCTTCAGAACCAGAAATTGGTTGTAGATACGACCACATTCGAAGAGAACGATTCCATAAAGCAAAATCGGATATTTATAAATATCTGAACCTTTCGGTCGGACCGAAATCGGACTTGTTAATTGTTATGAAGTTTACAGTTGAAATCAGTTCCGGATTTGATTCCTGGACAAATCATGTATAGGTATGGAAACAGAAAGTACCTGTCATCATGTCCCAAGAGCATAACTTCATCGTGATGAGAAAAATAGCTGTTACTAATGGTAATCCCGGTGGAACCCATAACAGCATCAACCAATCCATCTGTGCAGTAACTCAACGAGCAATGATCGACCCAGATTTTCTGAGACCCGAAAATCGAGATCCCATCACCGTCTGATCTCCCTCTCCGCCCGACATGCGTTGGCGACGAAGCGATATCGGTGTTCCCCGATGGCTTACAATGGTGTACATGGATGTTATGTATGATGACATGCGAAACATACTGCAATGTCAAGCACCCGTTCCCGGTTATATGAACATTGGCGCCTCGACCGTCGACGGTTTTGTAAGAGTTGAAAATGAGTTCGTGTTTGAGCTTAATGACCATGTTGGTCGAGAAAACGATCCAAAGGGGCTCGTCTTGGATGACGGCATGCCGGAGCGTGCCTGGCTTGGGGTTAACAGTGTCGTGATCGGACGAGTCGGTGACGGTGTAAATCCGACCACCTTTGCCGCCGAGCGTGCCTCGGCCGAAGCCGATGGAGCAATCAGCTAAGCGTTGGCGGTTGTTGAACCAATCTGGGTCGCATCTCCAGCAATCGTCGATGGGGTTCCCAGTTCGACATTGGTCTTTGTTGTGCACGGACAAGGCTTGTCTTCTAGATAAGGATGCATTTAAGCTCCTACAAGCATAAAAAAGTGAAGATTTTTAGTAAACTTGGGGGTTTTCTCTCAGAATCCTTAAGAAAAACAATGATTTTGAGCTGAAAAATCCAAATTTGGCAAGAACAAGAAATTTTTTTGGGAGATTTTGGGGCTATAGAAAACACTAAAATGGGTGTTCTTATTCCCTTTTGTGAAACATGCAAAATCAAAGATCTAGAAATGTACATAAACAAAACCAAATAAACACTAAAATGGGTGAAGAAGAGAAGCCATTAAAAGGGGCTTACCTTAGCTTTGAACATGCAAAAACAAAGATCTTGAAATATCCAAAAACAAAACTAAAAACATGGATTTGGGGTTATAAAACACAAAAATGGGTATTTTTTTTGTGAAGAAAACTCATGAGAGAAGCCATTAGAAGTGTGATTAGCTTACCATTGAACACCAAGAGCAACAGATTCAGGGTCAGGGTGCTGGTGAGGGAGGCTGAGATTGAAGGCAGCTCTTGAAATTGAAGGAACTGAACCCAAGATGCATATCAAGAGAATGCAGGCGAAAGGGAGCATCTTGGAAGTGAAATGGAGCAAAGCAGATTATGACTCTTGTTCAAACACTATCTGCAAATTGTGTTTGCTGGTTGATCGTTGTTCAAAAAGCACAAAAACTACAGCTTGGGACACTGGGAATTGTTGGAAAATGTGAAGTGATTTATGATATATATAATAAAATAACAATAATTGAAGCAAAAAGTGAAAAAAGAAAGCTCATTTTCTAATCTACTTTTACTGTTCTGTAATAGGACAAGTGAGCCTTCTGTCATCTCTCTGTTTTCCTCTATGCAAAACTCTCAAAAAGTTGGATCTAGCAATAATTATGCTCTTTAAAAGATCAATTATCAAATTGACACCCAAAATTTATTAATTATCAAATTGGCACCTAAATTTATATGACTTCTCTCTCATCTATATTCTTGACCCCTTACAAGTTCCCAGGTCCCTCTTCCCCCTGTCCTCTCCTTATTAATTTCTTCCTTGAATCAACAGCTGATCTTTCTTTCTTTTAGCCCCAAGAAGCTTTCATGGTCGATAAGGGAAGAAACGATCTGCATTCCAGGAAAGAGGGAGTGTCTCTCTTTGTCTTCAACCTACCCCAGAAGCTTCATTGGAAGTGACTGTGGACACTTTTCAGGTACCATGGAGACGTTTTGGATGCTTAGATTCTTGAGAAAGCATAGTCAAGATGGTGAAAACTCAAAACTTTGGTTTACATTCCGAGTTCGTGGTTCGATGGTTGAGTGTTGCTTTCTGATTTTGTGGGCTTAGGTGTTGGCTCATCTCTATAAAACATAGATGGAAAAGTTTTGAGTAGGCTCGGAAAGCCGTTGAGCAACTTGAATCTGAATCTGAACCTCCGCACACTTTTACTATTTTACCCTTTATATTCCCTTTCGGCCTTTCCCTCCTTCCCTCCCATTTTCTATCGAGAGGGAGAGACGGTGGGGAACGGATTAGGGTTTTAGCTCAGTCTCTGCCATGGAAAATTCGACAATACTCGACACTGGAACCGCCGTTGTTGCAGGTACTTCGATTTCCCCTAGAAGACTCCCTATTTCTTGATTCCCCTCATCAATTGTTGTACAAAATTTACCTTTTTTGTCTCGTTATCTTTCTCTTCGAAAGCTGATTTCTCCGAATCTTATCAACCATTTTCTCGTTCTCTTCGTCACTCTTTTTCTTTCTGAATTTAAATATTAGAATATTCGAATTGGTAATCACGTGTTTTAATCAATTATATAAATTTGAGGTAAAAAGCTGATTATTGATTAGTTTATTTGAATGCCGGAGAAATGCTGGAATGGTGAAATTTGATTTGCTGCAGATTCACTTGTTTAGCTTGATTTCCATGAACTGGTGTAGAGGTTGAGAAGTTCATTTTTTATGGTTTCCATCATGGAATGGAAGATTAGATTTTTATGAACATGATTAAGTTTGTTGAACTTTATTTCAGGTAATAAATTGAAAGGGGAGATTATGGAGAATAGGTGTTCAATGGATAATGCATCGAGGAAAGGCTTTAGTGACATATCCAACTTACAGCAGCAGCAGCATAAAGTGTTGAACCAAGGTGCAAAACTTCTGCTGCAACCTGATTCTATAGGGACTAAAGAATTCATCGACAAGCTTCAACAGGTATCAACTCATTTTTCTTTCTTTTGTTTGGTGTGTACCTTTAGCTTGTTGAGTTTTTTTATTTAATCCGTCTTTCAGGAAAATATGATGCTGATGAAAGTTCTTGCAGATCGAAAGTATCCTCTATGATTGGTTGTATTAGTGTCTTTTCCTTACCCTTCTAACCGCTGCTTGCTGATATTTTTGTTTGATGACTTTCCATTCTATGTTTTTTTTTACCTTAATTTTGGCCAGTAAAGTAATCAAATTGAGTGGGATTGAGTTACAGAAACTGAGAATCAATTTGGAGAAGTTTCATCAGCAGAACTTGCTACTTGCACAAGCAAACAGCCAGATGTTAGCGGTACCTTAGTACTTTTTTATTTGTATTTGTCTGTTTCTCAGTTTATAACTCTTAGGGGCACATTTTTATAATATTATGATCTTCTGCTGAGGTTGATATCTTACTTTGATTTTGCAGGAACTTAATTTAACCAAAGATAGGGTAAGTTTTCAGTACATTAAAGTTTCTTGAACTTCATCTTGGGGTGTCCTTTTGTACGTTTTTGGGACTTAACCATTGGGTTCATTTTGTTTTCAGCTAAAAGCCCTTGAGCATGAACTGGGATGTAAAGATGCTGTGTTTAAAGCAATAAAATTGGAGGTATTTTTTTGTAATATCTACTCACCGGCGGTATTTAATTAGATTGACGGCTGATTATTGGAGCCTTGGTGTATAACACCTGAAGAAAGTTAAAAATGGGGCTTGCCCAACATCTTGAAATGAAGCATTAAATAAAAATACAGCGTCAAATTGATTTTTTTTATCAACATCAACAGTTATTCGCACGTCTTTTTCCATGGTTTGTAGTTAGGAACAAACAAGTGTGGAATGGAAGTTGAATCACATAAAGAAGAAGATGGAGAAGGTAAACTTCGTAATATGAACAGGTGTAGTGAGGCAGATAAATCGCATGAAGAAGATCAAGGAGAAGATAAGCCTTGTAATACAAACAAGAAGCATCAATCATACTGTCTTGGTAACTTGCTCGACAGAAACTTCAGTTGAAAATTATTACCATCATCATGCCATCGTAATTTATCATTTTCATGCTTCTTCAGGCCCTTCTAATATTAAACCAGTCCAAGTCAAGGAGGGAGTTGTGAACAAAAGGTTTTTGTACATTTTTATTGCTTTGTGCAAATTAGTTATCTAATAGACGTCTATTCCTTAGTTCTTCATAACGAACAAGGAAATTTACGGTTTCTTCTATGTTTTCTTAGCAGGGTATGTTCAAGAAGGCAATCTGCTAGGCATAAAGCACAAGAACCAGAAACAACTGAATCCATATTTGAGGTAGATGATCGAAAATTTCTTGCTTCTTCTACCAGTGATGATAAGGTGCTTGACAGTGGCCCTTCTAATATCAAACCAGTCCTATCCGAGGAGGGGGTCGACAACAAAAGGTTTCTGTACATTTCTTTTTGCTAACTGTAAATTATTTTCAATTATAGTTTTTTTATTTGAAAACTTCATAATGACAGAAAATTGATGATTTCTTCTATGTTTTTCCAGCAAGGTATGTTCAAGAAGGCAATATGCTAGGCGTAAAGCACAAGAACCAGAAACAACTGAATCCATATTTGAGGTAGATGATCGAAAATTTCTTGCTTCTTCTACCAGTGATGATAAGGTGCTTGACAGTGGCCCTTCTAATATCAAACCAGTCCTATCCGAGGAAGGGGTTGACAACAAAAGGTTTTTGTACATTTCTTTTTGCTAACTGTAAATTATTTTCAATTATAGTTTTTTTATTTGAAAACTTCATAATGACAGAAAATTGATGATTTCTTCTATGTTTTTCCAGCAAGGTATGTTCAAGAAGGCAATCTGCTAGGCGTAAAGCACAAGAACCAGAAACAACTGAAGACGTATTTGAGGTAGATCTGAAATATCTTGCTTCTTCTACCAGTGATAAGGTGCTTGAGAGTGTCCCTTCTAATATCAAACCAATCCAAGCCAAGGAGGGGATCAACAACAAAAGGTTTTTGTACATTTTTTATCGCTTACTGCAAATTATTATCAATTATAGTTGGTGTTTTATTTGAAAACTTCATAATGACAAAGGAAATTTATGACATTTTATGTTTTTCCAGTAAGGTATGTTCAAGAAGGCAACCTGTTACCCGTAAAACCCGAGAACCAAGAGCAACTGAAGACGTATTTGAGATGGATGATCCAAAATATCTTGCTTCTTCTTCCACAGATGATAATGTGCTTGAGAGTGGCCCTTTTAATATCGAACCAATCCAAGCCAAGGAGGGGATCGACTACAAAAGGTTTTTGTACATTTTGTATTGCTTACTGCAAATCATTCTCAATCATCTTTTTTTCTTTTTTTCTTTTTAAATTTGAAAACTTCGCAATGACAAAGGGAAATTATGCGATTTCTTTTATGTTTTGGTTGCAGGACGTGTTTAAGAAGGCAATCTGGTAGGTTTAAACCACAAGAACCAGAAACGAATAAAGATGTGTTTGAGGAAGACGATGCGAGAATTCTCGTTTCTTCGACTGGTGATGATAAGATGCACGAAAGCGGCCAACTGTCTTCCGATGATTCATCAGTCAAAAGCGAACACGACAATGGGAATATGACAATTTCCTCTAGAACTGAAGCTCAAGAACTCAGGAGGGTATCTGCAGGAAGGCCATTACGTCGAGCTGTTGAGAAGGTCCAGTCCTACAAGGAAATGAAGCTTAATGTGAAGATGCGCAGAAAAGAGTGAGCCAGTTCATCCTCTTTGCTCTGACCACAACGCGGTTGCTTTTGTACAACATGTTCATATAAAACTTCCCCTTTTTTGTTCTACTTGCATGCCTGAAATTGTGCAAGATTTTTGATACATTTGCAGGTTGAATGAATTAATGATTCGTTTCGTTTCCGTATCAATTTCATTTCATTTTGAATGATCGGATTCGAGAAGACCTCTAAATCTTTCGTTTTCGATAATCATGAAAATCGAAATTAATGTTTATAATGGAAACAAAATCATGCAATATTGACAATCTATGGTGATTGACGAGAATAATGACTAATTATTCAAAGAACTTACCTGAAAATTTTAGATTCTAGTCACACATTTGCATATAGTTGCATGCAGGGTATGTACACTTGAAAATTTCTTCAAGGTAAAACTTATCACAATGTGAGCATTTCGATTCTAAAATTAAAATTGCGAATCGTCACTGATCACTTGAATTAGAATTATATAGAGCGAATTAGGGGTGAGTATTCAATCGAATTTAGTTGAGTCAAAAAATTTCGAGTTTACGAGCCATATTTTACAACTCAAACTTTATTTGAAATTTTTTTTGGTTCGAGTCGAGTTTAAGAAATTCGAGTCGAGTCTAATCGAGTTTTCGAGTTTCTATAAATATTTATTTGTAATTATTTATCATGTTATAATATGATTTGATTTCAATTTAAACGATTTTCTCTAATCATATAAGGTATTTATCTATATATTTTTTATATGTAGCGAAATTTCTTTATATTTTATATATCAATTTATATATATCATAAAAAATTGATAGACTTATCTTAAACTTAAAAATTAATCATTTAATTATTAAAATTTTCGAGTTATTCAAATTTTTATTTTACAATTCGAACTTTATTTGAAATTTTTTCGAGTCGAGTCTATGAAATTTTGAATCAAGTCAAAATGAGTTGAATATTTTCGTCTCGAATCAAGTCGAATTATTCAATTTTTTCGAGTCGAGTCGAGTTTTACTCACCCCTAGACCGAACAATAAAAGATAACAAGAGAGGGAAAAACAGGTTTAAAAGTTAATTACATATAGCAAGCATGAACACACTTATTACACACGCTTATTACGCTCAAAATTAGTACCTAAATGATTATTAATTGTCTTAGTATTAAAAATTATAAACTCAAATAAAATTTAAAATGTGATTCCTAAAACAATGAATATAAGTTTTAGAATATTTAAAGAAACGTTCTGTTGTTTAGGTGGTGCATATACCAGCAAAAGATTTTCATGTTACATTCGACGGTGGCATCTTGGTAGAATGATGGGGAAGCTCGTCATGTTTTGTTGTCCAAACATGAGATTGAAAAGTTTGAAAGTAGTGAGAAACTCACATAATTATGTGATTTTAATGGAGATGATCGAGAATTATTAAGGATGACAACGAGACGGGGAGGATTTTTAGTCACTTCGATCTTGACCAAAAACTGAAGGTGATAGGGACTACGTTGGGTGGGTGGGTTGTCATTAGAGGTGTTCACGGGTCGAGGTCGAGTTAAGACTTGTACATGAGATCAACTCGAAATATGGGCCTAAAGTCGAATAAAATATAATGTAAAATGGAAGCAACCTCTCAAATCATAATAATTCAGATGTGAAGCAGCCTATAGGATGAATCAAACAACTAACCATAGCAAAAATGATGCTAATTCGATTTTTGGGTCAACAAAATTTTCCTTTCTCTTAAATCAATAAATTGAGTACCTTGTTTATGAAGAATACCTCATTCGAGCAGCTACAATAATACACTCAGCTTTGTCGATTCATGGCATGGCAATGAATGAAGATATGTTCCGGTCGTAAACACTCCATCAGAAGATTCAACAAGAGTGGTTGGTTTTGATGGCTAGAAAACTAATCCGTCGCCCTATCGGTGGCATTTGCTACCTTCTGCATTATCATAGACTCAGCTTGACGGATTGCTCGCTGTGATCCCGTGATCGTGACTTTCCTGTAACACATGGTAGAAGATAGAAGAGGGCTTTAACTTTTAAGAGAACAATGATTAGCTAGTAGATTAACACACGACCATTTTCTTACCTATCTGAAGTTCCAGACATGAAATCGCCCCGATCAGATATTTTTATCCTGGCCCCACTTAACTGCAATGACAAAGTACTCGAGTTCTGAGTGTTCTCTATTTCAGAACATAAGTAAAAAACTATTGAATCAAAATGCTAGGTATTTATCATTTACAGACATGACCAATTTCCATTATATTCCTGCCGCCACGACCAAGAACCAGCCCAATATGCTCATCCGGAACACCGATCATGATGGAGTTGCTATGATCCTCCTGAATAGACACATATAGCAGGAATCCTTTAATTTAGAACAGCAGTCATCAATTGTTAAATGAGTAATTCTACAAAATGTATGATAATGATTTGTCACAAAACGAGTGTACGACTATATATTCATGCCAAACTAAAACAACAAATCTATATACATTTTGCTTAGCACTAACCAATGTCAATAGCATCAGTCAGAAGGCAGTGTGGGTAAAGAAAAACAGAAAGAGATGAACCTTGTGATTTGGAAACTTCCCGCCAGTCCCATTTGGTGCACAGTTCATTGAATAGTGATTCACTGTTGCAACAGAAGGAATCATAATACATGAAGGAGAAAGATGAGATAATAAAAAAATTATGGAATAAAAGAAAACAATGGTGTTCACTGTTCATAAAGCAGAGACAATTAAAGCAACTGTGTGAGTCTGTTTAAACTCGGCAGCAAAATATTAAGAGAACACACCTGCATAAGAAAATGGAGTATGCATAGCTTGGGAGTAATGGGGGTCTTCGCAAAGCTTGGAAAGCATCAATTCAATTGCTTGCATCTGCTCATCTAGTGTGCCAGTAAGTGTCACTAGCCTATCATTCAAGCCATAAAAATTGTTATCCAGTGGAGATATCTTAATGCCAGCTTGGGAGTCTTCAATAAATGACCTACAACAAAACAAAAATAACAATCAGGACTTCCCTTAACTGTTTAAGGTAGCCACTATTCAAATTAGGGACCCATAATACTTTATAGCAACTTACCAGATCTTTAGGTGTTATAATGAAACAAAAGGGCAATGACAAGAGAAGCTTCTCAAAACAAATAACGGACAATTTTTTTTATTTTATCTATGTATCTTTTTGACAGACATGCTTTTATCTTCCTTGGGAGTTTGGACTCTGATCCAAGTCAATTCCAGAGAAGACTTCACCATGACCTAGATTTAACCTTGGTTCGGTCTTCGACAAACTAAATCTCTAGTAACCTAACACATTTTGCCAAATATGTCTGAACCAATTTGGTTCTTAAAGCCATGACCATCTACTTAGAGCATAAGCAGGTTATTAATGGGACATCCAAGAAGTAACTCACAATGAATCTATGATGCATAAAAATTGTTACTATGGTAATTACTTAATTTATTCCTATTGCCACAAATTTATCATTCCCAATGACATCTCCCAAAGTTACCTCACAAATTTATTGTACACAGATATAGGTTTTGTTGTACACATTCTCACACGACTCAATTCTAAACTGCGTGGTTCGTTCAGACGTTCACCACTAATGCCTATCTGAATATACTATAAATCAACAGCAGGTTAAAATTTTATATAGTTTATCCACTGCAAATAAACAGCATAATGAAAGAATAAACATGCATTCTTCATAAATAAGCCTGTTCAGCATGCTTCAATTTTGTAACACTACTAAAAAAATAAATTCAAGTGTCTTTGGTTTCAAACACGCGAGAAATAAAATATTTCACTCGTAAATCAAAATCGTGGCAATAAAAACATGTACAATAATCAGAGCAAGTAGACTTCTTACTTTATAGTAGCCCCTCCCTTCCCAATTATGCTGCCACAGGAGCTATTGGGAACAACTAGCCTGACTTTTGTTCTTGGTCCAACATCATCATTATCTTCAATATTAAGCTGACCACGAGAAGACAAGCTTTAATTATTATCAGAAAGAGAATTTAATAGTCAAAACTTGAAGTCATCTTAAGATCACCTCATTATATAATTTTGCAAGAATAAGCTCCATGGCTTTGAGTACAGCGTCAACTGTTCCAGATACCATAATGATCCTGTCTGATGTTCCTGGGAAAGTTTCATGATTGCGAGACAACTGAATTCGAGCTCCTGATTTTGACTGAAATTCGGTAATTGTTGAGCCACCCTTTCCAATTACAGAGCCAGCTGCAGCATTGGAGACAAGAAACCTTATATGTGCAGGCTTTTCCTCATTTCCTGACAGAAGAATGGGAAAGATCATCAGTTACTTCATGGATCATAAATGCATTTTAATTGAGAATTTTTCGAAGCAAACATGAAAGTTTCAACAATTAGAGGAATCCCCTCCCTTTTATCCAAGAAAACAAATAAGATGAAAAAGTAAAATAAAAATAACAAAGATACTAAACAAGAGCAACTGCATATCACTTCACAGTCCACACAATATATAATTGCTACTACATAAACAAAAGATTGCAGTAAAAGCATTCAATACAATACACATATCATAGCTTCAAAGCAACAAGCATTGATTACTAAGCACACCACCTTGCATTTTCGATGATATTTCAGTTAGTAATATTGTTGACCTCACACGTACGGAAAAGTAGAAAATCTGATCTTCCGGAAAGGCGATATCAGACTAACAGTTTTCAGACAGTTAGTCTCATTTATCAACACTAAGATGCCGATAAATTAATCAATATCAAGCAACTCATTTCCCTAACAAGCTAACACCCATCCTCAGTAGGAAATTTTATGTGGCGATGGAATAAAAGAAGATAAAACTTTACAACTTTTAGGGTCCCAAAGTAGACTTGTACCATATTTTGAAAAGCAGAATACTAAAGAAATTAGTGTAATAGGATGACTCGAGAGGATCCAAGGCCCCTGCCTTCCCCTCTTTTGCTTCATACATAATCACCATAACAACTTGGATACACAGTAAAATAGAAATTCAAAACTCAGTCCTAGTCGAGGGAAGAAAGCATTCAAGCTTAAGTTAAAAACTCAGAACACATTCTTCTTCCTCTCACTCCCTATTTAACGCCAACCAAACATAATGCTAGGGTTAGGGTTTAAAATTCTACATTAAACAAAAGATATAAATAAATGAAATGAAAAGTCGAAATTCAAACAATTCCACAAATCAACTTTTACATTAAAAGAAACAAAATTGAAAACAGAAAAAACACACTTCCATGAACTCAACAGCAGAAAATAAACAAACAAACAAAAAAAAAAACTCAGGAATGGGACACTTCAATGAGAAAAAAAGGAGATCCGATCAGAAATTACCAGAAGTCGGAGATTTAGGCGGAGGTGTAGATCTATTTTTCGCCGCCTCCGGTGATGACACGTAAGAAGATTCCGTCGACTCCATTCCTCTCTTCCCCTATCCTCTTCTTCTAAACCAAAAGACAAAACGTAAATAAGTACACCAAATACTGCATAGCTTAACTGCAGATTTTAATTAGAGAGTTATTTACTTCATTTAAATGCAGTTTAATATAATTATTTTTATGGTAAATTATTATAATGACCACTCAACTAATGGAGAATCTCTATTTTAGCCACCCAATTAATAAATTTGTCAATCATATCACCTAATTTTTAAACCTATCTATTTGTGTTACCGTCGTTACCGTCGACGGAGAAGGTTAACGACGGTAACGTGTTAGATAATTAAAATCTATAAAATTATTTATTTAATCTCTACAATTTAAAATTCTATGTTGAAGGATATGACCTTGTACATATATAAAAAATAAAGGTCTACAAGCTGTAGCACGCAACTGCCCAATCTGAAATCCATTTCAATCAAAATCTATTCTTTTGTTGATCAGGCAATTACAAACATGTTGTCGTCAGCTTCATGTATCCTTATAAAAGTAAATCTCCAGACCTTGAACATCACTAATGTCTGTCTTGCTGTTATTGGACACTCTAGTAGGACAGTAACTAATCTTTCTCTCACTAACCTTCCAAATATGACTGAAAAGGCTTCTGGGTCATGGGCTACAAAAATTGAACTCTTTCACAGTTACATTGTGCCGTGGCGTAACAGATTTAGGATTTGAAGCTGTTACAAAGGGTTCCTAAATTTAAAATAATTATGCCTCTATGAATGTGCTCTCTTATCTGATAATGGTTTGATGTCTTTTGCAAAAAGAGCTAGTTCATTAGAGAGCTCGTAATTTAAGATGATTTGAATTTTATGTATTAAAGAATATAAAAATAATTAACGGCTGATTTAATAAGATAAAATATTTAGGTTTTATTAATAATAAAATAAATTAAATTAAATTAAAAAATACTTATATAACGGACTTTATAATATATTATTTATAGTAGTCTATTAATAAATTAAATTATTAAATTAAATATGAGTTGTTATAATTTTTTTTTAAAATAACTTAAACTATATTACTGGTCCTTAAACTTTTAGGACATTTACATTTTAATCATTAGACTTCTAAAATTTATAATACAATAACTGAATTTTTTTTTCGTTTTCATTATAGTTAATATTATTAACTATCACTAAGAAATATTGATTATAACCTTCTTATAGACAACGGCGAAGTTGATTTTTTTAACCTTTATCCACATATTTAAATTTTTTAAAATTTTAATTTATTTATAAATTTACCATTCACTTTCAAATATTTATAACCTCAATTCTTGGTTTCATCCCTACTTATAAAAATTCGAATCTCACTATACTATAATCAAAATAAAAGAAATAAAAAAAATCTCGAATCTTAGTATACTATAAACTGAGTTATGATCTACCTTTGACTAGAAAAAAATTAAAATTCATAAGATAAACGAGGGTGTCAAGTTTGTTCAAGTAGTGAAATTCGATTGTCGGACGAGATTGTACAAGCGTTGTTTTGTTGGTTGGATCTTCATGTCTTTATCTTGCTAATTATTCTTGAGGCCAAAACGAAACGAAACAAATAATAAAATTTAAAATTAAATGATTACTTTCTATAATTGTAGCCGATGAATAATGTTTACATCATAATATTATAAAAAATTCAAAAGTGAATGAGCCTAAAACGTTTATAGGAATACTTTGATAAAGGATTAATGTAAAAACTAATTGATAGTTTTGTATTTATTTAACGCATCTAAAAAGATATTTATTCATCATAAAAGTAGGAAATTTTGGAGATACATAGTCCCTTTTTAACATACTTGAGACAAATACAAGACACAACAAAAAACAAGACAAAACAGTACATAAAACAACACCGACACACAAACAAACCATATATCTATTTAGTTGCCACAGTTCCATTTTTCACTCACAGCGTGCTAAAGTCAATGGGACAGCAAATATCAGATGACACGTTCCGCTGTTATTGCCGGTGCATAGTTTTCCTTTAGCTCTACATGAATTTTGAGTCTGAGTGGAGAAAATGTTTGCGAATGGGTTTCTAATGTTTTCAGTATCGATGATCGAAAAGGGATTCACTTCGTTGCGAGCAGCCATAACAGTCGGAGTCAGAGCCAGTACAACCATGGCTGCCATTACAACCAACAGGACAACAAACTTGTTGGATTCCATTTCTTGCAGAAGTTGAGTTAGGAACGTAGAGAATAGATGACTGTGTGGATATAATTCAAACGTACGGTTTTGAGAAAAATAACGTTTTTATCATGTAGTTTGGACGGGCGATGGTAGGCCCCGCTCCTCATAATTAGACAACTCATATTTCATTTTTCATCAAAAATAAATTAGAAAAATCATTATTAAATTATATTTTTAATTTATTTTGGTTAATAAAATTTAGACATTAAACATTGATAAAAGTTATCCCGTCTCAATTTTCACTAATCGCTTTATCTCGTCTCTCTAAATCCATATTCGACTTTTAATTTATTGGAAAGTTTCTTAAATTCTATAAATTAAGGGAAAATATTTTTTTGTCGATCTTCTTTCTTCACCGACAAATGATATCTATTTTCAATATGTTATTTCTCTTCTATCGATAAAGCTTTTTATGATTCTAATCTTAAAGAAATTTTTTCGCTTGCCGATGAATGGATGCCATGAAAAAATTAACGAGTGAATTACAATAATCATTTAATGTCTAAACTTTAGTGATTTTGAATCTTAACCGATCAAAATAGGTTTAAGAGTCAAATTTAATTAATGATTATGTAATTTTCCTTGTAGAAAAGAAATTTAACCTTTTATTTTTTGGATAACTAGTGCGAAGGTCACCTTTGTTTACCTTCAGTAAAAATTTAATCATCGATTTTGAAAATCAATCAATAAAATTATTTCTATTTTCAAACCGTAAACTTATGATCCATCCAACGTTTAATACCGTTAAAGGTTAACGAAAAAAATGATTTGACCGATTAAAAAATAATATTTTTCCACGTGGTTATTTATCCTATAAAGCAAATAATAACCCTTCACCTTTCTTTAAATTCTTTTGTTCTAACCCTAAAAAAGTTCAACTACTTCAAACCGCTCAAACTCGTAGAAAGCTCGCCGGTAAGGTTGCAGATTGCCATCCGAGCAATTGGAATTGGCTTAATGATCCAAACTCATGAGGATCTCCTCCATCACAGAAGTTGTAATACCCAAAATAAAAGAGTTTTAGGTTCTTTAAACAAGCTAAAAATGCAGGTTTTTGACCCTTTAAACTGTTGAAGTCTAGACCCAGGTATCCCAAGCACTGGAGGTCAACGTAATTCTCCGATATTTGCATCTTCTACTACTTCTTTCTCTTCTTCTTTTCTTCTTTAATAGAATTTTTTAGGTTTAGAAAAGGATTTAAAGAAGACGAGGGATTGTTATTCATTTTATAGGATAAACAACCCACTTGAAAAAAATAGTAAAATGTTATTTTTTTTAATCAGTCAGATTATCATTCTGTTAATCCCTAACGACATTTAACATCGGAGTGACGTTAAACTTACGATCTGAAAACATAAATAATTTTACTGGTAGATTTTTAAAACTGGTGAATAAATTTGTAGTGATAGCAAACAAAGGTGACCTACGAGAGATTATTAGGTGAATCCTATTCACCACGTCATCCATGATCCAAGCAATCAATACCGTTGATCTTTAAATACACACCTAATAACTATCCACCCACTAAGTACATGTAGGAAAGAGGTGATGATTCACTTGGATAAAAATTGAGATTAACGGTCCTGAGTAATTGGGACTCTGGATGACGTGGTGAACAATGTTCACCTAATAATTTTTCGTGACCTACACAATAGTTAATCCTTATTTTTTTAAATCATTTATATATATATTTAAAAAATATTTAATTTTTTTATAAATTAAGTTAGACCTCTAAAAAATTTTAAATTAAACCTTCAAATATTAAAAAAAAAAGAAATTTTACCCTTCAAAAATAATTTTGATCTCACTATACTATAAACCAAACTATGATCTACCCTCGACTAGAAAAAAATTAAAATTCATAAGATAGACGAGGGTGTCAAGTTTGTTCAAGTAGTATGAAAATTCGATTATCGGACAAGATTGTACAAGTGTTGTTTTGTTGGTTGGATCTTTATGTTTCTATCTTGCTAATTATCCCTGAGGGCAAAACCAAACTATAAATAAAATTTAAAATTAAATGACTACTTTCCGCGACCGTAAATGGTGAATGACGTACATGTTATAATATTATTAAAATGTTAATAGGTGAATAACCCTAATATGTTTTATATGAATACTTTGATAAAAATATTAAGTAAAAACCAATTCATTATTTTGTATTTTATTTACAACAACTAAATAGATATTTATTTATCATCTAAGTAAGAAATTTTGGAGATACATAGTCTCTTTCAACACACCCGGGACAAATACAAGACACACAAAACAAAACAGTACCTAAAACAACACTAACACGGTAGCAACACACAAACACCCAAACGAATCATCTATTTAGCTGCCTTGGTTCCATTTTTTACGTACAGACCGTCACAACCGTTCCAAAACTAAAGTGCGATGAACACTTTCCGCTGCAACACTGGAAATTGAACAAGCATGTTTCTCCTTGAGCATCACATGAATCTTGACTAAGAGTGGAGAAAATGTTGGCGAATGGGTTTCTAATGTTTGCAGTATCGATGATCGAGAAGGGATTCACTTCGTTGCGAGCAGCCGTAACAGTTGGAGTCAGAGCCAGTAAAACCATGGCTGCCATTGCAACCAACAGGACAGAAAACTTGTTGGATTCCATTTCTTGCAGGAATTGAGTTAGGAACTTGAAGAGTAGATGAATGTGTTGTGTCACCCAACACTCCTTTATATAGGGGAAGTGATGGGTCGAAATTCAATAAAATAATAATAATTGAGCGTTCTAACACTGCTACATGAAGATTTTTTTGTGGATTATAGGTGTGTGGATATGATTCAAACGGCCCCACCTCTCAAAATTAGACGATTTATATTTAATTTATCTTTAAAAAATAAATTAAATAAATCATTTTTGAATTGTCCCCTTAAACTTATTTTAGTTATAAAAATTTAGACATTCAATGTTTATGGTAGTTGTTTTGTCTCAATTTTTACTAATCATTTCATCTTGTTCTTATGAATTGAATTTGACTTTTAATTCGATGAAAAGTACCTTAAAATCTGCGATTTAAGTAAAAAAAGCTTTATTTTTTTTGTCAATCTCCCTTCTTCGTTGATAAATTAGACCTATTTTTTAATTCGATTGAATTCAGGTGTGTCGATCGGTTTCCTAATGTTGAAAGAAATCAAAATCGCGAAAATGAAGTCGTCGGCATACCTACTGTCAGTTATAGACAATGGTTGATTGGGGGAAACAATCATGATGGTCCGACGACGGTAATGGTGGTCTCCGATGAGGTCGTAAGATGACAACGATGATGATTTGAGAATTTTGGGTTTTAGGTTAGGAATTTAGGACTATTTTATAAAAATTTAAAATTATTAATTAATTTTTTTAATTTTATTTAAAAAATAATTAAAAGAATTTAAAACTTAAAATTTGACACTTGTCAAATTTTTATTTGTAGACAGTTTTTATTAATGATTAGACACTTAAAGAGACCTAAATTAAACTTTAAGCACCTTTTTAAAGCTAAAAATAGTTTAAGTATCAAAAGTGATCCACAAACATAATTTGAGCACCTATTTGGATATTAAGCCATTTAAGAATTATTAGTCTATTATAATTTAATAATTTAATAAATTTAATTATCATTTAAGATTTATTAGTCTATTATAGGTGTGTGGATAAAATTCAAACGTACGACTAGGAAACAATAAGGCTTTTATTATGTAGTTAATTTGGACCCGCCCTTCATAATTAGACGAATCTTATTTGACTTTTCATTAAAAATAAATTAAGTAAATTATTGTTGAATTGTGTTTTAATTTATTTTGGTCAATAAAATTTAAATATAAAATATTAGTGATAGTTATTCTGTCTTAATATTCACTAATCATTTTGTCTCGATCCTTTAAATCTGAATTCGGCTTTCAAATTATTGAAAAGTTCTTAAAACCTATGAATTAAGGTAATATTTTTTTTATCAATCTCTCTTTCACCGATAAATAATATCTATTTTTTAATATATTATATTTCTGTGTCAATAAAGCTTTTTATCATTTAAATCTTGAAGAAGTTTTTTTATTTGTCAGTGAATGAATGTCATCAAAAAATTAACGATAAAATTATAATAATTATTCAATGTCTGAACTTTAGTGATTAAATTTAATATTTTAAATACCGACTAAAATAGGCTTAAGAGTCAAATTCAATAATCATGTAATTTTTCTTTCTGGAAGAAAAATAGCCCTTTATTTTTTTTAAATGATTGTTATATTTTCAAAAAATATATATATTTTAAATATTTTAAATTAATTTTTTTACAATTAAAAATTAGTTAGACCTCTCAAAAATTTTAAATTAAACCTTTCAAACATTAAAAAAAGATTTGACCCTCAGTTATAAAGTATAAGTATTATTTCTTAACAACTTATATAAAATTTTAGTGATTTTTCGAACTCACAGCCTCACATAAAATATTAATTTTTTTATAAACTTAATTTCCAACTCTATTAATCATTCTAAAGTTCTTTTAAATGCTTATAAACATACTTCACATGAATGATTTATAAGTTCAAAATTTGTACAAATTATTATAATCACTTGATTTTAACGAAATAATATTTATTAAAGATATTAAAATATAAAAAATATTTAAATAATTGATATATGTTATTTCTTTTAAGACACATTCTAAGTATTCTTGTTTTTGAGTTTGAAAGGTTTTAATTTTTTATATCTATGTTTTACGAAAAAATGTTAGATAGTTGTGACTCGTTCCGTCATTTATGATCTCATCAAATGATTTTTTTATGCTATGTTTTATAAGATGGATCTTCACCTTTTTCTTACATGTAATTAAGGAATGAGTAGTTATATAAAAATTATACTAAAATAGACTAATAATTATTAGATAGACCATTAATGATGTGGTGAGTTAAATCCATTAAACGATTTTTTTTTGTCTTACTCATTACACCTAATCCATCAAATGATTTCTCACCTCACTTATTACACTTTGACCAACATTGTATGTGAATCATAAATAATTTCTCGTCTTACTTATTACATCTGGACCAACATTACATGTGGATCAGATTGATCCAAAGTTTAAAATGCACATGCATTATAATTAATTTAGACTCATCACTTTGATGAATCATATCACATACTTTCTTCGTCAGTATTTTTAGCATCAACTAATAAAAAACTATCATACATTTTAGATTTTATCCAATAAAATCAATTCTCGTTTATTTTAAATGATAATATGCTTACTCATAGTTATAACGATATATGGATTATTTTTTAATTATTTATATAAAATTTTAGTAATTTTTTAAACTCACGGCCTACACATAAAATTCTAAAAAAAAAATTATAAACTTAATTTTTAACCCCATTAACCATTTCAAAATTCTTTTAAATGCTTACCAACATACTTCACATAAATGATATATGAATTGCTTTTATATACGTGTGAATTAATCCCAAATTTTGTACAAATTATTATAATCACTTAATTTTACTCTATCCACAATCACTTTAATTTAACTATTAATTTTTCATTCATTATTCAATCATTTCGAATATATAAAATACATTTACAAATGTTCTATAAAATAGAATATAACCCATTAAAGTCTTATGGCTCTTTATTTCAGTGTTATTGGGATGCTCAATAGTACTCATTATGAATCACAGGCGAGACCGGTCACATTATTTATGATTCACATACAATGTTAGTTCAGGTGTAATAAATAAGACAAAAAATCATTAAATGAATTTAAGTGTAATAAGTAAAAGACAAAATTATTTGTTGGATTTAATTTATTATGTTAGTCAGATTTTAGTTTTAGTTTGTTTCAGTCGGATATAGGTCGAATTTGAGTTTACAGTAATAAATTTAAATCGAATTTGGGTCATTGTCGGTCTGATACAGGCCGGGTTCAGTTATAACAGTAACATGTTCAAATCGAGTTTAGGTCAACAACAATAGAATACATATCAAGTTCGGGTCATTACATCTTCGGATCAAATCATGTTTTGACTCGAACAGGTTTTAATCGAGTTTTCACGTCAGATTAACTTTTTACATCCCTAGTTACATGTAAGGAAAAGGTGAAGATCCACCTTTTAAAATATAACATATATATTAAATAAGATCATGAATGATAAAAAAGTCAAGAATCATCTAATATTTTTTATTAGACATAGATATAAAAAATTAAAACCTTTCAAGCTTAAACACAAGTATACTTGGTATATGTCTAATTTTTTTTTGAAATAATACATATACATTGTAACTGTGAGGAAGTATAATATCATTTAAAATAAACGAGAATTAATTTTTGAGAGGTTTAACTAAATATTTAAAAAATTATAAAAAAATTACTTAAACCGTAATTTTCTTTGATATGTGTTGTTGATATCTGAACTACTGCGTGATTATTTTTTATACTATTAAAATTATTCAGTTACTTAAATAAAATTTTCGTTTGGTAAACTAAATTTTATTATATTACTTTGTCAATAAATTAAATTTTTTTGAATAAGCTGATAGTGATAATTCCATTCAAAGAAATATTTTATTTTATTATTATTTTAATTATTAACACATTTATATGGTTACTTTTTAAAATATGTTCCTTTTAGAAAAATGACAGTGAATAATATAAGTAAAAATTTGTTGGATAAAATTTAAAATGTGTGATAATTTTTTATTAATTGAGGTTAAAAATAATGGTGAAGAAAGTAAGTGATATGATTCATCAAAGTGATAAGTCTAAATGAATTATAATGTATGCGCATTTTAAACTTTGGATCAATATGATCTGCATGTAATGCTGATCCATGTGTAATAAGTAAAACAAGAAATTATTCGATGAATCCAACTCATCATATTATTTATAATTCACATTTAATGCTGGTTCAAGTGCAATAAGTAAAACGAGAAAGCATTTGATGTCTTAGGTGTAATAATTGAATAAACCGATCAGCCTCTTTTTAGTTAGGTTTTAAGAGTTATTTCTTAGAACCAACAGCAGAAAACAATCAAACAAACAAAAACTCAGGAATGAAACGCTTCAATGAGAAAAAAAAAAGGAGATCCGATCAGAAACTACCAGAAGTCGGTGATTTGGGCGGAGCTGTAGATCTATTTCTCGCCGCCTCCGATGAAGACATGTAAAAAGATTCCGTCGACTCCGTTCCTTCTTCTCCTATCCCCTTCTTTTAAACCAAAAGACAAAATGTTTGCATTATCGATGATCGAAAAGGGATTCACTTCGTTGCGAGCAGCCGTAACAGTCGGAGTCGCAGACAGTAACACCATGGCTGCCATTGCAACCAACAGGACAACAAACTTGTTGGATTCCATTTCTTGCAAGAATTGAATTAGGAACGTAGAGAGTAGATGACTGTGTTGTGACACCCAACACTCCTTTATATAGGGAAGTGATGGGTCGAAATTCATTAAAAGAGTAATAATTAAGCATTCCAACACTCCTTTGTATATGTTGTTCAAATTAAACCTTTCAAACATAAAATTAAAAATGAAATTTTCCCTTTCAAAAATTTGGTCCCTACTTGCAAGTTGTAAGCCATACATTTAAGAAGGTGGTCCACTATCCACAACATCACTCAACAACAATAATGGTGAATAGTCGAACAACTCAAGCGACAAGGCTAAAATTAACAACTTTAAAATATAGATTAAAATTAATTCTCGTTTGTTTTAAATAAGATTTTGCTAATTATTCATAGTTACAACATATGTGTTATTTTTAATTATTTATATAAAATTTTAGTGATTTTTTAAATTTATATAAATATGTTACTGTAGACCTAAATTCGACTGATAATAAAATAAATCTGATTTAAACCTATTATTGTAGACCCAAAACCAAACATGCATTCAACTAAAACAAACCTAAACTCGAATCTAACCAACATAATGAGTTAAATTCATCAAATAATTAATTATTGTTATATATGTTTAAAATAATTAAAATTTCTTTTAAAAAAAAGTTAGTTAAACCTCTCTAAAATTTCAAATTAAACCTTTCAAACATTAAAAAAATGAAATTTTCCCCTTCAAAAATTTGGTCCCTCCTTGCAACTTGCAAGCCATACATTTAAGAATGTGGTCCACTATCCACAAGATCTCTCTAGTCTCGGCAACAATAATAGTGAATAGTCGAATAGCTCATGCGGTAAGGCCAAAATTGACAACTTCAAAATATAGATTAAAATTAATTCTATATCAAACGAAAAAATTATTAAAAGATTTTAATTCGCTTCGTCATTCATGACTTTATTTAATAAATATATTATATTTTAAAAGGTGAAGATTCATCTTTTTCTTACATGTAACTAAAGAGTAAATAATTATACTAAAATAGATAAATATTTATTTGATGAACAAGTAAAAGATAATAAGTTAAATCCATCAAATAATTTGTCTTTTACTCATTACACTTAAATTCATCAAATGATTTTATGTCTTATTTATTATACCCGAACGAACATTGCATGTGAATCGTAAATAATATGATCAGTATTGCCTATGATTCATCAAACAATGTCTCTTGTCGTACTTATTATACCTTACCACTTATAGGTGTGTGGATAGAATTCAAATGATATCTAGTTTTAGTATGTTATTTTTCTTGTCTCGATAAAGCTTTTTATCATTTGAATTTTGAAGAAGTTTTTTTACTTGGCGATGAATGGATGCCATGAAAAAATTAACAAGGGAATTACGATAATCATTTAATGTCTAAACTTTAGTGATTAAATTTAATATTTTGAATTTGCACCGAATCAAAATAGGTTTAAGATTCAAATTTAATGATTATGTAATTTTCCTTGTAGAAAACAAATTTAACGTTTTATTTTTTGGGATAACTACTGTGGATGTCATCTTTATTTACCTTCAATATATATTTAATCACCGATTTTAAAAATCGATCAATAAAATTATTTATATTTTTTTAATCGTAAACTTATGATCACTCCAACTTTAAATATCGTTAAAGGTTAACGAAAAATAATTTTAACCGATTAAAAATTAATATTTTTCCATGTGGTTATCAATCCTATAAAACAAATAATAATCCCTCACCTTTCTTTAAATCCTTTTGTTTTAACCCTAAATAAATTCAACTACTTCAAATAGCTCAAACTAGCCGGTAAGGTTGCGGATTGCCATGTCGAGCAATCGGAATTGGCTTAATAATCTAAACTCAAGAGGAACTCCACCATTGTAGCTTAATGATCTAAACTCAAGAGGAACTCCACCATTGTAGAAAGTCAAACCGTTGGCGTTTAGATCCAGGTACTCCAAGCACTGGATGTCAACGTAATTATCCGGTATTTGCATCTTCCACTACTTCTTTATTTTCTTCTTTTCTTCTTCAATACAACATTTTTAAGATTAGAACAAAAGAATTTAAAGAAGGGTGAGGATCATTATTGATAAGTGCTTAACTCACTATCACTTTCTACACTTTTCATGGGCATTAATCATCAATTCTACTCTTACTTGAACCAATACATATACTTAATATGATATATTTAGGGATTTTGCTATTCAAGATAATATTTACAGGAAAGGCAAGCTTTACTGCATTTTTGTATATGTGTAGGAAAAAACATTGCCGCGACAGCAAACTAAGGCCGAGGCAGGACCTGATGCCGAGGCAGTAGAGGACAAGTAGCAATATGACAGGCAAGCTGAGGAGAAAAATAAGGAGAACATTGCTGGACAAGAAGCCTAAGGATCAGAGCTAGACAACACGAGGAAAGCCCAAAGACAAGGCCATGCGGAAAAGTCTTTTAGAAGAAATAAACTTAGAAATATTTGATTTATGTATATGACTTGTTCCCTATTCCAAATTGTATTCTACTTAGGAAAGATTTGCCCTAGGCCAAGCCTATATAAGGCATAACCGTCCAAGGGAAGAGGATAACTTAGAATAGACATTAGATTAGGCCAATTCATATAATTAGAGAGCTTAGATTTTATCTTTAAGTTTTTCTTTTCTTTTATATTAGATTCTAATTTTGTTTAGGTTTAGGTGAAGGTTATAAAGTATTAGTGTGAGGAAGTCAAACTTTGTTTCTTGTTTCCAATGCAATAAAATATCAAAGTTTGCTTATTCTTTATCATTCCTTGTTCTTATATTCAAGCTTGGGAGAGAAGTTTGTAAGTCACCCATTTATCAAATATTGAGAGAGTTAGATTCACGAAAGGAATAAGTACGGTGTTTCTTCCATGGAACACTAACTCGGCCTAGGGATAGGTTTAGAGTTTCAGCGGCTAATAGAAGTGTGAGATTGATTGGTTATTATAATTGATTTATGCCGGGAGGTATCATCAAGGACTGGTCATCAACAGTACTTCGACTTAGGGATAAACGGAGTCACCTAAGGACACTTTGCCAAACTTTGGTAAAGTCTGCTCAAGAGCAAGGGATTGTCGCGGCAGGCGAGTATCTTCACTGTCGATGCAGTAATCTGCAGTTCTGCCGAGGCAGTGTTGTAAAATTGCATTGAACAGAAACGAGTTGATCAGATCCACTATACAACACAACTGGATCCTGACCACTTTTTTTATCTTATTTTTCTATCTTTATTTAGTTTTAATTATTTAGATAAATCACAACCCCAAATCATTTGTGTTTTTATTTTCTTTATAGAACAAGAAGATCAAGGGAAGCATATTAAGTATACCAATCCCTGAGGAGACGATACTTGATATTTATTACTTTATTACTTGGAGACGTGTTCACTTACACTAAAATTGCGTATATCTAACATGCATCAATTATTTATTTTATAAGATAAATAACTCACGTGAAAAATATGATAAAATGTTAATTTTTAAATATGCCAGATCATCTTTATGTTAGTTCTTAACGATATTTAACGTTAGAGTAACCTTAAATTTATTGTATGAAAACTTAAGTAATTTACTGATAAACTTTTAAAATTGGTGAATAAATTTATATTGATAACAAACAAAGGTGACCTCCGCAATAGTTAATCCTTATTTTTTTAATCATTGTTATATATTTTTAAAATAATTAAAATTTCTTTTAAAAAATTTAGTTAGACCCCTCTACAATTTTAAATTAAACCTTTCAAACATTTAAAAAAAATGAATTCTTCCCCTTAAAAAATTTGGTCCCTCCTTGCACCTTGGAAACCATACATTTAAGAATGTGGTCCACTATCCACAAGATCTCTCTGGTCTCAGCAACAATAATGGTGAATAGTCGAACAACTCATGCGGTAAGGTCAACATTTACATATTTAAAATATAGATTAAAAGTACGAGTCTTCTATTATAAGTGGTTAACGGAATTGATTGTTGTTCCTAGAAGACACAAGTTCGAACACCCGTAATTGCAACAAAATGATTGAGCGACCAATGTTAAATGATTGAGATTATCTTTTAGAACAAATACTACTATAATCAATATTATCTAAATAAAAAAATATAGATTAAAATTAAATCTCGTTTGTTTTAAATAAGATTATGTTAATTACTCACGGTTACAACGTACAAGTATTATTTTTTAACTATTTATATAAAATTTTAATGATTTTTCAAACACACAACCTACACATAAAATCTTGAAAAAAATTATAATTATAATTTTAACTTCATTAATCATTCCAAAATTCTTTTAAATACTTATAAATATACTTTACATGAATGATTTGTAAGTTACTTTTATGTATGTATGAATTAATCCTAAATTTTATGCAAATTATTATAATCACTTGATTTTAACCACTGAATTTTTATTTGGTTTTCATTATAGTTAATATTATTAACTATCATTAAGAAATATCGATTGTAACCTTCTTATAGACGGTGGCGAAATTGATTTTTTTACCGTTGTTCACCTATTTAAATTTTTAAATATTTAATTTATTTATGAATTTACTATTCACTTTCAAATATTTATAACCTCAATTCTTGGCTTCATCCCTACTTATAAAAAATCCCAATCTCACTATACTATAAATCAAAATAAAAGAAATAAAAGAACTCTTGAATCTTAGTATACTATAAACTGAGCTATGATCTACCTTCGACTAGAAAAAAAAGTTAAAATTCATAAGATAAACGAGGGTGTCAAGTTTGTTCTAGTAGTAAGAAAATTCGATTGTCGGACGAGATTGTACAAGCGTTGTTTTGTTGGTTGGATCTTCATGTCTTTATCTTGCTAATTATCCTTGAGGCCAAAAACGAAACGAATGATAAAATTTAAAATTAAATGATTACTTTCTACAACTGTAGTCGGTGAATAATGTTTATATCATAATATTATAAAAAGTTAAGAAGCAAATAACCCTAAAATGTTTATACGAATACTTTGATAAAGAATTAAAGTAAAAACTGATTCATCATTTTGCATTTCATTTACCGCAGCTAAATAGATATTTATTTATCATAAAAGTAGGAAATTTTAGAGATACATAGTCCCTTTTCAACATACTGAGGACAAATACAAGACAAGACAAAACAAAACAGTACATAAAACAACACCAACACACACAAACCATATATCTATTTAGCTGCTACAGTTCCATTTTTCACGCAACACAGTACGAATAAACCGATATGAAAGGAATAGCAAATGTACACTTTCCGCTGCAACACTGGTAATTGCCGGTGCATTGTTTTCCGTTAGGTATACATGAATACTGAGTCTGAGTGGAGAAAATGTTTGCGAATGGGTTTCTAATGTCTGTATTTTCGATGATCGAAAAGGGATTCACTTCGTTGCGAGCAGCCGTAACAGTCGGAGTCGCAGACAGTAACACCATGGCTGCCATTGCAACCAACAGGACAACAAACTTGTTGGATTCCATTTCTTGCAAGAATTGAATTAGGAACGTAGAGAGTAGATGACTGTGGCTGTGTTGTGTCACCCAACACTCCTTTATATAGGGGAAGTGATGGGTCCAAATTCATTAAAAGAGTAATAATTCTGATTTACTTCGTCATCCATGATCATATTTAATAAATATATTACTGTAGACCCAAATTCGACCAATAATAAAACGAACCCGATTTAAACCTGTTATTGTAGACCCAAAACATGACATGCATCCGATTAAAACGAACCCAAACTCGAATCTAACCAACTTAAATCCATCAAATAATTTCTCTTGTCTTATTCATTATACCTAAATTCATCAAAGGCATAAAGATAGTTTTCACCTTTAACGTTTATAATTTTTGTCATTTTGGCCCCTATTCTTTTTTTGGGATAAATTTAGCCCTTCACCTTTATCTTTTTAACAAATAATTCATTTTTTAACTACCATGATAACTACACCGTTAAAAATTTAATAACGATGACATATCATATATATGTAATAATATATTTTAAATGAATTAACATCTAGTATATCAAATACATAAACACATGATATAGTTTTATTCCAATTTTAAAATATAAAACAATTAAAATTTAAATAAAAGATTAAAAATTAATTTTTTATCTATTAAAAAATAATTAAATCTAAAACAAAAGGATACTAAACATTCTCGACCTTAATTATAGTAAAATCAAAATTTTATCTAAAAATGTATGAACATAATCTGAAAAGAAAGGGTTTTGTATAGTTTGTTACCGTGAATCAAAGATAAAGAATTTTGATAATAATCAATTAGATTTTTATTATTTTAGTTTAGAATTTAGGTATTTTAATTTTAATCTAAACCGGAGTTTTAGGGTTTTATAAAGATATTTTAGTTTAGTTAGAGTTGAGAATATTTAGTAAATTTTTGTTTTGTATTTAATTAATTTTTAATATTTTAT
This sequence comes from Abelmoschus esculentus, assembly GCA_035048815.1. Classification (NCBI taxonomy): domain Eukaryota; kingdom Viridiplantae; phylum Streptophyta; class Magnoliopsida; order Malvales; family Malvaceae; genus Abelmoschus; species Abelmoschus esculentus. Next base: position 17,327,086 of record JAUCBN010000033.1, read on the forward strand.
TTAAATTTTAATTTTTTTATATTTTATACTGAAATAAAATTATATTCTATATATGTATATATTTAATAGGTTAGATTATATGTCATTTAAAATATATTATTACATATATGATATGTTACCATTATTAATTTTTTAACGGTTCAGTTATAATGGTAGTTAAAAAATGAGTTATTTGTTAAAAAGACATAGGTCAAGGGCTAAGTTTATCCAAAAAAAAGAATAAGGGTCAAAATGACAAAAATTATAAACGTTAAGGGTGAAAATTATGTTTATGGCTTCATCAAATGATTTCTTGTCTTATTTCTTACATTTGAACCAACATTTCACATTAATCATAAATAATGGGACCAATATTGCATATAATTCATCAAACAATTTCTCGTCTTACTCATTACACCTAAATTCATCAAATGATTTCTTGTCTTATTTATTACATTTGAACCAACTTTTATCATGTAGATGTGTGGATATAATTCAAACGTACGGTTTTGAGAACAAGAACGTTTTTATCATGTAGTTTGGACGGGCGATGGTAGGCCCCGCTCTCTCATAATTAGACAACTCATATTTGATTTTTCGTATAATTTTAATCACCGATTTTAAAAATCGACCAATAAAATTACTTATATTTTTGAATCATAAACTTATGATCACTCCAACGTTAAATACCGTTAAAAGTCATTTATATTGTTTTTAAAAAGTACGGTGAAAAAGTGTGGTGAAAAAGTTCTTTTGAAATTTTTTATTTGAGATATATGTGTTTAGTATTACTGTCAAAAAGTCCTTTTAAAAAGTAAATGACAATTTTAGACATGATGTTATAAGTTAAAATTATATATTTAAATGATATTCAAGTTCTTTTATTTTATAATATTAACTTAAATTATGATAAAATATAAAATATTAATAAATAAATACATAAATTATTTTTAAAAAGTGCTTTTTAAAAATACTTTTCAGAAAGATGCTTTTCTAAAGTACATTTTTAAAATTTTAACATGAATATATATTTTTTTTAAACTAAAAAATAATTTATATTAGACAATGTTGTAATTGAAAAATTATTTGATAAATCTTATTCATCGTATTAACTAGATTAGTCTATCTCATTTTTTTATGGTGAATCGTCATTTTTTTCTTACACGTAATTAGAATGAATAGTTATTAGTTAATTATTTTAAAATCAACGAACCATATAAAATGGACCACGAATAATTTCTTGGAGTAATTATTTGGATGGTGCGAATTTAAGTCTTTTGTCCCCAGATAATAGGAACTGCAATAACTGCTAGGATTGGATTGGTCCAGCAAATAATTAAATGAAAATACAAGAAAAATAGAGGAAGTAAAAATATTATTTCTTCTGTCATTGATTTTTTTTGTTTGGCTTTTTATTATTTAAGATTTATTAGTCTAGTATAGGTGTGGTGATAGAATTCAAACGTACGACTGAGGAAATAATGATAAAGGCCCCCTCCCTTCATAATTAGACAATTTTTATTTGACTTTTCATTAAAAATAAATTAAATAAATTATTGCTGAATTGTACTCTTAATTTATTTTGGTCAATAAAATTTAAATACGGAATATTAGTGGGAGTTATTTTGTCTTAATTTTCACTAATCAGTTTATCTCGATCCTCTAAGTTTAAATTCGATTATTGAAGTACTGAAAAATGTCTTAAAATCTATGAATTAAGGTAACATTCTTTTATCGATCTTTCTCCTTCATCGATAAGTAATAATTATTTTTAAATGTATTATACTTTTTTGTCAATAAAGCTTTTTATCATTCAAATCTTGAAGAATTTTTTTCGTTTGTCAGTCAATGAATGCTATCAAAAAATTAACGATGAAATTACAATAATCATTCAATGTCTGAACTTTAATAATAAAAATTAATATTTTAAATACCGATTAAAATAGATTTAAGAGTCAAATTCAAAGATTATGTAATTTTATTTCTAGAAAAAATAGCCTTTATTTTTTTAAATGATTTTTATACTTTTTAAAAAATATTTTAAATTATTTTTTTACAACTAAAAAAATAGTTAGACCCTCAAAAATATCAAATTAATCCTTTCAAAAAATTTAAAAAAATTGGCCCTTAGTTACAACGTATAAGTATTATATCTTAACTATTTATACAGAATTTTAGTGATTTTTCAAACTCACAGCCTACACATAAAATCTTGAAAAAAAATTATAAACTTAATTTTCAACTCCATTAATCATTCTAAAATTCTTTTAAATGATTATAAATATACTTTACATGAATGATTTGTAAGTTAAAAATTTGTACAAATTATTATATTCACTTGATTTTAACGAAATATCATCTATTAAAGATATTATAATATAAAAATTATTTAAATAATTTATATGTATTATTGTTTTTAGACACATCCTAAGTGTTCTTGTGTTTAAGCTCGTCATTTATAATCTCATCAAATAATTTTTTTATGCTATGCTTTATAAAGTGGATCTTCACCTTTTTCTTACATGTAATTAAGGAGTGAGTAGTTATATAAAAATTATACTGAAATCCATTAAATGATTTTTCTTGTCTTACTCATTACACCTAATCCATTAAATGATTTCTCGTCTCACTTATTACACTTGGACCAACATTGCATGTGAATCATAAATGTGATGAGCTGGATCCATCAAATAATTTCTCGTCTTCTTCATATATCTAGACCAGCATTACATGTGGATCAGATTGATCCAAAGCTTAAAATGCACATACATTATATCGACTCGACAACATGATAAGAATATTTCGTCATTTGATATTTAATTCTTTCAAATATTAATTCTTTTAACATGAATAATGTGAAAATTGAAGATTTACCGATTATTAATTATCTCGACTCGAAACCACCTTGATCAACCCTTTAAACTCCCTTCGATTACTTTCAAACTCGATGTCCCTCAAGATCTCTGATACCAAAAAAATATAATTACCTTTAATTAAATATTCACTGCTCGTAAATATATATATATGTAATTTACGTGATGGTAAGGTTTTGTGTTGGAAATGTTTTAGCTTCGTTTCCCAAATGTGATGTCTCTTACTCGTGTAAGATTATCAAATCAGGTAAGGGTGTTACAACTCTAGGTAGCTATATATTATTTCAAGAAATAAAAAAGAAAAATCTAAAATCGTACGATACTATAAATCGAGCTACGATCTACCCTTAATTAGAAAATCTAAAATCGTACGATACTATAAATCGAGCTACGATCTACCCTTAATTAGAAAAAAATAAATTTATAAGATTAACGAGGGTGTCATGTTTGTTCAAGTGGTAAGGAGATTCGATTGTAGGGTGAGATTGTGCAAGAATGCAAGTGTTGTTTTTGTCGGTTGGATCTTCATGTCTATATTTTGCTAATTATCTCTGATTGTGTTGTATTTTCTCTTCAATCAAAAATTATAAATTTTTAACAAGATATATAATTTAAATTTAAAATGATGTATGATATCTTAACAAAATCATATTTACCAGAAAAAAAAACTCATAAAATATCGAAAATGAGGAAATAGTAGTGAAATAAATATGAGTAAACGATTTCTGAAGTTTTTTTTTTTAATTTTCTGGATCAAGTTTGAATTGGTGGTTATTACTTAAAGACCATATCAGAATCATAAAATAATATGATAATTATATTTATTTAATATCAATTTAATTTTAAATCCGAACATAAAATTATCTTTTTTAATTAAATGATTAATTAATTCATGTATATCAAATATTAAAATTCATTTAATTAAAGCTTATATTGATCGAGGATATTTAATTAAATTCAATTTAATTTCAGTAATTTTCACACCTATCAAAAGCGACATACGTTATGGTAATAATTTCTAGGTAATCATTCTTCATAAATCACCAACTTTTAAATCTATTTTAAATAAATCTTTGATTTTATATTATCAAATTAAACTTAATCGAGCGATTAATAATAACTCTAAATTTTATTTTAAAAATATAATATTATAAAAAACTCCCAAAATTCAATTTTTATATACACGAGATACCTCATATCATTTTTAAAAAGTTCCTATACCTTACCATGATTTTGTATCAACTTATTACTTTGTTTTTATAAAAAAAATTTACTCGACAGCAAGAAGAACATTAAGAATAGACAAGAATAGTCTATGTTCTCGTGCAATATTATCCCTTTATATATCATGTTAAGGAGGAGAGAGAAAGCACGAACCATCTAGTCTCATCGGTTAAAAGAATGGTTGTTCTTCCTAGAAGTCACGGGTTTGAGCACCAGTGCTGTCAGCACAGTGATTGAACGATCAATGTTGAAAGGTTGAGAGTATACTTTGGAACAAAAACTAGTTTATAAAGTATAAATTAAATAGTAAACTATCACTATATTAAATTATAATCCAATATGTCATGTCCTCTGTGTAGGATGGTAGACGGGTACCGGATCCGCCCGCCATATGAATTTTGAATCATTTCTATTTATAGACTTTGATTATGCCTTTTATTATGGTATTTTATGTACTAAGATATTAATTTGTTTTAAAATCTATGTTAATCCTTAAGCTTGTAGACTTTGAACTCAATTTAGTTTAAAAAACTGATGATTTATGATCATACTTGAATTAATCAGGTTGAAAATTTGTAACATGCGAAAAATATAATTTATAAAAGTGTAAATATGTTTTAGCTAAGTTAGCTATATATATTAGTTAGTTGTAGTTAAGTAAAATTTATATCACTAAAAGTATGTTTTAGTTAAATTACTTATCGTTACTTAGTTAGATATAGTTAAATTTATATAGGTGTAAATATGTTATATATACACTTAACCAGTCAATAGATTATGTAAAATTTTACTCTTTTTTATAAAAATCTATGATTTATTTTTACATAATTCGATATTAGTAGTTGCTTGTAGGCATGTACAAGCGGATACGTTTTGAGTGGTGGGTGTGGATTTGAAAATTGTACCCACCGTGGGTGATAGGTAGGTGGTGGTTATAAAAATTTTAGATGGGTATGGATATGGGGAGGGGTATATGCACCCTCCCCATCCATTTGCCATCCCTCGGATGCACACCAAAGCTTATATTCAAACGTTTTCCTACAAAATAAACAATAAACAATAATAAATTAATTAATTCATAATGAGAAAGTAATGTTAAAAAATAAATCATTTATTCAATTTAAATACTATACTTAAATAGATTGTTGCAGAATTTGAATAAGAAATATTGAGAAATAAATTTGAAATTAATTTTTCATCTGTGAATCGTGCAAACAACTCTCTTGTTGTAGTTTCATAGTTTGTTTCTCAATAGTCTTTCTTTGAGCTATAAATTTTTCACATTGAATTTTTATATCATACTGGATTACGAAGATTTTGCCAAATTATGTTTCTTTCCGAAAATATAAACATAAAGATAAAAAAATTAGACATCAGATTAGTGAATCAATTCATTTTCATTTAAAAATACTCGCTTATCCCTCTGCTCTTGAGATAGATTTCACATTAAGGATTTTTTTCATACACATGGTAGACAATTTATTGTAAAGAATAAAATTTCATGTTCAAAAATAGTGAAATGTTTTCAATGGGGTTTTATTTTATTGTTGATTCTTGTTGGGTTTCTTTCACTTTAATTTTCTGTTCTACAACTTCAGTATATTCGTTTAAGCTTATCCCTCTGTTTAAGCTTTTGGAAATTTTTTGTTCTTCGTTTGCTTCACTAGTAACAAGCATTTCACTAACTTTACTCATTTTTTTCATGTTCTATTTAAGAGCGAAAGCAGCGACGAATAAAACTATGAAGAGTAGAACCAAACGGTAGTTTATGTTTCAGTATAATCTTTTAAGTTATACTCTTAATTTTAGAAAGATGACAAAATTATAAGATTTTAAAATTTTGAAGATCAAATTAAAAATAAAATAATTATTTAGGGATTATCTATATAATTTATCTTTTTTATTGCGATAAATCATCTTTCCGTTAATCTTTAACGGTTTTTAACGTCGGAGTGACCCTAAGTTTGCAGCTCGAAAATATATATGACTGTATTGATTGATTTTTAAAATCGATGACTAAACATGTACTGGAGACAAACAAATATGACTTTCGCAATAATTAACACAATAAAAAAACAAATAAAGGAAAAACAATAATGGAATTAAAGATTCAAAAACTTATCTGCTTCGTGGTGACCACTTTATTTTTCCGAAGATTTGGACGGAGTGAGTAAATCGAAAGATGATCGTCATTTGGTTCTTATTGTTGGAGAAGAGAGGTATAGGCTTGGATAGTTGGGGGTTAAAAGGGAAAAGATGATAGATTCACTCAAATCGGAATAGATTTAAGGTTTTAGGAGGAAAAGATGAGTTTTTTTTTTAAAATTTTAATGCGTAAAATTTAAGATTAAATGATTGTTTATTATGGATGTTGACAGAAGATGGTGTCTATTTCATAAATGTGAGTGATCTTAAACGTTTAATTTTTAAACTTTAATGAATAAATTGAATGTTTTGAACTTCAATGACTAAAGTAATTTACGGATTAAAATTTAATTATGATTTCTATAATTTATCCTAAAATATTTTATATGAATATTTTGATAAAAATATTAAAATAAAAGCCAGTCCATTATTCATAAAGATATTTATGAAGATAGTAAATTTTAGAGATACATAGTCCCTTTCAACACACTCGGGACAAATACAAAACAAAACAAAACAGTACATAAAACAACACCAACACGGTTGCAACACACAAACAACTGAAACAAATCATCTATTTAGCTGCTTTGGTTCCATTTTTCACCTACAGACTCCTGGGAAAAAAACTACACACTCTCCGCTGCAACAGTCGCTATTGTCGATGCATCCTTCTCCTTGAGCTCCACATGAAACTTGAGTCTGAGTGGAGAATATGTTTGCGAATGGGTTTCTAATGTTTGCACTATCGATGATCGAAAAGGGATTAACTTCGTTACGAGCAGCCGTAACAGTCGGAGTTACAGACAGTAACACCATGGCTGCCATTGCAACCAACAGGACAACAAACTTGTTGGATTCCATTTCTTGCAGGAATTGGGTTAGGAACTTGGAGAGTAGATGATTGTGTCTGTGTTGTGTCACCCAACACTCCTTTATATAGGGGAAGTGAAGGGTTGAAAGTCATTAAAAGAGTAATAATTAAGCATTCCAACATAAAGATTTTTTTGTGTATTATAGGTGTGTGGATATCCGATTGCGGGATCAATGAGGGTTTTATATATCATAAAAAATTAAGAAACTCATCTTGAACTTAATTGTTTTTAATTACTGAAAATTTTGTATTATTCAAGTTTTCATTGTATAACTTGAACTTTATTTATTTTTTTAAATGAATTGAGTTTATGACATTTCGAGTCAAGTCTAAATGAATTGAGTATTTTCGCCTCAAATCGAATTGAGTTATTTGATTTTTTTGAGTCAAATTTTGCTTAACCCTTCCTATAACAACAAAAACGAGATCTCAAGGGTTTTATTACATGATTTTGATGTTTAATTTTTTTTCTTTAAAATATAATTCATAAATAATTTGAGAACAGAAACGTTTTTATCATGTTGTTTGGACGGGTGATGGTAGGCCCCACTTCTGATAGATTTTTAAAATTGATAAATAAATTTGTACCGATAACAAACAAAGGTGACTTTTGCAATAATTAATCATTATTTTTTAAAATCATTGTTATATATATTTTTTAAAACTGATTAAAATTTCTTTTAAAAAATTAGATATACCTCTTTAAAATTTCAAATTAAACCTTCCGAACATTAAAAAAAAATCCCCTTCAATAATTTGGTCCCTACTTGCGACTTGCAAGCCATACATTTAAGAAGGTGGTCCACTATTCACAACATCACTCAGCAACAAGAAGGGTGAATAGATTAAAATTGACAACTTTAAAATATAGGATAAAATTAATTCTCGTTTGTTTTAAATGATATTATGCTTACCCGTAGTTATAATTAGGGGTGTTAAAAAATATTTGATTCAATCAATCCGATCCGATTATCTATTGATTCTATTGAAAATTTGTATATTTGATTTGGTTTTTATTTTTGGATTGGATATCCGATTCGATTTTAAATTTTCCAAATCGGATACGAATCGCAATATTTCAAATTTCGTATTATCCGATCCGATGTTAAAAACAATTTAGTGCTTGTTATATTTAAAATTTTTAAAAATTAAAACTTTTATAATTGTGAATCTTATTGTATGTAGTAATTTGTTGTTTATTATATTTGAGGATTTTTCGAAGCAAACATGAAAGTTTCAACAATCAGAGGAATTCAAGAAAACAAATAAGTGAAAAATAAAAATAACAAAGATACTAAACAAGAGCAACTGTTAGTAATATTGTTGACCTCACACGTATGAAATGTAGAAAATCTGATCTTCCGGAAAGGCAATATCAGACTAACAGTCTTCAGTTAGTAATATCATAGTGTCACGGACTGTTGGTCGTAATTACGCGGAATCGAGCGAGATGTTTTCTGGTTGTGCTTAATGCATGGGAGCGGGATAGCAATAAGAGTGTAGTACATGCCGAACAGTCGTCCTATCTTGGGATGGGTGTGCTGATCGAGCACCACACTGGTCGGGAGCTGTCCCCGCTTCCCTGATGAGCCCATGGGAGAGCGAAACCAGTGAGCATCAAAGATCGTAAAGGCTGATCCTCAGGTATGCGAGAGATATGAGGTGCCGCACGAGTAGAAGTCCCTGCGCTAAAACTCTGACCCCGTGAGAATAGCTTCAAAACAACTCATTTCACTGAGGCCAATTCATGTTGAGCCAATTAGGCTATAAAATTAGAACATTTATTTATGCTGTTGATCTTGTCCGGTGGAATCAGTTCACTGAGGCCAATTCATGACAATATGAAAATAGTCTGCTTCACTTGATAGTTCTTCATCTTTGTGTTGTGATATTCATGTCCTAGTACTTTATGAAATTCATGTCCTAGTATTTGTTTTTCTTATTTGATCCTTGTACTTTATGAAATTTGTGAACGGAACTAGACCAATTTTTAATTCATAGATTTTAAGATATTTTTCAACGAATTAAAAGTCGAATTCGGATTCAGAAAGATGAAACAAAATAATTAGTAAAAATTGAAATGGAATAACTCCTACCAGTTAGTTTTTTCCCTTTAATTCAATGATAATTTACCTAATTTATTTTCAATGAAAAGTCAAATATGAATTGTTTAATTATAAGGAGCGGGTCCGTTGGTCCCTACCACCTTCCCTCAAATTCATTCTTTTTAATAATTAAATCTCACATTCTAGCAATTTTCGTTTATAGATATTTTTTTATCAGAAAATGCTATAAATTTATTAAATGTAAATTATATACTAAATATCATTACATGTTTTATTAAAAATAATAATTTATTAGGTTTGTAATGGCTCGATGCACAACTGATAATGCTTAGTCAAGTGATGGAGAATTAGTAATGATTGATTTGTGTTGGAAGCAAAAGATAAAACAATTGAACACAAAATTTCGAGTGATTTAGATTTCTAACCCAAATATTACATCCACTACTTTAGCTTCTCAAATTCACTAAGAATTTCAGCCTTTTAAGGACAAAATGTTAACCTTACAATCTTGATTTTAACCCCGAATCAAGCATTCAAAGTTTACAACTGAACTTTGGAAATTCATTCAACAAAGAGAAAACTTCGCAAACTTATTAATCCTTCTAATAAAGCTAATTGTTTACAATCTAAGTTTTCACCCGATTCCTAAAACACGCATACATATACATTAAGTTCACAAATGTTGTCTACCAAAAATTTTAATTTGAAACCTTAAATCTTGATTCTATCCCTACTTATAAAAAATCTGAATCTCACTATACTATAAACCAAAATAAAAGAACTCTCGAATCTCACTGTACTATAAACCGAGCTACGATCTACCCTCGAATAAAAAAAAATAAAAGTCATAAAATAAATGAGGGTGTCAAATTTGTTCAAGAAGTAAGAAAATTAGATTGTCGAGCGGGCTTGTACAAGTGTTGTTTTGCTGGTTGGATCTTTATGTTTCTATCTTGCTAATTATTCCTAGGGCAAAATAAAACAATTGATAAAATTTGAGATTAAATGACTATTTTCTGCGACCATAGACAATGAATGATATCCATGTTATAATGTTATCAAAATGTTAACAGGTGGATGACGCTAAAATATTTTATATGAATATTTTGATAAAAATATTAAAGTAAAAAATAATTCATCATTTTATATTTCATTTATGACAGCTAAATAGATATTTATTTACCGTAAAAGAAGAAAATTTTTGAGATACATAATCCCTTTCAACACACTCGGGACTTTAAAATTGACAACATCACTCAACAAAAATAATGGTGAATAGTCCAACAGCTCATGCGGTAAGGCCAAAATTGACAACTTTAAAATATAGATTAAAATTAATTCTATATCAAACGAAAAATTATTAAAGGATTTTAATTTGTATCGTCATTCATGACTTTATTTAATAAATATATTATATTTTAAAAGGTGAAAATTTATCTTTTTCTTACATGTAACTAAAGAGTAAATAATTATACTAAAATAGATAAATATTTATTTGATGAACAAGTAATAAGATAATAAGTTAAATCCATCAAATAATTTGTCTTTTACTCATTACACTTAAATTCATCAAATGATTTCATGTCTTATTTATTACACCCGAACGAACATTGCATGTGAATCATAAATAATATGATCAGTATTGTCTGTGATTCATCAAACAATGTCTCGTGTCGTACTTATTATACCTTATCACTTATAGGTGTGTGGATAGAATTCAAATGTCCGATTTTGGAAACAATAACCTTTTTATGACCAACTACCCCGCTCCTCATAATTAGACAATTCATATTTGATTTTTCATTAAAAATCGATCAATAAAATTATTTATATTTTTTTAATTGTAAACTTACGATTACTCCAACTTTAAATATCGTTAAAGGTTAATGAAAAATGATTTTAACCGATTAAAAGTTAATATTTTTCCATGTGATTATCAATCCTATAAAACAAATAATAATCCCTCACCTTTCTTTAAATCCTTTTGTGTAACCCTAAATAAATTCAACTACTTCAAATAGCTCAAACTCGCTGGTAAGGTTGCGGATTGCCATGTCGAGCAATCGGAATTGGCTTAATGATCTAAACTCAAGAGGAACTCCTCCGGTGTAGAAGTTGTAATACCCAAAATATATAAAAAAAAAAGGTAAACTACACGGATAGTCACCATACTATAGGGTTAGTATCGATCTGACCACAATACTTTAAAAAGATCAAATACACCGATAAACTATTGATTTAGTATTAAAATAGCCATCTGTCGTTAAGGATGGCAGTTAAATATAAAATGAAATAATTACACATTTAGTCCCTATTATTCATATATTTTTATAATTTAGTCATAATAAAATAATATAATTATTTAATTAGATGGTGACATATTTAAAGAGTAAAACAATTTACCACTAAGGGGTTTGAACTTGGGTCTCCAAGAAATTCAAACAAGTGCGCAAACCACTGAGCCAAATAACTCTTAATGATACTTGGCACCAATATTAATATTTATCCACTATTATTGTTTATATTTTTTGAAAGTATAAACATATATTTATTTTCTTATTTTATTAAAATATTAATTGAATTATTTTATATATATTAAACTAAAATATTAAAATCCATAAAACAAAAACCCTAAATTATAAATTCTAAACCCTAAATCTTAAATATTTTTTTATTATGATTTTAAGATTTAAAATTTATTTAGAGAACCATAAACTCTAAAATTCAAACACTAAATGCTAAAATATTTAGTGAATCTTAAATCCCAAACCCTAAATATTAAACCTCTAAACCCTATCTAAAAATATATTTAATAAATCATAAAAATATATTTTTATGTATAGACATATATTTATTTTATAATTTCATTAAAATATTAATTAAATTATTTTATATAAAATAAATTAAAATACTGAAATTTTAAATAATATTATTTATTTATTAATTTAATTAAAATATTAATTAAATTATTTTGTATATAATAAATTAAAATACTAAAATTCTAAATAATAAATAATAAATATAAAATAAATTATAGATTAGGGTTTAGGGTTTAAGATTCATTAAAAATTTAGGGTTTATAATTTAGGGTTTGGGTTTGATATTTAAGGGTTTGTTTTATGTATTTTAATATTTTAATTTAGTATATATAAAGTAATTCAATTAATATTTTAGTAAAATAAGAAAATAAATATATGTTTATACGTAAGATGGAAAGTAAAAAATTAAATAATAATAGTGGATAAATATTAATATTGGTGCCAAGTATCATTAAGAGCCATTTGGCTCAGTAGTTTGCACACTTGCTGAATTTTCTGGAGACCCAGGTTTGAATAAATTAAATAATAGTGGATAAATATTAATATTGGTGACACGTGTCACCACTTGGTTGGAGGATAAAAATAAATTAATAAATTAAATATATATAAATATAACCCTCCAATAAGGTCACCACCTAATTAAATAATTATATTATTTTATTATAATAAAATTATGACTACATTATAAAAACGTATGAATAACATGGACTAAATGTATAATTATTTCATTATATATTTAACTGCCACATCATCAGTCCGTTACATCCTTAACGACAGATGGCTATTTTAATACCAAATCAATAGTTTATCGGTGTATTTGATTCTTTTTAAAGTATTGTGGTCAGATCGATACTAACCCTATAATATGGTGACTATCCGTGTAGTTTATCAAAAAAAAAAAATTTCTTTAAACGAGCTAAAAATGTAGGTTTTTGACTCTTTAAACTGTTGGCGTTTAGATCCAGGTACTCCAAGCACTGGATGTCAACGTAATTCTCCGGTATTTGCATCTTCTGCTACTTCTTTCTCTTCTTCTTTAATAGAATTTTTTTTTAAGATTAGAACAAAAGAATTTAAAGAAGGGTGAGGGATCATTATTTATTTTTGTTATTAATTTTTTAATTAAATAATTTCTCGTCTTACTCAATATACCTAAATTCATTAAATGATTTCTTTATCTTATTTATTACACCAAAACCAATATTTCATGTCAATCATAAATAATGAGACCCATAATGCATATAATTCATAAATAATTTGAGAACAAGAACATTTTTATCATGTAGTTTGGACGGGTGATGGTAGGCCCCTCTCCTCATAATTAGACAATTCATATTTGATTTTTCATTAAAAATAAATTAGATAAATCATTAAAGAAGGGTGAGGGGTTATTATTTATTTTATAGGATAAACAACTCACGTTAAAAAATATGATAAAATGTTAATTTTTAATCAATGAGACTATCATTCCGTTAGTCCCTAACGATTGAGCGAGATACTTTCTGGTTGTGCTTAATGCATGGGAGCGGGATAGCAATAAGAGTGTAGTACGCGTCGAACAGTCGTCCTATCTTGGGATGGGTGTGCTGATCGAGCACCATACTGGTCGGGAGCTGTCCCCGCTTCCCTGATGAGCCCATGGAAAGACGAAACCAGTGAGCATCGAAAATCGTAAAGGCTGATCCTCGGGTATGCGAGAGATCTGAGGTACCGCACGAGTAGAAGTCACTGCGCTAAAACTCTGACCCCGTGACAATAGCTTCAAAACAACTCATTTTACTAACACCCATCCTCAGTAGGAAATTTTATGTGGCGATGGACTAAAAGAAGATACAACTTTACAACTTTTAGTTAGGGTCCCAAAGTAGACTTGTACCATATTTTGAAAAGCAGACTACTAAAGAAATTAGTGTACTCGAGAGGAGCCAAGCCCCCTGCCTTTGCTTCATACATAATCACCATAACAACTTGGATACACAGGAAAATAGAAATTCAAAACTCGAGGGAAGAAAGCATTCAAGCTTAAGCTAAATACTCAGAACACATGCTGCTTCCTCTCACTCTCCATTTAACGCCAAACAAACAAAAGGTAAATTAGTACCTCAAATACTGCAGAGCTGAACTACAGATTTTAATTACAGAGTTATTTACCTCATTTAATAAATATGTTATTATATCATTCATGATTTCATCTAATAAAAAAATTATGTTATTTTTAATGTACATCTTTCACTTATTCCTTAAAGAAACGAGTAATATAAAAATTACACTAAAATTGATAAATGTTTATTGGATGAATATGAACAATGTAATAAGCTTGATTCAGCAAATCATTTCTCTTATCTTATTTTTTAAAAAGGTGAAGATTCACCTTTTTCTTACATGTAACTAAGGAATGAGTAGTTGTATAAAAATTATACTGAAATAGATGAATATTTATTGGATAGACCATTAATGACATGGTGAGTTAAATCCATTAAACGATTTCTCTTGTCTTACTCATTACACTTAATCCATCAAATAATTTCTCGTCTCATTTATTACACTTGGACCGGCATTGCATGTGAATCATAAATAATACGATGAGCTGGATTCATCGAATAATTTTTCGTCTTACTTATTACATCTGGACCAGCATTACATGTGGATCAGATTGATCCAAAGTTTAAAATGCACATGCATTATATTTAATTTAGACTCGTCAATTTAATGAATCATATCACATACTTTCTTCGTCATTATTTTTAACCTCAACTAATAAAAAACTATCGCACATTTTAAATTTTATCCAATAAATCTTTATTTATATTATTCACTGTCATTTTTTAAAAGAACATATTTTAAAAAGTAACCACTTAAATGTGTTAATGATTTTAAAAAAATAATAAATTAAAATATTTTGTTGATCGGAGTCATGACTGTCGTAATAAAAAAATTATATATTGTTTAACTATATAAAAGAGTATTGTGTGACAAAATAGATTCATGTGCAGTACTCTAACAACTAATTCAATTAGTTAATAAAGTAATATAATAAAATTTATTTAAATAACTGGATAATTTTAACAGTATAAAGTATTTTAGATATCAACAACACATATTAAAAAATTACGGTTTGGGTACTGTAGTTGTTGTGTCTTAAAAGCTTGTCAACTTTATACTGTATTTATGGAATGGATGTCCTTTGAAATATTAAATTTAATTAAATGTTTTTAGTTGAATATAAACTTTAATTAAATGTGCATTAAGACTTCGTGTGTTTCCAGTCCTTGTACTTGTCAGATTTTTAAAATTCAATTCCTTTATCAGATCCAACCAGACGAACCCAATTTTCGATTTTCAGAATCCTTTTCGGATTTGAAGTTCTTGCGACTAAACCCAGTTTCAGGTACCCTTGGCCCTTGCTGATCTGTTTGCTGCATTTCTTATTATCTCATTAGATATATATTTGTTAAATGTAAATTTACTCTATGAAAATGGCAGCAAATCTGAAATCCCTCATTGTTTTTTCATCTGGTTTTGTTCTGTTCTTAGCAATCTCGTTTAGTTTTAGCAGAACAAATTACTACAAAATCATGCACCTGAAATCAAGTCTCACTTCTTACAATTACCCAACTTTTTTTCAATATTTTCTGTCATATATAAATAAAGTTAAAAATAAATATAATAAATAGTATTCCTTAATAATTAAAATAGTTTGCGGAATAAAATTTAACTGTGATTTATATAATTTATTTTAAATTACTTTGATAAAAATAAATAAATATAAGCCAATTCATTATTTTGTTTTTAATTTAATTCAGCTAAATAGATATTTATTTATCATAAAATAAAAAATTTAAAGATACATAGTCCCTTTTAACACATTCGGGACAAATACAAAACCCAACAAGAAAACAAACCTAAACAGTACATAAAACAACACCAATAGAACTAGAAAAAACCCAACCAACAAACCATCTATCTATTTAGCTGCCACGGTTCCATCTTTCATATACAAAACGTCAGAGACGATATAGGATAAAAAATCGGTATACAGTTTCCGCTGCAACACTGGGTATCGCCGTAGCAACTTGCTCCTACAACTAAACATGAAACTTGAGTCTGAGTGGAGAAAATGTTTGCGAATGGATTTCTGATGTTTGCAGGATCGATGATCGAAAGGGGATGAACTTCGTTGCGAGTAGCCGTAACAGTCGGAGTCACAGACAGTAACACCATGGCTGCCATTGTAACCAACAGGACAGCAAACTTGTTGGATTCCATTTCTTGCAGGAATTGAGTTAGGGTTGACTGTGTCTGTGTTGTGTCACCCAACACTTCTTTATATAGGCGAAGTGATGCGTCGAAATTTATTAAAAGTGTAATACTTGAGCATTCCAATAACACTGGTGTTAGATCTCAATCTTGATTAAAAAATTATCATATT
Source organism: Abelmoschus esculentus (assembly GCA_035048815.1). Taxonomy (NCBI): domain Eukaryota; kingdom Viridiplantae; phylum Streptophyta; class Magnoliopsida; order Malvales; family Malvaceae; genus Abelmoschus; species Abelmoschus esculentus. The sequence goes on from JAUCBN010000033.1 coordinate 17,343,492, forward strand.
CTCATTTAAAAATACTTCTTTATATATGTGAATGGATCATCGTGTTTCACCGCCTAGTAATCATTAAAATAATCATATTAATTATTAATGATGAGACAGAATCACGTGATTGAAATAGTGATGAGCTGACAGCATTGGAAATGGTAGCAAGTAAAATATCATCCCCACGTGGCCAGCAGAGAGATTGATTAAAAAATACCATATTCTCATTTAAGGGTGGTTCTAAGAAATAACTCTTAAAACCTAACTAAAAAAGACTCATCGGTTTATCCGATTATTACACCACATCAAATGCTTTCTCGTTTCACTTATTGTATTTGGACCAGCATTGAATGTAAATTATAAATAATATGATAAACTGAATTTATCAAATAATTTTTTATTTTATTTATTATACATAGACTAGCATTATATGCGAATCATATTGATCCAAAGTTTAAAACGCACATGTAATATATTTAATTTAGATTCATCACTTTAATGAATCATATCACATACTTTCTTCACCGTTATTTTTAATCTCAATTAATAAAAAATTATCACACATTTTAAATTTTATTCAACAAATTTTTACTTATATTATTCGTGGTCATTTTTCTAAAAGAACATATTTTAAAAAGTAACCATTTAAATGTGTTAATAATTAAAATAATAATAAAATAAAATATTTTGTTAAACGAAATTATCATTATCAGTTTGTTAAAAAAATTTAATTTATTGACAAAGTAATATAATAAAATTTAGTTTACCAAACGAAAATTTTATTTAAGTAACTGAATAATTTTAATAGTATAAAAAATAATCATGCAGTAATTCAGATATCAACAACACATATCAAAGAAAATTACGGTTTAAGTAATTTTTTTATAATTTTTTTTTAAATATTTAGTTAAACTTCTCAAAAATTAATTCTCGTTTATTTTAAATGATATTGTACTTCCTCACAGTTACATTGTATATGTATTATTTCAAAAAAAAAATTAGACATATACCAAGTATATTTGTGTTTAAGCTTGAAAGGTTTTAATTTTTTATATCTATGTCTAATAAAAAATATTAGATGATTCTGACTTATTTTATCATTCATGATTTTATTTAATACATATGTTATATTTTAAAAGGTGGATCTTCACCTTTTCCTTACATGTAACTAGGGATGTAAAAAGTTAATCCGACGTAAAAGCCTGATTAAAACCTGTTCGAGTCAAAACATGATTTGATCCGAGGATGTAATGACCCGAACTTGATATGTATCCTACTGTTGCTGACCTAAACTCAATTTGAACATGTTACTGTTATAACTGAACCCGACCTGTATCAGATCGAGAATGACCCAACTTCGATTTAAATTTCTTACTGTAAACCCAAATTCGACCTATATCCGACTGAAACAAACTAAAACTCAAATCCGACTAACATAATAAATTAAATCCAACAAATAATTTTGTCTTTTACTTATTACACTTAAACTCATTTAATGATTTTTTGTCTTATTTATTACACCTGAACTAACATTGTATGTGAATCATAAATAATGTGACCGGTCTCGCCTGTGATTCATACTGAGTACTATTGAGCATCCCAATAACTCTGAAATAAAGAGCCATAAGACTCTTCATGATTTTGATAGAGATTGAAATCAGTGATGAGCCGCCAGCAAAGTAAACTATCATCCCCACGTGGCCACATAGTAGGACGAGAGATTAATTAAAAAATATCATATTCTTGTTGAATCAAATAAAATCATTAAAATAATCATATTAACTGTTAATGATGAGAGAGAATCACGTGAAACTTGATAAAAGAAAAAAATATAGTATGCGTACCAATTTTTGTCGTTGGAGTGACTATAAATTTACGGTTTAAAAATATAAATAATTTTATTGGTCGATTTTTAAAATAAATGATTAAATTTATATTAAAAGTAAATAAAGGTAACACCCACGTTAATTATCCCAAAAAATAAAAGGTTAAATTTTTTTTCTACAAGAAAAATTACATAATCAATAAATTTAACTCTAAATCTATTTTGATCGATAAAAATTTAAAATATTAAATTTAATTACTAAAATTTAAACATTAAATGATTATTTTAATTCCTCGTTAATTTTTTCATGCACCGGCAAGCAAAAAATAAGACAAGAGACATTGTTTGATGAATCACAGGTAATACTGGTCATGATTCACATGCATGTTAGTTGAAGTGTAATAAATAAGACAAGAAATCATTTGATGAATTAAGTATAATGAGTAAAAGACAAAAAATTATTTGATGGATTTAATTTATTATTTTATTAATTATTCATTAAATAATATTAGTACAATTTTTATATTATTTTTTACTCTTTAGTTATATGTAAGGAAAAGATGAATCTTCGCCTTTCAAAATATAACTTATTTATTAAATAAAGTCACAAACGACAAAACGAATTGGCATCGTTTAATAATTTTTTTTGTTAGATATAGATAACAAAAAATTAAAATCTTTCGAGTTTAAATACAAGAACACTTGAAATGTATCTAAAAGAAATAATATAAATCAGTTATTTAAATAATTTTAATATTTTAATATTTTTAACGTATGGTATTTCGTTAAAATCAAGTGATTATAATAATTTATACAAAATTTGGGATTCATTCATACGTATATAAAAGCAACTTACAAATCATTCTTGTGAAGTATGTTTGTAAGCATTTAAAAGAATTTTGAAATGATTAATGGAGTTAAAAATTAAGTTTAGAATTTTTTTTAGAATTTTATGCGTAAATCACTAAAATTTTACATATATAATTAAAAATAATACATATATATTGTAACTATGAATAATTAGTATAATCTTATTTAAAACAAACGAGAATTAATTTTTATCTATATTTTAAAGTTGTTAATTTTAACTTTGTCGCATTAGTTGTTCGACTATTCACCATTATTTTTGTTGAGTGATGTTGTGGATAGTGGACCACATTCTTAAATGTATGGCTTGCAAGTTGCAAGGAGGGACCAAGTTTTTGAAGGAGAAGATTTCATTTTTTTTTAATGTTTGAAAGGTTTAATTTGAACAACATATACAAAGGAGTGTTGGAATGCTTAATTGTTACTCTTTTAATGAATTTGGACCCATCACTTCCCCTATATAAAGGAGTGTTGGGTGACACAACACAGCCACAGTCATCTACTCTCTACGTTCCTAATTCAATTCTTGCAAGAAATGGAATCCAACAAGTTTGTTGTCCTGTTGGTTGCAATGGCAGCCATGGTGTTACTGTCTGCGACTCCGACTGTTACGGCTGCTCGCAACGAAGTGAATCCCTTTTCGATCATCGAAAATACAGACATTAGAAACCCATTCGCAAACATTTTCTCCACTCAGACTCAGTATTCATGTATACCTAACGGAAAACAATGCACCGGCAATTACCAGTGTTGCAGCGGAAAGTGTACATTTGCTATTCCTTTCATATCGGTTTATTCGTACTGTGTTGCGTGAAAAATGGAACTGTAGCAGCTAAATAGATATATGGTTTGTGTGTGTTGGTGTTGTTTTATGTACTGTTTTGTTTTGTCTTGTCTTGTATTTGTCCTCAGTATGTTGAAAAGGGACTATGTATCTCTAAAATTTCCTACTTTTATGATAAATAAATATCTATTTAGCTGCGGTAAATGAAATGCAAAATGATGAATCAGTTTTTACTTTAATTCTTTATCAAAGTATTCGTATAAACATTTTAGGGTTATTTGCTTCTTAACTTTTTATAATATTATGATATAAACATTATTCACCGACTACAGTTGTAGAAAGTAATCATTTAATTTTAAATTTTATCATTCATTTTGTTTTGGCCTCAAGGATAATTAGCAAGATAAAGACATGAAGATCCAACCAACAAAACAACGCTTGTACAATCTCGTCCGACAATCGAATTTTCTTACTACTAGAACAAACTTGACACCCTCGTTTATCTTATGAATTTTAACTTTTTTTTCTAGTCGAAGGTAGATCATAGCTCAGTTTATAGTATACTAAGATTCGAGAGTTCTTTTATTTCTTTTATTTTGATTTATAGTATAGTGAGATTCGGATTTTTTATAAGTAGGGATGAAGCCAAGAATTGAGGTTATAAATATTTGAAAGTGAATAGTAAATTCATAAATAAATTAAATATTTAAAAATTTAAATAGGTGAACAAAGGTAAAAAAATCAATTTCGCCACCGTCTATAAGAAGGTTATAATCGATATTTCTTAATGATAGTTAATAATATTAACTATAATGAAAACAAAATAAAAATTCAGTGGTTGTATTATAAATTTTAAAAGTCTAATGATTAAAATGTAAATAAAAATTATTATATAACTATTTATTCTTTAATTACATGTAAGAAAAAGGTAAAGATCCACTTTATAAAACATAGTATAAAAAATTATTTGATGAGATCATAAATAACGGAGCGAGTCACAACTATCTATATTTTGTTAAAAAATTTTGAATGTACAAATCATTCATGTAAAGTATGTTTATAAGCATTTAAAAGAATTTTAGAATGATTAATGGAGTTGAAAATTAAGTTTATAATTTTTTTTAAGATTTTACGTGTAGTTCGTGAGTTTAAAAAATCACTAAAATTTTATATAAATAGTTAAGAAATAATACTTATACGTTATAGCTGAGGGCCATTTTTTTTTAAAATCTTTGAAAGGTATTTTTGAGGGTCTAACTATTTTTTTAATTGTAAAAAAAATTATTTAAAATACTTTTTAAAAAGTACAAGAATCATTTAAAAAGAATAAAGGGTTATTTTTTTATAGAAAAAAAATTACATAATCTTTGAATTTGACTCTTAAACCTATTTTGATCGGTATTTAAAATATTAATTTTAATCATTAAAGTTTAAATATTGAATGATTTTTATTTATCGGTAAAAGAGAAAAATCGACAAAACAATGATTATTATTTATCGGTAAAGTTCAAACATTGAATGATTAAATTACATAATCATTTTTTTTGATGGCATCCATTCACCGGCAAAACGAAAAAATTTCTTCAAGATTTGAATGATAAAAAGTTTTATCGACACAAAAGTATAATACATTAAAAAATTAGATATTATTTATCGGTAAAAGAGAAAAATCGATAAAAGAATTTTACCTTAATTCATAGATTTTAAGACATTTTTCAATAATTTAAAAGTTGAATTCAGATCAGAGGATCTAGACAAAATAATTAGTGAAAATTAAGACATAATAACTCCCACTAATATTTCATATTTAAATTTTATTGACCAAAATAAATTAAAAGTATAATTCAGTAATAATTTACTTAATTTATTTTTAATGAAAAATCAAATAAGAATTGTCTAATTATGAAGGGAGGGGGCCTTGATCATTATTTCCTCAGTCGTACGTTTGAATTATATCCACACACCTATACTAGACTAATAAATCTTAAATAATAAAAAGCCAAACCAAAAAAATCAATTATTTAAATAATTTTTATATTTTAATATCTTTAATAGATGGTATTTCGTTAAAATCAAGTGATTATAATAATTTGCACAAATTTTGAACTTATAAATCATTCATGTAAAGTATATTTATAAGCATTTAAAAGAATTTTAGAATGACTAATGGAATTGGAAATTAAGTTTATAATTTTTTTTAAGATTTTATGTGTAGGCCGCGAGTTCGAAAAATCACTAAAATTTTATATAAATAGTTAAAAATAATACTTATACGTTATAACCGAGGGGCAATTTTTTTAAAATTTTTTGAAAGGATTAATTTGATATTTTTGAGGGTCTAACTATTTTTTTTAATTGTAAAAAAAGTAATTTAAAATATTTTTAAAAATATACCAATTATTTAAAAAAATAAAGGGCTATTTTTTCTAGAAAAAATTACATAATCCTTGGATTTGACTCTTAAACCTATTTTTATCGATATTTAAAATATTAATTTTAATTATTAAAATTCAAACATTGAATGATTATTGTAATTTCATCGTTAATTTTTTTGATGGCATCCATCCATTGACAAACGAAAAAAACTTCTTCAAGATTTAAATGATAAAAATCTTTATTGACACAAAAGTATAATACATTAAAAGATAGATATTATTTATCGATGAAGGAGGAAGATCGACAAAAGAATATTACCTTAATTTATAGATTTTAAGATATTTTTCAGTAATTTAAAAGTCAAATTCAGGAGAAATTATTACATGAACCCTTTCCACCACCTAGGATATGGTCCCAACCAATTAAAATAAGACACATAATATATCTTTTTCATATCATATTTACACATAAACATCATCCAAATCATCCACTTTAATGCATTTGATTTAAAAATGAAAAAAAATATTACCAAAGATTTTTTTATGTTGTCTTCCTTTTTATTATTCAATTTTTTTAATTAATTTTTTTAATCTCTAACCTTAAACCCTAAACCCTAACCCTAACCTAAACCCTAAATCTTAAACACTAACCCTAAACCCTAAACATAAACACTAAACCCTAACCTAATCCTAACCTTAACCCTAACACTAAACCCTAAATCCTAAATCTTAAACCCTAACCCTAACCCTAACCTAAACAATAACACATAACCTTAAACCTTAAACCTAAACCACATAAACACTAAACCACTAATCCCTGACCCTAAACTCTAAATCCTAAACCCCAAATCTATATAAAAAATAATTAGGAAAATTTTAAAAAAACAAAGAGAAAGATAACACACGAAATCTTTGATAATATTTTTTTTCCTTTTTTAAATCAAAGACATTAAATTAGATGATTTGGCCAATGCTTATGTGTAAATTTGATATGGAAAAAATATATTATGTGTCTTAATTTAATTGGTTGGGACCATATCCTAAGTAGTAGAAAAGGTTCATATAATAATTTTTCCAAATTCAGATTTAGAGGATCTAGACAAAATAATCGGTGAAAATTAAAACATAATAACTCCTAGCAGAAAATTAAGACATAATAATCAATGACAGAAGAAATATTATTTTAAAATAATATTTTTACTTCCTCGATTTTTCATTTATTTTCATTTAATTATTTGCTTGACCAATCCAATCCCAGCAGTTATTGCAGTTCCTATTATCTGGGGACAAAGACTTAAACTGTCACCATCCAAATAATTACTCTAAAAAATTATTAGATGTCATAGTAAGGTTCATTTAATATGGTCCGTTCATTTTAAAATAATTATCTAATAATAACTCATTCTCTAATTATATGTACTAAATAATAATTATTCACCTTAAAAAAATAAGATAGACTAAACTAGTTAATTTGAATCGATATAGTGAACAAGATTCATCTAATAATTTTTTTTATTATTTTCTAATTTTCTTTAATAAAAAAAAAGTTAATTTAACCCTTCAAACGCAATAGACAAAGGGTCTACCAACGAGCTATTGCAAGTAACTCCAACATGGGTATAACAGTCAGTAGCAAAACGATTCCAATCCTACACAGGAATAAAACTAGGATTTAGGATGGGGGCAAAATCAAATAATCGAAAGTGAAAAGATAAATTCATAAATAAATTAATTTTTAATAGTTTAATTAAAAAATAAAGATAAAAAATCTTTGATAAAAGTAAATTAATTTTGAAGTTGTTAATTTTAACCTTGTCGTATGAGCTGTTTGATTATTTACCATTATTGTTGTTGAGACCTGAGAGATCTTGTGGATAGTGGACCACCTTCTGAAATGTATGGCTTGCCACTTGCAAGGAGGGACCAAATTTTTGAAGGGAAAATTTCATTTTTTTTAAATGTTTAAAAGGTTTAATTTGAAATTTTTGAGAGGTTTAACTAAATATTTAGAAAATTATAAAAAAATACTTAAAATTATTTTTAATATACATATATATGACAATGATCTAGTTGTTGGAGTATACATGAATCTATTTTCCACCCAATACACTTTTATATAATTAAACAACATATATATATTATCACGTTAATCATAATCCTGATTAACGAAACGTTTTATTTTATTATTTTTTAAAATCATTAACACATTCAAATGGCTACATTTTAAAATATGTTCTTTTATAAAAATGAAAGTGAATATTATAAATAAAGATTTATTAGATAAAAATTAAAGTGTGTGACAGAATTTTATTAATTGAAACTAAAAATACGACGAAGAAAGTATGTGATATGATTCACCAAAATGACGAGTCTAAATTAATTATAATGCATGTGTATTTAAAACTTTGGATCAATATGATCCGCATGTAATGTTGGTCTAGATGTAATACGTAAGTCAAGAGAAATTATTCAATGGATCCAGCTAGGGATAACGAGTGAATTTTAACGGCTAATAAAAATACATTGATCGATGATATAATAACAACCCAAGGTTAATAGAATCATTTATTATCACAGCTTGTACAATCATCAATTTTTCGATTAGAGATAATTCAAAGGTATTGAAGATTATTTTATCGAAAATGTAAAGAACATTTTTATTGTCTATTTAATTGTTAAACTGTTATAGTTATTTTCTAAATATGATAATTGATTATAAAATCATATTGATTATTCTTATTTTTATTGCTTCTGTAGAACCAATAAAGTTTTATACATGCGCAATAGAAACAACTACACAATGACCCTGAAAAGGACAATTATTTCTAAAAGTCACATTTTTAGAATTAATAAAAATTATAACAATTATTTTTAGTTATCGTATTTTAATAAATTATATAAACTCTTAAAATCTTTGAACCAATCCTGTAAATATCGATAAAGCTACGAGACTCTTGTATTCTTCAAATTTCAATTATCCTAAAATCTTAGTTTCGTCTTAATGTTTTGGAACCACAACCACGTTTATAAAAAAAAAAAAACATTTTACTGCCCTATGCCTTAAAGACCGTATCTCATATTTAAATAAAAATTAAAAATATTAAATTAAATTATAAAAATAAGATATTTTAAATGCAGAGTATAAAAAAAGAAAAATCTATGGATAATGAATCCACCTCATATAAATGTTATTAAATTAAAATTGAAAGGATATGTTTTTTTAAGTTAAAATAATAATAATTGTCACCTAATTGTTATATTATAACCAATAATATCCCAATAAATTCTTAAATAAAATATAATATTTATAAAAAATAAAATCAGATGTAGACGTTTTCATTAAAAATAATAATATAGTGTAATAGAAGATGAACATCAAATCATAATTAACTCAGATTCCTAACTAACCCTTTTAAAGAAATTTTAGAGATTAATAAAAAATAAAAAATTATATTAAAATATCTGAATAAATTATAAAAATAGTTTCAAATAGAGGTTAATTTTGAACTAAATAAAAAATCTAAGGACAAAATTGCATAAAAATTAAAGTATATTAAAAATATCAAGCTAGGTTATATAAATTAGATATATAGAGGCCAATTTAGATAAAATAAAAATTTTAAGGATTAAATTAAAAAATAATTGAATCAATCAATTATATAATAGTTTATATTTTTTATTTTTTAAATGATTTGATTATAGTTTAGAAATAGAGGTTAATTTTTTAAACAATTCGATCATAGTTTATAATTTTAAAATAAATTGGATAATCAAATCGACCAGTTACATAATATATATTATTATATTTTAAATATTTTATATTAAAACAATCAGATTTTATTTTCTTTCTCATTTCTCAAAAGTAAAATTATAATTTTATTTTACAAAGTTCAAGTGTTTAACTTGTTAGTATTAAAAAAATATTAATATCATGTGTTAACTTTTAAAAGTATATAATTTATCTAGGGTATTATAAAAATTTATATTTTTAATAAACAAAATAAAAAATTATTAACCAAAGTTTAAGTGATTTTAAGAAATTTAAGTATTTAATTTTCAAGAATCAAAAAAGATTATGAACCGAACTGAATATAGTTTAACTTAATTTAAAATACACGTTTTTTTTTTAATTTAAATTTATAAATGTTAATATAAAATCATATTTCTATTATTTTTAACTGAAACTCGATGATTTGAACATGTTAAGCTAGACTAGACTTGGGCCTAGGCCTACTTTTTTAAAATTGGGCCTCACTCGACCCATTATTCACGTCGTTACCAGTATAACAAACGTATTATACCGATGAAACTACTATTGCTAACAAAAAGGTTTAATTTTGTTTCCAGTCCTTGTACTTGTCAGATTTTTAAAATTCAATTCCTTTATCAGATCCAACCAGACGAACCCAATTTTCGATTTTCAGAATCCTTTTCGGATTTGAAGTTCTTGCGACTAAACCCAGTTTCAGGTACCCTTGGCCCTTGCTGATCTGTTTGCTGCATTTCTTATTATCTCATTAGATATATATTTGTTAAATGTAAATTTACTCTATGAAAATGGCAGCAAATCTGAAATCCCTCATTGTTTTTTCATCTGGTTTTGTTCTGTTCTTAGCAATCTCGTTTAGTTTTAGCAGAACAAATTACTACAAAATCATGCACCTGAAATCAAGTCTCACTTCTTACAATTACCCAACTTTTTTTCAATATTTTCCGTCATTTTTGCTAAAATATCCAAAACCCAACAATTTCCGGGGGTCAAATCCGATTTCCAGGCCCTCTCCCTGTGTTCTATGGATGGCTCCATTCCTTTCGGGTGGTGGGTATAGTTCAGAAGCATGGGCTTATGTTTTAGCACTTAATGAATACATGAAAAATCTTGAAAACCCGAGTTTCAAATTGGGTATTTATCAACATGGTGATTTGGAGTCCTTTGAATTTTGGGAGGGATTGCCCCAAGATGTAAAGAATTTGGCAATTGAGTTGTACCAAACTGAATGTAGAAAAGATGAGACCATTGTGGTTTGTCATAGTGAGCCTGGTGCTTGGTATCCTCCGTTGTTCGAAACCCTTCCTTGCCCGCCAAACGGTTATCGAGATTTCATGTTTGTTATCGGTAGGACGATGTTTGAGACGGATAGATTGAATTCGGAACATGTAAAGCGGTGTAATAAAATGGATTCTGTTTGGGTTCCTACTGAGTTTCATGTTTCTACATTTGTACAAAGTGGTGTTGATCAATCTAAGGTTGTGAAAGTTGTGCAGCCTATTGATGTCAGGTTCTTTGATCCCTCGAGGTATGAGCCATTGGATATTGCTGCCGTAGGGAATCTGGTTTTAGGTGCGGAAAAACCTGATTCAAGCCCCGGAAAGGAGTTTGTGTTCTTGAGTGTCTTTAAATGGGAGTTTAGGAAAGGATGGGATGTGTTGCTCGAAGCGTACTTGAAAGAATTCTCCAAGGATGATGGGGTGGCTTTGTACTTATTGACTAATCCTTATCATTCTAGTAGTGATTTCGACAACAAAATTGTCGAATTTGTGGAAGATTCTGATCTCAAAAAGCCGGTTAACGGGTGGGCTCCTGTGTATGTCATTGATCATCATATAGCTCAAACCGATTTACCCCGACTATACAAGGCCGCTGATGCATTTGTTCTTCCATCAAGGGGAGAAGGTTGGGGAAGGCCTGTTGTTGAAGCCATGGCAATGTCGTTGCCAGTAATAACAACTAATTGGTCAGGGCCTACTGAGTATACGACAGCAGAGAATAGTTATCCGTTGCAGGTGGAAAGAATGAGTGAGGTAATGGAAGGACCGTTTAAAGGGCACTTGTGGGCTGAACCGTCAGTTACTGAGCTTCGAGTGCTCATGAGGCAAGTGATTAGTAATGTGGAGGAGGCCAGGGCAAAAGGTAGGCAAGCAAGGAAGGACATGGTCACTAGTTTTTCTCCGGAAATCGTTGCAGAGATGATCACAGGTCATATGCAAAACATACTTGACAAGTAACAAGGTAATGCATGATCAGTAACTGATTATTTTGTATGAGTTTACATGTTGAGCCAATTAGGCTATAAAATTAGAACCTTTATTTACGCTACCGATCTTGTCCGGTGGAATCAGTTCATTGAGGCCAATTCAAAACAATATGAAAATATAGTCTGCTTCTCTTGATAGCTCTTCATCTTTGTGTTGTGACTTTTCGACTTTTATGTCTTGTGATATTCATGTCCTAGTTGTTTCGACATCTTAAACAGATCATTTGGTGTTTACAGGAGTTTAAACACAAATGCCAACAACGACGAGACGAAGTGAATGGATCAAGACCTGTGCCAATGGTACCGTCGGACACGGGATAGCTCCTTGTAACTCTGGCAAAGATGCAGATTCGGAAACGAGTTATCTTCAGGTCTGTGGATTATGTTCTGCAAACTCGGGTATGAGACAAGTGCGGAGCCTCAATGCTGAAGCAACTTGACTGAATTTACTCTTTTTGGTTAAGTAGAAAGACTAACTTCTCAGTTTTTGTAATAAAAAAAAGGTGAAAAAGATATTGAATTTAGTTTAAAAATATAAAATATTGTGTCAAACTCATAATTTTACACATTTTATAAATCGTTAAATGGATAAAATAAACTACTAAATTAGAATTTAACGTTCGAACTTTTGATTAACCTTATAATTTAAATACCAGTATGCTTTAAATTCCTGAAACTCATCGTTTCACTTAAAGAAATGATTATGAAAATTACTGTTTTAATCCCCATCATTTCATTTTAATCTCTATTATATATACCATCTTATTAATTTTTTTAAAGCTTTGAACGTCACCGTTTAGTATATAGTATACGGCGTCGTTTCGTTAATTAGGGGTTAAAGCTACACGGTGTGTGGTATTATTCATCTAATCGAACTCTCAATGCATTTCAACTTTAGATCTCAACCGTCCATCTTCTTATGATCTCGACTCTGTTTTTTCCCATCCTCTGTCATTTGCTGTCTCCTGTCAACGCTCTCCGTCTCTCTCACGCCTCTCATTCATCGATTTAAAATCTGTTAGTGTTTGTCTTTTCAGTCTTAAAAGTTGTCTAATTTTCTTTCTTATGATCTGAATTTTTCTGGGTATTTATTGTTCTCTCTTAATTTTAGGATTTGCTCTGAGAAGATAAAAGAATAGCAAAGAAAAGATGTTTGGGAGAGCACCAAAGAAAAGCGATAATACCAAATACTATGAGATACTGGGAGTACCCAAAAACGCTTCCCAAGATGATCTGAAGAAGGCTTATAGAAAAGCTGCGATTAAGAACCATCCCGATAAGGGCGGTGATCCTGAAAAAGTTTGTGTTTTTCTGATTGATTGCGTGTTTTATTGAATTGGGTTTTCCTCGTTTTATTTTGAGTGTCTTTTGAACTGATATGTTATTTTTAATTTATGCTTTGGTTTCGTTTATTGGGGTTGGAAATTTCGGGGATTAGGGTTTGTTGTTTTGGATTGTGTAGAGTTTGGCTTTGTTTGATTGTTGCATTGTGTGCTGGAATCCAGTTTAAAGAGTTGGCTCAAGCTTATGAAGTGCTGAGTGATCCGGAGAAGCGTGAGATTTACGATCAGTATGGTGAGGACGCCCTTAAAGAAGGAATGGGCGGTGGCGGTGGTGGCCATGACCCGTTTGATATCTTCTAGTCCTTCTTTGGTGGCAATCCTTTTGGTGGTAGGAGTTTGGATTAGAATTTGTTGGTTACATTTTCGGTTACTGGAATGTTTTCTTTTTTAATTGCTTGATGCCAAAAATTGTATTACCTGTGTGCAGCTGGTGGAAGCAGCAGAGGCCGGAGACAAAGAAGGGGAGAGGATGTAGTTCATCCCCTCAAGGTATCGTTGGAAGATCTCTACAATGGGACGTCGAAAAAGCTTTCACTTTCGCGGAATGTAATTTGCTCCAAGTGCAAGGGGTTAGTGTTTGAATCGAGTTTATGTTTGTGGTATCACCATACTGCTTCAATCGTTGTTCTATGTTAACTGAAACTGTTTTACATGAAAATTTTGCAGTAAAGGGTCTAAATCAGGTGCATCAACGAAATGTGCTGGTTGTCAAGGTTCCGGAATGAAAGTCTCCATCCGGCAGATCGGTCCTGGGATGATCCAACAAATGCAGCATCCTTGCAATGCATGTAAGGGTACTGGTGAGACCATCAACGACAGGGATCGTTGCCAACAATGTAAAGGTGATAAGGTTGTGCAAGAGAAGAAAGTCTTGGAGGTTATTGTTGAAAAGGGTATGCAAAATGGACAAAAGATTACTTTCCCGGGAGAAGCTGATGAAGCAGTAAGGATAATTTATCTCTTAAATGAGATTACAATTTTATAACGAATCCGATGCTTTCTAGCTGTTGTTAGCTTGATTGATTGTGGCCTGTGGGAACTTTTCTTTTTTGCAGCCCGATACGATCACTGGGGACATTGTATTCATCCTACAACAGAAAGATCATCCTAAACTGAAAAGAAAGGGTGATGACTTATTTCTTGAGCATACGTTAACACTTACCGAAGCCCTTTGTGGTTTTCAGTTCGTAATGACTCATTTAGATGGCAGACAACTCCTAATTAAAACACAACCTGGGGAAGTCATTAAGCCTGGTAAGTGAGGATTTTTCTTGTCCTTTAATGGTAAATGTCGTAAGAGCTTTGTTAATTTAGCCGTTGATCTTGTTGGTTTACAATGAAACCTCTTTGTTCAACTTTAGATCAATTCAAAGCAATAAACGACGAAGGGATGCCAATTTATCAGAGGCCATTCATGAAAGGTAAGCTGTACATTCACTTCACCGTTGATTTCCCCGACTCTTTGACCCCAGACCAGTGCAAGGCTCTAGAGGCTGTACTACCTCCAAGGACCTCAGTCCAGCTAACCGACATGGAGCTGGATGAGTGTGAGGAAACAACTCTGTACAGTGTTAACATGGAGGAAGAGATGCGTCGAAAACAGGCAGAAGCTCAAGAGGCCTATGAGGAAGATGATGACATGCATGGTGGTGCACAGAGGGTACAGTGCGCTCAGCAATGATAAAACCAAACCTCTGAGACGGTGGATTTCGGCAAAGGAATTGTTCAGGTGTTCTGAGCAAGAAGGGATAGAGATCATTTGAGAATAATAAGATTCATTCTCAACATTGTTATGCTTTGTTAATCTATTTTTAGTTTTGGGTGACTGAAATGGTGTTATATGGGTTTGAAAGCTGATACTGTTTAAGCTGCTATTGTTTAGAACCATACATACAGAAAGCTAGAAGAAAACGATCTTAAACACATTTTCCATTGCAACAAACACCATCACTCAAGCAGAATTAAATTTGACATCCGAATCAAATTTGAATCAATCAAATGATGACACATGTCACTATCAGATTTAATGATTAATTATTTATTAATTTAAATTTAAGATTAAATTAAAAGAATTAAATGTGTAATTTTATAGATTTTTTTTAACTGTCATGTCATCACTATTAACTTTTTTGTTAGAATTTTAACGATTTAATGATTCAAATAGGTAGGTTTTTAAAATTGGGTGACCTGATTGACGAGTTCTTTAGTTGAGCGACCAAAATTTAAATAGGTATCTTTAATTAGTTGGGTGATCACTGAGGTAGTTTACTCTTGTTTTTATTGTTGTTTTTTGTCCATTCTATTAATACATGTCATGTGATATATATTTTTTGTTTTTTTGATATTACTTTGAATCTTCGTTTTGTGTATTATTTATTTATTATTACATAATTTATTTGATATTTGAAAATTAATTTAAATTAAAATAAGTTAAATAATACTAATATTCATTAAAATTTGAAAAAAGTTTTATTATTATGTTATTGTTGATGGTGTTTATTCTTCATGATTGACGATATTGTTTGTTTGTATATTTTATTTTTTTTCAATCTCTCACTTATATATTACTATTTTTATTATTCGTGTCTATTTTTGTTTTTCGATACTTTATTGTAATTGTAACTGTAATTTTCTACTAATAAATTTAAAAGAATATATTTAAAAGATAATTTAAAATTTTGGAAATAATAATAAATATTATTTTTATATTAAGTTTGAGATATATGCACATATTATTTTTAACTTAAAATATTAAAAAAAAATAATGAAATCACATGTCTTATTCACGATCCCTCATTCGTTTGGTTTGGGCCGCTTTCAATTGGTAGCGGTCTGATTGTTTCGGCATTTTGTTTTATGGGACTAGCAATGGTCTGGTAGTGGAGGAACTTTAGGTAAGTGTTTGGGATGACAATTTAATTTTTTAATAAATTTGTAGATTTAAATAATTTTTTTAAAAATTTTGAGGATTTAATTAAATTTTTAATAATTTTAAGAGATTTAATAAAAAAATTTAAAAAATTGAGATGAAAAATAATTAAAATTTTTCAAAAGTAAATTATCCAAAAAATCAAAACTAATGGGGCGAATTGAATATTTTAAAATTTTAGGGGTCAAATTCATTTTTTTAAAATTTTGAGAAAGACATGACTCTTTTATTCGAAAAAAAAATTAAGAGTAATCTAGTCTAAAGTTTTATTTTGGAATATAAGTGTTTCTCTCATCTATTTGAGAATTTAAGTCATTTTCTACGATGCAAATAGAAGAACATCATATGCAGGTGACGTTCTCCCTTTAAATTTTACAAAAAGAAAATAAAAATAAGATCACCTGTATATGGTGTTCTCGCTTCAAATTTTGCACAAAAATATTAAAAAAATGGTGAATTATCACTTGCACCATAAAAATTAACCTAAGATTCCCAAATAAATATTAAACATCCTATTTTCCTAAATAAAAACTTTAAATGATCTATATATCAAACGGACCCCTTAACCTTATAAAAGATTCATCGACTATAAATAAATTTAAAAAATAAAATAATATTTATTAACTAAAAATCTTCAAATATTTTTATCTTGACTTGATTTCGTTCAATCAAATATTCACTTTAACAATTTTATCTTTTTTTTTTGAATTAGCTATAGTAATAATTATAGTAGTATCTGTTTTAGAGTATACTTTCAACTATTTGACATTGATCGCTCAATCACTATACTAACATTCCTGATGCTCGAACTCGTAACCTCAAAGAACAATAACCGTTCTTTTTAACCAGTAAAACTAGATGATTCGTGTTAACAATTTTATCTCATTATCTACTCTTAACTCCGGTAAGACAGACCGTAAATCCATGTACAAAAATCTTTCCGTTTGTTGTCATGTTCGTGTGTCGGAAGACGAAGAAAAAGGCCAAAGGAAACAAACAAAATCGACAGCCATGGCAACAGAGGTATTGGTATCAAAAACTTTCTCGTGACTCAGTGTTTTTTTACGTAAAGGTTAGAAAATCTACAACGAAAGTGGGAGGGGATGCTTGCCAAGTGTAAGAATAAACATAGATTTAGATTCAATAATTTCGGACATAAGACAAATATACACATAAATATCGAGTAAAACATAATATGTTCAAATCAATATTACGATATATAAAGATATACAAACATAAGGTTTGTAATCAAGGGTGAATACTTGTTTAAGTAAGCGTCGATCTTCGGTTAATCAGAATTGTTTATTTATTTTCGTCTTTTTCTCTTAGATCTCGAGTTTATGACCAAATTAAAATATTCCTTTCCTTAGACTTTCTTCCATCTACTCTAGGAAGAAGTAAAATAGATTTTTATCAAAAACAAAAGATGAATATACAATTGAATCGAATAAAATAATTTAAATTAATTAAATTAACGAATCTTATTTTATAATTTAAATTTTATTTGATTTTTTAATTCAAACATAATATTTTGAATCTATTTGTTATAAATTTGTGAGTCTGTGAATCCCGTGACCCTGGGGGACCCCGTGTTAAGTTTCCTTCGAATATGACACTGGGACAACCAGGCTTAAGTTTTTAGTGCGAGTAAAACTCGACACGATTTAGAGTAAAAATATTTGATTTAACTTGATTTAACTCGATTCAAAAATTTGAATAAAAATATAAATGATAAAATTAAACTCATTAACTCGAATAATTTAAATTTTTTTAAACTCGATTTGATTCTATTGGATTGAACACTGATTCCTACTTTATATTAACATGCGAACAAATGTAGAATCATATTGAGTTTACTTGAAAATATTTTGTTAAGATAATCTTTTCATCTAAATTTTAGGTCCTTGAAATTATCATCATTCACGTGATGAAATTGAAAAAATTGTTAAAATAATAAGACTTTAATTCACGTGAAGATATAATTTTCCTGAATTCAACGTCAAATGTTATGATTGAATGAATATGCTATGCGAATTAATTTAGATTAATTTGGACGAGATCTTAAAAATTAAAAAATTAATAAATTTTTTTAATAAATTTATTACAAAAAAAATATGATCAACAAAATAAAATAATATAATTAAAAATTAACTTTTATATGTTTTGACGTAATTTTATAAACTCAATTTAAAAATTAAATAATATTTAAATTATAAAATAAAAATTGAATAATTTAAAATTTTTAACAATTAATAAATTAATTTTAAGGTTTGAGTTCTTCTTCGTTGAAGTAGTTATCAGAAATAATTTTTATTTCATCTACCGATTTTTAATATGTACGTTAATTATATATAAATAAGATTATTCTCATTTAAACAAGAATATTTTAAAAAATTATATTATTTTTTTATTTTGTTTTACTAGTCATTTTATTTTTCGATTTTTTTATCTGTTTGTATGATAGTATTTTGCATGTATTTCTATATTATTTATTTTCGTGATAGTATTGTTTATTATTATGATAATTTAACGTTTAGATAATAAAATTTATTAAATATTTTTAATCACAAGACGAAGATCATATATTTTAGTGATTCTATTGTAATAATTTATCGATGTACTTAGAATTATATTTTTGGGTTATTCGTAGAGCTTTTGGGTTAGAATATATCGTTGTTGAATTTTATTTAAAAAATTATAAATTATTTTATAAAATGATAATTTTTTTTTATAACTTTTACACCCTTTAAAATTTATTGTATTTATTTTCAAATTAATTTTTTAATAATTTACTGTATTTATTTTCCAAATTCAATTCAATATATTTTTCTTGTCACCTATACTATATATTATGAATTATCTTTGTTCCCAAACACCTGAGACTCCTGATGGCAAATCCAGCTTCAATTCATTATCTACTACTTTTTTCAGCTGTTCTTCACTGTGTTCATCGTTCTAACCAGCTTCAACCAGCTCAGTTCAATGCCCTCAGAGAAATCCAGCAATTCCTCAACTACTCATCACTGCTTAGCATCTTTAACAACACATGGGATTTCTGCAACATAGAACCATCGCCATTGTTAACCATTGGTTGCTACGAAGAGAATGTAACCCAACTTCATATTACAGGAAACAATGGAGATTTTCCACCGTTGTTGTCACAGAACGTCTCCATTGACGTTTTGTTTACAAGCATTTCGTCTTTACCGAATCTCAAAGTTCTTTCTCTGGTTTCTGTGGGATTATGGGGTCCTTTACCTGCAACAATTGGTAAGCTTTCTGCCATGGAAATACTCAATTTAAGCTCGAATTACATCAATGGCTTCGTCCCGTTAGAACTTTCGTATTTGAAGAATTTGCAGACTCTTGTTCTTGATCATAACAAGTTCACCGGTCAAATCCCAGGTTGGATTAGTTCTTTTAATGATTTAGCTGTGTTGAGCTTGAAAAATAATTCACTCTTTGGGTCTCTCCCAAGCTCTATTTCAAGCTTAGAAAACCTTAGAGTTTTGGTCATGGCGGATAATCATCTGTATGGCGAAGTACCTAATCTCCAAAACTTAACAAATCTCCAAGTTCTTGATCTGAAAAACAACCATTTCGGACCAAATTTCCCAGTTTTGAATCCCAAAGTTGTCACTATTGAAATCCGAAACAATAGCTTTCAATCTAGCGTTCCGAATGAAGTATTAACCTCTTGTTTTCAACTTCAAAAGCTTGATATCTCCATTAATACATTCATCGGACCGTTCTCGCCGTCTTTATTTTCATTGCCGTCGATCGATTACGTCGACATTTCCGGTAATAAACTCACTGGAAAACTGCTATACAACACGTCTTGCAATGCACACCTTGTGTTTGTTAATTTGTCTTCTAATCTTTTGACCGGCGATTTACCGGAATGTCTGCAACAACGTAACATCGAAAAAAGGATTGTTTCGTACGGTGGGAATTGTTTTTCCGGCGAAGAACAAGACCAACATCCTTCGAGTTTCTGTCATGGCGAGGCACTGGCTGTTAAAGTTACGCCTCAAAAGTTGCAGCATAAAGATGGTGAAGCTATGGGTGTTGTTGGGTCGTGTTTGGCGGGAGGAATCGCTGGATTAACGGTGATTATTGGTTTAGGTTTCTGGGTTTTCCATAGAAGAAAGAGAAGTGCCGCCATGAAAGGACCTTCAACAAGGTTGATAAAAGAGAATCTTTCAACAATTAACACAGTCAAGTTATTGTCTGATGCAAGTAAGATATTTACTTCTTCCTCCCTTTTTCATTGTTTTTCTTTATATATAAAAATTTGACATTTAAATCAAACCATTTAAAAGGAATAAAATAAAACCCTACCACTTAATTTAATATTAAATTATATCTAATTAAAAATAATTAATTTTCTAATTTTTTATATTTAATTATATATTTAAATCAAGAAATTAAATCAATTAAAACTTTTGATACTATTAATTATTAAATTTAATAATTTTTAAATTACTTGATGGAATACATTGTGTCACAATATCATATTTAACATTTTATTTTATTTAAAGATTCTTTAAAAATCTTAAAAAAAATTAAAAAAAAGTATAAAATTTATATAGCTAATAAAAATTTTGTGCATCAAAGAATTTTTTTAAAAGATTTAATAGTTAATCATATATTAATTTAATTTATGATTTATAATTGTGTGTTGAGTTTTTAAAAGTTTTTAAGTTTTATTAATTAATTTAATAATATTAAGTAATTTTGATGTTAGTAATATTCAACGGTGTTCGACACATATTATAAAATTTTTCAGTGATAATATTAAATTCGAATAACATACGAGAGCTTGCCTTGTTCTTTGTAGGATATATATCTGAAACAATGAAGCTGGGGGCAAACCTTCCTACATATCGTGCCTTCGCTTTGGAAGAACTAAAGGAGGCCACGAATAATTTCACTCATTCAATCATCATGGCTCAAGGTCCACTTTTTCAGGTAGATCTATCCATTTGCTTTCAGACACAAATAATATTGTTTTCGGTTTTAATTTCACCAATTTAACGATTAAACCTACTAAATTATATTAATTTCAGCAAGATCGATGGCAAACTTCTTACATCATTTTAAAAAAATGTCAGATTTACAGAGGAAAACTTGCAGATGGAACAGCTGTTGCCATTAGATGTTTAAAGATGAGAAGAAAACACAGCCCCCCGACATTGACACACCATATTGAGATGATCTCAAAACTCAGACATAAGCATTTGCTTAGTTGCATCGGACACTGCTTTGAGTGCTGCCCTGATGATTCAAGTGTTGGAATCATATATTTCATCTTTCAATACCTTTCAAATGGCACCTTGAGAAGCTCAATCTCTGGTAAGACACTTTCCTATACAATGTTAACATCAATTATTATTAGTATCACATGTAATTTTACTCGGTTCCGATATTAGTGTTGGATATGAATATGTGTCAGACACCTATTACTATTACTATTACAAGTTATTTTACTCGGATTTGATGTAAATATTTTTTAATTAGCTAATAGTGATTACAGTAGTATCTGTTTTAGAATATAATCTCCACCATTTGACATTGATCATTCAATCACTTTGTTGGCATCACTGGTGCTTGAACCCATAACCTCTAAGAACAACAACCGTTTGGTTTACCCACTCAATTACTATTACTATTATCAATTTTTCATGTATAAGTTCTACTAAGTGTTGGCATCATATATTTCGTATTTGTTACTCGATATTTGATGTGTCAGATACAACCGTGTCTGACAATCACATTTTTACATCTATGTTCAAATATGTGTCGGACACGAACATCGAACACGAATGCTTTTAAACTTCGATGAGCCTTTTTATCTAACAATCAAGTTTTGCAGAAGGAATAGCAGGTCAGAGGCTTAATTGGGCACAGAGAATAGCATCTGCAATAGGGATAGCCAAGGGGATTCAGTTCCTTCACACAGGGATGATCCCTGGAGTTTTCTCAAACAATTTGAAGATTACAGACATTGTGTTGGATCACAATTTCCATGCCAAGATTTGCAGCTACAACCTCCCTCTTTTAGCTGATAATGGAGGAATGGTATGTTCAAGTCATCAACCCTTTCTTCTCATATTTTCATATATTTATTTCAAATTACAGTAGCAGACACTTCTGTTGCGAGTGTGAGTGTCGGATACAAATATGATTACGGTTACGATTTCAGGGCGGATCCAATGGACTCAAACCAAACGTTCGAATACGGTACGTTCTTCGTTCTAAATCTTATAAACGATTATATTTCGAATATGATATAAATATAAAATGCAGGGAGAAAGATGAGGACAAGGATGATATCCATGACTTTGGTGTGATCTTACTGGAAATTCTCGTCGGAAGGCCAATCATTTCCCAAAACGATGTCATGGTCGTCAAAGATATCGTGAGTATTTTCTCGATAACATTAAACACGACACGATTAAACGATTAAAAAATGTAAGACGTTGAATATAAGAATGGAAATTCATGCGGTTCGAATTTTTTTTTCTCGGATCGAACTCAATAACACTCTTATATATAACTAAAGATGGCAATTGGTTAATGTTACTGTGCTTTTGTATGCAGTTACAAGTGAGCAATAAGATGGATGATACAGCCCGAAGAAGCATAGTGGATCCGACGATTATCAAAGAATGCTCGGCCGAATCGTTGCAGACGGTGATGGAGATATGCCTGAGATGCATATCCGATGAGCCAACGAATCGGCCTTCGGTTGATGATGTCCTTTGGACTTTGCAATTTGCAGCACAGCTTCAGGATCCATGGCGAATCGAGTCTCATCACATTCATCAACAATCTGTACCATTGCCTTTATAGTTCAGATTCACACTGTTATCAATCAAACTCGAATTAACTTTTATAACCTTGAATCGTTTTTTTATTACATTTTGTGCTGATTTGATAAATTTTATAACATATAAAAAAACTTAATGATAGTTTTATAAATTTTAAAAGAATAATGATAAATATATAATATATAATAATTTAAGTTAATTAATTTGTTTTAATCAAAATCGATAACTGAAATTTTAAAAAATCTTAATGGTGAACTTATCGTATTTAAAAATACTTGACCGATTAACCGAAGTTTAAGACATGAGTAACTCACATATACTGAGATATAGGGATGGCAAGGGGGGTCGTGGCTGGTTTTTGAGTGCTCCGACCTTGACCCAAAATTTAAATTATCCGTCTCAATTCAACTCGAGTATAATTTATTTTATCTATAATTTGATCCGACATAATAAAAACTATAATCTGATTTTGACTCGATTCTTAATCAACATTTAGAAGAATTGCTGCCCTTGAAGCAGAGTAAGTTCTCTATAACATAACTCAAAATGTTCAGTCACTCAAATTCTAATCTCTGCAAGGACTACAAGAAAATGTTCCTAAAATTTATTCAAATATGATCTTGATTTAAAATATTTTTTAAAAAATTAACCTTTCATGTTAAAAATCTCCATCAATTTTGCAATCTTTGAAAGTTGAGTGACTAAAAGAGAAATACACTAATAGTGGGTGACTATTTATGTAGTTTACCCCTGTTTCTTATATTTTTAACCAAAACCTAAACAGTCGACTGTTAATCTTATTTTATGCGCGCCTCTGTCCCTCGGCCTCAGGTTCTTCAAGCTCTTTCCTTTCTTCTTCAAAATTTACACTTTTTTTTTTGTGTTTGCGTGTGAATAAAAGTAGATTATTACTTTGTATGAAGAATTGATAAGAACTCATTAATTATTTTGGGTTTATCCCCTTTTTTCAGCTCATTTTTTGCTGAAGAACCACTAATTCCAAGTTTCCATGAAAGTTTCTTCTTCAATCTTCAGCAAGCTCTTGTTCATCCCCAAAACCCCATTCAGGCTGATTCCCAGAAAGAATTTTTCTTCATTTTCTTCATGTCTTTTAGAATCCCAACATTTCATCACTCGACCCTCTGAAGAATACAACAATCCCATGAGTATGATCAAATCAATACTCTCGAAAGGAGGTTTCGATATGAACCCTGAGAATTTATGTGCCGTTGATGTGAACGAGTCGAATTTAATTCGGGTTTTAACTCATTTATTCAATGAAAGTTCGAATGCTGAGCTTGTTTTGCATTTCTTTAAGTTGTCTGAGTATTACATTGGATCATTGCATTCGCCTAAACCGGTTTGTAAAATGATACATATATTAGTTTCCGGGAACATGAATTATGTAGCTGTTGATTTTATTCTAAATTTGGTAAGAGATAGTGTTAGCAAAGAAGTTTCGGTAGATGTATTGTTGAAACTCTTGTACGAGACTCATAGTGATAGAATGGTTTTTCGAACAGTATGTAGCATGCTTGTTGATTGTTATGTTAGGGAAAACAAGGTTGATTTGGCATTTGAATTAACATGCCAAATGGAGAGTTTTGACACGTTTCCATCAGTTGGTGTTTGTAATTCGCTGCTTAGGGCGTTGTTAGGGTTAAATAAATTGGAGTTGGCTTGGGATTTTCTCGATCGAATGATGAGGCAAGGGATTCGTTTGAATGTATCGATTGTTACTTTGTTTATCAAAATGTATTGCAGTAAAGGCCACCTTTTAAGTGCCTGGAAATTGCTGATGGACATGAAAAACAACGGGACTAAACCTGATGTTGTTGTGTATACTATCATAATCGACTCTCTTTGTAAGATGTCTTGTTTGGGAGAAGCAACTTCTATACTGTTCAAAATTGTGAGATTGGGAGTTTCTCCAGATTCAGTTTTGGTTAGTTCTGTTGCTGAAGGTTACTGTAAAGTTGGAAGACCAATGAAAGCTATGAATGTTATAAACTTCTTTGAAGTTAAACCAAATATTTTTGTATACAATAGTTTCATCACAAAGTTATGTTCCGAAGGTAACATGGTAAAAGCTTCTTTGATCTTTCGAGAGATGTTTGAGTTCGGTTTCCTTCCTGATTGTGTCAGTTATACTACTATAATAGGAGGCTATTGTAAAGATCAGGATATGAATAGAGCTTTTCAATATTTTGGGAAAATGTTAAAATGTGGAATTAACCCATCTGTGACCACATACACCTTGCTCATCGATGCTTGCTGCAAATCCAAAGACTTGGAAATGGCAGAAATTTTGTTTCATGAGATGATGGTGGATGGTTTAATACCCGATGTTATTTCATTTAACACAATAATAGATGGATATGGAAAGATGGGTCACTTACACAAGGCCTTTATGCTTATGGACATGATGAGATCAGCCGGCATCTCTCCTGATGTTACGACCTATAACATTATTATTGATAGCCTAATTAAAAGAGGATTTACAAATGAGGCGAAAGATATCCTGGATGAGCTTGTCCGAAGGGGTGTTTCTCCAGATACAATGACATTTACCAATATCATAGATGGGCTATCCAAGAAAGGGGACTTTGAGGAAGCATTTCTTGTATGGTTTTACATGACTGAATGCAATGTGAAACCTGATGTGTTGACTTGCAGTGCTTTACTTAACGGTTACTGCAGGGAAAGACGGATGGCAGAAGCTAACGCTCTGTTTGTTAGGATGCTTGATATTGGTTTGAACCCGGACCTGGTATTATACAACACTCTCATTCACGGATTTTGTGGCATTGGAGACATGGACAAGGCATGCAATTTGGTGGAAATGATGATTAGAAATGGTATCCTACCTAATAAAGTTACTCATCGAGCATTCATCCTTGGGTTTGAGAAAAAGTGGGTCAAGAATCCCGAAGAAAGTGCAGCTTCGAAATTGCAACAACTTCTGCTGAGACTTGATATCCATGTTGATGTCAATGATTGTATAGCTATGCCATAACTTTTCAGCTGAGATGCAACACTGCCTCTGAGGATTCCCTTCAGCTGTATGTGCTGTAAGATTGTCTTCATTTCATGTTTCTTTTTATTGTATGCTTGATTTAACCAAATTAAGTTGGATTTTCCTTGGGCATTTTAGTCAATACTTTATTGCAATTTTGAAATACTGTTCTGAATTACCTGTTCATTCTATGTGATCTTTCAGGTGGTATGCTGGTATGGCTTGGTCTTCTTCACAGAGCTTGTCCACAAGGTGTTGTCTTTGCTAAATAGTGAACATCTTACTTGACAGTTGACACTCATGAGTACGTATGCTTACCAGTGGTCATATGTTCAGATATCAGACGAAGAGTTTTCGGATATGAATTTGATTTTTGGCAGACCCGGGTTTAAGGTATATTTGTTTCTTACTTTCCATTAATGCTGCTAAATCATATTATGCCATATCTATGTTGCTCTGTCTCTTCTTTTGCTTGAAGTTTTTGTGTTAACATATTCGGACATGATATGGGGATATGAGCTTCTAGTACACTTTAAATACATGGAAAACTTGAGACAAATGAACATACCCCTGGTGGACACATTTGTATCTGCACTCACACTCAAGTCCAAGTAACAGAGTGGCACATGCATGCATACATGCAATTTCCTGACCGCTTAACCTTTGAATTTTCATGCATCATGGAGTCTTTTAACGAGTATATCATGCATGCATACACATTCACATTGATTGTATTCTTTATGCAGAATTTTATCTGCTTTTGAAAACTTGAGACAACAATGAAGATTTAGAGATGCGAGTATAGTTGGCTTCAGAAATAAATCATTAGCTAATGGTTACTATCTTTGTTTCTGTAACCCTTCAGTTTTCTTGATGTTCCCATGCGTGACACATTAGGACACGAGTATGGAGGATATGGGGATGTGAATATGACTCTTCAAATACACAAAAAGCTTAGAAAAAGTTGAACATATCTGTGTCCTATTATGTATGCATGTCTGTACCTCACAAACCCGAATCTGATTAATGTAAGTTACTACTTGAGTTTGTGGGACCCTTCTTCTTCTTAGAAACATTATCTTTTTGCAATCAGTTTTTTTTTCTTTTGTACTCATGAATTCTTATAATGTAATTCAGGTAATTTCAGGGTCTTCATCTTAAAAAATGCAGATATTCTTTGAAACTTTGTTGAAGATTTATGACAGCTAGTGAAATAGCCCTTCAGTTTGAACTCTCTGGTTCAAAATATGTGCTCTTAAGTATTAACAATGGCACCTCAAGTTCAAACTTGTAAGTTTGTTTTCCTCACCTTTCTCTTTGAGAATTATTTCAATCTTTTTGATAAGCATAATGGAATTCTAATCATTGCTCGTTTGATCATTTGTTTAACGTGCATATGTTGCTTATATAAAAGATTATGTTGCTCCGACTTTATTTTTCTTGTAATACTCGTGTCTAGCACATTTTATACATGAACATAGGGATTCTACTTTTCAAATACCC
Source organism: Abelmoschus esculentus (assembly GCA_035048815.1). Taxonomy (NCBI): domain Eukaryota; kingdom Viridiplantae; phylum Streptophyta; class Magnoliopsida; order Malvales; family Malvaceae; genus Abelmoschus; species Abelmoschus esculentus. The sequence goes on from JAUCBN010000033.1 coordinate 17,370,984, forward strand.
TCCAAATATATGGAAGAACTTTGAAAAAATTGGAGATACCCATGTTGTAAACATACCTGCATCTGACACACACTCAAGTCCGAGTAACTAGATAAAAGAGAGATTGCTACATGATCCAACACCCTCTTCCATGTCAGTGGTGCTAAAATCAATATCAATGAATGATTTTATACTAAATTCGTAGATGCAACCTTTCTGATTCTACCATGTTGCAACTGTGGCTATTTTGATTGTCTGCTACAACCATTTTATGCTTTTTGTTTGTGGTTTTGATTAGGTTGCAGTAGTTCGAGTTCTGGTTAATCGTGGGTGGAAAGATGGAAATTTCAAATGGTAGACGGGATTTCTTATCTTACTCTGTATGAACACGAGAATGATTTCCATACAAGGTCTTCGGAATACGCAAGCAAGTTGTTTTAGTTGATCTTGGGAAAAGAAAAACCAGATCGGCCAATCCAGTCCGAAAGGTCGAAAGTTTGGATAGCTGAAGGGATTTCTTATCTTACGTTACGAAGATGAGAACGGTTTCTGTTTGATAAGATTTTCGGAATGTGGTAGTGATTAAAGTTGTCCTGTTCACCTATGAACATGCTGGACGGGATCAAACATACAGACCGGTTCAACCGGGAAGTGATGCTCCACACATTTTCAAGATTTGGGGACTCAGAGAACCAGAATCTGAAAGTAATTTAGTTTTTTGAACGATAAAGTGGACATGTAAACAGTTTTTTAGTTGAAATGTATAATAACCTTGGGAGTTATATTCTTTCATATAGCAGTCATGTTTATCAGGAGAAACAGATTTTTGATGTGAAGATTAGCCTAATTTTATGCTAGGAAGCACGTACACCTTCATGCAAAATAGGCACGAGACAATATGGACATGATGATACCAGAATTTCTAAAAATTTTGGGATGGATAAGACAGAACATAACAATGAAAAGTATATTCTAGGTGATAGTTACAATGAAAATGTAAAATTTTTAATTAGATATCAATGCGCAAATCACTTTCCTAGTTTTCAAACCTACTTTTTTCCAGATCACTAACACACTGTGTTTCACTTAACAAAATCGGAGACCTTAAGTAGTATGATGGAGATCTTCAAGCGGCAAGGTCATACTACTTTCGCTCGTTGGGTGTCCGCCGTGACGTTATCAAGAATCGTCCCGGCATTGCGTCACATGTAAGCAACTCTTTTTTTTCTCTTCCTTCCTGTAGTCCCCCACCCCCACATCACATGTGGGGGATAAAACTACAAGTAAATGTAACCCCCTAGACCAGCCTATGCGGGGAGCCAGACTAAAGTGGTCACAGTGTTTGTTTGTAAAACATAAATTAAATTTCAAGTAACCCAAAATAACTAATACGAAAGATAAGGTTGAGTACCACCTAAAACAAGTAAAACGTTACCAAGATAAGGTGTCTTGAAAACATAATTATTTGTAAAAATAATCCATAAGTCAAGTACAAAATATCTGAAAAACATCATTAACAAAATAGCACATGTCACCCTAACGCAAACTGAAGACTAAAATATTACTTCAAATAAAACCGAAAAATGAGTAGATCCTCTTGGTGCCAAGTCTGGGATGCCTATCTACGGCTATCTCTACTGGAAGAAATAGGCAGGTGATCTACTGGGCGTTCGAACCATGCTCCGTAGTAGTACTGGACCGGGTTACAATCGGTTCTCGGGATCGGTCCAAACGGGAGGAACTGGGCTGGGTCGGTACACGGCGGGGAGAACTACGGGGTCCTACAAACAAATGGGTAAAGACATAAGACCTTAAACATAACTCTGGACTTACTTAACTTAGAAGAAAAGTTTGACTCGAGACTTAGAAGTTCAATTTGGAGGCTTTCGGGTTCGAATTTCGAGAAACAGACCTCACGGATGGACTTAGGACATCAAAAAACATAAAATAGGAATTTTTGAAAATTTTGACTTTTTGGTCAAAGTCATCGCTGACGTCAACAAAGTCAACGCTGATGTCAGCAACCACGTCAGCAGTCAATGCTGACGTCAACAGTCAAAGCTGACTTCATGCTGACGTCACTGGTCAACGGGTCGGGTCGGGTCGGTTAACGGGTCAGGTCGGGTCGATCAACGGGTCGATCAATGGGTCGGTCAACGGGTCGGGTATGGGTTGACGGGTTCGGTCTGAGTTGACTGGTTCAAGGCCAGTTTGGTTCGGTTCAGGCCGGTTTGGATCGGTCGGTTCTAAGCCACCGTCCAGGGCAACCGGAAACCACCTCCGACGACGCGTGGAGGCCACGCACGGCTCTAAATGGCCGAAAAACACCCCTACAAGCTCGAAAACACAACCAGAAACGATAAAACACCAGATTTAAAACGTAATAACCCGGAAAAATGATTTATATGGGTTTGAAACCTAACCTTTGAACCTCTCGAACAAAACTCCGGTGAGGGCCTTACCAGAGTCGATTGAGAGCAAGATCAGAGGGCTTATGACCGTCTCCAAACGGCGGAACAAAGGAGACCGGTGACGCACTGGACGACGTCGATCGGAGGCCGGAATCGACGAGAAACCGAAGGGTTCAAACCTTAGGTTTCGTCGAACCTTTTTGGTTTGATTCATGGTGGTACGGGCGACGGATTGGCGCGTCGGGAGAGGGGTTTTGCTCGGGGCTTGGTGGCCGTTCAGATGGTGCTGGCGGTGACACCCACGGCTAGGACGGTGGTTGGGGGTTTAGGAGACGAAGAGTTTAAGTTGGTTCGAAAAAAAAAAACGATTTTAGACCTAGGATTTTATTTATATAGGACCCATCATGGTTAAAAAAAAAACTAAAAATATTTTGTTATTTTTATTATTATTATCTTTATTATTATTTTTAGATCTAGCTTTGTAATTTAATAGTCTTCATATGTCACATATTTAAATTAAAAATAATATACGTTATAAAAACAGATAATATTCTCTCAGTCCTATTTAATATGTCCTTTTTGTGTTTTGAAATTGTGTTACTTAAAACATCTCATTAAAAAAATCAACAACTTTTATAAAGTATAATTTTTTTATCCTTTCTTTAATTTTTTGACAAAACAAAATTTAACTTTTTAAAGATAAAATTTTCCTTTTAATTATTTCACATCATATCTCTTATATAATTTTTTTTCCTTAAAACTACGTAAAAACCAATAATTATCGGTGATTTAATAGGATAAAAACTTTAGATTTTATTGGTAAAAAAATAAATTAAGTTAAAAATTTACTTATATAACGGATTTTTATATTATATTATATATTAATACACTAATAAATTAAATATGAATGGTTATAAAAAAACTAAAAAAATAACTTAAACTATATTAGCGGTCCTTAAACTTTTAGGACATTTATATTTTAATCATTAGATTTTTAAAATTTTTAATCATTAAAAAAATAGATTAGAATATTCTTATAGACAGTGACGAAGCCATATATTTTTACCTTTATTTTTTTATTTAATTTTTTAAAAAAATTTAGTTTATTTATGAATTTATCCTCACTTTCAAATATTTATGTTTTACCTCAATCTCAATTTCTGACTTCGTTCCTACTTATAAAAACTCTGAATCTCACTATACTATAAACCAAAATAAAAGAACTCTTGAATCTCACTGTACTATAAACCGAGCTACGATCTACCCTCGAATAAAAAAAATAAAAGTCGTAAAATAAATGAGGGTGTCAAATTTGTTCAAGAAGTAAGAAAATTAGATTGTCGAGCGGGCTTGTACAAGTGTTGTTTTGCTGGTTGGATCTTTATGTTTCTATCTTGCTAATTATTGCTAGGGAAAAACGAAACAATTGATAAAATTTGAGATTAAATGACTATTTTCTGCGACCATAGACGATGAATGATATCCATATTATAATATTATCAAAATGTTAACAGGTGGATGACGCTAAAATATTTTATATGAATATTTTGATAAAAATATCAAAGTAAAAAATAATTCATCATTTTATATTTCATTTACGACAGCCAAATAGATATTTATTTATAGTAAAAGTTGGAAATTTTTGAGATACATAATCCCTTTCAACACACTCGGGACAAATACAAGACCCAACAAAAAACAAAATAAAACAGTACATAAAACAACACCAACAGAATTAGAATCAACACACAAGCAAACCATATATCTATTTAGCTGCCACAGTTCCATTTTTCACGCACAGTACGACAACATAAATGGGACAGCAATAGCAAGTACACAATTTCTGCTGCAACACTGGCTATCGCCTAAGCATCTTGCTCCTTTAGCTAAACATGAAACTTGAGTCTGAGTGGAGAAAATGTTTGCGAATGGATTTCTAATGTTTGCAGTATCGATGATCGAAAAGGGATGAACTTCGTTGCGAGCAGCCGTAACAGTCGGAGTCACAGACAGTAAAACCATGGCTGCCATTGCAACCAACAGGACAACAAACTTGTTGGATTCCATTACTTGCAGGAATTGAGTTAGGAACTTGGAGAGTAGATGAATGTGTCTGTGTTGTGTCACCCAACACTCCTTTATATAGGGGAAGTGATGGGTCCAAATTAAGTTAAAAGAGTAATAATTCTGATTTACTTCGTCATCTATGATCATATTTAATAAATATATTACTGTAGACCCAAATTTGACCAATAATAAAACGAACCCGATTTAAACCTGTTATTGTAAACCCAAAACATGACATGCATCCGATTAAAACGAACCCAAACTCGAATCTAGCCAACTTAAATCCATCAAATAATTTCTCTTGTCTTATTCATTATACCTAAATTCATCAAATGATTTCTTGTCTTATTTCTTACATTTGAACCAACATTTCACATGAATCATAAATAATGGGACCAATATTGCATATAATTCATCAAATAATTTTTCTTGTCTTACTCATTAGACCTAAATTCATCAAATGATTTCTTGTCTTATTTTCTTACATTTGAACCAACTTTTATCATGTAGATGTGTGGATATAATTCAAACGTACGGTTTTGAGAACAAGAACGTTTTTATCATGTAGTTTGGACGGACGATGGTAGGCCCCGCTCCTCATAATTAGACAACTCATATTTGATTTTTTATTAAAAATAAATTAGAAAAATCATTATTAAATTATATTTTTAATTTACTGAAAAGTGCCTTAAAAGCTATAAATTAGGGGGGAGGGATTTTGTCGATCTTTCTCCTTCACCGACAAATAATATTTATTATTTAGTATATTATTTTCTTATGTCAATAAAACTTTTTATTATTCGAATCTTGAAGAAGTTTTTTCGCTTGCCGTTGAATGGGTGCCATGAAAAATTAACGAGTGAATTATAATAATCATTTATTTTCTAAACTTTAGTGATTAAATTTAATATTTCGAATCTTCACCGATCAAACTAGGTTTAAGAGTCAAATTTAATGATTAAATATATTTTTTATTAAAAAATTTAAAATATATATTTGAAATTTTAGTCTTTTAATCTTAGGTTGTCGATAATTTTAACCTATAAACCTTAATTTCTCGAAAATTAAATTTTTTAGCTTTACAAAATTTTGATTTACCTCAAATTAAAGTTTGAAAAAAAAAAAACGAGATCTCAAAGGTTTTGTTAAATGATTTTAACATTTATTTTTTTCTTTAAAATATTATTACGTTATATTTTTTAATTTAAAATTATTTTTTTAATAAAACATACAATGATATTTAATATTGAATTTACATTTAATAAATTTATAGCAATTTCTAATAAAAAAATATCTATAGACAATGCAGTTTGGAGGGACGGTGGTATGGACCAACGGTCCCTCCCCTTATAATTAGACAATTCATATTTGACTTCTCATTAAAATTAAATTGGGTAAATCATTATTGAATTAAGGGGGAAAATTGAATTCGATCAGAAATTACCAGAAGTTGCTTTTATATACGTATGAATTAATCCCAAATTTTGTGTTCTTTTAGATACATGCCAAGTGTTCTTGTGTTTAAGCTCGAAAGCTTTTAAATTTTTATATCTATATCTAACAAAAAAATATTAGATGATTCTGATTTACTTCGTCATTCATGATCATATTTAATAAATATGTTACTGTAGACCCAAATCCGACTGATAATAAAACGAACCCGATTTAAACCTATTATTGTAGACCCAAAACCTGACATGCATCCGACTAAAACGAACCCAAACTCGAGTCTAATCAACATAACGAGTTAAATCCATCAAATAATTTTTCGTCTTACTCATTATTCCTAAGTTCATCAAATGATTTCTTATCTTATTTATTACACTTGAACCAACATCGTACGTAAATCATAAATAATATGACCAGTATCGCATGTGATTCATTGTCTCCTCAGTCGTACGTTTGAATTCTATCCACACACCTATACTAGACTAATAAATCTTAAATAATAAAAAGCCAAACAAAAAAATCAATGACAGAAGAAATAATATTTTAAAATAATATTTTTACTTTCTCAATTTTTCTTTTATTTTCATTTAATTATTTGCTGGACCAATCCAATCCTAGCAGTTATTGCAGTTCCTATTATCTGGGGACAAAAGACTTAAATTCGCACCATCCAAATAATTACTCAAAAAAAAATTATTAGATGAATTATATTTATTGTGTTATTCGTGATCCATTTAATATGGTTCGTCGATTTTAAAATAATTATCTAATAACTACCCATTGTCTAATTACATGTAAGAAAGATCTAACCATTAAAGGGGAAATTATCTAATAATTACCCATTCATGGTCCAAATTTTTGAAGGGGAAATTTTCATTTTTTTAATGTTTGAAAGATTTAATTTAAAATTTTATAGAGGTTTAACTAAATTAAAAAAAATTATTCTTTAAAAAATATATAACAATAATTTAAAAAAAGATATTAACTATTGTAGAGGTCACCTTTGTTTGCTATCAATAAAAATTTATTCACCAATTTTAAAAATCTATCAGCAAAATTACTAATGTTTTCAAATTATAAACTTTAGGTCACTCCGAAGTTAAATATCGTTAAAGACTAACGGAATGATGATCTATCTGATTAAAAAATTAATAATTTCTAAATTACTAATGTTTTCATTGGTGAAAGAGATGGGAAAGGTAAGTTTCTTGTATGCTCCTAGTAGGGTGTGCAAAAATATCTAATCTAAAATTTTGGATATTTAATCCGAATTTTATCTTATGGATAATTCAGATTGGATATCCAAAAATTTTGGATCAGACACGAATATCTATTTTACATTCGTATCCGATATCCAAAAAATCATTTTTTATAGATATAAATATTATATTAGATATTTTACTTGTTATATATAAAAAAATAATTTTTTATAGATAAAAATATTATTGTATTCAATAATTGGTGATTCTTATATTCAAAAATCTAAAATTTTTATTAATAGGACTACCAAATAAAAATAAATGAAATGATTCATAAATTCGAATATTCGGATATTAAAGTATATGAATATCCAATCTAAATTTCGGATATTAGATTTTACAGATCGGATATGCATTGCTATTTAGGTTATTCAAATTTTTTGAATATCCAAAATTTTAGATCGAATCATATCCGTATCCGAATTTGCCCGTAGATCATTGAATGCGATGGTTAATCATTTAGCTAAACAAGGGTTTCAAAGGCCAATCCTATTCAATGTATGGTGGTATTTTGTTATTAGAACATTAATTTGTAGATGATTTCTATTCGGAGAATGAAAAATCTTTTTATGATCTGAATAATGAAAAGATTTATCGACAATAAAATAAATTTAAAAATTAATTCTATTTGATGATGTAAGACAAAGATCTATGAGAGAGAATTTAAAAGATTTATACAATAGTGTCAAAAAGTTAATAAGTGATTGACGCTAAACATTCAATGTTTAAACTTCAATAAATAAATTAAACGTTTTAGAACTTCAATAATAAAATAGTTTTGTGAGTAAAGTTGAGTGGTGATTTATAATTTACCTTAGAATATGTTATACATACTTCGATAAAAAAAAATTAGACAGAAGCCAATTCATAATCTTGTTTTCATTTTAATTTAGTTAAATAGATATTTATTTATCATAAATGTAATCACCGTTTTTGGTCCGGGGAGTCGCCACCAATCATTTCACGGTGCGATTGGAACACCAAAAATTAAAGTCTGCGCATCAGAGTTGAGTCCGGGAGTCTATTACGCGTAGGGAAGAATGAGCACCCCTACAACGTCCGAAATCGGCACCTATCGTTTATAAAATATTTTATATGATCAAAAATATAAACTCGGTCTTAATTTTATGATCCCATAATATTTTAACCTGCAAAATGAAAATAAGTTAAATAACGAAAATATGATAAAATAATAATAATATTAAAACACATAATAATAATAATAATAATAATAATAATAATAATAATAATAATAACAACAAAACATATAATAATACATATAATAATGATACTAAAAATAAAACTAATACTAATAATAATACTACTACGAATAATACATAAAAATAATAATAAAACATATATAATAATACTAATAACAAGATATGTAATAATGTAATAATAATAATAATAATAAAGTATGATAATAATAACAATAATAATAATAAAGTAAACATACTAGTAATAATAAAAATAATAATGAATATAACAATAATGTTAGTAAGATGAAAAATTATAATAATTATATTTCTGGGGATTGATCCTGCAAAATATTAAACCTTTAAGGGTTAAAGTGTAATAAAATAGTGGTAAAATTGAAAAAGAAATAAAGAAATGAGGCTTAATTGAGAGAAATAGTGACTAAAATTGAAGACGGGACAAACTAGGAGGCCATTGTGTGAATGCGCTGGGAGTAGGAGGGCTAATCCATTGATTTGCCCAATTTTCCGGGTGAGACACGGGTCGGGTCCAGTAAAGCGGGTCGGAGTCGAGTAAGGGACTTCAAAACGGCGTCGTTTTGGGCCGGCACCAAAACGGTGCCGTTTTGATTCTAACATAAAACTCCCTCTTTTATTTGATCCTCATTTGTCTTCTTCTTCTCAAAGGGGATAAAGAACAGAGCCTTGAAGCTCTCATGGTCTCGGCTGCCAAAGAAATTCCCGGCCACCGTACTCGGCCGCCGGCCGTCGTGCCGGTGGCCAGAATCAGGAAAGGAGGATGCTTTCCGTTTCGGTTCGATGTGCTGAAGATGGCTACGGTGTTGAATTTTCGAGAAAAGGCCGGAATCGAAGTAGATCTGAAAAAATATATAAGTTTCGAAAACTTTATTTTACCTTTTTCTTTGTTTTCAGTCTTCTTCCAATCTCCTTTCTTCTTTTCGGTTTTATGTTTAGATATGTACTCTTATTTAGACTGGTTTTAGACTCGGAAATATGGTTTTGATTGATTTTTTGATTGTCGGTTATAAAACCGGTATTACAATGGTGACTTTCGGTTTTTATACCCCTTAGATCCTATATTATATTACAAAGAAATAGGATTTTAATCCTATTTTCAGATCTAAAAAAAATAGATCTAATGATTTTCTTTTTATCCTGTAGATGGAGAAGTCGTTGGCAGTGGAGTCAGACGAGGCGGTGGAGCAGTGCGGCGGCCGGCTTCCTCAACAAATGGGAGGGCGCGTGGCGGCCACGCGCGGGAGATGAGAAGACATGAGGCAGGCGGCGGCAGAGGGTTAAATAGGGGCTAGGGTTTTTTGTTCTTTATCAGATTTAGGGTTTAATTTTTTTATTAGTTTGGGCTTGTATATTTGGGCTTAGTTAGTAAAGGTTTGGTTACTGGGCTTGGGGCTTGTTATGGGCTTGGTCTGGGTTATTACAGTTGTCCCTCTTTGCTCATTGTTGTGTAACTACAATAGGACAAAGATAAAGAATAACCCATTTCACCTGGTATGGTTTTCAGGGGTCATCTTTGGAATGGTGAGGGTTATTGTAGGTAAGGTTAGGGTTCTGTTTGGTAAGGTTGGGGTTCTTTTGGTAAGATTGAGGTTCTTCTTGGCCACCGCTTCTTCTACCGAAGCTTTGACTTCTTTTACTTCACCGCTCTTGTCAGCAAAATCTTCAAAATGAGGAAATCCTTGAAGAGGACCAAAAGTTGCGGCTGAACCGTTGAAGGAGATAAAATAAGCTTGGCTTGCTATGATACTCATGATGTTGCCATCTTTGGAGAAAACTTGATCTTGCTATAACATTGACAGATAGGCAAGGGCCACCGAGCTGGATTCAGCTGCATCCGATGAAGAAACATGATCTGACATATGTTTTCTTTTTCTTCTTCTTCTTTTTCCTTTTCTTGTAAATATAATATCCGCAAATACAAAATTTGGTCTAATTGTACCATCAACGATAAAACGAGACCGACAGAATGAGAACTTGTTAGATCGAAGAGGCAAGACTTGAAGTGTAAGGTTGGATCTTATCCACACCATCAATGGAGGGGTAAGATAACATTTCAGCAACTTGGATCCTACTCCACCATCAACAGAGAAGTAGGATTGAACTTCAGTGATTCAGATCTGGTCACACCATCAACGGGAACAAGATCAGATTTCAGCAATTTGGACCCTATTACGCCATCAACGGAGAAACATGATCAGGTTGAATCTATCCACTCTATCAACGGAGGGGTAAGATTAAATCTGTATCATACTACGCCATCAACGGAGAAGCATGATTGAATGGGATCTGGCCACACCATCAACGGGGACGAGATCAAGTTTGCAATTTGGATCTTACTGCGCCATCAACGGAGAAGCAGGACTGAGTTGGATCTATCCACTCCATCAACGGAGGGGTAAGATCAAGTCTGGATCATACTGCTCCATCAACAGAGAAGTATGATTAAATGTGATCTGACCACACCATCAATGGGGACGAGATCAAGTCTATAATTCGAATCCTATTACGCCATCAATAGAGAAATAGGACCAGGTTGGGATTTATCCACTCCATCAACGGAAGGGCAAGATCAAGTCTGGATCATACTGCTCCATCAACGGAGAAGTATGGGATCTGGCCACACCATCAACGGGGATGAGATCAAGTTTGTAATTCGAATCCTATTACGCCATCAACGGAGAAACAAGACCGAGTTGGGATCTATCCACTCCATCAACGGAGGGGTAAGATCAAGTCTGGAAGATACTACTCCATCAACGGAGAAGCATGCGATCTGGCCACACCATCAACGGGGACGAGATCAAGTCTGTGTTTGGATCCTACTACACCATCAACGGAGAAGCAGAACTGAGTTGGACTTATCCACTCCATCACCGGAAGGGTAAGATCAAGTCTGGAATATCTAAATATCTGATTCAATTGATGTCATGTATCTTCTTTGCATTTTTCCCAAATGCACAGGGATCAACGGATTTGATATGCCTTTACCGATAGCCGTTTGCTCTGGGCTAGCTGTATCATTACTCTGGATACAATCATTTGGTTCCAAGGATTTAATTCCTTGACCATTCGTAAAAATGGATTTCAATGGACATTTGAATGGTCCTCATCAATACATTTTCCCCAAATGCATAGGGATTAACGAATTTATTTTGCCTTTACCGGTAGCCGTTTGCTCCGGACTAGTTGTACCATTACCCTGGGTACAATCAGTTTGCATCAATCACAAGATTGGATTTTTCCAAAGGAATGGATTTCCTTCGATCATTCGCGAAAATGGATTTTTGAGGGACATTTGAATTGTCCAATATCTTGTTTCTATATGTCTTTTCAATTTTTCCATTTTTTCTGCATTGTTCATTTTTTCTTTTTTCATTTTTTTTCAAAATAATTTTGATTCACATGTACTATCTGTACAAATATGGAAAAAGTGAAATCTGCATTAAAGCATGATTCTATCAAAATTGATTCCCCACCACTAATGGAGGTGACATTGAGAAAAAATTGTTTCTGCTGTTCCATGATGGGTAGCCGTAACCTGAAAGCAAAATAAAACATTTGTTAGTTACTGTTTAAAATTCTGGAGTCATTACCTGAAAATTTTGTGTTTATTTTAGCTTTCTCGAGGCCAAAGGTTGGTCGTCATGTTGTTGCCCCCTGATCAAGGTCTTTCGGTCTCTTCTATGGACCTGTTTATATGTACAAGCAAAAATATGTACATCGTGAATGCTCAATGTATGTCAAGTCTGAATGCAAAATATCTGAATGTATGAATGACATGATTTCTGTTTTCGAAGGATGTCCTAATTTATGCTTGATGCATGTTTAATCTAAATGCATAGTTTGCAAATGCAAAATGCTTGAATGCAATAATGTCATGATTTTTCTAAGGGTGCCCCGATTTCATTGATCATGACGAAAGCTGCTTGAATTCTTCTGATTTGGTCTCATTCCTCGGAATCTTTTCTCAAAATAGATGCCCCAAACAATTTTTAACAATCTGAACTTTTAGAGTGCAAACATTCGCATGGTCATATTACCAGTTGAGCTGTCTCTATCTTTTGAAGTTATTTCACTTAGCATTCTACCTCAGAGTATCGCATCAAAATATATTGCATTGCAACTTGTAGTTTTGGGCCCTTACAAAAGACTCTCGCTGCCAGTGGGCTTAGGCTAACGAGGTAGTTTACAAAAATATCTCATCGAAAGAGATAAAAACTACAAGTGACCTACTATGGTCAAGGTAGAGTAATGTCTTAGCCTAGCAGACATAATTTACTTTTGTACAACTCAAAAACGACATTGTCGTTCCTACTTGGTGTCTTCGTACTTCGGCAAAGGATCTGTAGCCGTTTCAACTGGGTCATCGAATTTTATTACTCCGAGCTTGATAAACTTTTCCACTAGCCTTTTGAAACCTAGATAATTTTTGATCGAATGCCCCACTTGTCCCGCATGATAATCACATTTTGTATTGGCGTCATACCATTTCGGGAAAGGGGGTTGCATCGGCGCTTGAAAAAAGGGCGACACCAAGCGCTTATCATACAACTCTTTGTGTAGCTCCCCGTAAGACATCGGTAGTTAAGTAAATTCTTTCCTTTCAAAATTCTTTCTCTGACTGAAATCTTGGTTGGAGGAGTTATAAGCACGCGTGGCTGCAGGCTGTGTCACCGTTACAGGCTTGGAATAATTGACGCTATAGATTCCTGCGGAATTTACTTCATTATCCTTCTTTTCATGTGTTGACCTTCTCTGGGACGAGCTTCCACCGGCATCAATTCTGCCACTCTTGATGGCATTCTCAATGAGCTCACCGGATAACACCAGATCAGCAAAATTAGTGGTTGCATTGCCTATGAGGCAGTCCAGGATCGGGCCTTCTAAAGTTTGGATGAATATAACTACTGTCTCCTTTTCATTGAGAGGAGGTTGGACTTGTGTTGCTACATCCCTCCAGCGTTGTGCTTATTTTCTGAAGCTTTCATTAGACCTTTGTTTCATGTGTTGCAAGGTCAGGCGGTCTGGTACCATATCACTAACATGCTTATATTGTTCCAGGAAAGCCTTAGCCAAGTCTTTATCTGATGACGATTCAGCTGATTATACCATTTAGTGGCAAACCCCGTTAAACTATCTTGAAAGCAGTATATCAGTAGTTTGTCATCCCTGCCGTACCCTGTCATCCTTCGACAAAACATAGTAAGATGGGATCGAGGGAAACTGGTCCCGTCATATCTTTCAAATTCTGGAATTTTGAACTTCGGGGGTAATACTAGATCTGGGACAAGGCTGAGTTCGTTGGCGTCAAATCCAATGAAGGTGTCTTCAATCTCCATAGCTTCCATTTTCTCTTCGAGCCATTTACAACGTTCTTCAATTTCTTTTGAAGTCTCAATCTTTGGTTCGATCAGTTGATCTAATTCTGAGACAAAATTTTTTGCTTGATTTCCCCTCGGTTTGGCTTCTGATATGAAGGGTATGTTCATGGGGCCATATGCATCAGTCGGATGTAGCGACGATTTCCCTTTAGAAAAGACCACCTGGGGATAAGCCTCCGATGGTATCTTAGTTTGAAGAGGAGTAAAACCTGAAGGATATATAGGATCTTCCATCATGTTAGCGGGATTTGCCCCTGAGTCAATCATAGAAGTATCTTTTTGCTTAATCTTACAATCTGGTCTTTCATTTCTTGTCGAGCCCTGGCTAATTGATCCTCCATTTTTCGTGTTAAGTCGTCTTATAAATCTTTCTGAGTCTTCTCGATCTTATCCAATCTGTCCTCGTTCATCTTCTTCGTCTTGAGTCGAGTTCCGTAAGGATATTGAATTATCGCCCGGTCCAGTATTGCTGAGATAGGGGACCCCAAACATTAGTACTAATGTTATAAAAATGAATGCATGTGAATGCATGATGCATGACTTAAATGTGAGAATATCGATTCAAAAATGGTTCTCGGGTTCATCATTTTATGTGCACGGGATTTATTCACAACTTCGAATGTTATATTAATATCTAGGATGCTAGATTTTCTCCCGATATATTTTAAATTAAGAATCCATCGTGAATTAATACTTCATGCTCGTGGAATGCAAAAATTAAAACATGATCATGGTAATTAATGCAAAATGAATGATTATTATAATGCATTCAAAAAGAAACAAGGTTAGTTTACATTAAAATAAATTAATTAATTAAATTATAAATATAAAAACAAAAATAATAAAAAAAACTGTACATAAAGGTAATAAAACCTAAAGGGTTACTGTTAAGCGGAAAAAGTTTCGACTTGATGGCTCTAAGGGTGGTCTCCTAGGTCTCACTACATGTGGTTCGGTTCTAGAAGGTACCCGAACAATACTTATTACCCTACTAAGGATAATAAGCACGATTCAGGGGGATATTTTTCTCCAAGTCTATGCGGAGACATAAATCTCACAAAGACAAAGGGAAAAATATCCCGGAAGCAATTCTCCATCCTACACGGAGGCAGAACCTCACGAAGGAGTGGTTTCATGCTCCCACTTAAATGGACGGAGCCCGGGTTGAGAGCTCATGAAATGAGGAGACCTGAAAAAACATATAAAAGTATTAGTGAATATTTTAAAATAAATAAAATAAAGGATCACAAAATTAAAATAAATCGAATTTAAATTTTCGATCATTGAATAAAATGTATTACAAAGAAATAGGATTTTCCACCGCCAGAATCGGGAAAGGAGGATGCTTTCCGCTTCGGTTCGATGTGCTGAAGACGGCTACGGTGTTGAATTTTCGAGAAAAGGCCGGAATCGAAGTAGATCTGAAAAAATAGATAAGTTTCGAAAACTTTATTTTACCTTTTTCTTTGTTTTCAGTCTTCTTCCGATCTCCTTTCTTCTTTTCGGTTTTATGTTTAGATATGTACTCTTATTTGGACTGATTTTAGACTCGGAAATGTTGCTTTGATTGATTTTTTGATTGCCGGTTGTAAAACCGGTATTACAATGGTGACTTTCGGTTTTTATACCCCTTAGATCCTATATTATATTACAAAGAAATAGGATTTTAATCCTATTTTCAGATCTAATGATTTTCTTCTTATCCTGCAGGTGGAGAAGTCGTTGGCGGTGGAGTCAGACGAGGCGGTGGAGCAGTGCGGCGGCCGACTTCCTCAACAAATGGGAGGGCGCGTGGCGGCCACGCGCGGGAGATGAGAAGACATGAGGCAGGCGGCGACAGAGGGTTAAACAGGGGCTAGGGTTTTTTGTTCTTTATCAGATTTAGGGTTTAATTTTTTTATTAGTTTGAGCTTGTATATTTGGGCTTAGTTTGTAAGGGTTTGGTTATTGGGCTTGGGGCTTGTTGTGGGCTTGGTCTGGGTTAATACAATAAAAGTAGGAAACTTTGGAGAATACATAGTCCCTTTCCAACACATTCTGGACAAATATAAGACCCAACAAAAAAACAAAACAAAACAGTACATAAAACAACACCATAACAACACTAGGTAAACAGTCTCCGCTGCAACACTTGCTACAGTCGGAGCAGAGGTCTCCCTTAGGTAAACATGTATCTTGACTTTGGGTGGAGAAAATGTTTGCGAATGGGTTTCTAATATTTGCATTTTCGATGATCGAAAAGGGGTGAACTTCGTTGCGAGCAGCCGTAGCAGTCGGAGTCAGAGCCAGTAACACCATGGCTGCCATTGCAACCAACAGGACAGCAAACTTGTTGGATTCCATTTCTCGCAGAAATTGAGTTAGGAATTTAGAGAGCTGATGGATGTGTTATGTCACCCAACGCTCCTTTATGTAGGGGAAGTGAAGGGTCGAAAGTCATTAAAATATTACTATTGAGCATTCCAATAACACTGCTACATAAAGAGTTTTTGTGTAGTATAAGGAAAATTTTAGGTGAATAATGGGATTGAAGAAAAATATTTGAAGAATAAATATATATAAATTTTTTTGAGAGAATAAGTGAAAATGAATGGTATTGTTTCAACCTCGCTATTTGTAGATGATGAAGTCTATGTAGACCATTAGATTAAACTAAAAATATATTAATTTTAAATGTCTATGTGAATCCTTTCACTTGTAAATCAAATATATTAATTTATTAAAATATTAATAAAGACTTCCATCTCGATGATAATATAAAAAACAGATACGTCTGAATTAGATTGGATTTGTCAGACAAATAATTTCCTAATAATAGTAAAGAAAATGGTAGAAGAAATAAATGAGGAAGAACATGTGTTCTTTTCCTCATCACATGTCAGTCTTTAGCTTATCTTTTCTTAAATTAAGGAAAATAGGAGAAAGAAAGATTTTGGTTTCCTTAATCAAATTAGTAAGGAATTTAGTTAATCCGTCTGTTAATTTAATATTTAACCAATTATTGTTTAAAGTATTCTAAATTAATTTTATTTAATTCGGACCAACCATCGATGAAATGAACACCCCAAACCAACTATAATCGGAGCAGCATTGAAGAGTAGAAGCACAAATCATTGAGCCAACCTTAATTCTTCATTAAAGTTTGATAATATATTCTCTTAAAGGTTATCTTGTTGGTGGGAATACTTCATTGGTGAAAGAGATGGGAAAGGTAAGTTTCTTGTATGCTACTAGTAAGGGTGTGCAAAAATATCCAATCTAAAATTTTGGATATTTAATCCGAATTTTATCTTATGGATAATTCAGATTGGATATCCAAAAATTTTGGATCAGATACGGATATCTATTTTATATTCGTATCTAATATCCAAAAATCATTTTTTATAGATATAAATATTATTAAATTAGATATTTTACTTGTTATATATAAAAAAATAATTTTTTATAGATAAAAATATTATTGTATTCAATAATTGGTGATTCTTATATTCGAAAATCTAAAATTTTATGAATAGGACTGCCAAATAAAAATAAATAAAAAAATTCATAAATTCGAATATTCGGATATTAGAGTATCTGATTATCCAATCTGAATTTCGGATATTAGATTTTACAGATCGGATACATAGAAGGGTACATTACCATTCAACTATAATTTAGTTGAGATTAAACTCATTTTAGATAGAAATCTAATCATAGATAAATGTAATCCTTTTCCACTTGAATGTTTTTTGGTTATTCTTACATTAATTTGTAGATGATTTCTATTCGGAGAATGAAAAATCTTTTTATGATCCGAATAATAAAAAGATTTATCGACAATAAAATAAATTTAAAAATTAATTATATTCGACGATGTAAGACAAAGATCTATGAGAGAGAATTTAAAAGATTTATATAATATTGTCAAAAAGTTAATAAGTGATTGACGCTAAACATTCAATGTTTAAACTTCAATAAATAAATTAAACGTTTTAGAACTTCAATAATAAAATAGTTTTGTGAGTAAAGTTGAGTGATGATTTATAATTTACCCTAGAATATGTTATACATACTTTGATAAAAAAAATATTACTATTGAGCATTCCAATAACACTGCTACATAAAGAGTTTTTGTGTAATATAAGGAAAAATTTAGGTGAATAATGGGATTGAAGAAAAATATTTGAAGAATAAATATATTTAAATTTTTTTTTGAGAAAATAGGTGAAAATGAATGGTATTGTTTCAACCTCGCTATTTGTAGATGGTGAGGTCTATGTAGACCATTAGATTAAACTAAAAATATATTAATTTTAACCGTCTATGTGAATCTTTTCACCTGAGCATATTAACTGACAGTTGCGTACAAATGAGCATATTAACTGCAAAAGCTTTTAGAAGCTCAGTTAGATCTCAACTACACTCAATATTCTTGCTACTTCCCTCGCTTTTTTCTTCTGTTGTAACACAAACTCTATCTCTAAACTCTTCAAAGAAGACTCGTGACAAAGGTTTAGTAAACCCATCAGCCACTTGATGATTAGTTGGAACGTAATTGACTTCCACTTGATTAGCTGCCACCTTTTCCCTAACAAAGTGAATATCAAGCTCAACATGCTTAGATTTAGCATGATATACTGGATTTGTGCTCATAGAAATTGCACTCGTCTTATCTGACCACACAGTCGAGCTTTGTTCTTGATGAATTCCCAAATCCTTAAGCAATGCACTTATCCATGTCACCTCAGCTACCACATCTACAATACTTCGATATTCAGCCTCTGAAGTTGATCTTAAAACTGATTTTTGCTTCTTCAACGCCCAGGCCACAACGTTACTCCCTAACAGCACACAATTGCCTGTTAGTGGTCGTCTATCATCAGGACTTCCTCCCTAATCTGCATCTGCAAATGCTGTAATCACAGCCTTTGTAGCATCTCCTGTAGTAAACTCAAGCCCATAGTCGAGTGTACCCGCTAGATATCTTAGTATTCTCTTGACTGCTGCCCAATGCTCCTCACATGGTTCATGCATGAATTGAGCCACTTTGTGCACATTGAAGACTATGTTCGGCCTCGTGTGACATGCATACAACAAGGCTCCTACAATACTCCTATAAAGATATACATCTGACACCATACTACCTCCTGATCTTGTGAGTTTTGAGGAAGGCAACATAGGTGTAAGAGTGGCCTTTGCATTTTCCATACCAGCCTTAGCTAACAACTCTCTAACATAGTTTCTTTAACATAGGAATAACCTGCCTGGACTCCTGCTCATTTCAAGACCAAGGAAAAAATGCAACTCCCCTAAATCCTTTAAAGAGAATTTTCATTTAGGATAGTGACTATTTGCTCAATATGTTCTTCAGATTCTCCTGTGAGTATTATATCATCGACATATACAAGTATATAGATATGTTTCCCTTCTAATTGTTTCACAAAGATAGATGCATCTGTTTTTGAGCAACGAAAACCAATGCTCAGCAAGTACTGTTTGAGCTTATTATGTCAGTTCCTGGGGGCCTGCTTCAAGCCATAGAGTGCTTTCCTCAACCTGCACACCAATGGTTGACCATTCTCCCCTAATTTCTCAAACCCTGGTGGTTGTTGCATGTAAACAGGTTCATCTAGATCCCCATTTAAAAGGCGTTGTTGATATCCACCTGCCTTAGTTTCCAATTATTAGTCACAGCCAAGGATAGCACTATATTCAGTGTCGTGAATTTTACCACAGGACTGAATGTCTCCTGATAGTCTTGTCCAAGAGTCTGTGAGAATACCCTAGCCACCAAATGAGCCTTATATCGATGAACTGACCCATCTGGATTACGTTTCAACTTGAACAACCATTTACACCCCACTACCTTTCGATCTTGTGGTAGCTCTTCAACGGTCCATGTGTCATTCTTTTCCAATACTTCTAACTCATCCTCTACTGCCTTTCTCCAATTTGCAGATTACAAAGCTTGTTGAATGTTCATTGGTTCAGTATAATCATCTGAACAAATTACTACATAAGCTTTAGGTTTAAATATACCATTCTTGCTGCGTGTAGTCATTGAATGTTTGTTAGAAATCAGATCTGGATTGTGATTGGAAGCAACAAAGTCACCTTGTGGTTGATCCCTTATTACATCAGATATTTGTTGTCCTTCATTCGCAACATTAGACATACCTCTAAACTCTTCAGCTAACACCTCATCTCCATGAGATTGAACCTCTACATTTGACATCTTAGCTACCACTTCATCAGCAAACCCCCTAACACTTTCTCCTGAGGACACACTTCTATTAGACCCATGCATTTCCTGTAGGTCGTGACCTGAAGCCTCTATCCCCTCTTCTGGTATAACAGATGTAGGTTGAACCTCCTCTATTCTGCTTTGTGGACTCTTGTCTTCATGGTTCAAACCACTAGTGGAGCCATTACCATGTGTATATGTCTCAGGAGCTGCTGGAGCATGCCTATCTATAAGAGTCATTCTGTCTGATCGTATCTTATCTAAAAAAGGAGAAGACTCATATTGCAAGCTATCAAAATGGTGTTGTGATAAGGGAACCTTTTTATTTGCAAAAGGAAACATTAATTCATCAAATACAACATGTCTAGAGATAAAAATTCTCCCATTTACTGCCATGCATAAGTAACCCTTGTGCTGTGGGCTGATGCCAAGAAAAATACATGGTTGTGATCTAAACTCAAGCTTATGCTTCTGATAGTCTTTGAGATGAGGAAAGCATCTATATCCGAAAACCTTGACAAATTCATATTGAGGTTTCTTGCCATGCAACACTTCAAATGGCGACTTGCCTTGAAGAACATTGGTAGGTAACCTGTTTATAAGATAAGCTGCCATGGATACTGCATAAGATCATAGATACATAGGTAGAGAAGCTTGTGCAAGTAAAACTAAAGATAACTCAATTAGATGCCTATGTTTGCGT
Source organism: Abelmoschus esculentus (assembly GCA_035048815.1). Classification (NCBI taxonomy): domain Eukaryota; kingdom Viridiplantae; phylum Streptophyta; class Magnoliopsida; order Malvales; family Malvaceae; genus Abelmoschus; species Abelmoschus esculentus. The sequence goes on from JAUCBN010000033.1 coordinate 17,391,694, forward strand.
TCCACTACGTCATTCTGCTCAGAAGTATGAGGACATGTCACATGATGCTTAATCCCTTCCTTGAGAAGCAATGCTGTTAATCCACGATACTCACCTCCCCAATCACTCTGGAGCTCCTTTATCGTGCTATTAAATTGTGTCTTAACTAAAGCCTGAAACTGTTGAAAAGCCATGAGAGTCTGACTCTTGTCCTTCAACAAATAAACCCATGAATATCTGGTACAAGCATTGACAAAGCTGACATAATACTTAAACCCTTTGGAAGCCACATGTGCAGGACCCCAAAGATTTGTAAAAACTAATTGAAAGGGAATATCATACACAGTATCGGATGTATGAAATGGTAGCTTATGACTTTTTCTTATTTTACAAGCAACACACATACTCATCTTATTGATATCATTGACAATTTGTACATTAGAAGCTTTACAAATCTGAACTAGAGTTTCATGAGCTGGATGCCCATGTCTCCTATGCATCAGTTCATATGAGCTTACAAATGCTCTAACCTGAGTAGCATTACACTCTTTATGCCTATCTACAAAAACATCAAATTGATATAGGCCAGCATTCTCACGTCCTTCAAGGAGAACTTGAGCAGTCTTCTCATCACGAACCAAACAATTGGCAGTATGAAACTCAAAATACACTTTATTATCCCTAGCAAACTTAAACACCGAAAGAAGATTATGAGTCACTTGAGGAACATGTAATAAATTGTCCAACACAAGTGATCTGGAAGAAGTTAGAACAGTAGAATAACCAGCTTTATTGATAGACAAACCAATCCCATTACCTACAACCAACATACCTGGTCCCTTATAGGAGGTGCCATGAATTATGTTAGATGAGTCTGGAGTGACATGATGAGATGCTCCAAAATCTACCATCCATTGTTCGGCTCCAAATTGAGAGGTTGTAACAAGATGTGCCTGAACAGGAGTAGACTGAGAAACTGGTGTGATAGCATTGTTACCTTCATCTTCATCCAAATACACAGTAAACTGAGCTTGACCCAGCTCATTAGACTGACCTGCATCAACTCCAGAAAGCCCTTGATCAAACCTGTGTCAGCAACGACTCACTGTGTGTCCAGTCTTTCCACACAACTGGTATTGCAACCGAGATTTTTCACGACCACGACCACCTTGTCTGCCAGATGAAACATAAGAAGGTCGAGGGGCCTGTAGACATGAATTTATTGTCCATGATTTTGTTGGCCATTATACATCAAATTCGGGACACCTGAGGGCAAAACCTGTCTACCATGTACAACATTAACAACATTAACACTCATAGGCACATACTCTTGAACAGAATTAAACTCAGCCAATTGTGTCTCAGCATCCATCAAGAGATTAGAAACTCTATCTATTGAAAGATCTTTTTTGGCAGTAATAACAGCAATAAAAGATTGAAATTCCCTTGGTAACCCATTTAAGATACTTGCAATATGTTCAACACGAGAAATCTTACAACCACAAGAAGCTAAGGAATCACACACTTCCTTAATACGAGACAAGTAGAACATCATACTCTCATCAGGACCTTTCTTTATGGATCGCAACTTATAATGGAGACTCATAACAGACGTGGTAGATTTATTCAAGAAAATTTGAACAACTGTATCCCATACCTGTGTTGTGGTTTCAGCTCCTACAAATTGAGGAAGAAGATGAGCGTTAATGGTGGATAGCAACCATGAAGACCCAAGAACATCAACAAGACTCAACATGACAACCTCCAAATTGCATCAACGGAAGATCCCAGCGATTGGTACCATATCAAACTGTATGAACTTTGAAGAGAAGAATGTATATATGATATCTTGAAAGTATACAGATATGCTTCTTATATAGGCTAACATACAGCCTTAACAAATTGGCGCCTAATCTAACTACCTAACAAACTGATAGTTGCGTACACATGAGCATATTAACTACAGAAGCTTTTAGAAGCTCAGCTAGATCTCAATTACACTCAATATGCCTCTACAACTGCTCACCCCATACCTCTACGCCTTAACATTATTAATTGGAGAAATTATATAAATATTGTTTTTGAAAATTTTAATTCTAAAAATATTATTCTCATTTTATTATTTCCTAAAATATTATGATTTATTGTAGAGTTCAGAAGACCGGTGAATTTCAACTCGTCTTTAAACAATGAATTAATAAAAATAATAAACACTATTTAAAGACGGGGTGAAAGGAACCCGTCTATGAACAGTGATTTACTATTGAAATAATGGTTGAGTGAAAAAAACACTATTCAAAGATTAATTGCTTTCCCCATCTTTAAACAATATTTATTATTTTTATTAATTCACTGTTCAAAGACGGGTTGAAATCTACCTTTTTGGAACTCTACAGTAAATCACAACATTTTAGAAAATAATGAAGTGGGAACAATATTTTTGGAATTAAAATTTCCAAAAACAATATTTATATAATTTTCCATTATTAATTAGTTCAATGAGGGGTTTATGTTCGATTTTTATGGAGAATTTTATATTTTATTTAATTTTAAATATTATGTCTCAAAATAAAATTTTGTTCTTAATTCAGAGTTTATCTATTTTGAGAATTTATTTAATTTTAAGTCAATTCAAGAGAAAAATTTATTTATCTAATTTCAAGAAAAATAGATTCATGAACTATATTAGATATGATTTTTATTTGAACCAATCTACTGATAGAGATTAATTTAATTTAGGGATAATGAGTGAATTTTAGCGGCTAATAAAAATAAATTGATCGATGATATAATAACAACCCAAGGTTAATAGAGTCATATATTATCACGGATTGTACAATCATCAATTTTTTGATTAGAGATAATTCAAAGGTATTGAAGATTATTTTATCGAAAAAGTAAAGAACATTTTTATTGTCCATTTAATTGTTAAAACGTTATAGTTATTTCCTAAATATGATAATTGATTATAGAATCATATTGATTATTCCTATTACTATTTCTTTTGTAGAACCAATAAGGTTTTGTACATGCACAATAGAAACAACTACACAATGCCCCTAAAAAGAACAATTGTTTCCAAAAGTCACATTTTTAGAATTAATGGGAGTTATCTAAACAATTACTTTTAATTATCACATTTTAATAAATTATACAAGCTCTTAAAATCTTTGAACCACCCTTGTAAATATCGATAAAGCTACGAGACTCTTGTGTTCTTCGAATTTCAATTATCCTAAAATCTTAGTTTCGTCTTAATGTTTTGGTATTTTAATCTGATGGTTCTTGGAACTTCATTCATCCTAAAATCTTAATTCGAAAAATTTAAGTGTATATTGTTATTTAATTTTTTTTAAGTATATAAAGGTTTTATTTTCTTACACTTTAACCGAGTAAGCCGGCGTTTTCCTGTCAAACCGATTACAAGTCGACTAAGCTGGCTGAACAAGAAAAAAAGTAAACCTTGCCACCAAGAGGTGGCGTGGTCAGTGTTTATGTAAATAAAAATAATAATATAAAAATAGATAATAATAATAATATATATTTTAAAATATATAAACATATATTCGTATATAAAACCCTATTTTCGGATGATCTAAAACTCTTTTTTTAGATCTTTTATTTGAATCTAAAGGGGACTCTTCATCTCCTTAATCTTCCCCCAACCACCACCGTCGATCTCCTCCTCCGGCCGTCCGTAGGCGGCGGCGTCGCCACCATCTGAACCGGCGTGGCCTCCTGATCAAAACCCCTCCCCTTACTCGTCGATTAGTCTCTCCGACCGTCGGGAATCGAACCAAATAGGTTCGTCAGATCTAGGGTTTGAAACCCTTTTTGTTTTCATCGAATCCGGCCACCAATCGATGTCGCTCAGGCGCGTCGTCGGTCCATCCGTGCTCCCCATCCAAGGTCGATCCAAACGCCTCCATTTTTGCATCCGTCCGCCACCGATCGGGCCTTCATCGGAGGTCTTCTCCATTACAGTAAGTGGGTAAGATCTCTTACCTTTCGATCGGGTTTTCTGGGTTTTTGGTAGTTAAATCTGTGTTTTTTGGTTAATTCGATGCATTTTCTGAGTTCAGTGGTTGTTTCCGACCGATTTAGGGCCGCGCATGGCCTCCACGCGCAGCCGGGGCGATTTCCGGCCACACTGGGCGTTGACCTAGAGTCGACCGGTCCAAATCGGCCTAAACCTGATCCTGAATCGGTCAACCTGAACTAAACCGGTCCACCTCTAGACCGAACTAGTCAAATCGAGTCAACCGTTGACCAACCCAACCCGTTGACCGACCCGACCCGTTGACCGATAACGTTAGTATGATGTCAGCGTTGACTGCTGATGTGGCAGCTGATGTCAGCGTTGATTTTGCTGACGTCAGCGTTGACTTTGACCTAAAAGGTCAAAAATTTTAAAAACTCCTATTTTATGTTTTTAAACGTCCTGAGTCCATCCGTGAAGTTTGTTTCTCGAAATTCGAACCCGAAAACCTCCAAATTGGACTTTTAAGTCTCAAGTCAAACTTTTCTTCTAAGTTAAGTCTAGAGTTATAATTAAGGTCAAATAAGTATACCTGTTTATTTATAGGACCTCATAGTTCTCCCGGCCGTGTATCGACCCAGCCTAGTTCCTCCCGTCTTGATCGATCCCGAGAGCCGATTGTAACCCAGTCTAGTTCTGCTACAGAGCGAGGTTCGAACGCCCAGTAGATCACCTGCCTATTTCTGCCATTAGAGGTGTGTTTCCTTGTGTGCTATATGACTGTATACTATTGTTTTCCTATTTTAAAGAACCTATCATATGCACATGACTGATTTTCTAGATTTTATATAGACATATATTTTGAACTTTAAGCATGATCGTGTTCTATTTTTCTTTTACTGTATGCCTGACATATCCTATATGATATTTCCTGATTTGGTTCTGCTATCATCATTCCTGCTATTATTGCATGCCTATCACTTTGGGATTGGGATGATACGTAGTGTCTGAGATTCGGTTCAGCCTTGATCCAGCTGATAATTCCGCCTATTTACGATTCCTAACTTCGGTTAGGGTAATTTCGTCTGTTATCGGTTCCCGTGCTACAGTCGGGGTAATTCCACCTGTAACCTAAGGTAAATCCTTAGGCCGGTACCTTTGCCCCGTCGGGTTTAGGTTAATGCCTGTGTTAGATACCGTTCTAGGGAGCTGTATCTAGGAGTTCGGTAGGAGGGTAGCATAACACATACACATGATCTGTTTTACCTATGTTACTGTTTATATGTTTTCTTTATATGCACTGTTGGAACACACTAGGCTCCATAGCTCATACCCGTTTTCTTCCCCTTTCAGATATCCATAGATAGACATTCCGGATTTGGTATTTGGAGGATCTACACTTTACCTGGTTATACTACGATGTAATAATATAATATTTTCCCATTTTGCGTTTTAGGAGACATGTGCCTATATTTTTCTGGTGTTATCAACGTATTATTTTTGTTATTGGTTTTATAAACTATTATTTTTGTGAACAATGTTTTTTCAAACATCTTGTTTTTTGTAGCACCTTTACACATTTTAAGTGATATTTAATATTCATCTTTATTCGTACGGGTTGTTTTGGTTTTTCTTACAACATGATTTATAATTTAAGAACAATGTGATCATTTTAGTCGGGTTTTCTGCATTGGCTGGTCTAGGGGGTTACAGTTTACCATTCAAAATTGCCTATATCTTGATATTTTCTTAAACATCTATATATCCCAAATATTAATTTAAAAAATCTCTATATTTTTAAATTTGCCATCTAATAACATAGAAGAGAGATCGACAAGAAAAAAAATAAAGACTTTATCTGATTTATCGGCCAGACACCGAAAGTTGAGTCATGCCAAAAGTGAAAGCGTTGTCGGAGTTAAAGCCTCGCCGGAATTTTAATTGGCCACCACAAATTTCATCATAACACGGAAACACAAATATTTCTTTTCTCCTCCATTCATAATCACCTGCAAAATAGACTAGAATGTTAAATTAAAAATACGAATAAAGGAAAAACAATAATGGAATTAGAGATTCGAAAATTTATCTGTTTGGTTTGTTTTTCCGAAGATTTAGTCGAAGGATGATCGTCGTTTGGTTCTTATGAGTTGGAGAAGAGAGGTATAGGCTTGGATAGTTGGGGTTTAAAAGAGAAAAGATGATAGATTCACTCAAATCGGAATAGATCTAAAGTTTTAGGATGAAAAGATGAGTTTTAAACGATCATCTATTATGGATGTAGACAGTGGACGACGTCTATATCATAAATGTGAGTGACACTAAACGTTTAATATTTAAACTTTAATGAATAATTGAACGTTTCGAACTTCAATGACCAAAATAATTTACGGATTAAAATTTAATTATTATTTTTATAATTTATCCTAAAATGTTTTATATGAATACTTTGATAAAAATATTAAAGTAAAAGTCAATTCATCATTTTGTATTTCATTTGTCGCAGCTAAATATATCATAAAAGTAGAAATTTTGAAGATACATGGTCCCTTTTCAACACATTCGGGATAAATACAAGACCCAACAAAATACAAAATAAAACAGTACATAAAACAACACCAACAGGTTGCAACACTCAAACAAATCATCTATTTAGCTGCCACAGTTCCATTTTTCACGCACAGTATGGTAAAATCAGTGGCCAAAAAGCTGGTAAACACTGTCCGCTGCAACAGTCGATATTTTGGTAGCATTCTTCTCCTGGAGCTGCACATGAAACTTGAGTCTGAATGGAGAAAATGTTGGCGAATGGGTTTCTAATGTTTGCAGTATCGATGATCGAAAAGGGATTCACTTCGTTACGAGCAGCCGTAACAGTCGGAGTTACAGACAGTAACACCATTGCTGCCATTGCAACCAACAGGAAAGAAAACTTGTTGGATTCCATTTCTTGCAGAAATTGAGTTGGGAACTTGGAGAGTAGATGAGTGTGTTGTGTCACCCAACACTCCTTTATATAGGGGAAGTGAAGGGTCCAAATTCATTAAAAGAGTAATAATCGAGCATTCCAAGAAAAACTTCATCTTTTTTTACATATAATTAAAGAATGAATAATTATGTAAAAATCATATTAAAATAAATAAACGTTTTTTACATGATTATATTATTTATAATAAATTGAATTTATCAAATAATTTTTTTTGTCTTATGACTTATTACACATGAACCAATAATACATTTGGATCGGCCAAAGTTTAAAAGACACTTGCATTTTAATCAATTTAGACACATTACTTTAACCAATCATATTATTTACCTTCTTCATCATGTTAGTTACAGTCTTAATTAATAAAAACTGTCGCAAACTTTTTTGTTTTGATTTTTTAACCAATAAATTTTACTTATATTATTCATCGTCATTTCTCTAAAAAAAACATATTTTAAAAAGTAGCCATTAGAATGTGTTAGTAATTTAAAGAAAAATAATAAAATAATATTTAACAAAATCTTAAATTTATCGGTGTTAAATGAATATCGATTTTTTTATACTTTTAATTTATTATATAATAATAATAAAATATTTAACGCTTTAAATTAATTAAAAAATAATAATTTATATTTATCAACGCTTTAAATTTATCAAATCATTAAGTCATAGATTTCCTTAATTATATGTAGGTAAATGTTATGCTAGGTTAACAACAAGTCAAATTTAAAATAAGTCGAGTTAATTAACAGATCGGGTAAAATTAGATCTCTAGTCGTTTCACTTGGTTAACATCGGTTCTCTACTAGTATAGTCTCGGATTTGAGTTTATTTCAGTCGGGGTGTAAGTCGGGTTTTGAGTCCACAATAACAGGTTCAATTCGGGTTTGAGTCATTCCCAGTCAGATGTAGATCGAGTTCAATTATTACAGTAATGTGTCCAACTCGAGTTTGAATCAACAATAGTCAATTATAAATCAAATTTAACTCATTACATCTTTAGATCAAATTACATTCAGACTCAAATCAATTTCAATCGAGTTTTTAAATTAAATTTTTTTTTACATTTCTACAAGTCACTATTAAAACAACGAAATTTTAATAAAATTGTCATACTAATTCAATCTTTTAATCGCATGTGTTTTGTCTCGAATGAATCAATAACAAAAATAATACTAGTTGACAGCTCATACAAGTTTTCGAGATTCACACCAATTAAATTAGGTTTAAATCGTTTAGAAAGATGGAAGGTGGAAATTAACATTTAATAATACTTGTTTATATTTGTGAACGGATCATCGTGTTTCACCACCAATCGAGAAATTATATCATGGGTCAGTCTCACTACGTCATCCATGAGATCAATCAATAGAAACTGTCCACCTCATTATTTTTTAATTTTTCAAGTGAAGATTCACTTAAAAAAAAAATTATGACATGAAAAAATTGATGAAGTGGACAATTTTTATTGGTTGGTCCCATGGACAGGTGGTGAGACTGACCCATGATATAATTTTTTCTATTAATCAAATAAAATCATTAAAATAATCATATTAATTGTTAATGATGAGAGAGAATCACGTTAAAATTGATAAAAACATATATATTAAGTAGACATAATCACCGAATAATAGGTAACTTTGAGTCATAATTCAAAACAATAAAGATAATGATTCGAATAAAAAATTTAATAAGTCATATTTTATTGGGTAAACTATTCCAATGGTCATCGAACTAATTGGAGATACTTATTTTAATCATAGAACTATCAAACTCATTATCAAACTTATTAAATTGAACTATTTTGGATACTACTGTTAAAATCTCTTAAAAAAAAAGGTGACGTGTTAGTCAAACATATCAATAAAATTATACAATTAATCCTTATAATTTATTTATTATTTTAATTTAATTTTAATTTTAATTTTAAATTAATAAATAAAAATAATCATTCAATATGATAATGACACATGTTTCAATATGAAAATGTTAAAATGTGGAATTAACCCATCTGTGACCACATACACCTTGCTCATCGATGCTTGCTGCAAATCCAAAGACTTGGAAATGGCAGAAATTTTGTTTCATGAGATGATGGTGGATGGTATTATACAACACTCTCATTCACGGATTTTGTGGCATTGGAGACATGGACAAGGCATGCAATTTGGTGGAAATGATGATTAGAAATGGTATCCTACCTAATAAAGTTACTCATCGAGCATTCATCCTTGGGTTTGAGAAAAAGTGGGTCAAGAATCCCGAAGAAAGTGCAGCTTCGAAATTGCAACAACTTCTGCTGAGACTTGATATCCATGTTGATGTCAATGATTGTATAGCTATGCCATAACTTTTCAGCTGAGATGCAACACTGCCTCTGAGGATTCCCTTCAGCTGTATGTGCTGTAAGATTGTCTTCATTTCATGTTTCTTTTTATTGTATGCTTGATTTAACCAAATTAAGTTGGATTTTCCTTGGGCATTTTAGTCAATACTTTATTGCAATTTTGAAATACTGTTCTGAATTACCTGTTCATTCTATGTGATCTTTCAGGTGGTATGCTGGTATGGCTTGGTCTTCTTAACAGAGCTTGTCCACAAGGTGTTGTCTTTGCTAAATAGTGAACATCTTACTTGACAGTTGACACTCATGAGTACGTATGCTTACCAGTGGTCATATGTTCAGATATCAGACGAAGAGTTTTCGGATATGAATTTGATTTTTGGCAGACCCGGGTTTAAGGTATATTTGTTTCTTACTTTCCATTAATGCTGCTAAATCATATTATGCCATATCTATGTTGCTCTGTCTCTTCTTTCGCTTGAAGTTTTTGTGTTAACATATTCGGACATGATATGGGGGATATGAGCTTCTAGTACACTTTAAATACATGGAAAACTTGAGACAAATGAACATACCCCTGGTGGACCGTGTGATTTCCCAAGTGATTAGTGATCTAATGGTTAATAGGTCATGACTTGAGATTCCGGTACTGGTTGGGTGGTAGGTTATGCCTACACAAAGGGTTTGCAAGTAAAATCCATTTTTCATTTTTCTTGTTTTCTGGTGTCTCATCGAATAAAATATACAAACAAACATTACGAGATAAATTGCAAATAAACTCATGGTGTGAACAATTTATACATGGTTGGTCGTTGGCTTGCCTTTTAGGCAGGGTAGCTATGTCTGTTGACCCTTCAACTCGAAGAGAAACAATCTGAAGCAACTGCAAGCTCGGTTTCCCCATGATCGAAAATGTCTACGAACCAAAAATTAAGGAGCCAGCTTTTGTACATACAGAAGCTCGAGTTTGCCGATAAATGAGCACCGTCTGCTTCTGGAATATATGATGATCTGCCATAAGCCAAATACTAGTGAATCCTCAGTGCCCTTCAAAAATTAAAATTCTAATTTGGAAGTTTATCTACAATTATGTTGTTGAGTTGCTACCAATGGTTTCTGTCCTAGCTACTATGATGTATGATTGATGGCTGGTTTGGCTGCTTGTTGGTGGCAAGTGTTCTGCTTCTGAACACTCTGTAGGGCTTGCCCTTGTAATAATTATTAATAAATCTATGTCTGCTGAGAAAAAAAATTCAAATTCTAGCCACATACAAGATAGATTCAACTGCAAAAATGCATAACCAATGCCACTACTCCAGAAAAAAACTCTGATTTCATCTCCATTTCAGTAACTACTAAAATCTATCCTGACAGTGACAGACCCCAATAAAAATGAATACAACAGAGGTACACAGATAGTTAGATCCAGTAAACCAAGACTTGTTTTTCATGATCATACTAAGTCTCAACTCTCAGAATAGCCACAAGGCACAAATAACATAAAAATGAGAAGATTAGTAGGAGAAACGTTTATTTAGTCTTCTATTTAAGTGTTGAAACTGGTACGACCGCGACACATGAGAATACATAATACGAAGATACGGAATACTGGAACTTGCCGGAATCGTTTCCTTATTCACTATGATACTATTTTTTTTCAAGTACTCCCACGGTCACTAGGCAGAAGCCAATAATTCCCAACTTACATCATGGCCGGAAATGGTAGCCGTGGCCGGAGGAAATATAACTTTTTGTTGGGAAGCTGACACCGACGAACATACATAATCCAGTGTGCTGGGGCAATCTTGAAGTGCTGTAGGTGGCTTAGCTCTCTTAAAGCAGAAACGAACCTCTCTCAGGTATAGTTTATTTGAGTTAATACTGCATGAGATTTGAGGATAGAATCCCACATTCTTTTTCACATTGCCTAGCAAAGTGCTGATTGGATATGCAGTAGTACTAGATGGTTGAACCCCCAAAACTGCATGTTCAAGTTCAACAATGAAAAGAAATGAACCAAATACACTGACTAATACTAGAATCTGATGGTTTGTAATTATATTACCTTTGAGTGGGTCATATTTGCTGTTCTCTGCAAGATTTAAGGAGCTAGTAAAATAAGTCAAAGGATCCTGAGGATAATCTGAGCACATTCCTTGGTTTGCCCATACAACTTCCCAAAACAGCTTGTTACTAGCACCATTTACAAGGCTTGGCCATGTTTTCTGTAGCCTGGTTTGAATGGATTTCAGTGCAGTCTGCACTTGAAAGAAAATCTATGAGTTTAAATGAAATAATTAAACAATCACCGGTTTCATAATAGTAAACAGGTAGCTTACTGCCATATCAGCTGGAGCTGCAGGACTGTAATTGCAGTTATTATCAACTGGATCATAAGGAGGCAGAACTGTGCCATTTTGTAAAGTTGGCCATACCCCACTGATGGTGAAGATCTTAGGTCTTGGATGGATACAACTTTTTGGTGCAGAGATGCAAAAGGAAGTCGGCCATATCAGACTCAGGTTATAGTACGAAAAGTTTGGGGTTTGAGTTGACACTACCGAGCTCCATAGCACGGCTGCAGCAAATGCTAACGACTGATTCATAACCTTTTTTCTTAAGACACAGCTGAATGATGATGAAGAAGAAGAAGAAGCTTGCATTTCAGTTTCCATGGTAGGGTTTTTATACCAACTTTTCAAGGTCCTTTTTGGATAAAACAGAGTATTTATGGAGTATTATATGATAATAATCATTATAGAAAAGAAGGTAGTTATGCACATGTTTGTTGTGTTAAAGTAGTTAGCATAAAATATCATGTTCTAATATCATAAATAATATAAAATATAGAAAGGTAGTCGCATGCGGGTTTAGTGGGGTGCAAATCGTCTTATCTCTTTCTCATATCTTTATTTGTACCTTTGTTTCACATTAGAGTTTTAGGGCGTAGGGTTTAGGTTTAAGGTTAGGGTTTGAATAATTAGAGGTAGGGTTTAGGTTTAAGGTTAGGGTTGTGGTTAGGGACTTAGGGTTTGGTAATTAGGGGTAGGGTTTAGGTTTAAGGTTAGGGTTGTGGTTAGGGTTTGGATAATTAGGGGTAAGGTGTATTTTTTATATTAATATAAAGTTTAGGGTTTAGGATATAAAAAATAAAATTTAGAGTTTAAAATTTAATTTTTTTAAAAATTAACAAGAGACATATTGGAACCATAGGATTTTTACCCTTTAATAGAGTTATTTTAAATATTATGTTATGCTAATTTAAGGCTTTTTTTAGCTTTTGTTGGGATAAAATATTACTCTCTTTTATTGCAAAATAGTATAAAAAAAAAGGTAGTTAGACACATTTTTTTGCTTGGTATTATAATTGAAGTAATTAAAAGTTAAATATTATAATAATATATCTCCTAAAATTGCCTATTTTTTATTTTAAGAAAGTTGTCTCCTCATCTTGAAAAATATAATATTATAGATATTTTAGTTATCACCTAACTGATAAGTTCCCACTTGACCTCAACTCTATAAGAAGTAAACCCTACAACTAACTTTGTATGTTTTATACTAATTACTTCAACACAGAAAAAATGTGCCTAACTACCTTCCTTTTTCTATAATGATTAGTATTATAAAGGTAATCACTTTGTTTTATCCAGAAAGGACTTGGTATAAAAACCCTAGCATGGAAATGGAAATGCAAGCTTAGTATTAAGAGATTGAACTTAAAATCATCACCTTCTTCTTCATCTTTGAGTTGTCTTAAGCAACATGGTTATGAAGCTGTTGTTGTTAGCATTTGCTGCTGCCGTGCTATGGTGCTCGGTACTCGTGTCAGCACAAGCTAACTTCCAGTTTTATAAACTGAGTCTGATGTGGCCATATACTTATTGTCTGCAAGTAAATTGCATCCCTCAAGTACCAAACTACTTCACCATCCATGGCTTGTGGCCAACATTTCAAAACGGAAATTTTGAGACTCAAGTGGATCCTTATGATCCAATTAATAATCCATGCTTTTACAATCCTGTAGATCCAGGCACTGCCACGGTAAGCTACTTTCTGTAGTTCATTTGGTTTTGTTTCAAGTGCTGTATTGATTTGTTTATATGCTATCTGTAGAGTCCAACGACACTGGCACCCATCCTAGCTGCAATGAACACCAAATGGCCAAACCTTGAAGTGAGAAACCTGCCTAATCCTAACCAGTTCTTTTGGCAAATTGAATGGGTGCGCCATGGAGTGTGCTCAGATTATGGTGGGGATCCTTTTAGTTATTTTAACAGCGCCTTAAATCTTGCCTATGACAGCAGTTTAGACCCACTCACAGGTAATAGGGTTAAGACTTGGTGAGATTCTACAGTGTCCTGGTAGTATGTGTATTCTTAATTATGTTTTCAAACTTGCAGCTATGGGTGTTCAACCCTCAACTACTACTCCCTATCAGATCAGCACTTTGCTAGCAAATGTGCAAGGCAGTGTGGGATTCCGTCCTCAAATCTCATGCTATTGGGATGGACAGTATTTATACCTCAAGGAGTTCCGTTTCTGTTTTGTAAGAGCTACGCCACCTGCTTATCTTCAAGATTGCCCCAAAGTTATTGATGGTGCGTGTGGGTCGGTAAATAATTATGTTTGGATTTATACTTAAACAATTCTGGCCAACATGTAATGTGGGAAATAGTATCCTAATGAATAAAGGATATCATTCGGGCCTACATGGATCGGGGATTTCATATCTTTGTAATATTATGTATTTTCTTTTTAAATAAAAGGGCTCGTTAAAAACCCTTTTACAATCTAACATTAAAGGTAATACTGACCCCTAAGGAGAAAAGAGTACCCATCATTATCAATTAATTGCATCATCAAGTACAATCTGTTCAATACAACATGAAAAATCATATACAAAAGAAATACATGAACGTTCTATAAACGCCCAATGTACCAACTCATGAGCTACCCTATTTGCTGTATGAGGAATATATCTCACAGAAATATGATGATGCCGACGTACAAGGTCCTTTGCCTCTGACAATATCAAAGCAAACGTTGATCTTCCATCCACATTGGAACATAGATAATTCACCACATTGGCTGCATCCCCTTCAATTATAATTTTATCCCAACCATGATCGAATGCTAATAAACAGACCGAATAGAAAGCATGTTATTCCATCACCTCAATTACACCCGCATCATGAAAGACTCGAGCACAACCAACCAACACCAAGTTATGGTGGTCACGAGGAAGCACCCCTATTGCCCGCCCCTATATACACATTGTAGTATTATAGATTTCTTTTTAATGAAAGAGTATGTAAACAAGTTCCATGAAAACACTACCCGATCACCAACAAGCAAGAGCTTTACATTCCTACCGGCACCAAGCCACACGACTCAAACAAGAGAGTCTCACACCTTAGAATCATGACCCAAACAACCAACGTAACACCAACTGGCGGCAATGCTCCCACCATCCCTGAAACCGAACCGCAATGGACAGAGACGAAGCTAAGATATTAGGTTGAGGAGAGAAAATATAACTAACAATAAAAGTAAAGGACAAAATTAAACTAAACTAAAATTATAAGTTAAAATAAGCAAAATATCTATATAGATTTTTTGACAATAAAAAATGGAAGGGACAGTGACCCCCTGGGACAATAAAAATAACAGTAAAGTTATAGGTAAATTAAAAAAAAAACTCAGCAACAGTGTATAGCTAAAATTTCACTCCCTTCAGTTGTTTTAAATCGTTTCAAAACTATATACAAAATAGGTTAAGCTATGCTATGCACAAACATGCTTTAAGAGAGCAGCATCTCAATTCTCAAGAAGGCAGGTGCGGGGAGATAAGACACCTAGTCAATGATTTCTTCCTCTTCTTCGGCATTTCTCACTATTTTTGCTCCTTTCTCCTGAACATACAAAGCCACTTTGTCAAATTGAATGTCATGTTTTTCATCATCATCAATGTCGTTCTCAATATCATCATCATAAGCAGCATCAACAATATTATCTTCCCGACCAAGCACTGGTTTCTCTTCAATGATCTCACCCTCAGACACACCATCTTTAACAACCACTACAGGAAATTTCAATGGCTTCTCAGGCCAATCCTTAAAGAAAGAATTCATAACCATGAATCAGAAAACCTGCAACAAGTGGCTTTTATCTTTCCTTATATCATCACTAAGAAGTTTTTGCAAAAGGGTCGGACTCCTCTTGTTGAAAGAAGTTCCATCAAGTGATTCCTCCGTCAATGATCTCGGTTTCTTGCAAAAATGGTCCCTCTTACCCGGTCTCCCTCTTTTCCTCATTCCAAATCTGCCCCACTTGGTTGACAGCCTATGGTTTTCTTCCCTTCCATTCACCTTTTCCTCCGAACCTAACAGATGGTTTTCTTCCCTTCCATTCTCCTTTTTCTCTGAGCCAAACGGATAGTGTGACGGAATTTCAGCAACTTCGACTCCTAGTTCAGCTTGCTTTGCCAAAATCTCCTTAAGTTGCTGCAACAAAGGAAATCAAGAAAAAACTTCAATCATATAGATTGGTATCAATGAAGCCTCAATCAGACCATTGTGTACTAATGTTACTCACCAATTGCCTGTTTTTAGATTCTGTAAACTCATGACCGAAAACTTAGTAATCTTTTCATCGATATTAAAATGCCAATTTTATCAGATCTTGGATATACTACCACTATAACTATTCCATATATCTACGTTTTTTGGATTGAAACCAAATATGTGCCAGATATGGGTGTAGGGCAAGGATACTTCAGGAGAGAGAGAGAAATAGAGAGACAGCAGCATAAACATATATACTTAGGATGAGATACAAGACAGCCTTCTAAGAGGAAAGCTTCAAATGTTTGTTGACTAGATGGCTCCCCTTTAAGATGAGATAGATCTTTTGCCCAACTTTATGCAATACTAGCAAGTTCTTAATAGATCAGGAAAAAAAATGTACCTCACTACGTAATTTGGCAACCTCGATGTCAGTTACTTTTCCACTCAGTTTCTGCTGCCAGCAAAGTCAATCATCATCAAACATGTTTAAACGGAAATAAAATGAAATGAAAGAGCATTCAATGGCTAAATCCAACCTTCTTTATGTTAGCTTTTGTCGGATAGAACTTCTTACGCTCTTCACGCCACTGTCCTATTGCTCTGTATAATTCAAAGCAAGTGATCTTCTCATTTGCGAAAGAATTTTGGACACATTAAAGAGTAGACTAGTAAGAAAGAAGGTAAATCTATAGCACGCAAGAAATTATGACATTTTACAGGAAACGTTAATCATAAGTTCAGGAATAGAAGATTCTGTTGAGGATGATTTCACTAAACTGTGAACTAGAATTAGTTCAGTCCCATTAGCCTCCCTGTTGGAAATTATTATCCAAGGAATACACAAACAGTTTACAAGTGTTGAAATATATACTAGGCTATCATACATTTAAACAACAAAACTAATGGAACTTAAAACACCAAACTGTTGCGGAATTCTAAAAACTCTGATATTAGCAAATGAAAACAAGTAAAGCAATGGAGTATGGAGCATTCCTTGTTCCATTTCCATTCAAAAAGTGGGATTCCATCCTCAGACGTTTAGGGCCTCAAATAGCAGATGTTAAATTGACCAATCATCAATTACTCAACCTTATACGAGCAAGAACTTAAGCACCTCACTGACTGGAATCGGTCAAAGGTTAGGCAACTAATGGTTTTTAATTCAATGCAATCCATCCCCAGTTCTCAACTCACAGCAATCATGTATCATTTAATTTCTTCTATTTAAAGTTATTCAATGTAAATGCTCAACAAAACCCCCTGTCTCCAATCTATACCAATAAAACACCCATGATTCTTTTCACGATAACACATTGGCAGCCAAAGCTCTGCTTCAACTAACAAAGCCATTTATAACTTGGGTATTAAAATGTATGAAGAAAACATAAAATCAGGCTAACCACAGCCTGGGTGTAGCATTCATCATTTGTAAGAGAAGTTTCAACTAAAAAAATGTCTCATGTGGACCACCTACAATTTTGATAAATGAGTATGAGCAAGCAAAAATTACCTTCTCTTTTCATTAGCTGGATTTGCAGAATTAGAATAAGGAGATTTAATTGCCCTCTCATTACCCCGTCCTGTTATTTTTATCCAAGGTGAGGAGAAATTAGAATTTTTGTCAAAAGAAATAAGAGAGTCAAGTAGCAAAGAACAGATACAAGAAAATGGTAGGTAGAAAGGAATCCTATATCAATTTTCAAGTTGTAGTCACCAAAAACACAATTATACAAGGGAAATTTTGCCTGGCTAACTTTTTGAAGAGTAAAAACAAATAAATAAAAAGTAAATGGTGACAAATGGTACTTCATCACAACATAAAATTTTAGCGATCTATACATTGGCATTCACATGTGAATTAAAATAAACAAACTATATTTTTAATAATTTTTCTCGGGTTAATAGTTTCCAATCAATAGGAAAGAATTTAAGCTTCACAATAGCTTTAACCCTATTGATCGCAAAATCTAGTGATCCTAACCAAGTCTGGAGTCCATAAGGTCTTGGTTTATTTGTGTTTAAGTGTAAACTTTTATACTTTTAAGGACGTATCTGAAAAACAGAAATCTTCCATCTATTTTTGCAATGCAAAGCTAAACGTTTGAATAAAACATATGTCAGCCTGAAACATAAAGATCAACACTAAAAGCAAATTCCATCGATCAATTTATGCACCTTGCATATACTATTCTGTTTCTTGAAACCTACAAGTAGCTGGGATTTCCAACTCAAACCCTTTTTCACTATTCCAAAGAAACTATTGTTCCACCAAGTCCCTGAAGTTTATTTTCAATCAGATAATTGTAATTTCTAATTCAGGAACAATTGCAACATCATATTCATTAGAGCATGGATGACGAGACACAAGATTCAGAAATCAAGACTTTAGATTTGAACTCCTACGTGTTCCAGTGAATCACTAATATTTTTTTTTCAAAGATGCTTAAATCAGTTTATCCATAACCGGTTCGATTTTAGTTACAAGCCAGATACTGTGACAATTGTATTAATATCGCAAATGTCAAATAACATCATTTTGTCTTATTTTTAATCTTTTTAGTTTGATGCTTTATGAAAATATAACGATAAAAGATAAAAAAAGTTTATTTAAGTTATTTGAAATTCATTAAACAGAAAATTATATGTTAATTGAAATTCATTAAAAAGTTAACCTTTTTTTTCTTATGTCCATTAGAAGATGCAAACAGCCAAACACTCTCTTCGCATTATCCGCTTGATGGAACTGAAACTGCTGGAACTTAGAGT
Organism: Abelmoschus esculentus; assembly: GCA_035048815.1. Taxonomy (NCBI): domain Eukaryota; kingdom Viridiplantae; phylum Streptophyta; class Magnoliopsida; order Malvales; family Malvaceae; genus Abelmoschus; species Abelmoschus esculentus. The sequence continues at coordinate 17,410,317 of JAUCBN010000033.1, forward strand.
TCTGGAATCTACAAAAAATGTATTTCAGCTGAATAAAAAGCCAAATATTGAAGTCTTTCACAAAGAGAAACTAGAAAGAAAAGATGTTTAAAAATACTGACCCCCGTTTTGAATCCCCTTTAGCATTCCTTTTGGAAAAATTGTTCGTGTTCTGATCATTTTTATAGGGACCACCCTTCAAGAATTGAAAAGACATTAATTTCAAAATCCAAAACAAAAAGATAAAATAGATCTAAAATATTCTGGAAAAGAACATTGAATGCCATATATCAACCATTTCCACCTTAAATGACATTAAAACAGATTGAGAAGTTCTGTGTAGAGGAAAGGTATAGCATAAGCTATTAAGAAAATATTCCCAACTGAATGAGCATCTTCAATAGTAATTATATCCTTCAAAATTTTTTCAGAAGTCACTGAAACTTCTAAAGAATGGTATCCCCTAAAAATGGAAGTATTACTCAGCTCAAGCCTCTAGCACAATGTTGAAAAAGTGAAGGTGTAAAAACACATACCATTGGCTTTCTGAAAGAAGGGTCTCCTCGCACTTGTGAAGCTGTTGCAGAAGACAAATTGGATGCATTAGCATCAGCTACATTTTGCTGACCCAGACTGGCTTGCTGCTGCATCGGGTTTGGCTGCATAAACCGAAACTGTAGATTCTGAACAGCAGCAGGATTGAGGCATCCCATTGCTTGACCACCGGAAACAAGCTGAGAGAGATCAGAGAGTTGAACATTCAAAAGCTGGTTCAAATTCTGCAATTGTTTCTGTAAAAAATATTGTTGTTGTTGTTGCATCTGCTGCTGCTGCCCATTTGTCAAACCAAAATTATTTTGTTGGGGGAAATTCAACCAATTTGGCTAATTTGGATTGTGCAAAAGGTTATTGAAAGAGAAGGAAGTTGCTGCAACATTGAAAGGTTGTTCGGGTTTGGGAAAATTGGACCAAACTGAGGAAACCCCATATTGTCACCTGGCGTTGGAAACTGCTGGTTAACTCCATTCATGAATTCAACATTATTTAGCAATGACATAACACTGGAAATACTATCACTATTATTATTACTATTTCTCGGTGGAATCGGTAGCTGAGGATTAAAATTACCCATTTGAGACTGCATCATAAGCATGTTCATATTGTTATTGCATTGATTTCCCACCGAAGACTTTGATTGAAACCCATTTTGTTCAAACAAAATGAAATCAAATTCCAAAGAAAGTGAAACAAAGAAAGTAAGAGAGAGTCAAAGAAGATTACCTGCTGGGTTGACGGGGAAACGAATTGAACTGAGGTCTCATCGGTTAATGAGTACTAAAGAAACCGTCGGGATTTGCCGGTTGCTGAGGCTGAGAGAGAATTGGTTGAGATTTTGGCGGTGAAGTGTTTACGGATTTCATAAGCAGTTGGGTGCCCGCCAGCGGATGGCCCAAACAGCTCAATAGGCTTATTAAAGGGTAAAAGTATTGTATAAGTCCCTTCATCATGTTATATATTTCATTTTAGTCCCTGAATGTTATTTTACTTTTTAGGCCCAAACAGCTCAGTAGCTCACTGTGCTTATTAAAGGGTAAAAGAACTAAAATATTATATGAGCCGCTTCCAAATTCAATTTCGAAAAACAGAACGAAGCAAGAGACGAACGATTCGAATCACAAATCCCTGTAAGTTCTCCTTTCATTGTCTTGTTTCCTTTTGATTCCCAATGATTAATCATAACTTTGGGGGATGGGGGAATCGCAGGAATTTGAGCTAGGGTTTTGAAGGGAAAACCCTAAATGTACAACGGAATTGGACTTACAACCCCTCGAGGGTCAGGCACCAACGGTTACATTCAGGGAAACAAATTCTTCGTAAGGCCGAAGGCGAACCGGGTAACCGATTCCACCAGGCCTTTCGAGGCTGATCAAGGCACCGCCGGTATCAGCACCAAGAAACCCAACAAGGAAATCCTCGAGCATGACCGCAAGCGTCAGATTGAGCTCAAGCTTGTGATTTTGGAAGATAAACTTACTGAACAAGGTTACACTGAATCTGAGATCGTTGATAAGCTTGTCGAGGCTAGGAAAGCTCTCGAAGAGTCACAACAAGAGAAAGATGAAGAAGAAGGAGAAGTTATACCTGCGCCTACTCGTCAACAAAAGTATTTTTCTTTTCTTTTAGTTTTCTTTTATTATTATAATGGGTGATTATGGATTTTTTGTTCATTTTATTGTTTCATTCATGTTCTGGACCTTAGGTTTTCAGATAAGCAGACTTACCAGGTTGATTATTAGCAAATTGTTGTTGTTGTTGTTTGTTTTATTCTTTTATTTGATAATTACTAATGGATGATTATGGATTCTTTTGTGTATTTATTGATCCATTCATGTTTTGGGTGTTAGGGTTTCGGATACTCAGACCCACCAAGTTGCTGCGAGGAAGGAGAAGCAGATGGAGACCTTTAGGGCTGCTCTCGGAATTGGAGTTTCTGAATCTGGGCTTCCTCCTTTGCCAAGTGTTCGAAAGAACAATGAGCGTGAGCATGCCTTTCTGAATAGGGATCCACCTGTTTCTGCTGCATTGGATGTGAATGATCTTAAGGTGAAATCAAGCAAGAAAAAAGTTGTTGGATATGAAGATGATGAATCACAACACCGGAAAAAGAACAAGGATAAGAAGAGGTTTAGGCATCGTGACTCGGATACTGATACTGACAGCAGCGTAGAGCATTCAAAGAAAGCTGCTCGCAAGAAGAGTCGTAAGCGTTATGATAGTGAAAGCGGTGATTCTGATGACCATTCCGGTGGCAGGAAGCCGAAAAAATCAGCGAAGAAGCATGATAGGGGCAGGCCAGATGTTGTGGATGATATAAAGGTGAAACAACTGTATTTAATTTAAATTATTATTATGAGTTTAAATATTACAGTTTTTTTTTCTTCATTTTGTTGAATAAGTCGTGCAGTGTGGAAACCAGTGGTCATTGAACTATATTAATTTGCATTAATCTTTATGAATAAGCAACATTGGTAAAGCAATCCACATCATGATATGCATTTAAGGAAACATTTTTCATCGAGGATCATATTCTTATATATTAAAGAATTAGTGATAAGATTATGATATTATAATTTTCATCAAAATGGATTTATTGGTTAATTGCTTTTAGGCATGATTTCAATTTAAATTTATTGAAAGCTATGCTGTAATTTAATGACATGTGAGAACTAGGTTTAATGTTAGTACACTGATCTGTATGGCATCGTGTCATCCTGTCGTTTTTATTTTGATTATTTGGTTTCCTTTAATCTGGCAGGGTAGTGAATCTGATTCTGAAGCAGACAGGGCAAGAGGCCGTAAAAGGGAAACTATTAAGAAAGGTCTTCATAGGCATGACTCCAGTGAGGATGTCTCCGATTCTGATGGTGGGAAAAGAAAGAAGAGAGGTGAAGTTCCAAAATGGAAGATTGCGTTGACTGGGAGTCAGAGGAGAGAGCGGGTCAACACAGGTAGCGAATCTGATTCTGATGCAGATAGAACCAGAGGTCGTAAAAGAGAAACAGTTAAGAAAGGTCATCATAGGCATGACTCCAGTGAGGATGACTCTGATTCTGATAGTGGAAGGGAAAAGAAGAGAGGTGTATTTCAAAAACGAAAGATTGAGTTGACTGGGAGCCAGAGGATACAGCGGCGCAACAAGGGTAGCGGATCTGATTCTGATGCAGATAGAGAAAGAGTGCATAAAAGGGAAATAGTTAAGAAAGGTCGTAATAGGCATGAGTCCAGTGAGGATGACTCTGATTCTGATGATGGGAGGGAAAAGAAGAGAGGTGAAGTTCACAAACGAAAGAATGAGTTTACTGGGAGCCAGAGGAGAGAGAGGGATATGCGTACTGAATCTGATTCTGATGCAGGCAGAACCAGAGGCCATAAAAAGGAAACAATCAGGACAGTTCCTCGTAGAAGCAGCTCCAGTGAGGATGACTCTGACTCTGCTGGTAGGAGGGAAAGGAAGAAAGGTGACTCTGATGTAGATAGAGCAAGAGATGGTAAAAAGGAAATAGTAAAGAAACATGGTCATAGGTATGATACGGAAGATGACACTGATTCTAATAGAAGTGATGAAAAAGTAGAAAAGGGTAGGAGAAGAGATAGGAGACATGATTCTGATGACGAAAATTCCGATTCATTCCATGGCAGGAGAAGTGGCAAGGCTGCAGCAGCAGGAAAAAGGACTGCTAGGGGACCAGTCTCTCCGGGAGATGATAGTGATGTAAGTTTTAGTGACTCTGACAAAGACAGAAGAAGGCATAGAGGTGATGATGACAGTCATGGTGTTAGAAGTAGTCGTCGATATCAAGAAGAAAAGGACTTTGCAGCTTTGACTGCCAAGAATGATGATAGAAAGGGAAGAACCCTAAATGAGGGTGATAGATCAGAGAGATTGCAGAAACCAGAGAACAATAGGGGAATGATTAAGGGCAAGAGGAAGCTCCATGATGAATACCATGATGATCAGCCAGAATCAAAGTCAAGAAGTCAGAAACTTTGGAAGAGGCATGGAGAACAAAAGGGATAATCCTAAGGATACCAAGTTTGATTCTGAATCAAATGCCAAAGCTGACCAGGATAAGGATGAATACTCTAGATGGGGGAAAGATGGCCGAAAGAGGGTTGAATATTCTAGGTGGGAGAGCGATGATTATTCTAGGTCAGTTAGGTCTGGAGGAGAGCTAGATGGTGAGAGTGGTAAACTAGATGGCAGACTTCAGAGTAAGATCAGCAGAGCAGATAGTGGATCTAAGAGAAATGATCTGGATTATGAAAACCAGAAAGGTGGACGAAGGCATGACAGGGATGAAGCGGAACCCCGGGAGAGAACAAGAAAAAGATGAAATGGACCATAAATATAGAAGCCGTGGAAGGGATGAGGAAGAGCACCGTGGAAGCCATAGGTACAGGGAAGACGATCGACGAAATAAAGGTAATCGACGATGATACTCAATCTAGTTAGAAGATCCCATAGAGATGGTCGATGATGAAGGTTGTGGCAGCATACTCGGTGAGTTGTATAACTTTGTTATATTTTTACCATCTGTTACTTTCAAATCGCACTTGCAATGAATACCTTGTTTAATTTTCCCTTCTTATTCGGATTTTAAGTGTGAGTGTTATGCTTATTCGAATTATAAGCGCCAGTGTTGGATTTTAGTGCCCGTACATAACATGTTCAACAATTTTGAAAGTTTTATTTCGCTGTTGAGTTGCATGATTACAAAACGAGTCAACGTTTTTAGAAATGCCAAAAGTTTTGATTGTCTACCAGTCCGACTCTTCATTTGTTCCTAAAGTATTAGTGAAAACTAGTAATATACACATACTCGAAAACAGATACGATGATATAATACTCGAAAGGATCTCTGAATACACGGAAAATGCTACTAACTCTCCCTCAAAATCATCTCTAATGATAAACTAATCTCATCAAGATGAAGCACAACTCCATTAGGAAAGAGATGACAGTCTACGAATCTAATATCAAACGGCCCCGATTATCTTTTTTTCGTATGAGTCTGCAACCCTCACCTTTCAAGTCTGGGTTCAACCATGCCAGAATCCGATGTGTTTGCTTCTGCCTTCCGACTAGTCTTTCTCCTAAATGCATCACACCTAAAAAACACGTTTTCCAACCTACTCCCGTACTAACATCTTACTGTTCCAGATACAATAATTCCAGGATCGAAATTACCATGCAGCAGCTACTAAGGAAACCGAGTCCTTGGTCTTCCTCTTCCCCTTTTCTTGACAGGATTACCGTGTGCATCCACTGGTGTAGCCGTTTTGTGTCCTTGGTTACCATGTGAATCCATTGGCATACACGGTTTGTGTCCTTGATAACCATGCGCATCCTTGACATCATTTTGTTTAGGGTTTGATCCACTAAATGGGAAAAAGGGAGAAAACCCGGATGGGAAAGGGATGTTAGGAGGTACGCAAACAAACGGAGCTCCGGAACTATAGGAACTTAGGTGCGTACCGGTTTTACATCCAGAACTTTGATTGAATTAGGTTGAACACTGTTTCCACCCATCACCCCTTCCATTTCAAACAAAATCTTCTCAACCAAAGCTATACTCTAAACAAAGCTCCAATGTGAACCAGAATTCCACAAAGATCAGTCCTTACAAACAGAATATTTGAACCTCAAGTTGTCCATGAACTGAACCGAGCTCCAAAGAGAACTAAAATTACACAAAGATCACCACTTAGAACAAAAAATCTCAATTATTCTTCAAAACCAGGAAAATAGCTAATGAAGTTCTTCACTTGATTTATGCAGTAAACCACAAAAATTATACAAAATCATCCCTTTTGAACAAAAAAAACTTTTTTCCTTTAAAACCAGTAAACACCCAATCCATTTCTCTCCATTCTTGACTTTGTTTATGCACCGACTGAACCAGGCTCTTATATAACCAAAATCACACAAAGATCAGCACTTTGAACAAAAAAAAACCTTTTAATTGTTTTTTTCTTTAAAAACAGTGAATACCCACTTCATCTTTCTCCATTCTTGAACTGTTTATGCACAGAATCAATGTCCTATGCGAAAGAATATTACATAACAAAAAATCAAAGTTATGAAAAAAAAGGGTTCTTTAAAAACAAATAAACACCCTCTTCTTTTTTGACAATCCTTGTTTTTTTATGCAAAAAAGGTAACGTAGAAAGTGTAGAGACAAAGAGATTGGTTACCTCTTGAAAAATGATAATGGAGCAACTACTGTTATATTTAATGATGAAACAAGCATGAGAAATTGGTGTTTACCTGAAGAAGGGCATGGAAGTGAAGTGAAGAAGATTGAACTGACTTTATGAAAATAGAAGGAATCGGGAGGCTTAAAACTTCATTCTAAGAATATCATAAATATACACCTAGTCATGTAGCTGAAAATTGAAGGGGGGGGCAACCCTTGTGTTAAATGTTCAAAATACGTGTCCCATCGCTTCCTCTCTTTTTTCTTTCGTTTTTCGACAATTTCGGCATTGGTGGAGACTTGGAGTCAGTGAAGGTATCACTTTTGTTTTTCTCGTAGCCCTTTTTTCTCTTTTTTTTTTTTTATTGTCGATTTGTCGAGTTTTTTTAATTAATTTATTAAATTTGTTAATTATTTATAATTTTTCACAACTAAACATGTGTTTGTTGACTCTGTTTAACTTTGGTGTTCTTGGTTGTTTTATTACTCTCGTCTGGCCCTGCTAATCTATATATGTTGATTGTTTTCTCATGTTTTTATACGTTGATTTTTTATTTATTTATTTATTTTTGTTTTGTTTTGAATTATGGTGCTTAATTATTGTCACTTGCTTAGTGTATGTGTTGTTTGTTTAATATTATGCCCTCTTAGTGATTAATAAAAGAAAAAATTGAGTTAATTAGATCATATGTTTTAAAATATTTTATTATTCTAGTTTTATTTTTAAATTATAACATTGATTTTAGATCTTAAATTTTTAACTGCTCCAGTTCTATCCTAAAAATCATGAATGGTTTTAATTGATCCCTCAAACTTTTAAATACTTTAATTTTATTCTCAAAACTATACTTTTTATTATAATTGATCCCAAAATTTAAGATAAATTAATATATATCGATAATTTTATAATTAAAGTGTTCAAAAATTCAACCTTTCTATACTGCTGTCTCCCAAGTACTGTGAATCTGAATATTGTCATGCTCTGTCAATTCCGTGAAGCCGTCCAATCAGCTTCTTCAAAGTTATATTCAAATTCAAGAGTTTGAATTTAAAAGAGAGAAGATTTACAGTAACATCAGCTGTTTTTGATAAAAATAAATCTTTATCTCAACTTCATACTATGAGAACACGTACATAAAGTCGGATAAATAACAAAACATTCGGCATCAAAAATGTTTTTTCTATCTATCCATCTATTTCGTTTCGGATAAATCATAGATGGTAGAGGTAGTTCCTTTTCCTATAACAGAAGTCCCCGGCAACATTACCAGGGAGGCAAAGCTACACTACCAAGAAATATGCTTGATGGAGGGAAACCAAAATCCATCACAAAAACTGCCTTTCAACCACACAGGGCTCATAACATCAATCTCAAGATACTGAAAGGCTATAGATTTAGTTGAATGGGTATTGCTTCTTGTGCTAAAATGGACTAGAACTCGTCGTGCAGATCGGATTCTCCGTTAACTTTTTCATCGGTCGAGCTACCTGAGTTCCCGGCTGGTTTGTCATTTTCAGAGGTATCATTCTTCGGAGCTGAGTCAGAACTGGTTGTGTTCTCTGATTTGGTCCCAGTTTCATTCTTTGCCAACTTCTCAACTTTAGGTTTTGGCTTGGGAATTCTCTTAATGCTGGCAGCCTAAACATAAAGTGACGTATTAAACACGAGTTATGTGCATTTACGCAGACTACAAGGTGACCTTATGATCAAATACAACAATCAGCCATACCTTGTCTTGCAAGTTGAATACCTTCTCGTATACTTCTTCCGATGTGAAAACAGGTGTGCTGTATCCCGTCGTCCTGGAGAGAAGGTTAACATGAATTTCGTCAAGTTGAACACTATAGGGGAATGCGAGAATTAAATGAGAACGCGACTAAAATATTAGGATGACAAGAGTTATGAGTATCATCAACAAGGGCTATGTTCTTTCGACTCTGGTATGAATATCAAATATGGGCATGAGTTGGACATGGGCATGTTTGAATAGTTTTCGAGATTTACTAGGGTATTTGGTCCTCCCTATACCTATGTCCAGACTTGTACAAAGGCACTTCAAGAAAGTGAAGAGATGTCCCAAACCAGCAGGCACGTAAACAAGTCATAAATGAGCCAGGTTATCATAAACTAGTTTTATCATAAATGGGCAGAATGTTTCTCCTTCACTGACCATACAATGGGAAGGAGCCAAATAAGACGATTCAAAAGGACAAATCAAGGGACATATGTGTGTACGTTTGAACAAAAAGATAAAAGAAATGGACCGGTGCTATCTATGAAGATCCAACATCGCACAATGTTATACAAATGAAATGTCTTTGAACATAAGCAATAACTTACTTCTTTTGCTCCGCCTCCTTCTCATCCAACCAAGTTTTCAACTTGTCCCTACTACTCGACAACTGAAAAACAAAAATGTTTCAATTTTTTGCTACAGGAAAAGCAGAAATCTAAAAAAATACAAACAAAATTTAAGGGTGAACAAAATACCTCATCTACTCTGTCTTTCGGCAGCCAAGGTTTGTCCGTCTCCCACCCATGAATAGTCTACACAGGTCCACAGGTACCCACAAAAGTAAATATCCATGTAGCAGTTATCGATATGTTTTGATCTTAGATAATGATCAAGGCATTTATGGAATTGGGTGTCTAGGAATGGAAGGCATATTTTGGGTATCTTGGAACAAAGGGCATGTTTTGGCCTATGGTTCAGCAACCTATGCAAAAACTGACATGTCTACCCCCAAGTGTAACAACTAAACAAAACCTTTAGAAAGCATGTAAAGATAAACAATTTGACATACCTGTTGCAACTCAGTGAGGTAACGTCGAGCAACTTCTACTGCTTCAGGTCGTGCAGTCAACTCTTTAAATCTAGACAACAGCCACGGAAATTGTTTCAGTCCACAATTCGCAAAAGCCCTTCAAATGTACGTTTGTTCAGACTATTGACACAATTAAAATCCAAAAAAAATACCGGAAAAATATTGGGTCAGCTGCCGCTTTCAATGAATTTAGACGATCTTGAAACTCCGTGGCACTCGCATCTTCACCATCAGTATACAACCATTCTTGAACCTGGAAAATGGTTATATGCTTAATTTTAATCAAAGTCAACTGACTGAAACAGTCTCTGAAAAGATGAGACTCACCTCATCGAGCTTTTCGATAACAGACTGGCGTTCATCGTTTGAAGATATTTTTTCAAAGTCTTCGTATGTTTCAAGCTGGCAATAGAAAAAAAAATTAATATGATAAAGATTAAATAAATGCGTGTTTTGTTCACTCAAAGAAAGACTGGATGCCATGGACAACTGGCTAATCATACAATACAACAGACATGGTGAAAATTAGATAAGCAAGTGCAGAAACAACAACAATTCCTGGTTATGCAAAAAATCTGAGCCTTTTTATTTTGGGTAAAGTAGTAAACTACAACGAAGGTCACTCAATTATGATAAAGTTACATTTGGTTCAATCAATTTTGGATAGGTTACATCTAGGTCACCCTTCATATTTAAAAAAGTATATTGATTTAGTCACTTTTCTTTCAAATTACTAGTATACCCTCATTAACATTAGAATATTTCATTTGGAATCATTAATTAATATAATACACAAATTGATATACCTTTTTTTAAATATGAAGGGCGACTCAAATGTAATCTTGACCATAATTGACTGACTTCTATTGTAGTTTACCCTTCTATTTTAAATGAAAAAGGTGACATGATTCAAAAAAAATATCCATCACGAAGGAAAGCAAATATAACAGCTAAATAAAATTTAACAGAAACAAAAAAACGGACCTTCTCTTTTGTGGCATATATATATCCCTCAAGGTTATTTTTTAACTCTGCTGTTCTTCTTCGCTCGGCATCCTTCTTGTCCAATGCTTCCAATCTACGTTTAGCATCAGCCAACGATTCTTTTGAAAGAGGCATTCCAGGCCCTGTTGTTTTCTCCACTATCTACAATGGAAATAAAATGGGAAAAGAGATAAAATAAAAATGCAACAACCATGAGCTGAATAAAATTATATTCTAGTAAAAGCAACGCAAGTGATAACATGTAATTAAATGTTCCAAGTTCTCAACATTGTTCGCACCTTCAGTGGAATTTTGAGGGTCCTCTTCTTTAGTTTTCTTTCTGTACCAAGATCCTTTGTGCTTGGTTCTTCAAGTGTACCGTTAGCTGCATTACTACTCCCACCATCTGACTCCAAGTTATTGTTACTTTGTTCAGTAGTGCTGTTAGTACCATTGTCATCTGTAACATTGGAGGAAGCACTGGTTGCATTCTCTATGGTCAAATTCTTTTTAGGAACTTCTATCCATTCTGTTATTTGAATAACAGCATCCGCATGATCTAAAGAAAGAATTCCACTTCTACTAAGATAGAAATGCAAATTTGTTTTGATGGGAGCAGACAGATTCCGAGATGAGTACCTACATAAGGCAGATAACAAAAGAACTTTGATTATTTCCTGCAGAACGTGTGAAGGCAAATTGTAATAAAGAATCAAGGAGGTGTCTCCCATGAAGTAATTAATATTATCAGAATGCTGATAAGTTTACATTTGACACTCACCCTTCCAGACCAAAAATTATGAGCAAATAAATCCAAAAAAGCAAACTACAAGATAAAAATGTTTATTTTCCTAAATCATTTTTATTTGTTTCAAATGCTAACAATACCAGATTTTTATATGACCTCAAAAAACCCTTCAGAAGAAACTAAACCAAACTGTTAACACCCTAATTATAGAAAGATGGCATAGATCCTTACTTCTCAGCTGTATCTGTCAAACCAGACACCGCATAGTGCGCAAATACAGGAGAGGAAATCCCAGGTGGTAAAAGATTTTCACGATCATAGGCAAGTGATACTTCAAAATCTTTACTATGATTAAAGGACTTGAACATCTGTAAATGGGAAGTTAGTCATTACCATTAGTAGAACTACTAAAAAGATTATTACTCTTTTTAGTCCCCACCTCCACACAAGTTCAAACAACACATTATTTTACCTTACTGGGAAGTTTTTTCATCCTTGGAACAAGCAAAAGCCTGCTTGCTTCATCTTTTGAAAGATCAGACCCATCTATTTCAACAACAAAACTGTAGGAGGAACCATCTACCATCCCTAGCTTACGATTCAACTTAATTCCATCACTTAAATTTGCAGCATGTAGAGCAGAACCAAGAACAATGGCTTCATCGGCATCCAGATGTTTGTCCAGGTCTTTCCTTCCAAAATATTCCTGGAGCTTAGCCTGTAAAGGAAAATTAGAACAAGAATAAATAGATTTTATACCACACTTTCACATGTATAGAAATGTGAACCATTACATAATAATAATAATAAATTGTAACTTTACATGATATAAAGAAACTTTCTTTCTATGCATTTTTACATGATTTGTTTTACTTTCAAAGAAATTACATGATTTGTGTCTGCACATGTGCAAGAGTAGGAGGAAATGTAGAACAAACCTGCAACTTTGGAACTCTAGTAGCACCTCCAATCAACTCCACAGCATATACGTCATCAGTTTGCAGACCTGAATGCTTAAGCACCTCTTTCACAGGTACAAGAGATTTATCCCAAAGGTCTGCACAGAGCTCCTCAAACTTCTCACGAGTTATGGTGCTCCTGAAGGGAATATTTAAAAAACAAAAAGGCAATTTCATACAAGCATGCATATAGCACCCAAAGACTACACATATTCCAGATAATGGTCCAGCTTATTTTCTGTGATAGTTTTTTCTTCTTCTCTAAGTTAGTTAATGTTCAAAGGACAAGATGAGAACAAATGGGTGAAGAACAACTAATAGAAATTTATTTATTTTGTTATCCTTTTTTGCAAACTCCATAGAAACAATGATATTTACTGAAGGAATGATCTAAGGCCTTAAAGGGGAGGTCGAAGAGAGCAATGCCAATTGTAAATTGTCTTATATGATATTCTGGCATTAACTAGATATAAATATAAGAAGAGAATACTGAAAGCAAGAAAAGCAAATGTAAATTCCAGAAGAACTCGTGAGGTTTTGCAGAATAAACTTCCATAGGTGCATACGTAGTCATACTTCTAGTAACTTTTTCATGGATAAGAAGGATGTACCGCAAATTAGATAAGTTGATTGAAAGGCACATACCTGAAGTCACGATCATCATAAAGGGATTCAACAGATATTGGAGCAGCTGTATTTGCACTTAATATTTCTTTGGTACGCTTAACCTGTTTCTTCAACTTGGCCATTGCCTTTGGGTACTTCCTCACATCAACCCCATTTCCAACTTGTTTATTGAATTCATCTGCAAAATGGTCCACCAGCCGTAATTCCATGTTTTGTCCTCCTAGTTCGGAGTCCCATCTAACATCCTTCACCTGAAAAAGATGTCAAGTGTTAATAAATTTGGAAACAGACAAATTTGGTATAACGAGATATTAAACTGTAACCTCAATAATTGGTAACAGACAGTTTGTGGGAGTTATCAGAAGGGTAAATGCAAATTCCAATTGATATCATAGGCAGAATGCAGATGCAGGACGAGTCTTCCATTTGGAACAACTAACAATCAAACTGCATTTCGAAAAGTGACCTTGAGTAAGGGGATGTTGAAAATGGTTCTTGTCAAGCAGAAAAGTAAGTGGGGAAGAAGGGATATATGGATTACAGTAATGAAATAACAGCGTGGAAGGTGTTGATGCAGTCATAGAAAAGCCTTAAAAAAGGTTGAAGGGGTAAGTTTCCAGGTTCTTGGTATTTCTAATTATAGAACTATTATTAGAATAAACAAATCAATGATAAATCAAATTCATTGATTTAATTTAAGATTGCCAATTATCCTCTATTAACTAACAAAATAAAGAATCAATGACCAGTCTAATTCATGACAACCCCTAAAGAAAAAATAGCAAAAGTGAATTCCAAAAACTTTCTAGATTCGTTGTTAAGTTTTTTTTTCTTTTTACCTGAAATTGGTTGACAGAAACAGTTTTCCCATACTCCTTCGCATTATAGGCAGAAAAATAAACAAGAGCTGCATAAGTACTACTAGAACCCATATCATAGAAAATCACATGTCTCGATTCATTCGCGAAATCTTTATCGATCCCATACTGTAAAGCCGCCCCCGAATGCTCGTTTATCAGCGAAACGACGTTTATTCCGGCCAATTCTGCCGCCCTCAACAACCCTTTCCTCTCCGCTTGTCCAAAATACGGCGGCACCGAGATCACCGCATCCTTTACCGTCACTTTAGAATGAAACTCCGCCAAATTTGACGCGTACTTCAAAATCATACCCATCAACTCCTCAACAGAGTAACTAACATCGCTCGAAACTCGAATCTGGGCGGCACCTCTAGAATCTTCTATCAAATCAAACGGGAGGTACATTGAATCGGCGAATCGCTTGACGTCTTGATAGAGTTTCCCGATCATGTCACGAAGATTGGAAAACACTTTGTCGGGGTAACGAGCGACGATTCCGGCAGCTTCTTCACCGAGCAAGCGAGATTCCGATTGGAATGCGACTAATGCGGGGGATTTTCGCTTTGACATCTCGTTGATGGCTACGGTGATCGGACTTTGGCCAGGCTTTAAGTTCACGACGGCGACTTTCAGCCATTCTGAACCTAGATCTATGCTTGAAACAGCGGATTCCGACTTAATTAGGAATAACGATAGCAGGGATAAGCATATCCCTAATCGGAATAACATATTCTTCTTCGAAAGAAACTGCTTTCTTGGGATTTTGAGAAAAAATGGGAGAAAACTGAAGAGATGAGTCGGAGGTTCTTGACGCAGTGAGTCAGGACGCGGTGAGTTTCGTGCAGAAGGGTTAATAGGTGATATTTATACAGTGAGCTGACGACGGAATCGATTTAACGTGGAGAGTATAAAGATTATCCTATCATAAGTGGCCATGTGGAGTGAGAGACACGTGGCGAGTTTTGAGATGCTCAGATGCGTTGTGCTTTGGTGTTGGCTGTTTGCAGGTTCTTTGGTCAAAAAATATACATTTAATTTCACATTTTTATAAAATAAAATAAGTTCTTCCTTCTGATTTTTAAAGAAAGGAAAAAAATTGAACCAAAAATAAAATGGATTTGGACATTTTATTTCATATATTTTTTAAATACATAATTTAATGACAATTTTAAATTTATAAAAAGTAAAATTTTTTAAAACAAAAATATTTTAAAAAAATACAACATGAAATGAAGAATATATATACTCGAATAATAGCTGTTAGTTTCATTAAATGAAGAAAAATAAATAAAATTACTCGAATAGATAAAATATAGAATAATATAATTCTAAAATAATCACTAAAATTATATTAGACTAACCACACTAAATTTTTTAAATTATTAAAGCGTAAAATAAAATCATAATAAAGAATTAAAATATAACCAATTAATTCTAAAATGATAAATAATCACACATAATTATTTTCGATGAAAGATAAATATAATAACACTAACATAAAAATATAAATAATTATAATTAACAAAATCAGTTTTACCCTAGTTAAAATAAAAGCTTTTAATACTTATTAAAATATCTATAAATTAAAGACTTAAATTACTTAATTTAAACGTTAAAAATATAAAATATTTAATTTTTATTACCCAAAATAACCTCTTAAAAATAGTTTTGGCGACGGTTGAATTTCCGTTTTATTACCCAAAACCAAACCAACATATCAGTTAGACAGCGTAATACCCAATTAATTTCTTATTTAGTTTATTTGTTTTTTGAACAATTATTTATTTTATTTTCAGAATTTAAGATTTCGATTTTTGGGATTTGATTTAATTTGAAAACAATAATGTCCGCATCGACCGTCTCGATCACCGCCAACCCAGCGGCGGCGACGCCCCGTCGGCGTTCCGTCGTCGCCGAGAAGAGATCGAATGTCGAAGCATTGGTCGTTGATCCGAACGATAATGGAATTAACCTTCTGGGAGAAAAAACCGTTACCGCCGCCGTCATCGCCACTGCCGGTTACAGCAGAGATCTGAGTCAACATTCGGGTCGTGCTGAGCCGTCAAAGGATTCGATGCAAGCGAGGAAGGTCACCGCGGGTCAAAATACGAACGGCACGCTGCGGCGGTCGCGGAAATTAGCGGTTAACAAGATCGAGAAACCTCGCTGGATGACCGCGGCTAGTATTTTTGTTAAGAATTTAGTGCTTCTGCTTGTTTTGGTTGGCTTAGCTCAGATTATTAGGAGATTGGCTTTGAAACCAGGGGATGTTAGTGTCGATGAGACACAAATGGGATTAACCGAATTTGAGGGTAGGGTTGCTGAGGTTGAGGGCTTCTTGAAAACCACGGCTAATATGATTCAAGTTCAGGTAGATGTCGTTGATAGGAAAATTGAAAACGAAATCGGTGGTTTAAGGAGGGAATTGAATGAGAGAATTCAGGGCCAAACTGCTGTATTGGAGAAGTCATTGAAAAAATTGGAGGAAAAGAGTGAGGAATTAGACAAATCCTTGAGTGAATTGAAGAGTGCGGATTTGTTGACAAAGGAAGAATTTGGAAAGATGTATGAACAAATGTTAAAAGAGAAGGGTGGTGGTGAGTATGACAATGCAGTGAGTCTAAGTGATCTAGGAGCGTATGCGAGAGAGATTGTTAAGAAAGAGATTGAGAAACATGCCTCGGATGGGCTCGGCAGGGTTGATTATGCGTTGTCTTCAGGTGGGGGAAAGGTTGTTCAGCATTCAGAGCCATTTCTTGCTGGAAAGGGAATCAACTGGTTTCTGGAAAGTAGTCGAAATGCGGTTCATAGGGACGCAGACAAGATGTTGAAGCCAAGTTTTGGAGAGCCTGGGCACTGCTTTCCATTGAAAGGAAACAATGGGTTTGTTCAGATTAAGCTGCGCACGGCTATTATCCCTGAGGCTATTTCTCTGGAGCATGTTGCCAAGGTAATATTTTTATTACACTTCGTTATAAAGTTGTCAGGATCCTTTTGATCCTGATTCGACACACATGTTGGTGTTGGACGTGGGTACTTCGTGTCCATGTTGGACACATCCTAATTCGACACTCACACCCGAGTTTGAGTGAGTTGGTAACATAGGCTTTATCATGTAAACCACTTGTGGAGAATTTTTGGTTTTATTTGAGATCATGTGAATGGAAATAATTACGGGGGTCGACATAGGAGAATGACTATATGACTCTCCTTTCTCTGTTCATATATGATATATATGCACCAATTCCTTTTTCTGATTGCTTCAACTCGTATGCTCTTTAGTGTGCCTTCATTCTGGGGGCGCACCAGCAGAAACAAGTTATGGCATCAATTATTTATTTTGCTTTTGTTTTCTGATCACTACAACATCTAGCACCTAGGATTTTCATCTGATAAAAACATATAGTTTCACTTGTATCGAAAGTATAAGATTTTGACAGTTAAAATTTTGATGTTTGCCTTATTTTTTATCATTTATGAATGGATCTTGTCTTGGCAAGTTGATTATCAAGGGCTGATTTAAGAGATTGCCCTCTCTGATTTTTATTCTCAATTGTTGTCCTCACAATTGCTTATTCTGTTGTTCTTGTACCGTGTACAGAGTGTGGCGTATGACAGATCAAGTGCACCCAAGGACTGCCGAGTCTCTGGCTGGCTGCAAGCCCGTAACCTTGATTCTGCTGTTGATGCCAACAAGATGTTTGTTTTGGCAGAGTTCACGTATGACCTCGACAAGAGTAATGCTCAGACCTTTGATGTATCAGATACAGCAGGTATTGGTATTGTTGACACAGTCAGGCTGGACTTTTCTTCCAACCATGGAAGCGCTTCACATACCTGCATTTACCGTTTGAGGGTGCACGGTCACGAGCCCGATTCTGTTTCAGTGGTGAAAATGGAGTCATGATCTATATCATATTCGTGATCTGCACTCTTTCCGGTAATTGTTGATTTTGGATCTTCGTTTAATGAAATAGTAATTAGGTCATTCTACTAACTGGATACAAATTCCTTATCCTGTTAGAATTTCTTCTGTGTAGCAAATGAGTGTGAATCTATTTTTATGCTTCCACTTTCCAGTTAGGTTCTACTTGACAACAATGATTTGATTTGTATGAACCTGAAATAGATGTACTAGTTTCCCAGTAGGCAAAGTTTTATAGAATTTTGTTTCTTAGGCGGTTGTTGGAAAATTCAGAATGGTGTGTAGTAGACTTGACTGTTTGTGTGTTCCTAGTTTTTTTCCATCGTACTCGTGTTTAAGGTTTTATGTATTTATAAAAATAATTGTCACATTCGATTATTTATATCATATTTGTGCTATTTCTTGTATTCAAAATTCTAGACTTGAAACAAGGTTCGAATTCGATTGACTTTCACTTTTAAATTTTATCAAATTTAATGACGAAATTTTGATAAATTTTAAATAAATTCATTGAACTTCCTTTTAGAATATGTTTCAGTACGTAATTCAATAACAGAGGAGTACTTCTATTCATAATATAAACTAGTTTTCTTAACAAGTACAACGAAGTCCATGGATCGGGTCGAAAAATCTTCCCAAACCTTTATTTAACCTAATCCGATATTCGGTTTGCACTATAATAAGATGTAAATGAGAAGGAAACAAAATTAAGCAAATGGTATAAGTGAGGGAAGATGATGAACAAAGAAAAACACATCAAAATTGCTCACTTTTATTATTGGTAAATAAAATGAATGAATTTCTCAACATAGATGTTAGTTCAGGATTTCAACATCAAAGGTACATCCTAGCAGATGTCCATGTACCCAAAGATGAGGAGCATTCATCGAAAGCATGATGTTAAGTAAGTCCTTTGTGCTACTCAGACGAGTCGACAAGCAAACTTGCTAACCCTAGAACACAATACCAACCAGGGTATGATCCCAACCTGCAATTTAGGAGGTTAATGACAAAACTAGTCAAAACCCCATCAAAAACCAATCAACTTCCTAAGTAACTCGAACTCAGATACAGTGTTAGATATAGGTATGTGTGTGATATGGGATCTTTGTTTTTTCGAAGTTTTTCCATGGATTTGGTTGTCCCTGGAGGATCACATCATTATACCTGTGTCAAGATGTGGATTGGACATGATTCAAGAGTGTTGGAACAAGTTTCAATCCAGCCAGACAAGCAATTGGAATAAGCAACAGAAAACGAGAAATGGGACTTAAATCCTATTGCTATCATAGAAGGGAGGAGTTAAAATTGTAATATAGGCAGAGTTGCTGAATGTTGAAAAGAATTTTTACCCGGACATAGTTGCCCGAAAACCCCCAAATCGTCCAGGATAACAGCCTCCCTGCAAAATAAGGTATTTGTAATTCAATCGGAAAACAACTGATTTCAAGATTTTGTTTCATTAATATTTTCCCACCATGATTTCTGCTCTAGTGTATAGTTATTCATTTGTCATCCAAGGAACAAACTTTTATCTAATTCTCAGCGTTGTCATTGAGAAACATGTATACCAACTCAAGCATGTTTAAGCAAATTGTAGTTAACAATCAAAGAAGCTAACAGCCAAAGACAACATTTGCCAAAATCAATATCGAGTATTACCAAAGGGTTGCACAAGATGTTGAGATACAGAAGCAACAGGAGAGCTCCAAAACCATAAGACTAGCACAATATGAATTAAGACCTGCACAAGCAGACCATACTCTCTTAGGCTACCAATCAAGCCAACAAGCATAGACAAACTTCTAGATAGCTTCGTTACATAGAGATAGACCTTTGTGATGAACAAAACTTTCAAATACAAATCATATGACTGCTTCACCTCTTGGGTAAGATGTGCCTGATCTGAAAGCCAAATGTTGCTTACATAAGTGCAGCTGATTACCAAAGGAAACAAGTAGATTGTAGTGTCTATTTGAGGAATGAAGCTTTCTTTCTTGAAACAGAAGAAATATAGATGAAAAACAAGAAAGAATATCTAATAAAAGCTTTCATTCTTAAAATAAGTATACTCTTTACAAAAACGAAATTGATCTCATTCATCACTCAGGAATAAATTAAGGGTTAGTATTGATACATTGCCAGTGGAATATTTAATTCCACAAGCACTGTTTATATACTGCTACATGTCCAAAATCCTAACGCCACATGTCATCCATTTAACTCTACTTGTGGAGTTTTTTTTTACAATGTAAGGAATTATTTTCCTTAAATATATCATTACTCTCCTTGCTTGTTAAACATAATAGTATTTATACAGAAGATTTCCCTTAACACTGTTTGCAAGCCTGATGTTACATCAATTTAGACACTACTAAACATACGTTTGATCAGACTCTTCACTATTCTAAAAGTATCCATGTTCAACATTTGTATCCAACACCTAGATATGGGGACATTGACTCTAATGGTTGTCCAAAAATATGGAAAAACTTAAATGATGTAAAAAATATTAAGTGATTAACTGAAAGGCTAAAGACAAAAGTGGCCTCACAATTAGCAAGTTCCTTCTCCTTGGCAGCAGCCATCCTCCTAAGCTTAGCTGCTTGTGCAAACGTAGATGGCCTATGAAGCAAAATAGATGTTGTTTATCCTGTAAATGTATTGCTAAGCTGATTAAATGGAATTAAACACTATTTAAACCACTTACTGCGAATAGGAGGCGGCCTCTTTTAGAAGCTGCTTAATCTCCCCACGAAGCTGCATTTCCTTATCAGTTTTGGATGCTCCCTAACCATGAAAATACAAATCTAATCAACATTGTGCATAAACTCGTGAGAATTTAGAATATTCAAATTAAGCAACCATATGGCATCAAGTGACATTTGGTACCCTCTTCAGATCATGGAGTCGTTTGGTGGCAAATTGAAATGCGAAGACAATGAAGAAGACAAAAGGAGCTGCCAAAGATCTTGTTTGTTCTACTTCTAGGATTTCCCCTTCTGCCATATTTCTCTTAAGCTGTTACATGAAAATATTGAGGGAAAGAAAAATGTATCAAAGAAAACAAATATAGGAAGAAAACTTTCCTCTCTTTTTTGCAGCACAAATTACAACTTTACCTTATTCAAGTCCAATACAAACAATCATTCCATTGTAAAATCAAGCCTTTGTTATCCCTGTTTATATATGCATGCGTTTGACTAACATAATCATCATAATAAAATTTGATGTAGATGAAATCTTCCTAGGAATACCTACACAAACTGTACTTCAAATAAACCGTATTTTTCATCTTTCCTAGATCTTTCAAGGTTATTAAAATGAACACTATGTACTCGGAAAGTCAGAGCTCTTTAACACTTAATGCTATTAATTCCACATGAAAGGAGAAAGAGACGACAACGACCATGACGACGACCACATAATGGATATTGTCAAACCTATTTACTATGAGATCAAAACACCAAAATTCAAAAGAGGGGAAAAACAATCGAAGAACAACAAAGAGCATAAGATATGGAATTAGGAATGAGCCAAATAAGAAAAAGGATGAAATTCGTAATGATAACATACTAATATACATCTAATAAATCTCACAAATCAATCAATAATTGACAGGAATTCTAACCCTAAGCAAGCAAAAGTATCCAACAATTCATCCACTAATCTCTTCCTAAACCACCATAGAAACCCCATAAAAAATTAACATCACCTAATTCCAGAAGTTTCCCCACGATTCACCTCGAGATTGCGGTAAAGGGGAGATTTTTGAAATGGAGGGAAGAAATTGATAACTTACATCGAGGAAGAACCGATTGCTAAATGAAAATGCAGAGCTTGCGGATTTTTTCGTTTTGTGAAATTGAATGGAAAAGAAAGTTAGTTAATTACTTAATATAATTTTATTATAGTAATAAATAAATATTTTTACAATAATATATTTTATTTCTAAATTTATTAATTTCAAATTTTATTTTTTTTAATATTTAAATTCGAGTTAAATTTAAGTTTATAATAAAAATTTAATCTTGTTCAATTTACGTTCACTTTCGATATATATTTTAAAATAAAATAAATAAAATCTTTTGTATATTCATAATATATTCGAATAATTGATTTTATTAATTTTTTATCTTTTTAAATTAATTAGATAATATATCCTAATTATAAGGATTTCCTTTTTTAATCATAAATTCTTTATTTCCTTATTTTGCTCCTTTATGTACTCTACTTTTGATGATTTTGCTCTCTATTTCTCTCTTATTGAGCTTTTAGCTTCCCTTTTTCTCTCAATTCCCTCACTTTTTATTAATTTTTTATAAAAAAAACATCCTTTTTTTATTTTCTCTCTCCCCAAACACAAAACCACAAAATTCTAGAAAAGAAAAGAAAATTTGGTAGAAAGATTTCCCTTTTGTTTTCTTGCAATCCGTTTGTCTGCTAAATTCGATGTTTTGTTCTTTCTACACTCGGATCCTTTTTCTTCTAGCTCAAAAATTACGGTTAGGATTTTAATATTTGTTTATTTGTTTTAATTTAGGGGTTTGTTCTTTTGTTATTAATGGTTGTAGATCAAGGAATTTATTGTAATTTTAATTAACTTCTTGGTTTGATTTTCCATTTTGCAATTCTCGCTATTACCTCAGCTCTCACAGTTCGAGCAGGAACAATAATTGAGCTCATTCAAAGAATTTTTGGTTTTAGCAAAAAAAAAAACCTCAAATTTTGCGTCTTCGCAAAGCAGGTAATTGAGTTCTACATTTCCTTTGATTGTTGTTCGTTTAGTTCTTTTTTCTGATTCTTTATTGAAATTGGTAGATTTTGGTTAGCCTAATTAATGTTAATAAATAGCTGATGATGCAATTATTGCAGCTTGTAGTATATTAATGATGTATTATTGGAGTAAATTTATGTAGAATCATAGTGCAATGAATGCATTTTGTATTTTTAGTTTTTATCTGAGCTTCTCTATGACTATGGCATCATTTCTGGAAATGGGTTTCGTTTAATTTGTATATTTATTTTTTAAATTGTAGGTTATTTTCTTTCTAAATTAGGTTAAAGGGTTTAATTTAACTTCCAAATATTAAAACGATTTTTCATTTTCTGAATAGAATTGGACTTCAATACCCGGTTTACATCTATGTTGGCTGCGTTTTATATCCTGTGGATGATTTTGTTTTCTGTCAACTGTTTTTAATCTTGCTGCATTTCGTGACAATTTTTGTCATTTCCGAATACGTTATCTGTAAAGATGGCAACTTTTTCTATCATTTACGAATCCATTATAAGTTGAGACTTGAAAAACGTGAATATATTATCCCAACAACTTTTGTTTCCTTCCATAGATTTAAAATTTTCATGTATTCACAATTTATTCTTTTAATATTGAATAAAGGAGTCTGCTGGTTGATCCACTTGTAACTTGTCGCGATGCATAAAGCACGATTATTGAGAAAGAAAGATATAAATGCACCTATGGGAGTTCGAGTGCAATAATGAATAAGCGTCAAGCGAGTGGAAATGGTGTCGTGTTTTCTTTGGTTCTCGGTATTTTAACTTCGCGTGTCTTCCATCTTTTATATTGCTTCAGTTTTTGGATGGTTCTCACTTGTTGAAACAGGGTTTGTGTTTGATTACAAAGATATGAGTCACACAAAAAATGAGAGGGAGGATAGAATTCTCTCTGAGGAGCAGACAAACTCGTTGTTGATTGATGATGGCAACTGTGGAGGAGGAGACGCAGGTGGTGGAGTTGTTCTGAAGAAAGGACCATGGACATCTGCTGAAGATGCAATTTTGATTGACTATGTGAAAAAGCATGGGGAAGGCAACTGGAATGCTGTTCAGAAGCACTCTGGACTATTTCGTTGTGGAAAAAGTTGTCGTTTACGCTGGGCAAATCATTTGAGGCCAAACCTGAAGAAAGGGGCATTTACTCAAGAAGAAGAGCAGCTGATCATTGAACTCCATGCAAAGATGGGAAATAAATGGGCTCGGATGGCTGCACATGTAAGTATTAAAGCTATTGTGATTCTAGTTTATTTTCATGGTTGGTTGAATACAGAAATTCATTGAACATAAAAAAGGATTAAAGAACTACATTTAAAAACGGAGACTTTAACACTTTCATTTGATAATAAATTAGGAGCAAGTTACTTGAAGTATTATCAAGAATCTTGATAGTAACTACACTTGGTTGTTTCATTTATTTATTTTATTTGAATTACCATTTTAGTATGTATCCACTCATAACCAGTGAGCTACCTGGAGTTCTAAGATTAACTTAGGTGCTTAGTGTGAAAGGCTGGACTGCTCTCATTCTTGTATCAGTTTCAGGGAGATCCAAATTGAGATAGGGATTTTTTTGTGATGTTACTCATAAGAGCAATCTTATTATTGGACTGATTGAAGCCCATGATTATAAAAATCCAGTTCATCATCACGATGTACTCTTCTTTATGATCCCCAGCTCTTACCCGATCTTTTTTTTTTTTGAAAGACAAAGGGAAAAGTAGTGAGAGAACTAAAGGGAAAATATTAGTGATGCCTTAAAAAGATAAACCTCATCATTAGCATTATGATTTTTTGTGCTAGAAGCTGAACAATAGAAATTTATGTTTTCCAGAATTCTGTGGCTGCAGTTCCACCTTGGAAATGCTAAACACTTGTGCAAAACATGATAAAATTTTCAGTTACCAAAATTGTATTCATCTGTCTTTTAGGTGTCTGAAACTTTTCTTATGCTCTGCTATTCTTTACAGTTGCCTGGACGTACAGATAATGAGATAAAGAATTATTGGAATACCCGGATTAAGAGACGTCAGCGTGCTGGGTTACCTCTCTACCCTCCTGAAGTGTGCTTGCAAGCATTGCAGGAGAGCCACGGTACGAGTGCAGTTAACGGAGAGGATAAAGAACCTCATGATATCTTGCAGAACAACAGCTATGAGATACCTGATGTCATATTTGACAGTTTAAAGGCAAGTCAAAATGCCATGCCTTATGTTCCTGAACTTCCTGATATATCCGCTAGCAGCATGTTGATGAAAGGTCTGGGTTCCCAATACTGTAGTTTCATACCACCAACAATCCTTCGCCAGAAGCGTCTTCGGGAAGCTACAACCTTTGTCCCTGGTTGCACTGCTGCTGTTAAAAATGAATGTCCCTTGTTTGAACAGTTTCAGGATGATATCTTGGACAAGGCTCCTCGATCCTTTGAGCTGCCTTTTCCGATTGAACCGGATCCTGCAAAAAATAACTCCTTTCAGTTTGGTGTATTCCCTGGTACTGGTAGTCATGCCCTTTCACATGGCAATTTCTCTGCTTCGGAGCCTGCTTTTGAGGCTGTGAAGTTGGAGCTCCCTTCATTCCAATATTCGGAAACTGAATCGGGTAACTGGGGCACATGGTCTAGCCCACCACCTTTACTTGAGTCTGTTGATGCTTTTATCCAGTCACCACCACCAACCAGTGGAGCAGATACAGATAGCCTTTCACCCCGTAATAGTGGCCTGCTGGATGCTTTGATTCATGAGGCAAAAACTCTAAGCAGTGCAAAGAACCGTGCATCTGACAAGAGTTCAAATTCAGCAACTCCCTGTGATATAGCTGAAAGTTCCACTTTCAACATTTGCGAGACAGAATGGAAAAACTGCTGTCCTCTTCCTCCAATGGGGTATTCAGCAACTTCTTTTTTAAGTGAGTGTCTCAGTGCAAGTGGCAGTTCGTTGGATGAACAGCCACCTGCTGAAACCTTTACTGGTGAGCACCTCTCTAATCTGGACTTGCTACACATAATTCCATATTTTTACAAAAATGTAAATGGATATCATATTCAGATATCCAATGATATTCGTGTCAGGTAAAGTGGATTCAGATATTTGATAATATTTGAACCAGAACTGCAGTAGTTCAAATATCGGATATCTGTATATAGTATATGAAATCCACAAGAAATGGATCGGATAATGTTGGATATTTTAGCTATCCATTATCATCCCTATGTTAACTAAATTCAAAGTGTATTGGCAAAAAATGTTCATGCTCAATTTCTCTCTAGTGTTTAGTAACTCGATTTTGGATTACTTTTTTCAGGGTCTCGTGTGAAATCAGAACCAGCTGACCATGTTTTGACCCCAGAGTTGGACAGTTGTCGCCCAGATACATTACTTGCTTCTGGTTGGCTTGATCATGGTTCTGGTTACGATAAGGACCAAATGATCATGACCGATTCCATAGCAACCCTTCTTGGTGATGATTTTAGTAGTGAGTACAAGAATGACAGCTGAAACATTTATCTCAAGTCAAGTATGGGTCCTTGATTCTTCTTCATGGAATAATATGCCTGTTGTCTGTCAAATGTCTGAACTCTGAACTTCCTTGAGATCTGCAATCTCAATTGTATGAACTTGGAAACTTATTTTTGTTTCATTCATTGCATGATTTGTTTCATGTGTGTAGTCAAGCAGACCTGATGTAGCGAAGTTCATTTGAGGCATGACTAATATGGTATGAGCCATGAATGTCCGGTTTGTTGTTTTCAATGTTTTTCCCCCGATGAATGTGTATGCTGATACAGAACTCTTAGGTATACAATTGCATTCAAGCTGTTATAATTTTAGAATAATTGCGCTCTTTTTGGCATCCTAATCCCATGATTTTGCTATCTGATGTACTGTGTCTTAGCTGTTGATGATTTGTGTATTATGACTTATGCATGAACCCCATTTTTCCAGTTCCTCTGTTTTCATTCATATTCCCTACTGGACATGTAGGCTGAACAAGTCGGTCAGACCATCAGAAGAGATGAACCCCTCACCTCTCTTGTTCTCCTGTAAATATAATTTCATACACAGATATGCCTATATATATCATATATGGTAATCTAGTACGGGGATAATAATCCAATAGTATAAGCTACATTACTGTTAAAAATAAATTTAATAATTTGTCAAAACAATGATTGAAACAATAGTATAAGCATTAAAACAAAGTGGCCATTGTTATTGGTATCTATGAAAAATAATGCTCCATACAAAATCATGGCAATGTAGGACAATAAGCTATTTTCTGCTGAAAACATAAGCTACAAGAGATCTCTATAGCATAACAGAAGCCGGAATACAGGAACTAGGGAAAAAGGTAGGTTTCACCACACATGTTGTAGCTTGAGCAGGTTCAGAGACACCAAGACAATTTCCTGTGAAGATTTTATTGCTTCTCGGCATTGTTGGTGTTTAATCAAGTGACTATGCAGTGCTTTTCTTGCTTCTGAAGCTCTCCTTCAGTAATGCAAATTTTTTCTTGCATTGATTTACAGTCTTCCCTGGAACAGCGGTGGCGACTCGTTCCCAACGCTGAGGGGTTTCCTTTGGGAATGTCTTCAGAGCCTGAACCAGTGCTCTTTCTTGTACAGCTGACCATATATCTTGTTCTGAACTCGATGAAACACCATTGCTGGAAGCTACATCAACAGGATTAGCTGCAGTTTTACCCGAGCCCTCAGGACTGCTTGTCTTGACAGCCATGTTTTCAGTCTTTAAAGGTGTAGAAACCCCTAGTACTTCCTCCCTAGTGGAAAGGGGAGATGCAATAGACACTGCTGGTTTCCTCTTCTCGAGAAAAGAATCAAATGCTTTGGTAGCATCAGGCTTCTGGAGGAGAACTGTTTTGGTAGCTTTCAGAATTTCTTCCACAGATCGGCCTGTACCAATAAACTCAGAAATAACCTCCCACCTACGAGATGTCCCTTTTGGATATTTTTGGGTTCCTTTTCTCAAAAGCTCAATCTCTTCTTTGGTCCAAGGCTTCTCCTTCTTCTCAAAGCTGCTTGATAGGATACTTCCATTGGACTCCACAGAACCATTCAGCTGTGACTTGTTCGCTTCATCTATTTTTTTACCATTCGCTTCACTATTGTATCCACGAGCTTCGCAAATTATTTTAGCCCGCTCTAGTGCTTCTTTGTTATCCATTTTATCACACAAACTTCTAAGCTGCTCAATGCCAAGGGCCATACATAGGCTTTCTACATCATCCTCAGAAAGATCAAGCAGTTGCTGTGATAGAGCAGGTGCAGAAAGTGTTCGAAGGCGAGTTCGCTCTTTGCGGAGGAGCTTCTTCTCTTTCTCCTTTGTTTTCTTATGCTGTAAAGCAGCTTCAGCAGCACGTTTCTCCTCCTCCTCCTTCCGGAGTCTCTCCTCTTCAGCTGCCCTAGCAGCTTCTTCCTCCTGCAACTGCTTTGCACGAACCTTGGCGTCTTTTTTCCTCTGTTTCTCAGCTTTCAGTTCTTCCTTTCTCCTAAGTATTCTCGGGTCTCTTTTATAGGCATTGTCAACAAGTGTACGTATCCGAGCATATTCCTCCTTCCTAGCCTTCTCAGATAGTTTTGCATTCTGCCGCTCCATCCACCTTTTATGATCACGAGACTCGGCTTGTTCAAGGTCATACTCATCTTCATTTGGGAATTCCCTCCAGCTTTTAAAACTATACCAAAAATCATAGAAATTGTCGACATCTTTTAATGGGGAACTGTCGTCCCCTAAAGTTGGGATAGGTTGGGTCACTGACCATCGGCCATTCCTCATGAAAGCTGGCCCAAACACCTTGAAGAAGTCCTGTGGGGAACATTCTGTAGGAATTTCATCATCAAACTCATCAGTCGAATCATAGATTCTTCTCTTTACAGGATCAATCAGAATCTCATATGCTTCTTGGATGGACTTGAAGTGATTCTCTATTTCATCCTTCTTTGCCTGTTTTCCAGCCTCAGTCTCTTCCGCAAGAAGAAGATTTGCAAGTTTGTCGGGATGATGTCTCAAGGCAGCTTCACGGTAACTTTTCCTTATTTGATCCTCAGTGGCAAGATATCTCAAATGACTCAACCCAAGCAACGCATAGTGATCTTGCTGCTTGCCATCAGCACCAGATTTCTTTTTCCCTTTGCTGCTATATGAATCAGATGATGGCATATATACATTCTCCTTATCTTTACCGACTTTTGGATCATCAACCTCCTCAATATCCTCCTCCTCA
This sequence comes from Abelmoschus esculentus, assembly GCA_035048815.1. Taxonomy (NCBI): domain Eukaryota; kingdom Viridiplantae; phylum Streptophyta; class Magnoliopsida; order Malvales; family Malvaceae; genus Abelmoschus; species Abelmoschus esculentus. The sequence continues at coordinate 17,439,023 of JAUCBN010000033.1, forward strand.
CAACCAAGGAGTTTAAGAGCAATATTATGAAAAGCAAGGCCAGCTGGTTCGTATTTTGAAGCCTTAACAGGAAGACAATTTGAAGAGACATAGAGTGGCTGTCCGTCCACAAGCTCCTGAGAATACGATATAAGCTGAATGCTTGTGTGGACCGCCATAATGTTTATGGTGGGTACACAAAATTAAACAAGATGAAAAATGCCAACCAATATCCAGGAATAGCTTTTGTCTAGTTAGCACCTAGTTCAACAAATTGCCAAACAATCTGCAAAAGTAGCAATCAGTACGGAACAAGTTAAAATGGTCACAATATATATATGCAGACAGCAGATAATTTCATGATATAAGCAAGGTATGAGGTAACCAGGCAATATATGGTTGACTAAAATACCAAACAGCTCCATTAGAGCTAACAAATAGCAATGTATCATTAAAACAAAACAAAATAGTTAATAGTAATTTAAACCCATATATGCTAGATTTTCTTAATATTCATCACTTCAGGCACAAACCCCAAAAGTTCAATCCTTTCCAAAATAAAAGTAATCACCCAAGACTAGTCACTAGACTCGTATTCATGACATAATGAATTACAATGAGTTTTCTTTTTCTTTTTCTTAATAATTGATTCATTATTTTCGATAAGTTTACCTTAGAAACTCAAAAGAATCCAATTATAACAAATTCATAAAACTAATTAACTAAAAAAACCAAGAGTAAACGGTGAATAAGGATCACCATTCCCTTTCCCTTCAAAAACCCAGTTTTCCATCCTTCCAAACAAGAGAAAGAAAATTATTTTAATCAAATACGATCAATATTCCACGCGGAATCACAAACCGAACAAAAACAAGATTCTCGTCTAATAAATCTATACATGACAACGTTTTTTTTTACCTTCCTCTTTCATTCTTTTCTACACATAAAACAATTCTTTCGCTATTCGTTACAATTTAAGCTTCAAAATTCAAAAAAGAAAGTTCCCTTACCTTCTTGCTTCAATCGAGTATCAACACCAAAAAGAATCGGGAAATAATCAAAATAAACAATAATAAAGCGACGGAAAATTAGAGGAACAAAGGGTTACCTTGGACTTGCGTGGAGAGGAGGGGAAAAGTAGTTTTGGCGACGCAGGGTAAAGGGTTATTGGTCTGATGAAACTCAGGTGTTATACATATATATATATATATATATGTGTGTGTGGGAAAAGGGTAACTGAGTCGGCTCTCGCCCGAGTTGGGACGCTGCGCAAAAGCCCAAAACTTGACCTTTGTTCACTACTAAACCCTAATTACAAAAATTAATGGCCCAATATTATCATTATTGTAACCTAGGATAAAAATACATCACAGGTTATTTAATTATAGTTTCGATCTATTTTTAAAAATAATAATTTAATTAAAATTTTATGATTTTACCTGATATCAAATTAAATAATTTAATATAATATATATTTTAGTTTCTATTCTATTAATTTTTCATAATTTAGAATAATTCAATGAATTTAAAAATTTTATTAGTAAAGTATAAATTAAACAAAAATTCAAAAGACTCTAAAAAATTAACAATATATAAAATTAATATCTGATATAAAATTTATTAAGTTTTATATTAATTTTGAACTGTTAGATGATAGTAATAAATGAATAAAATTATTTTTACTTTTAAAATTTATATTATATAAATCGATCTTATTATTATTAAGAGTGATGAATATAAAATATTAATTGAAGAAAATTGCACCTTTTCATTTTGTTACCATCCCTATTAATAATAGTAAAAGAAAATTAATTAAAGTGGGTATTTAATTACTCATTTTAATTATATTATTTTACTTTTTTTTTCCAAAACTCAAAACGGAGCCCTAAAAGTTTATAAGATATAAATCTTTAATAAAAAAATAGGGCTCTATGGTTTGGGCATATTGGTTGAAATTAACCGATATATATTAATTTCTGGGCTTATAGCGCTGTGGGTGATATGGAATCGGCCCAATGGAAGCTCAAAAAAGCTTAATTAGCAGACATCGCAGCTTAATTTTTTGGGTTTTAGGGTTTTGATTCTGCTTCTGCTTCTGCTTCTCAACCAAACATGACTGCTCAGACCGACAAAGAGATCGAAGAGATCCTCGCCGCTCATCTAGACCAACAAAAAATCGATGTATAAATTCCTGAAATTGAGATTTATTCTTTTCTATTGATTTTGATTTTCTTCTTTTTTGTTGATTTTTTTCATTCTGATTTACAGTCGGAGCAACCTGTTGTTGAAGACGACGACGAGGAAGATGACGATGACGACGAGGAGGAAGATGATGCCGAAGGTGGATATCCATTTTTTATTATTTAAATAATCATTTTATTGAACTTATTTTTAAGAGATTTGGATGAAAATAATTTGAACGATGCTAATATTATAGTCCGTGGATTTTTACTTGATCTTCGGTTCATATTAGGAAATACGATGCTATGTAACTCGAGCTCAAATGGTTGAACTATTCGATCTAGCCGTATTCATGTATTTTAACATTGATTTCAGCTTGTTGAAACTTGAATGGATATGCTTGATCTTCAAAAGGCAAGCATTATAACTCTTTTGACTTGGATTGAATCGATTTTGCTTGTACATGGTCTTGCTTTTAAGCCAACTGCCATGTGATTTGTTGGTAGAATGTAGAATGTGAGACTTCTAATCCTGAGATTAACCCTGCAGTTTCAATTATGAAAAAGCAATGTCTTTCTTTTAAGCTGTGTGTTTTATAGTACTTATGTGGACCCAACCTACTCGGTTCAAAACTGATCTATATTGTTGACTTGGAACTCCAGTATCTTGATCCTTGACCCAAGAAGCCCGTGAGCCTAATATTTACTCAAATAATGAGAAATACATTCGTGTGTACAAATTTTTATATATGGCCTACATTTGCCGTTTCCTTGTTTTATGTTTCTTGTTGAATATGCAAAAGCTGAAAGGTATGAATGTTTGATATTGCCTTTCTTCTCTTATTAGAGGTTAAGTTAGTGAAAAAGGATAAAAATTACAGGTAAAACATTATATATGGATTGCACTGCATTTAGAATTCACGTTTGGGGGAAAATAACAGGTCAATGAGTTATCCACAAAGGTATAATATTTTTATTGTGTTTTTTTTTCCTAGGACATCATGATGGAGAAGGTGATGGAGCTGGTAGGTCGAAGCAAAGCCGAAGTGAAAAAAAGAGTCGTAAAGCTATGTTGAAGCTTGGGATGAAACCTATTCCTGGTGTTAGTCGAGTCACTGTCAAGAAAAGCAAGAATGTAAGTCCCCTTTTCATATGGTTTTTAAACATCAATCCTAGGATGACATTAGGTTCATGTTTTCCACTGTCTAGACTAACCATAATAGCATTCATTATATGTTACAATTATGATATATGCATCACAATCAGAATTCTTTTTATGCAAAAGGGACCTCAGTCATTTAGATCAGAATTCTAAATTTGAACTAAACTGAACTGTGGATTCTATTAGTTTGTTTAATTGATAACTAATTCTCCTCGTCGATTCCAGATCTTATTTGTCATCTCGAAACCAGATGTGTTCAAGAGCCCAGCATCAGATACTTACGTAATATTTGGAGAGGCTAAGATTGAGGACTTAAGCTCACAACTACAGACTCAGGCTGCTGAGCAATTCAAGGCTCCTGATCTCAGCAATGTGATTTCCAAGCCCGAGACATCTGCCAATGTCCAAGATGATGAAGAAGTGGATGAGACCGGTGTGGAGCCCAAGGACATTGAATTGGTGATGACACAAGCAGGGGTTTCCAGGTCCAAGGCTGTGAAGGCACTCAAGGCTGCTGATGGTGACATTGTTTCTGCTATAATGGAGCTTACAACTTAATCATGGTGTTCCTTTATGAGTTTATTTGGTAATGTTGTTCTCCTTTCTTTTTTTCCTGGTACCTTTGTACTATTGAACCGTTTCAGAGTGCATTTGTGTTAGAAGAATGATCTCGGTTTTATAATTTTGATTATCTCGTGTTTGTTAAGATCGTTATTTTATAATTTTGATTATCTCGGTTTTATAAAAATATATTTACGAAAAACGTTTGTTATTTTATTGATTTGATAGAGATCACCTTAGATCATGAAATATATTCCTTACCCAAATTTAGAAAGAAAAAAAAAAACTCAAGAATAATATTGCTGCAATTTATCCGATTTCAAACTATTTAAAAGAATATTCTTTTAATATATTTATTTTGAAATTAGCTTGGCATATATGTGATGAATTTAAGTAATTATGGTGTTAACTGAGTTCAACGGCTTGCAAGTGTTTTAAGTTGACTCGATTATAATTTAATCGGTGCACAACTTAAATAAAATTGACTCGAGATTTTAATAAGTCGAATCGAGTAAAACTTAATTTAACGTGATAAGTTCGTGAATAACTTGTAAAATTTGTTTAAATGTATTAGTTTGATGTATTTCTAGATTGTTATTTTTAAAGTTAAATTTTAAAATTTCTCGTACATTATTTTAAATATTTTTCGTTAAATTTGTAATTTATATTTATATTAAGGGTTTAAGGTTTATATATGTTCAATAAACAAGATATTAAAAAACAAGATAAAAATTATGACAAACTTAATAAGTAACAAGTCGAATCAAATCAATAAATAATTTTTTAACAAATACAAATTAAACAAAATTTTATCAAACTTATTCAAATCGAATATTTTTGAATCAAACTACCGGTCTCGGAACTATGCCCATAAATCCGTTGTTAACTAACCTAGCTTTGAATAATCAGTACTTATTCTTTTTGGGTTTTCCAATAAGTAAAAATATAAGAAAACATGGGTTGTTAGAAGCAATGTGTATAGAGTTTTAGAAACAATATAAAAAAGACATGGGTGGTTGGACACGGAAGGAATTTAACGCAAATTCGACCTCAATCTAATTTAAAAATTGTTATTTTTTATTATAATAAGGAATTATAAATATTATTATAATTCCAGATGGGATCCCTAGGGGAGCCGCCGACTCCAACTTAATCTTTCAATATTTTTATGTAAATTTTTAAATAAAAAATTTAGTACTTGAACTTCGAGCATAATATAAATAGATTTGTATTTAAAGTCTTTTCCATTCCACATATAATCATATATTGATTTAATGTTTTTTGTATAAATTATTTTTGTTGATCGACGGCTAAGAAAGAAATTATAAAATTTGACTTAGACTTTTATTAATAGTGATTAATAATTTATTTTGTAATAATCAATTTCATGAAAAAAGAAATAGTTTGATGGAGACCCTTTGGGGTTGTGTATAAAAAGAGCAGCTTTGATATGCCATGAACATCATCGGAACCAACAAATCAGACACGAACACAAACACTTGTCTGAAAAAAATTATGGCAGTCGACATGGTTGTAGCACTTGTCTCGGTTGTCCTTTGCCTGTGTCTTGGTCATTGGTATAGGAACAGAAACTCCACGGTCAGGATTTGGCCGGTTGTAGGCATGTTGCCTGCACTGGCTTCCAATGTCAATGGAATGCTTGATTTCTTCACTGGTGTGCTCAAGTCGAACGGCGGCACATTCAAGATCCGGGGACCTTGGTTTCCGAGTTCCGACTTCCTTGTTACTGATCATCCTATGAACATCAACCACATTTTGTGCAAAAACCATGAAAACTATGACAATGCCTTGGAGCTGAAGCAAATCCTTGAGACCTATGATGGAATCGTGGTTTCGAATTCGAATGTATGGAAGAGGACTAGGAAGGCATTTCTGTCTTTCTTCCAGCACAACAAGAAATCTGCAGCCTACATGGACCGAATTCTCCGGCAAGTGATCGAGGGAAGTCTCCTCCCGGTCCTCGATCACTTTCAGAGACTTGGAACAGAAGTAAACCTCCAGGATGTGCTTGGCCGGTTCCTCTATGATTACATGTGCTTGTTGGCAATTGGGTTCGACCCCAAAACTCTATCCGTAGAATTGCCGGTTGATGAAATCGCAGAGGCGCTGCGCGACATCGATGGCGCTTTGGTTTATAGGAATGTTGTGCCTCAATTGATATGGAAATTGCAGAAATGGCTTCAAATTGGTACAGAGAAGAAGTTGGCCAATGGTTTGAGAATCCTAGATGATTTTCTGTACAAATGCATTTCGTCGAGACGAGACGAGTTAAGAAGATCCAAGGCCAATTCCGAAGATCGGTTTGATGCATTGACAGCTTTCATGGTGGAAGAAGAACGGTCGGATTCGAGTGAACCGAAAAAATCAGACAAGTTCCTGAGAGACATTGCATACGATTCCTTAACAGTAGCAAAGGATTCCACAAATATTGGTCTCACATGTTTTCTCTGGCTCCTCGCAACGCATCCGGTGGCCGAAACCAAGATTTTGGAAGAGATTAAAGCCAATTGTTCCGATGGCAAGACGGTGCATTTCAGTGCAGAAGAGCTGAACAAGTTTGTTTACCTGCATGCTGCATTGTGCGAATCATTAAGACTGTATCCATCACTACCATTGGCCTTAAGATATTCGAAAAAACCAGACATTCTCCCAAGTGGCGATCGTGTCGGTCCAAACACACGAATCGTGTTATCGTTGTATTCCATGGGAAGGAATGAAGAAATATGGGGCGAAGACTGTCTGGAATTCAAACCAGAGAGGTGGATTTCAGAGGAGGGAGAGTTTGTGCACAAACCAGCATCCTTGTACTTGCCATTTGGTGTCGGACCAAGAGCTTGTTTAGGCAAGGACTTGAGTTTGAAGATAATGAAGACAGTGGCCATCAATGTTATTCGGAATTACGAGGTTCATGTTGTCGAAAACCAGAAGGTTGCAATGACCAACAAAGTCCTGTCACTCACCACTCGACATGGTTTGAAGGTCAGGTTCAAGAAAAGGCACTGAAATTAAGATAAAACATTCCTCAATAATCCATCTTCCAATGCCATTGGGATTGGAATAGGAAAGAAATGAATAAAAGTTATAGTTTGTATTCCCAATCATGTACTTGAATAAGATCTTATATTTCAAATAATTATCTGATAAAATTTTTAAATATTTTATATATAATAACAATACACCAAAGTCGATATTAGTGTCACGCCCAAAAAGAGGCGTTGTACATCTTATCAAATATGTCTTTTAAGAAGAGAGTAATAGTTCTGTAACAAGTGGTATTGAAGTAACCCTTTGATTATCCGATTTTATGCTGAACCTTTATGAGAGGGATAGACAGGATGAACAATCGTGACAAGAGATAGATTTTTAATTCAGTAAAATCTACATTATAGATCATATTAATAACGACAAACACCCCATGTTTCTATATATTTGGAAGGGGAAGGGGATAAATTTCATGTAATTATAAAGTTAAAAGCCTAATCAAATGTCTTAGAAGTTGCAAAGAAAATTCCTCGGAGATTGTCTCTACTTTTCCTTTCATTTTTGAAGAATAATATGAGTTGACGGTCAAATCATGTATGAATATTTTCAACAAGGAAAGGAAAAGTGTGAAAGGGAAATTAATAAGAAGATGAAAGGAAAATGTGTATGGTATTATTACTCTCGACGATGATGGATCCAAATGTAATGTGGACGTAGGTAGACTCGTATTTATCAAAGTTTTTAGAATTTATGTATTTATTTTTATTTTATTTTTAAATTTTAATAAATTAATCTTTATTTTTTAGTAATATATATGACTTGTGCATACCTTAAGTCTTCGTTTTTTTAAGTTTTACAAGTTAATCGAGTTTAAGAGTTCAATTTTATAATATTAATTTTATTTATTTTGAGTTAAATCAAGTTTTTTTTAAAATTTAATTATAAATATTTATAATATTATGATACTAATTACTTTTGATTTAAATTGTTTTTCTATAACAATATACAATTTAAACTTTAGTTTCTACGAGCCTTTCAATTTTAGAGTTTAGAATTTAGGATTTAAGGTTAAAATTTAAAGTTTATAGTTTAGGATTTAGAGTGTTAAGGTAAATATTTAGGTTTTAGATTTTATAGTTTAAAAGTGAAGTGTTGTGCAATTTTTACACTTGTGTATCAAAATATAACCCATATATATAATTTTTTTATATGCAATATATATATGTTAGACAGAATTGAGATACCCAATTTGAACTTTAAAAATTAATCTATTAATCATTAAAATTTTTGAATTATTTAAATTTTTATTTACTAACTCAGATTTATTTAAATTTTTTTAATCAAATTAAAATTTATATTACAAGGAAAATGGGAATGGAATTTATTTAATGTAAAAGGACATGAAGGAATATGTATGGCCAATTGATAAAGCATGACCAAGAAAACTTGGTTGAGTACGACTACCGGGAGGGAAAATTTTATAACATGTATCGAATATTGCTAAACATTATTAATACTAAATATTATTAAATTAATTAATAAAAAATAAAAAATTCAAGGATTCAACATATAATTAATAAAAGAGTAATAGACTTAACATAAAATTATTAATTGTATGTTGAGTCTTTGAGATTTTTAATCTTTATTAATTGATTTAATAATGTTAGGTGTGAGTATTCGATTGAGTCAATTCGAGTTAAAATTTTTTGATTTATTCGAATTTACGAGTCATATTTTTTCATTTAAACTTTATTTGATTTTTTTTATTCAAGTCGAGTTTAAGAAATTCGAGTCGAGTCGAGTTTTCGAGTTCTTATAAAAATTTAATTTTAATTATTTATCATGTTATAGTATAATTTAATTCTAATTTAAACGACTCTCTCTATTCATACAAGATATATATGTGTATATTTCTTCATCTGTTACAATATTTCTTCATATTTTTATATACAATATATATATCATAAAAATTAAGAGACTCATCTCGAACTTAAAAATAAATTCTTTAATTACTAAAATTTTTTGATTTATTCGAATTTTTATTTTACAGCTCAAACTTTATTTGAAGTTTTTTCGAGTCAAATTTATAAAATTTCGAATTGAGTCAAAACGAATCGAGTATTTTCTCTTCGAGTAGAGTTATTCAGTTTTTTTGAGTCGAGTTGAGTTTTGCTCACCTCTAAATAATGTTCAACAAGATTTAATATTAATTATATGTTAAGTACTTGAAATTTTTAATATTTATTAATTTATTTAATAATATTTTACTATACTTAATATTAATCTTATTCAATGATGTTTGACGCAGGTCGTAAACCAATCCCTATAAAAAGAAAAAACGAAAGTATTTATGGGGTCAGTTGAACCCAAACCAACCACCATAAAGACTACTCAGCTGGCTACCTAATTTTGGAGGCGGTCCTATCTTAATTAAAATGTTTTTATTTTTAATTGAATTATTTGAATTGATTCAGTTATTTGTATATTTGTATACATCTGAAATTAGGGGTGAGCAAAACTCGACTCGATTTGAAATAATAGAATTTATCGACTCGAATCGAGGTGAAAAAATTCGACTCGTTTTAATTCGATTCGAAATTTCATAAACTCGAATTGACTCGAAAAAATTTCAAATTAAGTTCAAGTTGTAAAATGAAAATCGAATAACTCGAAATTTTTAATAATTATAGAGTTTAATTATACATTTAACCTATGTAGTTTTATTTTTAATCACTTCTTCTTCTTTTACATTTTAATTTTCTTTTTTTATAACCTGATCACGTTCTAGATTATTTTTTATTTTTTTTAATAGAATTTTTATTTGTATCTTTTATATTATGCTATTTGTTTTTTAATTTTTGTATTTAATTTATCACTATATTTTGTCTAGTCTTAATCTTACCTAGATAAGAAGAAAGTTGTTAATAAAACCTGTAATTTAATAAAATGATATATTTATACCTAAGATATTTGATTGATGATAATAATAATTTAAAAACTTTTTTTACACATGTGAAAAATAATATGAAGAAATGTGTATGTAAGTATAAAGAGAAAACCGTTTAAATTGAAATCAAACAATACTATTGAATTATAAATAGTATAATTAAAATTTGTAAATAAAATCAAAAAATTGAATCGACTCGAACTCGTTAAAATCGATTCGAGTCGAAAAAATTTCAAAAAAAGTTCAAATTGTAAAATTTGATGACTCAACTCGAATAACTCAAAATTTTTTGACTCGACTCGACTCGCTCGAACGCTCATCCCTATCTGAAATTACTTAAATTGGATTCTTATCTTAATTAATATTTTTTCCATAACATTTTATGTATTATAAAATATATATATAAGGGTACAATTAATATAAATATAGATATAATTGATATAGTGATAATAGTTTTATATTTTTCCCACAGAGGACACAAGTTCAAAACCCATCAAAACCATCTATTTTTTTTTTTTTACTTTTTCTCGAATCAGGTTGTGAGATATTTAATATATTTAATAAATTAAAAAAAAATTAATTCAACTGTATGATGATACATGTCATTATTTGATTGATTAATTTTATTTAATTAAATTAAAATTAAAACCATGTTGATGTAATAAGTAAGTAACAAAGATCAGATGTATGATTATATAAATTTACATTAACTATCACATCACCTCCTTGTTAGATTTTAATAGTTCATGGTTAAAATTAAAACACTTTAAAAATTCAATAGTCTAATTGACGAATTATTTAGTTAGATGATCGTTGAAAGCATTATACATAATGGTATTATATTTGATAATTTGTGTATAATTTTTTAATCGGCCACAATGGTTACAGTGTTAATTTACTAGTGTTGAACGCATAACCTCCAAGAACAATAATTATTCCCTTAATCACTGAGCTAAGATAATTCGTGCATAATTCGTATATAATTCGCGTATAATTACACTTTTGACTATAATATTAATTAACATAAAAGTAGTTAATTTTCATATAAATTTGATACCTTCATATTCATGCTCTATGAATTTTGAGATTTCTGTATATTCACGTCGTGTAATTTTAAGTATTTTCCGTTGTCGGTGGTATTTTTGTTGCCTTATGGGGTCTATCGACGAGGGAAAAAATAATTGAAGACTGAGACTAACCAAAAGTCTTGCAAGTTGCAGAGGAAAATTAAACAGTAGTTGGCCCTACTTTTCCTTTCGTTTTTTTTAAGAATAAGATGAGTTGACATTCAAAATTGAGAGGAAAATGAAAGGAAATTATATAATAATTAGGTGTAAATCGTCTATTTTTTAATCATGTTTTTATATAATATAATTAAGGGTAATGGTCAAGGTTTACGGAATTAGAGGTTAAGTGTATTTTTTTGAATCAGTTATACAATGATTACAGTAACATTTGTTTTAGTGTATAAACTCAACAATTAGACATTGATCGCTTAATAACTATGCTGATATTACTGTTGCTCGAACCTATGACTTTTAGAAACAACAATCATTTCTTCAATTACTGAAACTAAATAACTTACGGGTAGAGTATATTTTTAAGATATAGAATTTAGGACATAAAAAATTAAGTTAAGAAGCACGAGATTTCTACTTTATATCCTCACTCTCACTCTCTTTCTTTCTTCTTCATTTCCCTTCATCATCTTTTCTCTTCCTAGTCACGACACCACACGTAAGGTTTAAAGCTAGACTTTGTTTGGTATCCGAGAAAGAGAGGGGAAAATGTAGGCAAATACCAAGTAATTTTCTTTTGTGAAAAAAATTATAAACTATTTACACTTGGAAGCCTATAAATACATATTCTTCTTGCCTCCCCCATCACCTAACTTTACAAATACTTCTTATATCTTACTTAATCTATAGCTAGCTTAATTCCAACTTTGCTGGATTATGAGTCTATTTTTCATCTTTTTTCGTTGTTAGTTCAAATATTTATTGTTCGAAAATGAAGAAAAAATTAGACTCATAATCCAGCAAAGTTAAGATTAATCTGGCAATCAAGAAGGACGAGCATTTGTTGAGCAAATGAATTAATTTGATTGAAATCGATCATGATCAAGTGTTTTTCAATGTCCTACAATGTCGAGTTTGCTAAATTATGAGTCTATTATTCTTTTTTTTTTATTGTTCGTTCGACTAATCGTAATTCGAAAATGCAGAAAAAACTAGATTCATAATCTAACAAAATTGAAATTAATCTAACAATCAATTAGGGTGAGTATTTGTCAAGTAAATGAATTAATTTGATCGAAGTCAATCACGATCAGGTGTTTTCCAATGCCCTATAATGTTAACTTTGCTGGATTATGAGTCTATTTTCCGTCTCCTCTTCGTTGTTCGTTCGACTAATCATTGTTCAAAAGTGAAGAAAAAACTAGATTCATAATTCAGCAAAGTCGAGATTAATCTGGCAATCAATTAGAGGTGAGTATTTGTCGAATAAATGAATTAAAACGATAGAAGTTGATCATTATTAAGTGTTTTCCAATCCTATAATATCGATTTTGTTGGATTATGAATCTATTTTTCATCTCTTCTTTATTGTTCGATCGATTAATGTTATTCGAAAGTGAAGAAAAAACTATGTTCATAATCCTGCAGGAACTGCAGAAATTCATTTACTCTGTAATCCAAGCTCAATCTAATTATTTGCAGTTCTGGTTCTTGCTTCCATTGTTATTCGTTCATTGATAAGGGAACGTACATAATTTATTCAACGGTATCTCTCGAACGTACTCGATTAATTTTAATCGTACTCTTTAAACATGAAATATCTCCGGCATGTACCCGAGTCGTGTATTCGATCCGTACGCAAAATCTCATACGTACTCAAAATCTCAGCATCAATGGCCAGAGTTAACAAGTTGAAGCAATTGTGCTTCTGATTTCAGTCTCATTACATGTAAAAATTTATAAAAATTTTATAAATTTATATTGATCTTCGAACGTAAAATTCTCGACTTCGCCTCATACTGTACATAAACCCGATGGAGAGCTACGGAAAGGCTTACGGGGTATTTATTGCGGTGATCGGAATGTCGACACTACTTTCTTGTCCCAGCCCGAGGATGAGTCCCACTGATATTAATATCGACAATTAAAACATCAGTTACAACATGATGATATGATCATTATTTTATAATTTTGATCGTTATTAAAATTTTAATCCGAACATTTTTGTTTGCTTTTAGATTCACTTTGTTGACATCTACAATTATAAAATGTAATGTCAATCTCCTCTATAAGATATTCTCAATCAACTATATATGAATTTGGTAAACATTTCTTGTGAAGAATTGAAAGGATTAATTAGGCTTAATAAGGAATTATATTTAAATTTCCTTTTGTAACTTTAAATTTTTATTAATTTCATTTATTTATTCATTTGCGCGCAAATATAAATACACGATAATGTATTATTATTCATTACGCGCGTAAGTATACGTTCAAGTTCCAACATAATTTTAATTTCATTAATATAATTGAACACGAGATTAAATAAACATAGAAATCTAAATTTGAACTCAAACATCTAATCATTAACAATAATGATTAAACTTCACTATAAACTTATTGAAGCATGATAATCATACTAATAAAAGATCAATTAAAGCTTTAGGGTCAAATCAATTCCCGAACCATCCTTGTATTCACCACTTCCTGCACCAGGCCTATTCACTGCAACATTTGCTTGAGAAGCATTAGCAAACCTCGAAAGTAAATCGATTCCATCGGTTCTGGAAGACGACGAAGAGTTCGATGTCCCCGGGACCGTAAATCCACCATTGTTGACGCCGAATCTACCATTGGAAGTAGGCTGGGGATGGTTCATCATGGATGTCCTAGGGTAACCATGACCGAAATGATATCCACCCGATCTGTATGTCGTCCCTGGATACGAAGGTTTGTGGATCCTGGATTCTGGCCTAACCCCAAAGAGTGATCTATTCAAAGATCCATGAAAAGGGTACGAAGAAAAGGTCGAACCAGGGTAATAGGGCAAGATCGGACGGAGAAAACCACTCTGTCCGATCTCGTCCTCCCTTTTAGCCAATGCACGTTCTTGTTTGTGCGCATTTTGGTGCCCCCCTAAGGCTTGAGAGCTGGAGAACACTCTCCTGCAGTAGCTGCAAGTGTAACTCACAGTGGTTTTAGGTTGTCTCTCAGGCAAAGGAGTCACAGGGTTCGTTGGGGTACCGAGATTAAGCTCCACCCTCGATTTGGAACGCGAGTTAGCGTTGTTCGAGAGCTTCAAACCAGGAAAAGCACCTGTGCTAGGTTCCATTGTCATATGCTTGGCAGCTTCACTAAGGCTTTTGGTGTGGAGGAAACTATGAAGGATAATGTTCAATTTATATTCAAGTTTGAGTTAGTGACATTGTTTCAATTATGGCAAGGTATCTGAATTTCAGGTTGGCAATTTTCATTATTTCACCAAGCTTGCCTAAGTAAATACAAGAATATAGGGTCCAAATTCATGCACCAATTTTTAAATAAATTAAGGTTTACATATATGTACATATATATTAACTAACTACCATGAAGAAATCTAAAATATTTATTTATTATGGTAGAAACACAAATTTTGCCACCTATGCATGAGTTTAAAATTGGTAACTGCATGAATTTGAAGTTAATATGAGCAATAAATATTTTAATTAGAGGTGTTTATAGACGAAGTTATTCGAATAAAATTTGTTTTACCTATACAAGTTGAGTCGAGTTAAAATTATATTTTATCATTTAAATATAAATAAAAGATAACATTTATTTTAGAGATAAATCCTAAAATTATATATGGTTTATAATTTAATGTGCATTGTGATATATAAAAAAATTATTAATACCATGAGCACAAATTTAAGTAATGTATCTAATATAAATAAATGGATCATTTTTAAAATATGTATAATTGAGTTGAAGACAAGGTCCATATATGTATTTCATCGCCTGTTTGATTTGTATTTTTATTTGTGTTCGTGTTAATATATATTTTTATACGTATTATATGTATTTCTTTTTTGATATCTAACGATAATTTAATTTTATTAATGAAATAAGTTGAATTTATCTTGATTATATGTCTCGTGAAAAACTACCCTCACTCTAAATAAAAGAAAAGAATACACCACGTACAATTAAGATGAACGAAAATGACTTAGAATTAATATCGATAACAAAACTTAAACCCCACAAAACACATAAAACAACACTCAGAGAACTCAAAAACGTCGCTAAAAATACCGTAATATGTCAACTTTAGTGTAATGAATGTCTATAAAGCCTCCCAAATGTGTTGTAAAAAAATCAAATCAAAATTGGGAGGCTTTATAGACATTTGGGAGGCTTTAAATATTAAATATTAAATTACTTTAAAAAATAAATATTAAAACAACTATTCAATAAACGACGAGAATATATTTTTAATTTTGTACCTTGTATCAAATCAAAATTGACTTATCAAATTATACATCAAACTAAAGCTAATGTGTAAATTCTAGTTTTACCCTTTTTATTTATAAATGAAATTGTAATTTTAAGATTTGAAATCAAATTTGTAGATAGAAACTCACAATGGGTCGAAAAATTATTACATCAACCTTTTCCACCACCTAAGATATGATCCAACCAATTAAATTAAGATACATAATATATTTTTCCATATCAAATTTACACATAAGCATTTGCCAAATCATCTAATTTAATGTCTTTGATTTAAAAAAGGAAAAATATTATCAAAGATTTCTTGTGTCATCTTTCTCTTTCTTCTTTAAAATTTTCCTAATTAATTTTTTTATATAGATTTAGGGTTTAGGGTTAGGGATTAGTGGTTTAGGGTTTATGTGATTTAGGGTTTATGTGGTTTAAGTTTAGAGTTTAGGGTTTATGTGATTTAGGGTTTATGTGGTTTAGGTTTAGAGTTTAGGGTTTATGTGGTTTAGGTTTAAGGTTTAGGGTTAGAGATAGGGATTATGGTTATGTGTTTTGTTTAGGTTAGGGTTAGGGTTTAGAGTTTAGGGTTAAGGTTAGGGTTTAGGGTTAGTGTTTAGGGTTAGGGTTTGGTGTTTAGGGTTATGATTATGGTTTAGGGTTCAGGGTTTATGTGGTTTAAGTTTTAGTGTTTATGTGGTTTAGGTTTAGGTTTTAGGGTTATAGTTAGGGATTAGGGTTATGTGTTATTGTTTAGGTTAGGGTTAGGTTTAGGATTAAGGTTAGGGTTTAGGGTTTAGGTTTAATGTTTAGGGTTTAGTGTTTAGGATTAGGGTTTAGGGTTTATGATTCATGGTTTAGGATTTAGGGTTTTGGATTAGGGTTTAGTTTTTAGGGTTAGGGATTAGAGAAAATTAATTAAAAAATTGAACAATAAAGAAAAAGACAATATAAAAAATCTTTGGTAATATTTTTTTCATTTTAAAATCAAATGCATTAAAATGAATGGTTTGGATGATGTTTATGTGTAAATATGATATAGAAAAAATATATTATGTGTCTTATTTTAATTGGTTGGGACCATATCTTAAGTGGTAGAAAGGGTTCATGTAATAATTTCTCCGATGAGTCTTTAAAAACTCATTGAACTATTCATTATATAGGAAAATCAAAATCTCGAGATAAATTTTAAGATTTTAACTCATTTAATTCAAAACGACATCGACATAAAAATTATAAATAAATAACATTTATGGTAGGCTTGTTTGGATATAGAAAGCTTCCATGTGTAGATTAAAGCATGGTTTATTTTGGTCAAATAAGACTAACTATTTTTTAAAATTAATTTATTTTTTCTATAACTTATATATTACTTATTTTCATAAAATATCATGGTTTATTAAAATGGTAATTAATTAATTTACATTGATGTGTTTGGCAAGTAAAGAAATAGTTTTGGAAGGTATTAAGTAGATATAGTGTGGCATTTATATTTAGATTCATTTAAGATAAAAAAGCTAAATTAGCTCATTAAGATTAAAATATAGAAAAATTTTAACCGACGTCGTTAAACGTTATTAATGTTAAATATTATTAAATACTATTAAATTAACTAATAAAAATTAAAAATCTTTTATTAATTGTATGTTAAATCATTAAAATTTTTAATCTTTATTAATCAATTTAATAATGTTCGACATTAGTGATATTATTTTAATAGACTCATCCTTAAAACATGATGACCAATGCCTTAGTTGGATAACTTTTTTAGTCGGATAATCTTTAACTTGTGGGAGGAGTGATTATATTTGATTAGTTGTTTTTTTTTTTTTTATTTTTTTATATTCTTTTAAATTATAAGTTTTAAACTCACTAATTAAGAATGGGTAGAGTCATATAAAATTTGGGTATCTATTGACACCCCAAAATTTTGAGAAATATATATTTTTTTATATAATTTATATATAAAAATTTAAAAATATATGTAATTATCATTCACTTATAAATAATTTGATACTCTTTTATAAATAATTAACTCTTTTCAAATATCGTTCAAGAAAATGTCACCCTTAAGTAAATTATTGGCTCCGCCCCCGAGAACACTCCCTTGTATTTGCTTAAAATCCCCCCTTCCCCTTTAACATTTTATAAATTAGAAAGTTCTATATCGTGCATCTAAGATCATTGTACGTTACTAACGTTGAACACTGTTGAATATTATTAAATTAATTAATAAAGATTATAAATATTAAAGATTCAATGTATAATTATAAATTATTTAAAATAAAATTTTAATTAATTTAATCATACATTGAGTTTTTAAGATTCCTAATTTTTATGAATCAATTTATTAGTATTCAACAATATTCAATGTTAGTGATTTTTAACGGTGTTCGACGAGAGATTATATTATGGGTAAATCCCACCACGTCATTCATGAGACCAACCACTAAAAAATATTCATCTCATCATTTTTTTCATGTCATATTTTTTTAAGTGAATCTCCATTCATATTTAATGTTAATTCATTTTTAAAAAAAATCAAGTGAAAATTCACTTAAAAAATATGACATGAAAAAATTGATAAGATGTGTAATTTTTAGTAGTTGGTCTCATGAACACGTGACGAGACTTATCCATAATATAATTTCTCGTGTTCGACATACGTGTATTTATAGATACCAAAAATTCATTCCAAATCTACTTGTTCTTATACTCTCATATTTTATTTTCAAAATATTAAGTATTTAATTACAGATAAATCTTACGTGTTGAATAAAATATAAAAATACTAAAAAATCTCAATAACCCGTAGTCGGTTATGAACCAAATAATACAAGCAAATTAAAGAATTACACGTGTCTGAAAGTAGTCAAATAAGATAATAAAGTCAACCATAAAAACTAACCCGGCTGTGAATTTAGCAACCACAATATCTACTTTACTTTTTTATTTTTCTTTGCTTTTATTTTTTTTGAATTTCCTTTCTGTCAAACTCCAAACGTAGGCTCGGTTTTGAAACCAAAGGCTCTTCTTGTTTATGATTCATCAGCCAAATCATGAGAAAGAAGCTCGATACCCGTTTCCCAGCCGTAAGTTTCTATCTTTTTCTTGTTTCCCTTTTGCTTTTCACTGAATTCGTTTAATTTCCCTTTTAAATCAGATGCTAGTTTGATCTGGGCGTTTGTTTTTTTGGGTGATTCGATGGGAAATGAAGTCTTTTTTTTTTTTTTTTGATTTCGTGATTGTTTTCGTTGCCGCGATTCCGATTTATACCATAGTTTTTGTGACCTGGGTTCTCGTTAATTTCCCATATATTAGTTGACCTTGTGTTCAATATTTGGGTATTTTGGATATTTAGTTTATAATTTTATGGAAATTCATGGACTTTGTTGTTGGATTTGTGTTTTCACTGTTCTTTTAGGGAGGATTCGTTTTTTTATGTTCTATGGAAATCTCATGTTGGTTTAATAACGTTTTTTTCATTGTTTCTTTGAAATTGGGAGATATGGAGGTTAAATCGTCCCAAATATTGTTTGATAGTTCTTAGTCTGCAGAATGTTTAGTTTGCTGACTTCTAAGACTTTAGTTTCTTGTTAATCATGATGTCCTAATTTGGTCTTGACATCATTGGCATTTGTCATACTCCAATACTCTTACCTTTCTACCAGGGACAGAGTCAGGATTTGGGGTTTGGGGGCAAAATACAAATGATTGAAAGTGGGGGACAAATTCATAAATAAACCAAAAAATTTTAAAAAAAATTGAACAGGGAGACAAAGGAGAAAAAAAATTCTTGGCTACGTCCCTACTTCCAACAACCTTAGACGTGGAAAAAATCTAGAAAAAGTTGAACTTGCCTATGTCACACACTACCCTAGCCAACACCCACACCTAAGTATGGAGTAACATAGCTAGCCGGGTCCTACTTCTCACGCAGAACTTGGAACTTGTGTTATGTTGCTCATTTGGTGGTACTAAATCAGCAACTTACAAGGACGTGTGTCAGATGATGCTCTCATTTGATGGAGCTGTAAGGACATCGATGGGTCAAATATCCTGTTTTCTTGCTCTGATATTCTCTGTCTGTATTTAACAATCCTTGTCTTGTTTCTTACAGTTTGGGGGGATTTCTGTTTAATACTAGGATATCCCAATATTAATCGGTAATATTAATCGCTTATAATTAAGGCATAGAGGCTGTGGTCCCAAAAGTCTATTTAATGTTGCATCTTTCAAGCCATTTTCTGCCCGGAGAAACTGTGAATGTTCTCCCGATATTTTGTATAAGCTTTAGGACTCAGGTTGCTTTGTCAATTTGTCATCCACTCATCCTTGGCTATGGGTCATCATCATCTTCGTCTTGAAATGATATTCCCTTAACAATGGTTTTCATATAATATTTACTAATCTTAGCTATGATAATGCTGAAACTTTAGAATGTATTTGCTTTTCAGGCTCGCATTAAAAAGATTATGCAAGCAGATGAAGATGTCGGGAAGATTGCATTAGCGGTGCCTGTTTTAGTTTGTTAGTGTCTATAACTTCCATTATTTAACGAAATAATTCCTTCATGTGTGCATATTACTTGCTCATGGTTCTTTCTTTTACTTTTCAGCGAAAGCATTGGAGTTGTTTCTACAAGACCTTTGTGATCGTACATATGAGATTACTCTTCAGAGAGGAGCAAAGACCATGAATTCATTGCATTTGTAAGTGAAGAATTTGTATTATTCTTTTTGTAGTATGCAATATCTGTCGTCTACTTTCGTATTTGATTCTTTTCTGCGTTTATACACATTTCCATACACACAAATGTTTCTTTTTGCTTCACATTGCTTGATCACATGCATGTGCATTAATGATGTTGCTATCTACTATATAAACAGGTCTCCCATATTAAATGCCTTTTGAAGGTTTAGCAGTAGTTTAGTTCCGTAGTTGTTGTTTTTTTAACTTTTCTCAATTTCTTTTAATTCTTTGGCTTCCCATTAAGAGATTTGGTGTCAAACGGAAATAAAAAAATATAAAGAAGATGAGGGGAAAGGTGGAAAAGATTGTGTAGATGGATGGATGGACGTACGGACGGGCCTAACTATCTTGGACTCGGGTATGAGTTTTGGGTGTGGATATGTCTCCCAAACGGATATGCCATATAAATATTTTAAAGCTTTTCTGTATTTGGAGGGTTATTGTATTTGAGGAAAATTAAAGTCAGAGCAACATAGAACCAAGGGCAGGAAATAGATCCAATGCTGCCAAAGATCCAAAAAAACGTATGGACTTAACAAGTTTAAGTATTTACTCACAATTTACTCAAAAAAGTATTTACTTTCACGGAACTATTAACTACCAAATATTGTCCTAATCCTAATTAAGTGAACCATGAGTTGGCCTGTAAGGACATAAAATATTTTAATTTTATGTCAGACTTGGACCGGATTTTCTTTGCTGGGTCCAAAAGTATCATAGATTCACTATGAAGATTACTATAAATGGTGATCGCTATTTGAGGAGAAAGGAATCTATTTTTTCATCCTTTCTTGATCACGCTACATTTTTAGATTAACAAAGCCTTGTGATCAGCACGGTATCATATTATGTGTCTTTGGATCTTGTTCTTTGTTACCCTTAGTGTTGTGTATTTTCTATGTATTTTGCATTGTTCTAACTTCTAACAAAAGAATCTAACTAAATTGCAGAAAGCATTGTGTACAGAGCTACAATGTATTTGACTTTCTGAGGGACATTGTTAGCCGAGTTCCCGACTATAGTCATGGCCATTCTGAGGCTGCTACTACGGATGATCGAACTATTTCCCGGAGAAGGTTAGAGAAACCCTGGCTTCCCCCTTGTGTCTTACTTATGAATTTGTAAACAAGACATTTATTTGGTGATATTTTTCCCATATCATTCTGCCAGAAAAGCTGCCGGAGATGACGCCAATGACAGTGATGAAGAATCTAAGAGAAGCAGAATGGTAAGATGGGTTTGATTCAACATGTGTCTGTGTATATACACACACACACACATACATGCTATTAGCATATAGAACATGGGATGAGTGTGTGCACAACTCTATAGGAATGAATGATGCTAAACTTTTTTCTTCAACGATGAAAAATTATCTGATTTAAAGTTAATTTTGTGAATTTTAGTGTGCTATTCCAGAAACTTCAGTATAAAAGTTACTGGGTTTGTTCATTGCAACACATGTTATTTTGCGTGAATTATTAATTTAACACAACTCCATTATTTGTTTAAGTTTTCACTTGAATATCAGTATGTCACTCTCCGGAGCATGCCATTTATATGTGTATGTGAATTTAAGTACTTTCACCAACTTTTTTCTTACATGTATATAGCAACATGATGTGGGTCATACTGGCACCAGTGGCCGAGGGAGAGGCAGGGGGAGAGGCAGGGGTCGTGGAAGAGGAGCTCGACATGTGGACATAGAACATTGCTCAACACTTCAGCAAAACAGCAAAAGTCATTCAACCACAGGAATGGCGATAGACGATGCTTCCGAGTTGAAGGAACCGGTGAAAGAGAACACAATCGGTGAAGATGCCAAAGAAGCTGTCCGTAATTTTGATTTGAATGCTGAGGTAGATGAGAATGTTGATACAAAGACCTCAGCAGCTGCTGCTAGACTTGCTCCACTTGTAGCTTCCGCTGCTGCTGGAGTTGCTGCACCTGCAGCCTCAGCCTGTGCTGCTACTGCTGCCACACCAACAGCCACAGCAGCAGTGGCAGCAACGCAGCCTTCTTCGGCAGAGCCTACACCAGAGGCTAAACATGAAGAATACCCAGGCTGGTCTGCTTCGGATATGGACAAGATGGCTATTGATCCTCTTCAACTTGCCCGGCTTGGCGGAAGGATAGACGAGGATGAAGAAGATTATGACGAGGAAGGGTGAGTAGCTACGAAGCTGGACTCCTAGAAAACGTTAGCCGTCAAAGATCAGTGTAGCACCCAAGTAGATAAGAAAATGCGAAAATAGTCAAGATGATCTCATTGGAGTATGGAAATATATCCTATGTAGGTCTCAAGGGCTCAAATGCATTTCCCTTCCTTCTTTGTTTATCCATTGTTCATTTCTGTTATAGCATTCGCTAACATAACTTTAAAATGGTAGATTCTCACAACTGAAAGACAGTAGTCTGGAACCTGCACGTTACACGTCTAGAAATTTGTGTCTCCTTAGTGTAACTACGATCTTATTGCAAGTTCAGTTTTGACTTAGCTCATTAAC
The DNA here is from genome assembly GCA_035048815.1 of Abelmoschus esculentus. Taxonomy (NCBI): domain Eukaryota; kingdom Viridiplantae; phylum Streptophyta; class Magnoliopsida; order Malvales; family Malvaceae; genus Abelmoschus; species Abelmoschus esculentus. The sequence goes on from JAUCBN010000033.1 coordinate 17,461,609, forward strand.
TTTAGTTTCATGATTATCAAATTCATTACTCTTGTCCATTTCTCCAATTGCATTGGCCAAGTTCTGCAATGGGAAGAACATGTCTGAGTGCCGAGTTGCAGAAATGAGTGATGGATTGGAATGAGTGATTTCAATCCATCCCCATTACCGGAACTAAAACCAGGTTATCTTTGCACCTTCTGATAGATGTATAGATGTGTTTCAAGCTCTCTTTTCAAGCATGTGAACCATGGTTTAACATTATTCTTGTCATTATAAGCTAAGGTTTTGGTGGCACAAACTTAGTATCAAGTTTGGATTGTTTGTTTAATCTAATGCATGTTTAGACAGATGTAGGGATATAATGATAAAATTAGACATCTATGTTGGACACATACATGAATACGTACTTCCACTCGAGTTTAAGTAACATAGAACTAGAGATGGGCATGGGTTGATTGCCGTTTTAATTTATTTCATATAGATCATAACAAGTTTTCAAAACAATATTACAACATTCAGTTCAACACAAACACTCCATTGAGGATTTTCACTGCAAATAGCATCTCAATGTGCTCCCAAAACAAATTGGAATCAAATACTGCACTTCTGAGATGCTTAAGACACCCATGGAGGAAAAAAGCAGCAGTGAAATGGGCTTCTCCGATCATTTCGGAGGAAAAAGTGGACGAGAAACGGGATGTCTGCCCCATAAAAAAGCTGTATGATAAGAACATAGCCGGAAACATAACTAAGGTCTATGGATGATAGTACGTAAGTATGTAAGCATGTGTTATGACTTTCGATTAGTCCTCACGAAAACTAGTTCGGAACTCGGAAAATCTTGAGAAATCGAGTCGGTTGACCACAGTTTCGAGTTTGTCTTTGATCCTTGATTAAGCCTCACCTGTCATATTGATTCAAAAAACGGATCATATGTCAAGCTTCGAGTCAAAATTAAGAATTTCATGAAGAGATAACAATCTATCAAACATCTAGTATGTACTCGTTATGTTACTTAGACTCTGTGTGTGTTGGATACGGTCGGAACAAAGACACATTTGGTTGTGAATTCCAATGTAGCAGATAAAGGCATATTTCTGCACGGCCCAATCAATAGTTCAAGTCACACACTCCCATAATCCATTTTCTCTTCGGGAAATTCCCTTCAAACTATTCATGTCATATCAAATAATTAACAGAATATTGTGGAGTTGAAAGGAAATATCCAAATACATGTCTTATTTTTTTTTTTTCAATAATCCATATTGTTAGCAATGAAATACTATTGTTCCTCCCCTAAGTAATAAGAGAAATTATTGGTTACAATATCGCTATGGTCTATATTCTCTATAAAGGACAAGAAATGCCTTGCTTACGTATCATTAGGAAATGCATTAACATAAATACAGCAGTAAGAAGAGGTAATACAAAAGTGTGTAAACTATAAAAACGGGTCAAGGTGGATTGTCCCACACTAGCACTTCCACGCAATAACTCTACCAAAGGCGACCCTATTACCGGAATAGCTTCCGGAACGCCTGTTACGATTTTGACTGCCCAATAACCAATTTGGTCCCGAGGTAAGGAATAACCTGTTACGCCAAAAGATGCGGTCAACACAGCCAGAACCACGCCTGTAACCCAAGTTAATTCGCGAGGTTTTTTAAAACCACCAGTGAGATAGACATGAAATACGTGTAGGATCATCATTAAGACCATCATACTTGCCGACCATCGATGAACTGATCGGATTAACCAACCAAAGTTAGCTTCAGTCATTATGTATTGAACAGAAGCAAAAGCCTCGGTAACAGTTGGACGATAGTAAAAAGTCATAGCAAATCCTGTAGCTACTTGTACCAAAAAACAAGTCAGCGTAATTCCTCCTAGACAATAAAATATGTTAACATGAGGAGGAACATATTTACTAGTTATATCATCTGCAATCGCCTGAATCTCGAGGCGTTCTTCGAACCAATCATAGACTTTATTGAGATAGGTAAACCAAGAGGACTCCCCCCCGAGAACCGTATATGAGAATTTCATCTCGTACAGCTCAAACAAAAACACCCAAGTAATACAAGTAATAGCTGAAACGGATATGCAATAGAAAGTTTGATCCATCGCGCAATGCACGCAGTTATTGATAGACAGAAGAATCATGGTATGCACTTTCGTGTACTAGCTAAAGCTTTACGTATGTCTGGTGGAGATCATATTCACGCTGGTACAGTAGTAGGTAAACTTGAAGGAGAAAGGGAAATAACTTTGGGCTTTGTTGATTTATTACGTGATGATTTTATTGAAAAAGATTATGCAATGAATTGTTTTAAGGCCGATCATAATTGACTTATCAGAACAGAACGAAATTCATTTATTTGACATCACTGAAAACATTGTAAAAATACTTTTACGAGAAGGTTTTATCGATAACGTAAGGAAACATCGGGAACGCAACAAATATTTTTTGGTTTTAACCCTACGACATAGAAGGAATAGGAAAGGACCACATAGAACTATTTTAAATTTACGACGGATCAGTCGACCAGGTCTACGAATCTATTCTAACTATCAACAAATTCCTAGAATTTTAGGCGGGATGGGGATTGTAATTCTTTCTACTTCTCGGGGTATAATGACAGACCGGGAGGCTCGACTAGAAGGAATCGGTGGAGAAATTTTGTGTTAGCTCCTATGACTCGAATACACATCAATTCTCGGGCCCCGCTGTTATCTGCTACATTCAAATAGGTCTGAGGTTGAATCATTTTTTAAATCTCTTCTTTCAATGTAACAAAGGACGAAGAAAAAAAGAAATATTGTTTGTCAAAAAAAAGGAAACCTTACTTACGGCATAATTATGATCATCTTTCTTTAAGTTTTCGGTGTTTTTAAAGGACTTGGAGGGTCATATGCTCGAAATATCCCAGACTGATTGTGGCAACTAAGTTGGAACTAAAACTGTACGAATTGCCGGTAAGTTAATCATAGGACAAACCTCGTACTGTTCGAGCAAGGAAGCAAACAATGTTGCGATTCCTTGAATGACAAATTTCTGGCAAACACAGGAACGTCTACCAGCACCGAAGGGAAGAAAAGCTGCATTCTCATTCGGATCATTCAAAACAAAAGAACTCTTGCTTTGATCGTTCAGTTCTTCAGCATGTCCTGAAGCAAAAAAAAGAGAGGATAATTATCTATATGAGCACCCTACGACACAGCATGCAAACTAAATCCGAAAGAAGGTTAAACCCAAATCCGGAAGAGCCGACATGATCATAACATGTTGAGTATTTATCAGTAAAACGTACAATGTTATTCAGTCAAGCTACATGAACAAGTTGTTCGTGTATAAATGAACTAACGCGCATAATTCAAAGCAGGACTGTGAATAGGACGGAACAACAAAAACGATAAGTATGACACTTTGTGCTAAATCGTAAAGTGAAATGAATCATAATAAAGTTCAAATAATAGAAATTATGGGAAAAGTAGAGAGTGAAACCTGCAATGGATGTATCCCTCTTTAGTGAAGCAGATACTTTTTCTGTCTTGGACAGAAAACGATACGGATTAAATTTACTGGCATCATTTCCCCAGCTAGAGTCATCCGTCTGCACCAACTGCATAGGTACAACAACTATTGCTCCAGCCGGTACAATTACGCCAGACTTAAGCCTCAAATCTACAAAACACAGACGGAAACACTTGTATCAGTGACCATACAAGCAATGTTATAACTTATAAAACCGCAACCAACATGGTACTCGCCTACTCGGGTTCCAAACCAGCATGCAAATGTAAGCAAGTCAAAGCTATTGGTAGAACATAAATATATAGAAAATTTCCAAACAATGGCTGATAATTATCTAAAATACAAACACCATCAAGCTATATTGTATGGTACAAGCTCTACATATAGCTTATCAAGATTTTTAGAATAACCTGAAAATTGAAGTGGCCAATAAAATGTCCGAAAATTAAGGTCGTAATGGACCTTGAATGGTCCAAAATGTACTGAAAATTGAGGTTTTGACATGAAATCCAGAATAGTTAAGTGCTGAAAAGTATTTGATGTAATTCTCATTTAATGATCAAGGAAGACAAGAAAAAGTATATCTGAAGTTAAAAATTTTCAATTTAAATCTTCAAAAATTGCTCACCGTCTTGCAGAGAACACCTCTGTAGCAAAGGTCCTGCTGGCATAACACGAGCAGACTCATAGATAGTTGCCAACAATAAAGGCATCTTCTCTGAAATAGGTTGATCTTTGTCCTCAGAACCTTTCTGTGCCATGATTATCTCAGTATAGATCTGCAGAAGTTCAATTTCGAAGACATAAATCAACTGCAATCTGGGACCTTCAACTCCAAACTCAAATGCATAAACACACAAATATGTCAAGTGATGAAGGGTCATTCAAAATTCAGCAGAAGTCTCTAAGTACATCCTAAGACTAGCAAAGTAATTGATGGCTTGGAAAAGAAAGAAACTTGAAAAGAGGATGCGTACCTTATGCTTTAATTCAGGATGTGTAGCAAGCCTCATCAACGTATTACTGATCAAGCCACCCATTGTTAAGCATCCATGAAAAAGCATGCCCATAATATTGCCATAAGGTTCATCTCTTACATTAAGATGGCCATTAAACTTGTAATTTTTACTGCACTGTTGGACGAGGTCTCGAGTTAGGCATTTCAACTTTGTACATAATCGTCGATACCTCCAAAATCCTCGTTCCCAGAAGGGTGTAACACTATATGAGGCCCAAAAGCATGCATCTTTAGCAACCATCATCAAGAGCTCCTCGTAAATAGTAGCCTTTGACCAAGCCAAGAAAGTGTCACCAAAGATTGTAGCGCCAAGCAAAGTGAAGGCCATATGCTGAGAAGCCATTCTACAATCGGCACGCCCTTTGGGCATGTTCTGGTGTAATTCAGCCAGGATATAATCGATAGCCCTGGTTGGGATTAAATTTGCTCTATCAAGCAACTTTACATTCAATTCAGATGCCAATGATTCTCTTCTCTTTTCTACCTTCAGATGATGAAGTGAAAAAACAACAACAGTAGATTATCAGAAGATAAGTATAATTGAAAATGCAAGAAAACAGCATATATGAATACTTCATCTTCTCATATATGATTTCAATAAAATAACCATTTTGTTGGAACAATTCGAAGATCAAACACAACCTATTATCCATATGGCGACCACAAACACCAAAATTATCAGAACTTTCAGCTAATAGCTCATGTCTAATTACAACAATCACAAGCAATTAGAAAGGAGAGTGTTCGACATAAACCGTATGAATGAATACTATTACTCCCTACACCCCCTCTAAACAACACTTATTAAACAATAAAAGTGTAATTAGCGAAGACAACAATGATTATCTTCCTCAGACTTGAGTGTCAGAGATAAAACTAAGAAATGACTAGATGTGTTAGATCCGATTCCTGTTTTGAAAATACAATTAGGATTCGGTTTTTCCACATAGAAACCAAAAACAGTTTTAATTATTTGAACCGATTGCGAATCAAAGACTCAAAAGGCCAAAATATAACCTAAGTTAAGTTGGCCCTTAAACCATATTATTATTGCCTAATTTTATTTTCATAATCATTTAAAGTCCAAATTTTCATAGACTTGATTGGATTAGACCAGGCAACCAAACCACTGGAGCTCAAATTGAACTTAGAGCCTCAGGCTTCGAGGGGGAGTTCGAGCTCAAAGTTCTTACATATTGAGCTCCACTCTGCTCAATTACGTCCCTATCTATTGATTCGGATAACCAGTGACCATCTTCTTCACTAATTCAACAAAAGCAATAGCAGCTAAAAGAACTTGTAGCCCTGAAGTACCTTATCAAAAGAGGAAGCAAAGAGGGTGGATTGTCCAAAAGCCAAATCGAACGCCTTTCCGGTCAATGGTAGTTTATCCTTAGCCTTCCACAACATCTCTCTGATAACTTCTGGTTCTTTTATCGAAACCAGAAGCTGCTTTGGACTCAGCCATAGCTTCACAATTGAACCATATTCCCCATGTGAATCTGACAACACCTCTGCACAAATATATATACACGCATAAATACCAAGAAAAATAACAGATTTACACAAACAAAGCAAACCCCATATTCTAAAAATTCAGATATTGATCATTTGCATTAAAATTATGTAAATCTTCATACAAAAGCCGAAGCTTTACTGGTTAGACTATATATGGGTGAAAAGTCAAAACGCTGATTTTGGCAATCCAAGAACAACCCAGATTCCAAAAATCCCAGAGTTTCATCCTTTGCATAAAAAATCATGGAAAAGAAAAGAGAAAAAAGAAAGTAGTTTTAATACCTGTGAGGCTCTGCTTGGAAAGAGTACTGAAATGGCCATAAAAGGAAGGAGAAGGAGGGCCTGGGATTTTGGAACCCTGATTCCATAACTTAAATAGCTTGAAAAGCTTGTGAGTAAGAAAATAAGTGATGGAAATAAGAGAAATCCAAAGAAAAGCATTGATTTCCCAAACAGCATAGTCTCTGAGAAAACGAGAAGTTTCCCGGGAAAATTCACAGGAACCGGGAGGACTCCATGCTTGTAAAACAAAACAAAGGAAAGGGTTCATTTTTCTTCTTCTTCTTTACACTGTTTGTTTCATAAGTAGGAAAAAAGTTGAGATTTTTTTATGAGATTCTGTGTTTGAAGGAACTGGATGATGATGAGATGTGTGCTTTCGGTTCATGTGAAGAAAATTAGAGAGAAAATTGAAGTTGTAAGCCTTTCGGCTGTATTTTTTTGACCTCTGGAAGGAAGATTGACGAGAAAATATGACAACGCATGTGACACTTGGGGGGACGTGGGGTAACATTGAACCATAATTTAAGTGTCTTCTTCGAAAAATTTAAGCTAAAACAATTTAACTTTAAAATGTATGAAAATTTGTTAAAATAAAATAAAAAAAAACAGATTTTAAATCAATAAATTAATAATTTAGTATTATTTAAATAAATCTCAAATCTAATTTTTTATATAAAAATACTAAAAAATTTATTGATCATAATTAAATATATGATACAAATTAATTTAAATTATTAAAATAAAATATTAAAAACCTGAAATTAAAAAAAAAAAACTTGTCCTTATCCAAATTTAAGTAGTTTCTGAGTTTTGAATCTATTTCATCTCATTAAACTAATTATAATTTGAGATTTTTAATTATCATTTAATATTCATTAATAAAATCAATGGTATTTTACGGGATATTATATTAATAGTGTTTAATTGTGTATCGTTTGTTATATAATTTTTTAAAATATTACTAATCGTATATTAAATATATTTTTTATTTTATGTAAAAAATAATATTTAATTATATAATATACTAATAATATTCTGTTGCATACGTTATTCGTTCTAAAATTTTTAAATTTTAAAAATGATTAGGTACAACAATCATGTGTTATTAATTTTTTTAATATAATTAAAAGATGCATAATAATTATATAATTTTATTTGGGCCAAACCTCTGTGTATTAGACTTGACAATCCATGTGCTTATATTATTTCTTTTATGATTAAGATAGTATATATTTATAAAATTTTAACATACTAAGAATTTATATCATATAAAATTCGATACATTTTTAACTTAATCGTGTTATTTTTATATTATATTTTATATTATATAAAAATATATCAAATTTGATATTTAAATAGTAACACACCTCGTTAAAGTCTTTAAAACTTATAACCGAAAAAAAAAACCATACTAAATACTAGTTAATTTAACAAGATAAAATATTATATCTCGATTAAGATTTTAAATTTTAATATTATAAATAAAATAAAGAAATTAAAATAATTATTTTTATATTAAAATTTTTAATACTTAATTTAAATTAATCAATTAATAATTTTAATATCAATAATTATAAAAATTTGATTTCAGTTACAAGTTTAATAACAAAAACACAAATATCATCACCATTTTGAGTGCCAATATTAATCTTTTTAATAAAAAGCAAAACCAAACAAAATTGTTATTTATAAATTATTCTAAATTTTATACGCAACGAAATGTTATATTTTTTATAATATTTTAAATTTTATATTTATAAAAAAATCAAAATCTATCAAAAATATTAAATTAGAATTTAAAAATTATAAAAAAATTATTTACTTAAAATATTATAAAAAATATAACATTTTAAATAACGTAAATTATAATATTTTAATTATACTATTTTTGGGTCATAAAATAAGTGGTTGTCCACCCACTTTTAATTTTGTTTCAGTGGGACATAATTCCCCCAACCCACGTTTATATCCTGAGTTCAACCCCTCCTCACATTCCATGATCGTTAAAATCAACCGACAGATATTGGAAGAAACGGACAGGCACATGAGACCCACCAGGGTCAGGACATAAGGACTCTTCCTTTTCTGTGTGTTGTTGTATGTAAACACATAAAGCCAGAGGAGAAGACATGATGGAGCTGTAATAAATATTTACAGATATTATATTCTCATATTGAGATTCGAACTTATACAAGATAGGACAAGATAAGCATCTTTAACCACTAGGTCAATTAGTGAATTTTTTAGTTTTTTCCTTTGTTGTGCTATCTCATATGGTTACTGTTATCTTTAGACAATAATTTTGTCGATTGGAGTTCGATTTTCGAGAAGACAGTTAAATTTCTTAAAGTGAAAGTAAACCGCTAAATTTTAGAAGTATGGAAGAATAGAAGGGTTGAGGATAGAATTAAACCTTCTTGAATCAAACCCACACTAAAACCTTCTTTACCTTCAAGGCAAAGAAATGAACTCAAGGCCAGATTATATTGTTATTATTATGTTGTTGACATACATAAGGAAAAGCAAGAGATCAACCACTACACTACCTATATTCCTTTGGTACAAATCCACAACCTTGTTGGTCTCTGTAACAAAGAGAAACGTAAATCAGAAAAAGATTCGACGTTCATTTCAATTATCGAAATATTTTAACAATCAATCGGATCGAATAAGACCGGAGAAACTAACCCTTTCAACGCTTATCGATGAACTCTTTGATTCCATCAATGAGCTCACTAGTTTTTTCCCCGGTGACAGGGTCCATGTCGACAGCAATCTTGTTGAGGTAAAAACTATGACCCATTTCAGGGCTGATGAACAACTCCACATCTTTGTTGGCAATTTTCATGGATTCATAGTACTCCATCTCGGTGTCCTTCAACAAGTCTTTCTCGGCCACACAAAGTAACATCGGTGGCAAATTTAGGGTCACCATTGGTGAGGCAGCTGATCCCATGGGGCAAGTTATGGGGTGGTCCTTGGTGCACCCTTTCGGCAACGCAAGGGCGAGGAACTTGTCGGCCATGTCTAAGGTTAAGAATGGTGACTCCGGTTGCTCTAACTCCGACTTGCTCCGTTGAGACCGAACGAACCCCGGGTGGATAGGGATCGCACCGGAGAGCTTCAATGGGTTCAAGTCAATGGACCCGCCTCGTGCAGCTACTTGATGCACTATGTTCCCTCCTGAGCTATCACCAATGGGGAAAACTCGGTTGAAATCACCGTGGGTGTTGAGCCAGGGTTCATTTGACTCGCCTTTAGCCAACGATTTAAGCCAGAGGAGAGCGGCGTAGCCGTCGTCGCAAGCGGATGGGAGCTTGTTCTCCGGTGCAAGCCTTAGGTAAACGGAGACAACGATGGCTCGGACCGACTTGACCAGCCTAGTGTAAACCTGATAATACATGAACCAATCAGGTTGGCTGATGCAAAAGTCACCACCATGGAAGTGGAGTATGATCGGCAACTTGGTTTCCGGTGTGGAACTCTGATTTTCCTCCGGCAAGTAGATTCGAACCCTGAGGTTTGAGCTGGGATCAATGGTCACATCTCGAGTGGCTACACCATCAATGAATTGTTCATGGGGTGACACTGGTTCAGTCATGAACTTGACCTCTGGGGGACCTTTCCAGGTTCGGTCGACGGAGCCATCGTCGTAGACCGTTAGCCAACCGGAAACTTCATCGACTACCTTCTTCTCTTGAACCATGATTTTTGGTTGATCTTAGCTTGGTTGCTGTTTAAGAAACCGAGTTAAAGGCTCGAAAGTGTTGAGTCAGGATGAAGTTGGGTGCCCTTCATATAGGAAAAAAGTTGTGGAAACAAGAAATTGCCGGGTGATTTAATAAATCTAAAAGTATTTAAATAATATATTTTTTAAAAACAAGAGTTAGATTTTATTAAAAATAAAAAATATAATAAAACTCACGTAAAAAACAAAAAAGTTATATTTACCAAAAATTTATACAAACAAAATTTAAAAAAAACATAATTTTATTTTTTCTTAAAAATCCTATAATTATTATAAAAATTTTATCTTTGTTCAACTATATACTTATACTGATGTAAAAAGATAATAAACATAAATGACATTGTAGATCTATTATGATAATAATTCCTAGTACGTTGATACACATTAAAAATAGATTCAGAATTTTATATAATAGGTATAAACTATTTAAAAAAATATATTACTAAGGTACAAAATTATAAATTTTAAATAAAATAAAATAAAATAAAATTATTAATAAAAATATAAAAAAAATTAAAATTTTAAAAGTTACGATTACTCTCTTATAAAATTTTAAAATTATCTAAATTATAAACAATCCTGTCAGCATTACGTAGATATATCCTTTTCAAAGTTTGCTCTGCCGCGTATTGTATAGCCTCTGGGTAAGGGAATTGGATTGGAAAGTCGAGTCTTCTCCACAAGCGGTACATAGCAAGGTGGACCAACAAACGTTGTAGCATGAAGATAAATTTCTCAAAAACGGTGTCGTTTCTCTTAAGGCACGCCTTTTTCTTATTTATTTTACGTTTAATTTCTTAAATTTTAATTATAATTTTAATCTTAAAACATAAATTTTATATTTAAATTCAATTCTCCATTGACGGTCAGACCAATAAATGGAAGGTATGAAAATGAACCGAATAAACAAACAAAACTACAGAAGTGACAAGGAAAGTTGGGTCCGGTAAGGACAAAAGCAAAGGAAAAGTCTGGAAACAAAAAACAGACAAGACGAAGACAATTAATGTCTGGGAAAATATACAGAAGGGAACTAAATTAAGTAAAATATTCTCTTCAAATTTTAAAAATTACAAAAATATCATTAAATTTATTGAACTATGTATTACATTATAAAATAATAATAGATTTGGATAAGTTTAAGGACTATTTTATAAAAGTTTAATGATTATAATGGTCATGTCGTTATAGTTCAATAAACTTTAATTTTCACTTTATAATAATTTGATAAGTTTAATATTCATTTTATAATTTAAATTTTTTAATAATAAAGAAGATAATCTTAGTTTAATGACCATTTAATGTTGTTATCTATCTTTATTTTTTAATATAATTAAATAACGCATGAAATTTTATAATTTTTTAAAAAATTATCGTTAGTATATGAAATAATAATTGTAATACTAAGTACTTTCGGGGAAAAAAAATATACTCCTACACAAAAGCTAAAGTAGCCTCCACTAGACTTTCCCAATTTCACAATTTCTAAGCAGCATGCGTTTTCATTTTCCATAGTGGAGGGGTCCATAGGGTCAAAAGGCAACCTCTCCTGTTGCATGGAATGAATAATTTAAGAAACATGACATGTAGTTATAGAATCAAATATATTTATATATCCTCTAAGACCAACTTGCTGGAATAGCTCAGTTGGTTAGAGTGTGTGTCGCTTCATTCACCATCTTCACAAGGGTCACCTGCATGCATGGTAATCGGAATACATGAAACCGGTTCACAATCGAACGACAAATATTCAAGACTCGATTTTGGAGCGAAAAGAAAATAGTTGTTTTCCTTCGTTTAAGAAGTCCAAGTTCGACTCGAACGATACTCGAATTTACTACATTTTGACAAGATTGCCGACTTGCCTCAGCCTCGGGTTTAAGAATAGCAGTATAGCACCCTAAATTGCAATATAGGCCAGTAATATTGGTTGCATTTCTAAATACTGATATTCATAAATACATACCACACTTTCTGGGACACCGGGAGGAGGCAAAGGGAGATTTTGTGGTGGTGGTCCTCGTAGATATGATCTTTTGTCGAATCTCCACTCGCCGATTTTACCATATGTTAACTCGCCCTGAATGTTAAATGACAAATTAAAATCTAAAACAGATGATGTCTGTAATCATATTCGTAAGAACGGATAATTGTACGCGTAAAAACGGTTTACCTTCATGTTGTAGTCACATCCATAGGTGTAATGAATTATGAACTTTTTCCCTGTTTCCAAATCCCATGGTGGCTGAATTACGATTTACGAATAAACGAACAACATGAGGCTCGTCAATGAATACGTGAAAACATTCGGAAAATAAGGTGCAAAACCTGAAGCATGAAGTCTTTCTGGAGAATGTGTTGCACGCCATGCAAAGCCGATGCCACAGCGTAAGCATACCTTTGGTTCGTAAAACATGTAAGTATCGAAAATCACACAAATGATCTAAAATTTTCTAATATAAACAAACATTCTAACTCGAATTTTTATTGAAATAGGAGTAACCAACATGCATTCAGACATAGGTACGAAGATATTAGAGCATGCCCGTGTCAAACAGACCCCTGTGTCCGAGTAAGATAGCCGATACTTACATTTCTAGCATCCATCCAAAAGCTTTATCAGTCTCCGGATCATCCTTCATTTTTAAAGAAACATTCATCCAAGTAGGAGCAATCTTTTCCAACAAATTCTGTATAGGAAAATTCATTAAATATATAGAATCGTCTAGTTTTAATTAAAGTCTAAGACTATTCTGAGCCTTTAAACACACATAAAAGAATCAACAACTAATGCCAATTGCCAACCAAGAATATAGTGATGTGAAAAACGTACCCTATCGAGCCCTGCTGGAAGAGGATCAACTATTACTGTAGGAATCTCATCCATCAAGTTGTCGGGACTTCCCGAGTGTAAAATACGGGTGAATCCTCCCATCTCCGACCCAGGCAAGTCCTTCTGCTTCTTATACCAATAGTACATGACCCGACACTGCCATTTGCTGTATGGAGCATCAGTAGCTGTTAAGGCAACATGGAAAGGCAGTTTGACATTCTTCGATATTTGTACACTTTTGGGCATCTCAATGACTGGATCAAAAACTATTCCACCATTGGAGTCGTCAACTATCGGTTTCGAAAGTGATCTATTGTGCATTACCATTGTTACCAGATTGTAAGTGGCGAAGGAAAACCCGAGAACTAATGTAATAAGAAGGAGCGGTGAAGGATTTCCCATGTTCTTTCACACTATCATCAGTAGTTGTAATCAAACTTAAATGAGGACTCCAATCCTTCAAACCGCATAAGTCCAAACTGGCTAATGACTGAAGTTCCAGTTGACTTACACAGGAGAATGCAAGCTCGAAAAGCAGCTTCAGAAGAATTACTGCAAATCAATTAGACACGGATCAGGAATCGAACAAAGCTAACTATTAAGAGTAATCCACAGGAAACTGAAATCAAGCTAGAAGATATCATTAATCGGAAAATGAAGTACTACTACTGAGATGAAAAACTAAAACAAAGGCTCACAGGTGTATTAAAAATCAAGATACATTTCAAAGCTAATTGCTCGGATTCGGGTATATCGATACATATGAGTATATGTCCAAACTCCAACAGACAGGTATCTTCAGTTTTTCCCTAAGATTTTCCAGTATTTGAAGGGTCTGAAAACGTGTCTGGACAAGAGTATTTCAAGAAAAGTGGAGTCGGAGGAGCTTCAAAGTAGAACAGATTTTCTGATATAAGAATCAAAGACATCGGAAAAAACAAGAACAAAAGAGAGATCCTTTCCTTATTTCCATACAACCAAACAAGAATCTTTCAAATTCAGTAAAAAAACAATGCAGTATGCAAAATTAAGCACTGTTTTTTTTACAAGGATCAAACTTTTAAAAAAATCAAAACATACCATATAAACGTGAGATCAATCAATCTTCATAGACAACCCATGATTAAACAAGAACCAAACCAGACAGTCAAAACAGGACACGACTAGCAAAATTGAGTTAAAACAACCCACTTACAAGCAACTTTGTCAGAAAATAATTGAATAGAATATACAAATGCTTGCCACTAGTGATTACAATCTAAAGGGTTTACTAAATACAAGTCAGACAAACAAATAAAGAAACTGAATTTTTGAAGAATTCTGATCATTGAGGGGAAATGAAAAAAATCAGAACTTTAACAGCAAAGGAATGGTTTTTAACACACACAGGCCACAGGGAAAATAAGAGAACCCATATGCAAGCTAAGAACTTTGGAAGTGAATATGCAGTATTTTAAGCTTATCAGAGAGAAACTTACAGTAGTATGAGAGGTTGAATTTGATTGAAGTCTTTGTTCCTGAAACTGGGGAGTCCAGTCTACCCTTTTTTTATTATTATTGAAGGAGGGGTTGGTCAATGTCAATGGTGGGATTAAATTGAATTTTCATTGAAAGTCAAGCAAAATATCAACTTGATATTAGAGGTGAGGTGATAATAAGTTGGTCTCGAATTAAATATTAAAATGTTTCATATTTATTTGAACATAAACTCAAGTAAAATTAAGATCTTTAAATATATTTATATTTATAAAAAAACTAATAATGAATAAGATTACTATTCTAGAGTAATTAAATCGTTAGAATAGAATTTATGTTTATTTATTAAAATATAACATTGGGATATGTTTCGGGTGAGTGAAAGCCTACTTGGCCTCCAACATTTGCAACCTCTTCAAATATTAAAAAAATATAATATTATTTTTATATAATCAAATCTAAATTTATTAATTAATGAATTAAATAATGTTAAACTTAAAAAATATTTTAATATTTAATTTATTGACTTCAAATTCCAATCTTACTAGATTTATAAAGTTATTATTTAAAGACAATTTAAAAGTATATAAAATAATATTTCTTATCATGTTTTTCGTTTTTTCAATTAAATTAATATTAATTAATAATTTGTATTTAATACACGGCGAAAATATATCCCTTAAAGTTTTTTTTTCTTTTATTTTCCACAAATGTTCTCATTTTTTACAGCACATAGAAAGTTCACATTTTTTTCTCAAAAGAGAAAAGAGTTGGGAAATTATTAAATTTTAGCAATTAAATTAATGAAAGGCAAGTAGATTCAAGTCATCAAGCACAAAATTCACCATAAAATCAAAAGCTCTCATGGATAGGCTTGGACACCACCAACATATGTTGCAGTAACCGATGCAGATCCTTCTGTAGCAAACTCGTCCCATGAATCAGTTGATAGTACGACAAAGTCGGCCAATTTTCCGGTCGATAGAGATCCTATTTCGTTCTCGAGAAAGCATGCCTGAGCAGCTGAAATCGTGTGCCTGTAATGGTGAAAGCAGGAAAGCATCAGCTACAAACATTTGAGGACCGGGGTATAAGCTATACCCGAAACTATGTTATCCAGACTCTTCATTTTCTCTAAAGTACCATTGTCCGACTCCTGTTTGTAGGTGTATGGACATGGATATGAAGGTATGATACTCAAATATAGGAAAGAATTGAGCACATTAATGTCTATCATATAGACATATATCCATATATGTCCAACACGAATTCCAGGCATAGAAATTTCAAGTCCGTGCAGATAGAAGCAAATTATGACCAAGCATGCTTCGATGATAGGCTGATGCAAAATACGACAAGAGACGTAGGAATGCTAATCAAGAACAATGATTTCAAGTATATTATGAACAAATAAGAATTTGTTTACTTTCTAGAAATTATGGTACAACTGTACAAGCAGAGCACAGCAAGCATTTATATAATCGAGAACGAATAAGTATACATCAAAGACTCAGAGAAGATGCAGTTCTAGTGTTGCTTACGCGATTAATGCATCGTTCAATGAAAGGCACTCAGATGGAATCCATGCATTTTCCCAGCCAGGAGGAATCCTTTTCATCGCTGTCCTTATTGCACGCAATGGATAAGCACTTGTAACCTGGAGTAACAACAATAAATGAGGTCTTGAGAAGACGTAAAAATCTATGTTAGACTTGTGATGAGTGTCAATATTTGTGTACAACATGAGTCAGCTCAATTGTTTCGAGGTTTTTCTATATATTTAAAGATTCATACCGGCTGCGCACATGCCTGAATATGTTTCAGACATAGATGTTATCCATAAATTTAAGGGAAATGAAGAGTTCAAATAACATTGGTAGAAAATAGAAACAAATATTAATCGGAAGATGATGCTCACAGGCCAGTCAGAACCGAGAGCCAACAATGCATTGCTTGATAGAAGTGATCGGAAAAGATAAGACCCCTTTTGAGCCCTGTCCACCCCAAGCTTTCTAATCGACGCATCAGCATCATCGAGCAAGTGATCAGGCTGTTGACAATAATAACATCCAAGTATCATCAAACTGAAAACATTTCTAGTAGAATTAGAAAAGAGTATCTAAGATAACCCTCACATGGATGCTTCAATAATTTCAAGTTTCTAGCAAATGATAGAACATAATGCAAAAGAGAAGATGGAAATCTGAATTCATGGTTCAAACATGAATTCATCCCTGGAGTTAAAAATCCGAACAAAGATGCGTTCACATTTTATTAGCAGTGTCTTAGTATGAATCATGAAAATCTAAACAGAGTGCCGAAAAGAATTAAAACCTGTACTGAAGCAACAATCCCTTGTTGGCCAAATCGAGCTGCTGTGCCTGGGGCCAAATGCTGGGCATGCTCAATCTGAAATCATTATTGACAAGGGGAAAACGTTGTCAAGCTAAAATCGTGTGCATGGACATGCATGTAGGGGGAAGAATTCTGGAGATTTTGACCATTACCCTAAATCTCCGATCTCTCTTTCCATTTTTGGAGACAACAGATTCATACATATCAAGAATCAAGTCATTTGCTCTATCACCTATAGCATGGATAGCAACCTGAAATAAATTAACATGAAGTAAGCTTCTATATCAGATAAAAGACTTTTGCTTAAGTAAGAGTGCTATTAACCATTGATAACCTGAAGCCCCGACATGTCTGAAGCCATTGTCATATTCAAAAGATTTTCGGATTCCACAACTTGTAAACCAAAATTGTGAGGGTCATCGAAATATGGCTACAATATAAGAAACAACATAAAAGCATTAGATATTATCGCCCTGGTAAAACCACCAAATACATTTCGTACTAGACAAATGCACGAACTCCGGACCATATAACTACAATTTACAGAGGTCCGCAAGCACAAGTAGTATGATTCTCACCTCATGGAAGAGAGCACTATTCGAACCGAGTGAGCCATCAGCAAAAGCTTTAACACCACCAAAGTAAATCCAATTACTAAAAGCACGACCTGCCCTATGAATTACACCCTGATATGATAAATAAACCTTATAAATAAACCGAAAAGGAGAAAGAAAAAACATGAACATAAAGTAAAACGGAAAACCAAGAAATGCAATGACAGAAAAAAAAAAATAAGGCAAAGAGGTGGCAACTGGCAAGCAAAAATATTTATGTTTTTATGTGTACGTAACATAGAAGTCATTCAATGTGGTTAGAACAGAAAGTAAAATATCTGTGTTTCATGTTGAAGAGAAATAGATAAGAGGTCATACGTATAACCTCGACCAGGTCTCCATTGGAAAAAATAAGCACACTCTGATTTTCATCTTCCCTGAAGCATCAGCCCATTGATACACATCTGTACAAATGATAAAAAGAAGGTTTTAATTTGGTAAAAAAGTGATACGTTTTCAAAAGGTTGTATTTGAAGGCTTCTTAGAGAATTTTCAATTCAAGCAAACACCAACTCCAAATCAAGGAAAAGATACAGAATTTTTTAGGACACTTTTATGTCTATCAACTTGATTATATCGTATTCAGCATTTCAATACCACTTGAATTTTCTTATATCATTTTCTATTGGATTTTTATTAATTCCACAAGAAATTTTAAAACAGATCTTTATCTTTACTATGAATACTCTGTAGGACATGAAGGCAGACTATGTTACTTGGACTCATATGTGACGGACAAGGTTAGGTTCAATATTTTTCCAAGATTCACATGTATTAGAAGGATTTTTTCTATCATATTCTCATACCATTCCTGGATAAGCGCAAGGTATGGGTGTAAAAATATGGATACATCAAGCAAAATGAAGAGTCAGAGCAACATAGAATATAGTTAATAAATTCATTTATTTGATATTAACATTGACCCAGAAAAACTATTTCAAGGGAAACCTGAAAAGTCTTGCCATGAATGCTCAACTGGTGCCCCAGGAAAATATCTCCCAAAATCAACTACTGCTGTGACACCCCTTGTCAAGGCAAAACTGCTAGCTCTAAGCATGACTTCCCTCCTTTCATCAACAGAGACCTCCGGAATCCAGGAAAGAATAAGTTCTGTTTCAGCATCAATCAGCAGACCAGTAGGTTCTGCATAATCATGAAAACAATTTAATATAAGCAATAAATTTGTAAACTGTTAGCTTAGTTACACGTTACTTAGACTCACATGTGAGTGTCTGCTATAGGTATGTTCATTTTTTATTTTTCCTAAAGACTTTTGGTGTATTTGGAGGATATATGACCTATCACCATATCCATGTCTAGATATGCAACAAACATGAGTGTCAAACAAAGATATTTCAAGAAAAATTAGGAGTTGGAATAAGCAACTAAATAGACTTATGAAATCTGTATAGGAAGAGAGCCAAACCTTATTTTTAGTATCAGATATAAGTACGGGCATTAGACCTATGTTCCTCAGACTCAGGTATGAGTGCTGAATAAGGGTATATGTCAGACACCGCCACACTGGCATGTTCAATTTCTGTTGAAAATTTTCCATGTACTTTAGGGTGTCCTTAGAGGGTTATATTCCTATACGCATGTCTTACTATATGGAGGACACATACATTCAGAGAAAAATAAATAGTAAGAGCAACAGAGATTTAGACTATATTTTAAATTTTTTATTTAGCTATCTAGAGGGAAATGGTTGTGTTTGTTTCACTATGCAATATCAACCCTAAAACCACAAGCAACTAAGTAGACTAAGATGCATACCTCCATTAGCAGTTCTCATAATTGTGCCACCATTCGGATCTTTTGATAAATTAGTGACTCCTGCCAACTTTAGCGCCACCGAGTTAGCCAAGCCCATATGACCATCCATCCTTGTTAGCCAAACCTGCAAAAAATAAGATATCATTATCATGCTTGAATAGAGTGATCTCATGTCTACATAAACAGATATTCTCAATCAAATTTCAGCTCTTACAGGATTATGAGCTGTGACCTCGTCTATCCAAGATGCCACTGGCAGTTCCCCTCCCCAAAGATCGTTGTTCCATCCACCACCCAAAATCCAAGAACCCCTTTTGGCATCTACAATTATTCGGAAGAACAAGGCAAAGGAAGAAGTTATATGAGATTGACAGAAGCATGTAAGAAGAAAAAACATAGAAAGTAACCTTACTCAAATATATAACTTCACCGGTATGGTCAGATTAAGTTTTTTCATATATTTGGAGGATCTTTGGCAGGGGCGAAGACAATTTTTTTCAGGAGGCGGAACTTGAGTTACATGGTTTTTATGGGAGTCAAAATACAATGTTCCACTGTGTTGTCTTATAACTTTACAATTCTTAGGACAATCATAAATTATCGTTTTTAGCGGACCAAAATGTAAGTTTACTGTTACAGCGTTACTAATTTTATAAATTTTAAAGGGACTTTGTGCATAATTTTGCCAATTCAGGATGGGTCATGTCCCCTTCCAGCCCCCTAGATTCACCTCTAATCTTTGGAGGTCATATCCCTACATTCATGTGTCGGACACGAGTTTCAAACACGGATACTTCAACAAAAACAAAGACTTGCAACACAGACCATGGTCATGGATAACAATGAACTAATAGGGACAACACCTAATCCTCCGCACATATAAACTAAGTAAAGCATAAACAAAAATACTTCTCAGAAATTTTGTGAAATACATACTTTTGACATTAATGTAGATTAAATGGAACAAAAAACTAATATTTTGTGGTTATCCAGAAACAATAACGAGGATGAAACCTCAAAAAACATAATTAAAGAGAAAGAAGATACTTAGTGCTGCTTCTTTCACTCTTCTCACAACTTCATCTTTCTGATTTACACCTTCGAGTTGTACACGTGCCATCTGTCCTACACATGAAAATCTCAAATTTGCATAAGTATATATTAACTACAACCACAGGAAACAAAAGCAGATACTGACGTTAAAAGCAAACGTGAGCTTTCAAAAATCTAGGCATGTTTTGGGAAATGTTTGACAATAAAAGGGACATCGATCATATGAGATCCCTATTCTTTATCTATGATTCTATGACCAATGTTTGAAAAGGTAGGCATTCATAAAGAAACCTAAAGGGGCATGCATGAAAGAATAATGAATTCTTAGTCTGCCATAGTTTTAAAACTATGATAAAATTAAAGGGCTCGTAAAATAAGAGACTGGTTATCATCCCATGTTGCCATACTCTATCGTGTATGAAGATCGAGAAAAGTATCTAGCAGCAACTGGCTACAAACAAGCGATGCACAATCTTGCATGCTGGCTATAGGAATAAGGAATTCACCCACAATCATTTGATGCATAAAAAAACTCGTTAAGGAACACCATGACAGTGAGCTATTCTAAACAAAAATTCTCATAGAAGAGCACAATAAGAGAACATAGAAATGTAAAAGATATGAAATACCATTTAAAAAAGCTCTACAGTACCAACAAACATCACAAGAGAGAAAACATTCACTGAGACAGAAAAATGACTAGAAAGGGCTTCTCAAGAACCTAAATTTAAATTTTGTACTCCAAACCAAAGTGTTACAATCAATTGAGATTCCCTTATTTTCCCTCCTCAAAAACTCCATTCCACAGTACAATCCTCCAAGTCACAAGATTTCTAATTGCATCCTTAATCGACAAGAAAGGGAAAAAGTTCTCTATATTTTCCACATGATTCCTAGTTACTCATTGTTGATTCCATAATTTTTCATTGCATGTTCAGGAGTGTCTAGGAGTGTGTTGACTGTTTTTCATGTCCTATTTTTAGGTATTCTGCAGTGTCGGAGCACTACCCGTGTTGAACACATGTCCAACAGTCGGACACTCCCCCGAACCATGTATCAGTGCTTCATTTATAACCCGAATTTAACCAGAATAGTCCAGAATAATCTCTACTATACACAATATCAGCTCGGTGAAAGTGAAGACATTTGAAAAAAAAAATGGCCCAACGAAAAAAACAGTAGGTGGAATTTGAAAACCTGAAGTCCTGCAGAAATCAAGTGCACATGAGAGTCAATAAATCCAGGTACCACGATCTTTCCTTCAAGATTCAGCTCTTTAGTGTCATGTCCTGACAAATCCTGCACTCAAGTTTACAATTGAAGTTGAAAATACTACTAGCTTCAACAAGAAAAATAACAGCTAAGCAAGCTTAATACATTGAAAGAAAATAGAATAAAACTCCATTAATAGAATTCCAAGTCACTACAACAGCAAAGAATAACCCAATAAATTCACACATTTAAAAGAAAATAGTGAATAAAAAACAACCTGAAGAGAGGAATAATTGCCTAGACGAAGTATTCTACCGTCACGAATGGCCATGGAATCAGCAAAAGGAAAAGAAGGGTCACTAGTGAAAATGACCCCATTTTTAACTATCAAATCAGCACCTAGTTTAGTTGATGGAATCAATGAAGCTCGCCATTTCAACCAATCTGGGAAAAAAAGAAATCGAAAAGTTAAGCAGTAGGATTTGAAAGAGTACCCAAGTTGTTGAATTGTAAAAGGAAGTGTAAAATGGGATAAGAATTTGAAGAAAAAAAAGGTTGACTTTTTAGTTACAATTGGAGTTTAGCAGAGGGAAGAGGGAGATGGAGAGGAAAATGGCAATTGAAGCTGAAATGACAAGGGTAAGATTCATGCTTCTTCCTTGTTCTTCACCTGGGTTTAGTCATTAGTGTTCAGTGTTGGCATTTAAAGAGACTTTAAAGACTACCTTTTTTGAAAAAAAAAATCCATTAATTTCGTATAAAAATTGAAATTACTTAAAACCTAAGATTTCATCGATATTGCTCTTTAACCAACGGAATCCTTTAGTTATAATGCTGACAAAAAAAATTATTTGAGTAATTTTTATCTAGAAAAAATAGAGTATATTTTTAATGGATTTTAAACTTACAGGACTAGTTAAGAGGTAAAATGTTGTGACAGATAAACTATATTTGTATATGCAAGTTTAGTAGGTAAAAAAAAAAATTATTTAAATAGTTTTTATTAGTGATGTCCATATTTTTGGTATACTAAATATGAGTGTAAACTAGTTGAATTTGTTAAGTGTTTAGGTTGAATTCGAATAATTTGTAATGATTTTAAAAATTTAAGTTCAATTTGGTTCGTTAAGAACTCAAGTTGAGTTTGATTTGAGTTCAATCATGTGTTGATTGATTTTTTAACGTGTTCAACTCAAATAACTCATCATCTATTAGACACAAGCCTATTAATTTTAAGGCATAGGATGTTAGTTTAAGGTTTAAGTTATTGAATTTAAATTTTAGGTTTAAACTTATGTTTAATGTTTATATTTTAAAATTATAAAAATTTAATATGTTATATTTTTTAGTAGCTCACAAGTTTAATATCAAATAATTTAGTGTCAAGTCTAATCAAATCAAACTTTAACCAAATTTTAACCGAATTAAAATCAAATAACTCTCTATCTATCTCTTGTCTCGTTTACTATCCTTATCCTAATCCTAGGATCCGAATATCCGTTTTTGCAAATAGTAAAATAGACTGCATGCATCCCAACCAGAGTTTCCGAGTCCTCCTGTTTAAGCCTAATATTGTGGCCCGGGGCTGACCCGTGAACCCGTTGTATTTAGCAGTCTGGGTAGATCAAATAAAAGTACATGACATGACTACGTCAAGAAACCGACGACCGCAATCGACATAAGTTAAGCACTATAACCTGAATACATGGAACTCAAAATGTTTGGGGTTAAATGAGGGAGCTATGGAAGTATAGTTGTTTTCAGGGGAATAAACAGTAACACACTTAACATCTGCTTCTATATGTACAGATTCATGTATCAGGAATCAGCAAAATGTCTAACTAAACCTTGTCTGACTAAACACTGGGGACTACTGCCTAGTCTCCCCATGGATCTTCTTGAGCAACGCTTTGCTCAGGGTTCCCTTGAGCATCCTCCGGAGCAACACTTTGCTCACGGTTCCCTTGAGCATCCTCCGGACCAACACTTTGCTCACGGTTCCAGTGTTGCTCACGGTTCCCTCGAGAATTCTCTGGACCAACACTCCGCTCACGGGTCCGTCCAGAACGAGGTTTTACAAAATATTTTGGATTAAAAGCTTCTGCCAAATCAGGATATTTCACCTTGACCATGTTTTCCAGGCACTTGCGGTACGAGAAATCTTGCTTATGACCATCGGTTGTGACAACATAGAAGCACCTGGTATCAGTGAAATTGCTGTGTTTGTTTACCTGTTCCATTAATATGCGATCAGTATAACACTGTAAACCATCATAGTTAAGTACCAACAAATATATTACAAAAATGAAAACTATCATTCATAGTAACCTATTCCGAAAGCAAGCATTAAGAGAAAATTCTCTATTAAGCCTACTAATAATCGGTTTTAGGTTGATGGTTAACAAAACCAAATTTAAGACGAGGGCTAGAAAGCATTGACGAGTTTACTTAACCATACAGCATAGGATCTAGACGTGACTAAAGTGTATCAAATATCAGCAAGTGCTAATACATGCGTACATAATGCAGTCTGAAAGAAAATAAGGCGTATCAAGGGAGCTTTAGTTCTTTAGGTGAATAAAAGACACCTTCATCAGATATTTCCAGATTACTTCAGAAGGCCTGAGAAGTCACTGACATCACTAAACAAAGAACTTCAAATGGAAAAAATGTCGTCATTCACGCCTTGGAACAGAGCATGAGTAACAAAGCATAAATCAGACGACCCTTTCTTATCACTAGTGAATTAGAAACATTGGCATGAAATATAGTGAGCGACTCATGTGAGTCGAAGCATAAAGTATAGAATGTGATTACATGGATGTCATTGTCCACTTTCAAAGATCAAAAGCTCACAAATGATAGGAACGTCATTTAAACAAAAGTAAACTAATGGAAAAGTCGACAACGAAGCATACCATAACATAGTCAACACCGGCACCCATTTTTACAGCTTTGTCAGGATGGTGAGAGAAAACATTATCAAGAACAAACGACTGATCATCAGCGGACAGTGGATCCCCATCGTTGTACCTTCACACATGAATTTCTATTAAGAAAACAACTGGGAAAAGGTGAAATTATCTAACAAAACTTAAAGCATATCCTATTGCTTAAAAGAATCATAAAAATTCCGAGATGAAGTACTGTAGAAAAGAATGTTAGTGCAAATATCTCATATATTCAAAGCTGAATAGTGAATAGAGTACCTAAGTAACCAGAATTACCACAATCATGATCATGTCAACTAGAAGGGTGCAATTATTAAAACAAATAAATTGTTTCCTGCTTGTTAGGCTATTAAAGACAGAATACCATTCAAATTTAATATCAAATGTAAGGGAATCTATTATCAAATTTCCCAAAGTTTCCTCAGTCATGCATTTTCATGCCAACTAACAACATAAAGAAACCCTATTCCACTTTGTTATGCAACTAAAAAGCTACAATGTCAAAAAATTCAAGAGCAAGTTTGAGAAAGTTTACCCAGTCTGGTGCATTATTTTTCTGACCGACTGCATGAGTGGCTCAACAGCAGAGAGAATATCTTGCTCCTCAGAAGTAAACAAGTCTAGTCTCTGTCTTGTAGCAGTATACGTTGCAGCCATACTGAAATCATCATTTATTGGCCGAGCTGACTTCACTGGGCGGTTCTTCTTACTAGCATCTGAAGCCCAACGACGTGAGCCCCTAGTCTGTCCCCACTGATGCTTTTCACTTTCAATGTTAACCTCATCATGTGGCATGTCCCAGCCACTAGAACTTGCAGGTTGGTTTAAATCATTAAGCGAGTCCCAACCTTGTGAACTTTCTTGAGACTTTTGTTGGTCTGAAGAACTATTCTTGCCCCGGCCTTGTTTAGGTGACTTGTCCCTACTCCAGTCTGCAGCAGCTGAAGAAGCCCAACCGGACGATGACTGAACAGGCTTTTCCAAAGTAGTTATTTCACCCCAGCCAGATGTCAATTGATCCACCTTTTCCTCTGTAGCTTTGTTATTCCAACCAGATGTTGACTGCCCTGGCTTTACTTGACTTGTTTTATTATCCCATCCGCTTTCTTCTCTCCCTTGGTTGGACTGGTTATCATTTCCTGTGATCTTCTTCCCCCAAGAAGAAACAGTATCCCAGCCACTAGATTTGGAAGAATAGTCCGAGGTTTTTGTAGGGATGGAATCTTTTGTCCCCCAACCAGACCATTGCGGTGCATCACTAGATTCAAGTTTTTCAGATTCTTTGCCCATTGTTCCCCAGCTAGCGCTAGAATCCCAACCATTAGACTTGAAGGTTTTATCTTCCATACAAGTTTCATCCATTTTTGGAGAGTCATCTCGTGATTTAGATTTGCTTGTGCTCCATTCAGACCATTCATTTTGCTTCTTCGAACTGGATGCAGCTGCTGCAAAACTGTCACCGCCCTCTGCATTTTTATTCCATGCAGACGAAGCATCCCAACCAACATCCACTTTTGGAGAAACATCTTGTGATTTAGATTTGTTTGCCCCCCAACCAGACCACTCATTTTGTTTGTTTGGACTGGTCGCAGCTGCTGCAAATTTGCCACCATCCTCAGAATTTTTGTTCCATGCAGAAGCATCCCAACCAACATCTGACACCTTGTGTGAAGACTCAACATTGTTCCAACCTGAACCAGCTGGCTGACAATCGAAATTATTCTCAAAATCAGCTGCATCCTCAAACACTGGCTTATCTAAACCATCTGTATGGTCTGGAGACGGGCACCAGTCGTCCTCTTCATATATGTCCATTAGATCATCAACTTCTTCTCCAAGGCAATCAGTATTAGAATTGTTTCCACCAGCACCACTAACCATGTGCAGAAAGTTGTAGACATCCATCCCACTCATTTGATCAGGTCCAAACTGTGAAAGAAAAGCAATAATGAGAAAATGCTACACTAGAAATTGATGAAAGCCAATAGGACCTTTGTTGCTTGGACTCAATTGCAAGTGTCAGTTGCAGGCAAGCATCTAAGTGTCTCACATGCCAACTACAAAAAATAGCACATGTGAATACATGTAATAAAGGGTTCGAAAGGAGGACAAAGTTCTGGGGTTTCTTTAACCAAAATAATATATTATGATCCATTTTTTGACAAGTGAAAATATTAAAATAATAATAAATGAACCAAAATGGGACAGATGAGAAGGTCAAGGATGTTGGCAGTAATAACCCAAGATGGAGGAAAATAGAGGAACCGAGAAAACAAAGATGTCATCCTATCATTACTTCTTATCTCATTACCATAACTGAATATAAATTGTCAGCTTATGGTCTGGCATGAAGATCTATAGCAATTGAAACCTAAAAGGCTACGGAACTGAAGCTAATTCAAGTTAGTGCAACAACATGGTGTAATTTGGTGGATTCAGATATCTCCAGCTGGTCCTACATAGATCCCATCCCATACCCATATTCATGTCGACACCGCAATTCCACCAAATATACTAAGTCCAAGCACCAATAGAGAATAAGAGTGAGATATGAATATCATTAAAAATAATTAACTTCAAATATGACACACCTTCTGACTCCACAGGAGGTCAAAACGTGAACCTGTTCCGACAGACACGCGTTTACCCCAAGAACAGGATGCAACTATGCTCGACAAGGAATCATCATAGCATTTCTCTGCAGCTCTTTCAAAGCACTTCCTTGGTGTCTGTGCAACCATACAAGAATTGATTAATTTAAAAGGAATAGTGTTTTTTCGAGAAGGGAAATCCTGGTACTTTCTCAACTTCAAAAGGATAACAGAATACTTACAAACAGCGTTGCCTCGGTAAATGGCACTTGAATATTCAGTGAGCGAGTTAGTGCTTTGTAACCACCAGAGTTGAAGCCAATCAAGTTTCCACAACATGTCATGCTGTTAGCTAAAAGCATGAGGTGTTCCTTTAGAACACCTCTCGTTACCATTGACACAGAAGTGGAGAGACGCTGTAAATTTGAAACAAAAAAAGTGAGCATTTTTAGTGACACAGAGGTCTGTGTACTGAAAAAAATGAAGCTTTAAGATCATTTGTTATGATAGTAGTAAAATATGTGTCATTGTATTCATCCATTACCAATAAACAAAAGTTATGTTATAGTAGATGCCACGTGCAAAAAGTGTAAGGCAAACATGAAAAGTATGCACATCTAAACAACCATCAAAACCCAAGTCTACACTTAATGTTTGATTGAAACATACCTGCACTGCTTGTTCAAAGGCACAAGAAATTCCAAGCAGATGCTCAACTTGCTTTATAGCGTAAGGTATAGACCTCTGGGTGTCAATTATATTTAGCACTGGAAGACAGCAGTCAATAACAGTCCTCCAGGCATCACCGTTCTCCTTCACAGCAGATTTCTCCAAAACAACTTCCAATGCCAATTCACCCTTCTGAGTCTTGCTTGGGTTTCTTATCCAAGTTGTCGTATCCTCGTTAACCCAGATAATATTTGCCGAACAGATACGAGGGTCACCTGTCCATTAAAGATATCAAAACAGTAAATATCAAATTGCAAACACCAGCAAAAGCAACTGTCTTAACCAGTTTCTCAGATTACAAGCAAAACATAATCAAGGCAGAGAAGGTAATCCAAGATCAACTATCATAAGATTTGGTAAAGCAAACAACTTGAGAATTGTACAAAGTTGAAAATAGATGATTCAACTAACAATAATTTTGTGGATATCTAAACGAGCTGTGTTGCCAACCCTTTCTTGAACCTCATCCACTCATAAAAATTAAAATACTCATAAAGTATGACTAGAGATCGGAAGAGACTATATCTGCAACTATTAACGACCTTTAACTTCCTAACATAGTTACATAATAAAAATTTTGAAAAACAAAGTTAATCAATCATCACAGCTTTCTAGAAGTATACTAAAACCAAAATATGGAATTCAGAACATTTCATCAAAAGAGAAACCAAATACCAAAAATCACAAAGAAGATGGCATACCCTTGATCACTGCTTCTAGAAGAACAGGGTAGATGACATCAGCCATGATTTGTATAGCATTATCTAGATTATCATCACTTGTATTTCGAAAAAAGAACATTAAGCAAGGCATGTCAAGCCCTTTGTCCCCACAAGATTGCTGGATGGAACAACACTCACTGCCAAAAGGTTTTAAAGAGAGGAGAATAGATGACATCAGTGGTGGATCAAGGTATAGTTGAGATTCTGGATGATAAGAAATGCAAATAAAGACAAAGTCGCAATGAACAGACATCAGATAAAAACTGAAAATGCATTCTAAACGCAAACATCAAACGATCTCCCAAATCTTTTCAGGTGGCAACCTGTTCCTTCCAAAGAAAAGACCAACACCAGCAATGATTCTTATCGGGCAAGACTTTTATCATTACCACATCACATTACAACCAGATAAACAGTGTAACAGAGATGGATCAGACAACACAAGGGTTCTAGCAGTAACTTTTATCAGCGGCTAGAATAAATAAAACACATTTAGCCTGTCATAACAAGTTCCATTGAAGAAAACTAACCTGACAAAAAAATCTGTCCTCCTAAAAAATTCAGCCGTCCTTTTCTTCTTGCGAAAGGAGTTAATAGTTTCTTGGCACTTCATATGAATCTCTTGCATGCTAATACTTAACTCTTTCAACAGAGCCTGTTTTTTCACCACTACTAAAATGAGATATCTTGAAAGAAGCGAACACGTACATAATTTAAATTCTTAAATATATCCCCAAAGATACAATAATATTAGGCCAAGTATAGTAACCTTATTGAGGAGGATATGCCCAACAAGGCCTGCCTCTATGTCTGCTACAGTTTGCTGCTGCTTGTATCTGTGTGCAATGGACTAAGGTTAGGACTTAGGACTTACTGCATAAGTTTAGCACTACAGTAACCATATATGCATATACATACATATATTCTCCTTTTAACAAACAATATAAGGAAAATGAAACCCCTGAAACCGAGTGATTCTGAGATTAAACATACTCAATGATGAACTCTACTGCAATATCTTTGAGTTTGACTCTTCTCAAATGATTCTTAACAAGATGTGCTGCATTTTCCTGGCAATACTTTCTCCCACAATCACAATCTTTCAAATACAGAATTACACGGCGGTCAATCAGATCATTTTTGAAACCGACTTTGCAAAGCAATATTTCCTGAAAATCAGAAAAATCACCAAGTAATGGTAAGTGACACACAAAACAGACATATTTGAGCACCAAATAATCATTTCATTCTACACAAGACATAATGGACTAACAAAACGCACCTTCATCAGCTCCCAAGAAGAATTGCTACTAGGAGATGAATCAAGGACTGCTTTATATGCTGGATTTGACATCGCAGTAGCAGCTAAGACACCCACAGGCTCACCAGCAGGGAATTGAGGTCTAGTTCTAGCACTTAGCCCATACTGAAATTGTATTATTGAGTTGCTACTGACATTTCTAACTGTGCCATCATAACAAATAACAACATCACGAAGGATGGCCATCAAATTTTTAAACAAGGTCCCTGGTTCAGTCAACCCCCTGGTGGAGCGAACCATTACTTCTCTAGTAGATATTGAATGAACCATGCCCTCATACGGATCAAGCCCACAGAAAAAGCAACTTTTAATCAGGCCAAACTCAGCAGAAGGATAATCTGCTGCATCTGAAGGATAAATGCATTGAAATCGGTATGCCACATCTTCAACCAAAGTCTTTGAGTAGAATTTTCCTCGATCTGAAAGTTGCATTCCCAAGAATCCGATCTGCTGAACAACCTTATTGACAGCAGAATCGCTCCTAGAGTCAATTAAATTACCCAAGGCTGATTTTATAATGAAATCAGCTACTGGTGCTTTGGCTACTTTGATGTGATTCTCAATTTGCAACTTGACCAGTTCATTATATGTTGACCTTAACTGATAAAGCAAAGGAGAAATGGCCCGGATATCCTTCTGAATATTTTCTATAACTTCCCTGGAGACAGAAAAATCTTCAAGACTAACAGTGAAGCCTTCCACAAAGATATTTTCCATCAATAAAGGCTGTAAAGAATCAAAGAAGTTAAGAACCTCTTTTGGACCCTTCTCATAGAAAATAGATGCCACAAGCTCATTGATGACAGACTGCATTGTGTCCTTACCAAAATCAACTTTCAATATATCACTTTTTCCAATTAAGTATCTATCACTGGAGCAATCAAGGCCGGCAGGAAAACCAGTCTGTAGAATCTGAAAAGCTGTCCAACAGGTGGCAACACGATTACCCTTCAAAAAAGCAGGCTGTGGCAATCCTGAAGAGAGAAACATGGACAATTGTTGAGCATCAGCTTTTCTAAACAAAAATGTCTGAAGCATAACTCTCAGTGACAACAATGCATCAGTGGCCAACTGCAAATTTAGGTTGCCACTGTGAGAGCTAAGCAACTGCTTCTCCACCGAAAAGAGCTCATAAACTTCTGCTTTCGCTGATAGAGACTGTGGGTAAAACAAGTGAATGCAATCTCCGTCAAAATCAGCACTGAGTGGCCCACAAATCAGGGGATTTATCTTCACTGTATGATCATCATGAACATACACTGAAAGTGCCTGCAGCGAATGCTTGTGTGTGGTTGGTGGCCTATTTATAAAGACGATGTCCCCATCCATAATTCGACGATGTACCATTTGACCAGGTCTCAAGAAGGTATGCCCCTTTGAACCCTCCCTCAGTGAATATGTAGAGGAGCCATCTTTGTAGGTCAAACACAACTTGTTATCAACCAGATTTTGCAAAAATGCCATGTTGTGTATATTGACCCTCTCCTCGTAAGTAATTCTTTGAGCAATTTCAGACGGAATGCCAATTTCATTCACCTTTTTGTATGCATCCCCGGTAATCACACTGCGCGAAGAGAATCCCGAACCCTTTCTGATGAACAATGTCCTCATCTTCTCAAGCCATGCTTTTGTTGAAGAATCACCGGCATCTTTGTTAACCCCATATCGCGCTTCTATGTTCCGTGACGCCTTAGCAGTACCCCTAACTTGAAGATACTGCTCAACTGCTGACTGTAGATCATTAGCTTCGATTTCGTGTGATTCAAAATTTGGGGTACCAGACCTTGAGCTTTTTATAATTTCAACTTGCTTCAGAACCTTTCTCAGCATTGATGTAGAAAGATCCTGGAAAAAAAGGAAAAGATGTTCAATCATAGAAGAGATAACTCTCAGTCTCTAACATGATCCAACATGAAACATCAACATAAGCAACCTCTTTTGTTCATAATACACTTACCGAGGACATGACACTAATACCATCTGAAATGTCTGGGACAGATAAACAATTCGGAGGGACTGGTAAATACTGCAAAATATATCCCTCTTGCGGGAAGAACCCTTTCCCAGAAAGCTTTCGCCTTGTCTGTGCAGGAATTCTCTTGAGTATTTCCACCACCTATTAGTATTTTCAAATAAATAAAACTTAACCCCGGAACCATTGATATTTCACCAAAGACCCGATATCAAACATATATTGACAGGACAGGCAATAAAACAATTCAGGATACTTAATGCTATCCTGATTATAGTTGTTCGTGATTCAGTAAAATTTAGATTTTCCAACAAATCAACTCTCACAGCAGGTTGTATCAGGAGCTAAAAATGATTTAAAACAAAAACAATAGGGTATATTATGTTGATGCTTAAAACCAAAGAAATATGAACAAAAAGTTGGCCAAACTTCAATGCACTACTGTCTACTTTACAAGACTACCACTAAATTGAACATAATGATACTAATACAAGTAAATGCATGTCTGGGTGTTCATTACATGCTCTGTTGCAGTCTGATAAGAAAAACTAAAAACAGAAGTCAGAACTTAAAGCTCAAAGTAAAACAACAAATCATGAAAAAAAAAAAAATGGGAAAACAAGAGACATAAAAAGCGAATAGCAGTAGCACAAAATGATTCGCATCAAATCTCAATAAACATGAACATGAAAGCTAAGGTCAAACACCAAAAACGTGAGAGAAGTTGAAGACAAACCTCACAAGGCAGAAGAGATCGAGTATGACTGTCACCGTAGCGAAAACCATATCTCTCTAAAAAATTCCAGTTAGTTTTTGATTGTTTAGATGGCTGCTTCAACTCCAAATACCAAGCACCGTCTGTCGTTTTAACTTCTTTGATAGAAACTTGTGGAGTATTCTATGTAAATCAAATGAGAACAGGATGAGAAAACAAAAAATAACACACCTCCAACATAAATTATAGAAAACAAGTACAAACAAATTAGTCCATTTTCAGCTAACATCGAGAAACAATTCTCATTTAATGCAAGATTAAGAATTGGCGAATCAGATATTATACTAGACGTCCCATTGTGCATAATTTATACAATATCAATTGTTAGCCCATGTAAATATCCCCAAAAGTTGCCCTTAAATTAAAGCCGATTATCATATTCCCATTATTTTGCCTCTCTTTCATCTGAGCCGGTAGCCTCTGAAAACACTCCCATTCCCTCATCATGACCAAACATTTAATATGGGGATAAGAAATGTTTGCGTTCATGCAGTCACATGCAAAATAGTAAACATCATTAAAATTCAAAATGATAAGCCTAAAATAGTTTACATAGCGTACTGCAAATCAAACAAGAAAAGAATTCAAACTCACCTCACAACATGATGCTAGCAATCTTTCTGCGACACTGCCACTTTTAATCTGAAACTGATATGTAAAAGACTAGTAACTACCAAGCAATCAAGCATATAAATTACATGAGCAGATTTAGCAGCATGCTAAATAGTTAAAGCAAAGAATTAAGAATCCAAGCTTTCGAAAATAATGTCCAATAAAACTTAAGGAACATAATCGTATAAAAACAGTAGGGCATTGAGCTTAGAGTTTCAAATTGTCCAGAGGATAATTCAAAGCATTTCCTGAAACTTCCACATGATTAAATGCTTTCTTGCAGAGATATTGTCTATATATTTATACTTAGGGGCAGTGAGTGGGAACTGGGAATAGAAAACCTTAAATCAGTTTAATTCTGGTATGATTCTAATCCTGTTTTAGCCCTCAACAAGTGAGCCATTCTTTGGATTACTTTACTTTGAGGGTATGAACTGTTATATTTAAAACTTTAAACATTTTCCTACAGTCATAAGGTAAAAATAAAACAATTATGATATTCTTGTAGTCAATCCATAGTTTGTTGTGATATTTATCTTTTAGATGAGCTTCCCTATTTATAATTTTAAACATATTTAGATATAAGAAGTAGGCTTATACCCAACATCCCACAATTTATGACATGACTTAGTGGAGAATTGAAGATTGATTTACATTTCAACCTAAAATGCCATGCAACCTGTGACAACACCATTCATCTTCCTCAACTAATGAAAAAAAAAACTGAGAGATCAGAGTTGCTTTCTTGTAGAAGGAGACTTCAAAACAAGATCATTTATAATAGATAATGCAATAGTTGATAAATTAGTACCTTGTTCTTCAATTTTAGGCACTTCAAGCAAAGTAAACTCAACAGTCGCCTTAATTCAATGATATGGCTAGGATGATATATTGGTATTGGTAATTCAATATATCCAAAATGACCTGAAAGAAACAATATAATGAAAAGTTAGCCATTTCCAAAATATTCTCAGTGGCATTTTTGTCCTTCATTATAAATACATACTGTACAGTTTTCAGCTTTTATTGATTAGGATAGAAATAAGAACCTTCACACTGTCCAGGTTCTGATGTACCACACGCACTACATTTACCAAATTCTAGGGGCAAACCGAGGTAGGAATTCGAGAGCTGACTAACATGGTTGATAGGAAAGCCACTTACCGATGATGTTAGCTGTGAATAAATTTTGGGAGATGGAATAAGTCAACTAGCATCAAAGAAAGAACTATTGCATTACAAAAGAAAAAAAAGAATTCAGTCCACTATTAACACTATTAATTTGAGGGAAAGCACTTCTAGATGATAAACCCTAAAGCTTCAAAATTAATTTTAAAAGAAAACATTGTTGCTAAATCACTCAAGTTAACTAGTTCCCAGAAGCACGCATGTATACTAGAGATAACTCCTTTTCAGGAATTAAATAGGAGGGGAAGGGAGCAATAAAATAAGTAGAACGTCCAAAAAATCATATGAGATGATCAACAAAATGACAACAGATCATAGGGGAAGAACATTGCTCTAGAAAACAAATTAAAGATCAAATAAATGAAAAAGACAGGTTTCAACTTACAATTTCTTTAGGAGTTGCCAAGCAGAACTTTATACCAGTTATCTCACCATCTAAAATAGTTGACGAAGAATTTTCCTCCATATCTCTCTCTTTAAAGTCTATAAGACAAAACTGTGCAAAAAAGCAATCCAAGTATAACGATAAGGAGAACGGTGCAGAGATATGACCCTTAAAAGCACATACATATATCCGTATCCAACACTCACACTTGAGACCAAGTAACAGTCATGGACATGCACAAAAAGTAGCTATATTTATGTTGAAAATGTATATTCGCTTTTTTCCCATTAAACGAAATAGTAGGCTGAACCAACATGATGAAAATCAATAGCCAAAAACAATAAATTTTAACTAGCTAACTTCACAAAGTCATAATGTCAAGTGAGAAGAGATTAACGGGATTATTTTCCCTATTATATCAGGATTAGGAAAAGACTCACATTGATTAAGGTCAACAAAGCACTCTCAGTCTCAACTTCAGTAGGAAGATGAACAAACGAAATGCAAAGCAAGACATGCATGACTTATAAACAAAATTGAAAACCAAATGGAAGCTGACTAACAAAACAAAAATGGTTCAAATCCCTTGCTCTTCTCTTTGTTTCTCAAATCAACTTTCTCAGCAAAGATCACACGGGGAAAAGAAGGGTTAAACAAGGAGTGAAAGGAAAAAAGTAAAAAGCCATATTACCTCGAATTTTTTCTTCCTTTTAATCTAGGTCAATGAAATAACCTGAAAAAACAAATAAATCCAGCAAATGGGTTTTAAAAGAAAACAAAGCCTAGAAATTAAACCTTTGCTTGGTTCACCATAAAATGAAGAAATAAACACTGTAACGTTACCAACAACAAACCAAAAAACCCAGATAAAAATTCAACCCAAAATTTAAAATAAAAAATAACAACTTAGGGAAGAGAATACCCAGAACTTCAAGAAAAATTCCATCTTCCCTTTCCCATTTTCTTCACCTTTAGTTCACTTTCTAAGCACCCAAACATTAACAAAAAAAAATAAAAATCGTAAATTTAAGCCCAATAGACACAAGTAAATTACCTGAAATGTCCTTGTTTCTTTCTGAATGTTCTGAGACTAAAATTTTGAAACACTAAAACCCTAAAAACCCATAAAAGAAAAGAAGAAACCAAATGGGTCCTCAATGTGCGAGCCAAAAATGAGTGATCAAACCGGAATGTAAAATTAGTGGGAGAAAGGGAAGAGAAAATGCGGCTAAACAAATGGTATTTTTTCAAATAAAAATTTCTCAATTTCCTACAAATTTTTTCCCTCTTCCTTTCCCTACCAAAAAGAAAGAGAGCAGATGCATAAAATGAAAAGAAAAGAAAAAAGATTGGTGAGTCAAAGGACAGAGAAGGTCATGCAGGAAGTGTGCTTAGTCACCCTATGTACTAATTTTAAAAATGTTTAATATTAAATATCCAATGAATATTAGTATTTTTTAATATAAATGTTTAAATTATATCTTAAGTTAAATAAGGATTTAAAGTTTTATTTTATGATTTATTTAAAATATAATCGTAATGGGTGTAAATTTTCGTTATTCAATTAAAATCAAACATATAATAATATTAAAAAATAAACTTTTTTAAAGTAAATTAGATTTTTTTTAATATTTTAAAATTTCCAAATAATTTTTAAATTTCTAAATCTCTCAAATCTAACCATTTCTATCAAAGTTAGTCTCGTTTTTAGCAACAAAATAAAATATTCTTTCTTCGTATATGATTTACACATCATTCATCGTTCGGTATATCGTCGTTCATCAAAAATTATTAGAATAAATTATTCTTCAATTTTAATATTTTGCACGTTGTTAGTTAATTTTTGTCAATAAAATGATGAGATAAGTGATCACGATAGTCCAATGACAAATATGATGAGTAGTGATATAACAATCGACGACGAAATAAGATCAAATTAATATTTTTGTTTTGGAATATTAAAAAATTTCTAAATTTGATTTATTTTAATAATTTTTACTTATTATTAAATATAATTTTAATATCCAATAACAATAAAAATTATTCTTTTAACATTATAATAAGATAGTTCGTACGATAAAACTATTTTGTTAATTTAAATTGTCTTTTTAAACAGTATTATATAAAATTATTCTTTATAAGATAAATTATTTTATAAAACTAATTTATAAATGAAACAAGTCCTAACAACCTAGACTGATATTGATATGCTAACTAACATTATTTTATTATATATAATAAAATTTTCAAATACAAAATAAATATATTTAATTAATCAATCAAATTATTTATCTATATTTTTTATATTTTTAGATCATGAATTATAAAATTAATTATTTAACTATAAAATTAAAGATGTATAGAATATTATTAGATCGAAACGAGACAAAATTTAATGAACAAAGATAGTATGGGGAAGCTTAACAATGCCTCGACATTCATTCATCTCATTGTTAGTTGTGCTAAATAGATTGCCAACAAAGGATAGAATGTTTTGGTGGGGAGTTAATTTGGACCCATGTTGCTTATTGTGCGAGGAAGAACTTGAATCTAGAGATCATCTCTTCGGTGAATGTCCATACATGATGCAAATATGGTCCATTTTACTGAAAGATTGCAATCTACTATTTCAGTGCAACAAATAGAATGAACTACTAGAATGGATACAGTGTGCAGGAAGAGGTAAATCCATACAAGCTATACTGATTTATTTAGCTTGGTGCAGTCTAAACTATTACCTATGGCAGGAGCAGAATTTTAGGAACCATGGAAAACAATTAAGGACAACCTGAGATGTTTATACTAGAATAAAAAATGACATACATGCTCGAATTACTGAATGTAATAGATTAAAAAGTTTAGATAGATTTATAGCTTTTAAATGGAGATTTTGTTAGTGAATACATTTGTATAAAGGTTTGGAGGGAGGTATACATC
Source organism: Abelmoschus esculentus (assembly GCA_035048815.1). Lineage (NCBI taxonomy): Eukaryota > Viridiplantae > Streptophyta > Magnoliopsida > Malvales > Malvaceae > Abelmoschus > Abelmoschus esculentus. The sequence continues at coordinate 17,499,194 of JAUCBN010000033.1, forward strand.
TTACATAGTTATTATATGACGATTTATTGGACGAATAAAATTCAATTATCCAAAATGAATTATAAATTAATTAGGAACACTTTTTTTCTTTTAAAATGTCTCTTTTTTTTTATAGTTAGAATTGAGATTATATTTTAATTTGTTTAAAAAATTAAAATATAAAATATTTTAAATTAACTATAGTACGATAAAAATATATAAATACGATATAAATAAAAAATTATTAAATCTATATACGAGTTCTTTTCTGATAAAATGATAATAATGGGTCTAGTGACTTGTTCGTGTTGCTTTATTTAACTTTTAAAAAATAACGGGTAAAATGAAAATTTTAATTTTATCGTATGCTAATAAATAATTATATTATATTATAATATTAAGTCAAATTTTACTCATCCATTATTAAAAATAAAATATATAATTCTACTTGTGTTGTCACCCAACATGAGTAGCATAACATATCAAAACCTATGTGGTCTGCACGTTAATTATCATATCATAATTGCAATACATTCATCCCCTTTGTCACTTCCCTACAGGTCTATATGTATATGTATATGTATATATATATTAAATCATGTTCTAAATCACAATTCAGACAAAAAACAAACAAGATTTAATCTCAGCCATGTCAACCTTGAGAGCTTATGGAAAAGTCAATGACTTTGATCAAGCAAGGATACAAGCTGATCGGAAAAAAACCAGGAGGAGAATCGCAATCATTTGTTTATCTTGCATAGTTCTTGTCGTCGTCATCGTCGGTGCAGTTCTGGGAACCAATCGAACATCCGGAGGAGACAACGACAACAACGATGGCGGAAACAATTCGTCTCCGCACATCTCCAACTCCATCAGAGCTGTTTGCGATATCACTTTGTATAAAGATTCATGTTACAACAGCTTGTCTCCATTGGCGAATTCTACCGAGCTTACACCCCAAGATATATTCAGATTATCGATGGAAGTCGCGATCTCTGAGATATCGAAAGTGAATCGGTATTTCTCCGATGATAACAATGCTTTTAAAGGCGATAACATAACGGTTTCAGCTATGGAGAATTGTTGTGAGCTTTTGAGTTTAGCTATTGATCATGTCAATGACTCGTTGTCGTCGACGGCGGTAATTACTGTAGAAGCTGCCGTCGACGATCTACGAACATGGCTCAGCTCTGCCGAGACGTACCAACAGACATGCATCGACGGGTTCAAAGAGATCAACAACGACTCCATCGACAATCATATGAAACTTTCTTTAGAGCTCAAGCAACAGTCTAGCCATTGTCACATGGATTTCGAAGGTTACGTCCGCGTTTAACCTAAATCGTCGACGATTGATGAACTTTGATGCTCCTCGAAAGGAAAATCAATGGCGTTTACATAATGAAAGGATATTGGCCGAAAGTTCCGACAGGTTAAAGAAAAATGCCGACATAATCGTCTCGAAAGACGGGTCTGGTAAGTATAAAACTATAATGGAAGCCATGAAAGCAGTACCTGAGAAGAACAAGAAGAAAAGGACCGTGATCTACGTGAAGAAGGGAGTTTATAAAGAGAACGTTAGGGTTGAGAAGAACAAATGGAATGTTACCATGGTTGGTGATGGCATGAATTCCACCATTGTCACATGGAACCTTAATTTTGTTGATGGCACTCCAACATATTCAACTGCAACATTTGGTAAGTATTTTCTAAACATGATCTAATGTTTGATTCGAGTAGTTTGCGAATCTTATCGAATTTAAATATAAATATTGAGTATGAAGTTAACCAAATTCAAAATTTATAAAATAATAAGCTTGATTAGGTCAACTCAAATAATTGAGCTATGGTTAATGTTTAAGGTTTGAATTTTAAATTGGATTTAAGTACACTTTAATTGAATTAAACCAGGGGCGTAAATAGATGAGATGAATCAAATTATTGTTGACCTTAGTCTTAATTCATTTTATTTAGTATTTTATTCGAGTCTAAAAGAAAATAGATGTTTTATTTATAATATATTATATCTTTAAACTGTGATTTTTATTTTAAATTAGTCTCCGAACATTTGTATAAGAATATATTTTGAGGATATAATTAGAATATTTAAAAGTTTGGGATCGTTTTAAAATGAAAGTCATAATTTTAAAGATAAAATTCGAATGAATTCGACTTTAGCTTATTAGAGAGAGATTGATCTTCGGTTCAATTAAACCGTAGCTAGCAATTGCATTGTAATTGTAAGTGCTAACCTGCTTTTCTTTGCAGCTGTCTTCGGGAAAGGCTTCGTTGCTAGAGACATGGCATTCGTCAACACCGCCGGACCGCAAAAACACCAAGCCGTCGCCTTAATGTCGACGGCCGACCAATCGGTCTTCCACCGATGCAGATTCGACGGTTTCCAGGACACCCTCTACGCGCACTCGAACCGCCAGTTCTACCGCGAATGCGACATCATCGGGACGGTCGATTTCATCTTCGGGAACTCGGCCGTCGTCTTCCAGAACTGCAACATCCTCCCCCGACAACCGATGGCCAACCAACAAAACACCATCACCGCGCAAGGCAAAGTCGACCCCAACCAGAACACCGGGATCTCAATCCAGAACTGCACCGTGTCACCGTACGGGAACTTGAGTTCTTCTTTAAGAACTTACCTCGGTCGTCCCTGGAAGAAATATTCGACCACTGTGTTAATGTACTCGAACCTTGGGAGCCTCGTGAATCCGGCAGGGTGGCTCCCGTGGACGGGGAACAGTGCTCCGGACACCATATTCTACTCGGAATACAAGAACATTGGACCAGGCTCTTCGACCAAAAACCGGGTTAAATGGAAAGGGTTGAGAAATCTTAGTGAGAAAGAAGCTAAGAAGTTTACTGTTAAAGAGTTCATCAATGGCGATAAGTGGATCTCACATGCTGGTGTTACCTACAAATCTAACTTGTGAAGTTGTCACCGAGATTTTTGTTTTTCATTTTTATAAATTTGTCCCTCTGTTAAATGGTAAAGTTTGCATTTAGTCCCTCCTAAATGTAAATTATGCAGTTAATCCTTTGCTGCCCTTGGTGAAATGGAAAATTTTCGTTTTTTTTAACTATCGATATTTTCGACGAACTTAGATCGTCCAATCACTCTATTGTCATTACTAATACTCAAATTTATGACCTCTAAAAATAATAATAGTTCCTTTAACTATTCTGATTAAAGCTCGTGCAAGGTACTTTCTTTTCTAAAAGAATTAAAAGTTAAAACTTTCTATATTATTTTTTAAAGTGATGTATTTTATAAAATAATAAATTTAATTAAAAAACTTATAATATTTATTTTTAAAGTAATTGATGATTGATCAAATATAGATAATTATGTATTTTTTTTAAAAAAATAATATTACTAGATATTGTATTATATTATGTAATCTAATTTCATTAGGAAAAAATAAATTTTTTTAATAGCAAAAAAACCTAATTCTTAATATAAATAGATTAACAAAAAAGCAAGTTCCAATTAGGTATATTCCACCCAAAAATCCATTACCATCAACAAAATCAAAGCCATCGACTTTCTTCAAAAACCAACAAAAAGATAACCAAAGCCAAACCCAATTCCGCTTTGACTTCAAAAAGTTTTTTTTGGGCAGGGAATTTGCAAAATTTCAAGCTTCTGGGTGGTTTTGATTCTCAATCAGATCTGATCATGTTAAAGTTTCAATCTTGATTTGACCACCTGGAAACAGGCCTCTGAATTTGCAATAAAAACCATCCACTTTTCTTCAATTCTCCCTCTTTTTTAATTGGGATTCGTAATGGATTTGGATGATTTCAGATCAGTACTTGAAACGGCAGGTGTTGATGTTTGGACTTTCATTGATACCGCCATCCTTGTAGCTTCTTTGGATTATGGTCAGGAGTTGAAACAAAGGAGGGATGGGATTGTTGAGAGGCTTTATGCTGCTTCGATGGATACCAAGTGTAGAAGCTGTGATTTTGTTGAGAAATCAAATGGAATTCAAGTTAACAATGATGAATCAAATTCAAATCCCCATGAAGACAAAGGAGAAGAAAAGGTTAAAGGGTCACCTTTTTCACCTCAATCTGATAATGAAGCTGATGATACTGACCCTTATGCTGGCTTGTTTGATGATGAACAAACAAGGGTTCTTGAGATTAAAGAGCGTCTGGAACTTCCTAATCAGGTCTTTCATTTGTATTGTTGGTTTGTTTTTATGGATTTTTTATTTGATTTTGGTTTATTGATTTTATCTGTTTTTGTTGCAGTCTGATGATACTTTAGTTGATTTGCTTCAAAGTTTGGCAGACATGGATATAACATTTCAAGCTCTCAAGGTAATAAATTATGTCGTACATTTTTTTAAAAAAATTGAGTTTTGTTTGATTTTTTTACCATTTTCATGATATGATTTCTATCTTTAGGAGACTGATATTGGAAGGCATGTGAACAAATTAAGGAAGCATTCATCAAATGATGTTAAGAGATTAGTGAAACAACTTGTCAGGTATGGTTATAACTTAATAAGCATGTGGAATTTGATATGTTCATAAATGTTTTTTTTTCCTATTGTTTTGTTCAATGAAAGTTTTTTGATATGTTGTTTGTTTCTCTAGAAAATGGAAAGAAATTGTAGATGAATGGGTAAGGGTGAATCAACCTGGGGAGCTTGAACCTGCTGCACTTATGGGTAACATCGGTATCTGTAAACTGTTTGTTTGTTTACTGAGAAATTATTTCCAAATTTAGTGGAGAATTGAGATGTCATCAACTCTAAAATGAAAATGAATATTGTCTGGCAACAGATGGAGATTCACCACAGCAAAAACTTCCTCTAAATGGTCGTCAACAGGTGAAAGGAATTGTGTTTTCTAATGTGAAAGTTGTTTGGAAATTCTCTTTTGTTTTATGATTCTAAGATTCTGCTCTGTTATAGGTTCCCGATTTTACCTACTCCCCGAATCCACACAGTGAGTGACTAATCTGATTCGAAGTTGGATTTGATATTTCTTTCTTTCTTTCTTTCTTTCTTTCTTTCTTTCTTTCTTTCTTTCTTTCTTCATGTGCATTCAATAAATCACCCTTCCTTTTACTTCTTTCTCGGATGAGGATTGATAGATGGTGGTTCTGGTTCAGAAAAGAATTTTTCAGAACCTGAAAGGAAGCTGAAACCAATCCCTCCCCAACGGAAAGATCCTCCTCCGAGACCTACACACTCGACTCCACAAAATGTACAGGTATGATTACGAGTACATGCCATATTATATCCTATAATTGCATCATTGTTCGGTTGATGAACATCGAGGTCCGGTACCTAATATAGATGCACATGCTTTGAAAAGATTGTTTGCTGTGAAACTGGCATTATGATAAATTCCTATGCTGCTAAGGCTTATGATTCTCATGGAACGAGAATTTGTAGTTGTTATGACTTATGATCGAATAGTTTATTGTAGCCAATATGTAAATAATTCAGTTTGATTGAGTTGATTTTGGGTATAAGCTTTTGTCATGGTTATTTGTTGAATTGCCTTCTGATTTCATAGAGACAAAGAGATCAAAAGGAAAGCAATTTTGACTCGGAAAGGCTGGCTTCAGCGAGAAAAAGGCTTCAAGACAGCTACAAAGAAGCTGAAAACGGTTGCTTTATATTCTCTCATTCCGCACTTTATTTGATCTTAAACCCCTCTCTCTGTGTTTATGCTAAATGTGATTATCTGTGGTTTTCGTATGCTTTTTGAAGCCAAAAAGCAAAGAACAGTCCAAGTGATGGACATTCACGAGCTACCGAAACCCAAGAATGCCTTCTTTGCGAAGAACAAGGGAGGAGGTTCTCAAGGGAGACGTTGGTGATCTCGGTGAATGAATTGGGCCTAAAGACATCCCATCTTAGATTTTTCGTTTCTAATTTTCCATTGTGATCATTGTTTTCGATAGGCGTTCTTTTCTCCACATCTTTCATAGGTTATCTTTCCATGTTCTTTCATGGAGTTGTACTGGATTATTTATCAATCATTTGACATTCTTTAGAGCCATGGCATCAATAACCATTAAATCCGGGGATGTTCCATGATTCTTCGCGTCATTAATTTGTAATATATATGAGTTTCCTCAACATGCTGAAATTTGATTTTCTCAGGTAAAATTTTGAATGACGGAGTTATTCGTATTAAACGAGATTAGTAAATTTCTGGTGTTTCCAAACAGCAAGCAGCGATTGCACTTGCTGTTACCACCTCGATTTTCCGTTTTTATTTTTGCAGGAGCTGCAATCAACCTGTTTAAAGAACTGGTTTTGAGGGGAAGAATCATATTCATGACAAGAATGCATCGGTCGTGGATTAAATTCCCCAGACTCGATGTTTGACAATGCAGGTATTGCAGGATACCGGTTTGTAAGATTCTCATACGTAGAAGCAGCTACAAACGTTTGGTTATGTGCTCTATTTCATAATGCTGCAAATCATATCCACGAAGCTGCCTGCAACAACAAGTCCTGAGCTGAAGATGGACGGAGAAGGTTTTATGATGGAGGTTGCCAAGTTATTCTCGCAATCCAGGTACCATGTACTTTCTTTCGAAGCGAATATAATGCCAAATGCATAATAAGTCGTTTGGAGAAGAAGCTTTTTCCTTCTTTCTTGGACCTTGGTACGAGTGTTGGATACGAATATGTAGTTAACCCGAGTATATTCAATGTTTTGCTAACCTTTACCATATTTTTTGAGTCATACACCCATCTATATCCATATGTACTTAAGAAAAAGAAAGTCTGAATTACATTAGATGGCTGGGTCTAGGGGTGATAATGAGCCTGGCCAGCTCGCGAGCTACTCGGGCTCGGCTCGGTTAAAGCTCGATCAAAACTCGGCTCGAGTGAGTTCGACTCGGGTTCGGGTTTGGCTCGGGATTTAAACGAGCCGAGCATACTCAAGCTCGACTCAAAAAGCTCGTGAACAGGCTCAGAATAATTATATATGTTTAACATATATATATATGCATTAAAAATAATTTGTTTAGCAAAGAAAAATAATAAAATAATAAAGAGTAAATCCACTAGAAATAAATTAAATAAAATAAATTGAATATTATCAATTAAAACAAATTTATAAAACTACAAATAAAAATAAAAAATAAACTATAAATAAATAAATAATAAAATTAATATAAAAAATTATCTATTTCGAGTCAAACCGAGTCGAGCCCGAGCCGAGCCTGAGCCGAGCCTGACGAGCTTTGAGCCCAAGTCGAGCCCAGTAATATTATTTTCGAGCCGAGCTCGAGCCTGAAATTCCGAGCTCGGCGAGCCTCGAGTTGAGCCGAGCCCAGATATGTCTGTTTCTGAGCCGAGCCTGACCTGACTCGGGCTCGACTCGACTCGTTATCACCCCTAGCCAGTCCATACTCCATAGCATAGCCTGTATTAGTTATTTATCACTGCAGAAACGATACAGACATTCATGTTATTCGAGCTCGAGTATTTTCGATACGTGTTGTTTCATAGATTTAAGTGGTCTTTGAAGGATCATATTTTTGTATCAATACTCAAATATATGTCAGACACAAAGTTCGGCTCGACTCCGAAATAGTTGAACTCAATATAATTATCGGATATTGAAAGATCTTATTTAAAAACAAATAAAAAACCTCAATGAACTATAAAAAGTGTATTAAAAAAATCAATCACATACATTTTAATACACTGAACATAATTATAGTTGCCAGCATTACTTAAACTCTAGGAGGATTTTAATTTTAGTTCCAAGTTTATAACAAAATTGTTACTTTGACTTTTTAATTCTGTTAAAGTACCTGTGTTTGATACTTATGCCTGATTTTTTAAAAATCTTTTAAATATATAAAAATTAGACATTTTCGCGTCCTTTCGAGTCTCACATGTAAACTCGAATAGTTATACCGTTAGGGTCTAATGTCTTATCATACTAAATCAATTGATCTTTATAGATCAACCTATTCACCTTAACTGATAAAATGAGAAATGATGCTTTTAATCTAATTAATTGTGAAAATAATTATTTAATATTTTTTGAATAGAACTAATAATATAATGTTAACTTGGCAGGTAATGAATAAACTAGCATTAGTGTACGATATTCACACAAAAGTGTTAATAATTTAATTTAAATGTGTTATAATGGATTAAAGTTAAAAACATTTAAATAAGTTAGTTTAAAATTTTAAAGGTTAGTGTTCAAAATGATATTTGACCTTATCTTCTTTGAGCAAATTTTTTCTTCATACAACTTAGTAGTATGGTTATTTAATCATACAATTTAACCCACGAAACCAAGTTCGGGAAATAGTTTGAAATAAGAAACTAGGGCAATATTTTCAAATATCAATACTTTAAGATATTTTAAAAATAGAAAAGGCCATATATATTATGAAGTGTCGATACGAATAATATATATATAGAGACGGAGTTACTAAGGGATGGGGAGGAGCCGCCCCCGAAGATTTTTTGTTTTTTACTTTTGTTCATATTTAAATTCTTTTAAAAATTGTTTTTTATGAATATACCCCTCTATTTTTAAACATTTATGTTTTGTCCCCTCAACCCAAACCTTGGCTCCGTCTCTCTGTAGATATATAGATATAACTTTATAAAATTTAAGGTCGAGAGTTGTTGGACAAAACATGGTTGAGCACTTTAGCTCTTAGTTTAATTTGAGTGTATTCTCCACCATGAAGAAGCAATCTTGAAGGTACCATGGACCAGTCATTTTAGCATGCTGAGTTTCATGAATAGGCATGTCAATGACAACTTTTTATCATTTTTTTTAATAACTGATATGATTCATTGATCAACTAATACAGATTGAATATGCGACTCTCTCAATTCAGTTTTTTCTATTTATAACATTATAATTTGAACCTCTAATCTTATTTAAGTGATTTAATGTCTCATCCTATTAGACCAACTCATAATCGATAACCTTTATCAATTTTTAACATGACAATATTTCTATAATTTTTCTTCAGTGATAGCCAATAGCAATGCTCGTTATAATTCCATCTTTGGACTATGTAATATATTATGTATACATATATATATGTATATGTATGAATCTGATTGGTTGTTTCTCGAGAATTTTTCCATTGATACAGGACATCCATTTTTGAGTGATGTCACCTTATCACAATCTTCAATGGTGGGGGGCTTTTGTTGGTTGTTTGAGACCATTGCCTTTGTCTACCATTCAATTGTGAAAGAAAAACAATAAAAATATTACCCTAGTTGCTTTCAATATGTCCTCTTGGGAGGGGGGTTGTAGAGGGCACCAAAATACCTAGGCTAGGTATATGCAAAAGTAGAATTCAAATTTGAGGAACGAAATTAGGATCAGATATTAGAGAGTTAAATTGTCTTACTTTTAAAAAATACGAATTTATTAAGTATTTAAATCCAAAAATTCAGGAGATAAGAGGTTGATTTGGTTAATATTCAAACTTATAGGGACCTAAATTGATATAAGACCAAAAAAGTTGGGGTAGACTCCCTCCTAATGTCCATGTAATTTCAAAAAAGAGTAACGGTATAACAATTGTTATGTAGGGAAGTTAGAGATTGAGATAAAATTATAAAGTTTTGGGGGGGCAAAACTAAAAATCATGTTAAAAGTACTTTAAATTGAATAATTGATTTTGTAAGGGATCAAAAATACAAATTTCCCATGTGATCAAGGGTAAAAAAGACTTAGTTCCATTTTTTAGGACTAAAAACCATAATTTTCATTTAAGAGTTGGTCAACGTCGCTAACGTTGAGTACACAGAAAATCTTTATCGAAAAACTTACCCATTAAAATTAGGTATACAATACAAATCGATCCAGATTAATTAGGACAAGACCGTAAAAATCAAAAGAAAAATAAAAAATCGATATATTTATTTTTTAACAACTAAAATCAGTGGCCAAAGCCGTAGGACGGTTTGGCCGCCGGCAAAGGATAAGGTTTTATGACATTATTTTTGTATTTCAAAGAATGTAATTAATATTGATTTTGAAAGTATGCAATTAAAGATAAATAATCACAACTTTAATATTTTTTAAAAAATAAAGATAAAATATATAATCGTATAATAAAAAATAATATAATTTATGTTAAAAATTCGAAAAGAAAAATTATGAATATAAAAGGAGAAATTAACTAATATCGAAAAATAATGAATACCAAAAAAATTATATATTTTGTGGGTTATTCAACTCTGTTTACTAACTTTTAAGATTAAAATTTCAAAATAAAAGGCATAAAAACAAAAAATATCAAATTTATATAGAGAGACTAAATCCACAATTTATGTATAATATAGGTACTAATTATTGAATTTAACCAAATAGATACGTGAGAAAGATTCCATTGAACCTATTAGACATCGACTCGATCGAGGTATTATCTGAGGTAGGGTAACTAAACATTATATATATTAGTATTATTTATCGAAAATCATTTAAAATAATTAGATTTATATAATTCAATAAAAAATTATATATTTGAGAAGGATAAAGAATAACTTAAACATTAACTCAATTTCATTATTTTTTTTGAAATTTTAATATTTTAAAAGAGTCGAACTTACTAAATTTTTCTTAATTTCGTCTCTCTCTATATCTATCTATCTATCTATATATACACACGTGAAATACTGATATATTCCCTTAAGTTTTACCAATGATTTATGTCACATGTATTAATATTTTTTCGTTGTTTTATTAATTATTTTTGTTTATTTACAATACATATAAAATCATTGATGAAATATATAAATGAGAGAAAAAAAAAAAAGACAAATGAGTTCTATTCAGATATAGATTCGAAGTACATTTCCATTATTCATTATTATTTCTCACTAGAGTTAGGTTAGACTTAAATTACTTGAATTCGAGTTAAAATATTAATTACTATCAATTTATTTAATTTCTTTTTTTCTTTAAAATATTATATTTTCGTATTTATATCTTATCGGATTTTAAACACGCGTGCTTTAAAAATTAAGATAATTTGAGTAATACAGGGTTTTTCAGGGTAGGCGATAACTTATACGTTATTGCTGGAAACCAAGCTTCGACAGGGATCGAACTTTCCGTGCCCTTCATCACATTGCAATTTCATGGACCAGACATTGTGCTTCTGGTCATGTCCCTCGGCCTAGAAACATAGGCTTATGAACCCAGTTACCCAACAAGTTGGTGGTCCTTGTTTTTGCCTCTTTAGAGGCACATATTTCAGCCACAAGTTATTGTCGTACATGCTTCGATTTGAATTTAAGATTTATATATATATATGAATTATTAGATCGAATGATGATTATCGTTATCGATATTAAATGAATCAATCAATTTAAAGAAGAATGGTTCAAGTTTATGTGGTTATATGATACATCATTTAATATTACGAGGTTTGATCTGGACTCGAAAAGGCATTAGAATTTGACTTTCGAAACACGTTTCGATGTTTAAATTAATACGAGTATAGATAAAAAGAAAAGGAATTAAACAATAAATTTAGGTTTTCGAAACGGATTTCAATGCTTAAATTAATAAGAGTACATTGGTAAATTGATTCAACAGTTGAATTATTAAAACATCAATGACCTAAAATGTTATTATACCAAAAATTTAGCACCGCAATTACATAACTCTTCATATCCATCATTTTAAAAATCAACCCTATTAATCAAATGAGTGGACCAAGTGATAAAAGGTTGAATATTTTACGTAATAAATCTCGAATAATTTATTTTATAAATGCGTTCGAGTTATCAAGATTTAAAATTAAACATATATATTATATTTGAACTTCTTTAAAGAGATGACGATTAAAGGTGAACGTTCCTTCAAATTAAAACATTATATTTTATAATTCAATTTTTATTTGATTTTTTTATTCAAGTCAATTTTATAAAATTTGAGTTGAGTTCAAATCGAATCAAGTTTTTGAGTTCCTATATAAATTTAGTTATAATTATTTATCATGTTATAGTATAATTTGATTTTAATTTAAACGACTTTGTTTAATCATATAAGATATGTATATATATTATCATAGTTTTTTTCATATGTGTCATGTATTTTTTTTCATATTTTTTATATTGGTATTTGTATATCAAGAAAAAAATCAAACTTAAAAATAAATCTACTAATTACAAAAAATTTCGAGATATTAAAATTTTTATTTTATAACTTAAACTTTATTTGATTTTTTTTAATTTAAACCGATTTTATATAATTTTGAGTAAAATTAAAATGAGTCAATTTTTATTTCTAATCGAATAAAAAATTTAATTTTTTAAATTAAATCGAATTTTACTCCCTTCTAAATAACCGTATAATAACTGTATAATAGTCGTCCCCAACAGAACCTAAGTGGTCATTGTCCCCATTCTTTACCCCAAAACCGACAAATCCCCCATTTCAGTAAGGGCACTGTGGTTGATATTAATTCGAATTTAATTTACGATTATCGATATATTTTTCAATATATTAAAGTTATTTTGAACGTAATAAATATTTTTATAATTAATTGAAGTGAATGTAAGTAATAGATATCGATGATTAATGAATATAAATTATAATATAAATACGATATCAATATGTTGCTATTGTTATTTAATTTTAATTAATAGTAAGGCAAAGGATAAGTCATATTTGTCACAATTTACATACTATTTTTATATTATTTTTAAATTATTAGAAAATTTTATGGGTTTTTTAAAAAGAGAATTTCATTAAATTTCTTAATTTTTTTACATTTATTTGATTTTTTAAAAAAATACCACATGATGCTTTCTTAGTATGTCACGTGATACATTCTTATGAGATTATCTTAACTAACAGTGCTAGTCATAGATTACTGATGATAGTAATTAGTAAATTAGGTGTTAAAGTTAGGGTGGACAAAAAATTCGATTACTCGGTTTTAATTTTAGATTCGATAAAATTTAATAGATTTTTATTTGGTATTAATTTGGTAAGATCGAGACTGGATCTAAAATTTAAGACCGAGACTGAATCTTGATTTTTTAGACCCGGTATCCGGTGGATACCCAATAGGACCGGGAACAATACTAAATATCCGGTACTAGTTTTCTTTTGTTTATTTTTATTATCAAATTTTCTCTTTATGTATGAATATTATGAGTATGACTAGTTTTAAATTTTAATTTTGAAGCCTATAATATTTTAATTTTATTATTTAATAATATTATTAATGGTTGAATTTTTTTATCCAATAGGATCGATTCTTAAAATTTAAGATCCGATAGTGGTCGAGACCAAGACTAATTTATATTTTCAAAAACTGATGGTTACCGAAATCAGGACCAAAACCAAATCTATTCAAATTGACCGAGTACCCGATCTTGCCCACCCCTAGCTAAAGTGGTAAAACTTAAGTACCAAAATGACAAAGGTAAACAAATTTAGGGATCAAATATGTATTATTGAAGTGGAAGAATATACTTTTGATAGAAAACTTCATTTTTATAAAATTTCTAAATTATTTATAAACCCCTTTAAATTAAAATAAAATAAAAAATGTATATATTTAAATATATTAATTAATTATTTTAAAATTATTATAACATCAATAATATCAATCGAACAAATACGGATTGAATTTTAGTGGAAACATTTACTGCAAATGGGCAAAGCCACCAGCTCGATTTTACATGGTGGAAATTTCAGACAAGACATTATGATAATACCGATTAAATCTCTTCCACGTAAGATTTTCGGGGGGGGGGGGGAACAAAAATTATAATAAAATATTAATCTTAGTCATTTTCTTTTAATTTTTTTTAAAAATAATTATTAAAATTCTTAATTATTATTAAAATGATTTGATGACACATTTAATTATATAAATTTAATTTCAATTAAAAATAATAATAGATTTAATTTATATTATTTATATATTCTATCGATTTGATCTATTAACACGAGTGTATATTCGATTCTCTGTTTTCTTTTATACTTATCGATTGTGTTGATTTGAAGAGATAATGGAAAATTGTATGGGATTGTCACATTGACGATATCCCATGGATTATTTGGAGGAATTTTGGGCATTTTTTTGGCTATCACGCATGCCTAACATAAATTTTCTCCAATGATTTTGAGTAGTGTGGAAGAGATAATTTTAGATATATAAAACAAAATTAATCGTACATGATCCTAATAAAATAAAAAATCTCAGTTAAATTAAACACATAAAAAAATAATTTTAAAAAGTAGGATAAAATTAGATGAATAATTTAATCCCACTTTTATTTTAATTAATAAAGATCTACAAAGATTATTTGAGAATTTAAATTATTTTGTATCGAGTTAAAAAAAAGACACTATTTGTTTTTGATATTTTACACACAACGTCACCTACACATGATGTTATTGTCACGAGGTCATTATTCTCTTCCTAAAAGACATATCTAATAAGATGTACAGCGACACCGTATATATATATCCCAAGACCTCCCTTTTCCTTTCCGATGTGGGATTAATGCTCCTTGCCTTTCAGGCGTGACATTATGCAAGAAATGTAGCAAAATAAAGATGGTACAAACTCGGCTCAGTCTATTATATTTTCTGTACTATGTCGTGTACAAATAGTGTTGTGTGAAAAACGCCAAGAGCAAGTGACGTCCTCAGTATTATAAAAAACAATTTAGATTCTCAAATAATTTTTAAAGATCCTTATAAGTCAAAATAAAAGTGGGGATTGGATTTTTCATTCAATTTTACCGTATAAACAACTGTATAAACAACTATATAGAGCTCTTAAAAAAAGATGATACTAATAATGGAGTCATTCGTAATTTAGGGGGTATTTGACTTCACTTGATTTGTTGTGGTATGAGATTTGAAAAGAGTTAATGAGGTTTCATAGGATTAGTATAATTTTTTATAAAAATATTAGAATTAACCTTACTTGATTTGTTTAAGTATGAGATAAACTATGTTATATTGTAATAATATAAAAATTTTTGTAACATAAAATTTACTCTGATACCGCTATATAAAAATCTTATTTATGCTGCCGGACAACACAAATTAAGGTAAATGCTTGTAAGAAAAAGCGAAGAATTAGTCATGAATCAGTTCTCTAGACAAGATCCTGCAAAGGTAGGTTCTTGAGTTAAATTGTGTAAATCGAAATTTTAAATAACTGTTTTCGAATGTAGCATTTTGAACTATTTATTAAGATTTTAGTCCCTCTAATATGTTGAAATTAAGGTTTTAATCCCTCCACTTTAAATAACAAATTCGATCCATTTATTTTCATAATATTATTAATAAGTCCAATATGATGATACCATTAGTCATTATTAAAGCGATGAGGCGTAATTTCTTTATAAAACAACCTTAACTATTTGTTCGTCAAAAATGGATAATTCAATAACACCGTTAATTATTATCGTTAAAATAATAATATCGATAGTGCATCGTTATCAATCTTTTTAAATGAAAATTCAATAAAGTATTATCTTTCTACAAACAAATTTTTGTGCTAATTCGGATGAAAAGCAATTCCAAGTTGCAATATATAAACTTGGTGGATGACTTGGACTTGTTACAACATGAGTTTCGTGTTTTCACATCAATGGTGGAATTTGGTATTATTATTATTATTATTATTATTATTATTATTATTATTAATGATAATAATAATAAGCAGAGCTATTTATATTCTTCAAATAAATATTATAATTTAAATTTTTTTGATAAATGTTATTGATTTTTTATTAAATTCATAAAAAATTATAATTACAACGTAATCAAGAAATAAAATAATTGAATTAAAAAATTTAAAAATTCTTACAACTCAAAAACAAAGAAAAATAATTAACCGGTGTATCTCATTTATTTTTATTATATATGTTTCTATCATTTATATTTAATATATAATTATACATGTTTCAATGGTGGAATTTCTCAGTGGTGTTCTAGATAAACGTAATAAGAGCGACTGTATAAAGTCCCTAAAAAAGAGGCCAAAGTTTTTGATAAGCTACATTTATTAGATGATATTAATCTCAAAATTCATTGTAAAAATAAATAAAAATACTCTTAAAAAAGATCAGTCATAATTGTTAAAATGTTAGAATTGTTTTCTAAATATGACAATTGTTTATATAATCTTATTGATTATTCTTATTCATATTGATTCTCTAGAACCGACGGAGTTTTAGACGGACACAATAAGAGTGATAGCACAAGGTCCCTAAAAAGGACAATTAGTTCTAATAGTCACATTTCTAGAACTAGCAGGGTTATGGCAATTGTTTTTAAAGATTACATTATAATAAATTGCATAGAGCTTTCGAAATTTTTGAATCGCCCATATAATTTATCACACGATTTATATATCTATATAAAGAGTTATTATTTGATGCACTGACATTGAAAAACTTTAAATTATAAGTCTGAAACACTAAATTTTAATCATAAACCCTGAATTTAATAACCTAAAAATAAATTCTTAAACCTTAAAATAACCGTTCTCGTACAAGCTGAAGTTTATATCGATAATATATTAAATATTTTTCCTTATATAAAACATATGTTTATATCTAACACTAATGTAATTAAATCATATTATTAAGTTCATGTACATGTATCTTTTTACTTTAAATCAAGTTGACTATCAAATCTCTCCCAAACCTCTTTTTCTTTTGAAAAAGTTGTAAGCAAGTGTGAGATTGTCCTAATATTTTTTCAATCATTTTGACTGGACATTTCAATGTTGGCCCTAGAAGAGGAGAAAAAATGCATTTCAGTCCAAACACTTAAAAGAAACCATACAAAACAAATCTTGCAGGCTAAGAAAGGACTCAAATTTGGATTTTAAAAAAAATCTTAAACACCAAATTGTAAAAATAATATTATAAATAAAATAATATAAATTACGAAAATAGTTCTTATAAAAAAACTAAATATAGATTAAAATAATACATGACCTTTGTTAATCGAGTAAAAAATTAAATATAGATAATCATGATAATATTCGACTCATATATATTAATTTGATAATCCTTGATTTTATATACTGATATATGAAATGATACAAATTTTTGTATAATAAACTATATATATCGTGGTGAATTTATTTTTTATCATATAATATGTGGCTGAATAATTATCATTAGAATTAGTACAATCAATTTGGTAATAAAGATATATTTGAACCTAAATTAAATTGAATTTAAATAAAATCTACGCATGATATTAATATATTATTGAAATTGAGCTTAAAATCTTAAAATTCTTGTAACCTCAATTTTATTATTAAACCAAAATCCTATCAATAATAAATTTAGATTTTTAATATACACAATTTTTTAATTCTCAACTAAAAATAAATAAATATTTTAATTTTTAAGGTCAACTCTATTTCTTAATTATTTCATAAGAGTAGCCACTTTGATTTTGAATGGATTCTTATGACAGCATTGGTTGTGTAGCATTTGGTTTGGTGAGAGACTTAAATGAGCTCAAGTTCTATGCTTTGGTACCCCCAAGTTATAATTTGTGTTTATATAATTTATATTATAATTAATTTTAAATATATTTATTTAAAATTTAAAATATAAGATATTTATTTTATTTAAATTAACAAATTCAAATATGCTCATATTATTTTATATGTTTTTTTATTTCTTAAGTAACAAATATGTATCTTATTTGTGTATCTTATAGCATTATAATTGAACTATTATTGGTAGGGTGAGTGTTCGATCGAATCGAGTCGAATTAAATTTTTTTCTGAATTTATCACTGCTTTAGACTATACAATTTATTTACTTTAGGATCAAGGATTTATTTTAGAGTTTATGATTTTGCAGCTATATAAAGCGCAGGCTTTTGTGAAGCAGAAACAAGAAGGAAAACAAAGTGAGCCAGATCCTTCTCTGCATGCATACACATACAAACACTAAATAATCTTCTCAATCTTTCTTCCTTTTCTTTCTCTAAATTGTTTCATAGAATCTTCCAAAATCACATCTCTACTAATAATGGAAATCAAAGATTTCACCCGAGATGGAACTGTCGATCTTCATGGTCGACCTGTTATTGCTTCCAAAACAGGAAAATGGAAAGCTTGTGCTTTCCTTGTTGGTAAGATATATACACATTTACATACATATATGTGTGTATGTATGTATATATGAAGTATCTCAGCTTTGTCTTGTTGTTTTAATCTTTGAGTCTGGTTAGTTTTCTAGTTGGAATCTAAACTTGGATTCAAATTGCTGCGCTATGAGTGTAACTATACTCGAACTCCGGGGAAACACCGGTGGCGAAACTATAAAATAATGATCGTAGCATCATGTTATCGTAGTTGTTTAAAATGGGTTATCATTTGTTTCAGCTAGCTAGCTTTTGCTCCCCTTCCATTTTTGCTCGGTTTTTTCTTGCACTGCAAGAAAGGTCGGTGTATGCAGGGTTATCTGTTGGTAAAGGTATCGGACTCGTCGTTCGATTTATGATAGCTTCCGATTATCCAACATGGAAATGGGGAGTAGACTGATGTTCAATGATTTTGGACAGTTTTCTTAGACTGATTCATAGATGTAATGGAGATTACATGTTTGAGTATTTACTTCCTTCAGTTTTGTGTGTACATATTTTGCTTGAATTCATTCCTCGTACCTGTACTCTTAAACAGGATATGAAGCATTTGAAAGGATGGCTTTCTATGGGATAGCTTCCAACTTAGTAAATTACTTGACAACCCAACTCCATGAAGACACAGTTTCATCTGTAAGAAATGTGAATAGCTGGTCGGGTTCGGTCTGGATCACACCGATTCTCGGAGCTTACATTGCAGATACTTACCTCGGTCGGTTCTGGACATTCACTGTTTCATCTCTCATCTATGTCATGGTAACCCACCTACTACTTCTCTCAACTCAGCTTCATGCTTTTCTTCGATTCTTCGTAGTTTCAGTTTGATGTCTGTGTTAGATACATACTCATATCCAACATTCATACTTGCATTCGAGAAACATACTTCGTTACTATTCTACGAAACGAAGTTCACATCATTCGGAGGGACCATGTTTCTAGTGGCGTTCAATGAATAGTAAAGCTTTTTTGATTTAATGGCTTAATCAGAATGGAGATAATTACAAAAAGTACTTTGTTGTTCTCCACCACAAAGCATATCTGATTTTTCATTACAACCCACTAAAACAAGTTGGCATCATGTCTTGTTCTTACACTTATAATCGGAGGAGTGTTTTATTATAGTGTTCTTTACTTCATGGAAATAGAGTTTCAACTAAATTACGTAGATGTGACTAGTTTGTATTCATCGATAATGTTAATATTCGACAGAATCCAACTGTTGGAGTCAGTTCGGTTGACGAGTCGAAATACATGTTGTCTGACATTATTATGGTTTGATGTGCCAATAGGGAATGATAATGCTCACAACAGCAGTTTCACTGAAATCATTGAAGCCAACATGCACCAATGGAGTCTGCAACAAGGCATCAACTCTACAAGTAGCATTCTTCTATATTTCTCTCTACACCATAGCACTAGGAGCAGGGGGGACAAAGCCAAACATTTCAACCTTTGGGGCTGACCAGTTTGATGATTTCAACCCCCATGAAAAGGAGCTCAAGGTCTCCTTCTTCAACTGGTGGATGTTCAGCTCTTTCTTGGGTGCCTTGTTCGCCACTCTCGGTTTAGTCTACATTCAAGAGAACTTGGGTTGGGGGCTCGGATACGGGATCCCAACGATCGGTCTCTTGGTCTCCCTCATAGTGTTTTATCTCGGTAGCCCGGTTTATTGACACAAAGTGAGGAAATCCGAAAGCCCTGCCGGGGACCTGATTCGAGTCCCCTTTACAGCATTCAAAAACAGGAAACTTCAGCTCCCTGAAAGCCCTTCTCAGTTACATGAACATGAACCACAACAATATATCAACAGTGGAAGACGGCAGGTCCATTACACTCCAATTTTCAGGTAATTTTTCTTTTCCCCCACTAATCTTCCATTGTTTTAAGATAATATAAAGAAAATTAAAGGCTCAATAAAAGGTAATTACAATCATTGTGGGATGGAACTTAATAAGAGCTTTGTCCATTTGAGACCGTACAAATGCAGCAAAGTGCTTTAATTCCTGTTTGATGCCAATAGGGGACCTCTAAATGCATGTGGGATAACTAGGGAATCTCCTGTGCCAAAGGCAATGGAGGGGTCGATGACTTAAATTGCGGTCCCCCGGATGCGCCTTTCTGTTGCACTGAGTTTATCACGATTGCAAACATAACGCATGTTAAATGGAACGAAAAAAATCAAAACCAATGGTCCTTATTGTTGGGGCCTGGTTGGTTTTCTGTGACTGTAAAATGGTGTCCCCCAAACTCTATGGAATTAATAAACAAATGATTTGTGAAACATGTTTAGTGGAATCATGAACATGATTAGGATCCCATATTATCAACTAATCATGTTTGTGTTCACACAGATTCTTGGACAAAGCTGCAGTAAAAGATGGCAACTCAGGTAAACCACCTTGCACTGTGACTCAAGTGGAAGGAACAAAGCTTGTTCTTAGGATGCTTTTAATATGGCTAGTCACCTTAGTTCCAAGCACCATTTGGGCTCAAATCAACACATTGTTTGTGAAACAAGGAACCACCATGGATAGGAGCTTAGGTTCAAGCTTCCAAATCCCGGCAGCATCATTAGGTAGCTTCGTGACACTCTCTATGCTGATCGCAGTGCCGATGTACGACCGCTACTTCGTGCCGTTCATGCGTCGGAAAACCGGGAATCCAAGAGGAATTACACTCCTTCAGAGGCTCGGTATTGGATTCATCATCCAGGTCATCGCGATCGCCATCGCGTACGTTGTGGAAGTTCGAAGAATTCACATCATAAGAGTGCACCAAATCACAGGACCGAAACAAATTGTTCCCATGAATATATTCTGCTTGTTGCCACAGTATATTTTACTCGGAATAGCCGACGTGTTCAATGCGATCGGATTGCTCGAATTCTTCTACGATCAGTCACCCGAAGACATGCAAAGCTTGGGGACAACATTTTTCACCAGTGGGATCGGAGTTGGGAACTTCTTGAACAGCTTTTTGGTGACAGTGGTGGACAAAATTACAGGCAGAGGGGAGAATAAAAGCTGGATTGGTGACAATTTGAATGACTCTCATTTGGATTATTATTATGGGTTCCTTTTGGTCATATCAACCCTTAATTTAGGGGCATTTCTTTGGGCATCAAGTAAATATGTGTATAAAAGGGAAACCAAAGAAGTGGATGAGGTCTGTATTGAAATGGAGAGCAAAACCTTGGAGATATCTCCACTAGGATTACAAGTATGAAAAAATCACCCCATAAAAAATAGTAATAACAAGGGATAAACCAACTTTTAGTCCCTGAAATTTACAGCTTTTCCCAACTTAGTCTCTGAACTTTTTATCCACTTTAGTCCAAAGCTTGATCTTTTATGTAATCACGTCCAAAAATCCAAGTTCAGGGACTAAGAAAAGTTGCCAGGTTTGAGGACTAGAAGTTACTTTATCCCAAAGGGGAGTGGTAGAAAAAAAAAATAGTATGATCTTGATGCAATCTCCCTTGTATATGTGTAGCAATTAATGTTTTTAGCTTCTGTTTGAATTAACATTAGTGTAATTTCCACTGGTTTCCTACTAGTTTTGGCCGGTTCTGTCCAGTCCTGTTTTTACGACCATGGACGTATGATTAAAAAGAAAACAAATGCAGGAATTCATAGCCAAGACAAAGGAGAACATGGAAGAAATGCAGGAACAAAGGGTTTGTCTAGGAACGAGACCTCATCAGCATTTTCCTTCCCGGTACCGGTGCTGGAGAAATCTCCTCCAACACCAAAAATGGTTCATACAATACATGAATTTGATGAAGAAAGTAATGTTTCTGAACATACAATCCTGAGGAAGCTTGAGGAAGCATCAGATGAAATCAAGCTCTGTAAAAAGGCATTGGAAAAGGCTCTCAAATGCTTTGAAATCGAAAACCGGAAGCAACTCGATGCCGAAGCGGCTCTCATGAGATGGATCAATCCCAGGCATCGACAACAAGAGTCACCAAACAACAAATAAGTGGTCTACAATGGTACCAAGACCAACATTTTCCATCTAAAACTCCCAAGATCTCCATTAAAGGACTTGGTGAACAAGCATAACCCGGAATTCGACGATGACCTGAAGCTTGTTCCAAGGCTAACAACAGTGTCATGAAGGATATGCTGAGCAAGAAACAAGTAACTTCACAAGAATGTGGGGTGAAGAGGGCTAATGATGAAGACCAAAGTGGAAGATAAAAAGTAGCTCGGAGCCAAATGCTTGACGAACTGAAGCAAGATTTGAGATTTCATCCAAAATCTGATCAACAACAACAAAAAAAAAAAAAACAGATCTTTACACAAAGGAGAAAGTTTTGTTTTCATCCACATATCTCTCCCATCAAAGCAAAGCAAAAAACAAAGAACAGGCTTTGAATTCAATGTGACATGCAATAGGTTTGTTTCATTTGTTTTTGTTGTGTTTTGAGTGATTAATTTACCATGATGTTGCCATTTTTGGATGTTATATTTGTGTGCAATAATTTGTGTTAATCTGGTCTGAAATCAAATGGCATTACACTAATATCAGTTTGTTTTTGATGCTTGGTTTTAAAATTATCCATAATTCTTAATATTTCTTTTTATATATGTTTATAGTTTATTTTAAAGGTCGAGTTCACCCCTCTATCTAATGGAGATGAACAAACCCAGTGGCGATTCATTGGAGTATAAAAGGATGTTAAAGCCTGCAGGAGGATGCTAGACCAGCTCTCAAGGACATTGTTTGGTCTTGGCAACTACAAGTCGTCGTAATTGCCTTCGTGCCGATGCTGATGTCAAAGTTTCTCGAGTTTATTTGTTTATTCGATCTCAGAGGAAGTTTAGGTGTTTATGTACCTATATAAAAGTTTAAAGCATCGGAAGGTTTTTGATTTGTAACACTAAAAAATTATTTTTAATTTTAAAATTCTAATTTTGAAATCGAAAAAAAAACTAGAATAAGATTATAAAATTTTAAAAGTTTAAAATATAAATTTAAAAGTTAAAAGTTAGAGTGATATTTTAAATTTTTTACAAAATCAGCGGCTAAATAAGAGATTTACCTTTTTATTAAGTTTCTTTCCATAACGTGATTTTCTTTCTTTCTTTATATAAATAAATATCATATTATTACTATTATGTTGTATTATATGTTTTAAAGTTTAATAAAACTTTTGGATAATCAGTATATTTTTAAATTAAATTTTATTTTTAATTAAAATTATTTTTTTATTAAAAATATTCCTCTAATTTTATTAATAATTTTAAAAAATATATTATTTTATTTTAGTTATTATTTTATCAAAATATTTTATTTATTATTATAATATATTATATATTATATAAAATTCCGGTTGAAGAAAAAATCCATTTAAAATTCTATGACATTTTCTTAATATTTATTATATATTTGTGATCTAATAAAATTTCAATTCTAATTTGAATCAGTTTTTTTTCTCTATCTGTACATACTGTGGTATAAAAAAATTTCTAGATTATTTTCATTAAGATTCTCTAAAGCCTATATTTTTATTCTTTGTTTGTGTTCCAATTTAAATTCTCGTTATTCAGTAAATTAGTTGCTTTACCTAAGTGTATTCTCTTAATGTAATATATGTATTTATTTAATATTTATTAAATTATTATTATTATATTTTAAAATAAAATATAATTTTTAAAATTAGTTTCCTTAAAAGTAAAATTTTCAAACATGATATTTTAGATTCAACTTATTTCTTTTTGACCGGGTCTAAAAAATTAAATAATTAAACTAATTAAATTTATATATATAATTAAATATATCATCATATATAATTTTAGAGCCTCTAGACTAAAAGCATGTTAAACAACTTATGCACATTATGATCATAATTACAAGCAAATACAAACAAACATAATTATTAATACAGAATATCGCGAAACATACTTAAATATTAATTTCTTAATTATAAAAAATACATATGCAAAATCATAAAATATATATGTGATAAGAAAAAAAATTTCTAATCATAAATCATACCAGCGATAAGTATAAACATTAAAATTATATATATATTAAAATAAAAAATAAAGCAGATCACATATATCAGTTTGATAAAACTAAAAAACTATCATTTAATCTAAAAAAACTAGTAACAAAGTATAGTGTATTAAACGGCAAGACTTATATAATATTCTCAAAAATAAATTATTAAAAAGTAATTAATTTTTTTAAGAAAAAGCATCTAAAATGAATACTAGAGATACGAATGGTAAATGAAAAATTACCTTTCTCAAAAAAAAATATTATTGTTCATTTATTAAACTGTACAGAAGTGTCAAGTTTCACAAATCACCGAAAAATGATTTACGAAAAATATTTTCACCATTCGTTGAAACATAAAAAAGTAATAACAAAAATCACAAAATTACATTTATCATATTATGTATAATATTTATTATTGCTTCGAATTAGAGGTATTATATAAAAGTGTATTAAAATGTTTCAGGTACAAACTTAGAAAAGCAACAATCAGTCTATGTTTAATTTCAGTTGTATGAAAGCCCTGTATGTTAGAATATAATAATAGAGATTAGAATATCTACAAGTATTTTATGCGTACCTGTTGCACTCATAACATTTTATATATAACATGTATACATTATCACATGCATATGTGTATGATATTTAAGAAAGTTGTTAGTTTATTGTTTAACAATTTTAGATCGTTAAACATTTTTATTAAAAAAAATTAAATATATGTAAAAAATATAATATATGGTATCAGAACATAATATAAAAGAGCATTAGCCATTGCTCTTATATATACATAATTCATTTAATAAAATCATAAATTTTTTATTTTTTCAATATTCTAATATAGTATCAGAGCATTATATATTTAAAAAAATATTTATATCCTATAAAAAATTACTAGAATACCAATATTTTTATACGGATCATTATAGTGCTTGTATATGTTGTGGCAAAATCAAATTACGTGACTATAACAGTAATATGAATTTTTATTAAAATAAAAAACGGAAGAAAGAACTCTATCAATTACTACTCTTAATTTGTAAATACATTTTTTTAATTAATGAATTAGAGACTTAAGATAAACTAAAAAATATTATCTCATAAATGATATTTCTTTGCAAGAGTTCATTTAAATTAACAATAAATTTATATTTATCGAAGCAATGCAACACAAAGGGTGAGAACCAAATAAAAATTTTGGATTCACATGTGTCTATCAAGTTATAAATGTTGAATTAATTTACAAAATATAAGATTAATTTACACAAATTAATCTAAATATTCGAATTAAAAAATATAAACTTTCAAATTTTTATACGTGACATTAAAAAAAACGATTTGAGGGCAACACACAAATCATAATTTTATCTAAATCTTCCGTAATCACGAGTATCACTAAAAGGCTAATGATATACAACATAAATTGTTTGAGCTGTTCAACATCATTTAAACTTGTATACTCATCTGGATTTAATAAAATATTAACTTTGACATTAATGTTATATCATAAACACTTCTTTGGATCATTAGTATAAATACTTGTGTAACTGATCTCATGAATCAGATTGCACCAGATCTTTGCAGTAGATCAAAATATGTAATAAAAATCATCATAAATATTACTAAATAAATTACTTTTTTGTGTGTATTTGGAAAATTATTTAGATGTCGTTCTATATTTTTCTATTTTATCAACAAAATAAAAATACATCGATTAATAAGCCTCAACGATAATTAGACACTCAACCTTTTCCTTTTAATGTAAACGATAGCGATATGTTAAGTAGTTATTATTACGATGACAAGTTTAAGTGCAATACATCTTATCAGTTATTTTATTTATACTCAAAAAAAATTGATTCTATACATTACTTCTTCCGATGTAAAACTCCCTTATAGAGAACTTTTTCTCATAAAAGTAAACATGAATACCCTAAAAGAAATAGATTTAAATTATAACAATTAGAGAAAAATATATTTAATTACTTTTTTCACTTTTTCTTTTAAATTTATTTGAATAAACTCTTAAAAACAAATGTAATTAATCAATACATATCATTAATACTTTTACTATCGATATAAAAAACTATTTACAAGAGAAACTATAATTTATTTTAAATTTTTTCTAATAATTATTAATATTATCAAAAGACAACGTAACGATCTGTATCAAAAATTGTTTTAGTTAAATAATATTATTTAAACTTAAATTTTGATATAAATTTATCATTTTGATCTATAAATAATTTTTTAAATAATTGATGTAGAGGCTTGTGGGAGAAATATAATCAATTAAATATACCAAATCTTTATAATAAATTAAAATATAAATTTAAAATCATCACGTATAAAACTTAAACCAATTACCTTTATACGTGAATTTAGAAAGACATTTAATAATTGATATATATTTAAATATTTTATCAAAAAATAAAATATATTATTTTATAAGTTTATACGATAATTAATCACAAGAGAATGTTGAAGCCTGTAAAAGGATGCTAGACCAGCTCTCAAGGACATTGTTTGTTCTTGACAACTACAAGCCGTCGTAATTGTCTTCGAGTCGATGTGGATATCAGAGTTTCTTGAGTTTATTTGTCTGATTTTATATCAGAGGAAGTTTAGGTGTTTATGTACCTATGTAAATGTTTAAAGCTTTAGAAGGTTCTTGGTTTGTAACACCAAAAAATTATTTTTAATTTTAAAATTTTAATTTTGAAATAAAAAAATTAGGATAAGATTATAAAATTTTAAAAGCTTAAAGTGTAAATTTAAAATTTAAAAATTAAAATAATATTTTAAAATTTTTAAAAAAATCAGCGACTAAATAAACGATTTACTTTTTTTATGTTAGGTTTCTTTTATAACGTGATTTTCTTTTTTTTTTATATAAATAAATATTATTATTACTATTATGTTATATTATATGTTTTAAAGTTTGATAAAATTCTTGAATAATATATTATATATATTATATAAAATTCTTATTGAAGAAAAAAATTTCTTTGAAATTCTACTGTATTTTTTTAATATTTATTATATATTTATGATTTAATAGAATTTTAATTTTATTGAAATCAGTTTTTTTCTATATATACATATTGTGGTATAAAAAAAATTCTAGATTATTTTTATTAAGATTTTCTAAAGTCTATGTTTTTATTCTTTATTTGTGTTTCAGTTCGAAATCTCGTTATTTAGTAAATTTAGTCGTTTTAGTTAAGATGTGTTCTCTTACTGTGTTATGTGTTTATTTAATATTTATTAAACTATCATGATTTTATTTTAAATTAAAGTATAATTTTTAAAATGATTTTTTTTTAAAGTAAAATTTTTAAACTGATTTTTTAGATTCAATTTATTTCTTTGAGACCGGGTCTACTTGATTAGTTGGTTTTGCATTAAAAAAGCAATTATTCTTTTTTGGTTTGGTTCAAATGTGATCATTATTTAATGTAAATAAATTTGAAGGATTTGTAAATGAATATTAATATGCATGAAGTGTTGTGAATTATAGTATCGGAAGAATGATCTTTTTGAACCTCCAACTTTACCAGTTTAGTCATTTTAGTCCTTAAACTTATATTATTTCACTTTTAATCTTCAAACTTTTATTTATAGAATAATGGGATTTGGTAAATTTTAACCTACTTGTACGAGCTAAAAAATATTCATTGCTAATTTTTCAAATAATAACCTTATATACACACATTAAGTACAAAATCTTATTCAAATGTGGGAAAAAGTATTTTAAGTATTATATTTTCTCGATAACATTTACATGCAGTTGATTTTAAGAATTAATTTCTCATTTATTATTCAACTAACATAAACATATTTTATATAATTTTAAAGATTTCATGAAGTAAAATATAAATAATAATGTATATTATATAAAAGATAAAATTTACCAATGATTAATGTCTCAATGTCACTAATTATTCATTATTTTCAACATGAATAAATAAAAAAAAATTGATACATTTATTTTAGCTCGTAGAAACGATCAATAAACCAGCACTAATAGTGAAGAACCTAAACATTGCATTATAAGTTTGTGTCTTAAATCAATCATATTGTTTATTGTTTTCCTTTCTTTTCTTTCATTTTACATCATGATTCAGATAAATGTCATTAACTGTCATTAACGTAAATAATAAATTTGCGAATCCGATTCATTTATGCCATGATCTGCAAACTAGACGCAGGAAATCCAATGTAAAAGCTTCATAAAAGCATTCAAAATGGGAATCCAATAATAAAACATTTCATAGTTGACTCAAAATAACTTCTTTTTTCTATCTATATATCATAGTTCTAATGGCCATTGTTGAACAATCAAGTAGTTTCCTAACCAAAAGTCATTGGCTGTAGTTTCTAAATGGAAAGCATGCATCAACAGATAGCTGCTATGAGGCAATCTTTCTTTGATGAGGTTTGATTTTCTACATTTTGCTTCTGCATCATCGAATTGTTTTTAGTTTTATCGATAATCGGTTGATCTGATTTAAAACAATCATCAAAAAATCCAAACATTTTGATGTGTAATATTAATATGTCAAATTCTTTGTTGCAGGAGATTTTGGACAAACAGTTTTATCAACTGGAGCATCTAGAGAGGAGAGGAAATCCCAACTTTGTGGAGGAGGTACTCACCATATACTTCAGAGAATCCACCACACTGCTGCAAATTATTGAGCAAGCAATGTGAGTATCATAAAATTGTTCCATAAAAAAATGTTAATTTCAGTCGTCTGTTTACTGTCTTCCAACGATCTAAAAAATATAAAACTTTAAATTAAGTTTTATGTGGTATAAGATGATCCTACCTCATATATACAAACGATGATAATGTTGACCGATCGATGAAAGTTGTAATTTATTTAAAAACTAATTTATACAGGGAAGCTGAACCCTTTGAACCAGTTAAAGTAGATCGGATGCTTTACAAGCTGAAGGGCAGCAGTGCCAGGTAAATTTCTGAAACAGGAACACATTTGACAAAAGCTTGATCAATGTTCATCTACTGAGAAATGGATAATCTTGAATTGAAAGCATTGGTGCTAACAAAGTTCGAAACAGCATCACCAAAACCAGACAACTTGTGGAGGGAGGGAAACTGGAAGAGTAATGTTCTCTCTTTACATATATAAAATATGTATATATATGCATACTGTATGTAGGATTTGGAAATGAATGTGATGGTTTACATGCAGGGTGAAAGCTGCATTTCGAGAGCTTCGAAATGAGCATGGGAACCTAATGGCGAAGCTCGAGCTTTACTTCCAGGTTTGTCTTAGTTCCAACCAACTTTATCAGACCAGAAACAATGTGTTTACTTAGATTACTGTTTTTCTGATGCACAACTTGTGTTGTGTTTCTATGTTCGGTTACGTTGCATTGCGACTGCAATTTAATATCATGACAGCAACTGAGGCAAGTGAGTCCTGTCGAGACTGCATCGCGTCCCGTCCATGAGGAAGTGAACCTGAATGCTGGTGCTGAAGATGATCATAGGAGCTGAAGTGTGATAGTGGCGACGGCGACAATAGTCCATGCAAATTCACCATTTTAATAAACTAAGAATAAATAAATTGAGGATGTATGTATGTCTTATTTAATTTCTATGTGTGTATGTGTTTCTTTAATGAATAAAGTTTCAATGTTGTGTTACGAAAATATTAAAAATCGAAAACCGAAAAAGTATAGACCACGTAAAATCCTTTCAACGGATCAAGTTATGGCAAACCCCATAAACATAGCATTGTCTAATTTTAGCATTAGGTTATGATACAATCATACAATATATTTTCGGACAATTAGTGAATCGATTTTTAAAATTAAGTTAAATTCGACAAATGTTATTAAATATATATCAAAATATATAAGAATCTCGTTTATAGTTTTCAAAAATCGAATAAAATAATATTGTAATATTATAAATATTCATAATTAAATTTAAACAAAAACTCAAACAGCTCCTATGAAAACTCAAATTTTATAAAGTTGTTATTTTAAAAAAATCAAATAGAATGTGAATTGTTTAAACTTTTGGGGTACAATTGAAAAACAAGAAAAGTACAAAGGTCTAAAAGAAAAATTAGGGTTTCAGACTTCATTAGAGATACACTCGCCTATAAAGGCAACCATTTTGTGCAAAGTACTATTCTTCGTCAGCCGTCAGAAGCAGAGAGCCTACACTTTAATCTTAAACCATGGTTAGATTTCATTGCACATATATTTTCTGCGTCCTGGCCTTGTAAAAATATGTTCTTTTTCAACATTTTGATCTCTTTGATTGCTTTTTTTAGACTTTCAAGCGTAGGAATGGTGGTCGCAACAAGCACGGCCGTGGCCATGTCAAGTTCATCCGCTGCTCTAACTGTGGAAAATGCTGTCCCAAGGTACTTAACATCTGGTTTTCTCATCTGGGTCTCTTTTTTTCCCTATATTTTTTGTTTTTATTGATTTTTTTGAACTTATTAGGATAAGTCGATCAAGAGGTTTCTTGTGAGGAACATTGTGGAACAAGCTGCTGTTAGAGATGTCCAGGAAGCCTGCGTCTATGACAGTAATTTTTGTTTCATTTCTTGATTATATGCTAAACATGGTTTATATTTCTGTTGTATATGTTTGGATTTATTGTATGGTGATTGGTTTGTTGTTGTTATGTAGCCTATACTCTGCCTAAGCTGTATGTGAAGATGCAATACTGTGTTTCGTGTGCAATCCACTCCCATGTCGTGAGGGTCCGATCTCGCACCAACAGGAGGAATCGTGACCCACCCCAGCGTTTCATCAGACGTAGGGTATGCCATTTATCTAGTCTATGATTTGATACTTGTCACTGTCATTCATTTTTTATGTGAATAGAAGTCCATCTAGCTTGCTTTAATTATTGATCATTTTCTTGTATCTCATGATAAAGGATTTGTGAATGTGTCATTTAAAGGTATGTTTTTTGTTATCATGTAGTGTCTTGTTGTCGATGGAATTTGAGCTTATTGAAATCGGTAATCGATCATAGATTCATTGACTTATGAGTCTATGACCATTGTTAAATTAGTTTATATTTTTGTAATGTTGTACTGAATGACTGAAGGATATTTGAGAGCTAGCCGGAGACCTGTCCCCTTGTAACTTTTCCGTGATTATGGACTGGAGTTCTTAGGTGTTGTAGATTTGAAAGCATTTACCTGGTGTTGCTATTTGTCCATCATTTATATAATCCTCTCTAGTTTGTTATAGGATGCTATTCATTTGGATAGAGACCTATGCATGCCCATTCTGGCGGCTATTTTTTGTGCCGATCATTTCAGATTGTGATCCATGTTCATTATACTGGTGCTTTGCACTTTTGTAGGGACCATGAATAACTCTCCTGCAGCTGAAATTTCAAGTGCTTTAGGGATGAACTGGTCCCTTATATCTAATAACCATCTATCACTTTGTCAGTTGCCTTTTTCAAGTGGCATGCTGATCATTTATCGGATGGAAAATGGCTTACTTAGATGTTAGGCTTCTGAGATTTTTGCAGTATGACTCTTATTTTCTGTTCATTTGTTTTGTTTCCTATGTTTCTCAACAACTTCCTATAGCATTCAGTAGCTTCATTAATCATATGTTTGTTTTACCAGGATGATATGCCAAAGCCTGCACAGCCTGGTCAAGCCCCTCGTCCGGGTGTTGTAGGTCCTCCTCGTTCTTGATGCTCCTCGAGTTTTGGATGGATTTCTATTGTGTTGCTTTAAAATGTGCACTTGAGTTAAGTAGACTTGAGTTGTGTAGGAAGGTTTTGATTGGTTAAAGCTTATTTGCCTTTGACACATTTTTGTTAATCCATACTTGCGAGAAACTTAGTTGGAATCTCGTTCTTTCGATTCGTTTGATTTTGGTTCTCCAAAATTGCTTTCACATGTTCTTAAAACATCACTAACCGATTGAAAAATTGCTTTCATATTTTTATTCTTCGAGCCACCCCAAATAAAATTTGTGATTATACCAGCCGAGAGCATACATAAGTTGACATGCGAAACATGGACATAAAATACTCAGAAAAGCAAGAGATAACAGATTTAACCAGAATTCTGTAAGCACAATTGATTAGACTTATCGGTCTGAATTCATTCAGATTTGCTGGATCTACCCTTGCACCCTTGCGCATGCACGATATTGTTCAACTGAATAGCCATATTGTCTCGAGTGCAGCCACGAGCGTTACGTCACATTGTTAATTTTTACTTAAGTCTCTCTACTTAAGAGTGAGCTTTTAATAGAGGTAAGTCAAAAAAAAATTTTGAGTTATTCGAGTTGACGTGTCATATTTTACAATTTAAATTTAACTTTAAAAACTTTCTGATTTGATTAAAGTTTATAAAATTTGAATTAAATTAAAATTTTGATTTTTTATATAAATTTAATTATTTATCTCATTCTTTAATAGATTGTATGAGAATATTTTTGGTATTATACCATGTGGTTGGTAGAGTTGTATTAGTCCATTGATGTAAATCAATGAAAATCATTAGATACGAGAGAATTCAATTATAAATCTAGATCTCCTCATCTTTATTTGTATCATCTCATTCTTGAGTAACAAAGAGAATTTATTTCGAAAATTCTATTATTATTTTTTTGTTTTTTTTAAAGTTTTTTGTAATTATTAAATTTTGTTTATAAAGATTTTTCGTTTTTTGAAAATTCTTAAACGTCTTTTTAAATTTACGTATAAATATAATTAGTTTAACTTTTATACGTAATAAGATGCATAAAATAACGCTAATTAGAAAAATAAAGAAAATTACTTGGAAAAATAATGTTTACCGCTAATTGTTTTACCCAAAATTTTATTTACCACTAATTGTTTTTTTTTCATAAAATACATCGTACTTTAACTTGTTGTCGAGATAATAATTCCTTGAAATAAGCTATCGTTTACATTACAAGAATAATAACTAATAGTCAATTATCGTTGAGGCTTCTCGATCGATGTATTCTTATTTTGTTAATAAGATAACAAATAAAAAACGACGTTTAAACAATTTTCCAAATACGTATAAAAAGGTGATTGGTTTAGTTTTATTCATAATAATTTTATTATATATTTTGATATACTATAAAGATCTGGTTTAATCTGATTCAAAAGACTAGTTATACAAATATTTATACAATTATTTAAATAAGTGTCTCTGCTATACCAGTAATGGCGAAATTAAGGTTTTATCAAATCCGAATTAGTATACAAGTTCGAATGATGTTGATAACTCAAATAATTTATGTTACAAATTATCATTATAACTTTTGGTGATACTTATGATTACGGAAAATTTAGGGAGAATTACGATTTTTGTGCTAACTTAAATCATTTATATTTTATAACACAGATAACAATTTTTAAGTTTATACCTTTTAACTTAAATATTTAGATTTATTTGTGTAAATTAATCTTATACTGTGTAAATTAATTCAACATTTATAACTTAATAAAACACATATGAGTCTCAAGTTTTTATTTAGTTCTCACCCGTTTGTGTTGTATTGTTTTGAGAAATTTAAGTTTATTAAAATGTAAATTTATTATTAATTTAAATGAACTCCTGCAAAGAAATGTCATTGATGAGATAACTTTTTTCAGTTGTTTAAGTCTTTTAATTCATTTATTAGAAAAATAAATATACATACCAAGATTAATAAATGATAAAATTTTTTCTCTTTTTCCTTTATTTTAATAAAGTTTATATTATTATTTTGTCATATAATTCGATTTTGTCACAACGTATACAAATACTATAATGACCCGTATAAAATATTAATATTTTGATAAATTTTTTTGATAATGTATAGATGTTTTTTACATATATAATGTTCTGATAACATATCAAAATATTAAAAATAAAAAATTTATAATTTCATTAAATAAATTGTATATTAAAGAAAGATTAATGCTCGTTTATACACAAATTTAAGAGTTCAGTTTACCTAACAAAAATGATATATAATCTAAAGCTGTTAAAGAAAAATCTAACAACATTTCTTAACTATACTACTGTATGTGATAACATATACATAAGACTAATATGTATGAAATATATTTGCATCACATTCTAAAACCTTCGCAGGCCTTGTATCTAAACTCAGGTAATATTTTTCACTTTATGTATTGTGTATGAACTTGTGTAACAGTACATAATAGTGATACTCTAGTGGACGGATAGTGCCAACTTATTTTGGCTACTATGTGGAAAAAAAATTTATTAGATTAAGATAATGATGTAATTCGATCCGACACGATCCGGGACTAGTGATGTAATTCTTCTATATATATATTTTAGGGATATTTACAATAATGATACTTTTTTATATATGTTTTATACTATCAGGTCATTAAAATTATTTTTTTATAATTAGGTTACTGAAATTTTACTTTTTTACAATTAGATCTCTAAATTTTATTTTTTTTACAATTATGTTTTTAAAATTTTAATTTTTTAAAGACTAAACTCATGTACTTAGAATAGAATCTTTACTTGTTATAATTTAAATCTATTTCTTTTAGGGTATTTATGTTTACTTCTTGGAGGAAAAAGCTCCCTATACGGGAGTTTTACATTTGGATGCAGAGCAGCGTATAGAATCAACTTTTCTCGCGTATCCAACAAAAAAGGAAGCCGATAAGATGCATGCCACTTTAACTCGTTGCCGTGGTAATAGTTCATTGACTTACCTCCATCGTCTATATTACAAGGAAAAGGACGAGTGGCTAATTGTTGTTGAGGCTTCTCAACCGGTTCATTCTTATTTCGTTGATAAGATGGATACATGGAGACGCGTTTCTAAAAAACTTTCCAAATACGGGCAGAGAGGTCACTGGTTTAAGTATATTTGTGATGACTTTCATTACATATTTCGATGTACAGCAAAGATCTGGTCCAATCTGATCCATGAGACCAGTCACACAAGCCTTTATACAAACTGTCCAACGAAGTGTCTCTAGTATACCAGCGATGGCGTAGTCAAGGTTTTACCAAATCTAGATGGGTCTGCAAGTTCGAATGACGTGAATCAGTTAAAACAATTTATGTTGCAAATCGTGACACTGCCTTTGGGTGATACTCAAGATTATGGAAAATTTAAGGTGAATTACAGTTTGTTAGCGGACCTCAAATCGTTTCTTTTTTTTTTGCCACAGATAGCAATTTGTAAGTTTTATTTTTAACTTCAATGTTTAGATTGATTTGTGACAATTAATCTTATATTGCGTAAATTAATTCAATATTTATAACTTAACAGGGCACATGTGAGTCTGAAGTTTTTGTTGGGTTCTCACCCTTTTGTGATGGATTGTTCGGAGAAATCCAAGTTCATTGTTAATTTGGCAGAACTCTTGAAAAGAAATGTCATTCTTGAGATGGATTTTTTCTACTATATCTCACAACTTTCAGTTCATTCGTTAGAAAGATGGATGAACAAACCAGAAGTGACAAATGATGGAGTTCTTTTTGCCGTTCTCTCTTTTAATACAAGTTCGTATTTCCGTGCTGGTGACATAATTCGATTTTGTCACAACGTATACAAGCACTGTAACGATCGGTTTAAAAATACTAATATTCTGATAAGTTTTTTAATACTATATAAATGTCTTCGACATATATCATGCTATTTTTTATTAAATTCTAATTCATGTAATCTATTTTACAGGGTTTTCATAAAAGTGACACCCTTATAATTCACTTTCATGTTAGTTTCCAGAATGAAAACTCTTACTACTCTCCCATGGTGGTTGAAGAGTTCCCTCAGAGCTATTCTAAGGTTCCTCTTGCTCAGCTTGTCAACGAAGACTGTCCAATCCCCACTTCTCATATTAGCTCCGCTAGCCCCTCCCAACCCTGTTGATGTTCCATACAGCTCCTTATCGTGTCCTTTTTGCCCCCTCCAAGATGAAGTCATTTCATGCCAATTCTCCACTCCACATCGTTGTTGCTCCATGCCGATGATAATATTTTGCTCACACTTATTTGTAGATAGTTTTTGACAGAAATTATGGGTCTCGATAGAAACCCCCTTCATATCATTCGATGTATAAGAATATACATCGTTCAGTAACGGAAGAAAGAAAATATTACATAAATTATTACCCACAACAGTACCCCTAACAACCATCAATTAAGCCCTACCAATTAAACAAACACCCAATGCCTTATTTTGCAAGGCTATTTGCCTCAATATTTGCGCTCCTAGGAACCCACAATATACACCTTATCTTTTGTCCTAAAGCTAGAATATGTTGGACAATGAATTTCAAATGGGGTGAGCAGAAAGATGGATTCGAAAGCCAGTTGAAAAGAGTCTGACAATCTCCTTTCGCAATTACCAAACACATCTAAAGTTTCTAGAAAATTAGCATAAAAAGTGGAGATGGCTAATTGTTTACGGCCTTAACTTACAAAAAGACACATGTCATCCGAGATCGAAGGAACTCTTCTTCGGACAAGCTCGATTCTCATAAGAATTCTATTCTTCATTGTCTGTCACAATAAAATTCCACTCTAGATGGAACAAGACCTAACCAGATATATTGGCTCCAAAGAGACTTTAGCTCACTAGGAGGGTATAAAGCTTTATAACAAGAATTAACTGAGATAAAATGTATGTAGGTACAATGGTCCTGCCACTGTGCGA
The DNA here is from genome assembly GCA_035048815.1 of Abelmoschus esculentus. Taxonomy (NCBI): domain Eukaryota; kingdom Viridiplantae; phylum Streptophyta; class Magnoliopsida; order Malvales; family Malvaceae; genus Abelmoschus; species Abelmoschus esculentus. Next base: position 17,536,013 of record JAUCBN010000033.1, read on the forward strand.
CAAATTGTTGACCTTCCAACTCGCTAGAGCTACATAATTTTTTTTTCATCATAGGTTCCCACATAGTTGTCGAATTCCTTCTAGATCTTAGAGAAAATATTCCGAAGGAAAATGATTGACTGAGCAGCCCACACATGAAGTCCAATCTGTGAAGGTCCATTGGGATTTCCTATTAAAATACTTTATTTTAAATATCAAATATTTGAATATTTTAATTTGAATATTAATAGACTTTAAATCCATTAATTCTATTTTATGTTTTTTTTAATTTCCACCGACAAATTAATCTTTAAATAATATATGTTGGTGTATAATGTTATGATGGTTGTGTTGGTGTGGTGGTTAGTGCAATGGTTTTCATGCTTGTAATCATGGGTTCAATTTCTTTTATGCTCAATCAAACTAATTTTGCTTCTTTCCTTTGTTTCTCACTAACTAAATATTCAATAAATATTTTATATTTTATTGAAGAGGAATGTATAATAAATATTAAATAATGTAATGAGTTTAATATCCATAATTGACCAGAAACGATAAAGGAAGATTACCATTTTACCCACTGAAGAAAAATTTTGAGGTGAACATTGTTCACTACGTCATCCGTGTTCACCTAATAATCTCTCTCCAGTAGGGATGGGCACAGAAATCGATATTAGGGCTATAAAAATGAATTAACAAAAAGGGGAATTGGACTTTATTAAATGGATTCAAAATTGGGTTGTAATTAGGCCCGATAAGTTTGTTTCGATATTTAAATTATTCAATAAGAAATCAATTTGAATATAAATATTTAAATCGATCAGAAGTTTAGAATAAATCGATAATTTACATGAGTCGAGACAAGGGAGGAAAAATATTTTTTTAGAGTGTGCTGAGATAGGGGTGAGCAAAATTCGAGGCGAAAATACTTGGCTTATTCTGAATCGACTCGAAAATTTTTTAAATAAAGTTCGAGTTGTAAAATGAAATTTTAAAGAACTTAAAATTTTTAGTAATTAAAGGGCTAATTTTTAAGTTTAGACGAATCTCTCGATTTATTATGATATATACATTGATATATAAAAATATAAAGAAATATTGCTATAATATATATATATATATATATATATATATATATATATATATATATTAGGGGCGGGCAAGATTGGGTACATGGTCAATTTGAATAGAATCGGTCCCGGTAACCATCGGTTCCTGAAAATTGGAATCAGTCCCAATCCCGTTACGAGTGGGTATCAGTTCTAACACCCGGTACTCGACCAATTGAGTAATTGGAGTAAAAAAATCTAACACCAATAATAAAATTAGAATATTGTAGACTTCAAAACTAGTCATACTCATAATATTAATATAAATACATAAAGAGAAAGTTTGATAAGAAAAAAACAATATCGAATATTTGGTACTGGTATTGGTCCTACTGGGTACCCACCGGGTACCAGGTCCAAAAAATCAAGATTCAGTCTCGGTCCCGATTACGATTGAGACCTAAATTTTGGATCCAGTTTTGGTCCAACCGGAATCAATAGCAGATAAAAATTTACCGCGTCTTACTGGGTCCGGGGCTGGGCAATCGTGTTTTTTGCCCACCCCTAATATGTATATCTTGTATGATTAGAGAAAGTCGTTTAAATTGAAACCAAATCATACTATAACATGATAAACAATTACAACTAAATTTTTATAGGAACTCGAAAATTTGACTCAATTCGACTCAACTTGAATTTCTTAAACTCGACTCGAATCAAAAAATTTCTAATAAAATTAAAATTGTAAAATATAACTCTAATAACTTAAATTTTTTGACTCGATCGAATATTCACCCTTATGCTAAAGTATATGCGAGTTGAGATGTTGAAATATAAGTAAATGTTAATGTCATATTGTGACGAGACATTTCACATGTGTGTTTAAGCATATTTATTCAAATATTTGAAAATGAAATTGAAAAATTAAAAATTTAACTATTGATTTAAAACAAGAGTCAAGTTTGAATATCAAATTAAAATATTTAGAATCAAATTAGAATGGTAATCATAATTTTAATATTAAAATTAACATTAAAAATTAAGAATAATTTTTATAAAGACTAATAAAATTAAAATATTTAAAAATTTAAAATCAAATTTTAATGAAAATTAGAATCAGTTTTGGTATCGGTTAATGAAAATTGTAACCAGTCCTGGTATCGGTCACATCAGATCCTAAATTTTAAGAAACGGTCCCGTTTACGGGTGGGTACCGATTTTAGTCAGAACATGGTTTGATCCGGGGATGTAATGACCCGAACCCGATCTGTATCCGACTGTTGTTGATCCGAACTTGAGTTAGATCTGTTATTGTAGTAACCAAACCCGACATGTATCCGATCGAGAATGACCCGACCCGATTTCAACTTGTTACTATAGACCTGAAACCCGACCTGTATTCGATTGAAACGAAGTTGAACCCGAGTCTAATCTGGCAGATAACCGATATTACTTGACTGAATCGACTCGAGACCTGATTTTACCCGATCTGTTGAACCCGACATGTTATTGACCTTAACTAATATTAACAAGACTTAATATTTACATGATATATAATTAAGTATATCTATAATTTGATGAATTTAAAATATTGGTAAATATAATTTTGTTTAAAAAATAGAATTACACATGAGAATTAATTTAGGGATTAATATTTAAATTTAATATTATATATTTAATTAAATTAATTTATTTACTATTTTATTTAATTTTAACTATAATTTTAAAATAATATTTCATTAAAATTTATAATTTTAAATTAATATTTCATTAACCCATATTAACTTATTTAACGTAGGATTAATTAAGCTAAAACTAAATATAAAACATAAATTATAAACATAATTAAAAGAATTTTTTAATCAAATATATATTTTTATTAATTTAATCTAAATTATGAATCAATTAAATTAAAATAAAATAATTAATAAAATAAGACAATTGATAAAAAAAAAGTGAAAAGACAAAATTTTAAAGGAAAATAAGTCACTCATTTTTTAAATTTGAAATTAATTTATTTTTAGTGTAAAAATTTTGGAGGGATATAAGTTACTTAAAATGTTAGAGAAAATTAAAAATTAGTTTTGATTATTATATAAAAAGAGAGAGAAATAAAATTTTGGAGGAAATTAATATATATAGTAATTTTTGGAGGAATATTATTATAATATTGAATCAAATAATAAACTTTGATTAAATATAATCAATTAAAAATATATAAAAAAAAGAGATTAGATTTAGATATTTATTTGACACTACTTTAGTTCGAGTAAAAAATTTCGCATATTTTTATATAGATCACGCCTAAAAAATCGAATCTCGTGTCACTCTACACCTTATTTTACAATTATTTCAATTTGGTTACGATCACTCAAAAATTAAGTTTTAAATTTGATTTTTTTATTCTATTTAGTCCTCATTTAATTAAAATCAGATTATATATTTTTAAATTCTTTCAATTTGATCATAGAGAATTGGTTTAGTGATTAGAGAATTGATCGAGAACTAATTTAGTGATTTGGGCTTAAGAGATTAGTGTTGGGCTTAAAAAATTAATAATATACATACGTTAATTAAATATATATACAATAATTTATAAACAAATTAAATACATATATTAGTATACATTTAAATATATATTATATATATTAAAGTATATTATATATTATATATAATTAATACATAAAATATAATATATATATTATATATGTATTAAACTATATTATATACATCTAGTATATATGCACATATTTCTAAGTAATAAATATACATATATTAATATATTATATATTATATATAATATTTATGCTTATACATATATTAATAGATATATATACATACATACCTATATATTAGATACATATATTAATGTATACTATATAATATATAAGTATACATATACTTACATTAATTACATACATACATACATACATACATACATTCTATATATAATATAAATTATATATATAAAATTTCATATTTTTATTTTTAAAATGTATTAAACTATATTGTATAGGTCATGTATTTAAGTATATTAAAATTAAAATTTTCACTGAATTTAACTATTAATTTATAATTTTTATAATTTAGTCCTTACAACTTTATTTTTAATTTAAATTGACTATTATTTATTTATTTTAATTTAATTTAGTATTTTAATAAGATGATATTCTATTTTAGTAATGTTTATCCTTTTTAATTTAAAAGTTTATTTTTTTTATTAATTTTTAATTTTTATAATTTAACTCAATTTTTAAGATATGAATGATGATATTTTTGTTTAGTTTAGTGCGTAATATTTATTTTTAATATCATTCATGCTAGTTAAAGACATTAGGTAGTAAATAATTAATTCAAAATGAATGATCGACCATTCAACCCAAAATCTATCAATTATTTAATTAATTAATTATTTATACCAAATTCAAACTTAATAATTTTAATTAATATGAATTTAAAACCTGAATTAATTCGACCTGAAATAAAACCGACTTGAAATGAACTTGAAATAAACTCGACCTAAAATGGACCCACACCCGACCCAAATCGAATCAAAAGAATTTGTCAAGTGTGATGACCCAAACAAATTTAGACTACTACTAATGGTGAAGTTTATGATGAATGTCTTAGGCACAATCATTATAGAGTTTGTCAAACATGTGTTTAAGTTCAAATTGAATGGGATTAAACACCAATGGTAATGGAAGATGGGTGCAAGTTCTTCAATGGTTCAATACCATGTGTGGTCAAGTGATGAGATAAACAGAGCAGACATAATGTTAGATATCGAGCTATAAAATCTTGTGAATCACTTCAACGAGATGTTTATCAAGTCAACAAGATTTTGGTTTGCTCTTAAGACTAGTTATAGTTTTCTTTTTGATCCGGGAGAAAATATCATAAACACGAATATTAGATTTCCAACTCAATTGAAAAATTTAAGGATCTTTGCAAAGTTATAAAGGATGTCTTGGGGAACAAGGTGAGAATGTGGTTATTTTTGATCGAATGATTGATTTTCCTTATTGTTTGGTTATTAGTGAGTGTGGTTGGATTGTTAATATGGAGAAAATTATGAAGGTACAGGCTTTGAGAAACAATGACATAGTTGGTTACATGTCCAGCAAAAAGGCGATAGAGATCAATCTCAAGAACACCATCAGTAAGGATCAGAAAAGGAGGTCTGATACAGATAAGAATAATAAATCAGTCAAGGAGTTTATTTTCCTCCTTTTTGAGACTGATGTCCTTACCTCTGATTTTAGCTTGGATAACGTAACACCTTGGATAACATAATTTACATGATGCTGAAACTCGATCTTAGCATTGATAAGGATGCAAGCAAGGTTGAAGTTGATGTTACGGTGCCACTGTTAGAGGATGTTGATGTTGGGATCAATATGATTGATATGTGACAGATTCAAACAAAATACACATTTTCTGCTAATATATCAGCAATGAAGAAGTGGATAAGAAAACAAATGTTGAAAGGTGCCTAGGATAACATGTTTCAACAAAATCAGGTATTACATCCTTATGGAGTTTTCCCTTCTCAAGCATCTTCAACAATTCAATGTTGCTTGGCATGAAGAAATTATGGGGAAGAATTGGGGAAGGAAGTAGTTATTCTGGTACTTATGCAAGAGCTTCAAAGAGAAATTACTATCTCGAACTTTGAGGACAAGGTTCTTTCGTTAGGGGAAGGTATTATTATAATCATGAGCAGCAGCCCATTTCAATACAATCCAACCCAATCACTGCCAAGTCAGCAACAAATGGTCAGGATGAAACGCATGAAAAGGGATAGTTAGTTACGGTAATTGACTATTATAGGGAAGTAAGAAAACAAGAGGAAGGTATGCAAATTATGAAAACCGATATCCTTCTTTCTCTGTTTTAAAGTCTCTTTTCTATTTTCTTCTCCCTTTTTCTGTAAGTCTCTAATTTTCAGTAAAATTCACTTCGATTACTTGAGTTCACGACAGATAACTGCATCTTCGCTAGTAAACAGTCGGGGATAAGTTGTTACTGAGGCTCTGTGTGGCATCAATGTCATCTCATCATTCTTGGAGCTACTTGCGTTCAATATGGTATTTATTTCCTCTAATTATGTTCCGATTTTTACTCTTTAATAAGCTTTTAGTGCAATTGTTTTTTATAACCTTTTTCTTCGATATAAAAAAATGGTAATGTTTGGCTATGAGTTCCACTGGCTAATGCAAAATTTTCCAACTTTTATATTAAGTAGTCTTCATAATAAATGATATTTAAACTACTTTTTGAATAAGTGCCTGTACTGAGAATTTTAGTCTTCTTGGAAGGTATTCCTGTATTAATTTTTATTTTATATATTTTCCTGCTTTCTCGACGTAGGAAAAGAGAATTACTCAAATTTAGCATTTAGGTAAATAATTAGACCTTTTATTTTTAAAAGTTCGAGAGACAATTGTTACAAGTAAGAAAGGAAGATGAAAAAATAGCCATATAAAACAAGTACTGTTTGTGCAATGTGGTTCTTTCCCTTGTGCAGGGCAACCTTAACGAATATTAATATTAACTTACACACTCAATCATGTCTGTTTTTAAGGAGTTGATGCTGCTGGTTATGAAGATAAAGAAGTTGCGGGGGACTGCAAGTAGAATTGGCCTTCCCATCCCATCCAGTCATGTCAGATTAGTTTGTTCCTGTACTCTTCCAAGAGTCGATTTTCTTTGTTGACAGAGAACAAAACTCTTCAACTCTATGGACTGAAATAGTTGCGTCAAACTAAACTTTGATATGGACCAAGTTGTAATAGTTTTGAGATTTTTGATAAAATATTTACTATTTTTATTATTACATAGATCAATAGTTTCTCGTGATTAAAAAGGCTTTTAAGACATGATACTTTTTTAGTTTTAATTTTTTTTAACTCGTCTTTTAATTTTAAAATAATTTTTTAACTATCAAAATTGAATCAAGTCTTTCTTCCCTCTAACGGTATGTTTAAATATTATATGTCATTTTTCTAAGAAAAAGTATTATATGTCAATATGACCTTGACGTGGAATAAATTTTATGCATTGTTACAAGGATAGTTTTGATCTAATATTGCTATTTTATATATAAAAAAATCATTTTTGTTAATATTTTGTATTATTTCCTATTTTGTGTCATTTTAAGATATTTTATTTAGGGGTGAGTATTCTATCGAATCAAGTCAAAAAAAATTGAGTTATTCGAGTTGACGAGTCATATTTTATAACTCAAACTTTATTTGAAATTTTTCGGTTTCAGTCGAGTTTAAGTACAACTTGATTCCATTTTAAATGGCTTTCTCTAATCATATAAGATATGTATATATATTTTTTTCATATATAGTAATATTTTTTATGTTTTTATATATCAATGTATATATATCATAAAAAGTTAAGAGAATCTCAAATTTAAAAATAAATCCTTTAAATACTAAAAATTTCGAGTTATTCCATTTTATAACTCGAACTTTATTTGAAATTTTTTTGAGTCAAGTTTATAAAATTTTAAGTTGAGTCAAAACGAGTCGAGTTATTTAGTTTTTTCAAGTCGAGTTTTGCTTACCCCTAATTTTGCCTACTTGTGTTATTCTCTTGTGTATCTCATATAGCACATCAACTCCTTCTCAAACTCCTAAACGAGTTTCACAAATAAATTTAATAAAGGTTGTAATTTGAATTTAAATATTAGATGATGAGGATGAGAAAAAAAGGTGAACGAGGGATGATTTTTCCTTTTTTTTCTCTGCAGAAAATCTCTCTTTCCTTCTTTTTGTCACCTCAAAGGTGGAATTATCATAAAGCCATTTATGAAATTTTTTAGGCTCAACAAAACTCAAACTCAAAGCTAATTAATAATCCAACGCTTAAAGTTGAGATCCAAATGAGGTTCAAACATCAAGTCCAACGTTTTAAGTTAACTCGGTATTCGGATTTAAAATCTGAATCGTTACAATTATAATTAATATTGGCTCGTTATTATTTCTAATACGGCAATATGATGACCTACAACAATGATTTTTCAATCTATTTCACCACTCTACTTTTGTCTCCTTAATGGGGAAAAATAAAAATTTGTCAAGAAATAGTCTGCAATTTAGAACAAATTCATAAGGTGTTGAAATTTCAATTAGTCCCTTTATTCTATCCTTAGTTTTTATTTACCACTAATTGTTTTTTCATTGTTTTCTTATAGGGTAAACTATACTAGAAGTCATTAAACCATGCTTAAATAATTATTTTAGTCATTAAATCTTTAAAAGTTATATTTAATAAATCTAATGATTAATTTATAATTTTTAAAATTTCACTGATCAAAATGATTATTTAATTATAATTTAGTGAGCTATGATATATTTTACGCTTTTGTTATATTTTATGTTTTTCCTCTTCCCATCCATATTTTGAGCTTCCTTTAATAGAGAGATTCTTTTGCTATTTACTTCCTTATTTGAAGAGTCTTGGCCAAAACTTTCTCTTCTTTGGAAGGACTTAATTTTCTTGACTTTTCAATATTTTTCCCAAATTATTGCATACATTTATAGCGATGTTTTTAGCCACTACAAATAGTATTAGATGAATGCGAATTTATCACATGTCAATTTAGTAATTTATTTTTTTTAATTTGCATAAGCATATCCCTATCAGCAATATGCATCACTTCACTAACCTTGATACAAAGGGTAACAAATTTTCTTTATTATTTTGACTTAAAGTTGAGTATTAAATAGGAATATTTTTATTTATTAAAAATTTTTGTTGAATGTTTTAAAAATATTAAATATTTATATTCATATTTATATATGGATATTTAAACGTTTCTTTCTTAATTAATATATTGAATCGATATTAAAAAATTAGTCGATAGTATCACTCAAAATTAAAACCCCATACATTTATAGTGAAGTTTTTTTATTATATATATATATGTGTGTGTGTGTGAATTTACCAGCTTTAATTTGAAATTTAAACATTGATTGTGTATGGATAAATTTCCTTATTTTTCTCCTATGTCTTCCTTTACAAAAATAAACTAAATATTTTTATATTGACAAACTAGTCCCCCCATCATGCATAACATTGCATTTAAACCACAAAAAAATGATTTTAAATAACCCATCTTTGTGCTTTATCAGAGGGGTTAGTGAAGACGACAAAAAGATTTTCAGGGGGCTGCAGAACTAGATGTCAAAACCATTTTGCAACATATGTTTCAAACTCAACTGAGGCTGTTTTTCCTTCTCATCTTTGCGCCATCTTTGCACATGCTGCCGCTGCTACTTTGTCAACACTTCTCAATGCCCCTTTTTGTTCATTGAAACGGAAAAAGTACGTCTTTCTTCTACCATATCCTCATCTTCTTTTTGGTTCTCCTTGAAACCCTTTAATTGTCTCATCATCCAACATAACTCCATGTCATCGGTTTCTCTCTTTTCTTCTTTTGATTGTTCTCTCAAATTGCAGGGTTTTGCAGATGTTGGTTTCTCCTTGTTCATCATTGGAATGTTGAATGTTCCTAGGTTGTTTTAGATCAAGTTGGTTTTTTTATTGCAGAAATGGAAGATTTTAAGGAGTGTCTGTCACCTTCTTCCTCTTTGTCCTCTACTTCTTCTTCATCACCTATCCCCCACCCATCATCACCTTCTTCTTCTTCTTCTTCCTCTTCTTCTTCTTTGTCTCTGTCATCTAACAGCCCACATCCATTGTCAATTGATGATGAACTCTGGCTGTTGGCTGAGAAAAGAGCTCAAGAGATACTTTGTATCATTCAGCCTGTTTTGGTTTCAGAGGAAAATCGAAAAAGTGTTATTTCTTACCTTCAGAGGCTAATCAGAGGTTACTATGGCAGTGAGGTAAACTCAATTTCCCTATATATGTTAACCTCTGAGAGTAAAATTGTCTATCCTTTGTGTAATAGGACAGGTTCTAGCAATTGTTGGCTCTTGTTTTCAAGTGCCTGTTTAGGAGTGAAGGCTAATATGTGACATTGGTACTTTGGCATCACCAGGAACATCTTTTGGTCTGAATTCCTAAGATATTTCTCTAATTTGATGGGTGGCTAGAAATCTGTTATGATCTATGTTTGTTGCTTGTTATATGGTGTAATATCCCTTTTAATGTTTAGCAGGAATGGAGTTACATGTGCCTGTGAACCATTTTACGAGTAAATTTTGCTGGGTTATTTTATTTTATTTTATTTTGTGCAGTGAGCTGAGCTCTGAGCATGTATGTATGACACTTGTGAACATGGATATCAAAGTAATTCACTTGATCTTTTACATGCAAGAAAAATGAAACCCCAAAATCTCAGTGATTGTTTAGGAGTGTGATGACTTGAGACTGATTTTGTTTTAGTCTCTTCGAGTTAGGTTCGACTAGATTCTTAATGCACTTTAGCATGTATTTTTATGGTCTGTTAGTGACGGTCATTGCTTGATGATTGATTCTTTGTGAAGAGAAAGGTAGCTTGCATGGATTTGGATTCGAGTGCTCGTCTCCAAAGAGTGTGGGCATGTGCTGTTTGAACTAGTCATTTAGCTTACTGTTTCCTTAAATTGTAACGCAATTTGGCTTGAGTTCTCGCACCTGATACGGTGTCGTTTTAGTATCACTTGCTTTTGTGGAAGTAAAGTTGGACTACAGATATAAACAGGTGTACAAACTTGTGTTTACAATCGTGTCACGTGGTAAGGGTGGGGTTGGGTATCGATAGAGATCCTACCTACGAGTCGTAGGTCTTGTACTTTCCTCCCTGAAAGTAGTTCACTGCTGATGTACTAAGATATCATGCACGGCTAAAACTCCTTATCAAACTCTACCACTAAATTGCATTACTTCTCTTGGCCGGGAAAAAACGGTCCCTTCACTTCCATCATAAACGGGAAGTTCTAGATGGACAGTAACAGTCGTCTCATGTACATGAGGCATACTTGTTCTTATTATCTAGCACATAATATATAAATTTGGAGAACAGAAAAGCAAACCTAACCGTAAGTGCTTTTTCCATTTCGCCTTTAAGTCACGTGCTTTATTAAAAGGCATCTCACCCGTTGGTTTGTAACGCACTTGTTCTAGATTGAGTATGCTTTAGTGCATAAATGATTTTGACTATACCACAATTTATAACACATTTTTACAGATTCAAAGAAAAATAATCAGTGGGAGGATAAATTGCAGTTTGTCATATTATTTACTCTTTTTTTTTTCATTCTAGTGTAGTGCAGTTGTTTTACCTTCCCATTTGCTTTTCAGGTGTTCCTATTCGGCTCAGTTCCATTAAATACCTTCCTTCCCGATGGAGATATTGATTTGACTGCTCTTAGTCATCCAAATATGGAGGAAAATTTGGCAAGATATATCTGCAGTATCTTACAAGATAACCAGCAGAACTCTGAGTACATAGTACAGGATGTTCAATATATCCGTGCTCAGGTGAAGTTCTTTCTTATTGATTCTATCTTTCTTTCTTCTTTGGTGATGCCTTATAATTCAAAGTACTAAAATACAAAACCTTCCCAGGCCTTGCATCTAAACTCAGGTAGTATTTTCCACTTTATGTACCTAGAGCTTACAGGCAGGAACTTCATATCTTTTTGTGTATGAACTTGTGTAACAGTACATAATAGTGATACTCTAGCGGACGGATAGTGCCAACTTCTTTTGGCTACTATGTGGAAAGAAAATTTATTAGATTAAGATAATGAAATAGTGTTTATAGCAGCAAACAGAGCCCAAATCATCTTGTGCCGATGTCTTGTGTTTTTTTTTTTTTGGAATTTTATGTCAGGTTAAGATAGTGAAATGTACTGTGAATGATATACCGGTGGACATCTCTTTCAATCAAATGGCTGGTCTATCTGCACTATGCTTCCTTGAGAAGGTATAATCTAATCCTATACAAGGTTGAGATGCTTCAAAATCATTTCCAAATGATGTTTCTAAACCCATTGCAAATGTCTTGACTGAGATTATCCAAATTCATATAATTGACTTGATGCAAAAAGACGAGTCACAAATATAATTCTAAATGGTACATTGTTTTGTTTTTCAGCATTAATACTTGGTAGTTAGATGATCTTAGCTACTTCATGTTTTTATCCGTGTTTTTTGTACGACTACCAACCAGCGCAGAAGTTGATTTCAACTCTATATCTTTTATGTCTTTACTCTTTACCAGATTTAAGAGAAACTAATGTTTCTTAAGCTATTAGGCATGGTCGTATTTGGTGTAAAATCTCCCGTTTTACATTTTCCTTGCACTATTGCTTGAACTTACCTTCCTTTTATGCAGCCTTCAGTAAACCCATCTCTCTTCACATGTGAATTCTTTGGAACTGTTTGATTTTCAGGTTGACCTATTTATTGGAAAAGATCATCTTTTCAAACGCAGTATCATCTTGATCAAGGCATGGTGTTATTATGAGAGCCGAATTCTCGGTGCACACCACGGCTTGATTTCAACATATGCATTAGAAACAATGATCTTGTATATCATTAATATCTTTCATTCATCCTTATGCGGTCCACTGTCGGTGAGTCATTCCTTCCCATCTAGCATTATCCCTTATCGTCTGCTGAAATTCGACAACGACATCTTTTAAACTTTGTGTACAGGTCCTTCATAAGTTTTTAGACTACTATAGCACATTTGATTGGGCAAATTACTGCATCACTATAACTGGTCCAGTTTCCATATCCTCCCTTCCAGCATTTTTTGGTAAGTACTAAGCAGTGCATTATTCTCGGTTCGTGTAAATCTAACGTATTCAGTTTTAATCAATTTTTTTCTTTTTGTAATTTTGCAGCTGGGACTCTAGTGACCAATGGTGATGAACTTCTGCTTAGTCGGAACTTTTTGAGTTATTGCAGAGAAACTTATTTTGTGCCAATGCAGACCCTTGAGATTGGGGGCAATGTTTTTCCTGTCAAGTATATGAACATCGTGGATCCTTTGAAAGCAAACAACAACCTAGGCCGGAGTGTTAGCAAAGGTATAGTGACTTATTTCAAAAAGCAAACAGTGTTTTGATGCTTCTTTTAAAAAAAAAGCTATGCAAGTATCTGTCTTCCCTGGCAGGAAGTTTACATCGAATTAAATGTGCTCTTACCTATGGGGCACAAAGGCTCGGCGAAATCTTGAAGCTGCCAGGTGAAAACATGGGTATGGGACTTGAAAAGTTCTTTGTTAATACTTTGGATCGGAACGGAAGAGGGCAGAGGCCAGACGTACAAATCCCGGTGCATGCCTTTGGCACTGGCAAATCTGAAATTTCTGATCTGAGTGGTGACTATGCTGTCTACAGTAACGGTTTACAATATAGTCAATGGTATCATTACTATGCATTGAATGTTCCCCGTCCATCCAACAACCACTGTATCATCTTCTCAGACACAAAAACACGGTGCATGGGATGCCCTACGGCGGCTTGTTAGGTCCAAACGTAACACTTTTTATTGTAAGGGCACGGATGTTTTTATCCCAAGATTACCATTCTCTCGTCCTTGTGCTCTCCGGTTCCCAGCTTCTACATGTGGTATTGGCAATATGACAAAGTTGAGAGGAACAGGCACTAACATCCCTGATATGGTACGATAGTTTCAACCTGAGATCTATCTGTTTCTATTAAATGAATGACCTGAACTGAAACTAAGATTGGTCGAATTTTTTTTGCAGACCCATCAGTCTTATAAAGAGATGCAAGCATGTATAGGTACTCGAAATCACGAGTCGTCTACTCCTGGTTCGTCACAGAACTCACCAAAAGAAACTGACCCCATTGAAAACAACTGTGGAAATGAGAATCGCCATGATCTTGATCTTTCAACAGAACAATTCCCTCTTCTTCCATCCACCAAAAGGAGCACGACATCCAGTCCATCTACTCTGCCCGCACCAGAGAGTCTAGTAGCCGAGAATGGCTCTCAATACTCACCGGTTAATAAATTTGGTGTTTGCGAGTGTCCATTCCCAACAGGTACACATTCACCACCACCCGTGCAGACAAAATCCAGGTCGGGCATGCCTTCAATCGAAAATCAGAAGCAGAAGGAACTTTGTGAGCTTAAAAGGTAAATGCATTGTAGAAAATTCGAGGCAGTCTTCGATTTTTTTGCTAACTGCTAACCGGATATGCTGCAGGCCTCTCGTAGAGCCTTTCCAGCTGCAAGACTATAAAGACTTCCCTCCTTTACTATCTATGTGAACAAATGTTCACCGGAGACTGCAGCCATGTGTCAGTTGAAGGAACAATTGACGAATGAGATTGCGCCAACTGTGATGCCGTAAAGTCGTAGCCACAGTTTTGCTTACCTTTTCTTCTGATAGATGGACATAAACCAACGATGGACTTTGTTTATCATAAACCAGGTTTAGGGTGGTTTTAAACAAACACTAACAGAGTAAACCAGTAAGTTTTTTTAATCTGAAATGCAAACTTTAGTTTGATTATCAGTTTTGCATACTCAATGAAATTGAGCTTGGATATGGTGGACATGGAACCAGTGATGATATGCATGTACAAAGACACATGCCTATGTGTTTCCTTGCATGCTGAACTCTCCCATCCTATGGATGTCATGCAGGGGATGGACGAGGGGTATTAAGGGCTTCTGAAAATTTTAAATTTCTATATATTTTTAAATTTTTCTTTATATTATATATTGAAAATCTAATCTTGTCCTTATGAAATTTTGATTTTTATATAATTTTACCAAATATAAAATTATCCAATCTAATTAAATGTTAAAAGATTTATATTTTATATGTTTTAAATGTAAGGATTTGATTTGTAATGAGAAAGTGAGATCCAACCGTAGAATTGACGACAAATATAGAAGACTTGGTGACAAAAAAAGGAATTAGGAACTACATGTTGGTGATAAAAGATTCCTTTTTGATGCAAAACCAGTCGCTATTTATGTTATTTAATGTGCTAGTAATTTATTACTACCCAGATGAAGATGTTTGCTTCCTCTGTGCACCAAATTTGGTTGCAGCCGGTTTAGTTCCTCTCCCTTTTCCAGCGGAAAATGGCTTCGCCTTGGTTGTCGGAGTGGGAGCTACAATCACTGCTCAGGGATCATTGTCCTCACTGCTCCACTTGTCTTAGCTTTCAATGGTTTTGAAGGAACTTTCGGAGGAGGAGCCGTTATCAAACCCCACAAGTTCATAGGAATTATTGGTCCATCTGATGATCGATTTAATAAATAAGATGAAAAAAAAAAAGTCAGTGAGGTTCTTGTATGTTAATGCTACATCAATGGAATCAAATCCAGTTTATTTCAAACATATAGCAATGCAAGAAGGAAATTATTTGATTACCTTGGGAAACAAGTTTCTGTGTGTATGAATGCATGGCTGACTATGCAAGTTGCTCAATCTCTTCAATATATCCGTCAATATACTGACTTTTTTCCGGCAACCATGTTGGATAAACGCTACATCTATAGTCACAAATATGTCATATAGAATATTAGAAGCATTTTTCAACTTTCGGTAACTAATGTTCCCAAACGGCAGACCTAGGTTGAGATACTTACAGGTTTGCAGTCATTATTTAAAAAGCTCACAGCTTTAGTTATTTGGTCTAGACCCCAGGCATAATACCCATCTCTACCAATAAAAGAAATCGCAACCGAAAATTATGAAGGTTTTAAACAACATAGGATGGCACCCAAAGAGAAGAATTTTTCAAACTAAAATGTATACAATGCATTCTCTGAGCGATAAACAACAGAGCAACCATAAACAAGAGTTTCAGCAAGGTGAATATACCATTGTGTACCTACTAAACTCACTTACTTTCTTCTCAGATAATGGTGTCGCAGGCTCTGTGACAATATAGATGGTAACGTTTGTACCAGAATCATCAAAAGTTTCAACCTCAGTACTATAAAGAAATGACAAGATATTCGGAATCATCTCAAATGTCCAGAATCCGGCAATTAGTCTAACTTATGTTGGACTAAATATTTGATAGTTGCTTATACTACCAGCTTTTCACTTGTAAAATGCAAATGAATTTTGAAGAAACAACACCTCAAAATCTAATCTTCCTCAATCAAACACATAGAATCACTAAAAAGTAATATCGAGTTCGAACACCTATGAGAAAAAAGTTTTGGAAGTTGCTTTTACTACAAGTAATTTGCTTCTGAAGTATATGTGAGTTAAGACGTCGAAACATAGGTAAATATTAATGTTGTATTATAAAATGATAAATACTGGTATTTGACATGCATATTTAAATATATTCATTTGAATATTTATATTTAATTCTTTAATTAAATCAACAATAAAGTCTTAAGAGACGTATTAAGTCAGATAGCACATATATTGAATAGAGTTTTGAAAATCATGGATTTAAGTAGTATAAATTTCCTATTGGTACATGAAAAAATAGAAACTTACGTAAGCAAATGATCAAAAAACAGTCTTGAAATTGCAAAAATGCAATTTTAGAACCTAGGGAGATCAAATCTTTGTTAAAGTCTGATTTGATACATATATTATCATGATAAAGCATGAATAATAAAACCGTAACTTTGAACCCATTAAATGAGATTTTTTAGTGATTTGGGTTCGAGTAATATTTAAAACCAAAATAAAATCACAATTTTAATAGCATATCACATTCCAAGAAATTATTTAGGGGTCTATTGGAACCCATAAATAGCATGTTACGGCATTATTTCTAACCACAAAAGCAGTGAGGCAACTAGCTCATCGCATTGAGCCAATACTACAACAATTCAATGACCTTGAAAACCGTTTAATGCAAGCATCATGGTGCATTACGACTACAATTTCATACTATGACCAAAAGAGTTCTACCTCATATAATTCGATCAATTCAAACAAAGCGCACATACCAAGGTTAGAAAATAACTTGTCTCGACTCAAAGTCACCTTAGACTAAAAAGAAAGGCCAAATATCATCATTCTGATTCATAGTAATAATACACACAAACATACCTACTAAAATCAACCGGGTTAACAATTCATAAATCATAATAATATCATTCCACAAAGGCCTTGTACTGCAATTGAGACGAAACAAACACATCTAATAATTAAAGAAACCAAGAGTATAGTGAGAAAAAGGAGGGGGAAAGTAAACTAACATTGATTCAAAGGACCGATAACTGAGAAAGGTGGCTTTCAAATTTAACCACAGTGGCAGATTCAGACTCGGCAGTTGCATGGATCTCTCTAGAATCAGAATCGAAGTGCACCCGGAACGTTTTGTACTTAAAAAAGTCTTCCAACTCAGAGTGGATAGCTACACACAGTACGCCATTGCCCAGATGAAACAGATCAAGAAGGGACGCTATAGGCAATGGAGATGAAGTTTTCCACTTGATGGGAATCCACTCCTTGTAAACTACATGATAGGCACGCAAATATTCCATCCAATAGGATATCCCATCCCAACAATCCCAACCTGTAGTAAAGAAAAAATAGATTACATCGTCGACCATGGCGGATGCACCAGACCATCTGCCAAATTCAGGTTCGATGCATTCCCATGATCCATTATCAGGGTAGAAGGCAAGGCCTCCAGCACTCCATCTGGCCCTCGAACGGCAAGGAGATTCCTGGAATTACTAGTTTCAAGGCTCATAATTCACAGGGTGACCGTCGACGCCAAGAGATGAATTAAACAAAAAAAAAAGGGAATTGAACTTTATTAAATTATTAAAAATTAGGTTCTAATTAGGCCCAATCAATTTGATCCGAATTGGATTACTCCATAACAAATCAACTCGAATATAATTATTTAAATTTAATTTGAAATTTAAAATAGACCAATAATTTATGTGAGTTGAGACGACGAAGGAGGAAAAGTATATCAATTAAAAATAATTAAAAAAGTAGATGGAATATGCCCTACGCATAGGCGCATATATTAGATTTTTTTGGACTTTTTTATTTTATTTTTTATCTTTCTGTTTCTACATCAATGGTTAGAAAGCTGCCACGTAACGTGATAGATCAAGAATTGAAAATCGAACCAGTCGTAATTACTACATAAACGGCACGTTTCTCTTCAAGATTTCCCCTTTTCTTCTTCAGGAAAAGATCCCTCTTCTCGGCTTTGCCTCTGCACTCCGCTAAAGGTTTCTCCTTTTCCTCTTCTTCTCTTAGTTTATATGGGTTTTTCTATTCTTCTGTGTGTGTTATTATTGTTCTTTTTGTTTTGGGAAATTCAATTATTGGTTCAACTTTTAATTTCTTTTTCGATTTGTCATTTGAATCCCCGTTTCTCTATTTCATCTTGTTTTATGAAATTATTATTAGATAACAATGATTTTTCCCCTAGACGAAGCACTGGTATTCAAGCTGCTCGGATCTATGTCTGATTTCGTTGTTTTGCATGTTGAATCACACATAACTCTCAGTTGGGTGGGTTAGGTTGTTTTGGAACGGGTCTTTCTGGGTTGTGTTGATCTGTGTTTGTAAAATTTCCGGATGATTTCGGTTTTGGTCATTTTAGGTTTCGTTCATTTCGTGTCATATTCTGGTTCAACTGGACGGATTAGGGTTACTAACCTGTATGATAAAATTATGCTGGGTCGGGTTTGGATTTTTTATTCGGATCTTTCTAATTATAGTTGACTTTGTTGTTGTCCTTCTTAGTGTTACTGAATTACGTAACCTGAGTGAGTCAGAGTTTTGTTCTGCTTAAACTTTAAGTTGACTTGAATTTTAATCTAAATCAAATAGGGAAGATGTGCCTTAGTGTGAACCATGATTGTTATTTGTTAGATGAAGAGGTGTCTTATGGGTTATAAATCTGATAAAACGAGTATTATGATTGATAGACGTGAACTGAATATTTAAGAAGATGCTTCCGCCATGTATGCAATTATTGAAGTGAATTTGACTTTATTTGTTTTTTTTTTGACTCGTATCATTGAGTTGAATAATGTGGATATAGTAGAAATTTTTGATTATTTTAATTGTTCAGGTTTTGTTGAGGTGTTTGTCGGACAAAGACATGGCACTACATTAGATATATGCTCGTTCGTATTGTTATGGTGTTTTGGGTGTTGCAACTTAGTAGACATTTTAGTTAGTCATTGTTGAGTATTCACTACTTGACTCCGCTTTGCATGCTGTTCTAAGAGACAATCGTGGGTTCTTTTATAAATTGAATGTACCTTCCTCTTATGCATTAGTGCATCCCCTACCCCGAGTACGTAGGACTTAAATTCTAGTTGGAACTGACTTTGTATTTCCTTGGGCTACAGCTTTTTATCCAGATCTTAATGAATTCTAGAAACACTGTAGCATCCACAGTTTCCTGCAAATCGGGAAACAAGAACGATTTTCTCTTCTGGATTTTGGCTTGCTTGCTTCCAAGTTTCCTGGGAACCCTTGTGACATACATTAACTTCCAGCTTTTTAAGGCCATTGTACGCTGCCCCTCTTCATCTATTAACATCTTGGAGTCTCTACAACTGTAGCCTCAAAGCCTTTTTAAAGTAATTTGCCTAATTTCTTCAAAGCAACATGGTTTCCTCTGGCTTATCTAGTTTTAATGGGTCCCACATGCACAAAGGCTTCCAGAATCAGTTGCTTTTTCCCAAGGAACAACCTGATACCCCAACCTCTGATCATCTTGAGTTTGATTTCTCTGATGTGTTTGGACCTGCTCCAGTTCGGGCCTCGATGGAAATCAGCACAGAGAATCTTAAAAATCTGACTGTTGCAACTGAATCAAATGAACTGCTTTATGATGATCCAGTTGTCATCTGTAGCCGCTCCCACTCCTTGGTTGGCCCCTCATCTTATGTTAGCCAGTCATTGAAACTTAGCAAACTTACACTACGTGAAATTGGGGATTCCTTGGAACTTGTAGAAGGAGTTAGGGATGAGGCTCAAAGTGATGTTAGGAAACCATTGATCGATGATGTTATTCCTGAGAATTCTCATGGTCATGTAGAGAGTCATCCCTTGGAACATCAGCTTGTTGGACTTAAAGATTTTGAAGTTTTAAAGGTTGTTGGACAAGGTGCCTTTGGAAAGGTTTATCAAGTCATGAGGAGTGATACTTCAGATATATATGCAATGAAGGTCATGCGCAAGGATAAGATAATGGAGAAAAATCATGCTGAATACATGAAATCTGAGAGGGATATATTAACCAAAGTGGATCACCCCTTCATTGTGCAGCTCAGATACTCATTCCAAGTAATGTTGTTCTAGTTGTATAATGTTTTGACATTTCTGTTTTTCTTTATTCTCTTACGGTATTCACATGCTTAGAGATGGTGCCATGCTAGTAGAATAGGATGCCCTACTGTGTCTAATATTTTGGCAGTCCATTTTTTTAACTCGTAATTATTATTAATACTAAGTTATTTGTTTATCATTTCCTGCAGACCAAATATAGACTCTACCTTGTGCTTGACTTTGTTAATGGGGGGCATCTTTTCTTCCAGCTTTATCGCCAGGGCTTGTTCAGGTACACCATAGTAAGCTGCCTTTTTGTATTTGTCTTTATGATGTACGTTTCTGGAGAGGACTAACATTTTGCATTTCCTTATCCAGGGAAGATTTGGCTCGCATATATACTGCAGAGATTGTATCAGCTGTTTCTCATCTCCATGCTAATGGCATTATGCACAGGGATCTCAAACCTGAAAATATTCTTCTAGACGCCAATGGACATGTAAGAGTGTTCGAAATGCCGTCTGTGGGTGCAAATGTTGTATTTCATTTCAAAGCTGAAAATTGTTTGTGACCTGGTGGTTGGTTTTGTGGTTGTCACAACCTATATGATTGCTTGATTGATCAACTGTCTGTATTGATGACACGTGTTTAACATTGCATTGGTTGATTTCTAAACTGTTTTTATGGTTGCTGGTGCTACCTGTATGCTACCAGGTTATGCTGACTGATTTTGGCCTAGCAAAGGAATTTGACGAAAATACAAGATCCAATTCCATGTGTGGAACTTTAGAATATATGTCACCTGAAATTGTTCTTGGCAAAGGCCACGATAAGGCTGCTGATTGGTGGAGTGTAGGAATTCTATTGTACGAAATGCTTACAGGGAAGGTTGGTATTTGTGATTTAAGATCTCGATTTGCTTTTACATCCTCTAGAAGTTCACGGGGTTAGTGTCACGTGCTTCTCATCCATTGATTTTTCATTTAGCTTACTTTGGTTTATTTGTTTGCCATTTTGCAGCCACCCTTTTGTGGTGGAAACAGACAGAAGATCCAGGAGAAAATCATAAAGGAAAAGATAAAGCTGCCAACATTTTTGTCAAGTGAAGCACACTCGATCCTCAAGGGGGTAAACTCACTTTCAATCAGACTCATACCTTTAACCTTTAACGCCCTGTTTGCCTATCGGTGAACTTAATTTTTCTACTTCATGTTATACAGAAAAAATGTATGCTGCTTCTAATTATTCATTTTTTTATTGCTTCTCCTGACCTTTCAGTTGGCATTTTTCTTGCCTTCTTGATAGCAAATCATGCTGTATGTTGATGCTGCAAATGATTAAATTTAAAAGAATTTTGTTATTTCCTTCAGCTGCTGCAGAAAGAAGCAAGCAAGCGTCTTGGCAGTGGACAAGGCGGTAGCGAAGAGATCAAACGACATAAGTGGTTCAAGTCCATCAACTGGAAGAAATTAGAAGCTAGAGAGGTAAGGCCAAGTTTTCTACCTGAAGTTGCAGGGAACCAATGTGTTGCAAATTTCGAGGAGTGCTGGACTAACATGCCAGTTCACGATTCTCCGGTTGCTAGCCCGACTTTCGGAGAGAATCCGTTCAAGGGGTACACATATGTGAGGCCTGCAGCTTCATTTCTTAATAGAAATGCTTGAGATCGACAGTAGGGATTCTCGCTCACCTAAGATGACCGTTACACCAGCAGCAGGCTTTCCTATTATCTTGTTTAAGTTTGATGTTTGTCGAAATTGTCAGTTATGGATTAGTATGCTTCTATCTGTTCTTTCTTGTTATCTAACTAAAACACTGTGATCTTCTCTTAAACATGTTTGTCGAAATTGTCAGTTATGGACTAGTATGCTTCTATCTGTTCTTTCTTGTTATCTAACTAAAACACTGATCTTCTCTTAAACATGTTTGTTGAGAAGACACCAATGAAACTTAAAAGTTAGTCCTTTAATTATTAAAAATTTTGAGTTATTCGAATTTTCATTTTACAAGTTAAAACAAGTAGAGTATTTTTGCCTTAAGTCGAGTCGAGTTATTCAGTTTTTTCGAGTCGAATTATTCAGTTTTTTCGAGTCGAGTTTTACTCACCCCTAATCGTTACCATAATCTGAAATTTAAAACAAAAACTTCCAGCATTTTCATTTCATTTCTAAAACAGCTATCCAGACGTAGGGTTAAGAGCTAGGGAAGAAACACTTGAGCTGAGAGTTGGCTAGAAAGAACAAAAAAAAACAGAACATCGTGGTTGTGTTATTGGAAAATGATGTCAAACCTTGCTGTCAGCAACTGCTGCTATCTTCTTTTTGAGTTCTACCTTGTCAGCACCCACAAATTTATCCACTTGCTTGCCTTCTTTAATGAAAAAGAAAGTTGGAGTAGCACTTATCTCCCATGAATTACTGAATTCCTGTATATGGTAACAGAGGCATATGAATTTCTTGCACAATGTTATGAAAATAATGTTTTTTTTTCCTTTCACTTACTGCAAGTGCATCGACATCGACGGTTAGGAATATGAGAGAAGTATATTTATCCGCTAGTTCGCTGTAGGCTGGTGCTATCGATTTACAAGGAGCCGACCATGATGCACTGAAATTGGCAACAAGCTGTACGAAAGCGTGTATGAAAGCAATGAGGAACACAAAATGAAGGACACTTAATGCCTATAGATCGCTGAAATGTAAAATGGCTTACTATCTTTCCATCTCTGGTTGCCTCTGCTAGTTTTTCCTCCCAGCTCTGTTTGGTAGTTATAAGGTGAACGTTCTTGCTCTGGAGATCTGGACACAATGCCTCTTGTTTTTGTTGTTGTTTCTTCTTGAATCTTTTAGGACACTTGAAGAACTGCAAGAACTGTGCACCACAAGTGATTTAGCATATATGTATATACACATACGTATATATGCACCGTATTTTATCATCAACAATCGTCTGAAGCACGATCCAACAGCTTTAACAGCAATTAGGTAATATATAGGTGAGTACACTATTTGAAACAACGCCTTAAGGAAATGAAAGACATTCCTGTTGATATACGGTTGCAGGGCACCCTTGACAGGATCAATGCCATTGGGGAACTTGGGATTGTTCAAAATACATGACACAATGCTTTTGTTGTTGAACGAAAGGAATTCCGTGAAAGAGAAACGATCAGCAGTCATAATGTCTTAACATGTTATGAATCATGAATGAGCAGACTTCACCAAAATTTACGCGAAAAAACATTGTTTTTGGCATCGTACACGGTTGTTTTTGAAGGACTCACCTTGGTCCAACACTGTCCCATTTGCCCAGCTGACTTTGTCCAACACTGTCCCATTTGCCCAGCTGACCCTTATCGTTTGAAGTTACAGCAGGCCTCTACAAATACGATAAAATTCAGTTCATACGACTTGAAAAGGAGGAAATGAATCCTGCATTTAAGAATATCATTTTCGATTTCAAAGCTCAAAGATCCTTCAATCTCTCTGCATATATTTCTGCAGTAAACTTCTCGTGTTTCAGTTATTCAACCGGTGCAAGTCACAGGATACCAATGGAAATGCTAGCTGCTTATCCTTTTTATTTCAGTTTCATTCTCCAATGGAGAAGATTCAAGGATGCCAATGGAACGAAATGAGATGTTTGCAAGCAATATACATAAATATGACCCGAATCGATCAAATTTATCATCGTATGACGAATCAGTTGAAAAAAGGAGGAAGAACATTTACCTTGGGATCCTTTGGGATTTTGATGTTCTTTGTAATCAAAGCATTTTGAACAAAACCATGTGATTATGGCCGTCCATGCCGAAAACAGAAAAGAAAGAAGACAAAGAAATTAAAGGAGGAACAAGAGAACGATGGATGCGAACCGAGAATATAGGATTTCGAGATGATCATGAGTTGGTTATTATTGTTAGTTATAAAGATATCCCTTACAAGTAACTAACAAGCTAATTTTGGCATGGTGTTACAAACATATCCATTTACATCAGTTTTGTCATTGAAATCAAGATTTTCGGACATATTATCATCGGTTGCATTGCATTGACTTATGAACTGAAGAAACAGGAAAGTAATTTCGGAGCAAAATGGAAAAACAGAATCTTATTGTCCCAAAGGTTTTCTAGACAAGAAAACTTTAAGGACCAGAGAATTGAACATTTGAATATCGAAAGAGAACAGGTTTTTGGATGTTGCAAATCATGGTGTTTGGATGTTCGATTCGGCCTCCGAGGATGTCCGGTTCTTGGATTCTGGTTGTCGAATGTCTTCAATCATTCTAACGGTTTCATCCATTGTTGGACGCATATCAGGTGTTTTCTCTACACATGATAGACCAATCTGAAGCATCTGCACCATTTCTTCTTGGAAAGTATGGTATCTCAACAGCTCCACGTCGAAGACTTCAGCAGTCCATTCCTCCCGCACGACAGAACGGACCCATCTCGGAACATCTACCACGTCATCATGCCCTGATTGATGGAGGGGAGGTTTTGCAGTCAACATTTCCAAGAGGAGCACACCGAAGCTGTAAACATCGGACTTTTGAGTTGTCTTGAGTGTTTCAATCACCTCCGGGAGCACGGTATCCGACTAAGCGAGACATGGTTATAGGAGCGTTCATTATTGGGGCCAAGCCAACATCGGAAACACATGCCTCGAGTTCATCGGTGAGGAGTACATTTGAGGACTTGATGTTGCCATGGGTGCATTTACCACCACCCTCTGTATGAATGTTCGCAATCCCTCTGGCAGTCATGAGGGCAATCTTCATTCTCGATTCCCAGTCCAACGTCGTTCTTCCCGAATTCCTATTTCCTACCATTGTTGGAGACAGCTAAATAAGCCTACAATGTAAACAATTTCACATACCAACGTAAAAAACAACAATTTTACTTAGCAAACTAATAGGTTCACCATGATGTTAATGGAGATTGGAGAATGATGTTGGAGATAAGCATACCGTGCAAAAGTGCTAACAAGCTACCGGCAGGCATGTAGTTGTAAACCAACAGCTTCTCATCCTTCGAATAATAAGCACGATGCGGTCAGTCATTTTCTTATCCAAATGCCATTACATGTTATGTGTGTGCACATCCTCGAGGATTCTATCAAAGAAATATGTTAATCAGAAAATATAAAATTTTATGTTAAAGGTCGAATATAGAAAACTTAAGTGTCAAAAATTAATTTTATATTGTATACACATTTCAAATTTTCAAAGGACATTACTCATCCCGTCGGTCCATCTCTGATTCAAATGTGTGATTAGGTTGAGCCAGACCATGGTGCCAATTGCATAGGGTAGTTAAGTATTAAAACCAGCCGTTATTTAATATACCGTGTTAATGTAACATCAATCATATCATCGTCCATAGGCTGTTCTCCAATTTATGGCTGATTGCTTCTGGTTTCTTTAGTAGGAAAATATCAGCATCCATAGCCATGGGCTGTGTTGGTAGTGACGAACAAGACCAGCGCCTGGGACGGGCTTGGCCACAGCTTGGTCCTAACATTTGTCATGTTTGGCAGAATCTGGTCCTAGGATGCGGAGTTGTTCATAGGTAAGGTTTATTTGTTTCAGCAGGCCATTTGTCTGCAATGGTTCAAATATTTTGTGGCAGCGGCCACAATTCACAAGTGCTGTATAATGCAACGTCGGTGAGGATGGATTTAGGGGATGTTGAGTTACGATCGCATTATTTAAAATTTTTGAATTTTTTTAATATTTTATATATTTTTTGTATTTTTTATTAAAATGTAATTTTGCTCTCCATCAGCTCTTGTAATTATGTATCCCTTGTATTTCTAATATATCTTTTTAATACTTTATACCCCTTTATATAAAATTTTGGGTCTGTCCCTGAGGTTGGTCCTAGTTAAATCCATTCATC
The DNA here is from genome assembly GCA_035048815.1 of Abelmoschus esculentus. Taxonomy (NCBI): domain Eukaryota; kingdom Viridiplantae; phylum Streptophyta; class Magnoliopsida; order Malvales; family Malvaceae; genus Abelmoschus; species Abelmoschus esculentus. Next base: position 17,562,132 of record JAUCBN010000033.1, read on the forward strand.
CAGTATTATCAAACCTATGGCAAAACCTTTATCGACCAGAATCTATGGTAAAACCTTGAAATTCTCGTGCGGTGCCGTCCTCTTCTATTTGGTCACGATGATCGAATTTATTGGTTAAAAGTTAAAACTTAAAAGTTAAATTTATAATAAAATTTTAATGATTTAAAGTTTAAATATAAATAATAAATTATAATCATAAACCTTAAATTCTAATTAAAATCAATTTCTACACTAAACTAGTTTTTAACCTTAAAACCAAAATGATCATAGAGATTTTTTATTTTTACTGCAAATATATAAAATTTACCTTTTTTTACTATGATTCAATTAGATTTTTATTATTTTAGTTTTTTCTCAACCCTATTTTTATTTTATTGAATTTCAAAATTAAATTAATGTTATTAAATTTTCTAAAATTATAATTCTCATTCAATATCCATGGCTGAGTCATGGCTGAGTTGGACCAGGCCCGCGTACCTAATAGGCCGTCTTGATGAGTTTTTTTATATATAAAAAATATTTTAATTTTAAATAAAATAAAATAAAGGATTAAGTATATTAATAGACCAACAAAAATGATTTCTTTCTGATTTTTCTTTTAATTCTTATCATTTTATTTTTATTTCATCTCGCTAATTAATGTTTAAATATCGGTTTAGATCTGACGTGTCATTTTTTAAAACAGATTTCAATAATGATTGAAAATTGTAAAAGAATTAATCAAAATGATTAAAATTGTAAAAATAATTAATCAAAATGTTTTAAAGTTTATGACTATATGAGAATTAGATAAAGTTTGGGGATGTATACCGGAATTAACCCTAAAGGAAGTAAAGAAAAGTCAAGTTGCTTGGGATGCCGGCAATGGTCAACGCTAAAGAATTGAATTTGAGATGAGATCGAGAGGTGTAAGCCTGCGCATAGAGTGACGCCAAAGACCAGACTTTCATTTGAATCTCGAATCTTTCTTCTTGTTCCGTTTCCATTTCCAAAGTTTTCGCATTTTTCATTCTGTTTCTGGGTTTTTCCTTCAAATTTCCCTCAATTTCATATCCATTCCGATCCAAAACCCAAACCCTTTTCTTCTTCCTTGCTTTTCTGGTTATTGATCGGCAATGGTGAAGGAGACCGAATTCTACGACATCTTAGGTGTCAGCCCTTCTGCTACAGAGTCTGAAATCAAGAAAGCTTATTATATCAAGGTTTATCTAACTTCCCATTTTCAAATATGGTTGAATTAGGTCATCTAAATACATGTTTTATGTGGATAGATCCCCTTCCAATTCAATCTGATTCTTAAAAAAGAAAAACAAGAGCTTCTTTTTACTCGCGGGGTGCCGGTCAATTCGAGTTACACGTGTTTGCCTTGCGATTTTCGAATTTCGTACTCTTGGGAATTTTGAGGACTCAGATTCAAAATCTGGGTTTGGTCAGTTAGTGCTTATAAAAGTTTGATACTGAATTACTGATTATGATTTCTTGTATAATTAAGAAGAAGAAAAGATAAACTCTTTCACTTTCTTTATTGTATGCACTATGCAGGCAAGGCAGGTACATCCGGATAAAAACCCAAATGATCCTCAAGCAGCTGAGAAATTTCAGGCAAGTCGTTACTTTTTTATTTCTGAAGTCATTTGTGCTTATTTGAGGTTAGCTTTAATTAAGACCATAGCATCAAAACCTCAAAAGGACCTAAAAAAGGAAGATGGAAATTGTTTAGAATGTACAGTTTACATGGAAATTGTAAGTGTTAGGGTGCAAACTGCTCTACTCTGTACCATGTTCATTACATCTAATCTTAATCTTGATATTGGTATTATTATTTGAGGAATTTTTGTTTTACTTAAGTTCTATTCAGGTGCTGGGAGAGGCTTACCAAGTATTAAGTGATCCGACACAACGACAAGCATATGATGCTCACGGGAAATCAGGAATCTCAACGTTAGTTTCCTACTCTTACTCTTATGAATATATCAAATTTCAAGGCTACTACTGATTTTCTAAAATTTGAAAGGAATATAACATTCTTCCATTCTATTTATTTGATGGTTTGTTTGTTCGTTTGCAGTGATGCAATTATTGATCCTGCAGCAATATTTGCAATGCTTTTCGGTAGTGAGCTTTTTGAGGAATATATAGGACAGCTTGCTATGGCATCAATGGCCTCACTAGACATTTTCACTGAAGGAGAGCAGTTTGACGCTAAAAAGTTGCAGGAAAAAATGAGGGTAAACGTTTTTATATATGCATTCAGATGATGTAGATGCCAAGAATTTCAATAGGGACGGTGAATGATTGAAGGAACTAATAGGCAAACAGAGCTTTAATTCACTAAAGAGAGAATTTTCTTGCCTTAGATGTTATTCTCATACTGTTGAATATAGAATTGAAATTGTTTTACTAATATAAGGTAGTTTTTAGAACTGACTCGCTGTACTTTCACCTGGATTAGGCTTGATAATCTCAGGGGATCAAGTATTTTATCAAAGTGAAATGATTCAAATTGCGGTTGCAGTTGCGGCCGCTTTGTGTTTATCGCGGTCGTGAATTTTTCAAAGAACAAATTCTATTGCGGACATAGCGGTTGCAGGCATCGCGGTTTCGGACAAAGCCAAAACCTTTAAATATCGGCCAAGGACCCGATTTAACCCTAGTCACTGTTATCATCACCTTCCACCTTTTTCTTCTTGAGCTCCTCGTATGATTTTCTGAAATACTCTATATGACGTTAGTTCTCAAACCCAAAAATTGGTGGGGGAACTTAATTTGATTTATTTCTCTCAATTCCTTTTTCACTTGAAATCGATCAACTTAAAGTAGATAAATTATCATACAATGATGAAACTTTGGTTTGATGGACTGATGGTATTCTTTCATTTTTATAAAGTGTATATTCATTAATATAACCCCTTGGCCCTCATCGCTTTCTTCCTATAAAATTTATTATTTTAGCACCAATGGAAAGTAAAACAAAATCTTTTAGTGTACAAGTATTTACTGTTGTTTGCATCCTTTCAATGTATCAATAAATCAATTCTTATGTAAATGTTTACAGGTTGTTCAGAAGGAAAGAGAAGAAAAGCTTGCAAAATTATTGAAAGATCGACTAAATCAATATGTGCAAGGAAACAAAGAGGATTTTATTAAGAATGCTGAAGCTGAAGTATCAAGGCTCTCTAGTGCAGGTACTATATCTTGTTCTCTAGAAATGATGCATAACGGTGAGAGTAAATTGGAATTCGGCTTCTTGGATGAAATATGACTGGATTATCTTCATGATTTTTATGCGCTCATATGATTTGATATTCTGAAATATTGCATAAACTTCTGAAGTAGATCGCTACAAAAGCAAATTGAAGACACAATTGAACTGTCATATGCTTTCATAAAAGGGACCATCTGACCACTATAATAGTTGACACTTGCACCAGGTTCCATCCTTTTCTCTTTATTTTCACAAATGGTAAATTCTAAAATCTGATGATTTAGTCTAGCCCAGGATATTTTCAGATTGCAGAAAAACACTTGTATATATATTGTGTTTTTGTGTATCTATTTTCCAGCAATATTGATTTAGGATAGGTATATCTACTGTGTATTGATTGTATCCTCCTCCTCCTCATTATCATCATTATTTCTTTATTTATTGTGGGTTGTGATATATTTTGTGGTATATGTTTTACAGCTTATGGTGTTGATATGCTGAATACAATTGGCTACATATATGTAAGACAAGCAGCAAAAGAACTTGGGAAGAAAGCCATATACTTGGGTGTTCCATTCGTTGCTGAGTGGTTTAGAAACAAAGGTCATTTTATTAAATCCCAAGTAACTGCAGCAACAGGTTAGTAATTGCTGCAAACTTCAATGGTTTGTACTTTGTACACAATAAGTATGATTTGTTGTTAATTCGTTTGATTTCTACTGCTAACTTAAAGGGTAGGTCATTCATTCAATACTTGGCAAGGATAAATCAATTGTGCTGTTAGTGTTTCATAGGAAGAACCGAAGAAGATGGTTTTAGGGAAGAATTGTTCCATTGAATTATTTTTCTTCTCTTGTGGGTGTAGGTGCCATTGCTTTGCTTCAGCTGCAGGAGGACATGAAGAAGCAGCTTAGTGCAGAAGGAAATTACAGTGAGCAGGAGCTTGAGGAGTACATGCAATCTCACAAGAAGCTGATGATTGATTCATTATGGAAGCTTAATGTAGCCGACATAGAAGCTACTCTTTCTCATGTTTGCCAAATGGTTGTTTCATAAGTCTCTTCTTTTATGGCTGTTATAGATGACAATGGTTTTAATGGTTGTATTTTGTTGTAATCTTTCAAACCTTTGTTTTAGGTTCTCCTAGATAACAATTGCAAGAAGGAGGAGCTTCGAGCACGTGCAAAAGGGTTGAAAACTCTTGGTAAAATCTTCCAGGTGTGTTTTTCCCCCTCATCTTTTCCCCTGCTCTTACCAGTTCTTTAATTATTCTGAGCTTTCTTGGAAATGCTATGGTATGAATATAGAGGGTTAAGCCAACAAATGGAAATGATAGTCGTCCCACGCTAACCGGTAATTCGAGATTTGATGGACTTGAACCAAGTTATAACGGCAATTCTTCAAATGCATCAACAAAGACCCCAACCAAGGAAGAGTTGTCTCATTCTCCATTCACATCACAGGTATGGTTATTATGGAGCACGATTAACTGTTCATGATTAGCTGTTTGGTAATTAGATATACATGTATGTATGTGTATATTCTGATTTTGAAACTGTTTGGCATTGTAGAGTCCGTATGTGGAGTCCCCTAACTTTGTTGATGCTCACTTTCCAAGGCCAACAGCACCACCCGGTGCACAAAGACATGTTTAAATTTAGAAGAAGAGATTGAGCCACTTTCCAAGGTATATGCTTCTATTGTACAGCCATCATTTGTATCAATATTGAGGGTGCAGCTGCAGCTGCAGCTGGGAAAAGATTACTTTTAGTGTTATATCATTTGATCATGTGTATTTGTGTTTTGAAGCACACCCACCCCGAAGCGAGCATATGTTTAATGCCTCTATGACAGATTAGATTTCGCTTATATCTTATAGAATTATGCAGTTATATGTTTATTGTCATAGGCTGACTGAGATAGCTGACTTGGCTTGTTTAATGGTAGTTGGTTTTGCATTTGTGTTTTGGTTTCACATGTATATTGATGATGCACAGACACCTACAGCTTCTTCGTGGTTTACTATAATTAGACATGTGGATTTCAGAGAAAAGAGGAGGGAAGAAGAACAGGGAAGGGGTATTTAAGTAAATTAATTATATCTTATTATATTTATTTTATTTTAAAATTTAAAAATAAAGGAAAAAAATAACGTGATACATTTCGATTGGTTAAAAGTTTTATTTTTAATAGCAGAATTAATCATCAATGTGTTATTAGTTTTTAATTTTATTCTTAAAAATATATAAAAATTTAAAGATAAATTACACAAAATATCATTAAAACCTTACCATTTGAATTGAAAATATCATTGAACTATAAAATGATACCGTTATACCACTAAACTTAGTTTTTTGTTTAAATAAAAACACTCTAATGTATTTTTATTTAGTATTAGTTTTTGTGAGACCGGGATTATATATAAAATTTAAGTCCTCGATCATAATTGAAATTAGGATTGGATTTTGATTTTTTGGACTTGATACCCGGTGAGTATCTAATAAAATCGAGATCAATATCAAATACTCAATACTTTTCTTGCTTGTGAAAGATAATGTTATTTTGTTTTTTTATTAAACTTTTTTTTTGTATATGAATTATACGAGTATAACTCGTTTTAAAACTTTAATTTTTAAGCCTATAATATTTTAATTTTATTATTTAATAATACTATTGGTGGTTAATTTTTTTTCTTATTACTCATATTTTCTTAATAATAAATTAATTGATTGGATATCGATATTGGTATCGATTCTCACTAGTAACAAGATTAGATCCTAAAATTTAGGACCTAGTGTGATCGGGACCAAAACTGATTCTAATTTTCAATAATCGATGATTATCGAAACTGAGACTAATTTTAATCAAATTGATCAGATACACAATCTTATCCACCCGACGGTACCCCTATCACAGAACGTTGACATAGACTATCTTTTCCATTACAAAGGTGACGGGATAATAAAAATAAATAAAGTTTTTATGTAATTAACTTATTATTTTAAAAAACTTTATTTGAACTTTGGAATAAAACTTAATCACCTATTTAAACAAAACTAAATTTATATTATTTAACTAAAAAATAATATAATTTAAATATTTATTTAAGGGTTAAATTTACGTGTGCTAGTGTCAACTGTCAACTGTCAACCACCAGTCTGGAAATTACACCTGAATGTTCGTTGCCAACTAACGTTAGTAATAATAATCAATATAAAAATATAAAGTGCACGAAAAAATTATATTATAGGATCGGTATATTACGTCAGTCATAATTCTTAATTAATAAAAATCACCTATTTTACTATTGATCAGTCATGTAATTAATATAATTTTTAAAAATTAAAATTTTAAAATAATATAAAAATTATAAGTGAATATTCATTGGTTAAAAAAATGAATTAAAAATTAATAGTGAAGTAGATGATTATAATTAGATAGGATCATAGCTGAGGTGATGAATCGGGTCCATAATATAATTTCTCAAAGTGAAGGAGTTTCTCAGAGGCATTATTATGCTAATAATTTTTATATATTATTTAGAAAATTATCCTTTATCAATATTATTTAGATAAATAATTTTTTATCCGATCATATAAAAAGAGTTAATTTTTATAGAGCACGACTTGAAAAATTATTATTTTTTATTATAAAATACTATTTTAGTCTTTAATAAATTAGTAAAAAATAAAATTGCACGTTTTCCTAACATAAAGATCGCTTTTATAGAATATGAATCTTATTCTCTATAAACCGCGATTTTATTTTACATGATTGAATTTTTTTGAGCTTGCGAATATTTTATTTGTTGTGATTAATTTTTTAAAATTGTTTATTTTTTAATATTAAGGAAGAATTTAAATTTTACTTAAATATGAATTCAAGAAGAATTAAATTTTTTTTTAAATACGAATATTAAACAGATAAAGTTGACTATTAATAGTAATATTCAAATTTAATTAAGATTATAACTCTAACTTGTTTTGATCGGATTTTTTCCATAATATAAATAAAATTCTCAGTTTTTAAAGCCTTCAAAAAAAATTTTTTTTCTCTCATTTTTATTCTGGTGATTGACGAAGAAAAGAGTAAAAATTTAAAATCTCTACGGATTGTATTTCGGTCGAAATTTATTTATTATTATATCTTAAAAGATAAATAACCAACAAACTCAAACACCATAAAAATACTTATAAAATTGTTATAAAATTATTTATTATACTTTAAAATGAAAATAATAATTTGATAATTATCTTATTGAGTAGGTTCAATTTGACTTCTAACAAAAATGTAGTCGGGTCTTTAATAAATTATGGAAACCAGAAAAACTAAATTATATATTCTTTTAATTAAATATATAAATTTTTAGTTTAAATTAATTTCTAAAATTTATTTTATATCTTAAATAAATTAAGTAAAGCAGAAAAAATCTTATTAAAACTAAATATTTTTTAATAATGCTGGTGTTCGTTAATTCGTGACACCAACCTAATATATGATTTTGTAAATATTATAGATTTATACGGATCTTATTTATTTGTATAACTGTCGATATATAAGTTATAAGTTGATTAATTTAGATCAGATACTAGAAATATTTATTATATATAATTTATTTTATTCATAATATTAAAATTCGAAGTACAATATTACTTAAATAATCTAGAGTGCGGTCTTAAACTCCTACAAAATGAATATTATTGACTGCTAAATATTACTTTAATGAATCCTTTCGTTGAATTAAACGGACACTAAATAGGGGAAATTATTAAGTGAACCTTGTTTACCACGTCATTCATGGTCCCAATTAATTAGAACCGTTGATCTTAATTTTTTTTTCAAATGAATCATCACCTCTTTCGTGATTTAGTGGATGAGTAGTTATTAGGTGGTTATATAAAGATCAACGATCCTGATTGCTTGGACCATGAATGATGTGGTAAACAGGGGTTCCCCTAATAATCTCTCAACTAAAAGATATTTATATGCCTTAATGAATTGTATTTGAACATGTGTGAATTTAATTTTCCAAGTTAATTTGCGGGGGGGGAAAGAAAGAAATTGTCATAATCTGACTTAAACATTGTATTAAAAGAGTAAATAATAATTTATTTGTACTGAAAAAAAACTTGGGAAAAGGACAGGTTTGATGTAGAGGCTTTGGAATTTTGTATAAATAGAGCAGTTTGCATAGGCCATGGAACATCATCGGAAGCAACACAAACACTTGTCTGAGAAAGTAGATATGGCAGCCTTCATGGTAGTAGCAGTTGTCTTGGTAGTCTTTTGTCTGTGTCTTGGCCATTGGTACAGAAACAGAAGGTCCAGGGTCAGGATTTGGCCTGTTGTAGGCATGTTGCCTGCACTGGCTTCCAATGCTGATCGAATGCTTGATTTTTTAACTGATGTGCTCAAGTCCAATGGCGGCGGCACGTTCTGGATCCGGGGACCCTGGTTTCCGAGCACTGACTTCGTCGTCACTGCCAATCCTATGAACGTCAACCACGTCATGTGCAAAGCCCATGAAAACTATGACAAAGGGACGGAGCTCAAGGAACTCCTGGACCCGTATGAAGGAATAGTGTCTTCCAATTCACATTCATGGAAGATGCAAAGGAAGACATTTCAGTCATTCGTCAAGTATAACAAGAAATCTGCGGTGTACATGGACCGAATCCTCCGACAAGTGATCGAGGGAGGTCTTATGCCGGTCCTTGACCACTTTCAGAGACTTGGAACTGTGATAGACCTCGAAGATGTTCTCCGTCGGTTCAACCATGACTACATAGATGACGCTTTGGTTTATAGGAAGGTTGTGCCTAAAATGATATGGAAAATGAAGAAATGGCTTCAAATTGGTACAGAGAAAAAGCTGGCCAATGGGTTGAGAATCCTAGATGATTTCTTGTACAGATGCATTTCATCAAGACGGGATGAGTTGAGAAGATCCGAGGCCAATGCCGAAGATCGGTTCGATGCGTTAACGGCTTTTATGGTGGAAGAAGGTTCGGATATGAGTGAGCTGGGGAAATCAGACAAGTTCCTGAGAGACCTTGCATACGATTTCTTAACAGTAGGAAAGGATTCTACAAGTATTGGCCTCACAAGTTTGCTGTGGCTCGTTGCAACGCATCCGTCGGTCGAAGCCAAGATTTTAGAAGAGATTAAAGCCAATTGTCCAGAAAACAATGATGGGAAGATGGTGTATTTCAGTCCGGAAGAGCTGAACAAGTTTGTTTACCTGCATGCTGCATTGTCCGAGACACTCAGACTGTATCCACCAGTACCAATGGACTTAAGATATTCGATCAAATCAGACATTCTGCCGAGCGGGGACCATGTCGGTCCCTACACAAGGATCTTGATATCAATGTATTCAATGGGAAGGAGTGAAGAACTATGGGGTGCAGACTGCATGAAGTTCAAACCAGAAAGGTGGATCTCAGAGGCGGGAGAGTTTGTCCACAAACCGGCGTCCGTGTATCTTCCGTTCGGGGCTGGACAGAGAGCTTGTCTAGGCAAGGATTTGAGTCTGAAGATGATGAAGACAGTGGCCATCAATGTTGTTCGGCAGTACGAGGTTAAGGTTGTGGAGAACCATGAGATTGCAATGACCAGCAAAATCCTTTCACTTACCACTCGGCATGGTCTGAAGATCACACTCAACAAAAGACTCTGAAATCAACATAAATAAATACTCTTCCAACGATATTGGAATTGGACATCTCTTGTGGTTTCAATACTTGTTTTCCTCCTATGTTTCAGTAAAAGCTAAGAATAAAAGCTGTTGTACCTGTACGGTTGTACCCACCTGCAACATTCAGTTAAATACCCATACGATTGTAGTCTTTGCTCGATTTAACTCTTTATCAGTTAAAAAGTAGAATCAATGAGATCCATGGCAGGCAGAGAAATGTAAATCAAACCTTCTTTCTAGCAGGCATGGCCTCTCAAGTATTTCAAGTTTTCAACAGCAAAGAATATCTGACAATAATTGCCTACACAAACCAACATGGAAGAATCAGTCTTCAATGGCGAAGTAGAAAAATTACAAAACAGTAGCTATGTTCCCGGAAATAAAAGGAAGTGTCTTTCTAGCTCAAATTTACACCCAACAATGCATTTTCAACATATAATTAAGAAAAAAACATGAACAAAACAATGCAAAGAAAATAAAAATCTGCTATCAGTTAAGATAGAATAACTCACAGTTGTCGGAGAACTTATGGTAAGCTCAAATACAGATTTATATACTAAAAGCAGCCATTTTTTTGGAGCAGATTTATATACAGTGGAATTGATCGACGGAGAATGAATGGGTCACCGATAAGCAGAAGGAAATGACAAAATTGAACGAGAGATTCGAAAACACAGGATTTTGGAGCAAAAATTGTATCTTTTCTTTTGGTTTGTCAGTGTGGATTTCGATAACAAAGATTGAAGAAGAAAAGATACAATTTTTGGGTTTATTTCCAATGAAGCCTTCGTAAAATAATTAAATAGTTAATTGAGTCATTGTTCAGAAAATTGACTAGAATCCAACAGTTCATCGACCGGAAGGCATCCGCCGGATTCATTATTTTATTCAAAAGTCAGTCTACCACGTGGTGCATTAATCCCGGAAGAACATGGAATAGTTTAAGGAGAATCGAAGAATGTTATTCCTTTTGCAATTTACTATTTTGATCTTTTTATAGTTTTTCTTAAAGAAAAAACAGAGAAATACTGACTAAAACAGTCGCAAATGGAATTAAATTATTAATAATTATATGTATAATTTTGAAGGATGTTGATTGTGTTCTTCATTGGATTTGTTTCTGGGATTTTTGTAATCCTGGGTTTGGGACTGGTGGTGGTGTTGGTTGCGGTGAGGCTATTGAATCGTAGAATCCAACGAAGGATCAAACATGAAACTGATGCAGCCGCGGCAGCAGAGGCTCGGGACCCCCGGCATTCCCTCGATTTCACTGGCAATAACATGCAGGTTTGCTACTTAGAGAACCCCAGATTATTGTTTTGTATTGTTGTGATTACGAATTTAAATTGCAGTTGCGGTCGTGTTGTGTTTGCGGTGCCTATACAGCTCTATAGCTGCCACTGTTGCGGTTGCAGATTGTTATTTAAATATCTTGTTGTGATTGTTTTTCTGGGATTTTGAATTCATTGTCATCATTGTCTTAGGGGATTGTTTGGGTTCTTGATCCAGAAACAATTTCATCCAAAGAGCAGAAGAGAAAACGGGATGTGTCGATAGAGGTTTCTCCGGTTCGAAAACATGCTAGAATCCAAGACCAGTATTTAACCTTGACGAGTTCTGATTCTTCTTGCATCTTCATTCCCCTCAAGGGCTGCGCCATTCAGGCTGTTTCTGCTACTAACTTACCCTCCAGGAAATGGTATTGTGCCTCTTTCCTTCATGGTCCACGTACTTTTAGATCAATGTTTTGATTTTCTTTTCGGTACAAGTCTCAGATTTTAGGCCATTCTTAGGGGTGAGCATCCACGGCTAATAGGCAAAATGCTGGAGTTCGATCTATGTTTTGTTATTTCAAAGGAATTTCATGATTAAACTAAACTGTCTATGTCATCTTCTGTAAATTGATGTGTCCAAACCACAATGTCAGCGATAGTTTACCGGTTCTTCGAAATTTATATTACATCATTGTCATTTGAAGATTATAGATGCCATTTCCAGGCTTGGTTCGCCACATACTTTCTTATAATGGCTGCTGTATTGGTGTTTGACTCTTCATTAAAAAAGTTGACATGGTCATTACAGTTTGATTCTGATATAATGTTCATGCCCCCTTTTGTTTAGCTTCTCTTGATCGAAAATTGAATATTTTTGCGACAAAGTTTAAACAATATACAAGTCAGGCAAGTAGAGACATACCAGTTTCTGAAATCAATACCCGAATCCATGTAATATAATTCGATATAAGCTTTAATCAATTGTTCTAGTTATGTGCTTTCAAAACATTTACTCTGCTTCATTCCTTTGCTTTGAATTAATGGTTTGACAGGGCCAAGAGATATCCGATTAGAATTGAGAGCAAGAGTGGGCTATACTATGGAAGTAAAATCATTTACCTTTACCTGGAGACTGCCTGGGAAAAGGAGTCATGGTGTAAAGGTCTTCGTCTCGCGTCGTGTGAGGATGATGGAAAGCTCAACTGGTTCACCAAGTTGAATGTAGATTTCCATGCTTACATGGCATTGCTAAGTGCTGGATATTCCTCATTTATGAAGCCCTCCCTAGGCTTCAGTGCTGAGACGGTAGATAAGGGAAGTAAGTCCGATGGGTCTAAATCAAAAGTTAAATCATTTTGGAGAAAGCTATCAAAGAAGAACATAAAACTTAGTGAAAAAAAGGGAAATCCGAGTCGTCAATCTGACCATGAGGAGAGACAGGCATGTGAAAACCAGCATCTACTCCAAGATTCAGTGTCAAACAAGGTACCTAACAGTTCGACTGAAGAAATCGTGGCATTCACGTCGCCTCAAGGTTTTCCTCGTTCAACAAGTCAAAGTGGTGCTTCTGCCGCTGGCGCTGGTGCTTCTGATGCTGATTCTGAACATGACAAACTTAATAATGATGAAGGAATACTTTGCTGGAACTTGTTAATTTCTCGAGTCTTTTTCGATATCAAAGCCAGTGCAGAGCTTAAAAGTTCCCTTCAAGCACGGATTCAGGTTAGACGTTCACCAAATCAAGACATTGTTTTCCTTTTTCCTTTTGTTTTGCATGGTATTGCCTTGCCTCTTCATATATTTCTTGTTGGTTTATCAGTTGCATTTTCTGAGTAAGTCTACTTTGCCTGTTTGACACTACCTTGCTTAAGGATAAAATGTAGGATAAACGACCCCCTTGGTCACCAAACTATAAGGCCGGTTCTATTTTGGTCTCCAAGCTAAAAATTTTGTCGATTTAGTCACTAAACTTACAAATTAGCATCAATGTTGTCACCGTCCGTTAAATTGTTCCCTCTCTTTCATTGGTATAATAACGCATATAATCCTTAACCTTTACACATTCTATCAATTTGGTTATAATTCTAAATAAATCAACAAATTTAACCTCCAAATTTACAGTGTCTATCAGTTTGGTCCTAATTGTAAAAGTTCTTATTAAATGACTACATTTTACAATTAGGACCAAACTGATAGACACTGTAAATTTGTAAGTTTAGTGATTAATTCAACAAGAATTTTAGAGCGTGACCAAATAGATCCGACCCCATAGTTTGTTTTCGGACAAAAAAAGCAAAGAAAACCTATTTTGTTTCTAAAGGGTGTATTCTGATTTTCTTGTTTCAACCTCTTCCTTTATTAGTACATTACCTGGGATGGAAAATTTTTTGGCCTGGATTTTGAACATCAATGAAGATTACATTTTTCTTGTGTATACTATTGATATGTTGATGTTTTGATTCAGATGTTCAGTGATCATTTTTCCGTCTACTTCTGTAATTAGTTCTTCTGGAAAGTATTTCAATGTACATTTGACAATAGTTCTGACTATTTTTATAATTTGATATAACAGAGATCGTTGTCCAATATGAGGACTCCTAATTACATAGGTGAGGTCATTTGTACTAACATAGACATCGGGAATCTCCCGCCTCATATCCATGCGATGAGGCTTCTTGGCAATGACATGAATGAGGTATCAGCATTTGAGGTTGATACCGAATATTGTGGTGGAGCTCTGATAGATGTTGAGACAAGAATTGAAGTTCGGGACCAAGATTTTCAGAAAGGCGTAGTGGATACAAATTCTGAATCAAATTCTATTGAGCATATGTCTGCAGCCCTTCTTGAAGGTTTTGAACATTTAGGAAAGCATTTGAATCTTAATAAAGAGGATTTTCTCGACCCTAAAATCGGTTAGTATAATAATGATACTGAACTTTTGTGCACTTTCCAAGCAATATGGGTCAAAAGATCTGCATGATGCATACAGTTTAGGTAGAATTTGAGAGTATGGGGCTTGCGTTTATAGTTGAATTATGCATCATACAAACAATAAAAATGCACCCCTCTTGTAGCTCAACCTATTTCATCCAAGTATAAATTCCAAATCGATCCTCCACTCGCGTTTTTGCTTCCTCTTAATTTGCTTATGATAATGTGCTATTTCATCTTTTGATTTCACTTTCTTCGAGTTTCAGATAGTGGAAAAGGCTCTAAAGGTCGATTGAAGTCTGTCCTAAATAACATAGCCAAACAGGTTTCACAGGTGTGTGTATCACTTTATGCATAGGTGCTTCTGCTTAAACAAACTCGTAAAAACGGAATTCAATGATTATGAAAGTATCTATTCAGTTAAAGGTAGTGTTAGATCTTGCTATTTGAAGAAACAAAGTTTATATCTGCCAATCAAAGTTCTTTCAACTTGTATCAGACAATCTAGAGGAACCCTTATTTTAGTTCTCAATTTTAACCAAATACTCATATTTTGCTGAGGCCTGTGATTCTGCCGCTCGATCTTAACGGGATAGTTCAGATATTAATAACCTGGTGATCTGTCATGCCATTGTGTGCTTAACTAAACTTTGCTGGTATTTGTACATTAACTTTATTTTATATTAATGTAAACAATAAACTGCTGCTGCATGGATGGTTTCATTATGTTATAATGAATTGAGCAGGCTATTAGTATGTTTATTCCATACTGTCTGTTATTCTAAATAAATGTTCTGTACTTTTGTTTTATGTGCTTAACCTAATTGATGTTTCAAATTGAAGGTGCCTTTGACTTTGTCAGTAAGGGTTGTATCCCTCCGAGGAACAATGCGTTTATATATTAAGCCACCTCCTTCCGATCAGTTATGGTTTGGCTTCACGTCAATGCCTGACATAGAGCTGGTCGTGGAGTCTTCCGTCGGGGATCACAAGATTACTAATGGACATATTGCGTTATTCTTGATCAACCGGTTTAAGGTACGAATTACGTATTGCTTGAAGAGTAACATATTTTTTTATGTATTGCTTGATCAACATGTTTCTTGATCATCATCATACCATATTGAGATTGCAGATGGTATAGTTATCGATTGATTCTGCATATTGTTATATTGGAAAATATACCCTTTTAATTATTTGTAAAAGGTGCTACAACTTTTTATCTTTTTCACAATCACAAAATTCATTGCTAGCTAGATTCGGCATTGACCCGATGAAAGAAAATTGCATGCAATTTGTGTAGGCGGCTATACGGGAAACCATGGTTCTTCCAAACTGTGAGAGTGCATACATTCCATGGATGTTAGCAGAAAAAGATGATTGGATCCCTAGGAATGTTGCACCATATATATGGCTTCAAGAAGGATGTTCCGATAAGCGCGAAGCTCTGCCTCCTCAAGTTACCGAATCAAAAGCGAATGGAAATAGCGGGAACATATCGAATTGTGATCTAGACAGCAAGGATTTGTTTCAGGCATCACCAGTGGATTCCACAACCAGACTGTCAACAAGCTCGTTGCCTGTGTTTTCTTCTTCCTCAAGTTATAGCTCATTGAATGCACTAGCAACAACTTCCCATCCCCCAATCGATGAGCTACACGATGCAAGGCATCGTAATTTAGAGGCAACTTCGAGTTTGCCCCCGCCATGTAGTATGTCTATAAGAGAGTTTGAAATGCATGGTGAGGGATCCGATGACAACAACGATCGGGAGCCGAAGATGGGGAGGAGAGGAAAGCTACGCGATTTTATTAGGAAGAGAATGAAGATGAAAAGTAAAGACAAGGATAAAGGAAGCTGAGTTGAGTTGAACCAAAGGGAACAAACTCAAAAGGCAAATTCCAGCCATTGTTGAAGAGCTTATACACTTGTTAATGTTATACTTACATTGTAAATGTATATAAAGTTAAAAACACAATTTTTGGATTAAAAGTTTTAACCCATTTCCCTCCATATTTTTGGATTTTATTATGAATTTGTTTGATTTCCTTGTAAATGGAGTTTGTTAAATTCTGAATTATTGCTTGTTTTTTTTGGGTAAATTACATGTTGATATACAGTGGTTCTTCATATTCGGGATTTATAGTCTTCCTCTTAATAATTTTTTTCGAGAACTGAACTCAAATCCTCTCCTTAAAAGAATAATATGTCTTACCGTTACACTCGGCACATATCAGTTAAGGATATTGTTCTTTAATCTTATTGTTAAGACCTAAGGTTACTGCTCATCAGAAGAGAATTGTAGAAGAATTGACTTAGTTAAATATGACTGAGAGCTAATTATATAATTAAAATAAATCTTATTGTTAAGACCTAAGGTTACTGCTCATCAGAAGAGAATTGTAGAAGAATTGACTTAGTTAAATATGACTGAGAGCTAATTATATAATTAAAATAAATATAAAACTTGTGACTAATTATATAACTATATCAATTTATACTAACTGACATCAAATCAAATTGTTACTTCTTAAAATAAAAAATTAATTTAATTTTTAATAGTTAGAGGGTGAAAAAAGAATTAGAGCGTAGTAAGTGCATCATTTATGTAGTTTACCCTAAAATATAATTGAAATTTAGCACAACAAGCTCTTTTTCTTTATTTCTGTATTATTTTGTTATCCTATTTTCTTCCATTAAATTTCAAAGTTTTGTCAGATCCCATGAATGGTTAATTAACAGTAGGGACAAAGGCACAGCCTTATTGAAGGCAATGAAGCAAAAAGAATGAATAAAAGCAAAATACCTAAGCCTAGTCATCAATGTCATTCAACTATCACTATCACTTCAAAGACATATGTAATCTGAGGTCTCTGTGTTGGCCATTTCCTGTAAAATGTTGGCGATCCAATGAGGAAGCCGTATCACCTGAGAGAGGCTCCATATCCATCACGATGCGTCTTTTGCCATCTCCATGCAGTCTTTAAACTCTCCTCGAGATCGGTATGTTGAGCCGTCCAGTTCAGTTCACGGTAGATCTTAGTTGGGTTGCTGAATACTTCGGCGTAATCTCCAGGTCGGCGGGGAAGATAATCGACTTTTATCTCTACCCCTGTTGCTTTCTTACAGGCCTCTACAAACTCCTTCACCGATCTACCTTTCCCGGTGCCGACATTGTAGATTCCTACATTTCGGGGCTTTGCCTTTTGAAGAGCCTTAACATGAGCATCAACCAAGTCGGTAACATCGATATAATCTCGTATGCAAGTACCATCATGTGTATTATAGTCTGTTCCCTTGACCTACAAGAAAGCTCAAAAACCGGATTAGCAAAGATAACTGATACCATATGCAGAGCGACAAGCACGGTGACATTATTACAGTCATAAAACAAACATGGAACAGCCATACATATTTGATTGAAAAGTACAGTTATGACAAAGGTTGACAGTTTATTTTATCATACATTAGATAACATTTTCACCTAAAAAAGAAGAATCGTTATCGAAAATATAAGGCGACAGATAGTTCTTTACTCGGTCCAAGTCCTTGAAATCTTATGAGCTAAGAATAAATTAGCCTAATGAATTAAAAAGATGCTTGAAAAGGTGATGCAAAATCATCATGTTTCAAGTAAAATCATCATCTAAAACAAACATGTTTCAAGTAAAAGATGAAATGTAAAGGTTATAAATGTGAATCGAAGTTTCCCCCGGCAACTGCCGAACCATAGAATTTTCATTTTAAGTTGAACATCTCTCCTTCTTGACCCCCAAGTTAGCTAGAAATACAAAGCAATCACTAAAGATGAAAAACATAAAGTGGTAAAAGAAATTGAATACCTTTAGACCCGGAATGATGCCACGAGCTGCATCAAAACAAGCACCTGAAATCCGTCCATGCTCACGCAACTCGGGTCTGGGAGCCTCTCCTAATCTTCCATCAGGATCTGACCCGATCACATTGAAGTATCTGAGAGATATTCAACAAAAATATATGTGAAGATGTGGAAGATTTATGTGATATTGTTAAGTTCCAAAAGTTCCATGTCAAGAAAAGCTAGCATGGATTATGAAGATTCACTTTTAGTGCTGAACAAATATACAAACCTTAGGATCATAACTGCCATGTCTGACTTCTTGGAGAAATCCAGGATGATATCTTCCGCCATCTTCTTAGCTTTTCCATATGGGTTGATGGGAACCTGAGTTGGTTCGAAAAGAAAAAAAAAACGTTACTTGCCTCGCATTATAACCGTAAATGTCTAGAAACAAGTTAATAAATGAAGATCCTTTAATTTATTGACCTCAAACAAAGATTTAGAAGAAATAACTAAGACTAAATCCAACTCTACAGCTTACCTGTGGGGTTTCTTCAGTGATCGGCATCTTTTCAGGCTCCCCATATGTGGCACATGTACTAGAATATATCAAAGTCTTAACACCATGAGCAGCCATTGCCTCTAATACCACCAAAGTGTTTGAAGTAATGTTGTGATAATACCTGCAAATCAAGGCCAAACACACCATAGCGAACATTTTAGTTTGAACAGTACAGATTGAGAAGTTTCAAATAATATCAAGTAATCAATCGTGCAATAACATTTGACAACCACAGATCTAGAAATCGGTCTTAGAGAGGCATTAGAGCATTGTAACTTAAAAACAAGGGTCCAGGCTTAGGCATCCCCATGCTCATTTCCAGGCACTATAGCACACAATAAAGCTCTTCAACTAAATCAGCTCACGTTAAGCATAAAACAACAATATCAGCAGCCTGTTATTTCACAAATCATCTGACCTATAATAACTATGCGAATCATAAATCATAAAAGATACTTACTTGAGAGGATCCATTGTACTCTCCCCAACATATGCCACAGCCGCAAAGTGCATTACAGCATCAAATGCATTTTCCGAAAATATTTTATTCACCTAAAATATAGAATCAAGGAAATGATGCACCACATCCATATTTCAAAACCTTAAAGATCATTATTTATAAAAGAGAGAGAATATTCATGATAAATTTCACTAAAAGGATACAGCCTTTGCATCACCAAGATCAGCATAAATGAATTGAAGCCTTCCAGGTTCTGGAAATAAGTTGTCCAGAACCTTGACAGCACCTATGTTTCCACGTGAAAGATTGTCCTACAAAAGTGGTAAATTCTTCCTTTAAAATCCAGATCAATTATGCACAAGCTGTGAAAGATTACAAAAAAGATAGTTGCATATCCTGAACTACAAACATACCACAATAGTTACTCGGTATGACTCCCTCAGAAGTTGTAAAGCAGCATGTGAACCAATATAGCCAGCACCACCGGTTACAAGAACATGAGTTACGCCTTCTTCGTGTTTGGAGAACTGGAAAGACAGAAGTCAAGAAATTGAAAAATATATAACTACAAACAGTCATTGCTACAGAAACAACAGATGATGATATTGACCGTATGCAAAGGACAAATGAGACATCCATAATCAATTGAATAGCATGATTAAACTAGCAACAGCAAGTAAATGAAGTCTTAAGAAAAATGGCATGCGGTCCTATAACTGCGGCTGAAACCCCAGAAATATAATCGCTGCTTGCTCTTCAACTATCCAAGCTAATCAAATATATGCATGACAAACATTTGGAACAATCTTTTTAAAACCGATATTCCACAGAGAATAAATAGTTGGCACCATTATAAATCGTTCTCACGCATTTTAACTTTGGCATTGCAGAACAGAAAGTGAAGTCGAAAAAATAGAGATACAACCAAGAAGGTACCTGACTTGGAGTACCGAATGTAGGAGATTGCTTGAGCATGATAATACATAAGGCTGTAAGGGTTACAACCATAAGGATTTTTCCTACAAAATTGCCCTTCCTTTTGGGATCATGATGTTCCACACCTACATGCGAAACGCGAACAACAATCGTAAATCCAGAGAACTTTTTTTCCCACTTTCAAATCATTATAAATGCATTAACACAACTAAATCAAGTTCCAAATTGTAAATAACTTAAGCATGTATGAAATTGCAAACATAACAAAATACATTTTTTTCTAGATTCTGTTACAAAGATTTTTGAAAGTAAAAGGTAAAGAGAGGATGAAATGAAGTTTCTTTCTACTTCTCCCCTTCTTTTTTCAAAATTCAAACTTTGTAAATGAAAATGGTAGGATTAAGACAATGGCACTAATAACAGCAGCAGCAAGAATTGAAGAAAAAATTGGGGTTAGAATTGAAGAAGAGAGAAAGTGTTACCAGCAAAAGGCATAGATCTGGTAGACCTTTGCTGACTTCTTCCTCTGGCAAAATTTAGCATCTGGAAAAAAGCTTCCTAGGACTTGTCTTAAGCTGGGAACAACCTGAATTTATGTCTCGATTCCAATGATCAACCAAACACCCTTACTTGGAAATGCTGTTCTGGCAAAATCGCTGCAAAAATGGAAACCAAAACAATAATTATTATAATACATTTCTGAAATATTAAGAGATCCAAAAAAACAAAAGAACAAAAAAGGTAAAACAAAATTCAATAAATATGGGCCCTCCACCCATTGAATTTATAAAACAACAAAAACCACCGATAGATGATGATATGCAGAATAGGAAAAAAAACCCAGGATATTTTTCTTGTTCTGATTCAAAATTCTATAGCTACAAAAAAGAAAATTTAAAAAAAAAAAGGAAGATGCTATCTTTCATTCTTTGTCAGAGCAGGCCTGCTCAAGCACATGAATAAAAATTAATAAATATCAAATCCAAATAAAAAAACAGATAATTTGATAATCAAACATTTTCTTTTAATTTTTAGTGTTCAGAAACCAACCCAGATATGAAAACGAAGCTAGAAACCAAAATCACCCACCAAAACAAAAAGAAAAGTACCCATCAACAAAACTTGATCGTTCTCAGCAAAGAGTAAATGAATTCAAAGTCATTAAAAAAAACCCAGCTTTCAATGGCAGAACAACAAAGAAAACACGAAGAACTTTACCTGAAAGTAGAAATCAAAGGACATTAACATGAGCCGAAGGTCGCCAAAAACGGGAAAAATGTCAGAACAGAAAGATGGGTTGGACTGGCATCGACAAAACGATCTAATATCATAATATATACATACAATACATGCACATCAGCGCATGTACAATGCAAGAAATCTGTTTTATTAAAATAAAAATAAAGTAAACGCTAAATTAATTGGAAAGAAAGAAGAAAAGCCTACCCAAGATGAATGAAGACGTGAGAGCGAAACAGAGGGAACAAGGAAAGAGCAGCAGCGCCTACGTTTGAATATTTAGCGAAGAAGAAGAAGACTTCCGCATTAAATTTAAAAATTAAATCTTTTTTAAATGAAAAGTTAACAATTTGTAATTTTTAAAAATGGGGTGAATTTTCTCCTTGTTTCAATGGTGATGATAGGTGCCAACAGGCGAACAGATGAATCCAAACCAAAAATCCAGACTTTGGGATTAAAGCTGTCTGTCTGTGTACTGAGGAATACTTTTCTGTGTTATAATTATTGGTCAAATTCAATAGAAGGTCCTTGTACTATGTATTTTGGTGGATTTACTCCCTCAGTTATAATTATTTGCACAATTTTACTAGACTACACTCCTATTTGAAAAGTTATTTAATTTATTTATAATACGAGCCAATGATATGAAGCCATCTGTAGTGGTATGAATAGGACTAAGGTGCACGTAAAATAAAGAAAGAAACGATGGTGGTGGGACTATGTGCCCTTTATTTCCACGAGACAGCGTGACATTTCCCACCAAATTGTATGCTTCCACGTAAATTAAAATTAATGTTGCGAATGAAATAATTACGATAGGTAGGTTAATGATATAAAATTATCAAAGCACGTGCACTACGGATGTATAAGATTAAAATACTAATAATAAATTAATTTAATGATATAAAATATTATATATTTTTTAAATAAAGTTAGATGTTCGAATTTTAGTATTGTAAATGAAATAATTGAGATAGATGGATTGTTTTCGTAGTATTTAATTTGAATTAGTCGACAATAAGTTAAATGCATGATTAATACCAAGATATAAAAAGGGATAAAATCTTCTTACATCATATAAAACTTAATACCTTTTTAAATCGTAAGATGAAGGTAGATGGATGAATGATTAAGATTAATAATAAAAATTTATAATAAAAGGTTAATAATAAGGTTGAGATTTGAGAATTTTGGTATTTTAAATTTAAATTATTATATCTAAAAGATAAAAGTTTGATATATTGATCGTGTAAAATTAATTTTATATAAATTTATGTATTCATTCTATAAAATTTAAATTATAAATTTTTAATCTTTAACTTTAAAAAACTAAATCATAAACCTTAAACTCTATAAACTAAACACTAAAAATTAACCTTATACTCTAAACTTCTAATCTTTTGACCTTGAATTAAAACTCTAACCTTAAAACTAAAAAAATGACATAAGCTAAAATTTACACCATCTATGATTAAAAAAAATCATATCTAAATATCATGTGTGAATTAGAGTTTTAATATATTTTAATTTAAATGGTAAATATTATCTTTTAGTTTAAAAAAAATTATATCCTAAAATTTAAATTAAGTAAATATTATCTTTTAGTTTAAATTTTAGGATATACTATACCTTGTCTTATAATTGAGATCTACGATAAAAACTGCAGTAACTTGAATGCGATAAGTGGCGTTTTCTGAATTTTTTATTAATAAAAAATAAATTTCAATAAAGACACAACCTACGGGTGATGTAATCATTCAAATTATGATATAAGATGAAATATACATATGGTCCAACTACTGATTCATAGTACAAATTTTATAATTTGACTCAATACGCCACATGTATGCCACGTCTTCATTAAAATTTAAACTTTATTAATAAAAAATTTAAAAATACACCATCTTCAGCTGACGTCTTTAAGTTACTAAAGTTTTTGTCATAAATCCTTAATTATAAAAAAATACATTATATCTCTATAATTTTAACTAATTTATACTCCTCTGTCTCATTTAAGAAGTCAAATAATAACTTTTTAAAGTCAAAGTTTTAAAACTTTTGACTATAATTATTTAAATATTTTAATTTATTAAATTTTATAAAATATATATTTTTAAACTATTTGATTAAAGATTTCTAAAATATATTTTTTATATATTTATCAATAATAGATATAGAATTATAATGAGTTAAGATTAAAAAAATAACAAAAGAATTAATATTGAACGAATAAAATGGGACGAAGGTAGAAATATTTATTTAAAAAAACCCATTTTTCCTACACTCTTAAACTAAATTGACGGTTCTTTGTCATTTTCCTAATATTAAGTGATAGTTACTTGATTAGAAAGGAATCTAAGAAAGTCCAAAATGAACGCAGACAGCGGAGTACAAAGTAATCAATAATTATGGTTCTATCTAACAACTTTGACAACAAATTGACACCCAAAATATATTTTTCAGTATAATTTTTTTTTGGTAGACTAACAGTGGGAGAAAATATTAAATTTTATTTTTAGTAAAAAATTAAATTCTAAATTTAAAAATAATTATAAAAAGTTAGTCGATACACAGACTATATAAAATTTTTTATATTTTAGAGTTAAAGATTTAGTTTAAATTTTAGAGAGTTAATTTCAGTGGGTCATGATCGTCTTTAAATTTTGAAAAATTTAAATTTTACCTTTAAAATTAAAAAAAATAATTTTATCCCTCAAAAATTTTAAAATTTTATATTAAACTTCAAAATTATGAATGTTTTAATTAAATTTCCTCTTTAGGTTTTTTAAAAATATTAAATTTATGAAAAATATTTAAAATATTGCTAAACCTTATTTTTCATTTTCTTATAAATCTTCAAATTTTTAAATAAATAAGTTGATTTCCAAAAAAAATTGTCCTCTTACCACTATTTGTTGCTGTCGGTTGAATTTTCCAACCTTTGAAAACCATATACATGGAAAGAGAATCACATATTTTGATAAAACAATTTTGTTAACGTGATATGACAACTTTAAGGACGCAATTGAAAAAAAAAAGAAAACATTGAGGGTTCTTATAATCATTTTACCTTGTTTACTCTTAGTTTATGAAATTTTTAAATGTGTGAACTCATTTTATAGTGTGTTATTTGTTTATGTAAAATAATGTTATTTGAATGGTTGTAAAATATGAATAATGTAATAAAAATTAATGTAAAAGAAATATGAAATTATAATTATAATTAAGAGAATTATGAATCATAATTTAACATAAAATTTAAATGAAAGTATGAAACCCAGGTATAATTAGAACAAAAATCTTCTGTCTCTTCCCCATATCTCTTTTGGTGCCTCCTTTATTTTTTAAAAAAAATTAATTTTAAACTCTAAACCCTTATTTTCTATATTCTAAACCCTAAACCCTACCCCTAAAAAATACATCCTACCCCTAATTTTCTAAACATTAAACCCTCTAATTAAAAGTGAGACATAAATGAAAACATGGGGAAGGGACAGATGATTTACACTCGTATAATTAGATATTAAAGATGCAAATAAGTCTAAGAACCCATTGACCTTTATACATTATAGATTTTTTGGTAAACGTTATTATTGGTGGCTAAACGTTATAAATTTACTAATTTATTAGGGATGTCATTTATTATTATAAATTTATGTAGCGTTTTAAAAATTTATAATGATAAATGTCCTCCCTAATTAATCAGTATAATCAAGTAAAAGTTATCAAATTTTTTCAAGGTTTAACGACATTTTTAATCGTTAGTTTTTTATAATTATTTTAGTCTTTAATTTTTTTAACACTTTAACTCTCGAAATTTTATTTTATCGATCGAAAAATGTAACGATTTTTTTAAGTTGTTGTCAACTATTTCTTTTTCTAATGCATACGTAAATTATTGCCAATTTGATATATATTTATTACTTATTTCATAATTAAAGGAAACAAACACAACTAAAAAAGAACTTTAAAATATCAAATATTCTTAATGTGATTAATATAATAATCTAGGTTAGTCCAGTCCCATGTTCGGTTTATGGAGCAATGAATGGCATTTCACATGCGTTGACTTTATCCGACCATTTCATCCCTCTTAATCTGTCTGCTGCCGGAACAATCCTAATAGCTTTCTTGTTGATTTGATTCTCTCTTGTTTGACCACCCAGATTGTAGTAAATTCAAGCTTTGGATTTGTCTGTCCCTCCAGCACCTGCTCCTGCTCCTGCATATTGTAGTAGGAGCCGATCTCACTCCATTGGATAACCTACTCGTTGTCTAATATATTTTGTTCCAGAGCCAAGAGCTCAATGTATTTGTACTTGATTTAGTTGTGGTTTATCGAAATATCTCTTAGAACGAGTATAATGATTAATCTTTCGTGTTTTGTTAGTTTATATGGAAAGCCATTTTTAAACCTGTTCCATGCTGACAACCAAATTTAAGTTTCATAGCTTTTGTACTTTGATCCTCTAGACTACTAATCTATAGATACAACATTGAACCAACCTAACAAGTGCATAACCCAATGGAAATAAATCTAAAATCCATTTCTTTGGGCAAAGATATGGAGGCTTTAAGTTGTAAATTATTCATCCTTTTCTCATCAATTTCATTGGTAGCATCACAAGATATGATCATCGATGTCGATGGAACGATCCGAGACCAAACAAACGATGGGAGAAGATGTGGTTTGGGATATCTGAGGCTAGCTTTGGTATCATCCTTTCATGGAAGATCAACCTGGTTTGTGTCCCTCATAAGGTGACTGTTTAAAGAACTCTTTATCTGATTTCAACCCGAACCGATAACCGATACCACCTCCATCGATACACTGCTTCAACGAATCCAAGACATCAAGGTTTTCTTCAAGACAAGATCAGATTACTATAAAAATTTGATTCCCAAACAAGGGCTTGAGGTGTAATGTGGATTATCGATGAAAATAGGCAATGTTTACATGCAACTAAACCCTCATGAAGATGGAAAACCTCTCTTCCATGCTGAGGAAATGGATTCCAATCGAAAATATTACATACATCTATTAAATATGTTTCGTGTAGGTTTTGGAATTCCATGCTGATGACAATAAATGGGCTGCCAAACAAGAAATGCGACCAGACGAAGATTTGGACACTGTCTTGCAAGTACCGTGGTCAAATTGGTCCATCGTAATATCAACTGCTCCATATTTTCAAAATCTATATTTTATTTTTATTTTAAATTTCGATTCCGTCCCTATCACGGATTTTAATGCACAATAAACGCTTATTGATCACAAAGGGATAGGGTGCCGTGGGGTTGTTGAGGCAACTAATGGGTAAATAATTGAACCTTTTCCTTGTGGTACATCGATGTAGAAAATCTACTTAGTAGTATGACATGGTAAATGTGATTGTTGTTAACAGAGTGTCACATTATTTTATAAGATCATTTCTTCTGACTTTTTAATCAGATGATATATAAAGGATAAATTATACTCGTGATCACTAAAATTTTGATATTTTTTTTTATTTTAATCACTAAAATTTTAAAACTGTTTTAATTATTAAAATTATTGATAAAATAATAATATAATCATTTATTCAAAAAATAAAATAGAATAAATTGATTTTCGAATAAAAACATATTTACACTTACTTAATATAGACAACAATACATTGATAAGAAAATGATATAAGTATATAGAACAACCGAAACCAATTAATCAAAGTTTACTATTATGACTATTTCATGGAATAATGACTGAATATTTTTTTATAAATTACGTATCTATTATATGTTCGGGATTCGTGGCTTTTCCTCCCAATAATGTCTTCTCTAAGGTTTAAACCCGAATTCTCTCTTTGGGAGAGCAATATGTCTTGCCATTGCACCCAACATTTATTGGTAATGATTGAATATTTTTTTATTAAATAAAGAGTACATTTTTTTCTCATATCGGGATTTAAATTTATATAAAATAAAATAATATGAATGTCTTTAACTACTAAATTAATCGATGGATCTCATAACAACCGAATACTTTCATTACACGTCTACCAAACAAAAAGATATTTTTTTCTTTTAAGGGAAATGTAGAGTGATGTTTTCGTAAATAATTATAAAATATTGAGAGGATAAAAAGATTCGGATAATCACTAAATCATTGGAATTTTCCCATTAAAATATTCAAATATCATCACCATCTATTAGTGTATAAAAACAAAATACATCTCTTCAGTCTTCACTAAGAATTCTGTGCTGCGAGATCTGCCTGTTGGGCGAGGATTAGATTTTCAACACAGATTGTCTAGGTTGGTGTGCCATTTGCTTATGTTTATGCAATTTTTTACTTTTAAAAATAAGTTTTTAATTAATTTTTCACATCTCTCAAGATTTGGGTGTTTTTTCTTGGTCACTTGGAATCTCTTGCACAACTTTTTGGTATCTTGAATGTTGATCCTTATACTGTCATGTCCTAGTTTTGTTTATTGCAGTTGAAAGAGATGTCTGGAAAGGAGTTCACTGTTGATCTGCACAACCCCCTGGTATTTCAGGTATTTTATTCGGTTTTCGAGTCTTGTGGACGAAAAAATATATTCGAAACGATGAATATTATCGAGTTTTTGATTGATTTTTGATGTATGGTAGGTTGGTCACCTTGGAGAAACTTACCAAGAGTGGGTTCATACACCTATTCTGACTGAGGAAAGTCCAAGGTTTTTCAAGAGTGGTTTCTTGGAGGTAATGTACATGCATCCCTTTATACAAGTAGATTCGAGTCGATTTTGATTCGGACCAGAGACATAACTATAGCAAACCTTGTGAGATGTTCATGTTTCTGTCCCCTGTTTAACATGATACAGATGCTGACTCGGACTGTGTGGTGGGTGGTGCCGGTCATATGGCTGCCGGTGGCATTTTATTTCATCAGAATGTCTTACACTATGGGTCTCGCACTTCCCCTAGTGGTCGCACTGTCTGTTATCGGGGCCTTTGTGTGGACATTTCTTGAATACTGTTTCCATCGTTTCCTTTTCCACCTTGACACAAAGAGTTACTGGTTAGCTATTTCTCTCGAAAAATTTGAAGATCGATTTAAATCGTAATATTAGTTTATTGTTGTTAAATTTGACTCCATTTCAATTGAATTTTGTTTAAATGTATTCAATTCGATTTTTATACCAACTCTTTGACAACTTTGTGTTACTTAAAAGGGGGAACACATTTCACTATCTCATCCATGGTTGCCACCACAAGCACCCTATGGATGGCCTCAGGCTTGTGATTCCACCGGCAGAAGCTGCTATCCTAGCCGTTATGGTATGTGCATATTTTGGTTTATTTTTCTTCTTCTGTCACACATTACATGAAGATTGCTGGGTGTTTAAGTACTTAAAATGAAAAGAAACAAATAAAATTGATTGCATGATCGAATTGAATCGAATTATAATTGGATCTAGATGAATCCGATTCGTTTTAATTTGTACCCAAATTAAAAACAATCAAAAATTTAATTAATCCAAATCTGATTCGAGTTCAAACCAAACATTAACTCAATTTCAAATTGATAATTTTGTTGAAGTTAATAAATAATTTATTTTTAGGATCAACTATTTCTTCAACAATACGATAAATAGTAGAATGATGCGTGTTTTCTTTTTTATATATACTATTAGTTAATCATCGTATTTTATAATAATATTTAATGGTTTGTCTTTTCTCCTTTAAAAAGATCATTATCTTATCTAATTCGAAAAGACATACTTTACTAAAAATATATCAATAATTTTACTTATGTTCGATTGGACTATATTCAATTTAAACAAAAGATTCAACTATTAACTTGATATGACCCAAAATTCAATAATATGATATTGACATGACCTAAAATTAATTATTATAGATCTAAACTAAATTTGGTCCGAATCAAACCTAAACTGAATAGACTCTAAACCCAGAAGAATTTGACCCGAACTCAATCAAAACAATTAGATTATCATCTCTAATAAAATTAATATATCAAATATCTTGTTCCCATGCTTGTTTACCAGTTTTGGAACCTGTATGGTATCTTATTCACTCTCTCGACAAGACCCGTCATGTTCGGAGGTGGATTGATCGGCTATGTCCTATACGACATGATCCATTACTACGTCCACCATGGCCAACCCACCGCACAATCCATAAAAAGCCTCAAGGTAAGACACTAACACGCTGGTGCTGGCTTAAAAAATTCAGACAAGATCAGTACTGTCCTGTAATAATGCATGCATGCATGTGTGCATGGTTGATGTGCAGAAATATCATTTGAACCATCACTTCAGGATTCAGAACAAGGGCTTCGGGATAACCACGACGTTATGGGACAGGGTTTTTGGAACCCTTCCGAAAACGAAAACAGCCGAGAAGAAACCATGAAGCTGGTCCTGACAGGTCCTGAGACAGCTACGTTGCCGTGTGGAAGACATTAAAGAATTTGATCGGGTAGGTGGTTGTCCTTTTAAATGTTGTGTGTGTTAATAAATGAATGGATGGTGAAAGTATGGATGGTTAATGAACTTTCAAGTATGTATCATAATAACAAAATCGAACCCAATAAATGATCTTAATAATATAAGGTGGTTTATTTTTCTGTAGTCATTCGATTTTCAACAGTGATATTTGTAGACGATGGGATAAAAACATTATTATCATACGATATTAAGTGAAAAAACATAAATAAAATTATAAGCACGAATGAAGAAATAAAAATTTTATAAAAGATTGAAAAAAATATAAAACTTTAAGGAAGAAACTATATACGAAACAAATTTTTTAACTAATGTCAGAAAAACATCTTTCATCTAAAATTGTTTATTTTGTATTATTTTCTGAGTCTAAAATTATTTTTGACCTTATTCACATATTTTTTTAATATTTTAATATAATAATATCTATTTAATTTTTAATTTATAAAAAATTACGTAAAACTTACAAACACAACTACTCACCCGAGACCAAAACTTTCCCTTTTCTAATTTAATTGCTCATAAAATGACAAACTAAAATAGGAAACAGACAGCAGCCCATGATCTGCTGTCCTTGGCTAGTGGTTCTACATGATTCTTTCAAGATGAGTACAAAATAAATAATTTTTAAAATATAATATAATAAAATAAACACTGATTTAATTAATATATGAAGGAAGATATTATATGAACGGTCGTACGCTATTACTTTAAGCCGGTTTAATCATGTCATCAATCAAATACGATAATATTTTAATCCAATTTATGTCATCAATCATCTTATTACGTTCACGATAAATATGATTAAAGATTATCTCTTAGTCACTTAATTTATTATTAATTTTATAAAGATTGCAAATCTCTAATTTAAAATTATATAATTTAACTTTTTATTATTAACAAATTAAATTAATTATATCAACACTTTCAACGTTCTTTTGAAGACGAATTAACTCCATCATTTTCTTAGAATATAATTTGTTTGCTCTTTTATAAGTTGCATTAATGATTTTATATTATATGTATTATTAATAAAATAAAAATAATTTGTAGAATAATAAAAAATATTAATACATATAATATAAAATTATTAGTAAAACATATAAAAAGATAAAAAAAAGGAAAATGATTTTTTTCAACCCTCAATTTATCAATGTATATTACTTACATCAAAATTAATAAAATTATTATAAAAATTATTAATTATAACGTAAAAATAGATGTGTCTTATATAATAATATAATACGACATAAATGATAATTTGAGAATAAAATTAAAATATTCAAAAATTTTGGGTACAATATAGAATTATAGTCATATTTTATTTATAAAAGTATAATATTCAAAAATTTGATAATCAATTTAAAATAAAGTCATACTTTGAAGATGAAATTAAAATATTTAAAAGTTTAAGACTATAATAATCATAATTTTAGGATATATGGTACAATATCTATGATTTTAAGGAGATATTATTTGATCAACCACTGATGTAAGAAAATTTTAGCTGAAAGAGTAGGAATGATATGGTTTTTAGTAATTTAAGACAACCATTGTTTAGCATTTTACAGCGGGGAAGACTTGAACACGTTTCTATAAAAGTACTCTTCATCCCTCAACCCCAAATGTCTCTGTAGTTTTTCATTCTTGGATTCGATCAAATTCAGGATGGGTGTATCTCAATGTTGATGGAGTAGTTTATTCCAACATTGTTATAGATAGGTAGCCTTACCTGTGATTGTGATGAGGTTGGATTTGAGGTTTTCATCAATTGTTAGGAGTTGTTTCAACTTTAAACGCCGAGTTATGAGAAAATTATACAGGGCTTAAAGTTACTTGAAACAATGATTTTGCATATATTATGATTCAATTTGACCGTCTTGAAGCGATTAACATAACATGGTCGCAGTACAAGTCTCAGTTCTAACTTGTTTGTCTGACCTATTGATAGATTGCATTGGAAGAGTTGAATCACAAAAACAGTAGACTCCTCGTAAAAAAAATTCTTTGACAGACAAACTCTCAAAACAAAAGGACAACTCAAATTATAATTTGATCATTCTTGACGAACCTTCTCTTTATCTACAACCCCTGTTAGAAAGAGATGCTTTTACTTCTATTCCTTGTATTTGACCTATAACTAATAGACTTTCTCTTCAATTAAAAAAATTATATATAAATATTTATTTAAATTTTAAACCCTAAAACTTAAACACAAAATATAAATTTTAGCTTAGAAACCCTAAAATAGATCTAATTGCGGAGAAAACTCTCTACCACCTATCAAATATTTTCTTTTAAAATGCTAGATTATGATAATGAAAAAATATTTTTATAATTAAATTAGTTATAAAAATCATTCAACAAGTGATTATGCGTGAAATAATATTTTTTTTTGAGAAAGAATGATAATTTTTATAGTGGGTAGTTGATTTTTTGAGCAATACTCTTTGGACCCAACACTTGATTTTGAAGCCCGTAAAGATGCATCCAAAGACATTTTATAAAATAAGGTATAAAATTAATTCAGATTAAGTATAATAAAAACGTATTATGATAAAAAAAATTATTTTAATTTAATGTATTTTATTTATAATATTAAAATTTAAAAATTTATTATTATTTAAAAACTTAGTGTTTCGTCCGGTATTCTTCCTGCCCAGGCAAAGCTTAAAACCAGAATACCAGCTAGACTAGTCAAAAACCAGCATATCCGTCGGACAAAGTTTTCATTAGTCCCTGTTTTGGTTCTTGTGCATGTCATAATCGTATGTGGTCACTTTCCATCTCACCTTCTTCACAGTTTCAGTCAGCCATGGCCTGCCTTGGAAAAGACATTAGCATGTGATGGAACCCTCCATGTCAACAACCATAGCTCCGGTCCATCAAGACAAACAAGAGTCAAGAGTCTGGGGGTAGGTTTTAAATGGGTTTTTAAAATGTTTTTTTTTTTTTTTTTTAAGTTTTTAATCATTCAAGTTTGCAAGAGGGATTATTAGGACTCAATTTGATATTTCAATAAGAATCTATATATCCCTGAATAGATTGGTCGGAAACAAAACATGCAAGAATAGGAACATACAAATTTCAAGACGACAAAGAAGAAAGAAAGAAACTGTTATTACAGTAACAAAGCTAGAACACAACAGATCAAACTCCCAACAAATTCGGAAGTAAGATTTGTCAGTGCGCAAGATTTTGTTCTAAATCTGACTTGATCGAGGAGGTATACTCTGTTCATTCCTGAAGAAATTGTTGGGATCAACTGCAGTTTTCACATCGACAAGTCTCTCGTAATTCCCATTAAAATAACTCTGACCGTAAACTTTACCTTCTTCATAGCTCCACTTCTTCGTCGATCCCACATCAATGTCCCTGTAATTTAAATAAGCACTTCTAGGATTCTTCGAAACGAATGGTGTCATGAACTCATGGAGAAGCTTCACTTGTGTTGTGAAATTTTTGTCGGCTTCGTTCCCGGGTTGTTCCCAAGTGACAGAGTATTGGATTTTGTACAGGTTACCTGCTCGGTGTGGAAATGGCGACTCGTCTGATTTGACTCGGTTCATTTGACCTCCGTAAGGATTGAAAACTAACCCGACTTTGCCTATTTCGATAATTTTTTCCCATAATGATTCCAACCCTTTTCTGGGAATAGGTTTCTGAACATAATCTGATTTTCTTTTCAGGAAATTAGCATCGTTTGGATTCCTGTCGAGTAATGCTGTCGGCTGAGTCACCGAGTCGAAATTTGCCCAACGGAGAACGGTGTCGATCCAACTCGTTTCGTTGCAAATCTCTTTAGAAATACCCAACTCGGGGAATTCCTTGCTTAATAGACTCACCAGAGAATCGGAATCGCCTAAATATAAAGCGATTACGGTGATTCTCACCGTTTTTTTCTTGTTTCTCGTCACCGGTTGTACAAGCATTCTCATGAACAGATTGTCGTCGGTCGTCGGAGCAACCGTTTGCCATTTGAGTGTTATATCGGTGGCGTTTTCGGATAATAACCTTTCGACTCTGAAAACGGTGACTTTCTCCGGTACGGGGACGAGCTTTATTTTATAGGCTAAAACCACCCCAAAACTGGCTGCTCCGCCACCTCTTATCGCCCAGAAAAGATCCTCCCCCATGGCTTTTCTGTCGAGTATTCTCCCGTTCACGTCCACCAGTTTCGCGTCCACTACATGATCCACCGACACCCCGTACTTCCTCATCATATTGCCGTACCCGGCGCCACTTATGTGGCCGCCGACGCCGACGGTAGGACAGACACCCGCCGGGAAACCATGCACTCTGCTGTTCTTCCATATGTTGTAATAAACTTCACCCAGCGTCGCGCCGGCGCCAACCCATGCCGATTCGTCGGACATATCGACTGTTACAGCGCGGAGATTGAACATGTCGAGGACAAAGAACGGCTCGTCAGAGACGTAGGAGAGCCCTTCGAAATCATGGCCGCCGCTACGGATTTTGAGGTGGAAACCGAGCCTCTGGGCACAGGTGACGGCGGCGGAGACGTGGGATTCAGCCGATGGGGTGATGATGATGAGCGGTTTCGGGGTCGACGATGTGTTGAAACGCGCGTTGCGAATGTATGCACGAAGAACCGAGGCATATGAAGGGTGGGACTTGGAGTAAACGATGGATGAAGCTTCGCCGGCGTGGATTGTTTGGCTTAAGCATCGGAGAAGAGATTGTTTAATGGGATCGGAGGCTGCAGATAAGAGCCGGAGGTTGAAGACGACGAGAAAACCAAGAATCAACAATGGCCGCATTGTGGCGGTGTGGGATTCTAGTGGAGAGTTTTGGAATTTGGATGGTGTGTTTAGCATTTATGCTTTGATGTTCACATGATATTTTCGTTTTCTATTAATTTCTTATAAAAACTGAATTGTTTAGTCATTCTTCTAATGAATTCGGCTGGCCAAAGTGCTTTTAGAATTTATTAACATAATAATTACATAAATACATTTTAAAAACATTATTTTTAAAAATAATATTACCACTTTAGTTTTATAGATATTTAAAGAACATGTGGATAACAAAGGCATCTTTTAAAGATAAACATGTGACTAAAAATAATTAAATATTTAGACATACAATAGTACTTGATGATGATGTAATTTTATATTTCATCTATAAATAAAATATAATATAGTAAGCAAATGATAAATTAAACATCATTATCCTTTTAAAATATATTTTATCAATTAAATTTCGATCCTTTTTAATATTTTCAAGCGAATCATCATCTCTTTTATACATGAATTTAGTGGTATTGTTTAAACTATGAATGACGTAGTGAACATGGTTCATCTAATAATCTCTTATCCTCAGTCGTGTCTGGGATTCCATTGCTGGACAGGCTAATTATGTCTGCAAGCTTAAACAAACTCTTCCTACTCTATTTTCTGCTCTTGATGAACTGAAGGCACAAAAGAATGACGTGCAAAGGAAGGTTGATCTGGCCGAACAACGACGATTGACGCGAGCGAGTTTCGGCTATGGCTTTCAAAAGCAGACACTATGATAATAGAGGCAGAATTGCAGATGGCCCTCAAGAAATAAAAAATTTGTGTCTCGGCGGCTGCGTTTCCAAGAATTGTCTGTCTAGCTACAAGTTTGGTAAAAAGGTGGCTAAAATGCTTCAAGACATAAAGGATCACACGAGTAAAGGAGTTTTTAAGAGGTAGCAGAGGCTCAGCTCGCTGCTTCATTGGTGGTAAGACCTGAGGAGCGGCCAATTGCTCTTGAATCAACATTCGATGAGGTATGGAGCTGCATCATGGATAAAGATGTGGGGATCATTGGATTCGATGGCACTCTTAACCCAAATCAACAAGTTTAGCACCACACCAGAGGGTTTCGATGTTGTAATTTGGTAGATGGTGTCTAAAGATTACAATGTTGAAAAGACTCAAGACAGAATTGGTGGAAAATTTGGTTTTTCAAATGAATCTTGGAAGAATAAAAGTGTTGATCAGAAAGCTGAGGATATCTATGGAGTCTTGCGCAGCAAGACATTTGTTGTACTATTGGATGATTTATGGGAAAGGGTGGATTTAAAAGAAGTTGAGATTCCAAAACCAAGCCAAGAAAATGGCTCCAAACTTATTTTCACTGCTCGGTTGTTGGAGGTTTGCGGTGAAACGGAAGCTCGAAAGAAAATTAAAGTGAACTGTCTGAAACCAGAAGAGGCTTGGAAACTGTCCCAAGACAAGGTTGGAGATGAAACACAACATCCATCCAGATATTTAGAAACTAGCTGAAAAAAGTAGCCAAGGAGTGCGTGGGACTGCCTCTTGCACTGATTACAATCGGTTGTGCCACCCGGGGAATGGAACTACCTCATCTAACTGTTTTGATTTTTGAATTTGTCGAAGAGCAGCACTACCTGAGGGAACTTCACAACTGATTTCTCTAGAATGTCTTGATCTATCCTGGACTCGTATAACAGAGCTACCAATAGAGTTAAAATCCTTGACAAAACTCAAAATGTTGGACTTGAGTTCCATGTTCAATCTCAGAAAAATCCCACATCTGATATCTAGTTTTTCCAAGTTGCAAATATTCAGAATGAATTGCTCGTCTCCGACTAGAGATTATCCGGAGGAAGACAATGTTCTGAATGGAGGTAACAATGAAAAGCTTATAGAGGAATTGGAAAGTTCACAAGATTTGAACAAACTAACACCACCACCAATACAAAGCATGTCTGCTCTAAAAGGTTTCTAAGCCTCCACTTGCTTTGATGTTGCACCGAAGCACTAGAGTTGAGGGAGTCAAGTGTGTTTAGTGTTCTATGTTTAGAAAACATGGAGCGTCTAGAGACACTAATTTT
Organism: Abelmoschus esculentus; assembly: GCA_035048815.1. Taxonomy (NCBI): domain Eukaryota; kingdom Viridiplantae; phylum Streptophyta; class Magnoliopsida; order Malvales; family Malvaceae; genus Abelmoschus; species Abelmoschus esculentus. The sequence goes on from JAUCBN010000033.1 coordinate 17,598,595, forward strand.
CCATGGCTGTGGAAACATAGAAGAGATGAAAATGGAAAAGCTGCATACCAGGGTTCCTCCGAGTACTAATTATACTTCACTTTTTCAGACATTGAGTGTAGTTAAAATTAGAACAAATTGACAGACACCACCTGGCTGATTCTTGTTCCAAATCTAAGAACTCTTTGCATAGTTGTTGTGTCAAAATGGAACAAGTAGTGAGGGAGGGAAAAGAAAACTTGGTGAAGTTGCAGATGTGGTTGGAATTCCATACACTACATTGAAACACTTTATTTAGTCGGTCTGCTTGATTTGAAGAGCATATACTGGGATGCCCTGCCATTCCCATGTCTGAAAAGTGTGTTCATATATCTATGGCCAAAACTGAAGAAGCTTCCTCTCAATTCCGACAGCACAAAAGGGAATCATATCACCATTGAGGGCAGCCAAGATTGGTGGGCAAAACTAGAATGGGAGAATGAAGCCACTCGATATGCTTTTTGCCCTCTTTGAAATTATTCTAAATCTGCAAAGTGTTCTGCAAGCTGATTTGTCCCCTTGGGTTAACTGTAAAATTAGTTTCCAAACTATACCTCTTCCTGTTTTAGGTGCATAAAGTTTTTTTAGTAAATGTATGTGTCTAACTTTCTAAAAACATCGTTATTCTATCGGGATTTTGCTTCGAGCGAGATGAACAGACACTAATAAACGAGTACGTTGCCAACGGTTCTCTTGGTGATAGTCTGTAAGCTACCTTTCCTATGTTTCGTCACTTTGTCTTCTGAAATCGAGTTACATCATGAACAATCCTGTTCTTTACTACTTGGCCATATCGCTTAAATGACATCTTCTACTCTATCAAGACCTCTTCCTTCATCCATCCTGCACTTATTCGGAACATACTAATAATAACGCAGAGCAGTCTGTAATAAACTGGACTAACCAGGATGAATAAAAGTAACCCTCGGTGCAGCTAGAGGTCTTGCGTATCTTCACGAGCTTGCGACTCCTCCCATTATTCATAGGGGCATACTAATAATAACGCAGAGCAGTCTGTAATAAACTGGACTAACCAGGATGAATAAAAGTAACCCTCTGTGCAGCTAGAGGTCTTGCGTATCTTCACGAGCTTGCGACTCCTCCCATTATTCATAGGGACATCAAGTCCAGTAACATCTTACTAGACGAGCGTTTAAACGCCAAAGTCACAATTTCGGTCTGTCCAAAGATATGGATGACAGTGAAAAGGGTCATGTTACCAATCAAGTCAGAGGCACAATAGTGAGTTGCCGAGTTCTTCTAAGGTTTCTAACAAATTATTTTATACAACGATAATAGTATTTGCAGTCAAAACGATTATTTGGTTACTGCTACAGGGTTATTTGGATCCGGAATTGTTAAAACTTTTATATTCTGGGATAATGATTATCATATCATTGTAAAATATTCACTTGAATCATAAACGTTTTACAAGCATGTACTTATATATACAAAGAAACCCTAGCTGGTGAGCCAGTTGTGTAGCTTCCGGAAGATTGTAAACAATTCTAACAAATTGCTGGAAGGGAAGGCCAAGCTGGAATTGGTTACAAAGCTGTTGAGGAAAATGATGAGCTGTAGCTGAAGGCTTATTCTCCTAACATTCATCCCGTTTCTTTTCCTTTGTTGTCTTTAATAGAATCGACATGAACAACGTTGAGTTTGCTCCTGAAAATTTTAAATTGCTGAACAGGTAGAGGTTTGGTAAGGACATCAGCGACCTGCCATGCTACAGGGACATAGCCGACTTGCATGGTTCGATTCATAACCTTCTCTCGAACAAAATGCAAATCCAAGTCAACGTGCTTGGTTTTTGCATGCATGACTGGATTTGCAGCCATTGCAACAGTGCTAGTGTTATCACACCAGGCTTTGGGGACATTTGTAACTGGAACTTTCATGTCCTGAAGGAGGTTTTTCACCCATATGAGTTCAGAAGTAGCATCAGCTAAACTTCTGTACTCGGCTTCGGCTGTTGAGAGAGAAACCGACCGTTGCTTCTTAGAGCTCCAAGAAAGTAAATGATTGTCATAGTAAACACAATAGCCAGAAGTGGACCGTCGATCATCTTCATCACTTCCCCAATCCGCGTATGAAAAAACAGTGAGATTGGGTGGCATACTTGACTGAATAGAAGCGAACCGTAGTCCATAGTGAACGGTTCCTTTAAGATATCGCAAGACTCTTTTAATGGCACTCCAGTGAATGGTGGTAGGATGTTGCATGTATTAAGCGATCTTGTTGATGGCATAGGAGATATCGGGACGAGTGTGGCAAATGTACAAGAGAGCACCAACTATGCTGCGAAACTGTATGGCATCAGATAATGGTTCACCACTGTTTTTGCCGAGCTTTGGAGATACAACCATAGGAGTTGCAATAGATTTTACATTTGTCATGTTTGTTTTTTCAAGAAGCTCGATAATATATTTCCTTCGAGTAAGAAACGTGCCTTTATCAGTAGAAAGGACTTAGATGCCCAAAAAATAATCAATAGGACCAAGGTCCTTGAGTGAGAATTGACTATGTAAACGATCTTTGACCTCGGATATGTGTTGCTCAGAATTGTCAGTGAGTAGAATGTCATCTACATAGACAATAATGTAGGTGACCAGACTACCAGTCATGTATTTGAAGAGGGAGACATCAGCTTGAGAGTGATAAAACTGTAGAGATTCTAAGTAGCCTTGTAGCCGTAAAAACCAACTCCTTGCTGCCTGCCGTAGCCCATACAAAGCTTTAGCCAATTTGCATACAAGTGGAGAACTGAAAGTAGAGGCTTGTTCAAAATCTGGAGGTTGACACATATACACCTCCTCTTGAATATTATATGACCTGACTATGACCAAGAAGAGCGTTGTGTATAGTTTCGGAAAGGTTACAACGTACACTTAGCATTGAGATGTGTTGGAGAATCAAGAGATGATATGCCTACAACTGATGAAGTGGTGACAGAGATCAAAAACATCACGCAGATGGTTGGCTTGAATCCAAATGCAGAGTCCGCACCAAATTCATCAACTTATGAAGATACAACTAAGGGAGCTTCTCATCCATATAAAGCCTAAAGGTTTTCACAGTGATCAGATTCGGGTTGGGTTTGAAGTACGGTATCAACACTGCATGTACTAAAATTTCTCGGCATGGTGGGGGCAAGCATATCGACTAAGACCCTACCGATCTCCGAGATAGAACCTGGTTTTGAATGTGGATGTCATTGAAAGAGAGTCGTTGTAAAGGCTTCAACAGTCGGATTGGAACTTATCAGAGAAGAATGATAAAAGATGAAATATTTAAAGGTGAGGAGGAAGCCCTTCACCGTAGAAGCTAATGAATTATCGAGGCATAACCAAAGTATATCCGCCTGTTTTAAGCTCATTTTAACTGGTTGCATCCTAAAACTTTCAAGAACCTGTGCATATTTGTTGAACTCCTTTTTTCTAGGAGCTTTGCTTACCCTGGAGTGTACTTGTTGTTTTACCAAATCCCCTGCAGTGGAACGTACAGACTACAGTGGTGTCATTAGCTTAGATCGTATAGATATGAATTTCAGATGACATTTCTATTCGGCTTTGGATTAGGTGATTTTAACGATCCTTTTACCAAAGTATATTCGTCACATCATTCATAAAATCAACCAATTAAAATATTTTATTATTTTTACCAAGTGAATATTCATGGATGACGTTATAAAATTCACCCATAATATAATTTCTCCATCTACCCAAACATTAAGAAAGACTAACAACAAAATTCCCACTGAATCATAAGATATATACACAATAACTTGGTAGTATTTATTAAAAACTTTCAACTCTAATTCTACTTATTGTTCCATCTTTAATTAAATGACCATACTACAAAAAGGGGAGGGAGGATCCATGTTCTAAGGGGAAAACATAGCAAGAAAAACAAAAAGAATGAGGAAAAACCTGAAACAAAACGATGTTGAAACTAACCTCCCACATTCCTATGTAAGAAAGGAATTTCGACAGAGTAGAACGATTATAGTACACTCCCACCAAAGGCAGAACATATCAGTATTCGGAGTCCTCCAGCAGTTGCAGGTAGATAATGAAACAGAAGTAGCCTTCTTTGTAGGGAAATCAGTCACAGGTTTATGTATGGAGTTGTTCCCTAACAAAACCGGCAATTATCATTTCGTTTGTAGTATCCTATGCCTATCCCCTTCTGTCATTCTAGAGGGGCGGATTTTTTCTCCATCACTGCCTAGTTCCTAGCAGCGAAAGATTTTATACGTGTCATCCATGTCAGGGAGAATTTTTCATCAAACCACCAAAATGTATGTTATGTTAAACACTTTGGTTTTACCCAGAATTACCAGCAACCTCCGCAGCTCTCTGTCTCATCATCTCCATCACGGCAGCCCTACGCCGCGAATCAGACTGCTGTTGAAGCCTCCTCAAATGCTCCTTAAGGTCTCTGTATTAGCAAGTTTTGAATTTGTTAGCTTTAAATTGAACCCATGAGCACAATCAGAAAAAGGAGCACATGCCACATGTCTGTTTAACAGGGGGATAGGCACATGGATATACCTGCATCGTGGTACGTGGCATTGGGATTCTTTACACGCTCTTGCATGAAGTTGCAGCAAATACCACATTTTCTTGCACAGTACACAGCCGCCAGAAGCACGTACTCTGCATTGAATTCCATGGCGGAAGAGCCCCTTCACTTTCCGACAATTTGGGTATTGGCAGTGTGCAGAACGACATTGTGATGCATGCACCAAAAGGTCAAGCATTTTCCTCAACTGAAAATTTCAGGAACCAATCCAGTTAGACGAACATATCTAGAATCTCATGTTTGCACATAGTCATAAACTCATTTTTCCAACCATCTAATGGCCAAATCAGAAGGAAACTAACATATTCAGGGAATATACACACTTTATAACTTGGGAAATTTCAATGTTCAAGTGCAAAGTGCTAATAGCACCTTCAAAACATCTAACTATAGAGTTCCTTAGCCACACTTTCCAATGTTGTCAAACCCATTATTCATAGCCCCCATTCCCTCCCCCAATAAAAAAGGGGGAAATCCAGAGAACAGCCACTCTCAGATGTACAGTGGTGCTGATCTTTGACTCAGATGTTTATATTGTTGTAATTATACTAAATACAAGCTTTACTTAATTATAGGGCTTACTCCGGATAGCTTAGGATCTAGATTGATTTGATACTGTCTCTTGTTTATATTATTACCAACTGAACTAAAGATAATGAATAAAAAGAACTCTTTCTAATTCACATATATGATTTGACAAAATTTAGCCAAGAGTTCCCAAAAATTTATTAAAATACCTGAAGGACCCGTAGTTGCCTAGCCTCTTTATTCTGTGCATCACGTTCAGCAATGGATGGATGGTTTGTTAACTTATGCGGATGATCAATGCCCCCATCCTTTTGGTAACATGCATTGCACACATCATAATCAGGGCAAACTTCGCAACGCCAACCTTGGCCAGTTTCAATGTCCAGATGGCATACGCTACAGGTAGTGACGAATGCAGGAGCAGTTGGATTGTGAAGATGGTAGAGTACCATCATTGAAGAATGTTTAGCCCGTCTTAGGGTATCATATTGATAATGGTTCCCTTGACAAAGACTCAAAAATGCCTGCCTGGTATCAAAGAATTCACTTTCAAGAATTTCGTCTTTATCCTTTGTATCAGTAGGTACACCAGTTATTTCAATCTGCATGATGACAATTTGTCCACAAAATTCAATTAGAAAAGAAAAGAAAAATCTGCCTACAGAAGCAGCAGCAGAGACATGATAGAAATAATTATGTAGTCCTATAGTAAACTTTTGTTTTTGAAAGAAGTCCTATAGTAAACTTACTGGGTAAAGAACATGTTTTTCCCTCTGATTTGCGGGATGTCTCTCTCTTTCTTCACGTTTCAGTTCTGCTTCATGACACCTGTGAAGGTACAAAGATGGAAACATAAGATCCATTTACCTACGGAACTTTCTCATAGTTGGTGGAAGCAAACCAAAATAAGAACTAGAGGAAGATAAAGGACCAAAATAAGAACTAGAGGAAGATAAAGGGCCAAAATAAGAATAGCACCAACGAAAGGGGAAGGGGAGTTGAGTCTGGGAACTTGAAAACTAATCAGTTTCTAAAGAGCACAAGGATCAGGTTCCTTTTCTCTAAATGTAGAAGTGTGACTTTAATAAACTGAAATTTAAAGTGTGGGGAAAAATCACTATGTGACATCATTTAAGCAGATTAGTATTACAGTTAATATGACCAACTAGGAGTGGCATTTCTCATAACTAAAGTAGTAACGAGGAGTGAAAAGCTTGAACGATTTCTATTACTGTAAAGGCTGAGCAGAGTGGTTAATTTTATATCTAGAATGTAAATAGTAATAATAAAAATGTTGATTCTTGTCATTTAACTTCTAAGAGTAAGGTTCTAGAGCTGCTAAATACTACTACTAATAAAAATAGTATAACCTGCAGTACTAATTATTTATGATTTACATATGAATGTGGGCTGAACTTACTACTGTCAATGAGAAATACTCATTTGTAGAATGCAGAAAAGGAAACCCTCGCATAGATTCAAACGTGCATGCAAGTAACAGAAATACTACATAGATGCTTAACCGTGCATATGAAAAAGAGCATACCCTCTCATATATAGATCTGATTGGAAAATTATAGTTTTTCATTCTCCACAATCATATTACCATTTATAAAATCTAACCGACAAAATCCTCATCTACTAGAGTACCACATGTGGTATACTTTCAAATGATATAAAATGATGCTGATACACAACAGAGTTGAAAGCTTACTCATCACAGATCTGAAATTTCTTGCACTGGTTGCAGACCCAGCGTTTTCCAGATACCATTAGGATACAACAATGAGTGCAACAATGCTGCAAATGGACCATGATAAAATCCTCCTTCATTGGGGAAATGGTCTCACCTAGCTGAAGTGAAGAATAAAGGGGGAAACAAGTAAAACCAGTTAAGATCCCTTGGATCATGATATGAAAAATGGCAACACTATGATAGCAAGATTGTAATTTTCACATCTACTGGCTCTTGCACTGAACATCATACAGAAAAAAAAAAGGCTGAAAGATTAGGAAGAAAAGAAATTACCTTATGCATCAACAGCAGATCCTTTGTTGCATTAGCAGAGAGATCAGACTGACCCGAGGCCGCTTTTAAAGCCCTTTTTGATATAGTCTTTTTGAATGTTCCTTTCTTGTTCAGCTTTTTGCCATCTTCTTCCTCACGAAGTTGGTTAATTAGATCTTCAGCAGCCCCAGGCCAGTAATCACCATCAAAATATGGCAGTCTAGCAGCTGTTACTTTGGCTTTACATTCACCAGTAGAAGTAAAGAAATGATCGTATAAATTAGTAAGATCAACTACAACGTTTTCCTTGGAAGCCTTCCGTAACATTGCTAGATACCTGAAACAGCAAGCAAGCATATAATGGAACTTAATAATAATGGATTAATAAAAGCATAACATGGGATGTAAAGTAAAAGAAAAGCTTGATAATTATTGCCCTCACCACTCTCGCAGTTTATCAGATTTAGGAGTTTTCTGAATCTCTGGGTGACAATATAAGATATAATCTTCCCCCTTAAGTGGAGGGCAAGCCCATATATAGCAACTTGTAAAACCGCGCATCTTGCAATATTCAAGGTAACCAATCTGAAAATTTAAGGTTTAAAGTCCAAAATGTTAGACAATGAATAGAACTAAACAGAATGGATACCATCCGTAAAACGAAAATCATAAGATAATTATCACTAAGCAGAATTCAATAGGAGTTGGGACTTGCAAGAATTTCATGGTAAACAAATGTACGGAGAGCCTCCCCAGTAACTGCTTTAATCTCGGGTCGGAAATACTTGACTGAATCTAGGTATGACAGATATACACGGCGCTGATTTGGAAATGCACATTCTGATCCAAATTCTTGAACGTACATTCCAAATAAGCATACTTCTACCCCTTCTATCTTCTGAAACAATAAAACGACCTAAAAGAGAAACATATGTACTCATAATCATTTCATAATTACAATTAAGAAGATAAGTACGTATTAAACTTAATCTATCCTCCTAACCTTTGATTTATAGGGAAATTCAAGTGGATAATTCTGTTCCTGAAAGATTTCAAGAAACCTCTGCTTCACTTCCAGCTTTTTGTCAACTGATGAAACAACTCTAACTACAAGGGCTTCAGCCCCAAGCACCTGGAAAACAAGGAAAAAAGAATCAAGTATATGTTTGCTTTTGTGTTTCTATGCATGTGAATTGGTTTTGAACATCTTTAAGCAACATGAAAGTAGCGAAATGATTGCCATAAACAACATAAAATTGAGTCTAATAAGGAGAATATTGATCACCTCATCATAACTTTGTCCTTGAACCCTTGCTCTTTCTTGTCTTTCCTGTTTCAATCTCCTGAATAATCGCTGCTCTATGTGGTCACTAAGAATTGTTCTTGGCAAATCTTTGGCCCCAAGGACAGCACTCTGAGGTAGGGGCATACGCTCTCCTCTTTCAACCTCAGCAATATAGCAATTGGGGCACGTATATTCAGCTTGTCCACCATCATTCCTTCTACCATTGAATAAAGCACAAATTTGATGTTGCCAAGCCTCGCACTTGTCACATTGAACCCACTGGAAATTTTATTGAAGAAAAAAATAATGTAAGAGCAACCATAGGGGTGATCATAATACCCGAAAAGTATGAATTGCACATACCCATTCTTCAATTTCTTCATCATTCTTCTTCTTCTCAAGCCTTGCCTTAGGAATGGCAGTTCCATCAACAGCAATGCTATCTCCACGAGACTCATTATAGCAAGGAATGCAAAAGTAATGGCGTGTATCACCAGCTCCCATTGTGTAATACATTGCATTTCGCTTAATGCGAGCACCACAAGGACTGCAGTATATAGGTGGTGGTTCAAAAGTAAGTTTCTCAACTGCACATAATTGACAGGAGTTCTCACTCATTGAGTGTTCCATTGCTTGATTCCTTTCGGCCTTTGCTTTGCTCTGCAAAAGAAAGAAAACACAACTATCATAAATATACCTTGTTCTGTCTCCAAGTCCATTTTTGGAACTTAACTAGTAATCTAGCACATATATTAACCTAAGACAACTTATGAATAATCTACTACATACAATACCAAAGAACAGTGACTGAAACAAATCACAACGTTACAATAAAGATACCTGGCCAACCCATCGTCTGAGTCCTGTAATATGCTCCCGAACTTGCTCAGGGGTAAACAGTTCAGTCAGCGACACCCCCTTTATTGCTGGTTTCCCAGACTTGGTTCCAGCTGCACTTTCGGAAGACTGTGCCCCGTTTTCTTGCTTAACGGAGTCAGGCTCCCTTTCGATCTTAGCATTTTCTTGCTTAGGCAGTCCACCAAATTCATCAATTGCAACACCCGCACCACCAGTCTTCTGCTTGCTAATCTCATGTACAGCATTCTTCATCTCAAGAATAACAGGACTACCTCTAGTACAACTTGTGGGGACTTCAGTCTTGACCACCATAGGCTGACACTGGTTAACATGTTGGTAATCTTGGTGCTGGATATCCTGAGATATATTCTTTGCTTCCATAGGCTGAGGTTTAATTGGCATACGCTGGTTAGCATGTTGATAATCTTGATGATGGATATCCTGAGATATGTGAGGTTCAGCAACAACAGAACCTACACTTTCAGCAATAACAGACTGAGAAGACTGTTCTATCTTCATGCGTTTTATTGAAGGTTGTATACCTACAGAAGTATCATTTGACACAGTTATAGAAGACATTCTAACTGAAATGTCTCTGGCATTATTTGTTGGAGTAGATGATGGCAAAACAGAAGCAGAGTTTTGACAGGCACGTGCCATCTGAGCCTGTAGATAATTTTTAACAGGAATACAAACAGGGCATGCTGAATTTCCACAAGTCTTGTAGTGATGAATCAATGTCTTAGAGGGATGGCACCGAGGATATGAGCATTTAGATGACTCACATTTATCCATATGACTCAACAATGTCCGTACTGTAAAACAATAGGCAGTACATTTACCATCAGAGGCTTTACAACTACGAGCATGGCGTAGAAACAAAAGCCACTTCACTTGATTTCTAAACTGCCAATCATGGCTCCCATTTTCAGATTTAGAGATGCTGCCCCTAGAATGTAAAGGGTCTGATGGGCTTCTAGCAACAGCCATTGGACTGATAGTGGATACATCTGCAGACAAATGGTTACACTGTGCTTCATTCTGCGCGGATGTTCTCTGGCAGAAATCCTCTCGGAATGGCTGCTCATGTGATAGGTTCCCTAGAATTTGAGCTTGATCTTGCGAGTGAGGGTGCCACTGGCTATGCAAAGATGATTCCAGCTGTGCTCCAGCTGAGAGTTTATAATCATTATGCAACTCTGGAATCAATTGGTTTTGATGCAACATTTGTTGCATTTGTTGAGAATTCTGTGGCAGTGATGAGAACATACCCTGCCGAGTAGGGAGCTCTTCACCATTGTTCTGCAGAAACTGGTTCTGAAATTCAGGGAGCTGAAATTGTTCAGGGGCTTGTTGATATAGGACCGTGTCATGGTGTTGTAGTTCAGATTCGCACTTTACTTGATTACCTATATCAGAGGCCAGTGAAACCTGACTATAACCACTACTGCTCATCAGATTTTGCTGCTTCTGTTGGCGTTGCTGTTGCAGAAACTGCTGTTGTTGGAAGTGAAGAGACTGGTGCTGGAATTGTTGCTGTTGACTAACTTGCAGAATATCATCTCTAGAAGTTAAAGCAGGTTGAAAATTCATATTTTCAAACTGATCCACAGACTGGGGCTTCTTCATATGGGAAGTTGATTGCACAGAGTGAAAATTTGACTGACTACTTATTACAGAAGAATTTGTTCTGGATATAGACTGCAAATTAACAGGATTCAAATTCTGAGAGTTCGTCACTGATCCAACAGATGTTGCAGCACCGTACAAGTTCCCAGACCCAAAAGTATCAGCATTATTCATTCCATACCCATCAGCTGACATAGAGAATTGCTTTCTTTGAGACAACTCATACATCCCAATAATAACGTACATATTCAGATTCATTTTACTAAATCAAATGGAAATAGAGACAGACAAATGAAACCAGGACGTTACCTTGCATCACAGGTAGTTGATGTTGATCAAAGTTTTGTTGCAAACGTTTTGGTGAACTACCAAAAGGTGTGGTAGTCTGATATCCCACAGAAGCCCCAGGTTCACTAACAGTATGCATATTGTTTCCCATCATACCCAATGCACCGTTTAAGGATCCATTAGGCAATCCAAAAGCTTTCTGCTGCAAGCCTGACCTGATTCCACTACCCATTTGGCTGCCAATGGTGTGCAAAATACGACTGTTTTGACCACCATGTGGCTTTTGCTGCTGTGGTTGCGATATTAGCGTTGATTCAACAGTTGAAAGTCCGGCATTATTGGAAGATTGATTATTAGTGCTACTGTTATTGTTAATACCATTAAATCCAGGAGTGGGAATCATTTGGCTGGTCATTCTTTGCACACCAATTGATGACATTCCACCAGAAGCAAGAGTAAAATTGGCAGGTGACTGTTGATGCCCATTAGATATATTTCCTATAGAAGTACAATTTTGTTATTTTTGGTATAAATTACTATTTAACTTTAAACTGGATTAAAAAAGATTGTAAGGCTCAACTTTACCTTCAGATCCAGTGAAGGAAGCACTAAGAATGCCACCAGTAGGTAACAGGCCTCCTGTATTGATATTTGTAGGAGCTGCACTTGCATTGGTAGAACTCATAGATTTATCCATAGAAGATGTAGCCGTGATGCTAGGATTGCCACTGTGTGATATACCAGGGGTCGGAATCATAGTACCAACTGGTGCCGATGCCGAATTAACAAGCTGTGGATGCCTTTGGTTGTGCATATTTCTGCTCCCCCTTAATAGAATTTGTAAACGTTGCTCTAGAGTATTCAAATTTGTATAGTCCTCCTAGAAAAACGAATTTCAAGCAATACATATCAAGGGAAATAGAATAAAGTTTTTAGCAAAAAGAATTAAAAGTGATAAGAACAATGCAAAAGAAATGTGTTTGTGCAGTAAATAGGAAAAAACTGAAGAAAATATCTGAATGAAATGGGTAGAAAGTAGAAACATCAGCCAAGAAGCAGATCTGCTTAAACTAGTACTTTAAGAAAACAATTAACCTTTGTATGAGCAATCTTAAATAAACCTTCTTCCAATCGTCTTGCAAAATCCCGAAACTTGATCATAGATGCCTCAGTAATAGGATGCTGGTTCCGAAATTTTAAGACATCAATGCTGACATAAAAGAGATTAAAAGCTGCATTAGTTTTTTTTTAAATGGACACTGGATTTCATTATATTGTGAAAAAAGGGTTCTACAATGGAAATGCATAATCTTGATGTATAGATTGACATCTCATTGAAGTTATATAGTAATAATGATTATATGAAATTAATGACAGGAAAATAAATTTCCACTGCACATGATTAAAGTATCCATCTCCATATCAAAGTATTACAAGGATCATTACATGCATCTTTTCCCAGATACATTGATTCTTAAGAAGAATGCACAAACTTAAGTGGCCAATCTCTAGTGCAATAATGAATGTGCAAACTAGTGTTCGAATGAAATATAGACATCTAGAGCAACGTTTAGATGCAACGGAAACGTTTAGAAGCAAACTAGAGTTCGAACATGTTTCACACCGGCACAGGAAAAAAAAACAATGAAACAAAAAAAATAACAAGCTACTGGTATTAAGTAGCATTCAGACAGAAATAAATGCAGTTTTTATTTCAAATTTCTCCCTAATCTAAGCTAAATCAATCAATAGATACAAACATTTCATACATTCAGCAACACCTAAACTTGCATCGTTACACAATACTACTTTCAACAGAAAATCTTACATCTTTCCTCGCATATATTCGCGTGTCCTGTGTAGGTCAGGGTCCATATTTAACATATTATGCAGAGGACCTCCAGCACCAACAACACCAGCAGCAGTCACACCTCCAGAAACACCTGAATTCTGCATCTGGGCAGGCTGAAGAAGGTTCCCATTTTGCTGGGGAAATCCCCCTTGGTTAGCTACCTGTCTCGAAATCTGTCCAGACATATGCGCCTGAACATTCATTTCTATAATTATTCCTACTTCCTTTTCTCGTCTCAGTAATTGTCACAATTAGCACAAGCAGCATAACTATTCAACACTCTGGCTTTGCAATCACAAAATCCATTACACTCATGCTTCTTTCCTTTTCTACCTCCTTTAATTGTCACTTCAAATGCATTGTTTTTATTGCATTTCTGCATTTTATGCACCACGCTTATAGATATTTGGGAAATCGATAAATAAACTCAAATTTCAATGTTTCAATCTCAAATTCAAAACTTTGACGTTGTTAAAAAATATTTGAAACTAAAATTCGCTAAGAAGGATTAAAATTCGGGGGATTTCGGTCAATGAAAAATAAGAGAAACTTCAATTTGCGATTCAAATACAAACACGATCCTAATCAGTGAAATTAAGGACTAGAAAATAACAAAGCCTGTGTTAATTGAAAAAAAAACATTACTTTCCTTAAACCATAAAAATAAAATAAAAACCCTAAAAAGGAACCTGGTGAAAAATACGAATTTGAAAGCAGACGACACTGCGATCGGAGCTTCGAGAATTCCGATGGTAAGACACAGAATCCCAACGGCAAAATGATCGGAAAACAAAACCCGCGAAATAGAAAGGAATCGGAGAAACACCGCCTGAATCGCACGTGTTAAGGGTGGATTGACTCGAGCCAAGGATGGCAACTTAGTAAGAGAAGGAGATGAGAAAAAGGAGGTAGAAGATCGATAAGAGAAAAGGGGATTGTATAATTATTTTTTATTAAAAACAAAAATGAGATTTTATTATTTCTTTTTTCAGGCCATGTGAAATTAGGAGATGGGATTGATGATAATGTAAGACAAAATTGCAATAAATAACGTTTTTTATTATTTTTTATAAAAAAATATTTAATTTAGGTTTAAGAGAGAAGTTTATTTTCGAAGTAAATTCAAATTAATATTAATTTGTCTTAATCATACTGAGTATACCCTGCATGTCACCCTAAGATTCCAAATTTTACTCAAGCTTTCATGGCTATAACTATAAGAAATCGGAATCCTAGGGCGACCTGCAGGATATGTGCATGCCTGTTCATACTTGTTTAGGTAGGTGCTGTGACTTGGATATGTGCATGCATGTTCAGCCATTTCAGCTTGTTGGTTTAGGCTCTTCTTCGAGGAGCAGCAGCAGCCATTGACCGATGAAACATCCATGACAGATAAAAGTGCATCAAGATCTGGATCCAGGTTGACCGATGAAACAGCCACCATAGATTTGGGTCACAGATACAAGTGCATCAGGACCCGGTTCCGATGTCTGGTTGACCGATCAATCCGACACGATAGATAAAAAGTGCATCGGGGTCCTGATCTTAAGAAAGCATTAGCCTCCCCTTTCTTTCAGCTTTGACCTGTTTCTTTCAAAGCTGTTAGCAAATGGCAGATACTGAAATTTCACATTTTAGGAAGTGATGTTCTTTGACATGATTGTTTATATGTACAGTGTTCCAGTTTTTTCATTGAATAGATCCATCTGTCATTTTATGTTTTAAACAAGCAATTACTGCTACAGTTTGCTCTTTAAAAAAAGTTTATTTTGCATTTTCTCTCTTTCTAAATGTTCTTAACATCATAAAAATGTAAAAATCATTGAAAAGCATGGGCAGTGGTGTCAGTTTGACATACACAAAATGGATCACAGTAACCATAATCATAATAATCAAAAAGAAAGAAAATATGAAAAGAAATGAATGTTAACATTTCATTGCCACTGAAAATAGGTATATAT
Source organism: Abelmoschus esculentus (assembly GCA_035048815.1). NCBI lineage: Eukaryota > Viridiplantae > Streptophyta > Magnoliopsida > Malvales > Malvaceae > Abelmoschus > Abelmoschus esculentus. The sequence continues at coordinate 17,613,609 of JAUCBN010000033.1, forward strand.
AAGAGCAGTGAGTTTATATGAACATATGACATCAAATGATCCTAATTTGGTTGGCCAGATGGACTTTTGTTCCAAGACAAGTAGGATGGATCACCAAGAGGCCTGCCAATTATTCAACACAAAACCAATTCATATATATATATGTAGGATGGATGGATGGACATGTATGCATGGAAAAGAAACTTACCTTGGCTTGATAACATAAAGAAGTATGAAGAAGACTGCTAAAAACAAGCATAACCCTCCTACAATGATATACGCAATCCCCAGGAAATCATTTTTACCACCCATCCAGCTTGTGGTTGAAAGTACCAACTTTTTCTTCCCCCAAAAACTGTACGTGTTGTAATTGTTTTGTATTACGACTTGTATGTTCTTATTCGCTGGGAGGTCCTCCTCTATCTTCCCATACAGTTTCCTGAACGTAGGAAGAGCCGCTGTCTGCATCCATACCATAAGATCCTCTTGTTCACTTAACTGCATCCACAAAACACTCATTATCTCCTCTCCATCCAAGCCCAACCCAGACAGACATTATTCAATGATACGAAAAATAACAAGCATATGATATACTTACCGGTAAGGAAGAGTTCAGTTTTGCACCTCCAATCAACCCTCCACTCTGGAAATTTTTCGGATACACATCGTGTCCGAATTTATGATCTTTGTCACTCTTCCAAGCTATGTTGTGTTTGTTTACTTGTATTGTCTTACTATCCAATGAAAACCCATATGTGTCATTAAACAAACTCCATGCAACAAGGCCACAGGGAACAATCGGACCCTTCTTCGTTTTGCCTTCCGGGGAACAATCCGATATGTCTTTCTCACCTGACTTGCTCCTCAATTGTTTATCACTCCGACTTTTTACGTAACTGCAAACCATTATTCCGCATTTATAAATATTGTGAAAGATGAAAAACAAAAAAGAATATTTAAAGGTTTTCTACATCAAGCACCATAAAAGGAAATGCATAAGAAAGACTACCAAATCATTTCATGAAACAGCTATACGTCTAAATCAGGTCTTCTAAATTCAACAAAAAGTAAACATTCATTAAACCTAAACACGGAATCAATAGATAAGTAAAAATATAGAACATAGTTTTCAATATGATTTCACGCACCGGCGATGGTTTTGGTAGTAGTTATCAAGCTGATAATAGATATAAACAGGCTTTTTCATCAGCTTAGGGACCTGGAAAAAGTGGAGAAAAAAAAGAAGTAAAAGGAGAGCTCAATGCTCATTAGCGGAACCAACATGTTAAGATGAAATGTGGAGGAATACATAAAATAGATACACGAACAGAAACCCCCAAACACTATAAATAAAAAGCTAAAATAGAATACATAGAAAGCTTCGGACTAACGGGCAAAATCCTAACGCAAGACTTGTTAGTATCAGCGGTTTGGATAAATTTAAGCTTATCATTGGAATAATTAGGAGGAACACAACTGTCATCATAGCGATCAACAATTTCCACCACCTATATATACATCAAAAACAAGAAAGATTTTAAGTTCAGCACAGATCGAATAGCAAAGAATGAACACATTTGGAGACAATAAAGAGAGAAGAATACACTACATGCTCCGATGCAGACAGTGATACGAGTCCCAATGGGATGAAGACGATTCCGATGAGTGTAAATGTTGCAATGACCTGAAAATCTCCCCCCCCCCCCCCCCAAAAAAAAAAAAAAAAAAAGAGAAAGCTTGACTTGCATTAAAACAAACGTGAAAGACAAAAGCATAGCTTCATCTTCCTAAGAATCTAAGGCATAATATGTAATGAAAGTTCCATAAGCCCTATGCATGCGTGCATACCATACACACACATATACATAATTACATACATATATATATATATATATATATATCACAAAGAAAATAGAGAATTTGAGACATACCAATCCGGGTGTAAGAACAGGTTTGCAAGCAGGAAGCTCTTGCTGGGTGAACCTAGAATCTGCAACCCCAACAAAACAAAGACGAGAATTTACCATAAGCCCTATTCTTGATTCCCAAAACTAAATTGAAATTTTCAACCATTCAGCAAGGAACAAATTATCAATAACCGGACATAAAACTATAAAATCAATAATTGCAACCAAAACCCAGAGTTTCTTATTCCTAGTTGTTTTCTCATTGGGAATTATAAGCCACGTTGCATCCCATTTTAACAGATTGATCAAAAGATACAAAAGGGAGGAAAATAAATTAAACAAAAAACCCAATCCGGCGATGTTTTACTCTAGCGAGATAGATTAGCAGGGAAAGTGGGAGAAAGGGTCCAAAGGGAACATACATTTGGGTTTTCTTGAATTCTTTTTGGCGGAAGATTTCGAGCTCGAACCACCACCAGCGGCGGAGCTTGTGGTGGCTCCGTTGGCATCCATCTTGTGTAATTTGTATTGAAAATATCAATTTCTTTCCTTTTTTCTTTCGCCGGAATCCCTTTGCGAAATGCGAATCTAACACTACAATCTTTTTATATGTGTTCGATTTTTAGTCAATTAGTTTCAAAGGGAAAAAATTAAAATTGAAAATCAAGAAAGCTGGAACATAAAAACGATTGGAAACGAGGAAGAATAGGGCAGGATAAGTACTTATAATAGCCCACATAACCCATGTTATGTATACACAACATTTTGGAATAAAAAATTATAAGTTCATTTCGGGTTTAGATTCGAATTTATTCTTCTTTTACTCGAAATATTATAAATTTATATAAAATTTTTCACGTTAGTAATTTAGATTATGTCCAGCTCTTAACATTTTTTATAATCTTGATTTACTAATGTTGTTAACCATACCATGTTTATATTCATATTCATTTTTATAGTATTTTTTCGACTTGTTTTACGTTAAGTCCATTGACTCATCAACCGGGGAATTTATTCCGTCCATTCATCATATCTTACGAGGTCTATATAATTACAAGAGCATAAATTGGAAATACTTAAAGTTGAAACTGAAATTAGAAATATCTATATATATTTACAAGAAACCAATATTTTGATGTATATTTCATGCATGTATATATATATATATTGAAGTCATCTTTCAATTGGATTTTGTTGGAAACATTCTTCCTGAAATGGCAGCTGCAAGTGCTGCAGTGAAACTGGGGTCTTTCGTTAAAGAAGATGCCATATGTTCAACCAAATATTGCTTGATTTCTGGGGAATCCATTTTCGGCTTCGAGTGATTTCTAGCTTCTTCACCACCGGACTTGGATTTCGTGAGGTCTAGAGTAATGGTTGGTCCGGCGGAGGATTTGACTGGGGCTGGCGAACCAGGAGGGGCCGAACTAAGGTTCACGCAACGGCTCGAACCTGATGTTCCTTCCATTTGAGATGGGGGAAGGTGATTGTGTTCACCTTCATATGTTGCAACTACAACACACTGATCATCAACGCTTCTTTGCACCTGAAACACATCAAACAGAAATTAACCTTCTAAACTATTTGCTCCTCGAAATGTTCGAGACTCAGATTATACGATAAACTTCGATAAATAGATAGATAGATCAACTGACCTTTTTTTTAACGGGGCAGCTCGGTGCAAAGGAGCACTTGAAGTAGGCTCTTGGGGAAGGATTATCCCTGGTGACCTTTTGGCCATATTTCCTCCATTGATATCCATCCTTTACGACCTGAAATACAATATGGTTATGTATGTATGTATTTATGCATGCATGTAAATGAAGTTTTTCCTAGACTTACAAGGCTGGTAGTATCAGATGCATCAGTCCTGACATAAGCTCTTGAAATCTTAGCCTTGATGATTTCTTCTCTTGGTTTCTTGATTGATTCTTCGTTGGTCGAGCTGCTCTCAGAATTCCCGACCACGTTGTCATTGTTGCCGCTTTCGGACTTCCGTTTCCTCGTAGGGCTAACCTCCTTTTCCGGGCTGCTTCTGTTCATCAAATACCTCCACTGGCTTTGCAATGCATTGTAGCTCTCGCACATTGCTGTTAACATCTGCTTCAGCTTCGCGTTCTCTTCGTGTACACGGTTCAAATCCTCCACTAAAACACCCGTCTGCAAACACACACACGCATGGTTTACACATGATAAGATTCGAAATTCGATCTCGAAAAATCCGAGTTCACATAAAATAACAATCATAACACAACTCACCTCTTCTTTCACCGAAAGTTTCCTCCCGGATACAACCAAGTTGCTGCCATTCATCTCCTTCTGCAACATAACAAATCAAAACAACTCAAAATTATCAATTCAGCTCCAATACCGGGCACACCGGCATGTACCGGTATCATAACAAAATCGATACACCGATCGAATTTCTCGGCTTACCGGAGTCTCGAGTTGAAGGGACCTAGCTTCAGCATTAAGATCCAATGAATCCACCCATGAAGAAGAAGAATTCATAACTAGAATTAGTTCCTTTCAATCTTCAAGCACAACTGCAGATCCAATGTATTCACCAAGAAGCTGCAAGTTGCTGGGAATTGATCAAGAGAAGAAGAATAAAGAAAGCAGTTCTCCCAATTGGCTGAAATGGAAGAAAAGGGTTGATGGAAATGGAGCAATGGATGAGAAGGGGAAGAGGGTCATAAGTCTTTGTTTATTTATATAAGAGGGATTGTACAGGGTGAGCTCATATATAAATTATAAACAATATGAAAGGGTCTAATTCTTGTTTTAGTCCTTCTCTTATGCTTACATTTGAGATTTAGTCCTATACTTTATTTTCCTATTATTTAATCCTCAAGTTTTATAAAGTTGTTGGTAGGTTTAAAACTTATAATGTTGTTAGAAAAAGCATTATAAGATTTCATTTTATGAAGCATTAAGTTGATATATAAATTTATTATCGATTAATATAAATATATATTATAATGATTAATTTCGATTGTAATCATACCATGGACAAGATAGATTATATCAATAGAAGGGTGATCTTATGTTAAATTAAAATGTAGACTTGAATTCTTACCTTTTATTGATGATGTGGAGTCGTTTTGTTTTGAAAATCTCAATACTTTAGTGGGAGTCTCTGTGTTGTCAAAGTCATGAACCATAGCCATAGGTAATGGAAACCTTGGCCTTGGGTGGGTGCTGTTTGCTTTTATGTTTCTTCATTACAGAAGTTCATTGTTGACCAATCTCTGTCAGACAAAGAACATGAAACATAGATATAAATATGTCTTTGTCTATTAAAACAGTAAGATTAGATTAATGAAATGTTAAAGATGTGGCTTTGCTTTCTCCTCAAGTCTTAAAACAAAAATGGAATTTGTCAATCACCTACACGACCCCACACACATATATTAACAAGGTAAGTCTTTTATTATGAATAGTGTAGTCTTTCCTACTGGAGATGATAGATGATTCAATAATTTCAAGGACAAGTCTTTTATTTTTTAAAAAATTCTTTTTTTTATATATATAAAAAATGAAGATGCTATTATGAGTCTCGTTAAAACCTCTCTAATCTTAAATAGAGGAAAAGAGTACTCACAATAGCATTACAAACATGAACAAACTAACAAGAAATATCCATTATGATAAATAAACAAACCTCATCGCAACTAATACAATGAAGAAGAATAACCATTTTATCTACCTACATGAGAAGACTTCCATTCTAAAGCCGATCTTGCCTCATCTTGAATAAGAGACACCAAAAAAGGTGGTAGTGAATTAAAAAACATAGTTCCAATAGGAACATCACGAGTAATAGCAGCGAGACGATCTGTCACAATATTTATCTCCCTTCGTATATACTGAACTTTTACCTGCCAATCTTGATGAAGAAGATCTTTGATAGACGAGACAATCGCATTATCATTAAGAGTAGGTGAAGCATCTAGTAAAATTCTTTTGTCTTTAATTAAGGTTAAAAATACTTGGATATTATATTTATGTGTTAAGATGACATGTAAAATAATTATAATATGTATTATTTTTATTGATCGTTCTCATATTCTTTATTATGAGAAGTGTTTATGATATTTTTATTAATTTACAGTTATAATATATTTTAAAATTTTATATTTAATACACTGTATACATATTTTAAATTATAATCTTAAAATTTAAATTTAAAATCTTAAAATATAACTTCTAAATCTTAAATTTGATTTAATTATAAAAGTAAATTTTAGGTCGCTCATGATTTTTTTTTGTATTTTAATTAATTTCATTTTAGGAGTGATAGTGAAATATTTGTTTTATGTATTAAATTTTTCCATGTGGTGGGGAGAGGATGGGATTTTTCTACTTAGAATTATCCGTTTTTGAAACATTTGTTTCAATATTTTTTAACGTATCTATCGGAGTGAATTTAATGATTAAAATTTTATGTTTATATAAAAGCAAATATTGGTAAGGTATAAATGTAATTTTTTTTAAAAAGTGTGAATTTATAAAATTTTAAGAGAAAATGAATTTTAAAAAGAAAATACATAAAAATTTTAATATTTTAAAAATATAAATAAATTTTTAAACTAAATTAAGTTATACCATATAAAACTTAAAGAGTTTTATATTAATCCATAACCATTGGATAAGTAAAAAGAATGGATGAGATTAACAGTAGAAAATGTGACGATTATCGCTTAAAAAAATAAAAAATAATCTTAACAATTTATTATCATTATCTAACAATCCAAAATTAATATATATATATATATCAAAAAGTAAATTTTGATTTTTTTCTTAAAATAATTCAAAAAACGTTTTGCTTTTAGTGTTAATTATTTATTAATTAATTTTAAGATGAAGTCATTAATATATAATTTATTGATTATTTAATTTAAATCAATTATTAAAATAATTATAAAATTATTTCTTTCATTGACCCTCTCCGTCAAATCTAGAATTTAGGTTTAGGCATTGCTTATTGCTTATATATCAACCAATTTGGACTTTATTGTACAGATTATTCTTTTCATATTTTAGGAAAATAAAAAATTAATCAAATCAGTTTGGTATGACTTAAATAGATTTCGATCAAGGTTTTGACAAATTATATAATTTTAATTAATTATAGATTTGTTTAAGATGAAATGTTAGGTTTTTAAATAAAAAGATTTAAAATTTGATGCACTTGAAAAACTTAAAATAAAAGATTTATTTTTATAATAAATGTATATAATATTTAATCTAAATTCATCGATTATCAAATAATAATATAAAAATTATATAACTTTTTTGGATAAACCAAATTTGTTAAACGTAGCTACAAAGAGTTCACATGAAAATAGATTTAACAAAAAAAATAATAAATAGTCAATTTGACACATTGACATTACAAAATCTTATTTAATTACTTATATTTAACTGAAAAGTTTTTTTTTAAGGTTTTGGTCTACAAACGCCAGCCGACAGCCATCATTGAAGAAACTCGTTTGTTCAAATAATTACATTTTACTACAAGAATATTGAATGACCACATTGAAAAAATATTAACTTCCTGTCCTTGAAGTTGCATGAACCAATTTCCTCTTCGCACGATTATTTTTTTTTTCTTTAATTGATAATATTATTATTTACACCAAGACAAATGTTCTTTTGTTTTATCATTATTCGGTAAAGTTTTAAATTTTCTACCACCATAATAGTAAACATAAATTTTTTATCTCTTGTGGTGTCTTTATTTATATTCTCTAATAAAAAATAAATTTGGGTTGAGAATTTAGAATTTTAATTTTATTTTTTTAATGTTAAAATATAAAAAATATTAAAAATTTAAAATATCTTTATCCTATAATAAATAAATATCCTCTTGATGTGAGTCTTCCCCTCGTTCCCTTTGAAAGTGACCCCCAAATCCTGAGATTCATCCCCCACTGTTTGAAACAGGAGACTTTAAAAGTACATTGTGAGAACAAAAGTTCGACACGATTTCTACCTTGTCAGACAAGGATCATCTGTAGTCAATGACTAAATACGAAAGGATCTGATTTATTTAGGAAACTATTTTTAATGAACTCATCATTAATAAAAATAAAGTTATTTTTGGTAAATTATAATTAAATCGATCTTTAAATATTCTAATTTTAATTTTAGATTATAATTTTTATTCAAAAATTTTAAATGTTTATATTTTCTTTTAAATTATCAGTATATTCTAATAAGTCTCTGTTATTAATAAAATATTTAGTTAACAATTATGTAAAGGTCGAAGTGTATTATTTTAAAGTTAAAATTAGAACATTTAAAAGTATTAAGATTATTGTAAAATGATAGTTATAATTTAGGAATAAAACTAAAATATTAAAAAAAAATTAAAATCTATTAAAATAAGGATATATGGTACATAATTCTTTAAAAATATAAAAATTCAAAGTTTAATTATATTAACTCATATAATCAATTAAAATAAGAATCATAACTTGAGTTATAATTACTTTTTAAATATTAATAGTGTAAAATTATATATAGTGGATACAAACTCCTTAAAATAATGAATAATGGTATATGTTTTTGTTTTTTAATTTTATTAGAGAATAACATATTTATATTCAATTTTAAATTTAAATAAAGTAATGCATATTTATATATTAATGTTATTCGAGCATAATTTATTAAAATAAAAATGTTATTTATTATTATGAAACCGCTCGTCAATAATTATATATATTTAATATTATTTAGTGGGTGCAGTGTTCTTGGCACGTGTTTGGGAGTTTGGGTTGGTCAAAAGGTTTTAGAAGTTAAGGGTTTAATTGATGTATTGTCTCATGTAATTTAATAATATAATAATAATAATATATCATTATATTGTTATATTCTGTACTATTATTTTTAAAAAAAAAATCTAAATAAAGAGAATCTATCAAAGAATTCATCGCAAAATGATATTTATTAAAAACGAGTTTAATGATTAATAATTTAATAAATAATATATTGATGTTTTGGTTAAACGATTTTAATATTTTATATTGTGTGAATTAATTTCTGACAATAAAATAATAAGATAAATGATTGTAATGATATAATAGATGATAACAAGACAATAATCGACGAAATCAGATTAAAATTATCTTTTAATCGTATATACATATCACATTTATTAATCATAATGATAGGTTGATTGTATCTAATTTTTATCGTTGATAATTTTTTTAATTTTTTAAGTTAAATAAGACTAAAATATTTAAAAGTTAATATATCAAAATAAGATGATACAAACAAATTAATATATAAACTAAGATAAAAAAAAATTAAATTTAAAAAATAATAAATTAAATAAAGTCAAGAGTTTCACCACGTTTTAGTGCTTGTGGTTTAACCTTGGAATCTAAGCCCAAAAGGAAGAAAGAAATGAAACCCTGTTTGTGGGACCTCCAATCATATTCCGAACAAGATATCCTAGAGAGAGAGAGCGAAAAGAAAGGACTTTCACGGTTCTTCTCTCTCTAGAATCCTCATGTTGAATCAGTTCCCCCAATTTGAGGCAAGTTTCTCTTTCGTTTTTAATTTTTGAAACCAATTTCTGGGTTCATTATAAGAATCTACATTTGATTTGGGTTTTGAAAGTTTATTTGTAATTTCCTAGTACTGATGATAGAACTCGAATCTGTGTTATTAGTATTAGTTTGAAAGAAAAATTTTCTCTTTTGGGTGGGTGTTCATGCGATGTCTCTATTGCCCAAGGGCGGTTCTATTCAAATTCGTGAGGTATGGGATGATAATGTTGAGGAAGAATTCGCTTTGATTCGTCAAATTGTTGATGATTACCCTTATGTAGCCATGGATACAAGAGCAGTTATGATTTCTTCTGCTTATTGTTCTTGATCATCTCTATTTGACTGCATCATAGTTGTTATAATTTACGTCCTGTTAGCGATGCATTCGCGTCCGGTTACACCGATTGCATAGGTTTGTCGTATGAAAGAGATCTCCGAGCATAAGAAGGTCGGCTTCCCAATGTATTGTATAAACTCATCCGTCTGTAACCGAAGTGAATGATGAAATATTAATACCCTTTTGTGAAACAGTACCATTTTGCTGTCACGTTTCCAATTGCCATTTAATTCCACTTTTGTTGTCATAATGTTGGATGTCTGGTCGTGCGACAGCTTGGAGTTTGTAAGTGGTGCAACCAACCGTGGTCCATGATTCATCAATTTTATGAACCAGCATCTGTTCATCTTGTTTCTTTGAGGGCAGTGTCTCGGGGTGGGGTGGGGGGAGCATTAACAGTACCCAACCGCTCTATTAAGAGATGAATTTAGAGAGACAAGACTTCTTTAGTTATATTAGGGCTCAGATTATATAATCAAACTTAAATAGTCGAATAAATCGTTATCTAAGACAAGATTTTGGGATTGAGTGAATAGTGATATAGAAATTTAAAACTCGACTTGAAGTAAAATCAAACTATTTAAGTTTGGTTCATGTTGATTATCTATATGATTTGTTTAGTTCGAGATTTATGAATATCCTTTTTAATATTTCGATTGTTTATTCTTAAACTCAAATTCTCTTTCTAAGAGTGTAACGTATTTTTTACATCAACAAAACTACTCATTTATGTCCTTCTATCCAATATTTATGTACCATGGGTCGTGGTTAGGTTGATGATTTGGTCCAATGATTTCAATTCTCCATTGTTGGGTGTTTACCGGAAACTCTACCGGACAGGATAAAATTATAAAAATTAAAACATAATTTAAATGAATAACTATGCGATACACTGATGATAAAATTTTTTAGTTTTTATCAGTATCTTAATTTAAAAAGACATGGCAAATTTATATAAAAGTGCATATTAACATAACCGTTGCATATAAAAAAATGTGTCGACTTAACAAAATTTAAAATATTTTTATCCATTGATATTTTATTATATCAAGTCATTTAAGTTATTTATTGTTGATTAATGATTTTTATTTATAAAAGAATCCTTTTTACTTAAAATAAACATCAAAAATTAAAATAATTTCAAATAAAATAGAATAATAATTATTCGATCAAATATTATGATAAATTTTTAATCTTCTGCTTACTTGTGTGAGGTAATTACTAATTCGGCCTGAAGTTCTTTATTTGTCCCCTGCCAGAATCCTTCCTGGATACATTTTTGTTTTATTTCAATGAATTGGGACACAAATGTCACAAGAATAGAATTGTCAAGAAAATTCTATGGTGGACCCCAGAGTATCCTGGATTCAGGGATTTATTTTTAGTTCATGAGATTAACGATAAATGAAATTATGATACACTTTTAAATTAAATAAATTTATAGTAAATATTTTAAATGATATATCGTCATTTAATTAATTAATATATACAATCAAACATTATTTATATATAAAATATTAACCATATATATTAACAAGTCTAATAACTATACTTGTAATTAATTTTTAAACGATATTAAGTTATTTATCACTTAAACTAACTCTTTAATTATAACATTTATAATTTATTATAAAATTATTTTTTTGGTACATTAAGTGAGTAAAAATCTTTTGTCTCTTTTCACAGTTTTATGTCTATCGTTAAAAATTTTAAAAAAATAAATTTTAAATATTAAATATTAATTTTTATGTCTTAAACTCTAAATCATGCACCTTAAAAATCATCATATTTATAATTTTTTAAACCTTAACTATAACCACTACTTTTAAACCTTAAACCTTATGCACGAATAGTTTTCACGGTGATTACATGTTCGGTTACTATCCAATTTATGAGCAAAAGAGATCTGAATAATTTAAACATTATATTTGAATATATTTACATTGAAAACAGGTGCCTTATCTCTACCAATATTTAAGACCAAGGTTGGGTACTGTGGACCCTGATCAGCTCAACCGAAACCCTGTCCGAGTCTAGGGGTGAGTATTCAATTGAGTTGAGTCGAGTTAAAAATTTTAAATTATTTAAGTTAATGAGTTATATTTTACGACTCAAACTTTATTTGAATTTTTTCGATTCGATTCGAGTTTAAGAAATTCGAGTCGAGTCGAGTTTTCGAGTTCCTATAAATATTTAATTGTAATTATTTATCATGTTATAGTATGATATGATTCCAGTTTAAACGATTTTCTCTAATCATATAAGATATGTATATATATTATATAGTAATATTTCTTTATATTTTTTATATCAATGTATATATATTATTAAAAATGATAAGACTCATCTCAAACTTAAAAATTAATCCTTTAATTACTAAAAATTTTGAGTTATTCGAATTTCCATTTTATAACTCAAACTTTATTTGAAATTTTTTCGAGTCGAGTCGAGTTTTACTCACCCTACCCGATTCTGCTTCCGATAGTTATATTTGCACTTCATTTCCTATTTCCCCTCATTATTGTCATGTAATTTTCATTGATAATTCAAGGACAAAACCAACTGATTCAGTGACATTATTGTAAAAAAAAATGGGTTCAACTAATTATTTAATAAATTGTTATTGAATAAAAAATAGTGGTCTGATCGGTTAATTATTGGTCCGGTTCTTACAACGTTGCAGAAAGGCAACTTGAGGGTATAAATTAGAAGATATAATTCATTTATTTAACAAAAATAAACTAGTCCCTTTTTTTTCTTCAAGTTTTAGTCTTTCTATCTGCTTTTATTTTTATTCTTTAAAATGATCTTTTGGGGTCGGATTATGGCATTGCATATACCCAGAACAGGTTGAATTAGAAGACAAGAGATGTAAGAAAAGAAGGAAAAGAAGACATACTTAATGGGACATGTACTAGAGACAAAAAGGTATATGTACATTGCCTATTCCCTCTCAAGTTTCAAGCAAAATGTTTTGATCAGGATTGTCCTATATTTTACAGTTAAATTTTATTGTTTTCGTGAAATAATAAAAATAACTTGTTTGAGAAATTATGATTATTTTTTGAGTTTTTGTGCAGGATTCCAAAAATATCAGAGAGACGGTATAAAACCCTTCTTCCCTTTCTTACAATATTAAGAACATGTACCTGTAAGAACATATCAGATTTGATAGGTGCAGGGTGTATTTATTACATTAATAGACATCAATACTCTCTCTCTCTTTTGTCTCCTCATCAAATACCCCACGAGGGACTTGTATCCTCAACAAGATCATCACCTCTCATGGAGCCTCCTAGATCTTCTGAGCCATCTCTCTCAGAGACTTCGACCGTCAACTCCGTCTCGAACGGGCTCAGAGATGGAAAGCACATACACCAAGGAGATGACAACTATGATCTCGTGTTGGATCTGAGCCTTTGCGGCAACGAGGATCCGAACATGAATACGAACCAGGACTTGAAACATGAACTTGATCTCATCGAATGTTTCAAGACCACCGGTTCGTGTGACGGTCGAGGTCATCAAGGGGATGAAACTGATCAGCCTAGCCCTAGAGTGTTTTCATGTAACTATTGCCAAAGAAAGTTCTTTAGCTCACAGGCCTTGGGAGGGCACCAAAATGCACATAAACGAGAAAGGACACTAGCCAAACGTGGACGGCAAAGGACCGGTGCAGGTCCGGCGGCCTCTTTCGCCGCTTTAGGTCGGTATTCCACCATGGCTTCCCTTCCCCTGCATGGCTCGTTCAATAAATCACTTGTAATTCAACTCCACTCTATGGTACACAAACCAACTTTTCTTCCCTCACCACATGTTTATGGGCACAATGATTGGTCTCGACTACCGATTCATCAAACGCCGGCAATTGGGCATCTCTCAATGGAGAATTTTACTAGTACTGGATCCTCAGCAAGTAGCAGTATGGCTGCTAGGTTCGAGAGTAGGGTACGCAAGGTCGGTCCATTGCCCGAGGGGATGAGTGAGTATTTTTGGGATAGTAGTGTTAACCCTTTCAACACTAATGAAGATGAGATGAAACTTGACTTGTCATTGAAGCTCTAGCCTCTAGGTAGGTCTAGTTTCAATCTTCCAATGACATAATCTTATGATTAACTGGTTTTAGTTGAGTTTCCTTGTGTCTTTTTTTTCCTTTTCGTTGGATATTCTTCTGTTTCCAATCCATTTTGTTTTTATTCAGAAGGCCAAACATTCGACGTCCATTTTCCAAGAAGGACAAACTAGAAGTCCAAAATACAGCTAATTATACATAGTTGTTTACTCAAACTTTATTATAAATAATCTTCCAAACCATCTGGTTTCATTCCCAAGCATGCTTATTTAGAAGGCCAGAAATGGTTGCGGTACTCCCCAAGAGCCCACAACGGGAAAGCATTCCTGTGTGATGCGTAGTGTAACATGCCATTCTTCAAGAAAGTTCCAGTCAGTCCCTGATATTTGCCCATTTTATCAAAAATCTATACATATAGATGTCTATGCAAAGCATATGTGGTATATGATGAGTCTGCTATATGTGTATGGTTTACCTGCTGGGGAAAATCACCGTTTGGCAACTGAGAATTTATCAACAACTTTGCAGCTCGATGCAGAGGTGTAGGGTCACGCTCTGCTTTCGTCTTCCTAATGAATGTGATCCATTGTTACTTTAAGTGCTTTTTCTCTCAACTTATTGAAGGGCCAACGACCGAGGAGAGGCTCTGAGAATGTGTTGAGACTATCCCAAAGCAATGTTTGCAGCAATGTGTGAGGATAGTACCGATCTTCCTGCATGCAATGTTATGAACATTTGTCAGTCACACTGTCTTTGATTAACCTTTTGTATGCAACTTACCTTTGCACATAGATGTCTCTTTGTACTCCAGTTGATTTCATTATATGGTTCAATGTGGAGTTCTTCTCTTAACTGTGAAATCAGAGGTGTGATTGGACCAACAAATTTCTTCCCGTACAAATACGACATCGGCATGTAAACTAATCAACAATAGCAGAACATCTTTGCTGCATTCCAAGAGCATTGTTTATAAATAAGAAAGCTGCAACTGATTATAAACAAATGAACTTTGCAAACCTGGATGAATAGGGAAATAAGAAGGAAGGAGCCAAAACTCCGGGGGCATTGGATTGCAGCCAGACCATTCAAATATACCCAGTATCTGCAACAACATTAAAGAAATATATATGACACCTTGTTCTGATTTGTAAAGATTAAGGTTACCAAAAGAAAGACTGCCTACTGCAAGCCATGTCTTCCCCCAAGAGGGAATGGATGTGACTCCCCCTCGGTCGAGAATCCATTTCCGGGCTCTCTCGCAAGCATTCTCGAGTCCACCATCAGGTTCCACTCCCAGTAAACGCATACATATGTAATTGAGAGCTGTGCAGAACATTGAACTATGAGCCCCTGCATATAATCCCCATCCTCCATCCTTGTTCTGCATCATTTATGATAACATCTTATTACTTACAATCTGATACATGAAAAATTCAGTGACACATTACCTGTTGACAGTAAATGTAACGGAGAATTTTTTTCCGATGCTCGGCGGTGAATATAGTATTAAGATGGCCTGTGATATATAGACACATGACCTGCATTACAGAATCTTAGTGAGTTTGATGGTTCAGGAACTAGAAGAAATATATGAACCAAAGGTAATGGTCTAATGGATTCGAGCAGATACCAAAGGAGGCATATAGAACAATGGGCCAGAATACTCAGAAGGCCAGTGTCCATGTTCTGATTGCAGAGTTGAAACTAAGTGCACACTTCTCTTCAATGCCGCTGTTGTAGCTTCATATGTCACTTCATCTTCATCCTCTAGCTTTGGTTGGGGAATGGTTCGTTTCATATTCTTTTCTCTTATAAACTGCAGCCATTAAACATGGTAATTAAATTCAATATAAAACTAAAAATATGTAATCATCTCTCTAAATAAAATATATTAAAATTAAAAAAAAATGATGACGTGGATTTGTTTTTTGTTCTTAAGGACCATGGATGACGTGGTGAAACCGGTCCATAGAATAATTTCTCGTAAAATGCTGTGTCTAATATGAAATAAAGTGAGTAAAAAATACTAAACAGTATATGTTCATAGATATTCTTAATCTTTTGACTATGCACACACCATGCAAATAAAACGATTTGGATCCGAAAGTCTAAGTAGTAAGAAGGGCATGTGATGTTTTGATAATTTCTTATGGTCTTAATTTTTTTAATAGTTTTTAGTCGTTTATTTAAGATTATATAAAATATGAAAAGAAAAAATATAATAATAATAATAATGTTGTGATTATAATTTATTGACTTTTATTTTTTTAATTGAGTTAATATTCATTTTAATTAAATTATAATTATACTAGTATATTTAAAAATATATTTAATTTATAAATTCTCAACCGTTCTATTTTCTTTTCAGTTTAGCTTTCATAGACAATCCAATTATTATAGATGTTTGAGAGCATGAATATTCTTGTTTTAACTGTTATAGGGTCATTTTAATATAAAATAAAATATTGTGTGTTTAATTAATTAAAAATAAGGATCAAATTAATTATTTAATAAAAAATTAAATACATTTTTATAGTTTTATGTCTATAAATATATTAATTTTATATTTATTTTAAAATAAATGAAAATACAATAAAAATATTATGATACAAATATTTACTATGATTTAAATATTTAATTACTTATGATGTCACCGTAAGATTTTTGTTGATTGGTCAAGATTTATGTTATTATTCTCTCATATTTTTTAAGATAGTTTTTTAGGTTTGTAAATGAACCGAATGAACACGAACAGGGTATAATCATGTTTGTTTAACTTTAACCAAATAAATGAATAAACATGAACATAAACGAACACAAAATTTTTTATTTTTGTATTGTAACTTGTTCGTGTTCGTTCATGTCTATTCGTTAAAATGATAAACAAACACAAATAAACATAAACGAACACAAACTAACATAAATAAAAAAAATATAATATGATAAATATTTAATTCTTTGAGTTAGTTCAATTAATTCATTTAATTAATCAATCTTAAACCCAATTAATCGATAATTTAAATTTTTTAAAAAATAGTAATCATTAATCGAAACTTAAAATTATCTAATAAATTAATTTATTTATTTTGCTTCGGTCAGTTAGTTCGAGTTAGTCGAACAATGAACATCTCTAACCGATAAAATTTTTTTTAACGAATCATAAAATAAGACTTATCAACTCGAATAACTCAAAAAAATTTACTCGTTTTCAAAAATATATATATTAGTTCCAACAATACTCTTATTGTTTCTACTACTTAAATATTTTGAGTTTAAGCATGTTTAATTATACTTCAAATTACTTGTTGTGTTCAGTTGAAGTCTACCTGCATCTGCCATATGAGATCCGAACTGGCCTGCACTTTGAACCGATTGTTGTAGAAGTTTCTACGAGCTTCTTCAACCTCAGCTCTCTCCTCCTGAGCTCCTGCATTTGGATGGAACTCCCAGGTTTGTCTGCCCAAGTACTTGTTGGTACTGAATAGGTCAGGATTTCCACCACCTTCACCTATCTTCAGCCTCCACATGGTCTCAATTTCTTGACTATGAACCAAGTGTTCTGAGATGGGGATGCCGTTTGATGAACAAAACTTATACACTTTTACGGCACGTACTGTTTGCATGGCTGACAAGACACTGACATGTTATTTTTAATTGGAATTTAAAACAATTAAATACGAGTTGCCATGTGTCAAACAATTGCACCAGGTAGAGGAGGAGTACTTGTGAAGTAGGTGCACTCAGTAAATGGATTGGGAGAGACAGTTGAGCGTTGCAAATTTGGATACTTAATATTTATGACTCAAGGTAGAGAAGGAGGTGGAATTACAACAAATAATTAGAAAATCACTCAATCACTCAATTACTTTGTTGGTATCACTGGTACTCAAACCTATGATCTCTAAGAAAATTAGCCATTCTTTTAACCACTTGAGCTAGAGGGCTCGTACAATTTTTTTTTTTCTAATTCCACCTCCTTCTCTACCTTGAGTCATAAATATTAAGTACACAAATTTCCAACGCTCAACTGTCTCTCCAAATCCATTGAATCACAACTAATCCTCCTCTAATGGTGAAATTGTTCGACACATGGCAACTCGTATTTAATTGTTTTAAGTTTAATTAAAAAAAAGACATGTTATTGTCTTGTCAGCCATGCAAGCTCCAGCATGACAAGCAGTACGTGTCGTAGAAGTGTATATAATTGGTAGGTTTTGTTCATCAAATGGCATCCCCAGTTCTTCTTAATATCTGCATCAGCTCAGACCTCAGAACACTTGGTTTTGTTTAGGGGGTGATAATGAGCTTGGTCGGCTCGTGAGTTACTCGGGTTAGGATCGGTCAAAGTTCAGTTTGAGTGAGTTCGACTTGGTTCGAGTTTAACTCGGAATTTAAACGAGTCGAACTGAGCTTACCCAAGTTCGGTTCGAAAAGCTCGTGAACAGGCTCGGAATAATTATATATAAACGTACATATATCTATTTATATATACATTAAAAATAATAAAATAATTTAGAGTAAATCTACTAAAAATAAAATAAATTAAATATTATCAACTAAAATAAATTTATCAAACTACAAATAATAAATAAAAAATAAACTACAGATAAATAAATAAATAATAAAACACAATAATATAAAAAATAATTTATTTCGAGCCAAACCGAATCGAACCTGACGAGCTTTGAATCTGAACCAAATCGTAATATTATTTTCGAACCGAACTCGAACTTAAAATTTCGAGCTCAATAAACCTCGAATCAAACTGGACTCAAATATGCTTATTTCCAAGGCTTGAACTCGATTCATTATCACATCTAGTTTAGTTCATCAAATAATACTTCTACGTAACTTAAAATTCTCATCCATAACATCATACTCCTATTGTTGTCGTTTCGACTTGAAATATGTTGATCCAGGAGTTTTTGTGTAAATAAAATATTAAAATAATTAGAGAGTAATAGTTAATTGAATAAAAGTATTTGATAAAAATAAAAATAATAATAAAAAAACTAGTGAAAGCTTTCAGGCTTCGACTTTTTAACATCTTGACCTTTTAAGTCCCAACGAATCCAAACATCACGTGACCCCTCGAAGTCTTCACAGTTTTTGCCACGTGTAATTCTACCCGTCCAAATGTATGTAAACATATTTAAAAATTATACCACTAGTCCTTGCAGGTTAATATAGTTTGAGGTTTAATCATATACTTGAGTTAAAAAACTGATTTGTAAATTTTAATCCAGATTAAAATTTTCGAACAAATATTTGCCAACTTAATATACAAATTTTAATAGTATCGATAAAACAAATTACATAAAGTATTTATCTCTATAATAATCGATAAGATATATAATTAAAAATAGATTAAATAATCTTATATACTTAAATCACAAACTAAAAATCTAAAAGTATTTTTTTTAAATAATGTTAAATTGATCTTAAGATTCATTCGATGAGATTTTTAACATTTTAAGTAAAAGGATTATATGTCAAGTTTACCAAACTAGAGGGATCGATAGACAATTTTGACAAAAAAGAAAAACAATCCGCATGACTAGGGGTGAATATTCGATCGAGTCGAGTCGAGTTAAAAAATTTTGAGTTATTCGAGTTGACGAGTCACATTTTACAACTCAAACTTTATTTAAAAAAATTTCGGTTCAAGTCGAGTTTAAGAAATTCGAGTCAAGTTTCGAGTTCCTATAAATATTTAATTATAATTGTTTATCATGTTATAGTATAATTTGATTCCAATTTAGACGACTTTCTCTAATCATATAAGATATATATATATTTTTTATTTGTAGCAATATTATTCTTTATATATATATATATTAATATATATATCATATAAAATTGAGAGATTCGTTTAAACTTAAAAATTATTACTTCAATTACTAAAAATTTTGAATTATTCGAGTTTCTATTTTACAACTCAAACTTTATTTGAATTTTTTGAGTCGAGTCTATGAAATTTCGAATCGAGTCGAATATTTTTAGCTCGAGTCGAGTTATTCGATTTTTTCGAATCGAGTCGAGTTTTACACAACTACACATGACTTTAAAACCAAGCATCTATTCTTCTATTCTTTCGATATAAAATATAATTTTTCCCTTCGTTTTTTCTTCTTCGACACCAGTTTCTTTCTCCAGAGTCCTCGCTTTAATCTTCCATTTTTTTTCTTTTTTGGAAAACTCAACGAAGTTGGAGTATGAGTGACGATGAGTGGGTCAAACAAGCTTTGACCGATTCCACGTTGGCGGCAAAGGTCTTACTTAACCTCTTCCGATCGGAACCTCCGCCGCTGCGGTCAGGCAGCGCCACCTCACAAACTTTACAACTTGAGTGGAGCGTCCGCCAACGGCGGTCTAAGCAAAGTCCTAAGAGGAAAGACGAACCGACACATGCCAGTCCCAACACGCCGCTTTCTTGGAGCGGTGGCGTGTCTGTTAGCGGAAGCGGTAGTCATGACGGCTCCGAGGAAACTAGCCGCCCTCCTTTGAAGCCTGTTGACAACACTAGATCTAAGGTTCGCATCCTTTTTTTCCTTTCTTGTTTTGGACTCAGTGACTCGTGTTGTTGACTCTGGTTTTCAATTCGGTAGTTTCTATTCTATTTGCCATGATTTATATTTTTGACGTCATTCTACCTCTGATCGAGCATCGTTCCCGGCCACCGGACCTGTATTTCCCCTGCGTTGACCGTAATTCCCTTTTATTTTTGAAAAACAATTTTCGTTTATTCTTCGAATAGAATTTCCGGCGACTTCCCTTCAACGCATAGATTCACTGTCTTTTCATCCTTCTCACGATGCTCCCCGCGTCGTATCCACTTCTGGAAAAGTCCAAAACACCCTTCCCTCGTCCCTGGACATTTTTGTCATTATAGTATCTTCCTATGATTAGAGTATTCTATTTCCACTATGTATAACTTTAATTACATTTGAAATCAAACTGTGTTTATATTTATACCAGGGATTTTCTTTTATATTTCTCATCACAAATGACGAAATTAGCCTTAACAACCGAAACGATTAGGGGTTTTCTAGGTGCAACATAGTCAAAAGAGAAAACACGATGGGGTTGAATTACGGGTGGCGTGTTGTCGTGGCAAAATAGATTATTGTTTTGCTTGTAGTTTAGGATTGGTTAATATTAGT
The DNA here is from genome assembly GCA_035048815.1 of Abelmoschus esculentus. NCBI lineage: Eukaryota > Viridiplantae > Streptophyta > Magnoliopsida > Malvales > Malvaceae > Abelmoschus > Abelmoschus esculentus. Next base: position 17,634,626 of record JAUCBN010000033.1, read on the forward strand.
GCCTTTCAGCTATATACTTCAAAAATGCTTTCTGTTTGACGGTCTTGATCAGGGAAAGTATTCACCATTCGTAGGGGGAAAAAAGGGTATCCCCCTGGGTGTTGGCATATGGAGGCAAATACTTATACTATATTTCGGTGGAAAACCGTGGGTTAAGTGGGGACCACTTTTGCCACCAAATGTATGTCATAACCTCTGACATGTTGATGGTTGGTTCTACCACACCCTAAATATCGCTTCCTTTTTATTGCATTTTGCTGTGCGATGCCATTTTCCGACCGATGTTGACATAAATCTCGAGTTTAAGACTTTGTATAATCTAATTGTTAATTGGATAGGATTTAGCTCATGGACTATGAAATCTATCAACTTAAATTCTATTAATACTTCTTTCTATTGTGTATAGATCATAGATTTAATAGATATAAGTTCTGAAATGTTGTTATATTTTCTTATATTACACAAGTCATCACTAAATTTTAGAATTTAACTAGAATTATTTAAATTAGAATACAGGTGTTAAATTTATAATTTTTAAATATGGTATAGGGACTAATGATGAAATTTTATCATATAATAATTATGCTAGTAAGGAGTATGACTACTGACTACCACATTCCGTCCGCATGTTTTTTTATTCAGGTTGCGACGACAAACGAGATAACTCCTCCCAAGCGGTCCAGGAGGAAAAAGGTAAAGACATGTTTACCATTTGTATATTTGTCATATACGGAATAGGGTTGGCATTATGCAGTTATATATAATATTGTAACCCTGTTTTCCATGGACTGAAATTGAGAGAGAGACTTTATAAAATTATATGAGAAGAGTGAGAGATTAGATCATGAATATAAAATATAAATTTTTAAAATTTTTAGTGTTGCGATACCCCTAACATCTTTTTGTTCATTCCTTGTGCATAATGACTTCTTTCTCCATATTGAAGTCGTCACATTTAGCCTGGTTGATGTTTTCAATTTCCATATTGGAGTCCATGGTTGTATCATACTGGTGACTTGAAAACGTTTAATGTATTTAATCTCAGTAGCTGAACTTTTCTTCATCCACGTTAGTCCTTACTCCTTAACCTTGAATTTTGGTCCATTTTTAGTCATTATGGTGTGGTACTATAAGAATGTGCCATCTCAGATTACTGCATTATCAAAAGGACTAATAAAGGTAAAAAAAAAATATTGTAATCAATTTTAAGGATTGATAACTGTTTTATTCATAAAATGAAACATATTCTCTTGGATCTGGGATTTTGTTTTTGGTTCTGTCAGGGGTTCCATTGCTATGTTTATTTCAGACAGCGGCTTAATTTCTCTGGTTGTATGCAGACATTAGCTGAACTTAAAGAAGAGTTAAGTTCACACTTGAAGGAAAACGAGAGGATGAAGAATGTATGATCTGTAACTTCTTATTCCGGTTCTCTCTGCCTCCATTTATATAATCCCAATACTTGTATCTGCAATATTCCTTTCTTTCTTTTGAAATGTTTTCCACTATGCTCATTGAGCAGGAATTGGAAGTGGTGAAACTCAAATTCAAGAACATCAGAACCGAAAATGAAACGTTGAGCAGAAAGCTCGAATCCGAGAAAGAAGCCATAAGAGAAAGCTCTAAGAGAATAAAGGTGAAAGAGTTGTCTCCTCCTTTTCTGCTAGTATACATTTCTACATGTACTTCCAAGTATCTTACTCTCATTTCTCTCCACTCTTAAGTTCGATTACCAATCGCATTCGCTCCCGGCAACCACAACAGCTATCGAACTGAATGATGCAATTTCAGAGGTACCCCTGCAAGCAGAAGCAGCTCGTCATACAAGCATGATGCGCAAAGAAAATGAACCGCATAAACGTAACGGATGTTCCAAAGCACAAGGTACGGCCATGGCAAGTTACAACCAAACATCCTTCACGCTGCCTGATCTCAATCTTCCGGTCGATGATGGTTCGGTTTTTGAAGCTTGTTAGTGGACATAGGTGAGAAAATCCCATTCTTCCCCACCCCAAAAGATTAAGTGTTAGGTAAAGCATTAACATAATAGAGTCCTAAGGATTGTAAGTAGTAAAAAGTTGATTAATTCCTTGGTGTGGAAGGGGGTTGTAAAAAATGAGTGGAAATTCTTTGTTTTTTCAGGGTTTCAACTTTTGTCTGAAATTCTTTGTGGCTAACCCTCGAGGAAATGTGTTTTAACTGAAAATGAATTAATTAATTACTACATTTTTTATGTTTTGGGTATATACGTAAATTGAAAAAATATTATAACATTTTCCGTACACACCAATATGTTAAGTTTCTTTGATAATACACTTGGGTAGCGAGTAAAATTTGATTAACTCAAAAAATTTAATTTTTAATTAATTAAATTAAATAATATAAATTTTAAATTTTCAATAATCATTCATTTTATTATCTAAGGAGAAAGTATCTTATAATTACGAAAATTAATTACAAAATAGTAATAGAAATCGTTTTACTAAAATTATCATAATACACAAATAAATCACTTAAAAATAAAATTAAAAGTTACAAATTCAACAAACTAACTCATGTATCTCATTGTCCGATTAAAAATAAACGACAAACTGGTAAATTAATACTATCATAACATATCTTCAGTAGTTGAAAATATCTATTAATATTCAGTTTCAGAGACCAAAGTAATAATAAATCTTTAAGATAATATAATAAACATCATTTAGAGAGTCAATATTATGTTAAACTCTAAAATATATATATATATATATTAATCATTTTTATATAAAAAACTAATTGTATAAAATAAAATTACATAAAATATAATAAGAAAATGTAAAATCAACGGTCAACTATCAACTTTAATTTTTATTTTGAATGAAATTATAGGTATAGAAGCACAGTTTAATATTAGAAAATAAATTTATAAAATTTTAAAAGAGATAAAAACAAATTTTAAAATATATATATAACTAACTAAAAAAATAAATTATATAAAATTTTTATTTACGATCCCCTCCTTTTTAACCCTTGGATTATTTTGTATATCCTATTGTATCCTAAAGTTTGTTGTTATTATTACAAACCATTGCATGATGGAACCCTAGTCTAGCCGTTGGTGAAAAGGACGCAATGGAGGAGGAGGACTTTCACCAAATAAATAATAATAATAATAATAATAATTCCTCTTTCGTGTCTATAATATTCATTTTTGTGTGAACACAAAAAAGGGAAAATAACCATTCCAGTCCATCCACTTGAAAGGTTTTTTATACCTTTTAAAGTGTCATCGTAATGGGTTTTATATAAATGATTTATGACATTTACTGGTGTCAAGAAATTATTAAAATTATGTCAGAATCATACAAAAATTATTACAAAAGAAGAAGAAAAAGAAAATGATTCCGTACCTATTGTTCTGATGGGGAAATAGCATGTTTTTTTTTTTATTGATGGTTTTTTCAAAAATATGATATATTTATTTGTATTGATAATTGTACATTATTTATTATAATAAAAGGGAGACCAAATAAAATAAAATATAATATTTAAAATAATATTTATTATCATTTGGATAGTGTAGATTCATCCCCCTTTCACCCACTAAATTTGGAATTTCCATCGTTTTACATTTCAATAGAAAAACAAACTTTAGAAAACATTTTTTTAAAATTAGATAGTAAACTTCCTCGATTAATACAAAAATGATATTCTCTTCGTCTCATTTTAAAAATAATATTAATAAAACTATATAAAAAATATTTTAAAAATATTAAAATAAATAATTTAAAAATATATATTTTTATAAAATTTAATAAACTAAATTTTTTTTGAACAAGCTAATAGTGATTACAGTAGTATTGTTATAGAATATAATCTTCACCATTTGACATTAATCGTTCAATCATTCTGATGATATCGCTGGTGCTCAAACTCGTAATCTCTAGGAACAACAACCGTTTCATTAATCGCTTGGGCTAAAAAGCTCGTGCATAAATTAAAATATTTAAAATAATTATAATTAAAATCTAAAAAAATATATATTAAATGTGGCAGAAAACATTAAAATATTACCATATAATTTTGAGAGCTTATTTCTGAAAAAAAAAATAAAGGAAAACAAAATTATGTTTTAAAAAATATTCTCTAACTTTTATCATATCAAATTTTTAAATTTAATATTGTTACAAAAAATACTTAGAATTAGAACTCTTTTACCCACTTTTTTTATAATAATATTTTATTAGACAGTATATAACGTAAATTTATTATAAAATATCTCTTTTAATTTATTATATTTAATTTATCACATTAAAGTATAAATTTTAAAAATAATTTGAACAATATAACGTATTATTTTACAAGACTAATCAATAAATGATTGATATTTTTTTAATAATTAAAGATTTTTTAGAGAGAAATTATAGAAAAAAGATCGAAAGTGATTGATTGCTGAACTCCACTTTCTCAACTAAAGCTGGGAGACCCACTGCTTGACGACTGACAACTGACAATTTTAATTTATAAATAAATATAATAATTATGATAAAAAAACAACAACTCTTTCTCGTATTATATCACGATATTTCAATGCGAGAAATTGGTCACACAAAACGAGAGACCAAACCTGTCGGATTTTTTATTAAAAATGTTTTAAATATCTTTAAAATTGTCCTTACACTTGTAAATATAAAGAGTGATTCAAATATAATATTACTTATAATTAAATAATTTGTTTTTAATAATTAAATGATTTAAATATAATTTTATTTATAAATAAATAATTAAAATATAATTTTTAATAATTAAATAATTTAAATATAAATCTACTTATAATTAAGTGATTTTTATTATAGTTTACTCTTAATATTTGTAAGGAAAACACTCCATCCCAATGGCGCGTGTACCCACGTTCTCGACAGACGTTGAAGTTTGAAAATATAGGTTTTTTCTTCTTATTTGGGGGTGAATAAAGCATTGACAATGTGTATTTGAAGTTTATCCTATAAAAATAAAATATAATAAATTGGTTTTAAATAATCAAAAGCAAAACATCTATTTGAATCTATATATGTTATATTTTAATATATAAATTTGGATAAAAATATTATAAATTGTATAGATTTAAATTATTAAACTTAAAATTATATAATTTAAATTCTTAATATATTATTTTATATATTTCAGAATTCTATAAAGATTTTGTAAATAAAAACAGAAGCATAGAACTTAGATTTATCGAAAAATAATGTAATAGACTTGATTTCACGTTAAATGATTCTAGAAATAGTAACAACGAAATAAAAGACAAATCTTGACGATAATTTATCTAGGGAAGCTGTGCACAAATATGGAATTTGATTTTTTTATTTATAAATTTGTGGTGGATGTTTTTTAAATATAATAAAAGTTATCGTATAACGATGTAAATCATTTATTTTTAATTACATTTTTTAAATATTTTTATTTTAAATTAGTGAATTAAGATTAATCTTTATTAAAAATAATTATTGTTTAAAGATATTTTTATTTGATTCAACTTTAAATACAGTCTAAAAAATTAAAATTTTAAAAATAATCTAAAAGTGTTATATTCTTAAAAAAAATAATTGAGTGCACTATTCATGTCATTTCCTCTTTATCTAGTGGGTCAATGCATAAAAATAAGCTTATCCTAAAAGACTACGAACAAAAACAATGAAAAAAGTGACTTATCTCAAATATAAATATAAATATATTATATTCAATTTGGAATAAGCTTTTGTTTGTCTTTTTGTGCAGGTAATTTTTTTATTAAAGATTAATTTATTAAAATTAGATATGTAAGGTAAATAGATATAAATTAATTAAAATAAAGTTTTAAAAATCGAAAATAAAATAAAAAATATATTTTTATGCTATTTTTTGAATTTAACTATTTAAAAAGTGTAGAATTTAACTATTTTAGTAAAAAATAAATTCTATTTAATTGTTGTTAAATTCCATAGTTACAGGAGGTTTAACCAAACTAATAAATGAGGTCAGAGGATTAAGAAAGGAATGAACTCGAGTTTAGAATAATGATTACTTTTTAAGCTTTATTTATTAAATTTAAGTTTAAAATGAAAGATGATTTTCATTAATTATTTAGTTTTTATATTTATTTTGATATCTTTAATAATTGTCATATTAAATTATAAAATATAATATATATTTTATAAAATTAATATTAAATTTACTAATTAACTAATTCATATAAGGTACGTAGTATATTTTATCTTTAAATACTTAAGCTCGACTAGTATTTTTATAAAAGTCACTAATTTTACTAAAAAAAATATCTAATGATTAATTAATTGATCTATTGATTAAGATATTCGTTTATATTATTTTATATTGTATAAATTTAAATATTGATAAGTGAATATAATATTTTTTATTTAATAAAAATATTTATTATATGAAAAGAGAAAATATTATACCTCATTTTAGTTTTATACTCTGAATTTTTGAATATTATAATTTTATCTCTAAATAATCATATCTTATATTAATAAAATTATTATAAAAATATTATTTATCATATAAACACTAATACATATTATGTAATAATATAATATATCATAAATAATAATTTAATAATAAAATTATAACATTTTAAAATTGAGATTCGTAATGAAAATCATATCAATAATATTTTGTTTTTATATTCTGTTTAAAATTCTTGGGATATTTTCTTATTATCCATTAATTAATTATTGATTTTCGGAATATTGAAGCTTTTTCCTGGTCACAATCCTTCCTTTCTTTTGTCGGTTCTTTGTTTGTTTGTCCAAATCATGAAAAAAGAAGAAAATGGTTGGATGAAGAATTTATCGATATCGAAAAAATATTAAATAAATACTATAATATTATGATATTAATATTTTAAAAAATATATTCAATTATTGATATTTATAAAATAAAAATTAAATATAGATTAAATTTTTTTTAATCTTATATTACTTACGCGTTCCTTTTTTTTGAATTTAAAACCATCCTTTTTTTTATTTAATAAAAGAGCTTTGACTAATTCAACATTTTGTACCAAGGAAAAACACATTTTTATATTTTATCCAATTTAAGGAAATATTTATTCCTAAAATACAGATTTATTTGGACTTTTTTAGCAATTACTATTCTTTGGGTAGTGGGTGATTTGATCTCAACAATCATGTGGTGCTTTGAACATGTGATGTGGACACAATAATTTAAATATTAAAATATAAAAATAATTGAAAGTAAAATCAGAGGTCTTAATATTATATTACTATTAAAAATATATTATATTATTATTTAAAAAGAAAAAAAAAGATTATTGTATTTGGAAATTACTCTTTTGACCTTGACTGATATCAATGGTTGTGAGGACTGAAATTTCATGTGGGTCAACTTTGTTTCTATTTTGATTTTAAATGTATCTTTATATTTGTTTATTATTTTAATTATATTATTTATATCGATTTGTTAATTGATTAATTTAAATTTAACAGTGCCAAAATTATAATTAAGATAAATATAAGATACGAAAGGTTTCATATCATTATAATAAATATTATTAACCTTATATCTAATAAATTAAGTGGAGTTAAATCTAATAATTTGTACGAAAATTTTATTATTTAAAATTCCGATTATAACTGCACTTATAATTTAAAAAATGGTTAATTATTTTATTTTATATAATTATAAAACACAAAAATGAAAAAAATAGGTGGTATTTTGATTACTTTTGACTTTATCTACTTGTCATTTTCTTTTTTATTAAGTTTGGCACTTCTTATATGACTTTTACACCTCCAAAAGAAAAAAAAAAATACTTTTTTATTTTCTTTTAGAATTTGTACGGACGAGAAATTGTAAAATTTTGAATATTTTAAAAATGTTTATATTTTGAAATTATGTATTTCAAAAATATTATCTGATATAATTAGTTTGTTTGGAATAAATAATTATTTTAAAATACGTTATTAAAAATTTATAATTTCTTAAAAAATTTAAAGGAAAATCAATGATATTAAAATACAAATAACTATACATTATAAATACCATTATTTTGTGAATATATAAAAATTAATAATGTAAAACTATAAATGATAATTAATAAAATAATGTTTTAAAATCTAAGATTTTTGCTTTATAATAGAATAAATGTACTAAAAATATAGTTAATATAAATTTAAAAGAAACTATATATCTAAATTTATTAAATTTACTAATAAAAGATGGAAAAATTCTACAATGAGCATCGAACACTGTTGAACGTAGTTAATGATGAACGTTGTTGAACACTATTAAACTAACTAATAAAGATTAAAAATTTTAAGAACTCAACATATAATTATAAAATATTTAAAATAAAATTCTTATAAATTACTTTTATATATTTTTATTATATTTTTAAATAATTGAATAAAATACTAATTTAAATTGATTTTAAAAAATAAAAAATTCTAAACTCTAAACCCTAAAACCAAAATCCTTAACCTAAATCACTAAACATTAACTCCAAACCTTAAAATATAAACCATAAATTAAACCATAAACACTAAATCTAAACCCTAAAATAATCGAAACTCCTAAACCTAAAACTCTAGATTCATAAATCTTAAAGTAATTTTGGGTTCAAGTTTAAGGTTTATACTTTTAGAGTTTTAATTTTTTATTTTAGGGTTTAGAGTATAATTATATTTTTAGATTTTAGGGTTTTATTGTTTTAGGGTTTAGGGTTTTGGATTTTAGGATTTAATGTTTAGTATTTTTAGCCTTTGAGTTTAGGTTTTATGTTTTTGATTTAATATTTTTTGTTTTTAAATAAAAAATAATTTAAATAAATTATTTTTAAAAATTAAAATATCATATATAATTTATTCAAAATTTTATTTTAAATTATTTTAAATTATATATTTAATCCTTAAAATTTTAAATTTTATTAATTAATTTAATAATATTCAACGGTGTTCATTCGTTAATGGTATTCAATAATATTCGACGCACGTGATAAACTCATCTTAAAAGATGACATTATTTATCTCCTAAGTAATCCGACTTTAATTCACTAAATATGAGACTAACACATGTTTGGTGGTTGCTTTGCTTTTACTATTTTATCAATAAACCTATATTAATTAATTAATTACAATCTTAACATGTTGTCCTAGACTAGAATCCATCTCGGAGTTGACTTTTATTTTACCCCTTAAATTATCCCACCTACCTAAACTCATATTAGTCGACACAACAAAAAAACATCAACATCAACACAAAAGGAGTAATTCAAGTAGGTGATACGAATCAACAAACATAACATAAATTGAGGTAGAGTAAAAAAATATCAAGACTCATTTTTATTACGTTATATATAAAATTAATTAATTAAAAATATTAATTAATTAATTTTAATATTTTTTATTAAATAAATTTTTATTTAATAAAAAAATATTTTTAAATTTAATTTATAATAAATATAATAAAGATTTATTTAATAAAAAATAAAATAAAAGAATTAAATATATATTTTAGTTAACTAATTTTTAAATAACGTAATAAAATAACTTATGATAAATTAATTTATTATCATAAAAAATTTAAATTATGATAATATATTTATTTCTATGAAAAATATATATTCTTTATTTTTGGGTTTAATTTTTTAATAAATAAATCTTATTCTTCTTCTTTTAAAATACGTTACAATAGTGATATTTTTTTATAATTTTAATAAAAATTCAAATAATTTGTTTTAAATCATGTGAACATAAACAATACAAAATAATTAAATATTTAGATACATGTACTAATCATGTTTTTTTCAAAAAAAAAATATCGGTTTTAGATCCATTCAATGAATTAATTATTGCGTTGCTTTCAAAACTTTGTCGCTCTCGATATCTCACGATAAATACAAAACCAGGTACTTCTCAACTTTCATGCGATATTATATTAATGGCAGGTCTCGTAATATTCAGCAAAATCCAGGGTCAAACCCTTTAAATCAAAAAGCCTGTCGTTTTTCTTTGGTTACTAAAGATCGCTTTCCAGGCGATTTCCCCCCACTCCTCACCTTTATTACAACACCTATCGAAAATCGTCGGATCAAAATCAAAGAGTATCAAATTTTAGATCGACGGCTAAAAATGAAAACAAGAATACGCTTTGTCACAGATGATTATTTCTCGAAAGTAGAATAGCTGTCAGCTAGAGATTCCGCACCGATAGACTCGACAAGGTTTAGCCGGCTAAATAGGGTCTATCATTTCACTGTAATTATATATAAGCCAGTCTACTTATTAAATCACTTATCCATCCGTGATAAGCTATATGTGATAAGTAATAGTACTTACCATCTTCTTTATCTGTCTCCCCTTTCCTATAAGAATCGCCATTTCTGCAAGGTTTTAAGATTGGGTTTTATATAAAAAGGAATTTAGATTGTTTTTCAGAGAGAAAGAGAAAGGGAAAGATAATCTCTTGCTTCCCTGGGGTTGTTTTCCCTTATTTATTTTCCATAAAAATTTAATCTTGGAAATTTGTTTATTTTATCTCTTTATATATCTGAAAAACCGATCTCAGATGGTAAGTTTCTAACAGATCTGGTTACTTTTGTTCATGTTTTTTTTTTTGTGTGTGTGTTTATGAGAATCTGTTACTTTAAAATATGTAGCTTTCCTTTTTCTTCTTTTTGCTTTTTTCATGTCTTTTCTCTTTGCTTTTTTTTTTTTTTTTTTGTATTTGTTGCAAACTTTCATCTTGGATTTCTACATGGTATAAAGTTTTTTTTTATGATATATCCTCCCTTAATTTACCCTTTACCCCCTTTTCTTCTTCGTTAATTTACGGTTGAAGATGGTTGAATGATCTTTTTAGGTTTCATTGAGATTTTTATTGTGTTTATAAGGTATTTTGAGCTGAATTTATTTTCATTTCCTGTGTTTTTGGGTGTTTTTCTTGCAGATCTAGTGTTTGTATTTGCCGATTTTGAATTTTTTTCTGGGAACTGAAGTCGGTGGCTTGAGACGATGTCGTCTTTGAGTAGAGAGCTAGTGTTCTTGATCTTACAGTTTCTGGATGAAGAAAAGTTTAAGGAAACTGTTCACAAGTAAGATTTGTTTTAGTCAAGTGCCGTTTGAGTTTGATTAGTAGTTGTTGTTAGCTGATAATTTTGGAATGTGTTGAATTTTCGGCTTAATACTGGCTTATTATTTGTTTGCATTTAAATAGGCTTGAACAGGAGTCTGGGTTCTTCTTTAATATGAAATATTTTGAGGATGAAGTTCATAATGGAAATTGGGATGAGGTTGAGAAATATCTGTCTGGTTTCACCAAGGTTGATGATAATCGGTATTCGATGAAAATCTTTTTCGAAATCAGGAAGCAAAAGTACCTTGAGGCATTGGATAAGTAAGCTTTTGCATAATTAGGTTCCAGTTCTGTTAATCATTGGAAGTTTGGGACATTAATTTCTAATGTTCAAATTTGATTTAGGCATGACCGGTCGAAGGCTGTGGAGATATTAGTAAAGGATTTGAAAGTTTTTGCTACATTCAATGAGGAACTTTTTAAAGAAATCACTCAGCTTTTGACATTGGAGAATTTCAGGTATACCGTTTGTGTTTGAGTGTTTGTGTCTTGATAAAAAATAAATGGCAGCGAGAGTACTGAAGAATGCAAAACTTTCGTAAACAGAGAGAATGAACAGTTGTCGAAGTATGGAGATACAAAATCAGCTAGAGCAATCATGTTGGTTGAACTCAAGAAGCTTATTGAAGCAAATCCTTTATTCCGGGACAAATTGCAGTTCCCTAACCTTAAAAATTCGAGGTTACGCACCCTCATTAATCAGAGGTAATTTTCTTCTTATATCATTAGATTTTTATCATCAATGCATTAGCTGTTTTGAAGACATTGGGGGTGGGCGGGGGTGGGGTTCTAGTTTTCAATGAACATTTTATTTATGCAATGAACTTGCACTAATATGTCATAACATTTGAGGTATAATTTTGTTGCCTCAACTTTTTCAATGAAGTCAAAGCACACGGCATGGCATTCTTCTTGAGTTCTTACTAGCTTTGATGTTTTTATTGAACCTGAGTTGTTTTAGTTGTGGCCTTTAAGGGAAAACTGATTTCTTTTGTGATTACAGCTTGAATTGGCAGCATCAGCTTTGTAAAAACCCAAGGCCAAATCCAGATATAAAAACTCTCTTTGTCGATCACTCATGTGGACAGCCAAATGGCGCACGAGCACCATCACCTGCAAACAATCCACTTCTTGGATCCTTACCAAAAGCTGGAGCTTTTCCTCCCCTAGGAGCACATGGGGTGGGTATCCAGCTCAATATAAATAACTGTTCTAAATTCTATTTTGTTATCTTGTACTTAAAATTCTCGGTTTACGGCTTCAGCCTTTTCAACCTACGCCTGCACAAGTTCCGGCACCCCTTGCAGGTTGGATGTCAAATCCTTCAACTGTAACTCATCCAGGTGTTTCTGGTACAGCGATTGGTCTTGGTGCTTCTTCAATACCAGGTAATTGTTTCTTCCTCTTTGTTTATATATTTATTTTAATTTTTCTTTCTTTCTGTAATCGCTTCCTCTCTAGGTTTTGTTTTTAGCACAATGACGATATCATTCCTTCTAGTTCATTTTCATTTTAACAGCATGTTTCATTGTTGACTTACAGCTGCATTGAAGCATCCAAGGACTCCTCCAACGAATCCATCCGTAGATTACCCATCTGGGGACTCTGATCATGTTGCCAAAAGGACGAGGTCCATGGGGATATCTGATGAAGTACTGCGGTTTTACTTTAATTGACTTATTTGATATGTAATCCGTGTGTGATGTTGTTTCTTTGTGTGTAAGGTTGTTTACTGATCTTTGCTTCACTTTGTGCAGGTAAATCTTCCTGTCAATGTGTTGCCAGTACCATTCCAGGGCCATGGTCACAGTCAGGCTTTCAGTGCACCCGATGATCTGCCGAGGGCTGTCGCAAGAATTCTGAACCAGGGTTCATCTCCTATGAGCATGGATTTCCATCCTGTTCAACAGACTTTACTTCTAGGTATGCTATGCTTATGTTTTGTTTATCATAGTTGCACGTGGTTTTCTGTTTCGTCCAGCTGGTGATTCTATCATGTATTTGGGATACTATGAACCAGTTGGTACGAACATTGGAGACATAGCATTGTGGGAAGTTGGCTCTCGGGAACGTCTGGTTTCCAAAAACTTTAAAGTTTGGGATCTTAGTACTTGCTCGATGCCTCTTCAGGTTCGTGTTGTCAACTATTTAGCATACACATTAGCACCATGTTTATTCAGATATGCTAAATGAATTTATGTACTTGAATCCAGGCTGCTCTAGTCAAAGATCCTGCTGTCTCTGTAAACCGTGTAATTTGGAGCCCTGATGGTTCTTTATTTGGTGAGAATTACTATCTTTAATCTGCAAGAACCTATGCGGATATTTGTAGTAGTGAAGTAGAAACGTAGATTGATTTGTCATAATGTTCGGAAAACAGGAGTTGCTTACTCAAGGCACATTGTGCAAATATATTCTTATCATGGAGGTTCGGAGGTTCGTCAGCATCTCGAGGTAAATATTATAGCTAGTTCCATTGATTTTTGTGTCTGTGTTTTCACTCCAATCCTCTTGCTGATTTTTTTCCTGACTGAAATTGTATTGAAAATTCTGGTCTAGATTGATGCTCATACTGGTGGTGTAAATGATATTGCATTCTCTCATCCAAATAAGCAACTTTGTGTAATAACTTGCGGTGATGACAAGGCAATTAAGGTTTGTTTTGTCATTTTACTTGGTTATTAGTTTACAAGGAAAAATTGCTCGTCCTCGCTAATTTCATGACTTGTTTTAGGTGTGGGATGCTACTAATGGTACAAAGCAGTACACGTTTGAAGGTCACGAGGCTCCTGTTTATTCTGTCTGTCCTCACTATAAAGAGAACATTCAGGTAAGAATATTTCTTTATTGCTTTAGGTGTCCTGTATGATGCACTGTACCATGGTCATCTGTTATTTGGACTCAATTGTGTCAAATACAGATGTGTATCTGTAATGAGTATGACCATATTTTTCTATGTTTTTCCGTGTATTTGGAGGATCCTGTGAGGTCATATCCCCATACCCATGTGACTAACAAGGGTTACTTTCGACTTTTTCTGCCTCAGTTTATTTTTTCAACTGCCGTAGATGGAAAGATAAAGGCTTGGTTGTATGATAATATGGGTTCACGGGTTGACTATGAAGCTCCTGGTCGTTGGTGCACAACCATGGCCTACAGTGCTGATGGTACAAGGTTAGTTTGCCTGCACTATATCTCGTATTTATGTTCTGTTTATTGTTGAGAATTATCAGGATAGAGTTTTGCCTCAATTTTCTACGGACCTTTCTCGAATTGATGGTTGGTGTTGTAGGCTCTTTTCTTGTGGAACCAGTAAAGATGGGGAATCATTTATCGTAGAATGGAATGAAAGTGAAGGAGCTGTGAAGCGAACCTATCAAGGGTTCCGCAAACGTTCTTTAGGTGTTGTGCAGTTTGACACAACCAAGAACAGATATTTGGCTGCTGGTGATGACTTCTCAATCAAATTCTGGGATATGGACAACGTTCAACCTCTGACCAGTTTTGATGCTGATGGAGAACTTCCGGTAAGTTCATAATGTTCAATAAAGTTTTGTACCATTTCGAAGATAGTAGCTACTTACATTTTTCTTTCCTAATTGTTAGGCAAGTCCACGCATCCGCTTTAACAAGGATGGTTCTCTCTTGGCTGTTTCCACCAATGATAATGGGCTTAAGATTTTGGCAAATCCAGATGGTATGCGATTGTTGCGCACTTTGGAGAATCTTTCTTATGATGCCTCAAGAACTGCTGAAGCCCCGAAGGTAGTCTCATTTAATTCCTTTAGCACATTGCTAAACTGGTTCTGTTACTTCTGTATGTTAATCAACTCTCTACTCATAATTTGTTGTTTTCTTCAGCCTACAATAAATCCAATCTCGGCTGCAGCAGCAGCAGCAGCTGCTGCTGCTGCTACTAGTGCTGGACTTGCAGAGAGAAGTGCCTCTGTGACTGCTATTGCTGGAATGGTCTGTTTGATAGTGTTCGTTTTGTTGTTATGGTTATGTAATCATCTTTTATCATTTTAGTAGTGGAGCTCAGATGCATGAATTTTATGGTTCTTATGTTGTGTCCTTTTCAGAATGGGGGTGCCCGTAATATGGCGGATGTAAAACCCAGAATAACAGAAGAATCCAGTGATAAATCAAAGATTTGGAAGCTCACTGAGATCAACGAACCATCTCAGTGTCGATCCTTGAGGCTTCCTGAAAACTTGAGGGTGACCAAGGTATAAAAATTTCACGTAACTCTACGACTCAGATTTTCTGTATGCTGTTAGGCTAACTACTTGATCATATTTCCCCATCATTTCTTCCGTTCTTGCCCTATCTTATCAACGTTCCCTGTGATTGTTGCAGATATCGAGATTAATCTTTACAAATTCAGGTAATGCTATTTTGGCATTGGCATCAAATGCTATTCACTTGCTTTGGAAGTGGCAGCGAAGCGACCGTAACTCGAATGGCAAGGTACAAGGAAATGGTTTCTACTCATCATTTTGGAACTTTTTTCCGTAATAAAAGAATACTTCTAAATGACGTGTTCCGCAATATTATATTTGTTGCATCATTGTGTAGGCAACTGCTAGCGTATCCCCTCAGTTGTGGCAACCATCAAGCGGGATTCTTATGACCAATGATGTCGCTGATACAAATCCGGAAGAGGCTGTACCGTGTTTTGCCTTGTCCAAAAATGATTCTTATGTAATGTCAGCATCCGGAGGAAAGATTTCCTTGTTTAATATGATGACGTTTAAGGTACTCATTAATGATCAAATGACTTCTCTTTTCGATTTTTACATCCCATTTGGAGTTTGAACAAGAAAATCATCCTCTATCTCCGTCGCCCCTGTATTTGATGATAATTTGAATATATAAGCTCTAAGCAGTACCATTGATGCTTTTCCGGATGTCTTGCAGACAAATGGCAACTTTCATGCCACCGCCACCAGCAGCAACTTTTCTTGCATTTCACCCTCAAGACAATAATATTATCGCGATAGGCATGGATGATTCAACAATTCAGATATATAATGTCCGTGTGGATGAGGTATGGTACATATCGTGGGGAATCAAACATGGGACCCATATTTTGAAGACATAGCACTCTTTGCTTATTTTCAATTTTAATCTTCCAGGTGAAGAGTAAACTTAAAGGCCACTCCAAACGAATAACCGGCCTTGCCTTTTCGCATGTACTGAATGTGCTCGTTTCATCTGGAGCTGATTCTCAGGTATTCCTTTTTCTTTCTTTTATGTACGTGCTAGTGCTACAGTGAATAAGCTTCATCCGAGATTTATTACTCCATAGTGATTCGGTCATTGATCATAAACCATTCTTTCTCCAGCTTTGTGTGTGGAACACTGACGGTTGGGAAAAGCAGAAGAGTAGATTCTTGCAGGTTCCAGCGGGGAGAACACCGACAGCACTGTCAGACACACGTGTACAATTCCATCAAGATCAGATGCATTTTCTTGTCGTTCACGAGACTCAGCTTGCTATATACGAAACAACAAAGCTAGACTGTGTAAAACAGGTATTGTTTTATCGTTTTTTGATTTGTTACGAAACAACATTATCATGTGATGTCCTACTTCTAATGTTATTTTCTCTTGTTTAGTGGGCGAATCTCAATTCTTCTGCTCCGATAACGTATGCAACGTTCTCTTGCGACAGCCAACTGGTATATGCCAGCTTTTCAGACGCATCTGTTTGTGTATTCAATGCTTTAAACCTCAGGTTGCGTTGTCGTATTAATCCTAATGCATATCTTCCGGCTAGTGTCAGGTATTTTCCCAGATCTTTTTATTTGGGTATCAATTTCATAAGGCTAAGATCGTGTCTTGTAACTTGGGTTAAAGCACAAAATCTGGGTATTACTGTTACACATTATAGTTTTAACTATTTGTATTCAAACACACCTCTCCCTCTATGTCGCAGCTCCAATGTTCATCCACTCGTAATCGCTGCACATCCGTCTGAGCCAAACCAATTCGCATTGGGTCTCTCAGATGGTGGAGTTCATGTATTTGAGCCCCTCGAATCCGAAAACAAATGGGGTGTGCCTCCTCCAGTTGAAAATGTCTCAGCCAGCAGTATGGCAGCAACACCTTCGGTCGGACCCCCAGGATCAGAACAAGCCCAGAGATGAAAAAAATGGCTAACAAAGCACAAATTCTTTTATATGCTTGGCTTGGATACCCTCTAATTTAGGTATGCTTCTTACAACAGCAAGATAAACCCCCTTTCGTTCGTCGTGTCCGATCGGAACCTATTTAACCAATCTCTTTCCTTTTCTTTCTTTTAAATTTTGCAGCTTGACAATCAAAGATATGTGAACTCTGAGAACAAACATCCCAAGATGTAGATTTTAACATATTTTGTGATATACAATATCTAAGGTAAATGGCATAATAGTATTTTGATAATTTTCAAGTGTTTTCTGATGCCCTTTTGGTAGAACAGAATGTTCTTTTCAATGTATCAAATTTACATTTCTCCCAGAAACCTAATGTTCTTTGTTGTCATCAAAGTTTTTATCTGATGGACCAAAATCATAACTTTTCATTTTTCTTGAAGTATTCGGGATATCGGATTCGATATCAATGTTATAAACGTGAATATAAATAAATCAAACATCCATGCATTATTGACATAAAAATGTATACAAACACCAGAAATCCTCAAACTTATTAAGAATACAAAAATCATCCAAAAATGCATACTTTTCTTTTTCTGCACTCAAGCAGGCAACTTTCCTGACAAAAACACAGCAAATTTGTTAACATCAGAGTACTTAAAATCAATCCCATTTTCCTTGAGAAAATCTTCCATCGATTTCTTATCACGTTCAGGCTCTCTACTCTCGCATTCAATCTCATAACTAACCCCAAAATCATAAACAGTTTCATCGAGCTCCAATTTCAGGCCTTTCCAATTGTAAACCCCTCTAACATTCTTAAACCCTCCCAAGCAGATCAACTCATTAACTCCAAATTCATCTCTCACCCTTTGTATGATCCGGGAATCGTTTTTCAACTCCAGCAATCCATTCGGATCGGTTAAGAAGGAGCGGGCGAGTGATGGGTCGATGGGTTCTTCCTGTTCTTCGACCCGGCTGATGCCTTGGGAGAGTTTGGGCTTGGATTTGAGGGAGAGGACGGAGTGGGAGTCGAGGTTGTAGAAGCGGAGGCGGAGCGCGGATTTGGCGGCCGCGAGGGCTGTGGTTGGGGTGTCGAAGAAGACGTTTTCTTGGATGAGAGTTCGGGCGAGGAACGGGGAGAGGAGATCAGATAGGCGCTGGTGGGATTCGGGGTTTGGGAGACGGAGCTTGACTTCGACTTCCATTTTGTGTTGGGACTGGAGAGAACAACTTTGGAAAATTTGTGATTTCTTTGGGATTTGGAGTGGTTTTGTTGTGATCCATGTTGGAAACACCCTTTTCAACATTGTCTGAGCCTCTGAGGTGTCTGGCCGTATCTGAATCGAATCGTTGCGTTGGGTTTTGCTTTTGCCTAAACCTCAAGATTAGTGGATAAGATGTTAAGAACCAATGAGGGTCGATTGAGTTGATTAAAAAATTGTTTTATAATTTAAAATTTTATTTTAAATTAATTTGATTCGATAAAACTGTAATCTGTACTTATTAGCTTGCTTTTCTAAGTTTACTTATTCTAAAACAAAATCTGTGAACAAAGAAGGCATCTACAACAGATTCTTTGGCTCCATTCCATTACCAGCTGTAGCTGATCCTGCAGATCAACCTAGGCACTAAAACCGGGTTTCAACATTTTCCTCATAAGAAGATTGCCAGATTGGTGTCTGTTCATATAGCTAAGCTACAGCACAGATCGATTGATGATGATTGTATAGCACGGTATTTACTTTGTTATCCTTCATCATCCTGGCTTTTCTTTCTATTCACATAGGATGTAGTTAACTAAATAACTGAAATTGCTACTTAAACATCAAAGTATTGTTTTTCTTAAAAGTGATGGCACTCATGACCTTATATAATGAAGTGATTTTTGTCATGACCTTACAAGGCTGGAAGGAACGGATTGAAACACGAGGAATCAACCGAAGAGGAAAAAGTAAAGACAGGTTCATTTTTTTAAGTGAAAAAGGGAGTTAATTCACTCAATTCAAAAATCAAAAATATATTTTAAAAAAATAAGATTAATCTCTGTTTACAAAGGAAAGTAAAAGAATTAAACCCTTGACTTAAAAAATAGATTCTAATTCCATTTGAAATTGTATTCTGAGCATTATTCTGATTTCTGTCCTTGGATGTGTAAGTGCTAAGACACTACCCATGGTTCCATGTCTTAGGCTTAGATAGTGGGAATCCACGGGATTTTCAGGACACAGGGAAGATGGAAGAGTCGGAAACAAATGGGAACAACGGGGAAATTGCTTCTCATGAAAATCTACATCAGTGACACACAGACAGACAGTCAAAAAAATTAAAATTGAAGCTCAGAAGCGCACACTATCGTCTGGAATTCAGACGGTTGTGAAGAACCCTAGAACTTCACTTGAGCGCAGGATTCATCACTGCTTCAATGACTGCACCAGCCGGGAATCGAACCCGGGTCTGTACCGTGGCAGGGTACTATTCTACCACTAGACCACTGGTGCTTGTTGAAGAATGGGAGAAATATAATTTTATATCCTCTGTAACTTATAATAAAACCAATCTAACATCAAACATTTCTCTTTTATATATGCGTTGCTTACGATAAAATAGATTTTATATGATTGTAATGATGGATCAATTAATTTGTCTATACAGAGGGAAATAGGATATTATTATTCATAGATATGGACCATCAACATCTCTAATATAAACGTGAGAACAAGTATTTTCTTTAACAAACCAAGGGAAGGTTCTGAATCACAAAACATTATTACCAAGCACTGTGATTCTTGAAGTACACCATCAAAAAAGAAAACAGATTAAGAAGCATCTTTGGGCTAATTATATGCTGAGACTTGGAAAAACCTTAAACCAACCATTGCATCCCTATGCTCCATCTTTTATCTTTAGAAGATGTCCGGGTTAAAATGACCAGGGACTGAGTTGCTTGGGTGTGCTTGTTTCAAATGCATTAGCAATGCATAGTTATTTACCTGTCAAGTGATGAACAAAAATACAAACATAAAAACGACATGATAGTGACTCGTTTAGTAAATATTCTAATGTTGTTTTGCAATTGTATTGCATAATCCCATGCCATGTTGATGATAATGACTAGATGAAGAGATTTGAGAGTTTTTGATTCCGACCTCTAAAGTTCGCAGCTGCTCCTGATACTGAGAAACCAATTGCTTCAAATGTTGCAACTCTTGGTTTTTATCTTCATACTCCTTTTGTCGCTCGTGTTGGATAGCCACAGCACGTTTGAGGACTGTATTTTCTTGAATCAATGCAGAAATCTGTTCCTTTAACATGATGTTTTCCTGATATTCAGAAACACATACGAGTAAAAAAGGTTATCTTTAACAGCTTCAAAGCGATATGTTTGATTTCATGAATATGTCAAAATTGAAATCAGGTATGAGCTTTTGATATTAGCATGTTCAAAGAAATTGATATAAAGGCAGTCTGACCCTAGCTACACAAACAGACACGTTTCACTGCGGATCATATCAATTCCTGTTTCCTATTAAGCTAAAGCATGTTAATGTCAACAACGTGTGGGTCCATATAGCATTTTAACTAAAGCTTGCTTCATATGTTTAGCAGGACCTCTGGCAAGTCCAGAAAAAGCAAGAGAGGTAGATATGCAAAGAAGGTTAAGAGATAACACCTTGTTAAAAGTTCGTGCCGTCTCTTCAGCAGCACGTTTACTTATGGAATTCTCCAAAACCACCAGCAATCTAGAGGCACGGGCTTTGGCATCATCCATACTTGTAGCACTCATCATCTCCCTCACAAACAAGTCCACCCATGCAGCACCATCAACAGGCATATTTTCAGAGGTTGGTGGATTCTGAACAGTCACAGCAGCAGCGGCTTCTCCATCATTGCTCAATATACCTGCAATTTCGACACAGATGTGAGATTCCCTAACAGATGAAAACTTCCTGGCCTAAAGTAGATGGCATATTACAGCACAACAATTCTACTTTTTTACTGAAACTGATTATAACCATGATACAATATCAAACCATATAGCAATGGGGTAGGAGATTCAACATAGGGCGTCAAGAAAGAAGATTTGTCAATTCATTCTAATTAATGTATCCATTCTGATGAGAGTTGAAAGAAGGGCGACTTGTAGCAAAAAGATGAATTTAATTTAAAGTACTTGCATAATCTCACGGCATATAGATCCAAGTAAGCCTATATGTTTTATTCCCTTCTAATTCTGGAGATAAATTTAACCATTATGCACATAGAATATTCTAAAAACTGAGGGAAGAACTGAAGCTAGATAGCATAGAATCATGCAATTCAAGGGTTGGTACTGAAACATTACCGGTTCATTCAACCACAAACCAACAACAGAACTGTACATAAAAATTTTCCAATTGAATTAAGCAAAGGATGATATTACAGATTGATAAGAAATTCAGCTGGAAATGCTAAATTTAAATGAACCACAATTTCAAGAGTTGGGCATATACCCTGCTCAGCGGTTGTTCCCAGTTCCTCAACAGGAGACTGGATCTTTTCCCCTCTAGCCTCTGGCGCTCCTAAGCAAAGTTCCTGCAACCTCTTGATGGCAGAGTCTATATCATTGCCGCATTCTAGTAGCGCTTTCTCCAGAAGCTGAAAGGAACAATTGCTAATTATTAACAGAATAGAAAATCAATATTTTAACAGTCAACCACAACCTGTATATCAACAATGGAACAGTAAAAGCAAACATTTTAAAGGCTATGCAACATAAAAGATGACAACAAGCTAAATCTTTTAACTCCACTAAAAGAAACTATCTCGTATACAAAAAATGTATGATCATACAACTTATGAAGGAAACCCTCAACAAAGAATTGATTAAAGATAATAAACAATTAACCAACTATAAGATCCAGTTTAATCCGGAAATTGCAAAAATAAGACCGGATTACAGTTGCACCCTAGTAGATTTTCCAATTAGCAGCCCCTTTCAAGGCTTACTTTACAAAATTGCAGTTGTTATACTTTTACCACAAAATCAAATGAAGTAAATTACCTTCTTTTCCTTTAAATCAAAATTCCATCCAAGTTTAGAATTTTATCTTCCATCCAACAAACAATTACATCTCACTAAAATGTTTTGAAACCTAATTTCTTAATACGATAACAAATCAATTTGTTATTGAGCATCTTAAAAATAAAATGGGCGAAATACCTCGAGGTCCATGTGAGGGAAGAGAGCTTGGAGGTGATCGAGGGCAGATAGCGGGCGAACAGAAGAAGGAGATGACGGCGAGCAGCGGCGGATCTTCTTAGAGGAAGAAGCCGAAGGCGGTGACGGGATATCCTCGAAGAACGATCTCTTGCTGCCGCACACTGCCGCAGACATCCTTTGCTAAATCAAATAAAAAAACTCACTATCGACCTCAATCCCCCCTCTCTCTTTCCTTTCCTCTTTAAGAAAACAAAGAGAAAATGAAGTTTTTGGACTGAAATTTTTTGTTTGGTCGACGAGAAAATGAAAAATTCCAATTTCGGGCTTAGGTTTGTGAGGATAGGTGTTTTCAATTTATATAGAGGTGGTGGACTGACCAAGATTTTCATAACGTTAACGCGATCTGAGGGAATAAGGTTTAATTATGACTTTTGTCCCTTTATTATATTAAAATTCATTTTTATAATATTATTAAGAAACATTAGTGCAACAATAAAACTTCTCAAAAATTTTACTAAAACATTAGTGACCACTTGTGTAGTTTACCAAATTTCATTGGCCATTTTTCAACCCTGTTCATACTTCATAAGCCATACATCTCTTTTGGTAGAGCTAGTGTACAAGGCTGCTGCTTCTGGTTCAGCGAATCGGCCAAAGCACAGATGATTAAATCAGAGGATGAATGTTTACCAGAGAAAGCATAGACACCAGACTTGACGTGGATGATATGCTTTATATAATAAAAAGGGATAAATATCAACCACAGATATATACAGTCTTCAGTACGTATATGTATTTACACGTCTGGCTACTTATTCACAAACTTATTTATGCTTTTGTTTCATCACCTTAGTAAAAAGGTCTGCAAACTTGTTTCCTACTTGGTGGAACCAGCATCTTTAAACATCCTCTTCCTCCAACCTGAATTCCGGCCGGATGGTTCTTGGTTGTTTGGTCGGGTTTTCTTCACTCTTACATTTATACTGCTCCCGACTGATATGGTGAGCTTCATGGCTGTAAATAGACTGAAGGCAATTGCTAGTGGCCTAACAGTCCAATGGAAATCTTCGAGATGTTGGTATTTCTCGACTATGCCGGGACAAGAATCGAAAGACACTGATTCTACTTCAGCGGGGTCAGCCAAAAATTTGTGGGGTTCGTTTCCGAAAACAAATCTGCCTGGGAACTCTACAACAAGGCATCCATTTGGAAGTATTTCTGAGATTCTTCCGCTGGACCATGCTGCTCCTCTCTTCCGTGGCCATTCGAACCTAGGAGAAAGCACAGTTGCCTTAAGCCTCACGAACTGACCCACATAATAAGGTTTAGACATTTGAAGCTGGTGGGATTTGCCGTTCCAGAGTTCCTCTAATCCTCTAAATCCCACTGCCACAGTTCCATCACGCCGCACCAAATGTAGTATTCCTACAGGGGAATGAGTGTTGGTTTCTTGTTTCAAGCGCACCCAGTCACCCGCTGCCAAGCCAGATGTGACCCTCTCGAGTGTCGACTCCTGAACTCGGAGAGCATTATGCATTCCGGGAACTTTCACCAGAACAAAGGTATTCTTATCAGCATCTCCATCTATTCCAACAACAGTTCCTTCCCGAACATCCACGGTTTGAGGTCGGCGAGCATTCAGAGGGGTTCTTGACCGAACCGTATCGCCCACTTGAAGGCGATCCTTGAAGAGATACCAAGTGGTGTAACCACTAATAATTGATTTTTCTTTGATTGGTCGGCTTCCACTACCAATCCATCCTCCATCGCCATGAATAGCATTTTGTGAGCTGCAAGTCCAATCTCAAACTATCATTGATCCAAGCAAACACAAACACCGAGAAAACTATAACAAAACAACCGGATTGTACTAAACAGGGAATGCATGGAAACCATATAACAACCACAAACACAAGCACCTAGCTCTCTAAAGAGAACAATATGCAACTAATGAAATGAAGTATAAGATGCCAAGGGTAGAAAGAAAGTCAAAAGCAAACACCTTTCGAAGGCTAGTAAAATGTCTGAAACTGACGGTCTATTTCTGAGATCGTACTCAAAGCAACCATTAATAACATTCTCAACTGCTGGAGGCAAGCCACTTGGTATATATGGTTTTTCTTTCTTAATCACAACCGAATGATAAATTTCATCAATTGATTTCTCAAACCATGGCTGAACACCAGTCAACATCTCCACTATGCTACACCCAAATCCCCAGACGTCGGTCTCCAAGGATAGAGGACCTCTTACTAAAGGGTCCCACTGTTCTGGAGCCATGTAGTTAGGGGTTCCAAGCCTGAGAGAAATATTAGAGTCAGACAACGGAATCCCAAGAAGTAGATACGGGATTCCGAAATCCCCAAGAACTAGTTGACCATGATCACTTAGTAGGAAATTGGAAGGCTTCAGGTTGAGCACCAACAACCCTATTGAGTGCAACTCCATGATCCCTCTTGCTAACTGGATCCCGTACCTGTAAATATAAACGAATGTTCAAAAGATCCCTGAGGATTCAACTAAAAGCACTTTATGCTTCACAAAGAAGAAAACATATAAACAATTTATCACCTTAAGGTATCAGGCAATGGGAGCTTGCCTCCTTTTGACTGAGCCATTTGATCACCCAAAGATCATAAAATCTCATAGCAATACAAATCTGTAAAATAATGTCAAAAAAATCTATTTTGTGATCAAATACTATCCATTTAGATGAAACTGTCAGCTTCACCGTCCGAAAGGGAAACCCAAGACAGCCCCTTGACTAGAAAATTAACA
Organism: Abelmoschus esculentus; assembly: GCA_035048815.1. Taxonomy (NCBI): domain Eukaryota; kingdom Viridiplantae; phylum Streptophyta; class Magnoliopsida; order Malvales; family Malvaceae; genus Abelmoschus; species Abelmoschus esculentus. The sequence continues at coordinate 17,659,886 of JAUCBN010000033.1, forward strand.
CCTCTAAACTCTAAAGGAACTGTGTCATGAGGGTGCCAAAGACATAGGACATCTATGTTGTGTCGGAATACATACATATATATATAAGTACAAAAAGACATTGAAAAGTAAGGCACATAGTCACCTTTTCATTTAGAACAGAGACACCATGCAACCAGCAAACACCAGTGAGATCTCTACATTTCAAGAACAAATCCTGAAACTTATCAATGAACTTCTGCATATGCTCTTTCTCCAATGGATGCAACATCTTAACAGCAACTTCATGATACTCTTGAAAATCGAAACCAGACTGATGATGAGTAGCCAGCCAAACATCACCGAAAGGACCTCGACCAATCCTATGTTTAAGTTTCAACGACGAGGGGTTTATCCATGGTGCAGTCTGAGTTGGTGTAGCCACAACAGTCCTAAATTGGTCAGGGTCTCCGTCAAAAAGCTCATACTCAAATGAAGGGACCTGCTTGGGTGCATTAATCTGTTCAGGCATTCTCCTACAAAGATTGTATAAGAAAAATTAAAAACAAGAAATAGTTAAAATATTAATCATAATATGCCAAATTCAAATTGAAAACACCAACTTATGAGGCTTTTCATCAATGACTACCAAATGACTAAGAACTTAATGACCTAATAGCATACTTTTTAGGAGATTAAACCTATTTTACCAAATTTGAGGCCCCAAATCAATTTCATAATAAGAAAAAACTAGCAATATATATAATCCTTCTTTTTAATTATCTTTTCATTAAGATTATGACTACTAATGCTATCACTAGAATTTTTTACCAAGAAAGTCAAAAGCATCTAATCAATAAAATCAATTTGCAGAAAAGAAAATCAACAGAATCAATCTCCTTATTTCAACTCTCAAAAAAATACCAATTCAACAAATTAGGCATATCAAATGTGTGTGTGCTTGTGCATAAATCCTCAAATTCCAGCTTTTAATGATGCAGCTATACATAACAAAACCATCTATTCCCTTCAAATAAAATGAAAAGAACTCATTTTGATAATAACCCATCTCGAAAATTAAATCTTTTTTCTGTTATTTTATTCTCAGGAAATCAATTTTTCAAATGAACAAAAAAAAGTTTCCCTGCATCTTCAAAGGAAATAAAACTGTCCAGGTGAATGAAACATATTCATCACAAAAATAAAATAAAAGATCACTTTCGAGTTGACCCTGCCAAAAATTAAGTTCATTACCAGATTTCGGTTTTCCTGGAAACAAGCGGTTTTAAAATTGAAAGATACAAAGAGTTTTTCCTACAGTTTCTCATGAAACAAACAAAGGAAAACAAACCTCACCAGTCAACAGCAAGACTGAAAGAGAAAAAGGGCTTTTCAGACTCCCCAAAGCAAACTCGAACTGCAAAAGCTGAAAAATAATAATGAAGAAGATTAAAAAGTAAGATCGAAGCTTTTGCAATTTGCCAAATTTGACTTTTAGTCGAAAAAGAATAGAGTTTTGGTAACTCTGTCACAGCTGGGAACACGGAATACTAGGTGCTGCATGATTCATCTGCTTGCCACGTCATTCAGATCATTGGGAGATGAACTTTCTCGCGCCACGTGTGTCACATCGTGCCTCAGGAGAAAGATACGTGGAGGTAACAATAACACTTCATTTTCCATATTTTTTTTTCTTTTTTCATTTTGTTTGTATTTGTTCTACTATTAGAAAATGACGGGTTAAATTGATATTAAAAATTAATTAAAATATTTAAATATACAAAGTAATTTTATTGAAGAGTTTATATTAAAGAATAACTTTATTATAGATTTTTTTATATTTTTATATGAATATGATTCTACTAGTTTTTATTTATTAGGAGTAGTTAATGGTTTAGTAACTTTTTTTCAATTATCGCCTTGAATTCAAATCATTTCGAATTAAACTTCTTTTAAAATTTTGAATTAAACTAAAACCGAATAAATATGCATAGTATCGATATTATATATAAATCCGACTCGATTTATCCGACTCACCCCATTGACACCTCCGTACAAGAAATGAAGTTGATTTGGTTATCATTCCAAATACCTTATCTCACAAGCAACAATCTTTTAACTCAAATGCCTGTCAAATGCATCAGTTAAAACTGAGATCAAACATGAAACATCCAACAGAGACACCAACTGTTTTTATTTGACAATCAGAACAGAACACAAAGTTGGTCCTCACCAAACATTATCCAATGACACTCATAAAATCATGCTTCCTATATTACATCATGGCCAATTCTAATAATGGACAGTCATTGGCCATTGCCACCTCTTGATGAGCCAAGAGGGAAAACCAATACATATTACAGAGATACAATAGCTAAATACTTCTGTTTCGTCAACGGTGTCAACCGTCTTGAGTCTTTTCTTGCTCGGTATCGTTCACAGGTTTTGGATTCTTCTCTTCCTTATTCATGTCTGAGTTCTCTTCACCAGACGATATCCCATCATTGCAAACGGCGGACAATGGAGTCTTGAGGAGTTCATTGTTTTCTAGTTGAGCTAATTTGTCTTTGGACTCTCCCTTGAGCAGCTCAAGGACTTCGAGCATGTTGGGTCTTTTCTCGGGTCGATTATCGGCACAAACAAGTGCAACAAGGACAACCCTTTTCAACTCCTCTTCCACGTACTTCCCGTCAAACTTCGGGTCTGCCATCTCGTTGAACTTCCCTTCAGAAGCTAGTGGCAGTGCCCATTCCACGATAGATCGCTTCACTGTTGTACTCAGTTTCTCGAGGGGTTTCTTGCCACTTGCAAGCTCTAGTAAAAGAATGCCAAAGCTGTACACATCACAACTCTCCGAGGCTTTTCCTAACATAGCATATTCGGGAGCCAGATAGCCGAGGGTACCCTTGACTCTTGTAGTCACATGAGTTGCACCATCAGGGATAAACTTGGCAAACCCAAAATCAGCAACCTGAGGCTGGAATTCGGAATCCAGCAACACGTTACTCGCTTTGACATCTCTATGAATTATGTGTGGGGTTGAATGGTGATGTAGATACCTGAAGCAATCAACAGAAACAAGTTAAGGTTAGTGTCCGTGTCAGAACAAGTAAAAATGCGGAAAATAAAATCTCGTCCAACACTTACACAATTCCCTCAGCAGAGCCAATTGCAATATTCATCCTTCGGGTCCAATCAAGAAGGCATTCTGACGAATGCTGCCCATGAAGATGTGATTGCAAGCTCAAATTTGGCAGGTAGTCATATACAATCAGACGTTCTTGACCTTCGGCACAGTAGCCACGTAAACTCAGCAGATTCTTATGTCGAACTCTCGCTAATATCTCAACCTCAACGGAAAACTCCACTTCGGCTTTGTTGCTCCACACCTTCAATCTCTTAACTGCTATCTGCAAATACATAACTTTTGGTGTGAGAAAGAAAATGAAAGCAAAATAATCCCTACAAAAACTTCAAGAAGGTCCTTCCAATTGTTAGAGAATCACATGGAATTCTGAAAGTATCACCCAAATGACTATTTATAGATGACATGTAGATAAGAAACTCATACATGCATATATGCACTTAGAGAAAGATCGATACTATTACGTAGACCTAAAACCATCAAGCACCAAGGTGAGCACTCACGATTGATGACACCCGTCATCTGGCAATTTCAAAGAAAGTTCAGTCCCTATCAGCCGATGATCGATCATTGTAGTATGTCATTCCCTACTACTATCAATGCAAATCCCATCCTAGAGAATTCCAAACTGCAATTCCAAGGTAGAAATAAATATTGCAGAATATGAGACTATGCTGCTAAAGCAGTTCTCACAAATGGTAAAGTAGATCCAAAACTAAAGACAAATGCCAAAAATAGCATTCGCTACCAAAACTTTTGAGATCAACGACATAATCTATTAAATCAAATTCCGAAAAGGAAAACATCAATCATGTATAAACCAACCAATCTTCAAAAACTAAAAACTAAGGATGCCAAAATATAGTAAATCACTTGTTAAAAGAACCCGAAAAGGGAGAAAAGTTATTCATACCTGTGATCCATCCCATAACTGACCCCAATAAACACTGCCAAATCCCCCTTCTCCGAGCTTATTATCATAATTAAAATTATTGGTAGCTGAATGCAGTTCCTTCAACGAAAAAATCCTCCATGTTGGCTGTTTCTTTCCTTTCTCCTTCCTACAGAATCATTGTCAGACATTAAAACCCCGGATGACAAACACACAAAACATCATTAAGATACTGTTCGAGAACTTAGATATCAAAAATAGTGCAGATTGTATGATAAACCACGAACGAATGTAAAACATTCATGATTACTTTTAAAATCCACAGATTAATTACATGCCTATTTGGTAGTGAATTTAAATTCCTATAGTACTTATGAATTTGAAAAACTTAACTAGTATGCATTTCATTCTTACAATTTACATAGCAAAGGAAATTACAATCCAAAATTTTGAATTGATATTAGGGAAAAAAGAGCACTACTTTGACTGCCGAAAGACCCTTTCCTTAGAAGATTAGAATCAATAAATCCTGGTTAATTTGAGTTCTAAGTATGAAAAATTATGCCTAGATGAAAACCAAACAGCCATATTAAGCTTAAAAAGGCATTTTTCCATCTTTCTTTCCCAAATCACAGTTCCAAAAGGTGAAGAAAGTTCAAAACTTTTATCATCTTCGACAAAAGGAAATCAAATTCTAATAACACCCAGATTATATTTCAAAAACTAAACAAAACCCAGATTTCTTAAACCCTAACAATCCCTAAACAGAATCTAAAACAAAAAATTCACTAAAAAGGACCAACAATACCATATTTCAAAACCAATAAAACAGTAATGGACTTACCGATCCACGCCTTTCCCACAACAAAGCATAGAGCAAAACGCCATTAGCAACCCAAAATAATAATAATAAAAATGTCCCAGACCCTTTTCTTTTTCTCTCTCTCAAAGAAAAAACCAGTGCCTTCCACTTTCAAAGACTCCTTTTTTTTCACTTGTTCAACTTCAGCTTCACTGCAACGGATTCTGAAACGATGCCAAAGGTAACGCTTTTGAGCAGTGGATTGCTACAAAGAAACATGGTTTTCTTTAAATATTATGATCTATGAGTTTTGCTTTTGCTTGCAAGAGAATGTTGCAGAAGCTTCAGAAAAAAATTGGGAGAAGAAGAAGAAGAAGAGTACCAGGGAAGGTGCTGCTGCTACAGCAATGGCTGCGTTTGTCAATATGTCTAGCTGTTATTTTTTTTTTTCAATTTTCAATTCAAATTCGCACCCCTTTTCCAACCATTTTCACTTAATTTATTTCCATTGTTGCCCGTTAAAAAATCGGATTAATTACCTAATGATCATTATATTTAATTATAAAAATCTTAATATAATTATTACATTTTAAATTTATTAATAAAATAATTTAATTATTTAAACAGTATTTATATAGTCACTTATCACTATATGTATTTGTCTTTTCATAAAAAGTCTAATTATAAATTTAATCTTTAATATTTATAATTAATGTTATTTTTTTAACTAAATTTGATCCTCAACTTTATTTTAACAGAGAATTGGTTAAGTCAATAAATTATTTGTTAATATACTCGAAAAAAATTTTACGGTTTAATAATGATTTTTATTAAAATTATAAAATTGAAAGGTTGTGACACTAAAATTATCATTTTTAGAGCTAAATTAACAAAATATTAATATTGAAAACTCCAATTATCATTATATAATTTATATTTTACTTATCAAGCAACAGATAGTTGCTTTGCATTAGATTAAAATTAATATTGGGTAATTTCAGTGACAACAACATGAGAATTGTATAATCAGCAGACATTTTTTTTTGTATCATTAACATGTTAGTTAGGAATTAAATAAATAAATTTTTAATATATTAGTATGATCACAAGTCTTAATTTTTGTAGTCTTTTCGATAACGAACATACATCGCATACATATAGTGTTTGAATTCGGATCACCCGGACGAATATATTATCTTTTATCATCGTGATCACTCTACGTGTTCAAAAAATAAAATTTATAAATATTTTAAAATTAATATTCATATATATTATGAATTTATAATATTTGATTATTAATATTATATTTTAAATGGTAAGTAATTTGATATCGTTTAATTATGTTTTGAGTTTAAAGTTTTATATAAATAAAAAAATTATTAGGAAAGTCACTCATAAAAATAAGTGTGCCACGTAATAATTTCTTGGTTTGTTACCCAAGGAAAAGCATTGATGGAACACGAGAAGATTAAAAAATAATTTTTGTTTTGTTTTATTTAGGATTAAATTAGATTATATTTTGGAAGCTTTGAAAGCTATCTTTTCGTGCTTGCAGAGAATCTGACTTTGAATCAACCGAGGCTAAAGTAATCAAGTATAAAGATAATTTTAGTTTTAACGTTTAAAATTATTGTTATTTTAATTTTAAATTTTTTAAAATATATTATGCCCTCAATTTATATTATTTTCATAAATTACTCACTTTTTAATTTTTATTTATGTACATATCGGAAAATTCTCTAATTAAAATATTTTTATATAAATTATAGCAGTTTGTTTCTTTCTTGAATAATACAAAATAAATCATTTATTCGAAAAAATCGAAATCGATCCAACTTAAAAAGTCTTAAATAAAACCATAATATTTTATTTTTGTGATCCCTTAGCATGCATTCAATCAACCCCAAGGGAATTGGGTTAAAGAAAAGACTCGATGACCCAGAACTAGATGGGATCAAGACCATTACAGGAATTGGACTCAAGCCAGTTTATATTTAAAAATAAAGATTCTTTTATACAGAAAATTTGGGATGATAATTTGACCTGAACTCGTTGAATTTTGATCTGATTTGACTCGATAAGGATAAATTTTTAATTAAAAAAATAAGGTTTAGGTTAAGTCAGGTTATTGGAAAAATAAGGTCAAATAAGGTCGGTCGGGGTTGATTTAGGGTTGGTTTAAGGTAAAAAAAAACTTGGACTCCATTTAATATATTTATATATATATATATATACAATTTAATAGGTATATTAATGTTTCTCGAGTCGGGTCGAATTTAATTAATTTTTTTTATTGATATATCGGGTCGAAGTCGGGTTATATGTTTTGTTGTTTCGGATTAGATCAGATCGAAGAAAAATATATATTAAGGTCATTTCGAGATCGTGATCAAAGCGGTAAAAAACTCATCCCCAGTCCTATCCGTTACCATCCCTACATAAAATTAGATACATTGAATTTTTTTATTTAATTTATTAATTGATTAATTTAAATTAAATATTCTAAAATTTATAATAAAAATGACTCTACCAATTTATATTATTTCATTTATAACGTCAAGATTTAAATTATTTATATTATTTAACCGAGAGAAAGCGAAAAATAACGATTATTCCTCTAAAAATTTATATAATTTAGATTTTCTATATTTATCTATCAGAAATATATGTTTAATCTTAAAATTCTATAAATTCTTTCCCCTCGAATTTTATAGACCGTCCTTTAATATTAAATTTTATATTCTTCTTTATATAAAATTAAAAATTAAAATTATTATTATATTAATTTATTAATTATCACATCATCCGTTTTCTGATAAAAATATTAATTTATCCAAAAAAAAATTATGGGTAGGCGATCACCACATATTTTTATCTAATTCCTCCTAGCCAGAGAGAGTAATTAAAGTGAAGTAGATTCTTAACCCCACCAACCACCGTCCACTTTTTTATTATTTTATTTTTTAAGGAAAACTATTTTATCTTATTTATTTTCATGGGAAAACTGTCCTTTTCTTGAAAAGGAATACATTTAATAATATATAATTATAGTGGTAAACCTTCCTACCTACCAGTGTCCCACATTCGACAACCGTTTTATTGCATGCATATTCAGGCACTTTTTAATAAATTTAATATTAAAAAATTGAAAATTTTCTCAAATATCTTATTTTAATTAGATAATAACTTTTTTTAAAATAATCATTAATGCTAAATACTTAAAATTATAAATAATTAAAATTTTAGTTATTTATTTTTTGGTAACCCTTCTTACCTACTATTGTTTTACATTCTTTACGAAGGTCTCTCGTTTTATTGCATGTATATTCATATACTTTTTAATACGATAATATCATGAACGTTCGATCAAATGAGTTTTAATTATATTTAAAATTAAATAAGATTTTTATGAAAAAAATTAAAGTTCGTGAATATATTATTTGTATTTATAAATTTTAAATGTAAACTTTATTTAAGAGATTAAATTTCTTATTTCTACATGTTCATAAAAATGTTTGTTTTGTACTTTTTAGTGCACACTCATCACATTTATGGGATGGTCTATTTCTGTGCGTTTTTAAATTCAATTATTTTTGATATACTAAAGTTTATTTGCAATTTTGTATTATAATACATAGCTTGCAGACAGGGTCGGACGGTGGTTCAACCCTAGGGATAACAACGGGTGGGATGGGTGAGTTTTTAGTTGCCCCAATTTCGATAAAAAATTAAATTATTTGATCCGACTTGATTTTAACATATATTTTTCTGATTTGAAATAATAAATTTATAATTTAATCACGATTCAATCTCGATATGCTAATAAAAATTTCAACCCAAAGAAAAACAATACAAATATTATATATTATATATAATAAATATATATAAATACATCGGGTTAAGTCGAACTAAATAACTAAATCAATTTTTTATTTGTTATAACACTGTACGAGTCGAACTTTACAAATCGATCTGGATTTTTTTTTGTCTGAAAAGTATCCATTTTTATATGGGATTTTTAGAAAAACAAAAGACCAGACAAAACACTTTGGATTCTCTGAAAATGGAATCTACGACAGTGCTTTTGTTTGTATGGAAGAATACACTTGTTGGTGCCTTCATTTGATTACTTTACTCATTTTAACACATAAAGTTTAGTATATATTTTTTTAGTTAACCCAAACGTGATGAAATAATAGCGTTATTTTAGCAGACGAAATGACTGAATTAATGAGTCCCTGCATTTAGTTTTATGACTTAGGCCCTTTTTGATTAAAAGAAAAAGTCAAGGACCAAAAATATCATTTTACCCTATTGTTAGTACCAAGTCAAGGCAGGTATCATACACGGCATCTTTAAAGATTGCACAAAGTTAACTTGGAAATATATTTAATATTGGATAAGTCAGATTTTTTTATTTTTAAAATTTGTTTTTATTTATAATTTTAATTTTGTTGTTTAATTCCAGTATTTTAATCTATTAACTAGATTTTTTTAAAAAACTTGAATAAAATCAAGATACCAAAAATATTAGAAAACCTTACAAGAGAATATTCTTTCGATATCCACTGAAATGGTCATAATTTTATTAATGTTTCTGTAGGACTATGATTCGATGCTCTTTCTCACATTTTCTTGGTCCGTCGTATTTTTTATTTCTATCAAAGTCTCACCTAGATTTAGCAGCCTTAATTGTCCATTATTATTATTATTATTATTTTTAAATATTTGAACCTTTAATGATAATATCGGTGGTTCAAATATCGGGTTTAATTAATTAAACTTTATTTGATTTATTATATTTTTTTTAAAAAATATTATAGATTAAATATTTAAAAGTTTAATTAGTTAAACTTTAGATGGTTTGATTTAATTAATGATCAAATTGATCATTTGAATGCCCTATGAATGACCACATATTTTTCAACACTATCAAAAAATTGAGTCAAATAGTGATAAAATGAAAATTTAAGGGTGATTTATGATAAGAAGTAACTTTTAAGAGTCGAAAGGGAAATTAGGATATAGTTTAAGGGCTTCGTTTCCTATTATATCAAACAATTTTGTGATTTTGATGCCAACAACTCCTTGTAAACCCCGCCATTATAAGTTTCTTGCTTCCACAAAATCATTCAGTCCATTGTCACTTTCTGCTTTCATCTCTCCCGTCTCGGATCACCATTAGCAGCCATGGCCGCCGCCGATGAAACCGTCGCCACGACAACCCTTCTCAGCCCCGGTTACAAACGTTCCGTCAAAGCTAACGGAAAAGAAAACGGCGTTAAAGTCACGATAACTAAGATAACCGGCGCCCATAATGCCGATGGTGGCATTTCTCCGGGGAAGGCATCGTTCATGAAATGGACACTCGATGACGTCTTTTATGTCGCGAAATATCACCGGATACCCTGCTTTTTCGCCGCGGGGCTGTTGTTCTTCATTTACGTGGAATACACGCTCCGAATGGTGCCGGATTCTTCGCCGCCGTATGATCTGGGGTTTATCGTTACGCGCTCCTTCCATCGCGCGTTGGCTTCGTGGCCGGAACTTAATTCCATTTTGGCTGCTCTTAATACGGTATGTGAATATGTTCATTCTCGTTTCCTTTCCTGAAAAAGAGCTTTAGTACTATTTGCTTAGCGATTTGAATCAATTCGACTTCGAATATAATCGGAGATCATGAGATTATGAAATACCCAAAGTCTCAAGCCAAAAATTACAAGAAAATGTGGGTTTTGCTTTTAAGTTCAATCTCTTGATTTCATTCCCTGATGCAATTGCATGTTAAGGCCTAAGAATATCTAAAGTTTTCTATAACAATTAACATAAGAATGAGAAGAAATGTGGTGATCTGAAAATGTATTTGCGTTAATTTTTGCTAGATTAATGGTCTGATGAACTTTTTTGTATATTCAATAGGTGTTTGTTGGGATGCAATCAGTGTACATAATAGGAACCTGGTTAGTTGAGGGTCGACCGAGGGCGACGATTTCGGCCTTATTCATGTTCACTTGTCGTGGGATTCTCGGTTACTCGACTCAGCTCCCATTACCTCAGGTTAATTCTTGATCTATTTCGGTCACGACCTGCCGGTTGACTGAGTGTTTTCATTTTCCCCGTAGGGTGGCATAGCTTCGTGCTCGCAGTCCGGTATTGTTTTGTTTGTGCACCTACTAGTGCCCTAAAACCTCTGTTACCTTAAGTTAAGGTTTGGGGTTCCAACCTTGGTGGCAAAAACTGCGGGATCAGTGTGTTTCTAAAGAGCACAATTCCGGACTGTGTGCATAATGCTATGGGGCGCCCAGAAATGAGACCATCTGATCGATCAGCCGGTTGTGTTAAATTTTCGTTTCTCTTCCCCCCCCCTGATTTGGAGTACTATGATATGCATGCATATGGTTTTGATATAATGGCTAAGGTTTGAAGTTTTGATGAATGTCAGGAATTCGTAGGGTCAGGGATGGATTTTCCGGTAGGGAATGTATCATTTTTCCTCTTCTTCTCAGGCCACGTCGCTGGTTCAGTGATTGCATCGTTAGACATGAGGAGAATGCAAAGATGGGAATTGGCATGGTTATTCGACACACTCAATGTGCTTCAAGCCGTGAGACTGCTCGGTACAAGGGGTCACTACACGATCGATTTGGCAGTCGGTGTTGGTGCCGGGATTTTATTCGATTCACTTGCAGGCAAGTATATGGAGAGCAGGAAAAAACCTGCACTTGCTTGAGGTGCCAATGAAGTTAGGTTATAAAACTAGAAATGGCAAAATTTGTGCAAGTGCAGTCAGTAGGGAGGAACTAGTAATAACTATTGTCAATGAACTTGTGTTTTAGATGTTCAAATCTGAAGGGAAAAACAATGCTTTTATAATCAGCTGCTGTACTCTTGTGTTTAATAATATCTTAAAAAGGCTAAAACCAAGCTGTCTTTTTAATTAAGTTTGGTCGAATTTGATTGAAACAAATTTATTTATTTTTATAAGGCTTAATTGTTTTTCTCTCAAATTATAAATTTTTCTGTAACACTGTTGATGACCCCATTATGTACATTCTATACAACTATTGTTTCAATTTACTCTTGATGACTGCAAGGAATAGTTTAAGATACACAAGAGATGCAACTGGCTGACAAACTACTCCTCAACATCTGAATCAACAGGGCATGATCCATCATCTACATTAGCCAGAGGGTTATACAGGTGAGAGTTAGTGTCCATGCACCCGAGAACCAGATCGAGACTGCATCGATCACCCTGCAAATGGTGTCGGCATTAATGGGTTTTTCATATATAAACTTGAATGCTTCACCTCACGAGGAAGAAAACAGATAAGATGAAACATGTTTTTTTTTTTCTTTTTACTTACTCCTTCCTTGGACAAGCTACCAATCATGGCACATCTATCCACAACAATACTTGTGTCTGGAAATATTGCTCTGTCACATGCACCTTCTTTACTCAGCTCCTCTGCCAGCCCCTGGCACCACCATATTCGGATTAAGTTGTGAGTGTCGGATACGACTATATTTCGAGAGATGCATCGGATATGACTGTATTTTACCTGGTTAAAGAACTCAATTGGTCTGTTTTGCCATGCCTTGGGAACTTGGAACTGTAGTCTGTAAGGACCATCCCAATCAACTCCATTTGTGAATGAGAATATCAAGTTCACAGCTGCCAAATGAGTATATATATATATGTATATATTATGAGTTAGTATTGAGTTAAATTCCCCCAAGAAAGGAAAACTGGAATTAAACCATGCTTAGGAATACATATTTGTATGGTGTATATTGGGCTATCAACTTTGCCTCTAGCTTTCCTCAGCATTTGTCTTGGTTCACCGCCACACATGATAGGCTGATTGAAACCTCCTGCAGAGTTACAAATTCATTAAGTCTCAGGCTCATATCTGATGCTGATTTTCTCGGGTTCAGGTCATTTCAAGTTTGAGTAATTTCGGGTTTTCGACTTTCTGATCAATCAGGTTCGGATCAATTCATGCTCATTTTGTGCAAGAGTATGAGAAATTACCATTAAAAGCAATCCCAAAATCTTCATTTGGAGCAAATTTGCTTGCTGCTGGATTGTAGAAAAGCTTCAGCTTCTCTCCCTGTCATATAATAGGCCATCTCTATAGCAAAAGACTAAAAATATAGCTCAAGCAACATGAAATCAAAGACAGCAATGATGCACTTACAGAAGTTGGAGGAAGACCGTTCATCGTTTTCCAATAAACCGGAGCCTTCCCGAGTTCGAACATCGCCCACGAAGGAAGTGTATACCTATTTGAATGAATGATTTAAGAAATTCAAACATCATATGGAAGGTCTAGAATGTGAGGTACATATATAATTCCATAGCCTGAAGCCAATGAGGTCTTGGATTGCCATAACCGGCAAGCCAGAAGTCCCCGAGAACTTCGAGGTTTCAGGTTCAAATTAGAAAAAAGAATCAAAAAAGGTAGTTTGAGTTTCATACTCTTTAATATCTTCCATGGGACTTTTTGTAACAGTAGCAGTAGCACTAATTTTCCCACTGATCTTGACTGATCTTTTCACCTTTGGAGAATTACTGGGCAATGAGGCACCCATAAAGCTACTGGCTGCATTGGAAATACAAAACTCTTAGACATGCAGGCAGGGACCAACACAAGACTTTTATGTTAAGAGAGTAAAATTTTAGAGGAAATAAATCCTAAATAGAAAAATACACGAAAATTCTCTATTTTTTAAAAAATCATATACAAATTTTAAACTTCTCTTCCAGCCCCTCAGTCCATCCTTGTACTCCTGGAGCTGATGAATTCAAACCCTCCAACTATACTTACCGATGGTTTTGAAAAATATTATCTCAAAATCAATTAGAAACATGAACAAAAGCAATACGAACATATTACAAATCATGGAAAGGAATACAAAACCAAATGACCCCCCGCCCCTGATATTCTTGGCATTGTACCTCTTAACCTGTTGGAAGCTGAAAAGGGTTGAGTTGGAGATGTAAAGATTGGTGCAGTAGTTGCCATTTTCTCTTACAGTTTCTCTAACAATGGATACCCTTTTGCTCCCAAGATTGAATGGTGAAAAAAAGAGAGAACTTTTGGTTGGATAAGGTTACAGAATTCAATTGTCTATAGAGAGAAAATCTGGAAAATAATATCCAGTCTATGAAATTGACAGTGGGAGATTATTTAGAAAACTATAGGGCTAAACAAAAAGATAGTGCAGAAATATCTGGATTTTATTTCATCTCAAATATCTATCTAATCTACACATGATCACCTTATCACCTCATCTTTGATTATTTTCTTTCATTTAGAGGACAAGATCATTTTCAAAGGAAAATTAAATCAAGAGGAAGCAAAGTCCTTTTGTATTACTAAAATATTAAAATTTTTAAACAATATTTAAAATAACTTATAATATAATAAACCTTTATAATATACAAATCCATCACCAATTCAATCAATTGAATTTAACTAATATAGTGTCATTTACGGAAAAAAGCCACACTTATTGTCAAAATGACGATTTTCTGCCTTTTTTTTCGTTATCTCTATTTATGCTCCCATCCTAAAAATTATGATTAGAGTTTTATTCATCATTTTACTTAAATCTCGTAATTAAGATTATGCATCTTTTAACGAAGAAAATTTATCAAGATTAAATTTATTTTTGGGACAATAAGTTACTCTTAAACCCTCAATTATTTAAACCCTAAACTTATCGATGAGTGAACTTTTTGAAATCAATTAAAAACTGACCCCAAAAGAATAAATAAAAAGACATGATTTCAACTTTATACTCATCACACTTTCCCCAACATTTGGAATTTCTAAGCAAATGAGGACACAAAGAATATTCATGACAATATAATACTAATAACAAAGAAATAATGAGTGGAGGGGAATTTTTAATTAAGCTTGATTGAATCAATGTTTTGTATTAGATTTAGTAACTTTTATTTTTTAAAACTTAATTTAATGAATGTCCTAATTATAGAGTTCATATAATCTAGGAGTTTTAGTTTCAACTCATCATTATTGTAGTTGTAAATGATTTTTTATATATATAAGTAAAGGGATTGTTCGGGATTGAACTAAAATTTATCGTTGACTAAAATTTTATTTTAATGAAAGTTATTGTCTTCGAATTACGAACTTGTTTGACATAAATTATAGTAGGATTACTTAAGTCCTTATTAATAATATATTTCGATTTTAGGTATTTTTTATCTGATTATACGTCAAATTAAATTTTATCGTCTAATGTAAATATTTATCAGGTATATTTTAACTTTGAAGATAAACAACCTAACTGTAACGACCCGAACTCTCGGTTTAGTGTGTCGGGTTAACCCGGGGGTTTGGGCTTGGTTTTGGGCCTTAGGCTTGTTGGGCCTTGAGTGTTGTTGGGCTTGGTAGAGTTTAGTGGTTGTGGCCTTGGGGACTTTTTGGTAAATGGCTAAAGGATGAAGATGGGGGTTAGAGACATTATTTTTCTGCATTTGCAGAGGGAATGAGATCATCCTCTACATCCCCATTTCCTTCATCTTTTGTCATTGCAACCATTATCAAAGGTAAGATTTTTGAGGGTTTAATGGTGGAATCTCGTTTTGGTTGTGAAGGGTAAGTTTTAGGGCTGCCAAGGATCTATCCAAAGAGGTAAACATGTGTGGGTTTGGTGGAGGTGAAGGTTTTATTGGGGTTTAAGGTGTAATCCGGGTTTGGGTTTTTGAGGCTTAAAATCTGGGTCTTTTTGTGTTTTTAAGCTTTAGAAATTATTCCCGGACCATCCTTAATCGTTGTTCATCTTCCTCGTGTAGAGAAAGAGGTTGGAGAGCCATCATCAAGCTTGGGTAGAGGAGGAGTTTGACTTGAGTGGAGAGCTCGTTTTGCTGTTGCTTTGGCTTAAGGTTGGTACTCCCAACTCCTTCTACATCATCCATTCATGGTAGATTTCATGACATATAGAGATAATCATGCTTGTATGTTGTTTTTGCTTGGTTGCTTGAAAATGGGTCTTTAATGGTGAAATTCGGATTAATGTGGCTAAAGGTTGGAAATTGGAGTTAAAATACTTTAAACATCATTAATATTGAGTAGGAACTCTTAGGGATCGATTAGATTAAGTTTGGGGTTGAAAATCTAAATTTTTCTAAGTGCAGAATCATCCTTAGTGCAGGGGGTATCGATACTCGGGCTACCGGTATCGATACCAGTGTGTATATTTTGGCTTGTTGTTCAGGGGTATCGATACTTGTTTCGATACCGTGGGTTCCAGAAAGTTTTTGTATCGATACCTGTATTGAAACGGGTCTTCCCCTTTCTGTTGACTTTTGGGGTTGGTCAACGGTATCGATACTTGTTTCGATACCTGTGGTTCAATACCCTCTTTGGGTGGGTATCGATAAAGGGTGTTTCGATACCCTACTTAAGGGTATCGATACCCCTGTGTGTTTTGGCTAAGTTGGGTAGAAATTAAGGTTTCGGTGGTCTTAATAAATAAACACTTAAATCTAAAAGCTATGAAACGAAATGTCGTACTAAGTTGAGGTTATAACTCCGAAAAACCAAATTGAGATAAGACTATAATATATATCTTGTTGTGATGAGATCCTAGGTGGATCGCTTGTGTGGTCGAGTCTTTGTATGTTGGAATCCGGATATCAATAAGTGTTGCAACACGTTGAAGACCATCCGATGTAACATGCCGGGTGATGATTGAAGACTTTTATTCCGAGTGTTGGGCGGCCTCACTCGAAGATGTTCGATGTGATATTCCGAGCATAGGGTTGGTTGGGCGGCCTCGTTCGAAGATGTCAGATGTAACATTCCGGGCATAGGATTTGAGGGCGGCCTCAATCCTGAGTGTAGGATCCCGATGCTGTGTGGACGCGGGCCTCGCTCTTGTGTGTTGACTTATATGTTTGTATATGCTGTGTGCGAAAATATACATTCATTTATGCCATGTGTAGGCAAGCATGCTAGACCTTCATACCATGCATGTGATTTATATGTCATGCTTTATTGCTTTGATATGCATGATGTTGGCCGAGTTTGGCGTATCCACTGAGCTTGTGTGGCTCAGCGTTCGAAATCTGTTTTCGTGCGTAGGTTAAGTGGAGCGGGATTCGTGGAGCACCATCGAGGTTTGGACTTACAGCATCGACCGTGTTGTCAGAGCACAGTATTTAGATGTAGTGGGCTTAGTACTATGTTGAACCCTATATGTATTTGTAACTTTATTATTCTATTTGGGTCGAATGTTTTAAATCAGTCTGTAAAATATTTTGAAGTTCCGTTTTACTTTGAATTATTTTGGGCTTGTCTTTATTCATTTGGATTATGAACTTGGTTTTGGACTTTTCGTGATTTTATTATTGGACTTTTAAAACGAAATTTTGAAATACGGGTTTTGGGCCGGAGGCCCATTGTGACATCCGGGTCGGGTGTTACACTAACCCCTTACTCTCCAAATTTTTTAGACCTGTACAATCGTTCTTATTACACTTTATATATCCAAAACCTCATTGCTCATCTTTAATATTTTTATTAACATTTTTAATAGTATAGCCTACGTTAACCAACTCTAATTTAAATATTTGTATAAACGCTTTCACAAGTGTTTGCTTTAAACAAAAGTTGTTGGGTTCATTATTCAATAATCCATTTCTTATATTAATTAATCCAAAGCATGCTTTCTTCCCTTTCTTATTACAAACGACACACGTGCCAATTCTACGCATTCAAAACGGTCGTCAATTAAACATTTAGAACAAAAGTACATTACTGTGAAAACATGTTTTTTGTTCTCGTGTTCACTGACAGTGTTTTTTTCTGAACTTTCCAGGTTAAACTACTGTTTCTAGTACATTGAAATTCATGTCAAGTGTTACCTTTTGATACAATATACGTATTGTCGAAGCCTTTTGAATAAATTATTTCTTTTTCAAATGATTAATTGTTGATGTTATAGCTAATAGGGTCTCATATTATGTACTAATCTTATTATTTCTATAAAGGGGCTCTTTAAATTTAATGGTTAATATGGTATCATATATCTTCATCCCATGCATGGAAATTAATAAAGGAGGTTATCGAGTATTTTAATAAGTCGAATCTAACGAGTGATATCAGTGAAAAAAATAATAATTATGTTCATTTTAAAAGACTCAAATTCGAATAGTTTTGTCTATAAGGTGTGTGTAACTATACAAATGATCACCGAAGTCTTTGAGAATACCTATTTAATCACCGTCGTTAAAATCTCTATTATTTTGAACTTAGACAAATGTCCTTTTCTAAAATTCGATCTTAATTTCATCTTTACTCGTAACAATGTCCGATATAAGGGTTTGAGGAGGGGTTAGGCTTAGTTTTAGATATTGTATACAAAATACATAAATTAATCTTAATAATTTTATATATTTTGTAAAGATAATAGTTAGAAATGATTGAAAACAGAAACATTTGCTTACGTCAAAAGAAAGCATGGTATTCAAGTAAGCATGCAATGTCGAGTGTGTAGGGTTTATGTAAACAAATGAACATGCTTTGCTTCTCCAAATAAAATAATGCTTAACACGTGACCACACCTGATTTTGAGGCTGATGTAATTCATTCCTCAAACACATATTTTAATACTCCATATATTGCTGCCATAGATTACTTGCTTCATCTTCTCCGATATGGAACTTATTGTTCAATATGAAACGACTCTCTTAATCTATTTTTTTTCGTCCACAACGTCAAAATGCGAATATTTAACATTAGTTAAAGAATCTAATAACTTATTACGCTAGACCAGTAAATTATTGGTTGTCAAAATGTTTTTTTAGACCCTCCCCCATGCTTCAATGCAGGCTGGAGAAATTATCTCCCTGTAAAACTCAAACCATTTCCTCGAGAAGAGAGTTGAAAAAAGTGCAGCAGAAAACGGTGTGTGCTGTTTTTTTTATATGTTTAATTTGGCAGCATGTTGGAAAAGGTTAAATAAATTTTATCTGTAGGTGAAAAAGTTGGTGGTCATTTTCTTTAGCTTTTGGTTTGCTTTTGTTAATTCCACAGTTGGCAAGGCGAGTGCAGGCCGTTGTCGGCCAAGCCGGTGGGCGTGAGCGCCAGTCAGAGATGGGAACGCCGCATTTGCCATAGCATGGCCACACAGACACCAGTACGCACGCGAGCTGCCACATGCTCACACACTCTTTTTTATTTTATTATTACTATCCTAAATTCAGGTAATAACATTTGAGTTTAGATTAGGGGTGTAAATGAATTAAATTCAAATGAATAAGTTTATATTTATATATGATTACTAATTTTTAAAATTTTAATATTATGTTTGAATTTGGTTCATTTAGGGTTCTCAAATATATCTACTTATATTTTTCCTAGGTTAATATTTGTACTTAAAATATATATCTTTTAACTTAATATGCATTTGGTCAAAATATGCTCTCATTTTGTTTTTGCTTAAATGAAATTTGATATTTAGTATTGCATTTGAAAATTAAGAAGATATATAGTATTGCTGAATAATAATTTTTATTAAAAAATATTAAATGACAACAATCATACGAATGGGGTAAATAATATCTTTTTAAGGAATTCTATTCTTGTACTAGTATTTTATGGTTTTGAGTGTCGGAGTTTGTGGTCCAAGCTAACTAATCTCTTACACTTTAAATAGCTGTTGAACTTGAAAGCTTTCATGTATGAGAAAGAGACACAAAACCCTAAACCCTGGAGAGTTTGAAACCAACACACAGAAACTAGAAACAAGAAACAAGAAACGTTTCCTGTTCATATAGAGTGAGAGAGAAAGAAAACCCCAACCGGCCAACCCTTCTTTGTTTTCGGCTCAAATTCCACTCAAACTTGTGCAGAAGATTCAACAATCCCAGTAGCCAAAACGGGTCTGCCAGTGTGGATGTTGGGGTTGGCTGCCGACCGGTTGCGAGCAGACACGAATCGACTGCTCGCATTCCTCTTTCACCAGGTCTGTAAAATGTGAACTTTTCATCATCCATATGACACTTTTGCTGTGTTTTCTCTAATCATTCAGTTGATAATATATATATATATATATATATATATTCATCAGGGGATACTTGACGAACAATTCCTGCAACTGCAACAACTTGAAGATGAATCATCCCCCAACTTTGTATCCGAAGTTGTCAACATTTACTTCCATGAATCCGAGAAGCTCTTGAGGAACCTCAGATCATTACTGTAATGATTGATATCCCTATTATTCCACTGCAAATGGGAATTGTTTTCATTTGTTGGTT
The DNA here is from genome assembly GCA_035048815.1 of Abelmoschus esculentus. Lineage (NCBI taxonomy): Eukaryota > Viridiplantae > Streptophyta > Magnoliopsida > Malvales > Malvaceae > Abelmoschus > Abelmoschus esculentus. The sequence goes on from JAUCBN010000033.1 coordinate 17,679,981, forward strand.
GTGGAGTTAGTTTACTGATTTGGTAATGTATGGTATAGGATGGACAGAGAGTTTTCGGATTACAATAAGATGGGAATCCATTTGAATCAGTTCATGGGGAGCAGCTCAAGCATTGGTGCGAAAAGGATAAGAAATGTTTGCGTTGCCTTTCGAGCCGCGTCTGAGCAGAACAACCGTGCTGGGTAATGCATGCGGCATTCCCTCCACTTCACTTTATACCTCTATTTTTGTGCCCTTCTAGACCCCTACATACTCTAGTTTTAGTTGTTCTCAATCTAGCTTTCTTTTGATACGTTTTATATACATAGCACCTACTAGAATAAGTGAGAAAAATTTTGATGTTTTTTACATGATTTTGATTAAGTGTTGTCCATATATATCATCCATTAACCTGAGAATAAGACATTTAATATATATTCTACGTAATACTAGGTATCTGATAGATCTGAGTGATAAAAAAATTGATATTTTTATATTAATCATATTTTGATTGGGTGATGGCATTGAGAGTTTTTTTTTTTATATTTTTTTTTTATATATTTAAGTATATGAGAAGACTTGCCTTTTGAAATAATCAAAGCATAATATACTTGACTCTCGATGGTTTTAGATATATTTTTTTATCTTCTGATCAATATGTTAAATCGAATGAAAAAGAGTTCAAATCTCTTCAACCATCTTTATTTGGAGTTTTGTCAATAGAGAAACAATCGTTGAAAGAGTATACTCGACTCGATTCAATTGGTATAGATGGCTAACTAGATTTTTTTTTGCCTTGTGCAGGTGCCTAAGAGCATTGGAGGTGCTAGAACATGAGTACTGTTTCCTCAAGAATAAATTGCATGAACTTTTCCAGGTCCCATATTTTCTGTCCTTGTTGAAAACAAAATGCAAATTTATGAGTATCAATCATTCCCTTACCATTTTTTCTAATACCATACTGATTCAGATCCAGCAGCAAAGAGTCCTAGCCGCTGGAGTAAGATACCCAATGCAGAACTAAAGCCAAACCAGTTAAAATCACATGGGGGGGAGATTCCACAGGCACTCAAATTTCAGATAAAATACTAGCAACCCCCCAAAACAGGACTCTGCACTATTGGTAGAGTCATCTGTTCTTTCCTTTTCTGCTTACTTTGTACCTTTTGAATGCAAATGAAATGAATTGGAAAGAGTTGCCAATGATATTTTGATTATATTATTTATCCTAAAAGATTCGAGTTCATGTAAATATTATCAAAAAATTAAAATTTATATCAACAAATACTATATTATAATTTTCTTCAAATTATTAACAATAATACAGCCAAATCAAAGTCCATTTTAATTAACTTTTGCATTCGGTTTAATTTTAAAATATCAAAATAAATATTATATAATAACCATATTTTTTTCGGGTAGTTCTAGAGAAAGCCCATTAATAAAAGCCTAAAAAAAGCCTTAACCGGTTTACCCGGTCACATTATATACACAATTTCTTATAAAAACTGTAAGATAAATGGTACATACATAAATTAGCACAAAAATCGTAAGGATTTGTGTTTGTACACAATTTCCTACAAGAATACACAATATAGCACGAAAACGGTAAGGATTTGTGTTTGTACATAATTCCTTACAAAGTATACAAAACGACTTACGAAAACCGTAAGAAAAAAGGTATGTACACAAATTCTTACCACTTCAAAACCATGAGCTCAAGGAGGCTTCCAAAGGTAAGGATTTGTGTATATACCCAATTTCCTACAAGAATACACAATATGGCACGAAAACGGTAAGGATTTGTGTTTGTACACAAATCCTTACAAAGTATACACAACGACTTACGAAAACTGTAAGAAAAAAAGTATGTACACAAATCCTTACCACTTCAAAACCATGAGCTCAAGGAGGCTTCCAAAGGTAAGGATTTGTGTACATACATAATTTCCTACAAGAATACACAATATGACACGAAAACGGTAAGGATTTGTGTATAAATCCTTACAAAGTATACACAACGGCTTACGAAAACTGTAAGAAAAAAAGTACGTACACAAATCCTTACCACTTCAAAACCATGAGCTCAAGGAGGCTTCCAAAGGTAAGGATTTGTGTATATACCCAATTTCCTACAAGAATACACAATATGACACGAAAACGGTAAGGATTTGTGTTTGTACACAAATCCTTACAAAGTATACACAACGGCTTACGAAAACTGTAAGAAAAAAAGCATATACACAAATCCTTACCACTTCAAAACCATGAGCTCAAGGAGGCTTCCAAGGGTAAGGATTTGTGTATATACATAATTTCCTACAAGAATACACAATATGGCACGAAAACGGTAAGGATTTGTGTACAAACACAAATCCTTACAAAGTATACACAACGACTTACGAAAACCGTAAGAGAAAAGGTATGTACACAAATCCTTATCACTTCAAAACCATGAGCTCAAGGAGGCTTCCAAGGGTAAGGATTTGTGTATATACACAATTTCCTACATAAATACACAATATGACACGAAAACGGTAAGGATTTGTGTTTGTACACAAATCCTTACAAAGTATACACAACGGCTTACGAAAATCGTAGTAAATTGTGTATGCACACAAAACCTTACCTTTGGATGGCTCCTTTAGCTCATGGTGAGAAGTTGTAAGGAATTGTGTACATACATTTTTCCTTACGGTTTTTGTAAGCCATTGTATATACTTTGTAAGGAATTGTGTACAATATTTATTTGTATATCTTTTATTTTAATATTTTTATTTGAATATTTATTATACGAATATTTTTATTCGAATATTTATCATACGAATATTTTTATTTGTATATTTTTTATTCGAATATTTTTATTCAAGTATTTTTATTCGTATACTTTTTATTCGAATATTTTTATTCGAATATTTATTATATGAATATTTTTATTCAAATATTTTTTATACGAATATTTTTATTTGTATATTTTTTATTCGAATATTTATATTCGAATATTTATTATACGAATATTTTTATTCGAATATTTATTATACGGATATTTTTATTCAAATATTTTTTATTCAAATATTTTGTTTCAAAAATTTTTATTCGAATATTTATCATACGAATATTTTTTATTCGAATATTTTTATTCGAGTATTTTTATTCAAATATTTATATATGAATATTTTTATTCGAATATCTTTTTATACGAATATTTTTATTCATATGTATTTTATTCGAATCTTTTTATTTGAATATTTTATTCGAATATTTATTATTCGAATATTTTTATTTGAATATTTTTATATGAATATTTATTATATGAATATTTTTATTCGAATATTTATTATATGAATATTTTTATTCGTATATATATTTATTCAAATATTTATTGTATGGATATTTTTATTCGAATATTTATTATACAAATATTTTTATTCGATATTTATTATACAAACATTTTTATTCAAATATTTATTTTATGAATATTTTTATTCATATATTTTTATTCGAATATATAAAAATAAATTGGGTATCCATTGTAAAAAAAAAAAAACAAATTTACATTGGAACCGGTTGTTAACCGGTTACCATTACTTTTAATGAAAGGCTTTTGTTAGGCTTTTATTAAGGAGCTCTTTCTAGAACCCTATTTTTTCAAAATCAACTCAACAAAACCTTCGTCACCTCTAAAAGAATATTCTATTTTAAATGAAAAAAATATAAATTTCATTTTTTTTTCAAAATCTATATAGCAAAGGCTGGCAGCTACTTAATTAAAGTTTAGATAGATAAGGCTGAATTATGAAACAACGTTAAAAGAGACAACGCATTGTGTCTGGTAATAACGTTGCATGTAACTCTTATCTTTAGCATTGAAAGTAATTAAATTAATTTATATGATTGATTTGATGCCACATGTAGTTTCTTTAATTATTTTATATTAATATCATTAATTAGTATCTTTTCTTTATTGAAACTCTAACACGTGGTTCTATGAATTAAATTTAAATTTTTTCAAATCACTTGCGAGACAATAACATTATTGTCCTTAAATGCATGATTTAATAAATTTTAATTCGAACCACAACTTTTTAAATAGTTTATTTTGGTCACTTTTGGAGGTAAAATTATGAAAATTAAAGCTTATTACAGCTACCACTAAGGCTGCCATTTCCTTTCTAATTATTTATTACAAAAGCTGACAGATTATTCTCCTTTTCCGAACAAATTAATGTAGAACGAAAGTGGTTTTATACTCTTTAAATTTAAGCACATGCTATAATTAAACAAGATAAAATACATAATGTAAGAGATATATGAAGCATGTTTCTTTGTGTAATTAAATGTTACCCAATTTACTGTCCCCCTTTGGTTGGCCACTTTATATTTTGACAAAATCCCACAATTTCCAACACTTCAACTTCATTCAAGATCCAAAATGGTACAAGCAAAGAAGTTCAGAGGGGTTAGGCAACGACATTGGGGATCTTGGGTGTCCGAGATTCGTCATCCGTTATTGTATTCTCTTTTTTTATCGAATTCTGTTTTATTTGTTTTAACGTTGAACAGTAAATATTTTCGTGTCACTATTTTTGATGGATATTAAATATATGTTTTATTATCGATTTTTATGTTTAAAATTTAAGATTTAAGTTTAAACTCTTAAATCTTTTAGATTTGTCATCTTTTATAATGTTCTTTCTCTGTAATCCGTTTTTTAATCTTTTTTTGCTTGTTTCAATGGTATATGCTAACTATTTCCTTTTCATGGTTCTTCAAGGAGAATTTTTTCAATTTATATTGTAGTGACGTTTCCAGGAAAAGTGTTGCTATTTGGAACTTATAGTGACGTTTATACTCTTTAACGTCGCTAAAATTATGTTGAGTTATGCATTATGATTTTCTTTTGGTGTGTTCCATAGGAAAAGAAGGGTATGGCTTGGGACATTCGAAACGGCCGAAGAGGCAGCTCGAGCATACGACGAGGCGTCCATTTTGATGAGTGGACGGAACGCGAAAACAAACTTTCCGGTGGATGAAAATCGAACCCGCAATGGAAATTCCTCAAGGGTTAGTAACGGTACCATTTCTTCGATCCTAGACAAGAAGCTTCGGAAATGTTGCAGAAAACCATCTCCTTCTCTAACATGTCTAAGGCTCGACATCGAGAATTCTCAAATTGGAGTGTGGCAAAAGAGGCCTCGATCTAATTCAACTTGGATTATGACAGTTGAGCTAGGGAAGAAAAGCACTGAAACTGATAGTGATAACAAAAAGGTGGTCTCAAATGAGTTTGCTGGTAATGGGTTAGATGAAGAACAAAAGGCTGCGCTGCGAATGATAGAAGAATTTCTAAATAGGAATTAATTGATTGTTCAATAAACTATGAATTCCCGGTATGATACCGGTCGATAAAGCATTCAATAACAAAAAAATTGATATGAATATTCGGTTGAATCGATTTAATACAATAAAAATATATTTGAATTAGTTGAGCTTATTTGAGTTGACTCGAAAACTAAATTTTTTTGAGATTGTATATGTAATTAAAGTCCAAGTTTTCGAGTTTTGTTAAGCATTTCAACTCTGTTGGCAACTCTGTTATACTAGTAAAGGATAGATCAAGGCATTGTAGTGAAACCAGTTTCCAAAATCCTTGGAGAAGTTGTACATCTTCGTTTTTCCGACATGTCTAACACAGTTAGATGAGGTATAAACTCTGTTATATTGTTCATATTCTGCAATTAGGATAAAACTATGTGCATAGATTCTCTTGTATAGCCATGACCAAGTTTTCATTTTGATATTCTATAAACAACGTGTTAGACATAAAATTGTTATCTTCTCAACAATGAAACATCACACAGATCTAAACGAGGGGGAAAAAGCGAGTCGAGTGGCTTCATCCTGCCATTCTAATGCTTCCCACCAATTTTGTCTTCCTTCAATGGTGATGTGATTCCCTTTTGCACTGTCAGAATCGAGAGGAAGCTTCTTCAGTTTTGGGCAGCCATACCACATTGAAACTCCTTCCAGGCATGGAAAAGGCAGGGCATCCCAGTATATACTCTTCAACTCTGGTAGAATGCATAAATCAAAGTGTTCCAAGCTTCAGAAATGGTGTAGGGTATCGGATTCCAACCGTACCTGTAACTTCACCAAGTATATACTCTTCCTATATCTCATTGTCAATGAGTGGCCACCACTGTCTTCACCGTCACACGATATAGAGAATGGAATCTCCAACTGCATGCCACGGAATGAGAGAAAAATGCCTCCTCTGCCACCGCCCCGCGTACTATGGACACCATGGCTGATGTTGCTGGTGTTCATGGCTGACATTGCAGTATTTGTTTATACCATGTACGCCAATGATTGTCCACATTGATTCGGAGCTGAAAGATGTCTTGGGTACGAATATCTGGGAAGGTTTTCGTTTCAACGTTTTAAAGAAAACCCTCTTCTCGGCCTTTCCTACATCACGTAAGAATCCGCTTCTCTCATATATATATACATGCATACACTTGTACGCACATATGTATATACATACGTGCGTACATATGTATGTAAGTACGGTTGATCGATTTTGGTTTAACTGCAGGTTGAAACTAAAAGCCCTTGATTGGAAACTAGTGGTAGAAGAGAAGGAATATTGGCGTCTGGTATCGTGCATTTGGTTCATGCTGCTGTAGTCCATTTACTGGTTAATATGATAAGACTTCTGTTTCTTGGAATCCGACTGGAGCAAGAATTTGGATTTTTATGAACTTCATTTCCCAAAATGGTATTCTGAAAGTTTTTTCTTCTTCTTAAATTGGGAAAATAATTTCGAGCTACGTCAACAATTGCAGCGAGGATCGAACCGTTATATATGATTTCCGCTATCGGTGGGAGCTTGGCATCTGCTCTATCCCAAGCTCGGGGAAAAAAAACCCCATCTCAGTCAGTGCATCCGGTGCACATTTTCGGCTTGTTGGGACCGATGCTTTCCGAACTTTTTACGAACTGATCGAACTATCCTAACAAGGTAATCATAACATCTGCAATCTCTTCTCTTGTTGGGGTTATGAGTTCTGATTCTAGTCTATTCAGTGTTCAGCTTTGTCGACCATGGTGTTAATTATTTGCTTGAACCTACCTGTCGGATTTCTACCTCAAGTCAATAATCCGGCTCATATAGGAGGGTTTGTCTCCGGAGTACTCGGCGATTTTGTCCTTCTAATGCTACCTCAGTTCGGGTACATAAGCCCGAAGCATGTTCCAAAGGGATATCAGATGAAACATAAAGTCCCAAAGCGTACCAATGTGTTCTTCATTATCGCTTTAGTCCTGTTAATTATGGAGCAAATTATTGATCTACTGAAGATTTCAACTAACTTTCTTCTGCTTCTTTTTTCAGATTTGCATGGTGTATTTGGTGATCACTTCCTGTATGATTATGTGCAGTACAAAATCTGAGCAACACATTCAAATTTTCAGTACATTTCAACACAATTTCACGAGGCAGAGTTCGAACCATGGATCACTAGCCCCTCATTCAAGGGAAATAATCATTAGGCTTTAATCTAAGCAGTTGTGTTTTATAGGATTATTATAGAATAAATGTACCTCTGGTGTGCATGTTTATACAATCATGCACAAATCTTCAATTGTTAATGTTTCAACATTGCTTTGAGGCTACTATCTTCCAACCTGTTTAATAGTGCATGAAACAGTGCAATAAACACAACATCGACACATTTAAACACGATAAATGTTTAATATATGTACCGTATTCATGGTGAGAACTTCAACAATGTATAACATTAACGATCAAGAAACAAGATGAAACATCAGGATTCATATATACAGCAGGGCTTATCAAATTAAGATGCCCTTCATTTTTGTGTTGTATATAACTCACTATTCATTGTATTCTTCATATCTCACACGAATCCGAATACCCAAAAATTGCATACCGGTTGTTTGCGACGTTGTCGTACATGAAATCCCTTACAAACCTGCAATCGGTGCAAATAGAAAACAAAGAAATGATGACAGCGATCTACATCGACAACGTGCAGAAAAGCCAAGGGAGAAGCAGAAAAGGATGACTTACAAGGGTATGAATTGTATAAAGAATGCAAGCTGAGGGAAAGGCAATTCTAAGTATTCCATGATCTTCAACACTGCTTCTGACTTAATATATGATCTGAAATTCCATCAGCAAACTTAATGATTAAAGATGGTAAATGGAATCGACTCATAAAGCGTAATAACTTAACGACTGGCAAGGTACTACTATATGTCCATAAGTCGTTATTATCCTTTTCGGGTGTCTATCAACCCCTGAAGACTTAGCCACCTGAATATGCATGTCCTTGGCTCGTTTTTCAACAAGGCTCCTAAATGCAGGAGGTCTTGTTTTCGAACTTGGAGATCTTCGGGTAACAAAACCTTGAGTGTAAAGTGCACATCAAAAGGAAATATCGATAGTATGCTTACGATACCGACATGATGCTATTCAGGGGCAGTACCTTACCAGTTGACGGTTTAAGACCTGAAACATTACCTATCTTTTTCAACAAGAACAACACTAGAAATGTCATCAGGAGCTCTTCCAGATCTCCTTAGTAGCATCTTCCCTGCTTCACTTTGAAGAGCTTCGAACCTTATTCTCCTATTAACATCAAAAAGAGGGAATATCATCGAAACATAGATCACGAGTATAGCCGGAATAAGCCGGTACAATACACAAACGGAATTACAATTACAATATATCTGAACCTAGAGTAGAATAACCCTGTCCATCCACACATATTGGGGCTTAAACCAAATTAAAAGGAAGACCATAGTTTATACTACCAAAATCCATCTCCACCTATAAATCGAAGGATATTGACTGCTTAAGCATGTTCGAATCATATAAATTATACCAGCACTATGTCAATCGAACTGAACTCAATCGGCACAAAAATAATAGTTAAAGCCCATGCTTGTAAAATGTACATATATGGGTCAAAACCAAACAACAAAATCGACTGACCTGTTCCGATCAACATCACGAACAAACCTGACGCCTCCATTACACAAGTTGCAAACTCCTGTCGGAACAAAACAAAAGATTAGAAAATTTTCAAGTGAGCATGTCTGGTTCTAACTAGAACAAAGAGTGTCTATGGAGAGCTGTAATAATACCATCAAACAACATGATGGGTCTGGTGTCCTGGTCGAAGAAGCTGGAAGTGGCTTCGACCCAGTTCACAGAATCAAGCCGAGGAGGGGTTAAAGTGGCGAAAACGGTTGATCGGTTTCTGAACCGGGCAGGAGGTGAGATGGTTAATCGTGTGAACCCATTGGGAAGAGAAGCCGCCATTGAAAACATCAGCACTTGAAAGATTCGGGTTTTTCTTTCTTCTAAAAGTTCCTTTTGGGGATAAAAAATGGTTCAGTGGAGATTTTGTATGGCTCTACGTGGACTTTCGGCAACCATTTATATACGTGGACCGTAATCTTTACTTTTTAATAGTCTTAATATTATTAGTACAATGTAATATAGTATACCTTAATAATTGAGTGATCAGTTATATTGTTTCACCCTGAATCAGGTACGTAATATTTTTAAAAGAAAATCGAACTTGGGTATTCAAAAACCAAAACAACAGCCAAATGAAACACATTATTTCCCCCGTAAGGCCCTAACCATAGGCAAAACCTAACCCCCAAACCCTCACCGGCGCCACCATAACCGGCAGAGAGCAAAAACTAGCTCTCTTTCAGGCCCCTTCTTACTTTTTCGGTAAACTTATCTTCTTCATTGACTTCACTTTTGATTTAAAGAAATGTTTTTATGGGTTTTTTAGATATAATTTGCACCTGTTAATCCGTGGCTCTTTACTTCATTCAAGATATTGCATTTGATTCTATTTTGAAATCTGGGTTATTGTGCTTTTGAGGATTTGTCGACTATGGTGCCTTGAAGAAACGATTTTTTTTTTTTTGTGTGTGTGGGCTTTATTGTATTAGTTTCATGTCTCTTGGACTGTTGGGATTCTTCAGTTCCATAGATTGGTGTCTTATGGATGAGAGGATATCAGAACATGTTCTTTCTGCTACCATTTGCCGATTTTGTTCACTTACAGCTTTCTCGAAGCAATCTCCAAAGGCATTACCTTTACAAGAAACTGTTCTTTCCAAGCTTAAAGCTGAGAGAACAGGATTGCTTTTGAAGATATGGTTTTTAGATTAGCCGGGGCTGGCTGCTTTGATCACATTGAGTATTTACTTGTTCACCAGAAAACTTCAAATTAGACCATGATTAAGTTTCTCAAATAGTGCCGGATTTAATTAAAGTTCAGATGATGTAGTTTTGCTTTATAGATCTAATATCTTTTTATGCCGTTTGTTTTTAGGTTTTCTGCTTTGAAAATTGAAAGAGAGTATTTCAAATGTACTTCCATTTCCTATTGCAATGCTTCAGAATGACAATTCTTAATCATCTTGCTCTACATGTGAATGCTTACACTGAAACATTTTTTTGCAGGGAGTGCTTTGAAGGTTTTGTGAGTCGAGATCAATTGAGTATATTTCCAGGCTTATTCATTTATTGATAACTTGGTAATCTTGCCCTTTTAGGGTCTTGTTACATCCACTATTGATAGAGAGAATACAAAAGCTCCCCCCCCCCCCCCCAATTCATTGCTACTATCTTTAATTTCAATGGAATCACAAAGTTTTTCTGGGTATTGCTCAAATTCAATAACTCTATTATACCAAAAAAAACAGCATCTGTTATCTTCCTCATCACCTTCTCTTGCATATCCTTCTTGTTTCATTGGATCTAAACACAAGGTCTCTTTGAAACTCCAACATCTCCCAGCTTCTGAAAGGATGAGGTCTGTAATAAGATTGGAGTGTGCTAACAGTGTAGAAAAAGTAAGTAATGTTGTTTCTGAGAAGGAAGGTTCGAAATCACAGGTTAAGCGGAAAAGACTAGCAGTTTTTGTCTCTGGTGGAGGCTCGAATTTCAGATCAATTAACCAAGCATGCATTGAGGGCTCTGCCAATGGAGATGTTGTTTTGGTCACTAATAAACATGGTAATTTCTTCTCTTAATGAAAATATGAGTTAAAGTTATATTTTTTATGCTTCTGTTTGAGTACTTCCCAGGATATTTTTGCTTAAGAAAAACTTTGAGTTAAAATGTGATTTGAATAATGTTATTTGAATTTTCTGGTTTACAGTTGCTACCGTTGATAGAATCTGCTTTTTTTCATTAGAGAGGCTGTGAAGTAATTCAATTATCAATTTTGGGCGTCTTTCAGTTTTAACTGCCTAGTCTTGAGATGTTAAAAAAACTTCTCGCAACTTTGAAAATTACACATAATTTCCCTTTTTTTTGTGATGTCAGCTTGTGGAGGCGCACAATATGCTAGCGATAAAAGCATCCCGGTAGTTTTGTTCCCCAAAACAAAAGATGAACCCAATGGCCTATCTTCTGATGACCTTGTAAAGGTTCTTAGGTTGTTTTCTTCTTCCAACCTAGTTATTATTTTGGTTAGTTTCTATTCTAATTTGGCATTGCATATAGTGTTTATTGTTTATAATCCCTTTCGATATTAGCTTTTTACCTTATAGTATAATTCAAAGGCAGCTTTATATGTGGCTTAAAACTTTTGAGAGTTTCTTGGCATTTTTTTGTTATTGCTTGTGCAAATGATTAATAATAACGTATTGCATTTTATCGAATCCAGAGAATTCGAGGTCGATTTTATTCTTTTGGCCGGATATCTGAAACTTATACCTGTGGAGTTGATTCGAGCCTATCCTAGGTCGATTTTTAACATCCATCCGTCCCTTCTTCCAGCTTTTGGAGGTAAAGGCTATTATGGTATGAAAGTGCATAAAGCAGTTATTGCTTCTGGAGCAAGGTATATTTTCCCCTTTAGTTTCATGCATTATGTTTTTATGTTTCAAACCTTATCAGCTGATAAAGCTTTGATATTGTTTATGACGGTTTAGATACTCTGGTCCAACTATACACTTTGTTGACGAGCAGTACGATACGGGTCGGATACTTGCACAAAAAGTTGTCCCTGTTCTCGCAAATGACACCGCTGAGGAGTTAGCCGCTAGGGTTTTACGAGAGGTGAGGTGCATTTATGTTGGATTTTTTCCCTTACATTTAACTTCACTTTAACATTATACCGAAACAAATTGCACAATTGTAAATTGATAGTAAGATGGTGATCAAAACAAGTTACAGTTATTATGAAGCTCAAGTTACTATCGGATAATCAAGAGAGATGGCAACTTTACAATGATTTTTTATTTTTTATAGGAACATAAATTATATGTGGAGGTAACTACTGCATTATGCGAAAACCGGATAGTTTGGAGAGAAGACGGTGTTCCCTTCATTCGGAGCAAAGAAAACCCTGAAGAATACTACTAACAAAACTAAATTGCATCACTTTTTGAGGCCTTCAAGACTGTTGGAAGTTATTGTCTTTTAACTCGCATGTTGGAATTTTGCAAGTGTGACAAGTTAAAACGTTACATGAATGTGCAAGCATGTGCCCTGGAATGAGTTTAGTGGAGTTACTTTTACAAATGAATTAATAAATTGTTAAATTTATATACTGATAGCAAAATTATACATTATGGTATGGCTTTAAAAGTTTTGTGACTCCATGCATGAAAACAGTCTTCGGTCCATTGCTGGACAGGCTACTTACGTGTGCAAGCTTAAACAAACTCTTCTTACTCTATCTGCTGCTCTTGATGAACTGAAGGCACAAAAGAATGACGTGCAAATGAAGGTTGATCTAGCCGAACAATGATGATTGACATGACTCGAGTGAGTTCAGCTATGGCTTTCAAAAGCAGACAGTATGATAACAGAGGCAGAAAAATTGATTACTAATGGCCCTCGGGAAATAAATAACTTGTGTCTCGACGGCTGCGTTTCTAAGCCTCCACGTTTTCGACGATTACAGGTTTGTTTGAAGGAGATGAGAATGGAAAAGCTGGTTCATTCTTCGTGCTTTCGCACACAGCCTCATTTCGATTATGAATTGTTACAGATTGCGAGATGTGACCTGCTTCATTCTTGTTCCAAATCTAAGAACTCCTTTCATAGCTGGATGTGTGAAATGGAAGAATTAGTGAGGAAAAGTTGAAGTTGCAGATGTTGGAGGTCCATACCCCATACCATTTGTGAAGCTTCAAGTACTTGGTTTATATGAGAAACAAGAACTGAAGAGCATATACTGGGATGCCCTGCCAGTCCCGTATCTGAAAAGTATTTCCATATATTACGGTCCGAAACTTCCTCTCAACTCAGACAGCACAAAAGGAAATCGCATCACCATTGATGGAAAACAAGATTAGCGTTCACTAATCCAGACCAACCCATGTCGCACATTTAGTGTTAGGTTACCATTTAGATGTATTTCTATACTTTCGGTTATAATTTCATAAAATGAGAAGACCATCCAAATTGAATGCCAACAAACCTGTAAGATTCCTTCAAAATTTAACTTGTTTCATAAAATAATGGGGGCTGCAGCCTGTAACCATCAATTATTTAACAATGCGTTGACGTTTAACCTAAAAAGATTCATAGTTCAAAAAGATGACCACCCGGTGTCTGAAGAACCGCCAGAAACAAAATCAGAGAAACCACCTGAAACAAGATCGAGGGCCAATCGGAAACCAAACATGAAAGGTTTTTTTGAACATTTGAAGGTGCAATGCACGGTATACCGGACTTCGTTCCATCCTCTCCAATATTATTCAAATTGGGAAACAAAAACTGAAAACTGAAATTAATGATGATGATCCTCGTCACCATGTCCATCAGGAGGTCCTCCAGGACCCACAACTTCCAGCTGCCAAAAATCAACATAAATAATTAGAAAAATCCTATAATGTTTGAGACAACAAAAGTGCATGGAGGCTGGATTGTGACTGCAACTTCTTTCTTTTAATGTTAACACAACCAAGTGTTCTAAGGGGATGAGATGAAACATATGTAAAGCTTAAGGTCTCCGAGACTCGATTCATTCACAGCCCTAACCTTAAACTGATTCATGTACGCCTCAAAATCAGAATATGGTGTTTGTGTAGGAGAACCGATACATGCAGCAATGTCATTGTAGTTTCAATCGTATCCTTCAGGGATGACATAGGAAAATCATACAGTTCTATATAGTTCAAACATTTTCAGCACAATTTAATAGATGATTATTAGTAGCACTACTGATCCCATTTACAGAGTTCTACGTATGATGAAAGCAGGAAGCAAATTTACCAATGTAACATAATATGCATAAGCTATTTATTGCAAAAACTGGTTGATTAACCATGCTCTAGACTAGAGAACAAACTCATATAGTTTAGTTGTTCCATGACACCCGATATTAATTCAAATTTCAGAGTTGTTGATGAACCCATGTATGAGCTAACATAAATTTCTAAACGGGAAATACAAAATGAATGTTTTGCTAATTTGAGATATCTACTCACCACAAAATACTGTGAACAAACAGGGCATTCATGTGGCTTTCCTTTCTCTAGCCAAAACCAGACCACATCATGCTCATCCTCTGCATTTTTTAAATAGTTAAATCAACTAATATTAGTTCATGCAGAATGATTCAACTTTGTAAAAACACAGATCCAAAACTAGAAGAGCAGAAACAGATATTTGATGAAAGAAACATACCACCTTCACCTCCTGGGCATCCAACTATTCTTTTGTTGTAGTAGGACTTGACTACAGCAGGAGCTTCCTACAAGCAGATAAATTCAAAAGTCAAGTAGTGGCATCACTCTTATGATTTCATAAAAGTCAATATTTCTGGTTTCCAGCATAAAGAAACAAAGGTTTTATCACCATAAAACAGAGTCCCAAGCTCAAAATGTTAAATCTACAGAAGAATATTACTAGCTATCCATGATTTAAATATACATCATTAGGTAGAACCGTAGAAGTGCATTAAATCCAAGAACTGGAGCTATGCAGAAATCATATAAAAGGAACAAATGTATGTCAAAAGGGTAATTTTTTAGCAAAAAAATAAATAAAGGGTCAAAAACTATCTAGCATTCCTTCTATTGAAGATGAAACGCACATGGTCAAAAAGATTTCCCCAACTGTAAAACACTGTGAAAGACATTTGCAGCCCATACTAACCTTTGTGCCAAAAGGACCAATAGGGTTATTGACATCTTCAAGAATTTTCTTTCCCTAAATAAAACAAAAGAAACAAAATCAGAATGAGAAAGCACTGGCCAAACTGAGAAAGCAGAGCGTTAAATGTAGCCAATTAGACATAATGCTTAAACAACATAGCAGGCAACCAATGCTGGTCGACTTTTGATTCAATTATGTCCAGATATCACCAAATCTGGTTTGTTAGTCTGTAACAATCTTGATAACATCGGTTAAGACGGGATTTGGATTTAAAGAACTGACCACTCAGTCACTCGCCCCTAAATATGGCTGTCTAACAGAAATCTTCAATCCTAAAAATGTAACATCACAAGAAAGTTCTCGCATTTTAAAGATCAAACGTCTGTTAAGTCGGTCAATTATGTCTAGATATCACCAAAGCTGGTTCGTTAGTCTGTTACAATCTCAATAACATTGGTTAAGTCTGTGTTCGAATTTTCAGAACTGACCGCTCACCCCTAAATATAGCCATCTAATAGAAATCTTCAATCCTAAAAATGAAACATCACAAGAAAGTTCTCGCATTTTAAAGATCAAACATCGATATTCGAAGAAAAGGAAATTCACCTGAAGCTCAGCTTCAAGCTCCTCACGCTCATGACCGGTGGCGATAGGCATTACATCCTCAACCTTCTTCACGACACTCTCCGCTACACAACACACACAAAAAAATCAAAACCAGATAAACAAAGGAGAACATTTTCATCATTTCGAATCAAAATAACTAATAATCTAAAATATTCGAACAGAAATGATAACGATTCGTTTGACGGGGGATCCACGGAAACTGGCGTTACCTGACGCGGCGGAGAAGTGACGATTGAGGAGATAAACGGAAGGCGACAACGAAACGTTAGATTTGGATGGGAACAGCGCCGTCCTGTGAACCGATCGGCATGGAGCTGTTGCTAGGGTTTTGAGCTGTGCAGTCAACAGCCTTCTCCACATATTTCTGAAGTATCAAACAAACAGAGCAATCTCGTTTCGATGTTAAACGGGAAAGGTTTCCTTTTGGTCAATTTAGCACGCGCGCCACTTCTGTTACACGTGCGAACTTTGTGGGAATTATGGGTTTTACGGTGCGGTTCGAGTGGAGAATTCCACTGGCCATGTTTGAGGAAATGATTTTACTCTACAAATGTATGGACTGGATTTTTTTATCAAATTCTGATTTTAGTCCTTCTATATATTTGAATTTAACGTTTAAATCTTATAGTTTAATTACATATAATTTATTCCATTTACTTTTATGATGTTATTAGTCGGTCTAAATAGTTATCGAGGTTAATTATATTGATTTAAATACTAATGTAAAGTTAAAAATATATATATTAATTTATGATATTAGTATAAAATTTTTAAATTAAAAAATATATTTTAAAATAAAAAATAATACACGTTAATTTTTATAGATAAAGATAATTAATTCGAGGTTCAAACCTTAAATACTCCTATATCCTCTTAATTTTGGGATAGACAAATAATGACCATAGTTAATAGAGACTAGAAGCGTCGTATCTAAAAAAATATTAGGAATTCATGTTAAATTTTAACATTTTAAATATTTTAAATTAAATCTTTTATACTTTTTAAATATTTTTATCAAATCTTTAGAATTATTAAAAAGTAGACCTATTTTAATATATATATATATGGTTTTTGAAATTTAAAATATTTTGAGTATGCTTCAAAAATTCTTTCACCCAATTTTACTAATTTGAGTAAACTTAAATTTAACATAATTTATAATATGTTCGATACGAACAAAAAACTTTTATTTTTTTTCTATGTTTTAATATTAAAAATGTACTATTAAAAATAATTTTTAAATATTAACATTAAAATTTTAATTCTAAATCCCAAACTTCGTACCCTAACTCTATTTTTTTATAGGGTAAACTACACCAGTGACCACCCAACTATTTGGAGATACCTATTTTGATCACCTAACTAAAGAACTCGTCAATCAGGTACCCCAACTATTTTGTCCACTGCCGTTAAAAATCTGACGGAAAAGTTAACAACAGTGACGTGACTGTTAATTAAAATCAGTAAAATTACACAAGGAATTTGAACTCACAACCTCTAATACAACAAACACCCACCCAATGAGTAAACCACTAGGCCAAGTTGCTTCTTGTGTCATAGTATATTCACATGTATTATTAAGTGATAAAGTTTTAGTAAAAGCCTAGAATAACAAAATTTCAAGTCGATTAATATTTAAATTAAAATATTAAATATTTAAATTAAAATAATAAAACATTTAATAAATAAATCAAAATAATTAAATATTTAAAATACATATATTAAATATTCGAATATTAAATATTTGAATATTTTTATTTAATATTATTCGAATTAAAATATTTGAATAATATTAAATATATAAATAAAAATATTAGTTGAAAATTAATAAATATTCGAATAAAAATATTTATATTTTAAATATTCGAATAAAAATATTTAGATATTCGAATAAAAATCATGAATATTCGAATATTTGAATTTAAAAATATTCAAATAAAAATATTTAGATTTTAATTATTCGAACAAAAAATATAAAAATATTTAAACAACAAAATTCAAATATCCGAATAATTAAAATCTAAATATTTTTATTCGAATATTTAGATTTTAATTTATTCGAATAATTAAAATCTAAATATTTAATATTTTTATTTAAATATTAATCGATTTAAATGGTCGGTCTTTGTCAAGGTAATTCAAATACTAAGATATAACTATTTAATACTTCATTTTCGAGTTTTATATCATAAATATTATATTGGCTCAGTAGTTGAGCCTTTTGCTTTATTAAGCAAGAGATTAAGGGTTCAAATCCCCTCTTTGTCATATTAACACAACATTTTCTTTCTTCTTTTCTTTCTCACCAACCAGGTGGTGACACGTGTCGCCACCTGATTGGAGAGAAAAATATATTAATTAATCATAAAAATAAATAAATAAATAAAATTAAACACCCAACTGATTCGTGACACGTCCACGTCATCACCCAATTAATTTAAAATAATAAATAAATTAGAGAGATTAAATGTGTAATTTTATAACTTCTAATTAACGTCCACGTCATCACTGCTAACTTTTCCGTCATATTTTTAACGGCAGTGGCTAAAATAGGTAAGGTTTCAAAGTTGGGGTACCTGATTGATGAGTTCTTTAGTTGGGTGGTCAAAATAGGTATCCCCAAATAATTAGATGGTCACTGGTGTAGTTTACCCTTTTTTATATTCTAACTATAAATCTTAATTTTAAACTATTATTCTATTTTTAATATGAGATATAAAGCACAAAAAAGTTTTAAAAAAATCTTTATTTTCCGATAGGACCGATACTACCAAAAAGAACATAAAAAAGTCGGGTCGTACCATTTGCTTTAACAAAGAAAGCTACATACATAAATGTAACATTGGTGAACCCAAATCCCTCGTAGTTGTTACATTGAAATAAACCTAGTGTACAATAATGTAACCCCTAAATGTACCCATCACAGTCATTTTTTCATAATAAGCAATGAAAAATAAATTTCAACAGTTTCACAAATGATTTCGTTTTCGGACACTAATCAGCTTCACATCATCCACCACCGGTCCACAAAGAGAACCAGAGTTGTCATTTTTCATGGTGTAAAATGTGCTGTAGAACATTACCCTAGTCCGGGTCGAATCGGCTTTAAATCGAAGAGTCGCTCGCTTGAATCCTCCTTTGCCCTTCGAGTCATACGTGACCTGGACGGTGTTTCTGTTTGCGAATGCTTCGACCACCATGGAACCTTCACATGCGTTGTTAGCATCACCGATGGCAAACGAGAGGACATAGTTCCGACCGATTGTTGTCCTAACGACTTGCGAGAGGGAACTTTCTTTACCGGCTATGAGTTCGATTGCTCGCTTGCCTTCGGGTACAGTGAAGTGTTCGCTGTCAATGTACTTAACTGCTTTGAGGGAGTCGATAATCCAGCCGGGTAAAGGACTGTGATCATCTTCAATATGGGGCGGAATTATGACTCCTTCCGACATCGGTGTCGCGAAAACATAAGGGCCTTCTTCGAAATTTCCGTTCTTCAGTAGATTCACTGCAAATATATGTTGGATCAAAAACGTTACTGACCATGTTTCAACTAATGACACTAAACATCATCGTATCATGTTCGATGTATGACTTTACGTACCTCCGGTGCGTTTCGGAGGGTACAAGGTTTTCAACGCGACCGAGTCGATAAGAGGTCCACAAGCAGCATCTTCCTCCACACCCGGATTATGTATCGAGATCTCGATTAAAGACTCATCCGCTTGAAACGCCCACGCATACGAATCCCAACCATTGCTACTATACATTGTTTGAATCGGGAACAAACCAAAGTCGTTTTTCTCGTAGTTGGGCGAAACTGAGACGTTCAACTTCTCCTCTTGCGCGCACGTTCTAGCCGCGCTGAAGGTCAGGGAGTAATACATGCCTTTGATCACCTTAAGCTTCTGCTTAATCAGTGCCTCATTGCCTAACCTAACCGCAAAGCCTCCTTCGGGCACTATTAGCAACATGTCACCTTGTTTTTGACCTGATTTTATGTACTCAACGTAGCCTGAAATTTCCCAGTTTGGTATTGCCTTTGGGCTCATCACTTTTGTTCCTTTCAATTCTGATGCCTTGGGACCATACTCAAAGTTCCCATTTGGCAATAAACCTGAAAAAAGAAACGATTTGTCTGCTTTAACATATTGTAATGAAAACTAAGCATATAATTGTATAGAGTCGAGCTTACCATCTTTGACAGACGAAGCTGCTTGAGAAGTGGCACAGAATAAGAGTAGCAACACGGCGATTCTCTGCATTTTTTTAAGCTATCGGCGACGGAAACGGAAGGAAAGAAGAGGGACTTTGGATGGAAAATGACGAGTCCCGGGTGTGTTTTTATTTGCTTAGTTATAAAAGAAAGCCACTCGTATTATAACAAAACTACAGGAATGCCATTATACTCGATCAACCGAAGTTAGTTTTTAAGCGATTTCTGCATTATTTTAATTCTTAGTCTGACAATTCATTACAATGATTCTAATTTGTTTTATAGATTATTTATCCTCTGTTTGTCTTACAACTTGGTGACCTGATATCACAGATTATCAATATTGGTCGTGGATCTTAAATAATGAAACGTAAATTAGTGTGGAAATTAATTTCAGATTTGGTGCTCTCCTGGGGGAGGTTGAAGACAATAGCTTCAAAGCCACATGGACAAAGGGTTGGATGGTCGGTTAAGGAGTAGATTCAAACGTAATTTATTTTTGAGAACAAAGTTTATAGAGTTTAATTACTCTCTAATCTTTACATTTTATTTAATTTATTTGATAATGTTTTTTTTCTAAGTTCTTAACTCATTTAAATTATCATCAATAATTTCTTTTTTAAAATCATTTATTAATATTATAAATTTTGTTCATACCGTTAAAAATGAAGAAATTAAATTTGAATAAGATTTTAAACCATTCAACCTGACTCAAATTATATAAATTCGTCTTAACTCCACTAAAAAAATCAAATAAAATTTAAATGATAAAATATGATTCATCAACTCGAGTATTTCAATATTTTTACTCGATTCGATCAAATATTCAGTCCTATATAAATCTCTTCAATCCTTCTAACACTTCAGTGTGATCAATTCGTTCAACTCGTTGTTGATATTTGATAGATGGTGACTTGAATTCGGCCAAATTTTATAATCCCAACATTATTTTTAATTCGTTTTGCTCGTGGGGAGATTAACATCCAAAACATCATAATCAAATAAGGCAAGATTTCGATCTCATCCCATTCAAACCATGTGCCACTGCAAGTGAGAATTTTGATTTGTGTTTGGCAGTCATTTTATTTTTATTTTTATTTTTTTGGTTCGTATTCCTTGTTTGTCGGCAATAATTCCAAACTTTATTATTTCTCACCATGTGCAAGAGGAGTATGGGAATGGAACGAGGAGGTGCGACGAAGAGTTCAAGAAACTACATTCAAGTGTATCAGGAACAATTAACGACGACAAAATTTTAAGATTTTTTTAAAAAAATAAATTTTATTAAAAATCCCTTAAAATTTAGTTTGAAAAAGGATATTAATCCCGAAATCGAAGAGAAAAAGAGTATTTTTGTTTCATTATAAGCGCACAAAACAAATACAAAATTCAAACATCACTGAAAAGGAGTAGTTTTGGTTAAAGTTGGATAGAATAATTTTTTGTTTGGATAGAATTCGATCAGAAAATTTTGTGGGAAAATGTTGGTCCAAGATCCCATTTTCTTTGATCCCAAATTGATAGCTTACTTTGTTTGTATTATGAAATGATCTGTCCAGAAACCATTGTTTATATTATTCAGATTGTCTTGTCTGTCCCATGCAATGTAATAACTTAAATGATGGGATCAAATTCAGTGACAACTGATTGACAGAAGGGTTTCTGACAAAATGTGTTGGGTTTCAAGATAAATATAATATATTATAAACTTTTGGGGCAGTGAGGCTGCAATTTTATATCAAAGGGATCTCAAGAAAATTGAAAAAATCGACAAGATAATGTCGACGTAGTTTTTTAATTTTAATGGTCTACATAGGATTAAATTAATAATTTAAAAATTATTTAGTTATTTTATTATGTCAGTTTAATCTTTTATTAACATTGATAATAAACGATAGAATGATTAAAATTTTATATCTAAAAATATAAATAACTTTATTAATTGTTTTCTAAAATCAGCGATCAACTCTATACTAAAGAAAAACATATAGGACAGCGGATATGAATACCTTAATTAGAGTCCAGTGTGGTAACGATGCGGATTCCCGTGTCATAGGACGAAAGAGCCTTCTTGGAACCTCAGATGGACAACTTATATGACCAAGTACTTTCAAAACTCTTTGATTTAAACCACTAACAACGGAGAATTCTTTTACCGTCCAGACCAAGCCAAGTATAATTCTTGGCCCAAGTCTTATCTTCCTTTACCAAAGTTGTACAAGTATGTATACATGATAACAGTTGGCTCTGCAACTCCCAGAATCAAAGAGGTTGGCCACCAAATATCGAGTGTAGAATACCGCAAGTGCCAAGTAGTGGTCGATGCCAAAGTTTAGACCGTGCTTAGACTCCCTTCTGCATCCAAAGCATGTTACACATCACATTTTAATTCATTGGATACTTTATTTTTTTCTCTAAATGTAACAGTGACAACACCTGTATCTCGACTCAGTTGCTCGCCGAAGGCGATAACGGGTAGAGCTGAAGCAAAGAAGATGTAGGCAGCTGGAGCTAGTATCCTACAATAAGATAATACATCTTGAACCAAAAATAAACATCAAAATTGACTCAAATTTGGACTTATTATCAAAGTATAGAAACGTAAGGTATACCCCAATCCTGAACGAATACCAGCAATCCAGTCTTGTTTGTAACGAGCTGCTCTTCCTTTGACATCATTTGCAATACCCTTGAAAGGGGCTCTCAAGTTTTCCATTTCTGGGGCAGGAGAATTGCAGAAAAGGTTTAGATACTGAAAATCAGTTTTATGTCATTTTCTTTTAGTTCAAGGCTCATATTTTGATGAATTCTGATACTATTGCAGTCATTTCGGACCACTATTTTCTGCTATAACCATTTCAGACTGTATCCTTATTAGAATCCCTGTTCAAGACAGTAACTTTTTGACTGGAAAAACAGAGCAAGAACGGAAGAAACTTCAAAAGTTAACAGATCAAATAGGAAGCATTTTTCAAATGGTGCTCTTTGTATTCTTCTTTTTTAATGAAAACTTCAGTGAAAGATAATAACATGGAAAACCCAGAAATGTAATCGAAAATCTATTCAAATGAAGATTAATCCTTGTGAAGAAGTACTCATTTTGAGAAACGTACTCTAGCTTAGTAGTTTCCATCATCTGTCCAGAATTGAGCCTTAGAATTTGACTACGGACTTGTAAAATCACCTACAGATATTTTACGTCCAATCATTCCAAATAACACTTGCATCTTATGTATGACTGCAACTGTTATCATAGACTTGGTTGATGATTATTTCCTAAATAATGTCATTGGTTCTTTTTCGGGAAAAGAAATCCACGACTCGTGGACTTTTTACCTTCACGCAGCATAACTTAATCGAATCTAGCTTTAAGTATTATAAAAAATTATTACTAGAATAATTATTTTAAATTAATTGTTTTATTTATAATATTGAAATTTAAATCATCGACTTGCTTATAAAATTTAACGTCATTCTGTTAGACAATTTGATTATTGATTTCAGTTATCGTATAAAATTACAAGGGAGATTCTATTTTTGCCCTAATAAAGGAAGTTTAGCTTTGTCGCCCTTAGAAAAAGGAGCTAATACCATTTCAAACCTAAAATTATTGGCAATTTTTTAGGTTTTATTTTTATTAGGCATTGAAAAGGCTATTTAGGGATTATGTAAGAAGGGGAGTAAATTAAGGGTTCTTTGACTTTCATCAAAAGTGAAGAATTTTAGCTTATTCCATAACTTTTAAAAGCAATGAGTGAAAATTGGAAACTATCTTCACTTTTTTAAACCATCCAAATTGATGTTTTCATTAAAAAATGGTAAGCTTATGTGAGATTATATTGGAGGAATAAGAGAGACATGGAAGCTGTTTCAAGAACCATAGGGTTTCTTCCATTACCTCCCAAACCAACCAAAGCTAGAAGCTTTTTGAACCCATCACAAAGCTTAAAGCTTAGGTTTGTTGCTTCAAAACACTTGAACATTAATGGGTTATTTTTGTCTTATAAAAGAATTCCAAGTTTTGAAGGAAAACCAAGTGGTTTACACCCAAAACAGAAGAGCTATGTCTGCAAGGCTAGGACTGGTTCTGCAGGTGATGGGCAGTCATATTCTGGTGAAACACAGAATCCAAAAGTGCTTGGTGTTGAGCTTGTGACTCTTAAGAAGATTATCCCACTTGGGTTAATGTTCTTTTGCATACTTTTCAATTACACAATCCTTAGGGACACAAAGGATGTCTTGGTTGTGACAGCTAAAGGGAGCAGTGCAGAAATTATACCATTTCTAAAGACATGGGTTAATTTGCCTATGGCTGTTGGGTTTATGTTGTTGTACACAAAGTTGTCCAATGTGTTGTCTAAGAAGGCTCTTTTCTACACTGTCATTGTCCCTTTTATCGCCTTTTTTGGTGCATTTGGGTTCCTGTTGTATCCCCTCAGCTATTATATCCACCCTGAAGCTCTCTCTGATCAGCTCCTGGCAGTTCTTGGACCAAGGTTTCTTGGTCCTCTTGCAATCATGAGGATTTGGAGCTTCTGTTTGTTCTATGTCATGGCTGAACTCTGGGGCAGTGTAGTCATTTCTGTTCTATTCTGGGGGTTTGCCAATCAGGTGTTTTTATGACCCGAGAGTATTCGATTTTTGGAAATGGTTTATCTGCATGATTGTAGATGTCTACAAGGATTTTGTCTTTATGCATTTTTCTTGTTAGATTCTCTAATCTCATTCATCAACTTCTCTTACTATGTTCGTTTGATTATATGTTTGCAATTGGCATCATCGATATTGCTTCGGATTGTCGATTCGGGTTGCAACTAGGCATTAGCTTATAGAAACAGATTATGGACCATAGGTGTGTTTGATTCGAACATGATATTTGTCAAGGAAGTTGTTCCTTCCATTTGATCTTTAGTAAGAAACAAGAAAAAGTACGGTGTAGAAACTTCAACATCTAATCTATGTTAATGGATGAGTGGTTCCTGTTCTAGTTTAGATCATTACTCTTCTAGTAACTCTTGGTTTGTGCATTAAGCTCAAGTGAAAAAGGTATCACAAAGAAGATAATCGAATATTACTTCAAAAAATCGGAACTTCCAACGTCTTTTATGCAGCATTCAAGGAAGCATGATCATAGCATTCAGCGCCAACCTATAACTTCAATTTCTATGTTTTCTAGAATGCATTTTCTCTGGTTTTTCTGCTCTAGCTGCACTTCTCTTCACACAATTTCGAGAACTAGAAGCATTTGGATTTTCTTATTGCAGATAACTACTGTAAAGGAAGCAAAAAGGTTCTATCCGATGTTCGGACTAGGAGCTAACATTGCCCTCATTTTCTCCGGTCGAACTGTTAAATACTTCTCTAACCTGAGGAAGAATCTTGGTCCCGGAGTTGACGGTTGGGCCGTCTCCTTAAAGGGAATGATGAGCATTGTGGTGCTGATGGGATTCACCATCTGTTTCCTTTACTGGTGGGTGAATACGTATGTTCCGCTTCCCAAACGTAGCAGGAAGAAGAAGGTAATGCCTATGCTACCTACCTACTCTTCTTGTTTACCATATTCGTTTTCTTCGATTCTTAGGCTCCAGGATCTGCTTATCTGGTTTCAAATGTTTTTCTTATTATTAGGCTGTTCTGCTTTTCAGTTCCATGCCATTGCATTGTATTTTTTGACTGACCGTAGCACCGGTTACCCTTCTTCCCTTAACACGGGGCAGATGTGCGCAGAGACAATCTGCACTTTCGATTCCAAGCATAGCTCTTGTATCATGCAGATTAAACTTTTGCATCTAGTTCTAGTATTTTACCTGTTGATAATCTGTTCCGTGGGATAATTTGTACCTATGATCGTATCTTGACTCAAATCGGAAGTTCTCTGTGCTTATATTGCATATGCATTCGAGTTAACTTATATTGTCAATCTTTCTGCAGGAAAAACCTAAGATGGGAACAATGGAGAGCTTGAAATTCTTGGTATCTTCACCTTACATTAGGGATCTGGCCACTCTGGTGGTTGCATACGGTATTAGCATCAACCTTGTCGAAGTTACCTGGAAATTGAAGCTCAAAGCACAGGTAAGATTCTATGCTACAAGGATAAGATCTTAACAGGTTTATTAACTTACCAATCTCACTTGATATTGTAGTTTCCGAGTCCGAATGAATACTCTTCTTTCATGGGTGACTTCTCAACCGGCACAGGAATAGCAACATTCACCATGATGCTACTAAGTCAATTTATATTCGACAAATACGGATGGGGGGTCGCCGCAAAAATTACTCCCACTGTCCTGCTTCTGACCGGAGTTGGTTTCTTTTCCTTGATACTATTTGGCGATCCTCTCGCACCGTCTCTTGCAAAGTTCGGCATGACCCCTCTGCTTGCAGCTGTGTATGTTGGAGCCATGCAGAACATTTTCAGCAAGAGCGCAAAGTACAGTTTATTTGATCCATGCAAAGAAATGGCTTATATTCCTTTAGACGAGGACACGAAGGTTCGGAATCTGTACTCGAAATCCTGATCTTTTGTCGAACTCCCTGATCATTTACGCATAACTCACTTGATGTTATCTTCAGGTTAAAGGTAAGGCTGCCATTGATGTTGTATGCAATCCACTAGGGAAATCAGGGGGTGCACTGATTCA
The DNA here is from genome assembly GCA_035048815.1 of Abelmoschus esculentus. Classification (NCBI taxonomy): domain Eukaryota; kingdom Viridiplantae; phylum Streptophyta; class Magnoliopsida; order Malvales; family Malvaceae; genus Abelmoschus; species Abelmoschus esculentus. The sequence goes on from JAUCBN010000033.1 coordinate 17,706,619, forward strand.
GCAGTTTATGATCTTGACCTTCGGATCACTTGCAAATTCGACCCCATACCTCGGAGGCATACTTTTGATAATCGTTTCTGCATGGCTATCGGCAGCCAAGTCTCTAGATACACAATTCACCGTGTTGCGCAAGGAACAAGAGCTCGAGAAGGAGATGGAAAAAGCAGCCGTTGAGATCCCCGTCGTGTCTGAACCCGAAAACGACCCACTTGCAAGTGATCCGTTACTGAACTTGGGTGACTCGACCGAAAGTTCATCTGAAACGTCAACTGAGAAAGATATTTAGAAAACAATTATTCCATTTATATAGAGGGAAAACTAATATGTATAAGAGAAAACAATTATTCCATACATAAATTCAAATACATTATATAACAGTCAAATATTAAATAAAATATATACATATAACTTAATATAATATTTACAATATACATATTGCTAATATATACTAATATATTTATATATAGAACGTAAATATTAAGATAATAAGGTAATAATATAATAATATAAATATTACAAGTTAAAAGGATGATAAAATAGGTCATTTTAGATTTTTTAAATTTTCAGATTTATATATATAATAAAATATCTAAGACTTTAGATGAAAATATATAAAGTTAAATTGGTAAGAATAGTAATATATATATATATATATATATATATATAGGCATAAAGATACTTTTAACCCTTAACGTTTATAGTTTTTGTCGTTTTGGCCTTTATTCTTTTTTTTAGATAAATTTAACCCTTAACCTATATCTTTTTGACAAATAGCTTATTTTTTAACTAGTTTGATGACTGGACCGTTAAAAATTTAACGATGATATATATATGGAATATAATTTTAAATGAAATGGAATGTAACCTATCAAATACATATATATATATATATATATGGAATATAATTTTATTCTAATATAAAAATATAAAACAATTAAAATTCAAATAAAATATTAAAAATTAATTAATTCTAAAATAAAAATTATAAAACATTCTTAACCCTAACTACGATAAAATCAAAATCGTATTCGAATTGTGTTTATATTTTTATTTTAGAATTTGTAATCATAGTGTATTGTAATTATTTTTTATTTGAGATGTATGAACAAATAAAAAATAAAGGGAATAATATTATATAAATAAAATATCATAAACTAATATAATATTTCATTTTTTATTATATAACAAATATTTTAAATATCAAATTCTAGACAATAATTTAAATAATACAAAAATTCATCACATTTAATCTTAAATATTATATACAATAAACTAAATTCACGGGAAAAAGGTTTTTATGAGACAATTGTGTCACAATAATTATGTAGAAATTTTAAAAAATATGTTATTTATTTTTTAATTTTAAAATATAATAAAAAATATAAACACAATTCGAATAAGATTTTGATCTTATCATAGTTAGGGTTAGGAATGTTTTATAATTTTTATTTTAGAATTAATTAATTTTTAATATTTTATTTGAATTTTAATTGTTTTATATTTTATATTAGAATAAAATTATATTCCATATATATATATGTATTTGATAGGTTACATTCCATGACATTTAAAATTATATTCCATATATATATCATCGTTAATTTTTTAACGGTCCAGTCATCAAGCTAGTTAAAAAATAAGCTATTTGTCAAAAAGATATAGATTAAGGGCTAAATTTATCCCAAAAAAAGAATAAGGGTCAAAACGACAAAAACTATAAACGTTAAAGGTTAAAATTATCTTTATGCCCTATATATATATAACTTCATAAGCAAGAAAATAATTTCACGTAATGTATATATAAAGAAAATAATATATACATATTTTATTCCATATAAAATTATAATATTAAATATATAATAAACAGTGGCCGAAATAAAAAGGAAACATAAATTAAAGGAAAAAATAAAATAAAATGAAAATAGTGACTAAAACAGAGAATAATCAACACTGAAAGACCAAAACGTAAGGATACAAATACTCCAGGGACTGCGCGCGTGATTAACCCTTCTTTCCGGGTTGACTGCGGGTCTAGGTCGGACGAACAAATCTTGTAGACGGGTCAGGGGCATGAAACGATGTCGTTTTGGGCGTTATCCAACAGCACCAAAACGACGAATAACGCCCAAAACGACGTCGTTTTGGTTAACGGTTAAATACATCCTATTTTAACAATGGTTCATTTGTTTCGTTCTTCCTCAAAGCATAGAAACATAATTCTTAAGGAAGCTCTCAACATCTGGAGAATCGACACCGAACCACCGTCCCCAGTCGTCGGTCGTCATCGTCGGCCGCATAACAATACGGTTTCGATTAGGTTAAACTCTATTGGCTAGAAGTGGGGGATAAGACACCGAGAATCTTGCCCATTTTTTAGATGAACAAAGGGGTTCTAACTTGAAGTTTTGGTCCAAATCTGGGCGGTGTGGGATTCGAAAGTTCAATGATCTGAAATGAAATTCAAAACTATATGATTTTGAAAGTTGAATATCTTGTGGCAGATTGGATTTTTAATTGACGTAGGAATTTGATTCTTAACATCAACATGAACAAGAGCGAAAAATCACCTTCTTATTCTTGAATATAAAACAATCATATAATTAAAATTATTTTGAACCCTAAATACATGTTTTATTACAATCATCATCATCTTATTCTATGAATCCTCTTGAAATATCAATGTCCGCCCGGTCGTTGTTCCTCCGCCTTCACAGCCCGACTCTCCGTTTCCGCGGCAGCATGAGTGCATATTGTGGTGCATTTTTTGATGCACTCTGGCATCACCTGCGGTGGTACATCGCAACCGGCCAAGCAACTATCATAGCACTCCTTGTCCAATTCTGCATTTGCCGGCGCTGACGCTAACAAAAGCACCAGAAATAGCCCTATAATCATGATCGCCGCCTCGCACGTCTTGCCTTTGCTCATCTCTATGCCTGTAAGATCTTAATATTTCCACAAATTTAATTACTTCATATATATACATATATATACATATATAGTGCTGCAGTATTATATATGTCAATTTATCACATATGGAATGTTTGCTTTTCCTTACCATTTAAAAAAAATTAAACAATGATTTTATTTTTTTTAATGTTTGCGAATGATATATTTTTTGTTACTAAGGTTAGTTTGATATTGTTTTTAAACGTAATTTTAAAAATATTATTAGAAAATATTTAAAAGTGCTTTATAAAAATTAATCATAAAATTTTTGTATTTAAAATTATAATAATAAATATATTTAAAAAGATAAAAATAATTATTTTAGATTAAATATCGTTAAATAAAAATAAATGTAAATAGTATTTACATTTATTAGTAGAATATAACTAAATATTAATTCAATATATATTAATAATTAAAATTGTTTTGAAAAATAAGGGTAAAAAATAACTTCACCCTAAAAATTGATTCTTCAACAGAAAGTTAAAGTTTTTAGTTTTTGAGGGTGGATGGAAAATTAATTTTTCCGCAAAAGCTTTTATTAAGCAATACCAAAGGACCTAAATTAAAAATTAAAATATTTAATTATATGCTTTATGTTAGTCTAACAATATATTTATATTAGAGTTAATAAAACTTGACTCAATTTTAAAAATTTAAATAAAATTTGAGTTATAAAATGAGATTCAGAAAAATTTATAAATTTTAGTAATTAATGAAATAATTTTCAAGTTTGTGTCAACTTCCTCAAATTTACATGATATATGTATCTCGTATATAAAAGTATGAAATATATATATATATAAATATATTCTACAAATATAAAAAATTATTTAAATTAGAATCAATTAGTAATCATAATTTTATAAATATTTATAATCATATTTTAACATAACATCGAACAACTCAACTCAATTTTTTAAAAATCAAGTTTGAATTATAAATATAATCTACCGTAAAATTTACATAAATTTATTAAATTTAGAGTGTATAGATTTATCCTCAAACCTAATGTAGAGACCTTTTTTAAAAAAATATTTAAAAACGGTTTAAAAGGTTCCAAAATTTGGTATCCGAATATAACACCTGAAGAACAGAATATTACTCCTAATGGAATAGCGTTACAATTTAAAAATCGGTTAATCGGTTGGAGTTGCCATCGATCGTTCAAAAAGGTGGGTCGAACACTAAAAGTAAAATCAGAGAAAATTGAGTTCGGGAGTTCGTTACTTTTGGGGAAGGATTAGCACCCCCATAACGCCCAGAATTGGTACCTAAAGGTTCGCATCATAATTTTTAAGAAAATATAAAATTCAAATTAAATTAATTTTTAATTTTAAAATATATATCCTAATATCCACGACAATCCAATACAAGTACATAAATTCCATACATAAATTCAAATACATTATATAACAGTGAAATATTAAATAAAATATATACATATAACTTAATATAATATTTATAATATACATATTGCTAATATATACTAATATATTTATATATAGAACGTAAGTATTAAGATAATAAGGTAATAATATAATAATATAAATATTACAAGTCAAAAGGATGATAAAATAGGTCATTTTAGATTTTTTAAATTTTCAGATTCATATATATAATAAAATATCTAAGACTTTAGATGAAAATATATAAAGTTAAATAGGTAAGAATAGTAACATATATATATATATATAACATCATAAGCAAGGAAATAATTTCACGTAATGTATACATAAGGAAAATAATATATACATATTTTATTTCATATATAATTACAATATTAAATATATAATAAACAATGGCTGAAATAAAAAGGAAACATAAATTAAAGGAAAAAAATAAAATAAAATAAAAATAGTGACTAAAACAGAGAATAATCAACACTGAAAGACCAAAACATAAGGATACAAATACTTCAAGGACTGCGCGCGTGATTAACCCTTCTTTTCGGGTTAACTGCGGGTCTGGGTGGGACGAACAAATCTTGTAGACGGGTCAGAGGCATGAAACAACGTCGTTTTGGGTGTTATGTAACCGCACCAAAACGACGGATAACGCCCAAAACGATGTCATTTTGGCTAACGGTTAAATACACCCTATTTTAACAATGGTTTATTTGTTTCGTTCTTCCTCAAATAATAGAAACATAATTCTTAAGGAGGCTCTCAACATCTGGAGAACCGGTACCGGACCACCGTCCCCAATCGCTGGTCGTCGTTGTCGATCGCCGTCACCGGTGACAGAAATAAAAAAGATTGCACTTTTCCGAAGCGTTTCGTTGCCCTTATCTCGAATCCGGTCTCAGATCTTCAAGAAAATAAGTGTAGAAGCGTAGATCTACAAACAGATAAGTTATCCGAATCTTTTTTTTACCTTTTCTTTTTCTCAATTTGATTCGATCCCCTCTCTATATTTTCTTGTTTTCGTTTTCGAATAGTGGAATGTTATTTTTTGTTTTTTTGTTCTCGAATCTCTTGTTTCCTATTCTAAATTTGTACCTTTTTTACAAGGATTCGAATGGGTTTTATACCCGATTTTACAACATTAAAAAAACGAAAAATATCTCTGTTTCCCTTTTCATTTTGCAGATCTGATCTTTTTCTTTCATTTATGCAGATCGGTGTGTCAAATGGGCGGAGGCCGTTCATGAGGACGAATAAGGTGAGCGCGCGGCAGCCACGGCTATTCGAACCGCCACGCGTGGCGGCCACCCGTGTTGATCTGTTCAGCATAGTGAGGGCAAGGCGGCGGCAGCTCAGATAAGGGTTAGAATTAAGGTTTTCATAATTTATTTAGTTTTTGGGTCTGATGGGTTTGGCTTATGTAATATGGGCTTGTTATTGAATCTGTTATTGGGTTAGTGTAATGGGTTATTGGGCTATGGGTTTAGTTTGTTTAGGTTTTATAAAAATATGGGTTATTACAACTGTCCCTCTTTGTTTGTTGTTGTGTAACGACAATAAAGAAAAGATAAGGAATAACTCATTTCGTCTGATATGGTTTCAAGGTTCATCTTTGGAATGGTAAGGGTTCTTTTGGGTAAGGTTAGGGTACTGTTGGAAAGGTTGGGGTTCTTTCATTTGACCACCGCCTCTTCTTGGTCTTCACTTGATCTTCTTTGCTGCTCCAGAATAAAATTCTTCAAAACTGAGACTTCGAGCCTACAACTTCTTCCTTGATTGCTCTTCTATCAGGTGTCTCGGATGAGTAGATTCTTCCTCTGCAAAGTCTTGCTTGTCTTTGAAAAAGTCTTTAGGCCGTAAGTTCTTCCTGTTGTTGAACTCTTCATCTTCAAATGTCAACGCCGTAAAATTCTTCCTACATAGAATCTTCCACGTTTCAAATCGAGAGGCTTTCATGTATTGAACTTTTTAGTTGATTCTCTCTTGAATCTTAAGCTTTGCTAGTTCTTCATGCAATCTTCATCTTGCAGTCGTGAGTTCTTTCTTATCTATTGTGTAGATCCAAATTCTCTTATGATTCTTGAATATCATCTCTCTTCAGTTCGACTTCTGGATCTTTTTTACATTTTTTCAAATGCACAGGGATTAACAGATTTGAAATGCCTTTATCGGTAGCCATTTGCTCCGGGCTAGTTGTACTATTTCCCTGGGTACAATCAGTTTGTACCAATCAAAAGATTGGATTTTTCAAAAGATTTTTTCGACCATTTGTGAAATAGATTTCAATGAACGTTTGAATGGTCTTTATCTTGATCAATCATTTAATCTTCTTTGCTTTTTCCCAAATGCACAGGGATCAAAGGATTTGGATTGCCTTTATCGGTAGTTGTTTGCTCTGGGCTAGTTGTACCATTTCCCTCGGTACAATTAGTTTGCACCAATCAAGAGATTGGATTTTTTCGAAGGATTTATCTTCCTTCAACCATTTGCGAAAATGGATTTGGTGGACATTTGAATGATCCTCATCTTTTGTCAAATCATTTGGTATCCTTATGGAAGGATTTAATTAAAATTTAGTTTTAAGAAAAACCTCACTTTGAAATTATCGAATTCGGTTTTAAGAAAAACCTCATTTTGAAAAGATTGAGTTTGGTTTTAAGAAAAGCATCCTTATGAAATGATTTGGTTAAAAAATTCGAGTTTTCAAAAGTGTCATTGAGAAATAATCGAATTAAGAAATTCGACTGAAAAGGTTTCCTTAAGAAAGGATCAAAAAAGTTTCCTTAAGAAATGATCGAATTAAGAAATTCGAACTCAACAAAGTATTTTAAGAAAAGATCGAATTAAGAAATTCGTTTTCGAAAAAGTATCCATAAGAAAGGACCGAATTAAGAAATTCGCTTTCGAAAAACTTAAGAAAAGACCGAATTAAGATATTCATTTTCAAAAATGTACCCTTAAGAAAGGAACAAATTAAGAAATTCGTTTAGAAAAGTGTCCATAAGAAATGACCGAATTAAGAAATTTATTTTCAATAAAGTATCCTTAAAAAAGGACAGAATTAAGAAATTTGTTTTCGAAAAAGTATCCTTAAGAAAGGACCGAATTAAGAAATTTATTTTAGAAAATGTATCCTTAAGAAAAGACCGAATTAAGAAATTCGTTTAGAAAAGTATCCTTAAGAAAAGACCGAATTAAGAAATTCGTTTTCAACAAAGTATCTTTAAGAAATGACCGAATTAAGAAATTCATTTTCGAAAAAGTATCTTTAAGAAAGGACCGAATTAAAAAATTCATTTTCAAAAATGTATCCTTAAGAAAATACTGAATTAAGAAATTCGATTTCGAAAATGTATCCTTAAGAAATGATCGAACTAAGAAATTCGTTTAGAAAAGTATCCTTAAGAAATGACCGAATTAACAAATTCGTTTAGAAAAGTATCCTTAAGAAAAGACTGAATTAAGAAAATTGTTTTCAACAAAGTATCCTTAAGAAATGATCGAATTGAGAAATTTGTTTTCGAAATGGTATCCTGAAGAAATGACTGAATTTATAAATTTGTTTATAAAATATTCTATAAAATGATTCCCCGGTTCTGTTTATCTTGACATCAAAAAGTCTATTGTTAGTGATAACTTTATATCGGATGATCTCTCCCTTATTTTTCAAAGTGATCGAAGCATATGGCACTCAAGCTTGTGTCTTCTTGATTGGTGTAGAGGTGCACAAAATTTTTCTACAAAGTCATCTTCTTGGATATTATCTATTCAAAATCCTGTACAAATATTCATGTTGAAGATGATGCATGAGCATGATGCAAAGATGCATATGTCATGTAAAACACTATTCTTACTATTAATGAGGATGTATAGGTGCAGGCAATTCGTTAAATATTTCCTTTTTTATGGCGTCACTTTTCTGGTTGGTAGGCTTCGTTTTGGTACTATCACTCACCATTCTTGTGCCCCAAATAAAATTGCCCAAAAAAATATTATCTCATCGTTATTCAATGCTCCAAGTCAAGTGACTTCGGTTGGTATCATTTGTTTTACCAAAAGAATTGAATTCTTTCAAGTTCTCTGTCTTCTTTTGTCTATTCGAATCTAAACTCTTGTATGTACATGAGATCTTTGTTTATTCCTGGTAATAATACCCCCAAAATGCTCGATCATCTCATATGATTCTCATCGTGTATGCTTGATTGATCATTCATAAAAATAGCCATAAAAGAACAAAGATGTAGTTTTCATTAAGATGAAAACTTTCATACATATCATATACTCTTACAAAAGGATCTTTACTATTTGAGGGCAAAAATTGACAAATTTGATTCGACGTATTATTTCAAGAGAATATAAAAAGAATCAACAGATAAACATCAAAATAAAGATCATCTCCCCAAAAACTTATCATTCGAATTTCAAAATACCAGCTTTAATTAGATCTTGAATTTTATTTCTCAAAGCTCCACAATTCTCTGTTGTGTGCCCCGTACTCCCTATATGATAGTTGCATGTTGCATTAAAATCATACCCCTCAGGATAGGGAGGATCCTTCGGTTTGGATTGAATAGGAGTTAACAGCTTTTTCTCAACTAGTGTAGAGAGCAACTCAGTGTAAGTCATAGGAATAGAATGAAGCACCTTCGTAGGTTTTGTTGGAAGTGAAGATTGGCTTTGAAACTGACTGGTTGTGTGAGAACCCACCATATGAATTTGAGTATCTTCTTCCTTATGAGGGGTAACATTATAAGAATCATTTATCTTCCACTTCTTAATTGCATCTTCAATGTATTCTCCAGTCTTTACTACGTCCGTAAAGCTGACAGAAGCGTGGTTTATCAGTCGATCATACAAGACTCCTCTTAAAGTATTCAAAAACATGGGAGTAATGTCTCTTTCTTGAATTGGGGTTGAACTTTTGCTGCCATGTTTCTTCATCTTTGAGCATATTCACGAAAACTCTCATTTGGTTTCTATTCTAGGCTTTGTAGTATGAACCAATTCAGGATCAGATCTGTTACATGCTTATAATGATGCATGAAAGCTTTTGAGAGGTTACTCCATGATTTAATGTTATCTCGATTTAGTTGAGTGTACCATCGAATTGTTGACCCAGCCAAACTATCCTGGAAATAGTATATCAACAACTTCTCATTTTTTATAAAAGGTGTCATTTTTCTATAGTACATGGTCAAATGTACAGAAGGACATGTAGTTCAATGATACTTATCAAAGTCTGGTATTTTGAATTTTGGAGGGAGGACCAAGTCTGACACGAGACATAAATCATTAGCCTCATTCCCTTGTTCACTTATTCCCAATGTCACCTTGAGTTGCTCTGTGAAGAGATGAAACTTTTCGTCGCTTTTGTTTTCTATTTCAGATCTGATTTTTTCTACCATTTGTGAATCTATCATATTTTCATCTTGTAATACATCAAAGTCAACTGATTGCTTCATAAATGCTCATCTTGGTTGACTAACGAGTGCTCCTGCAGTATTAAAGTATACATTTTTCTGAGGTGTTGACGTTTTGGTTTGAACCTTAACGTGAGATGTTGCAATAGTGTCTTCTGGCTCTTTAGTAAGGTCTTTTATGGCTTTTCCTTTACCCAATATTGCAGTTACTTGGGTTAGGATCGTCGTTTGAGCTGGAGAGATCTGCTGGCTGTTATTCTGATTGATATTCTGGGTGATATTTTGTTCGGCCTAATCTATGCGGGATTCAAGATCCTTCTGGCCTCATTCTAAGTTGGTCAATCTATTTTCCATGATCTTGATCTTTAAACACGTATCACAATGATGCAAATTGGATTCTGGCATGACATATGCACAACTAATTAATTTGATTCATTCTAGGTGATATGTGAAAGAAAAACTATATAATTTAATCCAATGTCATGTTGATATGAATGCAATGGTGGTGTTGATTCTTAAGTAGCATCAAAAAAGATTTTCATTAAGATAAAGAGGTCCTGATTACAATAAGTCGTCATAACGCTAATTACAGATAGGGGTTAACCTTTACGCTTGAGATTTTATCCCAAGGTTGACACACTTCTTTAATTCGTAGACTTTCCTCGCTAGAATCTGGATATGGTGGGCTATCGCTCTTGCTTGCTATGAAATAATAGTACCTTGGATTTCAATATTGCGTCAAGGCTTTGAACATGTGTTCGTCGGTCTGGACATTCAGTAATAGTGCCATAACGCCAAATTTTGTTGTAAGGTTTTCTTCAAATCTAAATCACAATTCTACCATATCTCTCTTCGAGTTTATTCTGCTTTGAAATGATCAAAATGGGCTCTGCAATTTCTGACACGTGATCTTCTGATAAGCTGTTTTTTTCTTCATTTGTATGCGTTTAAACCACCCTCATACTGTAACGTTAGCACTTTTGTTGATACAGAACCTCTCATCCATAATGAAGCATCTTCCAGAATGTACTTTTGAATCATCACCCATGTATGAAATAATATGCGAAATGGATGCAAAAAGAAAAGAAAAAAGGAAATAAAATAAACATGGAAAAGGAAATGCGATAGTATAATTAATTCACAAAATAATTAAATCATATAATAAGCAAAATAAATAAATAAATAAGCACATGAAAAGAAATACAAAATAGAAAGGATAAACATAAATAAACGAAAACTTAAAAGGTGATTTTAAACAGGCCGCATAACAATACGGTTTCGATCAGGTTAAACTCTATTGGCTAGAAGTGGGAGATAAGACACCGAGAATCTTGCCCGTTTTTGAGATGAACAAAGGGGTTCTGACTTGAAGTTTTGGTCCAAATCTGGGCGGTGTAGGATTCGAAAGTTCAATGATCTGAAATGAAATTCAAAACTATATGATTTTGAAAGTTGAATATCTTGTGGCAGATTGGATTTTGAATTGACGTAGGAATTTAATTCTTAACATCAACATGAACAAGAGCGAAAAATCACCTTCTTATTCATTGAATATGAAACAATCATATAATTAAAATTATTTTGAACCCTAAATACATGTTTTATTACAATCATCATCATCTTATTCTATGAATCCTCTTGAAATATCAATGTCCGCCCGATCGTTGTTCCTCCGCCTTCACAGCCCGACTCTCCGTTTTCGCGGCAGCATGAATGCATATTATGGTGCATTTTTGGATGCACTCTGACATCACCTGCGGTGGTACACTGCAACCGGCAAAGCAGCTATCATAGCACTCCTTGCCCAACTCTGCATTTGTCGGCGTTGACGCTAACAAAAGCACCAGAAACAGCCCCATAATCACGATCGTCGCCTCGCACGTCTTTCCTTTGCTCATCTCCATGCCTGTAAGATCTTAATATTTCCACAAATTTAATTACTTCATATATATATATATATATATATATATATATATATAGTGCTACAGTATTATATATGTCAATTTATCACATATGGAATGTTTGAATTTCCTTACCATTTTAAAAAAAATAAACAATGATTTTATTTTTTTTTAATGTTTGCGAATGATATATTTTTTGTTACTAAGGTTAGTTTGATATTGTTTTTTAAACGTAATTTTAAAAATATTATTAGAAAATATTTAAAAGTGCTTTATAAAAATTAATCATAAAATTTTAGTATTTAAAATTATAATAATAAATATATTTAAAAAGATAAAAATAATTATTTTAGATTAAATATCATTAAATAAAATTAAATAAATGTAAATAGTATTTACATTTATTAGTAGATTATAACTAAATATTAATTCAATATATTAATAATTAAAATTGTTTTGAAAAATAAGGGTAAAAAATAACTTCACCCAAAAAATTGATTCTTCAACAGAAAGTTAAAGTTTTTAGTTTTTGAGGGTGGATGGAAAATTAATTTTTCCGCAAAAGCTTTTATTAAGCAATACCAAAGGACCTAAATTAAAAATTAAAATATTTAATTATATGCTTTATGTTATTCTAAAAATATATTTATATTAGAGTTAATAAAACTTGACTCAATTTTAAAAATTTAAATAAAATTTGAGTTATAAAATGAGATTCAGAAAAATCGGTTAATCGGTTGGAGTTGCCATCGACCGTTCAAAAAGGTGGGTCGAACACCAAAAGTAAAACCAGAGAAAATTGAGTTCGGGAGTTCGTTACGTTTGGGGAAGGATTAGCACCCCATAACGCCTAGAATTGGTACCTAAAGGTTCGCATCATAATTTTTAAGAAAATATAAAATTCAATTTAAATTAATTTTTAATTTTAAAATATATATCCTAATATCCACGACAATCCAATACAAGTACATAAATTCCATACATAAATTCAAATAAATTATATAACAGTGAAATATTAAATAAAATATATACATATAACTTAATATAATATTTATAATATACATATTGCTAATATATACTAATATATTTATATATAGAACGTAAGTATTAAGATAATAAGGTAATAATATAATAATATAAATATTATAAGTCAAAAGGATGATAAAATAGGTAATTTTAGATTTTTTAAATTTTCAGATTCATATATATAATAAAATATCTAAGACTTTAGATGAAAATATATAAAGTTAAAAAGGTAAGAATAGTAACATATATATATATATAACATCATAAACAAGGAAATAATTTCACGTAATGTATACATAAGAAAAATAATATATACATATTTTATTCCATATATAATTACAATATTAAATATATAATAAACAATGGCTGAAATAAAAAGGAAACATAAATTAAAGGAAAAAAATAAAATAAAATGAAAATAGTGACTAAAACAGAGAATAATCAACACTGAATGACCAAAACCTAAGGATACAAATACTTCAAGGACTGCGCGCGTGATTAACCCTTCTTTTCGGGTTAACTGCGGGTCTGGGTCGGACGAACAGATCTTTTAGACGGGTCAGGGGCATGAAACGACATCGTTTTGGGTGTTATGCAATCGTACCAAAACGACGGATAACGCCCAAAACGACGTCGTTTTGGCTAACAGTTAAATACACCCTATTTTAACAATGGTTCATTTGTTTCGTTCTTCCTCAAAGAATAGAAACATAATTCTTAAGGAGGCTCTCAACATCTGGAGAACCAGCACCGGACCACCGTCCTCAATCGCCAGTCGTCGTTGTCGCCGGTGACAGAAATAAAAAATATTGCACTTTTCCGAAGCGTTTCGTTTCCCTCGTCTCGAATCCGGCCTCATATCTTCAAGAAAATAAGTGTACAAGCGTAGATCTAAAAACAGATAAGTTATCCGAATCTTTTTTTTACCTTTTCTTTTTCTCGATTTGATTCGATCCTCCCTCTATATTTTCTTGTTTTCGTTTTCGAGTAGTGGACTGTTATTTTTTTTTTGTTCTCGAATCTCTTGTTTTCTATTCTAAATTTGTACCTTTTTTACAAGGATTCAAATGGGTTTTATACCCGATTTTACAATATTAAAAAAACGAAAAATATCTCTGTTTCCCTTTTCATTTTGCAGATCTGATCTTTTTTTTTCATTTACGCAGATCGGTGCATCAAATGGGCGGTGTCCATATATGGGGACGACTAAGGTGAGCGCGCGGCAGCCACAGCTATTCGAACCGCCACGCGTGGCGACCACCCGCGTTGATCTGTTCAGCATAGTGAGGGCAAGGCGGCGGCAGCTCAGATGAGGGTTAGAATTAAGGTTTTCATAATTTATTTAGTTTTTGGGTCTGATGGGTTTGGCTTGTGTAATGTGGGCTTGTTATTGAATCTGTTATTGGGTTAGTGTAATGGGTTATTGGGCTATGGGTTTAGTTTGTTTGGGTTTTGTAAAAATATGGGTTATTAAAACTGTCCCTCTTTACTTATTATTGTGTAACGACAATAAAGAAAAGATAAGGAATAACTCATTTCGTCTGATATGGTTTCAAGGTTCATCTTTGGAATGGTGAGGGTTCCTTTGGGTAAGGTTAGGGTACTGTTGGAAAGGTTGGGGTTCTTTCGTTTGACCACCGCCTCTTCTTGGTCTTCACTTGATCTTCTTTGCTGCTCTAGAACAAAATTCATCAAAACTGAGACTTCGAGCTATAACTTCTTCCTTGATTTCTCTTCTATCAGGTGCCTCGGATGAGTAGATTCTTCCTTTGCAGAGTCTTGCTTGTCTTCGGAAAAGTCTTTAGGCCGTAAGTTCTTCCTGTTGTTGAACTCTTCACCTTCAAATGTCAACGCCGTAAATTCTTCCTACATAGAATCTTCCACATCTCAAATCGAAAGACTTTCATGTATTGAACTTTTTAGTTGATTCTCTCTTGAATCTTAAGCTTTGCTAGTTCTTCATGCAATCTTCATCTTGCAGTCGTGAGTTCTTTCTTATCTATTGCGTAGATCCAAATTCTCTTATGATTCTTGAATATCATATCTCTTAAGTTCGACTCCTGGATCTTTTTTGCATTTTCCCAAATGCACAGGGATTAACAGATTTGAAATACCTTTACCGGTAGCCGTTTGCTCCGGACTAGTTGTACTATTTCCCTGGGTACAATCAGTTTGTACCAATCAAGAGATTGAATTTTTCAAAAGATTTTTTTCCGACCATTTGTGAAATAGATTTCAATGAACGTTTGAATGGTCTTTATCTTGATCAATCATTTAATCTTCTTTGCGTTTTTCCTAAATGCACAGGGATCAACGGATTTGGATTGTCTTTACCGGTAGTCGTTTGCTCCGGGCTAGTTGTACTATTTCCCTCGGTACAATCAGTTTGCACCAACCAAGAGATTGAATTTTTCCGAAGGATTTATTTTCCTTCGACCATTTGCGAAAATGGATTTGGTGGACATTTGAATGATCCTCATCTTTTGTCAAATCATTTGGTATCCTTATAGAAGGATTTAATTAAAATTTGGTTTTAAGAAAAACCTCACTTTGAAATTATCGAATTCGGTTTTAAGAAAAACATCATTTTGAAAAGATCAAGTTTGGTTTTAAGAAAAACATCCTTATGAAATGATTTGGATCAAAAATTCGAGTTTTCAAAAGTGTCATTGAGAAATGATCAAATTAAGAAATTCGACTGAAAAGGTTTCCTTAAGAAAGGATCAAAAAAGTTTCCTTAAGAAAGGATCGAATTAAGAAATTCGAACTCAACAAAGTATCTTTAAGAAAATATCGAATTAAGAAATTCGTTTTCGAAAAGGTATCCATAAGAAAGGACCGAATTAAGAAATTTGCTTTCGAAAAACTTAAGAAAGGACCGAATTAAGATATTCATTTTCAAAAATGTATCCTTAAGAAATGACCGAATTAAGAAATTCATTTTCGAAAATGTACCCTTAAGAAAGGACCGAATTAAGAAATTCGTTTAGAAAAGTATCCTTAAGAAATAATCGAATTAAGAAATTCATTTTCAATAAATTATCCTTAAAAAAGGACAGAATTAAGAAATTCATTTTCAAAAAAGTATCCTTAAGAAATGACCGAATTAAAAAATTCATTTTAGAAAATGTATCCTTAAGAAAAGACCGAATTAAAAAATTCGTTTAGAAAAGTATCCTTAAGAAAAGACCGAATTAAGAAATTCGTTTTCAACAAAGTATCCTTAAGAAATGACCGAATTAAGAAATTCATTTTCGAAAAAGTATCCTTAAGAAAGGACCGAATTAAGAAATTCATTTTCAAAAATATATCATTAAGAAAATACCGAATTAAGAAATTCCTTTTCGAAAATGTATCCTTAAGAAATGACCGAATTAAGAAATTCATTTAGAAAAGTATCCTTAAGAAAGGACCGAATTAACAAATTCGTTTAGAAAAGTATCCTTAAGAAAAGACCGAATTAAGAAAATTGTTTTCAACAAAGTATCCTTAAGAAATGATCGAATTGAGAAATTTGTTTTCGAAATAGTATCCTTAAGAAATGACCGAATATATAAATTTGTTTATAAAATATTCTATAAAATGATGCCCTGGTTCTATTCGTCTTGACATCAAAAAGTCTGCTATTAGTGATAACTTTATATCGGATGATCTCTCCCTTATTTTTCAAAGTGATCGAAGCTTATGGCACTCAAGCTTGTGTCTTCTTGATTGGTGTAGAGGTGCACAAAATTTTTCTACAAAGTCATCTTCTTGGATATTATCTATTCAAAATCCTGTACAAATATTCATGTTGAAGATGATGCATGAGCATGATGCAAAGATGCATATATCATGTAAAACACTATTCTTACTATTAATGAGGATGTATAGGTGCAGGCAATTCGTTAAATATTTCCTTTTTTATGGCGTCACTTTTCTGGTTGGTAGGCTTCGTTTTGGTACTATCACTCACCATTCTTGTGCCCCAAATAAAATTGCCCAAAAAAATATTATCTCATCGTTATTCAATGCTCCAAGTCAAGTGACTTCGGTTGGTATCATTTGTTTTACCAAAAGAATTGAATTCTTTCAAGTTCTCTGTCTTCTTTTGTCTATTCGAATCTAAACTCTTGTATGTACATGAGATCTTTGTTTATTCCTGGTAATAATACCCCCAAAATGCTCGATCATCTCATATGATTCTCATCGTGTATGCTTGATTGATCATTCATAAAAATAGCCATAAAAGAACAAAGATGTAGTTTTCATTAAGATGAAAACTTTCATACATATCATATACTCTTACAAAAGGATCTTTACTATTTGAGGGCAAAAATTGACAAATTTGATTCGATGTATTATTTCAAGAGAATATAAAAAGAATCAACAGATAAACATCAAAATAAAGATCATCTCCCCAAAAACTTATCATTCGAATTTCAAAATACCAGCTTTAATTAGATCTTGAATTTTATTTCTCAAAGCTCCACAATTCTCTGTTGTGTGCCTCGTACTCCCTATATGATAGTTGCATGTTGCATTAAAATCATACCCCTCAGGATAGGGAGGATCCTTCGGTTTGGATTGAATAGGAGTTAACAGCTTTTTCTCAACTAGTGTAGAGAGCAACTCAGTGTAAGTCATAGGAATAGAATGAAGCACCTTCGTAGGTTTTGTTGGAAGTGAAGATTGGCTTTGAAACTGACTGGTTGTGTGAGAACCCACCATATGAAATTCAGTATCTTCTTCCTTATGAGGGGTAACATTATAAGAATCATTTATCTTCCACTTCTTAATTGCATCTTCAATGTATTCTCCAGTCTTTACTACGTCCACAAAGCTGACAGAAGCGTGGTTTATCAGTCGATCATACAAGACTCCTCTTAAAGTATTCAAAAATATAGGAATAATGTCTCTTTCTTGAATTGGGGTTGAACTTGAGCTGCCATATTTCTTCATCTTTGAGCATATTCACGAAAACTCTCATTTGGTTTCTGTTCTAGGCTTTATAGTATGAACCGATTCAGGATCAGATCTGTTACATGCTTATAATGATGCATGAAAGCTTTTGAGAGGTCACTCCATGATTTAATGTTATCTCGATTTAGTTGAGTGTACCATCGAATTGCTGACCCAGCCAAACTATCTTGAAAATAGTATATCAACTTCTCATTTTTTATAAAAGGTGCCATTTTTCTGTAGTACATGGTCAAATGTACAGAAGGACATGTAGTTCAATGATACTTATCAAAGTCTGGTATTTTGAATTTTAGAGGGAGGACCAAGTCTGACACGAGACATAAATCATTAGCCTCATTCCCTTGTTCACTTATTCCCAATATCACCTTAAGTTGCTCTGTGAAGAGATGAAACTTTTCGTCGCTTTTGCTTTCTATTTCAGATCTGATTTTTTCTACCACATCCGAATCTGCCAGGTTTTCATCTTGTAATACATCAAAGTCAACTGATTGCTTCATAAATGCTCCTCTTGGTTGACTAATGGATGCTCTTGCAGTATTAAGGTATACATTATTCTGAGGTGTTGACGTTTTGGTTTGAACCTTAACGTGAGATGTTGCAATAGTGTCTTCTGGCTCTTCAGTAAGGTCTTTTATGGCTTTTCCTTTACCCAATATTGCAGTTACTTGGGCTAGGATCATCGTTTGAGCTGGAGAGATCTGCTGGCTGATATTCTGGGTGATATGTTGTTCGGCCTGATCTATGCGGGATTCGAGATCCTTCTGGCCTCGTTCTAAGTTGGTCACTCTATTTTCCATGATCTTGATCTTTAAACATGTATCGCAATGATGCAACTTGGATTCTGGCATGACATATGCACAACTAATTAATTTGATTCATTCTAGGTGATATGTGAAAGAAAAACTATATAATTTAATGCAATGTCATGTTGAAATGAATGCAATGAAGGTGTTGATTCTTAAGTAGCATCAAAAAAGATTTTCATTAAGATAAAGAGGTCCTGATTACAATAAGTCGTCATAACGCTAATTACAGATAGGGGTTAACCTTTACGCTTGAGATTTTGTCCCAAAGCTGACACACTTCTTTAATTCGTAGACTTTCCTCGCTAGAATCTGGATATGGTGGGCTACCGCTCTTACTTGCTATGACATAATAGTACCTTGGATTTCAATATTGCGTCAAGGCTTTGAACATGTGTTCGTCGGTCTGGACATTCAGTAACAGTTCCATAACGCCAAATTTTGTTGTAAGGTTTCCTTCAAATCTAAATCACAATTCTACCATATCTCTCTTCGAGTTTATTCTGCTTTGAAATGATCAAAATGGGCTCTGCAATTTCTGACACGTGGTCTTCTGATAAGCTGTTCTTTTTCTCCATTTGTATGCGTTGAAACCACCCTCATACTGTAACGTTAGCATTTTTGTTGATACAGAACCTCTCATCCATAATGAAGCATCTTCCAGAATGTACTTTTGAATCATCACCCATGTATGAAATAATATGCGAAATGGATGCAAAAAGAAAAGAAAAAAAGAAACAAAATAAACATGGAAAAGGAAATGCGATAGTATAATTAATTCACAAAATAATTAAGTCACATAATAAGCAAAATAAATAAATAAATAAATAAGCACATGAAAAGAAATACAAAATAGAACGGATAAATATAAATAAACAGAAACTTAAAAGGTGATTTTAAACAGGCCGCATAACAATACGGTTTCGATCAGGTTAAACTCTATTGGCTAGAAGTGGGGGAAAAGACACCGAGAATCTTGCCCATTTTTGAGATGAACAAAGGGGTTCTGACTTGAAGTTTTGGTCCAAATCTGGGCGGTGTGGGATTCGAAAGTTCAATGATCTGAAATGAAATTCAAAACTATATGATTTTGAAAGTTGAATATCTTGTGGCAGATTGGATTTTGAATTGACGTAGGAATTTGATTCTTAACATCAACATGAACAAGAGCGAAAAATCACCTTCTTATTCATTGAATATAAAACAATCATATAATTAAAATTATTTTGAACCCTAAATACATGTTTTATTACAATCATCATCATCTTATTCTATGAATCCTCTTGAAATATCAATGTCCGCCCGGTCGTTGTTCCTCCGCCTTCACAGCCCGACTCTCCGTTTTCGCGGCAGCATGAATGCATATTATGGTGCATTTTTGGATGCACTCTGACATCACCTGCGGTGGTACACTGCAACCGGCAAAGCAGCTATCATAGCACTCCTTGCCCAACTCTGCATTTGCCGGCGTTGACGCTAACAAAAGCACCAGAAACAGCCCCATAATCACGATCGTCGCCTCGCACGTCTTTCCTTTGCTCATCTCCATGCCCGTAAGATCTTAATATTTCCACAAATTTAATTACTTCATATATATAGTGCTACAGTATTATATATGTCAATTTATCACATATGGAATGTTTGAATTTCCTTACCATTTAAAAAAAATTAAACAATGATTTTATTTTTTTAATGTTTGTGAATGATATATTTTTTGTTACTAAGGTTAGTTTGATATTGTTTTTTAAACGTAATTTTAAAAATATTATTAGAAAATATTTAAAAGTGCTTTATAAAAATTAATCATAAAATTTTAGTATTTAAAATTATAATAATAAATATATTTAAAAAGATAAAAATAATTATTTTAGATTAAATATCGTTAAATAAAAATAAATAAATGTAAATAGTATTTACATTTATTAGTAGAATATAACTAAATATTAATTCAATATATTAATAATTAAAATTGTTTTGAAAAATAAGGGTAAAAAATAACTTCACCCTAGAAATTGATTCTTCAACAGAAAGTTAAAGTTTTTAGTTTTTGAGGGTGGATGGAAAATTAATTTTTCCGCAAAAGCTTTTATTAAGCAATACCAAAGAACCTAATTTAAAAATTAAAATATTTAATTATATGCTTTATGTTATTCTAAAAATATATTTATATTAGAGTTAATAAAACTTGACTCAATTTTAAAAATTTAAATAAAATTTGAGTTATAAAATGGGATTCAGAAAAATTTATAAATTTTAGTAATTAATAAAATGATTTTTAAGTTTGTGTCAACTTCCTCAAATTTACATGATATATGTATCTCGTATATAAAAATATGAAGAAATGTATATATATAAATATATTATACAAATATAAAAAATTATTTAAATTAGAATCAATTAGTATCATAGTTTTATAAATATTTATAATCATATTTTAACATAACATAGAACAACTCAACTCAATTTTTTAAAAATCAAGTTTGAATTATAAATATAATCTACCGTAAAATTTACATAAATTTATTAAATTTAGAGTGTATAGATTTATCCTCAAACCTAATGTAGAGACCTTTTTAAAAAAAATATTTAAAAACGGTTTAAAAGGTTCCAAAATTTGGTATCCGAATATAACACCTGAAGAACAGAATATTACTCCTAATGGAATAGCGTTACAATTTAAAAATCGGTTAATCGGTTGGAGTTGCCATCGATCGTTCAAAAAGGTGGGTCGAACACTAAAAGTAAAATCAGAGAAAATTGAGTTTGGGAGTTCGTTACGTTTGGGGAAGGATTAGCACCCTATAACGCCCAAAATTGGTACCTAAAGGTTCGCATCATAATTTTTAAGAAAATATAAAATTCAAATTAAATTAATTTTTAATTTTAAAATATATATCCTAATATCCACGACAATCCAATACAAGTACATAAATTCCATACATAAATTCAAATAAATTATATAACAGTGAAATATTAAATAAAATATATACATATAACTTAATATAATATTTATAATATACATATTGCTAATATATACTAATATATTTATATATAGAACGTAAGTATTAAGATAATAAGGTAATAATATAATAATATAAATATTATAAGTCAAAAGGATGATAAAATAGGTAATTTTAGATTTTTTAAATTTTCAGATTCATATATATAATAAAATATCTAAGATTTTAGATGAAAATATATAAAGTTAAATAGGTAAGAATAATAACATATATATATATAACATCATAAGCAAGGAAATAATTTCACGTAATGTATACATAAGTAAAATAATATATACATATTTTATTCCATATATAATTATAATATTAAATATATAATAAACAGTGGCTGAAATAAAAAGGAAACATAAATTAAAGGAAAAAATAAAATAAAATGAAAATAGTGACTAAAACAAAGAATAATCAACACTGAAGGATCAAAACGTAAGGATACAAATACTTCAAGGACTGCACGCGTGATTAACCTTTTTTCCGGGTTAACTGCGGGTCTGAGTCAGACGAACAGATCTTGTAGACGGGTCAGGGGCATGAAACGACGTCGTTTTGGACGTTATCCAACCGCACCAAAACAACGTCGTTTTGGTTAACAGTTAAATACACCTTTTTTTAATAATGTTTCATTTGTTTCTTTCTTCCTCAAAGCATAGAAACATAATTCTTAAGGAGGCTCTCAACACTCTGGACAATCGGCATCGGACCACTGTCCCCAGTCGTCGGTCACCGTCGTCGGTGACGGAAATAAAAAAGATTATACTTTTCCGAAGCATTTCATTGCCCTCGTCTCGAATTCGGCCTCAAATTTTCAAGAAAATAAGCGTACAAGCGTAGATCTACAAAAAGATAAGTTATCCAAATCTTTTTTTTACTTTTTCTTTTTCTCGATTTGATTTGATCTCCTCTCTATATTTTATTGTTATCATTTCTGAATAGTGGACTGTTATTTTGTGTTTTTTATGTTCTCGAATCTCTTGTTTTTTATTCTAAATTCGTACCTTTTTTACATGAATTCGAATGGGTTTTATACCCGATTTTACAACATTATAAAAACGAAAAATATCTTTGTTTCCCTTTTCATTTTGCAGATCTGATCTTTTCCTTTCATTCATGTAGGTCGGTGCGTCAGATGGGCGGTGACTGTTTGTGAGGACGAATAAGGTGAGCGCGTGGCAGCCACGCGCTATTCGAACCGTCGCGCGTGGTTCAGCACAGTGAGGGCAAGTGGGCGACAGCTCAGAGGAGGGTTAAAATTAGGGTTTTCATAATTTGTTTAGTTTTAGGTCTGATGGGTTTAGCTTGTGTAATGTGGGCTTGTTATTGAATCTGTTATTGGGTTAGTGTAATGGGTTATTGGGCTATGGGTTTAGTTTGTTTAGGTTTTGTAAAAAAATGGGTTATTACACCTAATATACAAATTTAAACTATATAATTATAATTTAATATTAAAATTTAAGAATTAATAATCAAAACTAAATATTTAAAATTTCAATTTTATAATTTAAATAAAAAATTGTATAATTATTTTATATATTATATATCAAAATAAAAGTCCAATCATGTAAAGTTGTAGAATTGAATTTTGATTGTGTCCGACAATTCCTATTGAATTCTGTTGGGCTTTCATTGTATAAGTGAGTTCTGGGGTTTTCGAAAACAAGGTGAAAGGACACAATCGTAATTTAATTCAAGAAAACCCTAACTTCCACTACTATATATATATATATATAAAAAACCCAAGTTTATGTCTCCTTTTACATCTACGATCTGTCCATCTCTTCAAAAAAAAAAAAAAACTAAATTACGACCAGGTTCTTTCTGCGATCCATAACTCAGTACTACCGATAATTTATTATGATTTGTGTTCGATTTGGTTAGACGATATTTGTATTGCTAAATTTGGGTTGAATCTGGTGCAGAGAGGTGCAGGGGAAGAGATAGGAATGGCGACAGTTCCAGGACAGTTGATTTGGGAGGTAGTGAAGAAGAACAACTGTTTCTTGGTGAAGCAATTTGGAAGAGGAAATGCTGGAGTAAGATTCAGCAAAGAACCCAACAATCTCTACAATCTCAACTCCTACAAGCACTCTGGTAATATATATTGATCTCAAAGCTTCATTTTCAATTTCTTTGATTCGAGGATGTAGGTTTTAGATTTACTTGAAAAAATCGATGTATTAGTTATTATGGTTTGCTATTTTCAAGTAAAATACAATTGGAAATATTGTTATATGTTCACACGTGTATATAGATAAGCAAATGTTTGAGGAAATTGTAACAGAAGCATGTGATATTTTTCAGTTGTTCTTTTGTTTGCTGGTTCTTAGGAGGGAATGAAATTTTGCATTTTACTTTAACCAGAGGAAAATTATTAATTTTGCTTTCTAATTTAGCTTATTTTTAATATGTAAATGATCCTCTGTATTTATATTGAATTGAGGTTGTTGTTCAAGATTTGAATCTTGAGTAGAATGTTGTATAATGATTAATGATAGGAAATGTGAAGTAAGGTTGTTTTTATCTTTAGAATGGTAAAAAGGATGGAAATTTTGAGTTGTGAATTTGATGTTTGCACTGCATTGTTTGTTGTATCTGTTGATGATGTTCTTGGGTTCCTTTGAATTATATTGACTTATCTCATTCCTGGATCTGTGTACTGTTAGGATTGGCAAACAAGAAAACTGTTACTATTCAACCCGGGGGCAAAGACCAGTCCGTGCTCTTAGCAACCACAAGGACTAAGAAGCAAAACAAGCCTTCGAGCTTTCTTCACAAGTCTGTCATGAAAAAGGAGTTCCCTAGGATGGTCAAGGCAGTCAAAAACCAGGTAAAGAGGCTTGCTTTACGAGCCATTGAGGTTTTGTCTTAGCTAATTCCAGCCAGCCCTGTATCTAATTATCTAACTTGTATGACTTGTTAGATCATTTACTTGAGTGATGATTTTAAGGTCACGGTGTTCCTGAATCTTGCTGTGATAAAGCTATAACATATAAGAAGGATCTATTTGTTGGATTCTTTATTGAAATGTTTTTGTTATGCTTGGCTTTGGATCTCCCAACTGATGCATCTTTTGTGTTTAATGTACTTATTACGGGAATAATTGTATATGTATACCGAGTTAACCTTTTCCAGTTGTAGATTTCAATATTATTCTAAGCCCTATTTGTGCAAATTTTGCTTTCGTTAATTTTATGAATTTCTGTTGCTGCATAATTTGTGTCTGACCATAGCTCTAATGCTATATGATTCAAAATTGCAGGTGACAGACAACTATTACAGGCCTGATTTGACAAAAGCTGCCCTCGCAAAGTTGAGCGTTCTACACCGCAGTTTGAAGGTTGCTAAGTCTGGTGTCAAGAAGAGGAACCGACAAGCATTGAAGATCCGTGGCAGGAAGTGAGCATTACAGTATCGAAGTTTTATATTTCATTATGCTGCAATGTGTGTGTTGTTTTCGTCGCCTTTTTATCCTCGTCTTGTTTCGAGATAGTCTTGTTTCATGGTGTTAGCTTGTTGGTGGATTTTATACTTAGATTTTCCAAACAAAAGTGATCAGCATGGTCCTTTCTACTCTGTTTTTCGGATTAGTTTGATAATTTTATCGTTTCTATTTTCCACACTTCTGGTGTTGTATTGTTTGGCATTTGCTACTTCCATATGATAGTAGCTGAAATCTTGTGTCAACACGAATTGCTTAATGGACTGAATGCCAACGTCAGATTTTAATATTTATTAAAAATATACAGTTCAATACATTTTAATGCCACCAGTCCTATTTTCACCGCCACTTAGGTAGTCTATAGTGTGGACTGTGGTGAACAGGAATTAAATTTGATGATGAATATTTAATATTTTTAAGTTGAATTATTTGAATTTAATTATAAATATTTGTAATGTTAATTATAATTTAAATGATTTTTATAACGATTTTTAATATAGTATATATTTTGTCATATTTTTTGGATTTGATTTTAATTTTAAAATAATTGTATTAATAAAAATTAAGTTTTATTTTGATAGATATGGTGTTCTTAAAAATATGTTTTTCATTTGAGCAGGTTTGAAAAGGGTTAGTTAGATCATTATTTATATAAATAACTAAAAAGTTTACTGAACATTTAGTCTGTATATAAATTATATGTATTAAAAACTACTTCTGATTTGAATTATCCGGTGTTTAAAATTAGGATATATTGTGCTAACTTTAATTATATGAACTAGTTCACAAATTATTCCGTAATAGAAGGACCAAAAACGAAATTAAGCGATTCACTTTTCCAAAACTCAGACAGTCGTTATCAGCAGCAACGTTCACCTCAGTAATTTCATGGGGTATTTCCAGATAGTGGCTTGCCTGAGATTGATCAATAGTTTCTTCTTCTTCTTCTTCTTGTCGAGTTTCACAACTTTCAATGATGGCGAAGTTAAGGTCTCACTAAGTTCCGATTGATGAACTGATGAATCACTAGAGGTCGATCCCGGAATGTCTCGAACTGTAGCTTTTGATTTGTTCGTCGATAGGATCGTAAGTTGCTTTCCGGGGAGATTTTCTCCGCCTAGATCATGGTAATCAACCGCGGATGCTTTGCTCAACGCTCGAAAGCCAGTGAATCCGTTAACGACCATTGCGCCGACGTTCAAGGTTCCGAAAAAATCGCCGGAAGGACTGCGGATTAATAACGCGGCGAAAGCCGGCGCCGTAGAATCCTTCTTGAGGACACTGGTGATGAGGATACGAACGGTGCCGATGAGCTTGTCTCGGAAGAAACCGACGGCGTAAATCTTGACGGAGACGGCGGAGGTTACGCGCGAAAGGAAATCGGGCGAGACTTTGAAGAGGAATTTGTCGTTCCAGGTCGGATTTTCGCCGCCGATACGATCGATTCGAGTCCTGAGTTTCGTCGATGGATCGACCCAAGCAATGGCGTAGGTTTTATTTTGACGATTAAGCCCTTGAGCTGAGATTAAGTTGATTTCAATTATCTGAGGTGACGCCTCCATTGTTAGTTTCTCTAAATCTCTGGAAAAAAAAATTCCCTCGAGAAATGATCAAACAAAACTAGATCGTGAGTACTATTTAAATTATTTATGAAATAAAATTTAGAGTAAACTTTTATAATGGTTACTTATATTTAGGACATATACTTTTTAACACTAATATTTAAATTTGATTATTATAATTATTTACGTTTTTTCTTAAATAGTTATGACTATTAGAATATTTATCGTTAAATATTAACATACAATTAATTTAACATAATAAATAAAATATCTAAATAATTTATAAATTATTATTTTACTCCTATTTTAATTATTAAAATAAAATAATTTATATAATTATATATTTAATCTCTTATATTTATATTTTTTTAATTTTTTCTTCCTCTGCCATCTTTTATATTTTTTTATCTAACTCAATCCCTATTTTTTTTTACTATATTAATCTTCTATTTATCTTAATTTTTATATTTTCTTGTCTTAATCCCAGTTTTAATATAATTGGTCAATTGTGTTGCTTTCTTTTCTTAATCCCAGTTTTAATATAATTTGTTTTATTTTTTACGGGTACTAATTACCTTGGTCCTTTTTTTCACATTTGTTTATAGTATAGTTAATTGCATTGTCATCCGAGCCTTCTGAACATATAAGATGCTGAGGTGGCAGATATCGGTGGAGAGACTTAAACCCTACCGAAAATAAACGTGGAAAGCAGAGATCTTTTCTTCTCAACCCTTTAAAAACGGAACGGAACTCTACGTCCTTTTCGCTCTGTTCTCCTTCAATACTTACTTGGGAGGGGCTTTCGTCATTTTCACTCCAAAACAATCCATACAACACTGTTACAGACAGTGAAACGAGCTTCCAAACCTTAAAATCCACGAAAATCAGACAACATGTATCGAGCTGCTCTTTCTCGTTTCAGGGCTCTTAAGGTCAGTTTTTTAACACCCAAAATTCTATGTATTTTCTGCTTGTTTCGCAAGAAAATACAGGAAATCAATATGAAAGAAAGAAGACCCAGAACAAATTCGTGGTTTTTGTCACACGGGTTTTCATTTCCATACCTGTTTTGATGTCCATTTGATCACATTTTTTTAAAATTCCATTATCATTTTATGAAGTTAAGTGGTTATTGTTGTTTTCTGTTTATGTTCCTTTGTGATATGATTGTTTATTGGCGATGGTATTTGGTTTTGACGGGGAAATAGGAAAAATAGTTTACTTTTTTGAATAAGCAATTGTTGTCCCAAAAGCTAAATTTCGTTCATTTTCTCTATGAAGAGTTTTAGATTTGAAAGAAACAATAGAAGCTATGCTATACCCCTTTATTTTCTTTGATTGCGTTTACTGTTTTTTGTTGTCCTTCAACTACATAATGGTTCTTCTTTTATACATTACCATGTACGATGCTTCATCAATTAATTCCCACATGATTTAGACGTCTGCTTTGATTATGCTTTGCTCCACTTGATGGAGCTGGTGCTGGTCAAAATGCAACTGTTGGATGGATTGGTCATCTATGGTCACTTACAGAGAAATGCTTTTTTGACACTTATGAACAGGGCCGCACTGGTAATTTGGCAGCTGCTCGATACGCTACATCAACTGCTGTTGCTCCTTTGGATACACCATTAGACGGTGTTTCCCTTCCACCCCCATTACCTGATTATATTGCACCCAGTGAAACAAGGGTTAAAACCCTCTCCAATGGTGTGAGAATAGCCTCTGAGCATTTACCGGTATTGGAAATTTGGTCTCTTCAATTTAACTGTTATATCCATTTGTTTGTTTAATTGGTTATGGTTTAGTGATGCTCTTTGTTTGTTTTATCAGACTCCTGCTGCCTCCATTGGCTTATTTGTTAATTGTGGTTCCATTTATGAGACACCGATATCATCTGGTGCCTCCCATTTGCTGGAGCGAATGGCATTCAAGAGCACAGCAAACCGCAGCCACTTGCGCGTTGTTAGGGAAATTGAGGCAATTGGAGGTAACACATCGGCCTCGGCCTCTAGGGAGTGCATGGCATACACCTTTGATGCCCTTAAGACCTATGTTCCTGAAATGGTAGAATTGCTTATTGACTGTGTGTGGAACCCCGCTTTTTTGGACTGGGAAGTTAATGAAGAGGTAATTTGTTGTAAACGTTTCCCGAAATTGACAGTTGTAGAAGAAGGCACCCTATTAATCATAGCTTATGTTAATTAGAGTAGAACAGCTTTGGGAATGAGGACTCGATGCTTTGGTTATTGATAATATGCTCGGAATTTGTCCCTTTTCACTTTGTCGGCTTCTTTACCCTTATTTTGAGTTTTCAATATGTACCACATTCTTGTACAGTTGCAAAAGATGAAAGCTGAATTGGAGGAAGTTTCGAAAAACCCTGAGCGCTTAATTTTGGAGGCAGTTCACTCTGCTGGTTATTCTGGTGCACTGGCCAATCCTCTCTTAGCTTCTGAATCAGCAATAGACAGATTGGACAGTGGCATTTTGGAAGAATTCGTTACTGTAAGAATCTTTTCTGTTCTGTTCATATCCTTGCATGTTCTTTTACAAAGATAGATTATTCTTTTTAGTTTTTAGCACTTTGAACATATGACTTTTGTGTGATTGATGTTGTTTCCAAGTTTCTTTCCATGTTTATTTTGCTAAATTATGGTTTGTTTGAGGGGTTTAGGAGAACTATAAGGGCAATAGTATTGTCCTAGCAGCATCTGGCATTGAAAATGAAGAGCTTCTTCAGATTGCTGAACCACTTCTGTCTGACCTCCCAGCCGGACTGCAGCTGAAAGAGCCTAAATCTGTTTATGTTGGTGGTGATTTTCGTCGTCAGGGTGATTCACCGGTATGTTTTACATTTCATCCAATATAAATAAAATAAAGAAAGAGAAAAAATATATATTTCAAACTTCAATATTTCTTGTTGTAGATTGAATGTTTTAGTTGTAAATTGCAGAGTACCCATTTTGCTCTTGCTTTTGAAGTACCCGGTGGCTGGAAAAATGAGAAAGACTCTGTCACTTTGACTGTAATGCAGGTGCCAGATTTTGAACTTTGCTTCATTTATTGTTTACTGTTGTTAAAATCATGTATTCCCTTTTTCATTAATTAAGAATAAGATTTACTGTGAATCTTTCGGATCAGACGGATATGTTTTCTGAAAATATCTTCAATATGTTTTTAGTTTCTTTTACCATTTTATATGGTTCCCGTTTGAATGGTATTAATGATTATAATTGACATGCAGATGCTTATGGGAGGAGGTGGCTCATTTTCAGCTGGGGGTCCTGGGAAAGGGATGCACTCTCGGCTATGTAAGTTTGCTTTTATCTAGCATGTAGCCCCTATGTTGCTCTGAACCTTCATTTTTCTTAAAGTACTCATATTGAACATGTACACGGAGACACGAGTCCTAGTCAAGCACATACCTATATCCACAATTTTCATTAGATTTCAGCTGAGGTGCTGAAGTCATTTGTCATACAATTTGTTTTGTAACGATCTTGCATATTCCCTGCTCATTGCAAAAATATCATGAATTTTATGCATGTGTTGTTTCTCGAATTTCTTTCATGCTTTCAGTATGTGCTTACTTTTCTTTTTCTCCGTTATGTTTGGAAACAGATCTCCGTGTATTGAATGAGTATCAGCAGATCCATTCTTTTTCTGCATTCAACAGCATCTTCAATAACACAGGATTGTTTGGCATATATGGCAGCACGGTAAGGCTATCATCACGTACTATTCTTTACTGTTTATTTGTGCAAAACAGTCGCAGTAGCATGTACACATGCATGTCTAGATGTGCATGTCACCTTTTCTTTTCTAGCACCCTATAAGATTATTATTCTTTAAAATTTTTGGTAATGCCTGTTGATCTTCAAGAATCTTACTTAAGTCGATGTTATGAATCATATCTTTCAACATCTACCTTGCCTCGATTTATTCTCTCAAAGAGCTGAATTTGCTTAACTTTCATGCCAGAGCTCTGATTTCGTGTCAAAAGCAGTCGACATAGCCGCAGAAGAATTACTTTTGTTGGCAACAGAAGGATCGGTTTCTCGGCTAATGATGAAACGAGCTCAGGAGACTACAAAATCAGCAGTATTGATGAATCTAGAGTCTAGAGTATGCTCCTGTGAATTAATCTGGCAATTTTTCATTTATTAATTACTTTCATTACAAATCATTCTCTTGTTATTCCTTAGTTTTTCTTTGCTCTGTTAAAAGACTTGCTAATATTCAATCTGTTGTATTTTTCAGATGATTGTGGCTGAAGACATCGGAAGGCAGATTTTGACTTATGGAGAAAGGTGAGTCAATGGACTTCTAACTACGATACCTTCTTCTTGTATCTCATTTTATTCCTGCATACCTACACCAAATCTAAGAAACTGTGTTACTTGGAGTCAGGCCCAAGTGTCAGACTCGGATGTGTTTATGTTTCTGACGCAGGTTTGTCAAACTTTTTCTATGTTTTTGTACGTACTTGGATGGTCCTCAGAGGATCATATTTGCTGCCTATTATGGGTATCAAAATGGACCACTTGAAGAAAAATGAAGAATCTGAGCAATATAGCCTATGTTGTTCGGATTCTTAATTTTTCGTGAAATACCTGTGCCCATCACTTTGGTATAGGGATATGACCTCCAAGGACCCCTCAAACACATGGAAAACTTAGAAAAAATCTAACTATACCCACTGGAGTTCAAGTTACATATAATATAGCTAAGAAAAAAATATGTTTTTTTAAACCCTATTTCCATACTGGCGTGACATCCTTGTGAACAAAAACATTGCATTGAACGCTTCATTGAAATGGCTTTACCATGTTTGTCAACAGTTTAATGGAATTGGCTTAGTTCGTTTGATACTATGCTCATCTGGATAATTTCTTTTTGTGGAAAGAATACACATTTTGTTTTCATATTACATGTTTTTATCTTTTTTCTTCACAGGAAATCCGTACATTCATTCTTAAAGATGGTGGATGAAGTCACGCTGCAGGATATTACCAATATGGCTAAGAAGATTATATCCTCGCCTCTAACCATGGCTTCTTACGGTGATGGTAAATATCCGATTTCCCGGAAATTATTTGATCCAAGCCTTTTTTGTGAATATTATCAATCAGATTATGAGATTCTCTACCCTTCTTGTTTGGCAGTCTTACAAGTCCCTAACTACGAGTCTGTTAGCAGCAAGTTTCGTGCAAAATGAGTGCACCGTTGAATTCTCAGCCGGAGATAGATTTTACGATGGCAACAGCAACCAGGGCAGCAGCTACACCCCACAGCTATCTCCTTATAGTTTTCCCCCTTAAGTTTGTTTCATTTCTAACTTCACCAGACAGTAATTTTTTTTATTAGTCGTCTCGGTTTCAAACTCGGATTACCGAGTTGCAAGAACAGGATCTCGAATAACTTTGGCCTCCGAAGAGTTCATCGTAGTAGGCTTGGGCGACCTTTAAATAATAGAGATGAATTCAGATTCTTTTAGTCCAACTTGAATAACTTATGTATGCATACGATTTTCCCCGAACATTTTATTATTATTGATAATCATCCTAACTGATTATGATCGTACCTGTTATATACACACGATACGTAAATAAACAAGTAGAAATGCAGCAAGATCGGCTTCCACAGTCCTATTTGCAGAGTGAATCCAGCACATGTCAAGGCGGGTCGAACCGACGTCGAGAATGAAGAACGGCCCAATTATCAATCAACAGAACTTCTCCTCTCTTCCAAGGGACGGCAATGCGTTCGTCTTCGAGGATTTTGAGGCAATCATAGATGATATCGGCTGGCAATGGTTGGCCGACCCAAAAGTGACCGTTTTCACCGGGTCGTTTCTCGCATGTTCCCACCCTGTATACGCTGCCACCATGGTGTTGAACCAGATTTTGCATTTGCCATATTTCATGGCCGGAATTGGTCCCATTATTGATTTCACTCCATCTCCTATCCATTGCTTCATCCCTAGTTTTGCAGCCCTGTAACAAGTTTTACAATTAAAATTTTTACATGAATTTTAAAAAATACGTAATCTAAAGACAACACAATATGTGTTTTGAAAATCTTATCAAAATTAATTTCTAGTTATATATATATATATATATGAATCTTTATAAATTATTACTCGGTAAATTAATAACTTCACTAAAATAATTTGATTTAACTCAATTTAATTGATTAATTTAATTTTAATTAGATTTTTTTTAAAACTATAAAAGGATCGATTAAATTAATTTTATTAGTCAATAGAAATAGAATAAGGATATAACTTTCACAAAAGATTATGTTAGCGGTTATTTTTAAATTTCCTAAATGAAAAATTCATGTGGCATCTATAATACTTCAAATATATATTATTTATCTTTATTTATAATTTATATTATATTTAAATTTAAAATTAAGATTTATGATTAGAATTTAATAATTTTTAAGATTTATAATTTAAGATTTAAGGTATCAAATTTTATAATTAATGATTACTCATTTGATCTCTTAACTATAAAATCAAAAAGTTATTTTAATCAATAAAAATAAAATATATTTTATAATCAATTATTTATCTTTTGATAAAAATATTTATAACAAAAAAATTAATCATTATTTATCAATGATGAATACTTTAATTAAGAAAATCACATTTTTTTCGTATTAATTAAACTCAAAATTTAAGAGATGCGGCTAATTGAATAAATTAACTAAAAAATATTAAAATAATTCATTAATTATAAATATATATAATTTTAACCAATATTGATTTTTAAAGGAAACCCATATTATTAGATAAAGGTTACTATAGTAGTGATTATCTATAAATCAGAGTATTAGTTTAGCATTTAAATTTAAATTAGAGAAGATTAAATATAAATTATAGAAAAGGGAAAGAAAAAGACATCCTTGGAAAAAGAGAAAACGAGGAACTCTTTACGAAACTGGAAAATTGAATCCCTAACGAAGAATGTGAGGGAAGAGAGAAAATCGAGATGAAGGAGCCGCTGCGTAAAACGAAAGTGGTGGTAAGGCATCTGCCGCCGTCAGTTACCCAATCATTCTTCTTTTCTCAAATCGACGAGCGTTTTTCCGATCGTTACAATTGGTTCTCCTTCCGTCTCGGCAAGTCCAGGTTTGGGTTTCTAACTTAATTCCCCCAATTTTTAATATCCATTTAATTAGGAGATTTTGTGATTGCACCGTTGAATTTCATACTTATGCTTTTGAACGGGGTTTAGAAGTTCTTGTTCTTTAGATGTTGGGAGTAGAAAAGGTAGGTTGAAATAATTGAAATTCTTGAAATTAATTTGAGAAATGAAAGCCCAGATTTTTTCAATGTATTTGTTCTGCCAGGAATATGGTTCAGTTAATGAAGTTTTGCATCTTTGCTTAATGGAGAACTGCATGGAATTAAAAGAAAGTATCAAAATTTACAATTCTGTAAATGCTAGTCATATTAGAAGCTTGTGAAATAACATTTGATTTAACTAAGATATGATAGAAAGTTATGAAAAATGAAGAAAGTTTAGAAAGCCTTTTGATAATTTCTTTTGAACATATTTTTTTATTTGTATTTTCCTTATACTCCATCTTTGATCTTTAGGAGCTTTTTTTCCTCACTTTGCAGCCATAAGCAACAGAGCTACTCTCGAGCCTACATAAACTTCAAGAGACCAGAAGATGTCTTTGAGTTTGCTGAGTTCTTTGACGGACATGTATTTGTTAATGAGAAGGGTATGCTACCGTTAAATATCCGATTATTTATTACTCTTATGAACTGCTGACGCTCACTTCTTGTTTTAGAGGACAGCTTATAGTATTTTCCCCCTAAATATGTGAAATACTACTTTTGTTTGCATTTGTTCAATGTGATTGCTATATGTTTTCTTTGTTTCTGAGTTTAATTTACCCGTTCGTCTTTCTATCCTAATTTATCATTTCGATTCCCCTTATTTCAGGTACTCAATTTAAGGCCATTGTTGAATATGC
This sequence comes from Abelmoschus esculentus, assembly GCA_035048815.1. NCBI lineage: Eukaryota > Viridiplantae > Streptophyta > Magnoliopsida > Malvales > Malvaceae > Abelmoschus > Abelmoschus esculentus. Next base: position 17,741,099 of record JAUCBN010000033.1, read on the forward strand.
TCCTTCACAGCGTGTACCAATGCCTAGCACTAAAAAGGATGGTCGTGAAGGGACCATTTTCAAAGGTGCATATTTATTGAAAAGAGGAGTTCAGTGTTAGGCGTATTATTTAATGGAAGGTTTTAGAACTAACATTGAAGTGTCAGTTATAGCTTGTTATCTTGTGCTAAATCTTCTTTTTCTGTTATGAAACTAGATCCTGATTATCTGGAATTTCTCAAATTGATTGCAAAGCCTGTTGAGAATCTTCCTAGTGCTGAGATTCAGTTGGAGAGAAAAGAAGCTGAACTATCTGGTTAGTTATGATATAAGGAATACAAAATTCTGAACTCTAGTTATGAGTTTTTACCACCCTAATACAAATGTGATTGGTCCACTTTTTTCCTTTTTAGGTGCTCCAAAGGAATCTCCTGTTGTTACACCACTAATGGAATTTGTGCGTCAGAAGCGAGCTGCCAAGAGTTCTCAGGTACTTTACCTTGGAAAAGATGTATTTTGTATCATGGTGTTGGTCCTTCCCCTGTTTATATGGCCTTAAGTCATCATGCTTTCAGTTTGCATTTACTTATCTTCTTATTTTTAGCTCACTGAGCTTGCATCTGTGTGATCCAACTTTTTAAAATTATGATGGGCATATTTGCTGACGGTAGTTGCATGGTTTCCTTTTAAATGTCCATTTGAATTATTTTTATCCAATTTGACCAGAATTGTTCACGAAATGTCTGTCACACATGCTGCAATCTAATATGTTAAGTAATGCTTCCATGGGTCACTATTTCCTTGGGATCCTTATGTTTAAATTGTGGCCCAGAAAAAAGGGAGGGGGGGGGGGGGGAATGAAAATGATAAACAGTCCTTCTGTGATCATGTTTTAGTTTGTTTTGATGACAGGGTTCAATAAGTATAAGAAAGGTTGGCAGAAAAATGGCTGCTGCATCTGCAGGCAAGCCTCGATCAAGTAGCAAGAGCTCTGAGAAGAAAAAGGTATCTAAGTCAATAGCTTTCTTATATATTTTATTGCCGGATATTTGAGCATATGGTATTTTGCACATGGATATAAGCCTTTAGGTACTTTCCAAATATAGGATCCTTGCATTGTGGACTTCTCTTATAAGTTCACACTACTGGTGAATCAGAGGAGTTTTATTTGTACAAGAGCATGGTTTGCACTTGCCTATAGGGTGCTGTCTTTAGGTGAATTCTTGGAGGTTCCTTTTAATATTTGTGTTTGTGTTATCAGAGGAGGTTTATTTGTACAAGAGCATAGCTTGCCTATCGCTGCACTTTCAAAATATATGATCCTTCCCAATGATTTTGTGTTTGTACGCATGTTCAATTTTTGAAGGGGTATATTTTGTTATTTTCTCACATGATGAAACTTGTTTGATTGGCAGTATATTCAAAAAGACGGGGCAAAATGTGCGAAAAAGTCCAATTTTTTTGCAGCATCCAAGCAGGATGATCAGTCAGTGACCTCTGTCTCAAAAGAACTAAGAGAGAATGTAACTGGTGAGTGTTAAACAGTCTTAGCAGAGATTATGATCCACATAGAGCTTTGTCAGCATTTATACCGACTTGTTAGTGTTATATTTGCATGGCATAGTTCTAGTGAGAAAACCTAGTTATTGATTGTTTTTCGCACATAAAAATGACTCATGATGTCTAATTGAATGATTAACCTGAAAGGTTAGCATGTTGTCATGAATGAGTTCTATTGCAAAACTACTGGAATATGTTTCTAGAAAGACTTTTGTACCATTTACCTATCATGCCAATGCCACTTGTTATTCTGCATTTAACTTAGCTGTGATGACCCTTCTGTTGTTACTTGGAGATCAGGGACATTATATACCATTTTAAAGATGTAGGTGACTCATGTAATGTCCTGATATGCTGCAGCAAGTTATGTATAGTGCCATAAAAGAGGTATACATTGAAATTTTGTTTAATGGAGCCCCCATGAGGGAGACTTTTAGGTCAACCTGAGTTCGTGCTTTAGAATACAACGCATCTCTATATTTGATGCCTGCTCTGTGAAGGTGTGAATAATGCCTGACCTTTTGTTTTCTTGTAATCATTTATTCTACTAGAATAAGTGCAGGGGACGCTTGTCATTCTATTTGCACTCTGTTTTGATCGTGTGTGCATATTATACATGTTTAAATTGATGGTTTAGTCTCTCTGGACTTTGGTTGGAATTTTCTTCATTTGACTGGAAGTTGGTGATAGATTAAATACCTGAGAATGCAGGTTGTTTTGGTTCTTAGTTTTTCTTCTTTCATTTTATTTCCTTTCCCCACAGTTTTGCTTAATAATAGGTTGCATTGCAGTTTGTGGCATTGATGGCCCTGTAACTGGAATTACTTTTGCTGCTGACTCTGGCAAGAAAAAAATCCTTCTCCTTAAACCAAAAGACCGAGAGGCTCTTAATGTAAGATGTTTGCCTTTTTGTTTATCTTATTGTGCCCGCTTATGGTGTCCGTTGTTATATGTTTAAGTTTTATATATACTGTTTTGTTACTTGGACTCGGGTTCAAGTGTCAAACATGGGTATGGTTAGATTTTTTTTTTTTTGAAAAATGAAGTCCGAGCAACATGTTACCAGGATGGGTACCATTTTATATTTGCTTATGGAGTGGAGTTTTGAATTGGTTCTTTCAAATTTTTTTTATCCAAATTATATTCTCTTTTTAAATTCTTAGGTGCCAGAGGGTGCATCTGAACATCAGGGTGCATCATCTCCTGGAGTAAACACACCTGGTTCAACTGCTTCAAGGCAGGGTCAAAGACGCAAGGCTGGTGGAAAGTTGATAAGGAGCTTACTTTTGAGAAACGAAGCAGGCCAAAATCAATCTTCAGCAGCAGTCCAGCCTCAGCAGAAAACTCAAGCTATGAGTCTGGACACTGTGAAGAAACCTCCCCAGCCGACTAATACTCTATTGGGTATGAATGGTCATGTTCCTAATGAAATGCCTGCATTGAAATCTGATGGCGATATAAAAAGAGTTTCAGATGATAAGTTCATCAAAACGGGACTTCATGGTTCAGGTTCTGGAAGTGAGAAACATGAAAAACGTACAAGAAATAAAGATAGACCTGATCGTGGTGTATGGGCCCCTCTTAACCGTTCTGATTTTTCACAATCTAGTGAGGAGCGTCTGACACTCCCTGTGTCTTCTCGCAACACCATGGAAGGTATTAGCACATATTCACGTGGATATCTGGTGTTTGAAAGTGTGGATGGATTTGGGATACAGTTCTTATAATCAAGTTGTTCTATATATGAATTTGCAAGAAATGAGGGAAGCTAATTTACTTCGTTTTCTGCCTATGATCATCTGGTTACCCCAGGAGAAATGAAATATGACACAGCTAATGGAAGCGTTGGATATAATATTTTGTCTATCCATAATAGATTGATTCAGTACTGCTGCCACACGTAGAGGCACTAGAATGTCATATTTATGTTCTCATTCATGCAGGTCCCAATCGGCAATATGGTCGGGGTCCAGCAGTCCACAATATTAAAGATGATGGATCTGTCATATCAATTGAGGGCAAGCCTTCTAAAAGAGGAGGTGCTACAAGCTCTGCATCCCATGAGGTGAGTTGATTCTATGATGAATCAGCTGCAGAATTTGTCATCTTTTTATTCACCTTTGGTTCTTATGTTCTTTTCTCTATCTAGTTGCAGAAACAAGTGTGGGTCCAGAAATCATCCTCAGGTTCTTAGAAAATCTAACTTAAACCGGTAAGCCTGTTTTTTATTTAATTCCGTTAAGATTTTCTGTAGCCTGCTCTTCTTTTTGGGTTTGTGAAACTACTTCATATGATTTACAGGGGTCTTGAATCACAACCCTTTTAACCCGATTTCAGGGTTCTCATCTTCTGCCATGCTGCAATGACGTGCATGCAACACATCTATTTGCTTTGTTGGGTTTGAGATAGTTGTTTTCTCCGGAATATGTTCTTGATTAATCCTTTACCTGGTACTATATCAGTTGTCTTATTAGATGACTGTCAAGAGCAAAGCGTTGGCGAGCAATCCGATTGTTGCTTGCCTGGTCCGAAATTCGGTGTGGTCTACATTGGTAAAAGAGGTGACTGGATCAAGAGTATTTCAGCGTTGTTTCTGGAAGGGGAGATTCTAGTGGATGCTCTTGTGGGTTTGTCTTTTTCTTTTTAGTGTTTTATCGAATGATGCTGCAAAGAGTTTTGAAGTTTGCTTGGATCCTATTGGTCTAGTTGTATATGTTTTGTTCAGAAGAACAGGTCAAAGTTCAGAAGACAAAGCAACTCCAAACTTATCGGATGATGTCATGCATGTAAGTTTCATCTTTTCTTCTCAACTTTGGAAATTAGAAAAGGGTATAGATTCAATATCCTAGGGCTACTCTTTTCGCTGGATGTGGTTTCAGTCGGAAATTGGATTTGCGGATTTGGATCCGAGTGATGGATGTGGGTATGTTTCATTTTTTAAAAGTTTTTATATCTTTGAGGCTTTCTTGTAGGATTTTATTTTTCTATTCGTATTAGACATGGACGCACTGTCTGGAAACTTCAACCTTAAGAGTTGAAGAATGCATGTTGACTGCTTTACAAGACCATGTCAAGATCCTGTGCTATAAGCTATAAGCTATAAGCTATAGTCTATAGTCTAATTCAATGGACATGACATTGCCCTTAAGAGAGTCGACATAGCTCAGAACATGCTATAAGTAAATCAGAGCCTTCCGCTATGATATCTCTGGTTGAGATTTTATTTTTGAAGTCAAACCGATTTCTTAATGTTTTCTTCTAATAAAAGCTTTAGTTTTTATTTGGCCGAGTGGATGGTTGAAAAGTTTGAACTTGTACTTTCTATTAAACCGTTGATGGTTTCATATCTCTAAATCTTTGTCAATTTGCAATTGAAAGTAAAAGTTGTGTAACTTTTTTATTTTATCGTTGAATAATCTTGAAATCAAATTTCTTGTACGGTTGGAATTTATCGGTGATTGCTTTGTTCTTTGAAAATTCGGTCTTCTGAGCCTGTTAGCCTGTTAGAAATTTAAAATATTAGCGAGACACATCATCAGTTATGAATGATAACTGACAACAATGATTAGGGTGAGTATTCGATCGAGTCGAGTCAAAAATTTTTGAGTTATTCGAGTTGATGAGTCATATTTTACGATTTAAAATATCTTTGAAATTTTTTCGATTCCAGTCGAGTTCAAGAAAGTCGAATCGAATCGAGTTTTTGCGTTCCTATAAGTACTTAATTATAATTATTTATCATGTTATAGACTTGGTTTTAATTTAAACGACTTTCTCTAATCATATAACATATGTATATGTATATTTTTTTTATATGTAGCAATATTTTTTTATATTTTTATATATCAATATATATATATCATAGAAAATGATAGACTCATTTTAAACTTAAAAATTAATTCTTTAATTACTAAAAATTTTGAGTTATTCGAATTTTTATTTTACAACTTGAATTTTATTTGAAATTTTTTCGAATCGAGTCGAGTCTATGAAATTTTAAATCGAGTCAAAACGAGTCGAGTATTTTTGTCTCGAGTCGAGTTATTCGATTTTTTCGAGTCGAATTTTGCTCACTCCTAACAATAATTATATTAAAAATGAATAAAAAACTTAGTGACATTAATATAAAATTTAAAATTTTGGTAAACAAAGGTAAAGCATCCTAAAAAACAATTAGTATTGGCATAATCTTCTTACAAATAAATAAGACTTGAGTGTCCAACTTTTTCATAATATTCGGGTGTGTATGTTATTTATTCTAAATATTTTGAAAACGCACATACACGTGCAAATTTCTGAAACAGAGAAATCAAAAAGAAAAAAGAAGGCAAACCCATCTAGATTCCGACAACAAACAAATCTCATAAACTAGTTTTGCCTGCAACAAGAAAAGGAAAGAATAAACATATTCCAATCTCATCAAATGATTAGTTTCGGAAGCAATCCACCACCGCCACCAGCAGCAGCACCACCGCGAGAAGATGCATGGATTAATTCTTACCAAAAACTACTTCCTCAGTGGCACTCTGTTTCTCTTTCTCATCAGGTTTTCTCTTTTAATCTTTTTTATTTTTAATGGAGATTTAGTTGAGGTATAAAACAGATTACCCTTTGTTGGTTCCCCCAATTAATGGTTATTGGCCTTAAGAATCGATGTGGAGCTTCTTTTTTTACTGAGATTTATCTGGAAAAATTATGGGTAACTTTTTCTTTTCTTTTATATGGGGATTTTGAATTTTGTGTGTATAGGTTTAATTTTGCGAATGTTGAATGGAATTGCATTAGATAATGGGAAACGAAATTGAACTTGTAATCTATATGGAAAATTTCTCTTTCTCATCAGGTTGACACTTTTAGTCCTTTTGTGTGTGTGTAAAAAATGTGATCAAATTGAGCAATAAAAGCGATTACCGTTTGTTAATTTTTCCTGTTTACCTGTTCAATTAATGATTATTGGCCTTAATAATCTGTGGTAAACTTGTTTTTTAATTGAATTTATCTGGAACTTTTTCGTATCAAGGTATAGTTTTGCTAATGTTGAGAATGATGGTGGGGAAAAACTTAACTTTTAGCTCTCTAGATATACATAGGTAAACCTTTATAGAAAAGTTTTGATCTTCCGGTGAATAGGTTAAGATTATATACAATTTCTAGATGGCGTTTTTCCTGTTTTGTTCCAAATATGTTGTTACCTAACTTTTTCTAGACTCTTTTAATAGAAAAGTTTTGTTCTTGTTCTTTTGTTGCAGCATTCAACACTACCGATATCAATATCCAGAGTTAATCAGTTTGATGCCGCTAGATTGGATATTGAGATGTCAGCTATGTTGAAAGAACAGCTGGTTAAAGTTTTCTCCTTGATGAAGGTTTTTTTTTTGTTATTGAATCTGTTTATGGTCTATTGAAAATGAAGTCATGCTATGCGGTTGTTTGAGTTTGTTTCTTTGTTTTGTTGGGGTTAGCCAGGAATGCTATTTCAATATGAACCTGAACTCGATGCTTTCCTTGAGTTTCTCATTTGGAGGTTCTCAATTTGGGTAGATAAACCTACTCCTGGAATTGCACTTATGAATCTGAGGTACCGAGATGAACGTGCCATGGGAGTAAGAGGAAAAGGTAAGAAGGTCTGGAATTCTCTTTATTACGCTACTTATGATGCTCCAGTTCTTCATTTTCTGTGAAAATCTGTGCCTGACACATTACTGAACATGGATATGGAACCTCCAAATACATAAAATAAAATAGAACAAATTAGGCATATCATGTTAAAACTCTTACCCATATATGACACTCACACCTGAGTCTCTGTGCCATGTTAGTTTGCCAACCAATTGAGGTGCTATTTTGTTGACGTTTATAACTGGGTGAACTGTTGATTGTAGTTTATATTTTACTTCAATTATCGGTGTTATTAATCGAAATTACGTCTAGTCTTTTTCAGAACAATCTGTTTTCATGTATTTTAGATGTAGCATTTTACCTTAGGTAACAATTTTCAATTTTGAACCATATTATTTTGAGGAGAGTTCATCCGAATATATGCCACCCCTTACTTTGGATAACATTATGCTCAACCTCTACTTCAGTCTCGTGCAGCTTCATCAATGGTTTTACTTTGTGCCACTCTTATCTTTTTGCAGTAAGAACAGGTTTGGAAGGTCCTGGACTAACTGCTGCTCAGAAGATGTGGTATTGCATTGCCGCGGTTGGTGGTCAATACTTTTGGGCTCGTTTACAGTCATTCTCTGCTTTTCGCAGATGGGGTGATTCTGAGCAGGTGCTGGTTCTATGTATCATTTGTTTGTTTTGTTTTCTTCTTCGTTTCTTCACCCGAGAAGAGTTTGGACACCATTTGAAAATCAATTCTTATTTTCCTTCTCCAGAGGCCATTGGCACGGCGACTTTGGGGTTTAATGCAACGTATCGAAGGGCTTTATAAGGCTGCATCATTTGGCAACCTACTCATATTTCTTTACACAGGACGGTAGGTTTTAAGTTTTAGCTGTTGAATAACATGTTTATCTGAATCTCATTAGTGTCATAGGAAAATATAAACACGTACAAAAGGAAAGAAGCACAAATAACAAGGATAGTGATTTAACTTACTATGTTTCGTATCAAGCTTCACTTGTCATCTTTACTGTTCGAAATTGATCGGTTTGTTTGGTTGTTGGGTTGATATATATTTCTGTATTCTGTCAAACAGGAATGACTGATGATTAGGGAACTTTTAGCTGGTTTGGGAAACCTGTTTTTCTTTGTTTACCTTTAGACATTCACATTGATCCTATTTCATCTCTTCTTGTAATGCAGGTATAGAAACCTCATCGAAAGATCTTTAAGAGCAAGGCTTGTCTATGAAAGCCCTAATATGAACCGAGCGGTTAGCTTTGAGTACATGAATCGCCAATTGGTGTGGAACGAATTCTCGGTAATTTTTCTTTGTTTAAGCTAGCATCTCAATGCTCGACTCGGAAACATTGATATGGCCTATTACTTTTTGAAATGTGCATTAGTAGGTCTTTTTAGGATAGCCTCCACCAGCATAAAAAGACAGTTGTCAAGGTGCATAAAACCTATTCATCAGCTGTTAGAATTTAGTATTTGATAATATTCATTTCTGAGTCACGAATACCTTGCCTAGAATGAATAGGAAGGGCTGGGAGTTTCTATTGCAAGCAAATGAGTACATACTGAATTCAATCAATCTTTGGAACAAAAGATATAAGTGAAAGTGGAGAATATTTGGTTTATTTTTTCCGACCGTGTATCCCATTAACTTTGAAAATCAAGTCAACACTTGCTTATTAACATATTTGGTTCTGGATTTGTAGCAAGCATGTAATCTTCCTCCAGCGTCTATATGTAAGATGATAACCTGATGAACTGAAACAAACTAAGATAGGGCAGTTGTTTACTATATTTAGACATTCTAATGGTTCTTGATATGACCAATTTTTTTTACTTATTCTGTTTCCACATGGCTCAGCACAGTAGTATTGTTAACATGACATTGAAAGTTTTTTCCTGGATTTTTGTCTGTGATGAATATGTTTTCACAGTTGCCTTTTTTTGCTTGCTATTTTGCAGGAAATGCTGTTGCTGCTTCTCCCTCTTCTTAACTCGTCGACCGTTAAAAGTTTTCTCCAGCCGTTCTCAAAGAACAAGTCTTCAGGGTCTACAGAGGACGACTCTACCTGTCCCATTTGTCGGGCAAGTCCAACACTTCCGTATCTCGCTCTCCCTTGTCAGCACAGGTAGGTTAACTGAACTCTGTCCTATTCTCCAGCTACCCTTGTAGATTTCGTTGCTGTACTTGCCTTACGGATAAACGGTTAGCTTGAAATCTGTATGAATCTGAGCCGACTGAAACAAACAAAAGATTTCAACACGCATTTTCATAGTGTCAGAATAATTTTCATGCGCTGCTGCTTATGATCACAGGTATTGCTACTACTGCCTACGAACACGATGTGCAGCGACTCCATCGTTCCGGTGTTCCCGATGCAACGAGCCCGTCGTGGCAATGCAACGAGCCCGTCGTGGCAATGCAACGGCATGGCAACATAGTTGAACCTAAAACTCGTAGTCAGTAACTTAGTTGGATGAGAACATTGTACACTACGAAATCAACAAAAATGGCTGATGTGGGTTACAATATAGTTTTAGAAAACACAAGCCTTTTGTTCTAAAACAGTAATTTGTACCCCCCCTGGACTGTGTATTTATTTATTATTGTTATTTATGATTTCATATTCATGTATCACAGTCCTTCTGAAGCGCAACACAGATTAAATTGTAAATATATGATTAGGAAAAAATTGTAAAAACCTGTATTTATAGCTTACTTGACATGTAATAAAACAGAAATAATTCTCTTAAATTTTATTGGCATCGGTTTTTTCTTTTGCTTGAGAGTATTATAAGCCTTTTTAACTTTTAATAATTTTTTATTATATAATTGAATCTTTAAATTAAGTTTATTAAGTTCTCGAATTAAAAAATAAATTAATTAAAATTTTAATTGTTTAAATTTTAAAATATTAAATCAAGTAAATCTTTTGATGGATTTTAATTTTATATAACGAAAACTATTATAATAACGGATAGGCTTTGAGTCAGAGATGCCCAATTGTAAAATTATCCCACATTGCTAGGTGAATAACGCGGGATTCCTTGCATCTATTATAAAAAGCGCGGGTATGCGGTGTTTTGAAGCATCTTTGCGCTTGGGGCAATGACGCAGCTCATGAGGTTCTAACCGAGGCGCGTCTATTGCTGGTTGAAAACTATTTCCAAACCCCCTCTTAGGCCTGGGTTCAACCCTGGCCTTCGAGAATTTCTGGAAGGGCTCCCTTAGGGGTAAAGCCCTACAATTCTCAGTCAGTAAAGATTTAAGTGATCTTATAATTGGTGCGTTTATCTATTAACTACAAATCCTTAATTATCTTCTCATAATGTCTAAGCGATACGACCAATTCTTGGGGTATCTTGAATTTCTATCTGACTTTCATTACAAGAACAATCAATTGAATGAAGAGGAACTCAATGTCGGATTCGTAACTTAAAACCTCTTGTAAATACAATATTGATTTCTTTTTAAGAGGATTAAATCACCATTTTGTAATTTATATCATGGACTGACTTATATTATGTGTTACCGTTAATGGATGGTTTTAAATTAAAGCCAAAAGTCACTTGCTCGGGATTTTAATAACTGGTTGACCCATGAACTAACTTTACCTTCTCCTTTTCCAGTCATTCTCTGGTAATTAGGGTTTAAGCAAAAAAAATTTCCAACGGAGGAATTTTTTTTTTCCCCGATTTCAAACAATCGGGTCGTGAATCAATGCTTTCGAATCACTCCCCAGCTGTTCCCATCTCTCTCAAACCTAAAACCCGCTCTTCATTTGCCTCAAAACGATGCCGATTCTCTTTCTCAAGTCTCGTCTATTGGGTTTCTTTACCCCATTGGCCTCCCTTGTCCTCGCTTCTTCTTTCCCGATGGTATCCTTTCTCTCTATGTATTTGGTTGCTTTGAAATGAAGTGCGAGAAGTGTAAATGTACGGCCTTTAGTCATGGGTTTTATTATTTATTTATTCTTTCTTTAACACGTTAATGTTTTTAGCTGGCTTTAGTTTATGTCATGGAAACTCATTGTTAATTGTTTTCATGTGGTATGTCTTCATCAAGGTTTGCTTGAAATTTCTTTGATTCAAGTTTGATTCTGTGATGCTGCTGATAATTTGTTATCTGGTTTCATTCCGCTTCCTTTTTTTTTGCTTGCATTGTTGTTTTTCAGGAGATACATCAAGTGAACCTATGCTTTGTTTCCCGAAGAGAACATATCAGCCTAGTACCATCAAGCGCAAGAGGAATCATGGATTTTTTGCTCGGTAATGTTTACATCTCTTAATGCAAATCATTAACTTTTGGCATGTTGAGATTCACATTATGGACCGAATAGATGGTGATTTTGCTCGAACTATAGTCTGAATTGGAAAACCTAAATCAGGAAAATTTTGCTTGGTAATTTTTCTCGGGAACTGTTTTCCTGTTCTCTTGACTCAAATCATTAAGTTTGGAATTCATAGCATGGGTAGTAGTCGATTTCATTTGAACTATGGTTTGATTCATAAGACCTGAATCTTGGATATTTAGCTCGGTAATGTTTCCTTCTTTTATTGTGAATGATTAATTTTTGGCATGTTGAAATTCACGATATTTGATGGTAGTTAATGGTTCGATCTAAACTTCAATACACCTCTTTAAAATGGTTCCCTCTTCCACATGATGAAAAGCTATTTTTCTGGTTTTGTTTTCTGTCTCGCTTTAGCGTTCAGACTTGAATGATTACTATTTTGTGCATGTACAGCAAGGCAACAAAGGGCGGCAGAAGAGTCATTGCTCGAAGAATAGCAAAGGGTCGTTCAAGAATTACAGCTTAGAATCTGGTCTTTTGGTGATATTTCATTGAATCAAATCTAGGAGCTGCCTGAAATAGGTTACAACTAAACAATTTCCTAGTGCCTTTGTTTAATTCTGTTGGCTATACCTTTCTTTATTCAGATAGATGTATGCAAACTTTTTTTATTGTCCTTTGGATATATAAACACTTGCAAATTGATAGTAAGTTCTGAAAAAGATCGTCGTTTGTTATTTATAATATATTTGCATTTGCCTTATCCGTGTCCGGCCGTTTATTGATACCGAGGTACTCAGGAGCAATATATTTGAATTGAAAAAGATCAATTCAAAGTTTGAATCCAATTCCGGTTTCAAAGATGGTATTTGGCCATTTGGGAGTACAAATAACAATTGTTGATTCCACTGATGAAGTTTTATGATGAACATTAAATAATATTTGTTCCCTCTATTATGTAGCTTTCTTGTACGTTACGTTTTGCATGGAGTATCCTTATCCGACATATATACATTTTGCATGGAGTATCCATGTCCGATATATATTCGGACTTGAGTTTGAGTTTGAATGGAAATACAAAGGGTTTACACCTTTAACCTATCTGACTTTTCAATGAAAAAACGGTGAGGTTCAACTGATCCTCCTATTGTGGATAAAATGTTGAGGCCGAATAGTGAGGATTAATCATGTTAGTTGATGCAACTACCCTTGAAAAAAGTGACATTTTAAGAAGTCAGAGCTTTGTTTTCAGCTTTAGTGGATCTGCGACTGTGGAACTGTAGCCGTTGGCTAACGATGTCGAAGGAGGTCAGACCAATGGCTAGTGTTGGAACAATCTGCAGCAGTTAAAAAAGTTCAGATTATGCTAAAGGGTGATTTGCCTTAATAGATTCATGTCAAAGAACTTAAGAAAGGGTGATAGATATTTTGAAATCACCTTTATATAATTAATGTATAAACCTGCATACAATTGTCTCCAACCTTGATTCTGAACGATGGATTTAAAAGCTTCAATGGTGTTTTTGTACCTCACACCATTCTGGTTCAGGATGTCAACCTGTAACATGAACAGCTTTGAATTTGAAGAATATAATCAAACACGTCTGATTTATCATCGAGACTACGTTGTTTAACGTAGGTTTGTATAATTTTATGAGTTCGAAGTTCTGTGAAGGCCAAGAAGAGGGTCTGAGGACACAGTCCGTAAATTGAACACGGAATTTTACCTGCATTTGTCTCCTAACAACATCCAATGGATACATTACGGTCTGTCCAAACAAGGCAGCCAATGTTCCACAAGAAAGATTCAATGCAATAGAGCTTTGATCTTCATTGGGAACCCATCTTTTGAACTCCTCATTGGAATAAAACTTTAGAACATTATAAGGAAGGATTCCCCCAAGTGTTGGACCTGATCTTTAAAACACAAATGATTATTGATTCAATCTGTCAATATGATCTTTGTTCAACATTTCTGCACTTCTTTTTTGTGAGAAGAGAAGCCTAGCATACCTACACCTCGATAGAATCCGGACATTCCCCGTTGTTTATAGACAGTCTTGAAGGTATCTGTTATCCCTAGGTGTGCAGGAAGACCCGAATGGATACATCTTTGAGTGCCACCGGAACTTTGACGTCGATCCATCACCTTAAAATGGAGAACAAGAGAATCAGCTACATCGATCAAGAAAGAGGGGTTTTGCATGAAAAAGTTTGCAATACCTGATATGCATACTTGGCTCGAGCCAAATCCAACGGATAGGTGCATAAAAAAGCTGTGGCACTAGCTGCAGAGCCGGCTAAAATGTCCAGCAATGGCCCTTTTCCGACACAAGGCCACAGGAAACCTCGGTATTGTTCATATGTCAAGTAATGGGATATCGAATGCGGTAACATCCGAATGATGCAAACACCATTTGCTCTGCACAGAAAACATTCAGTATGTATGTGTGTATATGCATGTATGTCGTTTCTAGTGCAGGAAACCGTGATGTTGTTCATGTCATGTAATGATATATCGAATGGGATAGCATCTTAATGATGCAAACACCATATGCTCTGCAAATGGGATAGATATACATCTATTATGCATGTATGTTTGTATGCCATTCATAGTGCTGGAAACTTGATATTGTTCATGTCATGTAATCATAATACAGAATGGGGTAGCATCCGAATGATGCAAACCCTTTTTCTCCGTAGATACTACGTGTGTGTGTATATATATATATATGCATGAACGCATGCATGAATGTATGTGTTTGATGATGTTTCAGGAAAGAAATACTTGAATTTCATTGATGAACTTACTTGTATAGCCCCCTTAGACCTTCATTCTTGATTATCTTCTTCATGGATCCATACACCCCAACGGAATGAAACCCTTCTGCCCTTGTCTATCAGTTCCAATCAATAATAAACGAGGCTTTAAGTAAGAAACAACCATAATAACTTACATAAAGAACAACTTATATAATGTATAAAATGATAAAATCCCATGTTATTCAAATTCTTCATTTTTCTTAGAATACTAAATATGGATATGATTCCACAATAAAGTCGAAGACCCATTTCAGATTCACGTAACAAGCCGATTACACCATGACAACCACACATTCGATCTATAAATAAGTGGGTAACCTTTGAGATAAACACGAATGTGGACGAATCGAAACATAATTGTGATTAACATTCGCTTCGAATCCCTTAACATCAACACGAACATGGACGAATGGAAACATGTCTAAAACACAAATATTTTAAGATGCAATAACAATGGCAATGTTTGAGATGATAATCCATCTAAACCCAAATGAAATAACAAAGAAATCACATACTTTTACCTGAAAAAGTATCTTGAATCGCTCCAATGGCGCCACTGCAGTTTTCGAGATTGTCGAAACACCTGCAGCGATTAATTCCATGACATAGTAGGGTAGAGAATGAACAATTTGAACCTGTTCATCTTCACACGGATCATCATCAATGGAAGAAACGATTTCATTGTTTTCACTGTCCATTCAAACCCCAACCCAACAAAAGAAAAAAATGATTTAAAATATCAGAACATTGTTGCAACCTGTATAAGTTAATATGTATTGTTATGACAAAAATGAATTCTAAGAAATCAAAATGAAGGGTTTAAATTTAAGATGACATGTATTGTTCCATGCCAATTACATTAAAAATAACTAAATACAATCTCATTTTTTTTAATATAATTAGGACCTCATGATTTGTTTGGAGCTTAGAAAATCATGGTGTATGCATTTCGAACCATTTAAATAAATACGAGATTTTATAGATTAGTCGCGCATGGTTTACAACGATATGGTATATACAAGGGAAACAATCATAGACAAACCAACTTGGTCTTTCGGTAAGCGATTGTCTCTCGAACAAGGATGTTTATCAAACAAGTTGATCCTGAATTCAATAATAGTTAATTTAATATAAAAATTATTTAATTCATTTTTAACTCAATACTCGAGAAGCTTAATAATTTAAAATTTTGAACCCAAACATCTGTTGTATAAATTACGAAGTCTCTTAACTTTCAAGTTGGGGATAAAATTACATCAACATATTTACATTCCATTAATAAAATATCAATATTCAGATTTCAATATTTTAAATTACAAATTAAACTCCATTGATATTTGGGATTTTTGACAATCCATCATTTAGCCAACGCTATATAGTTAACAGAAATATTATAAAAGAGAATATAATATAATAATATAAACACAATATCATATTTGAAACACAAATTGATCCAAAACTACAAGTAAAACAAACAATCAGGAGAACAATGCAGGTTAGTTAAGAAAAGCTAGGAATTCAGAGGCATGGATGTGAATGAAAAAGCATAGGAATGGGTTTATACAAGTAAAATTATTATAACCCAGGAACCTGGAAATATACGAGCCCATGCGATCCTTCTTGGACGGCTACGGCTTTGTTTCGACTTCATCCGAGCAGTCATTCCAAAATTTTATTGTATCTCATCAATGGCAATGCTGTCAGCAAAAACAGACTAATAATCCCGTCATTTGTAGTGCATTTCCTGCAGAAACAGGATGTGGAATGGTCTTTATGATAAATGAAACACCAAATGTCAAGCATAATAGGATCCAAATATTTACTACCGCTCAGAAGTGTGTGAAAATGGATGGGCTAAATCTTTTCATATAGTTGAACCCTAACCCTACATCCACGTTTGAAGAGGATTATTTTAAACCTAAAATGAAGGGTAGAACTTAGGAGTAACATGCTATTTCCCCACTCAGAAAATCTACACAAACTCCAGAATTTTTAGAACCACTTACTGATTGGTAGTACATCACAGGTCGTTGACCGAGAAGCATCTGCTGCCCATACTGCAGGTTTTAAAAATATAAATAATAAAGGTCAAGAAGATAATAGCAAATTAGTGTTAAGTTGTCCACCTGTGTCCCAGTTGGATGAAAATATGCTTGAGGTGATTGTATTGGCGCCACCTGTGGATTGAATACAACAGGTTGGTGTCCCGGAAAGGAGGGTGCAATCTGCAAAAACAATGTGAACTGTGATCATCAAGAATGGTAAACATGAAGAGTAACAGGAACAAATTTTGCACTGAAAGAGAGAATAAATCTACAATGGAAGTGAATTTCCTATCGACTCGAAAACAAATGTCGCATGTACTTTTTTATTTCAAGTCAGAACCTAAGTTAATCCCACCTAAACCTCTAACCCACACAAAAAAAGTAGTAATAACAAGAAACAGGAATAAATTTTATGTCTCAGAATATCACTGCCGGAACAAGATTTAGTAATTTCAGTATGCAGCAACATCAGGAACTTTTTCTTCAATAATACCCCCAAGTGATGCAAGAGTTGCATGTCTTGCCAGCAAAACCAGTGTTCATAACAATTGCAATTATGTTTAAGCAACTTACCCCAAAATTAACAGGCATGTGCATATGTGGAACAGGAGACACTTGTGTTTGATAGTAGAATGAACCATCAGAGACTGGCAACGGTGGGCTAACAGACGCTTGAGATGGTTTGAAACTCTTCGCATTAGGGTTGAGTTTGAATTCCTGAAACATTAAGATGTGGAAAAAGACAACAGAAGGCAAACAACAAGTAATCATGTTAGAAGGTAAACAATAGAAAAGTTAAGACTCTTCATGTTTAAAAATCCATACGTCTTGAAATCGGCTTATCAGGCATCTATAAGTAAAAAAGAAAGATATTGCACCTTTGCATGGGGGTTCAGTGTTGACTTCTCAGAGTTTCCATTGATGAACTTTGAGATAAGCTAGGGCCACAAGATGCCGAGACGGCAGCAACAGAATCTGAACTCAATGATGTAGAACTACTAGGTTGTCCACGGGAGTTTATAGAATGTGCTTCACCAGTTACTTTGATAGCAGCTGGACCCTCAAAGAGTTCACCAGACGAAGCTGAGTTTTCACTAAAATTTGATATAAAATTAGATTGGGGATGAGTAGTAGGATTTGCTGGTGTCCCACCTTTATCAGACCCCTCAAACTTGTCACTGAATGACTGGGAATTTGACAACTGCTGGTCCTCAGATGTCTGCGCATTATAACAAACAGGAATTCAAACAGAAAACAAACAGTTAGAAGCAAATAAACTAAAACTAGGATCACTAGAACAAAGAAGTCCAATGGTGATATGGATAAGTTATGGAAGTTAAACCAACAAATTAAGTAGCTCCATATTTAACTTACAGACTGCTTTTGAGAAAACTCTTTAGCGTCACTGCTTCCTCCATGTTCACCTAGCAAATTGTCTTGGAACCTATATTACAAGTGTCTAAATCAGGAGGCTAATGCCGATATAATGTCCATAGAATGATCCTTAGTATTATATCTAATATTGCCTTAACTTGACAGAAAGGAGGAATCATGAATATAATCAGCAAAAGCCACATCACAGGCAAGTCAGAAGGAAGAAAATTAAACACCTGCTTTCACTTCCAGATACAGAGAAACTTTCAGAAGGAATTTCAGATGCCAGCTGTTTGGCTTGATCAATAAAGCCAGTATGGTTCAAATCTGCACCAACAGTTGCATGGGAAGATGGTTCCTTGTCCTACAAAATGAAGATAAAAGAGAAGACTGTTATACAAGATAAAGGATCGAGTAAAAGCATGCAAATACAAACACATTGGGTGATACAATTATATTTCATAGCACTTTGTACCTGTCATGGAACTAACTTTAAGCATTACATTAAGTAAAATACTTTGCTAGTTGCCAACATTTAAATTGAAACAACCATCAAAGCGCAGTCGGAGAAAATTATGCATAGTATGGGCCATGAAGAAATACAAGGTCAAGATGTGAAAAGAAAAACCTCAGAATAATTACATTATTGAAGCAAGTACAACAAAATCCCCAAAAAACAATTACAATATATTTTAATAAAATTAATCAAACTTGCACAAAATCATACAAGAATCAAGTGACTAACAGCAAGATCAGAAGCTTGAACAAAATATACAACACACAATTTCATATAAAAAGGCATAGTCAACGGTGCATACTCTCCCTACATACCTAACACATACTTCTTGCTTCCAACAACCAACCAAAACTCCTTAAACTCTCAAATCAGTTAATTAGCACTTTAGCAGTTCATACTACATTCAAATTCCATAAAATTTACAAAGATCCCTCCGTGCTTATTCAGTCTACCCACTGTTGTCAACAAGCAAAGTATGATAGACTTTGTCTAGGTAATAATTGAAATAACAAAGAACATCAACCGATGCATGTGAACCTTCTCAACTAATATCACTCATGATCAAATTCAGAAGCACTCCAAATTGTAACTGATCCCCCCCACCACCACCAACTAATCTACCTCCCAAACCAATTCATCATGAAATGATAATCCATCTTGATCAATATTGGAGTAAAGAACCATTAAAAGACGTATTACCAGCATGAGGCCCAATTCCAAATTTTCTTCATCAAGAACATAAAACATATCTATGGTTCTAATTTTGCTATTTTATTTACCCTCTTCTGGTTTACCAGCAGTACATAAGCCCAACTTAAATTGCTGATTTGTTTTTTGAAAGAAAAAACACATCCTTAAAATGATTTAGATGTATAATCACAATACAAATATGTGCATGCATTCAGGAAAGAAAGAACAAGAACAACTCAAATTCCAGAGCCCAATAACTACCAAAATAGAAGTGCATGACGACATTTGAGCTCCGTCGCTGCTTTGAAAACTGTTCAAATCCGCCAGCCCTCTACTGAGAGAATCAGAAGAATCTCCAAAGGTCTCAATGTTGTGGGAATCAAACATACTGTCCTCCTCTTCTTCATAACCACTATCGTCAACTCCTCTATCCCTATAGACCGAAGAGTATCTCGTCTCCTCATCAATATCAAAATTATCATGAAGGTCAAAACCTCTCTCCTGTCATAAATTAAGCAAGAGAAAAATTTAGTGACAAGTTAACAAACTTAAAGAGACAAATAATTCATATTAGAAAAAGTTACCTCCGCCAGATGAAGATCTTGGGTCTCCTCACACTCAATCTCTCTGGCTAATCTCGTTGCTTCCTTCTCCAACTCCCTCATTTGAGGACCTTTCTCAAGTTTTGTTGTGTAAAGCTCTTCGTTGAAAGTACTTTGCACACCAAACAGCTTTTGATTGGTTTCAAACTGATCCCAGTTCCTAATAGTGCAATTACACGTATATGAAATACAATGTTAATATGACAAAGAGGAATATTACAGATATTAACTGGAAGAAAAAAGAAGATAAAACACACACAATGGTCATCAAAAAGCAAAGATTTCCCATCAACTTTTTAATTTTAACGCAAAGGATCTCTACTCATTTTAGCTCACCTACATTCCAACATTGACAACAGAATCAGGCTCTGCATGGTTATTACAACAAAAGTACAAAACTACAGGCAATACCATAAAAAACTTGACATACTAGATTAACATGACAAAAGAAATCTCAACCGGGATTTCCATATTAAACTAACCTCACAGAAACCAATACCAATGTAGAAATCATGTTTTAGTTGACATCCTTGATTCTCTCAAAATTAAAACCATTAAAGAACACTTCCCAAATAACATCACACCTTGAACTTTCCGTACAAATTTATTGATGGGAAATAACCAGGCAAGACAATTGAAAACAAATTACTCTAACGTATAGAAATAGAGATAAAATACAAATAACAAAAAGAGATGCAAGTGGGATGAATAAATTGGAACAAAGAAGCTATCACAGAACATATTTTTGAGAGGGAACATGATTGCAACCTATTCCAAGAGCCAGCGAAAATATTTTCTAGCTCAGGACATTGTGGGTAATCTTCGTCAGGAACCCAGGGCTCCAATTCTCTCTCCATCCCAAAGTGATGGGATTGTGATATCACAGAATCTATCAAAAGCTCCTGATGTTTTTCATGCTGGAGTTCAGTTGCAAATCCAGCACTGGTTACAGCCACATCCTGAGATCAATTTAAGAACAACCAAATTTATATTGAAGAAATAGGAGACAAAAAATAGCAATATTTTGTGTTAACCAGGTTTTCACTATTCATTCACCAAGATCTAACTGAAACAGAGTCTATCCATATTTATAAAGCGCCCCATAAGCTATTTGACAATTCATCTTTTACTGGACACTCGCCTAGGGTTGAATCTCTAAAGGTGGGAAAATTTGCAAAACCTTTGCTATAACTTGCACAAGTTCTTTTGCAGGTATTAGGTATAATCAAAATCTTTGTGGGTGCCTTGCTAACCAAAATAATATTGAAGATATAAAAGATTAAATGTAACAATATTTTGTGTTAATCAGGTTTTAAATATTCATTCACAATGATCTAACTGAAACAGAGTTTATCAATATTAAGAAAGTTCTCCCCACCATAATCTACTTGACAATTCATCTTTTACTGGAAACTCAATTAGGGATGGAACTCTAAAGGTAGGAAAATTTGCCAAAACCTTCGCTATAACTTGCACAAGTTCTTTTGCAGGAATAATTAAAATCTTTGTGGGTGCCTTGCTAACAAACTCGGAAACAACCTTGTTTCCTTGCAAAGTACCTTCCTTTATCATGCGAGCCATTTTCAAGATTATTCCTGAAGTAGAAAAAGTGGATGTTAAGAAGATGAATCGTTTTTTCAAGGTTCACTTTATTCACATACGGATTTTACGTTAACAAAGCTCAATTTGTCAAAACTAATTACAGATGCATAATTGGTATGAAAATATGAAACATGATACCAAAATCCTTTTCTGCATCAGTTGCATGAAATATCCCAGTGTAAATTGATCCATTTTTCACATGGACTTCCACCATATGCCCAATGAGACAGGTAGTCAGATAAACTAACCGATCACGGGAAGAACTATCATAACCTCCAGTCTTCCCACCAGCCACTGCACCTATACCATGAAAATTAGACGAAGAAAATAGTGCAATAATAAGAAAAACATTTAAGAGAATGTTCACCTGTAGTTTGTATTCTTCCCTGGTTAGATTTTCCTGACTGCGCATTAATCTCCAACCTAGCTCCACCATCTTTATCACCTCTTCGACGGGAAAATCCATTAGCAGAAGATTTGGGTAACAGAACTTGTTGGGTATTCATCTAAGAAAGGAGAAAAAAGCCACTACATAGTAAGTTTTTTACTTTTTAGTATAAAGTCAATAATTCTAAGATCCAATTCTAAAGCATTAAACTTAAATTATTCAAATTCGAGACTTTTAGTTTAACAACACTCAAGTGGCTTCAGAAACCAGGAAACCATCAAGTTTGAAGTTAAGTCAATAAAACAGAAGATATCATCTATCTTGTCATTGTTCCATGAAACTCATGCATGCGATTGAATTAGAAAAATGGAAAAGCAAGCCACCCTACTGGGAAGCCACACCAATATCAATGTTAATCTAAATCTTTCCGCTTATAAACATAGCATAAACCTATAAATGTATTAGTTATCCATCTTCATATTGTTAGTCTAAAACTTTCCACCTATAAATTTAGCATAAACCTCTAGGATTAACTACTGTCAGTGGTCCATCTTCATCTATTCTACTGCTTATATATACAGAAGTCGCCATTCATTCAAAACACATAAGAGCCAGATCCTGATATACTTTAATATGTTGCTAGAAATAAATATAGACATGTAGACCAGTCAAAATATACATACACATACACCCTACAAGTTAACTACAGAGGCAACAAAGAATGAAAACAGCAGCTAAAGCATAAATTCCTCATTTTTTCTATTCTTAAAAAAGCAACCGAGAAAATAATGTAGAATAAACTACATTAAGCAAGATATTGTTGCAAGAAAATCTTCACATGAACAGCAGGGCCTTAAATCAACTTGATAAGGATATCAGACCATGCTTATAGAAGATAGTTGGGCTAATATCCGAAACAGTTGCATAAGCACCCAAAAAAATTCAGTTCAAAATTTTAAATATCTTTGGTCTGACACATGCACTTTCCCTAACCAACTGATTATTAAGATACCAAAACTAGACAACAACAACCTTTAAGTTATAAGTCAACAATAAGGTATCGTCATTACAAAATATAGATTCCTAAACATCAAGTACTTAACAGTGGCCTAATAAAGGAAACAATTTAGCTACTTTCTTGTATACGAGCATCAAAGAGAAAACCAGATTTATTCATCAAATTATCTAAGAACAACCTCAAAATCAAATATATAAGCCAAAAATTCAAACGCCCAAATCTAAAATATGTTTTATTTAGAAAACAAAAGCAAAGCAAAATAAACGTCAATAAAAGAGTTAAACAGATTAAAAAGAAAATTTTAGAGCAATATAATATAGATACCTTCGTCTCTAAAACCCTAAATCAAATTTTATAATACAAACCAAGTAACCCTAAAATAGAACTGCAAAATGCATTCACATTCAGATTTTTCAACAATAAATAGACAAGTGTCTAAATAAATGAAAATGAGAGAAGAGAAGCGATCTTTACCTTAAAAAAACTTGATTAATCAATAATATGGGCAGATGAAAGCGGCGGGTAATCCAAGTTGGGATGGAGAAGGGGATTGGGGATCACTGAGTTAGGATTAACGAATTAGGGTTTAAAAAAGGGGAAAAGAGAGGGAGGGAGGGAAGGAGAGATCGAAGCTCGAAAGACAAGCGGCGAGGGGGAGAGCTCTCGATGGTGATCAATCGAGAGAATGGTAAGTTCCAAATAAAAAGTTCTTTTTTTCAAAAGAAAAAAGGCAGAAGTGAAGACGAATATATGAATAAAAAGTATTTTATTGGAAAATGGTAAAGATTACCTATACCGAGTTTATGTTAAATACGTAGGTCGTATTCTCCTATTGGCTATTTGTCTTTCCTGAGAGTTTACTTTATGTAAAATTATTGTTACATACGAATATAACTCATTATATCACCTATAATCTTATATAATATTAATTTTTTATTTTATTTTTAATAAGAATCATTATATTTTAAAGTAAATTTTCATATATTTTCTACATATCATAAAATAAATAACTTTTATTAAATGAGAGACAAAACAATATATAATATAATAAGCATAGATCATGTACGAGTTTTTCTGTAAACAATATCTTGAGAGTAAACTAAATTATTAGTCACTAAAATATTTTTCATTTTTTATATAAATTATTTAATTATTATTTTTATAATACATCATTAATATTATATTTTTTTTCTTATTTTGATGACTCGTTACTAAAAAATTAATATTATTTTTATACAAATATATTAAAATTTATATATTTTTTATACATACTTATGTTTCGTTAAAAAACTTCCCTAAACCTAAATGGAGGAAAAAGAGTGCACAAGCGAGTACTGACAAAATCAGTGACACAAACAAACAGTTACAAAAAAACAAGACATTAATCAGGACCAAATCAGCATGGACTAGCTGAATAACCTCACTAGGTGGTGTATTATAAGTACACAATCCAATCGGTTTACCTCTCATCATACTAGCAAGACAATCCGCAATCATGTTTAGTTGTCGACTCACCCGTCTCACTTGCACCTCCCATCGCCTATCAAGCAAATCATACACCAAATCCACAATCGCTGCACCTTGTAAGGCTTTGGTATTTCGATGACAAATATCCACCGCTTGACCATTATCAAATTCAACAATTAACTCTACGAAAATCTCACTTTCATGCATGGACCAACACATCATGTATTGCCTATAATTCAGATAATAGAACCGAACAAATCCCAATACTACGCCCGAAGCCAAATAATCATTCACCATCCGCACTACGAATGACACCCCGGTAAAAGTCATACCCGTCGCGCCACCAACTGTCTTATACGTTGACCTTAACCCATCTCCGATCTGGACAACCTCATTGTTGTTTTGGAGCATTCGGACCACACAACACGCTCAAAAAAGCAAAAAAAACTCTAATTCCACTGTATTTAATACTAATATTATTATAATTTTTATAAAATGATTATATTTTAATCGCTTTTTTAAGTACGTTTACTTGAGCAACAAAAAAAAATCAAAAATTCTAATTCCACTATGGATTAACAAATTCCGAGCTCCCCAAAGGGAAACAGACAAAAACGCCATGACTGAAGCTACTTCAACATCGTCTCCAAAACACCTCCAATCCAAAAAACCCATGATAATGGACCCTTCGTCATCCGTTCCGACGCCACCGTCGTCGGCACCGACGACAAATACTAACCCAACGCCGATGCCGACCGCACCATCTCCGACAACAACAACAACAGTTACGAATTCCTCAATTCTTCCTCAAAGCAACAACAACCATTCTCCTTCGATTGATTCCTCACAGCAAAATTTACAGCAACAACAACAGCAGCAGCAGCAACAAATCTCGCAAATTTCGTCTTCGCCTCTCCCAAATCTTACCCAACAGCAACAGCAGCAGCAGCAGCAGCAAATTTTACAGCAACAAACGCAACAGAATGTTGGGGGTTTATCCAATTTCCAGATACAGCAAACTCTTCAAAGATCGCCATCGATTTCGCGCATTAATCAACTCCAACAACAACAACAACAAAGCCAGCAGCAGCAACAGTCTCAATATGGCAGTGTTTTAAGACAACAAGCTGGTTTGTATGGGCAAATGAATTTTGGTGGGTCAGCTTCCATTCAAGCAAATCAACAACAGAATCAGCAGATGGGTAATCCCAATTTATCTAGGTCAGCTTTGATCGGGCAAAGTGATCTGCCTATGCTCAGTGGTGCAGCTGCCGCTCAGTTTAGTTTGCAGTCTCAGCTTTTAGCTTCGGTATGAACATTTCTTTGTGCATTTTAGAGGAGAATATTCATTTTTTTTTAGCTTCTAAAGGAGTTGTTTTGGTATGGATATTTTTTAGCTCGGAAAGTGAGGAAGTAGTTTAAGATTATGTAATTGCAACTTTGGGTTGTAGTTTTGTCATGAATTGCATGAATTTTTTATGCTAAATCATTGGTTCATTTGATTTTTTTAAATACTTCTACGTTATGCTTGGAACATGAATTTGAAGATCTGAATATAATTTATACCTGTTTAACCACACAACTTCTCTATTTTTGAAATCTAAATCCAAGTTTCCAAATACCATCTTATATATTATGTTTTGATGCAAGTCTTTCCTGTGCACATTGTAGTAAGTGATTTAACCGACTTACATTTGTACTTGAGATCTTGCTGTTAGCTGAAGTTGGAATTATTGATGCTTGCCAATGTTTCTTTTATTTTGAAAAGATAACCGTTACATATATGATGGTTTTTGTTGGTGAGTGTCTCAACTCTCACAGTCAAATATAATTCGTGTTTTGCATTTCTTGCTTTTTGAAAGTAACAATTGCGTTGTTCTACGCCATCAGCATTTATTGGTAGTAAATTGTGTATTTCGTTTCTGATATACTTTATTGCTACAAAGCAGTTTAGCTTGTGCTCTAGTTTTCGTCTAAAGTTGTAAGATTATAATGATTTCTTGAAATATATATAGTTTCATTTTAGGTCCATTGTAATTAATTTCTTATTTGTAAGATTATAATGATTCCTGATTATTTCAGATCAAGTTACTATCTAGGTTTTGATATATACCATTTCTGTCTAATTTCATGTTTTAGAAATGGTTTTTCTTTTCTTAAAACTTATGAGGTTTTATGTAGCCGAGGCAGAAAGCTGGCTTGGTGCAAGGGTCTCAGTTTCATCCAGGAAACACAACTGGGCAATCTTTGCAAGGGATGCAGGCAATGGGGATGATGAATTTGAGCTCACAACTAAGGGCTAACAGTGCTTTTTATGCTCAACAGCAAATGAATCACGGACATATGAGGCAGCAATTATCGCAGCAGACACAACTCACATCACCTCAGGTATTTTTTCCTCTTCTTACAATGATGTATTGAACACTTTCCCATGCTGTCCCCCCCAATTTTGTTTCTGTTATAAAATTTCAATCTGAGAAATCATTTTCACTGGTAGGTGCAAGTCATCCAGAAGTTCAATTTGCAGTAATATAGAAGTTACCATATGTTTTAATGTTCTCTTTAAGCCATGATTCAATTTTTGAGACTGCAATCTGCTGATGTTATGTTTGAAGCAGTACATCCTTTTACTTCACATTGCTCTTTAGATTTTGGAGAACATAAGGCTACTATTCTTTGACTTGTGTCCACTCAGACTAGATGAAGAAGATTTTTAATTATATATTCTTATAACAGAAAATTTGCAGCTTTGGTTGCACGTATTTTCTTTAATATGTATAGGATAAATATCTAAGAAGTGAAATGGAAATCATGTATCTCCTTCAATATCTCACTGACTATAATTTTTGGGAATGGCCTAATTTCCTTTGATTATAGTGGGGAATAGATGCAATGCAGGGTTTACCTGACATGCGATTTAGGTCCATTAATAAAGTTAACTAAAACTGAATATGTTATGCTATCACTTTAATTTAATTTTATTTCTTAACCTGCTTTGTTATGCCATTGCCACCTTTGATGGAAATTTTATGGGGGTAGGCAATATATAAGAAATTTGTCATGTGGTTTTACTGCTTGTTTTCAAACTAAATTGTGTGCATGATTACATCTCCTCTGTGAACTACAGGTTCAAAGTTTACAAAGAACATCTTCTCAGGCATATATACCTCAGTTATCAGGGCTGGCTCAGAATGGACAGCCGGGTATGATGCAGAACTCTCTCTTGCAGCAACAGTTGCTGAAGCAAATGCCGTCTATATCTGGTGCAGGGTCACCTTCCTTCCGCCTGCAGAGGCAGTCACAAGCCCTCTTGCAACAGCAACTCGCTTTTTCTTCCCCTCAGTTGCAAAATTCAATGGGCTTGAATACTCCACAATTGTCTCAGATAGTACAACAGCAGTCACAAATGGGGCAACCTCAAATGCAACAGCAGCTACAGCAACAGCCTCAACAACAATTACAACCACAACAGTCACCATTGCATCAGCAACAACAGCAACAGTCTCCAAGGATGCCCGGACCTGCAGGTCAGAAAACTCTCAGTTTGACAGGCTCACAGCCCAATGCAACTGCATCCGGTACAACAACGCCTGGAGGAAGTTCAAGCCAAGGAACTGAAGCGACCAATCAACTTCTCGGAAAAAGAAAGATACAGGATCTAGTTTCACAGGTTTCTCCCTCCTTTTTACTTTCTCTTGTTTGTTCTTTTGTGTTAGTTTCTGATCATTTGTTTCCTTCTTTAGTTGTGACATTCGTTTTTTTTTTTTTGTTATTTTTAGGTTGATTCGCGAGGAAAGCTGGAACCAGAAGTTGAAGATCTACTTTTGGAGATTGCTGATGATTTCATAGACTCTGTATGGCTCTGCTAAACTAGAATGCGTCTTATTTAAAAGTTTTATCATATTGATGTTTCCTTCATTTGGGGTTGTGGGTACATTGTTGCTACACTCTTGTATTTTAGTTTCTGGTGGGTGGTGATCAACCACACAGTATTGATGCAGTATACGTACTACATAATTTTAGTTTCTGGAGATTGCTGATGATTTCATAGACTTTGTATTTTGCAGAATACTTTTAAAAACTATATGATATTCTTCCTGCAATATTTTATTCTTAGATTGAAGAGAAATTTAATATTTGGGCTCAAAAGGCATTTGATATTTATAACCACGTTTTTGAGAGGGAAAAGAGTGTTTTGATTGTTATAACCTGATAGTGTGCTATAAAAACTGAACTTCTCCAATCAATTAGTGCCTAACCAGTCATTACTTGTAGCTCGTACAATTCAACCATCCCTATCTACGACTGTATTCTCTTTCTTTCGATCTTCTTATTTTTAATCATTTTCTTTCCTGCGACCTTCTGGATACCTTCATGAGTAATTAAGTAATGGTCTTCTTGGTTTAAAGTTTATATTGTTTGACATGTTTTCAGGTGACTACATTTGCATGCAATTTGGCAAAGCATCGGAAATCTTCAACATTAGAGTCCAAGGATATCTTGCTACACTTAGGTTTGTGATTTTGTGGTTTTGCATTTCTTTGGAAGATTAAATGTTAACGTAAGGATACAACAGAACTAAATAAATTCTGTTGCTGGTGTCACGAGCTAAGATCAAAGCTCCAAGCTTGTATGGCTCTTGAATCCTGGAATTGACTCTTCATAGATTCTATATCAGCCTTCTGGGTATGGACCTGTAATTGCCGCATATAATTATATACCCTGGCTGTCAGAGAACTTTTAAAACATACTATTGTTGTGTATTTTATGTTAAATTATGTAGTACGTATACTGCATCAATACTGTAGGATTGCAGAAAGTTTTATATGCTATCTGCATAAGACAACCTTTTAGTGTTTCTTCTTTAATTTTAAGTGAAGCCTTAATGGATGTTGTACGTGGGAATATGTACAGAGAAAAACTGGCGTTTGACTATTCCAGGATTTTCAAGCGAAGAACGGAACCAAACAAGACCTGTAAGGATTTCTTATATGGTTTTTGAGATATCAGTGCACAATACATCTTAGAATCCTGACTTTAATGTATGTGAATTCTGATTTTATTTCAAGATGAGGCTCCTTTCATTCTGTAGGAACTCAGTTTAACACATATCTATGGTATTCAAAATATTTTCTCATTATTATCTTTCATTTTACATTTAATTTTGCCTATTAAATCAAACCTTCTTGAGCTGTCTTCTCTAGCATTTCTTCTGATGTTATTAGCATAAACACCTTATGTTTTATATGGGAATCTTTGATTGTTTGCAAAATAAGAAAGATTACAACTGACGAATTTGAATCCTGTTTCTAGAACATGCAGCTATCGAGTGACCTCCACAAGAAGCGTCTTGATATGGTGACAGAAATTTTCAGTACTAATGTATAACTTATATCTTACTCTCCTAAAGTGTTGAAACTTTTGTGTTTTTGCAAATTTCTTGATTAGATTTGGGCACTGATGGAATCGTCACAGCCCGAAACAAATGCAAATAATCCTAAAGAGATGATGAGACAAGGGGTTGGCAACCCAGTTGGTGCAAATCATTTAATGAGACCTTCTCCAAGTTCTGAGCAGTTGGTTTCACAAGCAGCTGGTTCACAAATGCTGCAGCAGATAACACGATATTGATGAAAAGAAGCTGTCCCTCATAATTCTGATCCAAATTCTTTGTTTATGGATCAACTGTAGGTGAGCAACATTATGCACTTTCACTAGTGATTTAATGTCTCTAATCTCTTGTCAATCCCCAGATAGGTGTTACTTTATTGCTATGTTACTCAAACTTGAGTGTGAGGGTAGGATATAACCATATAAGTGTGTCTCTGACATGAGTATATATTTAGTTATTTCATTGTTTATTCTATGTGTTTGGAAGGTCATATCCTCGTACGCATGTTCGGAAATGTGTTGGATATGAATATTTCATGAAAAGTAGATGATAGAAGCAACATATAGCCTAATTGTCTACTTGTCTATGCTGCATCTTGAGCTTATAGAAACCGTATGGATAAGCATCCCACGCATCATATAGTTATAATCTTAGGAAAAATGAAATCTGACTTCTACCATTTTCAAATATGAAGTATAAATCTTTTTCATTTCCGAGCAACCATGCCAACTTGCATCAAGTAAACATTACTTGTCGATCTAATGTCGTCCTTTATTCTGATGAGCCGGGTAGAGATTATATTCCAATGATCCTCTTATCGTTTAACTCTTGTTTTCTACTGAAACATTCTTCCTTAAATGTCATTGGTATGTGTCTTCTACTCATTATCCCCCAACGTTATTATTACCTATATCGACCCTTTATCTGTTTACTGATCTTGGTGATTATATATATAAGTTGTGACATAAATCTTAAACCATGAATTATCTTCATCTTTTGCGGCTACTAGAGTCCATATTTCTTTGACTCTTCATTTTTCTTAAAGTACCTTTGTCACACACGAGTACGGTGTTATGAGTTGCCCCAGATGTACTATGTTCCTTACCATCTTGTCTTTGTTTTAGCATTTATTTGATATAAGCTTCCATTCTAATTTAACTGCAATATGTTCACAGTTCACCTGCCTCCTTTGCAGCTTATAGCAACTGAAAGCAAAAGCTGTAATTACTTGGTAAGTATCGAAGACGTTGAACCTTTTAAGAAGCATCGCACCGTTCGAACATCTAATGCATCGTTTCTTATCTGTGGTTTATGTTGTAACTGAATTTATTAATGGCGAGTTTATTCTCCGGTTACAGCTTGTCGTCTTTCTTTTATCTGTTCTACATTGCTTTTGAGCTCAATCACTTGACTTTAAAAGTATTTTTCAAAAGCATTGAAGAACAAAGTCTGACACTAGTACAACAATGGATTCAACGACGATAAAGAAGATATTTGGTTCGTTTAATTTTTAAACTTTTCAGGGGATAATATATATTATTTGCATTTGTGTGGCAGAACATGGTACACATATAGTTGCTTATGCTTAATCCAAGTGATTACCCACGTTAATCCAGATTAAAACACATTTAATTAATCTAAAATTTGATTAATGATTACTTTAATCTTGAATGAGCTCGCCTCTCATGTATGAACTCATTTACTTGCAAATATTGAAATTTTCTTTAAAACGTACACTCCCTCATAAGTTTAAATTTGTTAAATAGTCCCTATACTTTCATATAATCTAAATCGAAACCCCACATGGACGTAGTATCATAATACAAGTGTTGGATATTTGTATAGAGATTGATTCTCACTTTAGTTACATTGAAATCGCCACTTGTTTACCTAATGGATCAAGACGCTGACACGAGAGCGCCTGTACAACAACACAAATAACTTATATAATTTTATGTAATCATACAAAAAAAATTTAATCTTAAAATTTTGTGATTATATATTAATATCAAAATCATTGATGACGGTGCATGAAATTATATATAATTAATATACGAGTAATATTTAAGATAAAATTAAATTATACAAAATAAAATTTTAAATTTTATAATTTTTTTGAGTCGTTTGATAAATAAAATAAATGATCCAAATTAATAGTTGATTACGTGAAAACCCACCTCTCCAAACGAATACTCTTATCTTTTTCAAAAGGAAAGAGATGGATTTTTTTAATATTTTAATTGTACTCCTTTAAAGTTGTTAATTTTTTTATATCAAATCTCCTAAAACTTTTGAAAAATTCCAGTTAGACAGTTTTTTAAAGAAAATCTCATTAAATCCCTTTAAGATTTTTAAAGTTTTGATTAGATCCCCAAACTACTTGTGTGCGTGTGTATATAAATCGGATGAAGGATGAGAAACAAAAGGTGGGCAGGAGGGGATGAAGTTGCTGTACTTTTTTTTTGGAACTTGAACCAGTAAAGGTAAATCTCCATTTTCTTATACTCCCAAAGCTTACTTCTCATTGGCTTTATAAGCTCAGCACTTTCACCATCTCTTTGCTTAAAACTTGGCGCCAGAGATCAGTTAGCGTATCATCATCCTGTTCTTTTTCTGCAGAAAAATGAAGGCAAGTTCTGGCTATGAAACTGAAGATTTTTCAATGCAATGAGATCGAAATTTTACATGATTTTAATGAAGCTTTGTTATTTGAATGTTTGATTGCAGTTCTTTGGTTGGATGAAAAACAAGCTTCATGGGAAACAAGGGAGTCGTAAACCAAATACAGTTTCTGCTACCGGTAAGCATTCATTATCTGGTTTTACAACTCTAGCTCAAGTGTAAGTGTCAAATATGAGTATCGGTCCAATACAATTATGATTTATGATCATTTCCTTATGAGTGTTTTCATGTAATAAGACTCGAAAGGTATGATTAAACACCATAATGTAGGTAGACTTGTTCATGGATCGATGCTCGAACTGAGCCAACTTGAATGAGCTTTGTAAAAGGATTTGAGAAATTTTCGAATTACAATTTGATTCTGCTCATGAACACCTCTACTATGTAACAGGATACAAGATCCTATTTCCCTTTGTTCTTCGTGTAGATCATATGATACAAGATCCTCGAGACGAGTTCAGTGATTGGCCTCATGGATTGTTGACGATCGGAACCTTCGGAAATAATCAATCCCAAACGATTCATCGAGATCCATCCGATATTCTGGAGGAACTGTATTCGACCGAGGATAGCTTGCAAGAGTTTACGGTCGAAGAAGTTGCGAAACTACAGAAGGAATTGACGAAACTCTTGACACGAAAACCGACTTCGGGTGCCGAGAAAGAGGTTGTGGATTTACCGTTGGATCAGTTTCTTAATTGTCCGTCGAGCATGGAAGTCGATAGGAGGACTACTGATGAATCTTGCAGTGATTCAGGGGATAGTGAAGAAGACATGGATAGAACTATCAGTGCTATTATAGGCAAATGCAAACACATTATTAGTGAGGAAAATAAGAAAAAATCCATCTCTTTCCTTTTGAAAAAGATGTTTCTTTGTAGAAGTGGGCTTTCTCCTACACCAAGTTTGAGAGAGACACTACAAGAATCAACGATGGAGAAGGTAATTTAACTCCAGAAGTCCAAGTTTAATTCAATCGGTTCATTTTATTTGTTTTAAGAAATAATGTCAGACTAAAGTTTTTGAGTAAAAAAATCGAAAATAGATTTAAATTATAATACAAAAATAGGTATTTATTGGATTCAGATTTTCGAATTAATCATTTCAAGTTTGGATAATTTCGAGTTCCAATCATTTTAAGTCATTTCAAAGAATTTACCTGCATCATTTTAAATTTGAATCATTTCATATTCAAATTGTTTTCAAGTTAAAATAATTTTCAATTATGTCAATTTAAATTCTGATTATTAAATTGATCGGATAGAATTTTCAATTTACTAACGATTCTAATTTACTGAAAACGCTTCCTATAACATCAACAGCTATCGAGAGTCATGCTCAGCAAGAAGATCCACCGTCAAAATCGTTCTCGAGTTTCATCCATGAAGAAATACCCGGCAAATCAACAAACACCCGGCGGGCAACGCAATCAACGAGATGAACCCCAGGAGAGAAACAATAAAGACGGATCACATAGATGGGTCAAATCAGATCCTGAATGTAAGTTACACCTTTGATTTTCCAAAAAGAGAACATATCAATACCCGTTCGTTTACCGGTTCATGATTTTGTTTCTTTTATTTGTTTTGATATTGCAGACATTGTTCTAGAGATTTAAAAAGGCACCAGGGTCTGTTCTAGCTGTACAAGCACTCTTCTCCCATTCAATGCAATCCATGTTAAGCTTCAGCTTTTGTAAGATTGTTTTTGAGTAATAAATTGTATTCCAAAGTTGATTGATAATAATGTCTGGATTGTAGTCGTGTCGAACGGTTGTGCTGTTTTGGCTAAGCAATCGACGATCCGTGACTCAAGGTCCTCAAGCACTACATCACAAAAATTCTCGATGGTAGAAATTCCGCTCGAGCACCATGCAACTAGATTGTAGAAATCCATGAAGTTTGAAGGGCCAAGAACCCTAACCACCATGGAAGGTTTAATTGTCACCCTGAAACACCCTGTGATGGGGCCAGAGATTGAACATTAGGAAGGGTAACATTCTATTCCACAATTACCAACAATAACACAGAGAAGCAATAATCCAGACATAAAAGTTCTTATTTCTCAAAAGATTAAGTTTAAGTGAAGCCCTAAAGAAGTTATGACTAAGATACCAAACACAAGTACTCATACATTGATTGATGAAACATTTACCTTCCTTGTAGGGAGCACAACATTCTTATTCCCAGGAAATATCTACAAGAGCCTTACAACTATAGGGTTCGTGCATAGATATTTGGGACAGAACTTTCCTGTTCACTTGGATGTTCTCTTTCATCAGTCCATGCAGTTTACCTGCAAACAAAAACAAGACGAGCCATGGCAGTGTATGCATAGATACTTAGATATCATGCGAATCACACATCTGACCAACATGCCCAACAATCACGTGGATAGTAGCCAGGGCATACCCCTTAAATATATCACTCTCGATTCATGCAAGGCAAACAAAACTAGAGCTTACCATTCACCAAATAATAAGAAAATAAACTGCAAACAATGACGACTAAGTATGAGTTGATGTTTTTGGCATTGCAACCACACTTATAAGGAGCATTTAAACTCAAAGTGATATCCACTTAGTTTATTCCTCTTCCTACATGATATAAATACAATATTGCATGTTCATTGTTTTTCCAAACAGCAAATAGTTTAAAGGATCACGGCTCAAAGATACTATAATCAATAAATAATCACAAATATGTCAAGAACACCAGTTATGAAAAAACCAAATTTGTGTGTCCGGTTCAACCGGAGCTGGTTGCCTAGAATTGGGGAATCAATGACAGAGTGAAAAGCTGGTTGAGCCAATGGAACAATCCGGATCAACTAGTCGGACTAGCGGCCCAGAGGTCATACCGGTTTGAGCTCCAATCCGGCTTTTTATTCATTAACGAGCACTATAGGCTATAGCAAAACAGCAAACCGATAATAGCTACTTGGTGTACAGAAATGCCATATACAAAGCCTCCAACTATATCCGTCCTCTTTCAGTTCAATGCTAATCAAATCAACAACCAAAACAATACCCAGAAAAGATGAATTATATAAAACAGAGAAGTGGAAATATCAATAACTTTCCAATCAGAACACGTAAAACAGTAAGCAAACAGAAGTGTTAATTTCAGAGAGCTTACGCCTTGTGACAAGTCCCAGCATTGAATCCATAAAGAACGCATGTCACGCTTCTTGTTCCTGCGATCTCTATAGGAATACTGCAGTCTGCAAGGCCTTCTCGACCCTCTCTCTTGCGATTATACAGTTCTTGGCCCTTCCCCTGAATCCCTTCGCCAACTTCAATATCTCCTTGTCTCTCGCTCTTGAATCTTGTTTTACTTTCTATACATAAATTCTATGGACGAAACCCTAAAGCAATAATTTGGGTAACCATTTGAGTGTGGCCCATATTTATAAGTTATAATTTTTCTTTCAAAAAGAAAGATTTAGAACTCTACATTGACCAAGTCTAATATTATCCTATCATTGCTAAAAATTCCCAAATTAGTAATATTATGTTCTCTTTATTTATTTGCTTTCGTAGTTGTATTATTTTCTCTCGCTTTCTCCAGGTCACTTCATAATTGAACCCTAGCGATTAGCGAAGGCAGAAAAGAGGGGAAAATAAGGGGGTAATTTTCCCGGAAACCAAACAACCAGATTAATTTTCCCTACAAAGTCGCCTTGAAAAGGAAAAAGAAAAATGCAGCACCAGAGGCTGAAGCAACAACAACAAGCCTTGATGCAGCAAGCTCTCCTCCAACATCAGTCTCTCTATCACCCAGGCCTCTTAGCTCCTCCACAGGTTTTCTACACTTTTTAATGGATTAACTCGTTTATTATTTTTTGTTCATCTAGGCGGTTTTTGATCCAAATTTTAGGAATGGTTTGTTGAATTTTGCGTTTTATTGTCTTCGAGCTTGTGTTCTGTTTCTTGCTTGTAATTGACTGGTGGTCCGCTAGGGTTAGTTTGGGAATTTGCGTGGTGATGATTTAGCTTTTGAAATGTAAGCTTTTTTCGACGGTTTTGCTTGGATTGAGTGGATTTTGTTTCCGTTTTGTTGCTTTCAGAGCTCTGACTTGCTTTATTTATCTGAAAGTTGCTGTTTTTTTGTATTTTTTTGTTGGAAATGAGAAAGTATTTTTGTAAAGTGAGACTCATTGTTTTTGGTTTTGAATTTGTTGAGAGGTTGTTCTGCTTCTTAATGTTTTTAGATTTTCATTATTGCATGAAGCTCCAATGTTATTTCTCGTATCTGAGGGTGCCATTGGCTAGCTAATATGTGTTTTCATTTATGGGCGGTTTTACTACTTTGGTTTTGTTCAACGTGTGATCCGAATCTTCTTCTTGTTTTGCAAATGTTGAGAAATGATTCAATGTGTTTTAGTCCCCTATGCCAGCTTTCTTGCACAACCAATCTTCTATACGCTCATGCTTGTATGTACTATATCTTTATCTCATGTAGTCATGTTTGCAAAACATGTGCAATCTATTTATTTATTTCCTTCTTTTAGAACCTAAAGAACTCTTTAGGTTAACTGCATGAAGCAAATTTATAAAGTACTGGGTACTTTTAATTCATTTGCATTCTCTCAAAGATACATTTAGGGAAGACAGTGAAAGCAAGCAGATATAGTAGTTTTTGACTTCTAGTTGAAAGTGCTTTTCATTGAGGTTAGAGAAGTTGTCTTGTTTCTGATGGTTGTTGTTAGCATCTTGTTTTCTTTATAGGTTGAGTGTTGGATACCTTCAAAATTCATCTTCCCTTTTTTTTATTTGAAATGCTTTAGAATTCGGTTGAGTGCGAAGGGTTTTTTTACATCATTTTTTGTTTCCCCTTCTCTATTCCCCCCTTTTTTCACATTTTTATTTTGCAGATAGAACCAATCCCAAGTGGAAATCTGCCTCCTGGTTTTGATCCAAGTACTTGCTGCAGTGTGTGAGTGTTTGCCTAGATTTTTTTTTTCTTCCAATTTCCTTCTTGTTCTTTTGCATTTTGTGTGTCTGATGTTTCCCCTTCATGATGGTGCAACTTCCCAATAACTTTTATGCTTATAACCATATACATTGTATAACTTTCCTTCATGAATCTGGTGATGGAAAATTGGAAATTGTTATTGCTACCCTTAGTGCTAAATTCGGAGCTGTTATCTCTTCACTTGATGATTGAATAGTTTTGGAATGTAATAGCTTTTATGTTTTGTTCTCTTTCTAACAACTCAGGAAGTTACTTATAGTCTTTTTTTTTTGTTTCTTTTCTTTTTAAACTTTTAGTTTTTATTTTGAGAAACTGCAGGTATGTGGGAAACATCCATACACAAGTGACTGAACCACTACTCCAAGAGGTTTTTGCAAGTACTGGTCCTGTTGAAGATTGCAAGCTTGTCAGAAAGGAAAGGGTATTGTTTTCAACCTAGTATCCTCTTTTCTTCCCCGTATGCTGCGAGGATGCTTCCAAGTGTTCTATGGTTAACTTTCTTTACTAGTCTCCCTTTTCCTTTAGCCTATTGGTTGCTATATGATTGACATGCCTTTTGTTTTCTCACTCTTTTTAAGCAGTCATCATACGGATTTATCCACTACTTCGATCGCAGATCAGCTGCTCTTGCTATATTATCTCTAAATGGAAGACATTTGTGAGTGTTAACTTCTAATTTTTCCCTTTACTTTATTTGAGTGTATTTTACTTCATGTCATGTAATCTGCAGGTTTGGACAACCTATCAAGGTCAATTGGGCATATGCTAGTGGTCAGAGAGAGGATACATCAGGTTTGTGCATGTTTTTGTTTGCAAGATTTTTCTCTGAAATATTCATGATGAGTTAGAATTTTTTTAATATACTTTTTGATATTATCATAATTGGTGCAGGTCACTTCAACATTTTTGTTGGAGATCTCAGTCCCGAGGTTACGGATGCAATGTTATTTGCCTGCTTTTCTGTCTATCCCAGTTGTTCGTAAGCATCGTATCCTTTGATCTTGTTACCAGTAAATACGAGTGTGCTGTGACTTATTGAAGCTAAATGCATAAATTATCTGAAACTGCAAATTCATTTGTTAGTAAACCTTGAATAATGTTTTCCACACTGCTTTTAGAGTAATCTATGAATAATGAAACTGATGCCTTACTGATTTCAGGGATGCACGGGTCATGTGGGATCAGAAAACTGGGCGTTCAAGAGGATATGGGTTTGTTTCCTTTCGCAACCAGCAGGTAATGTTTCTTGGTTAAGCTTCTGGTGGCTCTTTGTGTTTCCCTTCCAATATAATGTTGTTTCATCTATTGATATCGACTTCTTTTATCTGTTCAGGATGCACAAAGTGCAATAAATGACTTAAGTGGTAAGATTAATGCTTTTTACACAATACATGTTTTATCTTCATTAACCGCCGCTTTAGTGATATAAAGCTGTGAATTTTCGCGTCAAAATATGATTTAATTTCTTTCATGCTTTGAAGTATTCTTAATAGGTTGCTGAAAAAGTTATCCAAAAATGTTTCCTTGTCATTAATTGCATCGTGTTTATAGTATCAATTCATTAGATTATTGCGTCTGTGCTGGAAGAATTGTAGTTAGCACTATTTTATTGAACACATTACCAATTGCTTAGATTTCTGTTAGTTAATTTTGTATTAAAATTCATATGTTCCTTGATCTATTTTTTATAGGAAAGTGGCTTGGCAGCCGACAGATTCGTTGTAATTGGGCAACAAAGGGTGTTGGTACCAGCGACGGCAAGCAGAGCTCTGATGCCAAAAGTGTTGTGGAACTAACCAATGGATCTTCAGGTGTGTTTATTGCAGCTTTCAAAACATTCACATTATTATTGTTCCATTCAATGCAAACCTCAAATCTGTTACGGGTATTTTATTACTTTATTCTACCTTTCTATGGGTCTTCAAAATTATGCCAAATGTGAAATAAACTTACATCTCATAGCTTTGGACGCAGAGGACGGTAAAGAGACAACAACCAACAATGAGGCTCCTGAGAATAATCCTCAATATACTACTGTTTATGTTGGCAATCTTGCACCCGAGGCAAGTAATTTATATGGACCTTGAGAACTCCCATCTTCTAATGTAGTTTTGAGTGCTTGCAAGAGTTGGCCTTGTGTTTACATTTTACTGTAAACGAACATGTTAATTTCTCGAATAAATCCAATTGTATTTTGTTCTTGCAGGTCACCCAAGTTACACTCCACTATCACTTCCATGCACTTGGTGCTGGGGTGATTGAGGAGGTCAGGGTCCAGCGTGATAAAGGCTTTGGCTTTGTGAGATACAGTACTCATGCTGAGGCAGCTTTGGCTATTCAACTGGGGAATGCTCAATCATTTTTATGTGGCAAGCAAATTAAGGTTTATTTTCTTCTTTTACTTGAAATTTGACTTCTCTACCTGACGTTTTTTGGGGAGGATGTTTTAGGAGTTCTTTGCATA
This sequence comes from Abelmoschus esculentus, assembly GCA_035048815.1. Classification (NCBI taxonomy): domain Eukaryota; kingdom Viridiplantae; phylum Streptophyta; class Magnoliopsida; order Malvales; family Malvaceae; genus Abelmoschus; species Abelmoschus esculentus. The sequence continues at coordinate 17,780,601 of JAUCBN010000033.1, forward strand.
CTTTTTATGTTCGGAGGAGGATCAACAAGCAATTGACTGTCGTTTGCATGTTTGGCACATTATGTGGATATGACTTTTAATGATCCTCCAACTTCATGAAAAAATCCTCCTGGGACATAATCTGATAAACGTTTGGCATCATTAATTTGTTTTATGCAGTGCTCGTGGGGCAGCAAACCTACACCACCCGGCACAGCTTCAAACCCACTTCCTCCTCCTGTCACTGCACCTTTACGCGTGCTTTCAGACCTTTTAGCCTACGAGCAACAACATGCCATGACTAAAATGGGCGGTGTTCACACCCTAATGCACCCTCAGGGACAGCATGCTCTCAAGCAAGCAGTGATGGGAGTTGGTGCTGTCGGAGCAAACCAGGCCATATATGACGGTGGATTACATAATGTCGTGGCTGCCCAGCAGTTAATGTACTATCAGTGATAAAAAATCCGAGTTTGTGTGTTGATCTATCATATCCTCATTTGCAGGTTTTATTTGAGTTTTCAAGAAGAAAAAACCATTTAGGAGTGTTTTTAATATTCCTTTTCCCTCCCTCCTTTATTAGCATCGAGATTGCCTTGCACCCTGCTTTTTATCTTATACACATAGCCTACATATATGTTTGCCTGATTGTGTCAATCCAATTATTATTTCCAGTTCTTATGAAGTTTTTTCCCTCATATATGGTTGGTGTCCCAATACATATACAAGGTTTATTCTATTGTGGAGAATCTCACGCATGTTTCTCCCCTTTTTTCTTTTTACATCAACAGAAGCTGTAAACTATCTTAATTTGAGTTTGGTTTTTGAATTAAAATAAATATATATACTTTCTAAAATGAATTATACTAAGAGCTTAACATCATCTTCTTAGGACAAAAATGATCTGAAATTCTTGCAGCCCAAAGCAAAAATTAACGAAGTCAAGCACATGTCCAACAAAAATCAGTGTTAAATTCACAATTTCAGGATCCGCAAACTCTGCAACTAAACAACAGACAATTCAAAGCTCTAAAACTATTTAGAATTTCATTGGGCAAAGCCATTGGATATGCAGTGATCTTCATCAGTCTGTTTCTAACCTAGCAATATATTTGTCATAGAATGTACCTGCTTTCTCAAGTTCACCGAGCTCGGTGTAACAATCCGCTATCGCTCCATAAGCTTCTGTGTTCCCTGATTCCTCCCCTTCTCGCTCCGAGATTGCTAAAACCATCGAATGGTACTTAATGGCTTCTCGATATTTGCCTTGCCTTTGCAATGATGCACCTGAATAAACCAAACTAAAATGTTTAGACTTCAATGGATATTACATACAGCTGTAAGAATTTGGGATTTTTTTCATATCAGATATATGGTAAACAGAGATATATTACCTAAGCCCCGGGCAGCCTTCTTCTCCTCTATAGCATCTTTTAGGCTTTGAGAAAGCTCCAAGGCGGCCTGAAACTCTAGAAAAGCCTTGTCATGATCTTGATTCCTTAAAAAGTTCTTCCCACTCTTCAATCGAGAAATCAACTCTTCCTTTCTCGGGTCAACAATTACATCCTCTTCTGATATTCTACCAACAGAGGGAGCATAACTCAGGGTAGGAGCATATGACTCTATCTTCGCCTGTCTTCTTAGAGCAGTATTAATCTGGCGCAGCTGCTCATTCACTCGCTGCAGTTCCCCTCTCCTCTGCCGAGCAAGCAATCCTGGGGTACGAGTTGCAGATTGTCAGGAAATAATAATTCAAGCAACATGGTTTTCAGGGAAATTTTTGTGGATGCTAGCCATTTAGAATATCTCCTACGTGAACTTAAGGTGTAACAATTTATTCAAGTAAAGCAAAGATAATTTCAACGATGAAATATGGAATGCAGGATCATGTCTGTATGTAATTTGCAAAGCATTCAAAATTGCTTCGATGCAAAGACGATAAAAAATACAAAGATACCTCCCACTGTGGCACCAATAAGGGCTACTAATAGCAGTAAAGGCATGTTGAAAAAGGAGTTATCAGCTTCACATGTTTCCGCTAGGGCTTTCAACGGAGCTGTAAATATCAAGACGTTGGCAGCAAGGAATGCAGTCACCGGAACTCTTAACCGTAAATCTCCCTGCCCCAGCATCAATCAATTAGAAAAGTTCAACAAAAAGTAGAGAAAAGCATGCTAAATTTTATGAAATGACTTCATACAGAATAACCTGCTGAAGTTCAAATCAAAATTACTTTGCAGCATTCAACAACAAACAGTGACCATAAGGAAATCATGCATATTGACCAGAAACTAACTAGCTAGAACTTTGATACCATGATCACGACAGAATAATAAAGATTAAAAAAGCTGCTCTGTGGACTCACCATCATACCTCAAGAGCAACTAAATGTTGTAAAAGCTCGTTATAATGTGACGAAAGAAGACCAAAGATCCTCTTTCCATCTGACTTTTGGCAACGGAGCAAGGACTGTTTATCCACTTCTCGCAATAGATGACGAATCTCAACCGGCTGATTAACATCTTTAAAGGATGGTCCAAAGTTTTCTACTTTACACATAAAAGACGTCACCTTACCTGTTTTCAAACATCAAATTTAACCTCCCAAAGATAAGCATTCATGATAACTCATGATAGCTTACTCCACCATTAATTCAATTTCAATATATTTTTCTTCAAATACCAATCCCGACACCTAAAATTTAGAGTGAAATGTATACAAGGTCTCAAAACTATGAGCCCAATTCTAAATTGGAACACAAACTTTAAAGCCTTCTATTTCTGTCCTCAAACCATCAATTTCAAGACTTAAAACTTACTTCTATTACAGCATAAAAAAAATCATCTTTATCCGGAGATAAAACACATGAAACATGACATATAGCTAAATTGAAAGAAACCCAGAAAATTAAATTGAAGAATCATGATAGTTTGTACTCTGTTATTTAATCATTCTTCAAATACCCATTTCAAGACCTCAAATTCACTTCCAATTTTGCATCAAAAATTCAATTTTCTTAATGAATAAAAAAACAGATTAAATATGGCCTATAGCTAAGCTAAAAGAAACCCCATAGCTTACATTGCATGCAACATTGTATACGTTGCAAATCATTCTCAAAAATCCATGTCAATACCCCAAATTTGTTTCCAATTTTGCATCAAAAATTCAAAATTTTCAGGAAGAATGAAACAGAAAGCAAAGTAAACGAACCCCAAAGCTCACATTACATCAATAAATAGAATGAACAAGAAGCTAAGCACTAACCTGGAAATTGGGGTTTAAAGAAAGATGGGCGAGTAAGGAAGCAAGAGCAATGCATTATCGACGACATTGCTTTGGATAAAGGATTTTTGGATAGATTTCTATTACTATAAAGTGTAGAGCATTTAAAGACATAAATGACCTTGGGATTTTACAAATATTACATTTGTGCCATTCATTTTTATTTGTTATGGTAAAGTACAATAATAGACACTAAAGTTTTATTTAAATACGAGTTAAGAACTAGTATAGCTTTTCAGATTCCTGCCAAATATATTTCCCCGCCAATATTCTTTAACTCTCCTCCCCTTCGATTCGCCGGTGCACATGAATCGAGACAGCGGGCAAACCCATCTCGGTGGCCGGTCCTCCTTTTGCGGAGGTTATTCCAATCACAGTCACAGCTCTGTAAGTTTCTTCTCTAACTCCACTAATGACTCGTTTTTACGTTTTTTCTTCTTTTAAAAAAATTAAAAATGAAGGGTGGTTTTAGTTCTTCGTAAAATTGAAGGCGCGTTGGTTGCTAAATTTGAATAGTTTGCTGATATTCAATTTAATTTATATAAGTACCATTAATTATAAAAAGGTAGAGTTAATATTTGTTTTGTTATGAGGTTTACCGATTGTGGATTCCTTTTTGTTAACTACGGAATCACGAATTTTGATTTCCATGGATGCTCAAAATTTCTTAGCAGATTTTCTGGTGCTAATGTTTGGATATGAGGTCATAAGTAATGAAAATCATTTTTCCTCGGTTCAAATGATTTTGATCACCATCTCCTGGTTGGGGATTCTGGTGAAAAGTCTTATTATACTCTGGGATAATGGAATGTCGCAAAGCCAAGGGAGACAGTTTCCAAACAAGTCGCTGAATGGATGGAGGTACTCTAATCCTGAGAATGCTGCAGTTTATGAATATAGGCCGAAAACGTCAGTGTCTGCTGGTACCATATTTTGAGGGCAAAATGATACTCCTGAAATCCTTGGCACTTGGGATACAGCCCTTAAGGACGATTGTGTGTCGTCTCGTTACTCAGGTTCTACGGGCTCAAACCTGGGGGTAGAAAGAGACTAGATTGAACTTTCATCAGTTGAGGAGACTGAGAGTTGTGCAGCTCTACTGCATCATGATCTCTCCAACATGGTTAACATCTCTGATTCAGTAGACAAGCTTGAGACACCTAAACCATCCCATGAAAGGAGTCCCCAAAATAGTTCAGGTATTGATGATTCAAGCCAGGCTAAGTGTCAAGCTGTGATCGAGCCTGTTGATATTTGCTTGCCCAAAACCGGAACACCGATCATGCTCAAACCATCTTTGCTTGTAAAGAATAGAGAAAAGCGGAATGAAATCAATAGATCGACTGAAGGTGAAATAAGAAATGTATGGAGACCTGGGATGGTGCTTCTAAAGAAATATCTGTCTATAACTGATCAGGTGAGGCTTTCTACTTGCTGTATCTCAATCTTTCAGTTATATGCGATTCTAAAGAATTTTCTTGATAATTGCTATATCTCCAGTTAACCCATGAACTACTTGTTTTTCCTTATTGTTGACATGTCTATAAAACTTGAATTTGATTGTCCTATGTAGCTCGGACTCGGGTCCAAGTGTTGGATACAATCATATGTCTGTCGGGTTTTTTTCCAAGTTTCTATGTATTGAAGGATCCTTGGAGGTTTCATATCCATATACTCACATGTCGGACACAGATGCTTTAAGAAAAATAAAGAGTGGAAGTAGCATAATGCCATAATCTTAATTAAATGGTTCTTGCGGTTATAATAACCATGGTGGAACTTGCAGTAACCTTGAAGGTTCAATGATGCCACATCCATTGGCTTGTGTGAATGAAATTGGGACTCTGGGATCCAGAGACAGGCAATTTCCGAGATCTTCGGCCAATCGACAGCGTTGTCCCCCCTGGTATTCCTCGCCAATTCTAGCAATTGGTTGAAAAGGCAATCAAAGATTCACATTCCCTTGTACAACAAAAGACTAAGGCTAGCCATGCAGAAGACATTCTCACATGGATGTCGCCAAATATCTGCATTGTTAGTTTCTACTCGGCAAGTGGTCGACTGGGTCTTCATCAGGTCCGAACTTTTAACCCCTTCTTTTCATCCTGAATCTAACATGACATCGTAGAAAATCCTGGCCAATATCCAACTTGATTTAAATACCAAAGATCTTTGTACTATATTTTTGTAAATTTGAGTCGTACTATTTTTTATTTGAAAATCTGTCCTCTTAACTTCCGTTCAATTTCACAATCAACTGTATACCTGAATAAAAAAAAAGACAATCCCTCTACGTTTATAATCTTTTATCAATTTGATCCTTAAAAAGTTTAAAACATAGATGATTAAAATTTTTGTATTGTTCAGCTAATGATAAACGTAGATGACTAAAGTTATTTTCCCCGTATTTGGCTTATATCTTATATCTTTTCTATTGGAGATGCAGCAGAATTTTTATATGGTGATGAAAGGGAAGTCGACAAGGCAGAGAAAGTTGAACACGAATCCGAGGATGTGCTTGTATTTGGTGGGAGGTCTAGACACATCTTTCATGGCGTGACTGCAATTAAGCAAAAAACTGCACCTAGAAGTCTCTTGGAGGAAACAAAACTTCGTCCAGGTCGTCTAACTCTGACTTTTAGAGAGTACTAAAATCCTAGATACAAGAATCTATATAGAAGATCTAAGGTTATTTACCATATGATTTCTGTATGAATTTGTGCTTAACAGCTAAAGAGACATGGCTGTTGAATTACATTTCCTGATTCAAATACGTCGATGTTGACAGTTTTACAAGTTCAATGCTTAATTCCAGAACTCTTGATGGTTAGACCTAGAAGTTGGGTTCTTCCGTATACAGTTGATGATTTGCCATATCTTGCCATAGGGTCTTCATTTGCTTTGCTATCATCGTTTCTCCTTCGGCTCTTTGTCTGGCTTATAATCCCTTGTAAGTACTCACATTCTCATTGCCTTTCAATACCCAAATTTCGTAGGAAATGAGGTATGTAGACCTGTATTTATGGGCTATGGCTCACCACACACACACAAGCAATGTAGTTGTTTTTGAATCCTGAAAAACGCACTTGTTCGGAGTGCTTTACTTGAAATGTTTTCCGACCACCGGACAAGGATTACCCCAAGTCTAATCTGACTTTAGGTTACCTTGAGTTTACACATACAAAAGAATGTAACCATCAACAGATTTGATTTGACGATATCCAACAACATTCACATGAATTCAAGAGAAATTTCTTTGGATATAATCTAATTGAGCATCTAGTCACTAACACGATACAAAGTACACACACTATGTTAACATTTCTGCCAAGTTCAATTGTTATAAATCAAGTACAACAAAGAAAAACATGATAAATACACTTGAAAGAAAAGCTACCAATTCCAATACAAATATAGTGTCTTTACTCATTACACACAAATAAACACATAAAATCTAACCCACTAATCAAATTCCAACCCTACTAAATCAATTACTACAATCACTATTGTTATTATTGCTATTATTGTTGTTTTTATTGTTATTAACTTTACTATGATGATTACCAGAGTTGCAGATTCTAGCACCTTTTTTCCCTTGCTTCGACTGTGAAATCTCCAGCTGAGTCTTCATGAAAAACTGCATCCTCTGCAGCTCCATCTCTTTGGTGAATTTCATCCTCTGCTTCTCCATCTCCACCACTTGCTGAAGCTTTGCGGTCTCTGCTTGCTCGTATGCTTCGCCGAACCGTAATATTGCCTGTGTCAATTCCCTAACCGAGCTCCCCCATTTTCTTCTTTTTTCACCTGAATTGGCACCCTTGTGAACCACCCTTCTTGCCCTTTTCCCTGTTTGCGGTGGGGGTAAACTATCGAATGAATCCATGTTGTCATCCTCCTCCTCGTCCTCGGAATCCATATCCATTGGACCCTGTTTCCTCTGATTCTTCAATGCAACCATTCTCGGTTGCTTTTGTTGCTGGTATTGTTGTTGTCGTCTTTCTTGAACTTGAGAAACTCGATATGGATTCAAACTGGACCGGATCCCGACCGGAATCCCCATCGGTACTTTAGACAAAAAGTCAGCACTTCCACTTCCACCGCCACCGCCAGTGGAAGTAGTATTAGCAGGAATCTTCGCCGAGGATCCTATAAGTTGATCCAATGTCTCAAAAAACACCCACTTACTTGGCCCGCCTCCTGCGGCAACCTTAGCTTTCTCCGACTTATACTTCTTCTTAACCGTATCGATTCGATTCTTACACTGAATATCCGTCCTTGGAGTTTTCATATAATCATCTCTGCTATTCACAACATCCGCCACTTCTTTCCAATGCTTTTGCTTTAAGTTCCCACGGCTCAGCTCCAAATACCTCTCTCCCCACGCATCAATCAAAACCCCTGTGGCGTCTTCGCTCCAGCAGTCCTCCCTTCCTCCGCCGTTGCTCTTCAGCCTCTGCGGCGGCGGAAGCGCCAGAACCATCGCCTTTTCGTGTTGACCCGACTCTTCTGGAGGTGGCGAATTCGGAGGAGGCGCGGTTTCTACCGTCACGGTTACACGACTATTAGACGGAGGTGACGGCGATGAAGATCCGGCATCGGCAACCGATGAATACGATTGGATCTCTTCGCCTTCCTCCATTGGAGATCTAAAAAACTGATAATAAAGGGGAAATTAGGGTTTCGACGAGAAACGGAAAATGGGATCTTCTTCTTCTTTTATTTTCGGTCTATATTGTTGTTTTTAATTCTCGGTGGACGGTACGGGAAGTTGAAGTGGGTCGGGCAGGGAAATGACGGCGTCGGTGAAGTAGGCATTGAATGTTGGCCACGTGGAGAAGGGAGTGTGATGTGGAAGGATCTGATTGGCTGGAATTGTAGATTCCGTCCCCGGCGTTAATATTTTGTAACATCGGTTTTATTTGTAGCGATCCTTTTCCGATGTTGTACCGAAAGTACCCTTTCTTTGTCTGCAATTGTCTGTCTCCAAGTCCACCGATCTTTATTTTTTTTCTTTCGCTACCCCTCAGGCCTCCGCTCTACTCGGATTGGATCCTTGTGGTCGGTTCGCACACTTCATACGTGTACAATTTGGGTTTATTTTAAAATCCCGGATCTTTGAACACAACACACTTAAACAACGGATGAGGTTTCTTTGAAAGAGAGTAGGGTTGGATTGTTATAGTTAATTTATTATTAATTAAAATATAAAATAATTAGAGTCTTAGAGTTGGGTGGCAGAGTATTTTTAAAGTAATTTGATTTGTTTGTTCATTGTTATTTTTTAAATTAGAAAAGTCTACTATTATTAGATGGAGCCTGGAGGCTGAAGGGTCCACAATGACGGACAGAAGAATATTTGACCTAAAAAATCATGAAGAGCTCCCATGAGATAGTGGAAGGATCGAAGCCTGCAATTCATTAGATTCATTTGTAATTGTCTCTCTTTTTACTTTTTCCGGTCCTTGAAAAATATCCCACACTCTCTCTAACAAACATTGAACCCTTCAAAGAAACAGTAGTTGCTTTGTACGCTTTAAAACAAAAATAAATCAAAAGGAATTGCCTTTCTTCTTCAGTTGTGTGCATAACCAAATGCTTTGATTTTATTTGTAAATGGAACCCACTTTTTCGTTGTAAAAGTGTTGAATTCTTTGTAAAAAAGATCTCAATTTTGTTTCTTGTTTCTTGTTCTTAATTTCGGGATAGACAGATCCCTTTGATTCCATTGATTTGTATACCCTTTTGTACCAGAAAAGAATCCATACCCAAAAAACAACACTTTTGCAGTCTTTTACCCACCGCCATAACGAATTTTTTCTTCGTTTATTTTCTTTGACATTTTATCATACACTATGAGGGCAAGATTGGTGGTGTTTCCAATAAGAGGAAAAATCTGGTGTTTTAGCAGATCCATTGATCAATCTGCATCACAGTTCACCTCTACTAACACTCCTTCCACTGTCAAAGACCTTTGGAAGAAGATTTCAACCAATTCCCAGCCACTCAATGCCAATGCTGAGCTTCTTGTTGATTTCATTTCAGATAAGGTTTTTCACCCCTTCTTTATAATATATATGTCTTTAGTTTTCATGGTCCCTTTAATTTTCAATGTGCATTTGAATATGCTTGGAATCCTTTGTTGTTTTTGTTTCTTTTAACATAGATGAATAATGCATGGGTTGGTCTGGAAAAAGCACCTGAGGGCAGTTTCAAGAACAAGCTCCATGGGTATTAGTTGAAAATCAAATTTGACTGGTTTAAATTATTGGGTTTTTTGCCCTTAGTTTATGCTGATTGGGTTTTGGTTTTGATATTTTTAGGTTTGGGTTACAGCTTTTAGCTCGAGTTAAGCCATCTGAGATTTTGTTGAAATCTATAACCAAAGATGTTACTAATGTTCGGATTGCATACCCCTCCAGGTTATTTACTTTTCTCTCTTTTCAATTGTTATCAAATGTAGTACCTTTTAGAAAATGAATGATCGCACGTAGGCATAACATGCTGTACATGTTCTCCGGACATATAACATCTCATATATGTATGGAAAACTAAGGCCATATAAAATGTTCTATGATTTGTCCCTATGTTGAAATCTAGATGGAATTTGGATTCTTCAATGGAGAAACTAACATTAATCACACTTGTAATTGAGAATATTGGATTTTGGTTTTCTAGTATCGGGCACTTTGGATAATTGCTGGTTTGTTCCTGATACCTCTAACATTTTTGCAGTTTAAATGCACGTCTTGTGCGGCGAAGATTACGACTGATAGCCTTGAGGTAATACTGTTCTTTCTATGCCCTTTAATGATATGGAAGGGATTAGAATACATGAAAATGTAGTGGACACAGCTTGGCTGTTTTCTTGGTTTCTATATTTTTCAAAATCAACATGGGAATAGAGGCAAAGGTCGTTTACCTTGGTTTATGGCTTTCTGGAGGCACCACTTTTGGGTTATCGGGAATTCCCTTCTGTTTGAATCCTGATGAATATGGACGTCTAGAATCTCTGTATATTTTTTTGCCTCCATGGACGGTTTATCAATGTCTTGACATTTTATTCTCCTACATTCCAATGAAAAAAGGGGCTTTGGAGATTTGGTGTTGTTTTAATTATGTTTATATGTTTTTGATATATTGTATGAATTCCTACAATCTATGTAACTTGTCTCTTCACTTTTCATGTCTGACATATTTTCAAGCGTGGGTACGGGGATATGCCCCTCAAACGACCTTCCAAATATATTGAAAAATTAATTCACATTCGTGCCCGAGTTCAATAACACAATATGCAAGTAAACAATATTATTTCTAACCAAAGTGTTCTCTGTTTTCTAGGGGTACTGTTATACACAGGAAATACTTTTATGGTTCAGTTACGTTGCTCCCATTGACTACTGCACTTGCTGTACGTATGTGGTTACTTTTGTTGCTCCATTTACGGGTTAACCATTTTGAACGTTTTTTTGTCATTTTGGTTATCTCATATTCTCACTTAAATCTTCTTGTTCACCAGGTTCTACCTCTTCCCAACATTCCGTTCTTTTGGGTCCTGTTTCGCACATATTCACATTGGCGAGCTCTCCAGGTGAGGATTTACTGTTCCAAAAGATACTTTTGTGTGGTTTAAAAGAGACCATAGTCGTGGAATTTGTTATTGTGTCTAGTTTGAATCGAATTTTCAGATAGGAGCTCTCCAGTTGATGCATTTTCAGATACGAGCATAGAGATACACACACACACACCAAAAACAAATACCTGTGCTTGAATATACCCATATCCGTCCCTCAAAGATGAGTCCGCGTAATGTAGTGCCTAACTTGAGTCATTTATGCAACCATGACCTCTTTTGAACATGTTTGGATATTCACAACACCGTTTTTTCTCATGTTGTTCCTTGCTACTGCTTTCATTAACCTTCGATAAACATGTCTAGAAAGTGCATTGATTCTCTATATTGCTTTCCACTTCTCATATAAGCTCAGCATACTTGTTTTTTTTCTTCAGTTCTGTATCTCGTTGAACAAGGAAAAAAGGAACTAAAATGCCTCATTCTAAGTACTTTGTTGTTAAGCAAGCAATAAAGAATTTAGAGTTCTGTAGTGTTGGTACCATAGTTTTGGTGTCTGTCTCGATCGTAATCACTGATTTTTAACCTTCCACAATATGCTCATCATTTTTGTCTATTTTGATGTTGCAGGGAAGCGAGAAGCTTCTTCAACTAGTCACAGATTCTTCCCGAGATCAAAAATACTCTTCCGAGGTTTCCTTTTCCTGTTTCATGCTCTTCTTTTTCGTGTATGGTTTTGGTGTTTCATTTCTAAACCATTTTTAACAAAGCAGCATGAAATACAAAATTGAATGTCCATTTGCCATTTGCAAGGCTTCGTAATTATATCTCAAAACACCTAAGATCTTAATCTTAGTTGTTGCTGTTTTCATTTCCATCAATCTTCTGGTGGAGTAAAGCAAATACAGATTCAGGTTATAATTTTCTTGACAGGTTTTGGAGCCGTCAAAGGAATTGGAGGAGCTTGTTCAGAGCGGACATGATGACAATAGTAGTCTTGATGAAAAGGCTATTTCAGATCTATGCAACAAGTTTAGGTTGAACAAGAATGATGTTTTGAAGTGGAGAGATTTGGTGTAATTTTCACATTTCTTGACTTTGTCACCAATTTGGAATATTTTCATTAAATGCATTATATTTTCTTTTTGCCCTACAAATTTTGTTATTTGTGAACCCCACAAAAGACGGGTCTAGGATTCGAATTCCGACTATATAGTCTGTAAAATACAAAATAATTTTAACCATTATTCATTCACTTCATTAAAAATAAGAAATCTCCATTAAAACAATTCAAAACCAGCACTGAAAATACATAATTCAAATACGCTGATAGAAACAAATGCATGCCTTAAAAGAGTTTGAGAGCTGCAAATGAAATGTCTCACCAAAGTCTAGGTTAATTGTAAACCATGTATTTAGGTGTTGCACTGAACTTTTGGTATCCCTTGATGACTTTGTTTACTGCGTCGAGGAAATCTTTTTCAGTCACCGTTTTTCTTCGAGCTCGAATTGCGTACATTCCGGCCTCGGTGCATACACTTCTTATATCAGCTCCTGCGAATGAATACCATAAAATGTCAAAATAACTCTTACACGTGAAACAGTATTAGCTTTAGAAGAAGATTCTACCAGTAGAATTAGGGCAAAGTCGGGCCAAGAGCTCAAATCTAATATCGCGCTCACAATTCATTGTTCTCGTATGAATTTTGAATATCTGGGTCCGGCTCTCTAAATCGGGAAGACCAAACTCAACTTTGCGATCCAGTCGTCCAGGACGTAATAATGCAGGGTCTAGTGTGTCTGGCCTGAAATATACACAATTGCTGTAAGAATCTCCTGTGCACATTCAAATCTCTTATGGGAATAAACCAAAAGAAAAACCTTCCATGGAAACTAAATTCCTGTTGGGAGAGCTTTAGGGAACAAAAGGAAAGGCAAAGATTCGTTGAGAAGAACTAAATATAAAGAGTTAAAATTGTAGTAAGCAACTTTGACCTGTTTGTTGCCATCAGGACTTTGATGTTTCCACGAGCATCAAAGCCATCAAGCTGGTTAACGATTTCAAGCATGGTTCGCTGAACCTCATTGTCTCCACCCACACCATCATCAAAACGTGCACCTCCAATGGCATCAACTTCATCAAAGAATACAATGCATGCTTTCTTTGATCGTGCCATCTGTGGTTATTATTCAGTAATGTGAAAATAAAAAGAAAAGTAGGCATAGCATAATTTCGAGAGAACTTAAGCGAATAAATTTAGCAGGTTACAACCTGAAACAGTTCTCGAACCATCCTAGCTCCTTCACCAACATATTTTTGAACAAGCTCGCTTCCGATAACACGAATGAAGCAAGCATCAGTTCTGTTCGCAACAGCTCTTGCAAGAAGTGTTTTACCAGTTCCAGGAGGACCATAGCAAAGAACACCCTTAGGAGGATCGATCCCGAGCTTGACAAATTTCTCAGGATGAAGCATTGGTAGCTCCACAACCTAAATAAACAAAAATCGTCAACTCAAGGACATCAAGTCTCTAATACCAACTCATTATAAAAAAACAAGTAATATGAGAGAGGCTTCAGGATTTCTGAGTGCAGGAACATATTAAACAAAGATGGTGCAATACGTACTTCCCGCATCTTTTCAATTTGCTCCTTACATCCACCAACATCATTATATGTGACATCTGGCTTCTCTTCCACGGTCATCATGGTCACACTTGGGTCGATTTTTGGAGGCAAAGGAATTTGTATCTGATATTTGTTGCGATCAACCCTGCAAAAGCAACAATTATATTCAGGTCTTGCAAGTATGTCTACCTAGAAAAAAAAAATCTATGGTTACAAACGAAGGCATCAATACAACTGCAATGGGACTATGGGAGAGATAAACTATTTTCTGGAAAATAACTCCAGACAAACCATATGAAAGTGAAGGGGATATGTGTGTGTGTTAAAGAAAATGAAAACTTACCCCACACGCATGCCTTCTTCAATGTCAGTGGGGGAAACTTTGTCACCCAAACCAACAACAAACTGCAGTTAGAAACCATATGCATATCAGACAAAATTTCAGTGTCTATTGACTATTCTTACAAAAAAACCATTTCAATTAACCATCCAGATGGGCAAATATTAGACTCAGAAGTATAGGTACATACCTTGGCTATTTGCTTCACATTGATAACATATTTAGCATCTTCTGTATTTGGATTAATTATTTTTGTGCATCTTGCGACCTGGATGAAAAATATAGTCAATAAATACCCAATGACTCAGGAAAGCAAAATAAGTAAATAAAAAATCTTCAACCATTTTAGTAAATACCTGGAGAGGTTGCTCTTCCTGCATCATTTGCTTATCGGAGACAAGATCCCATTGGCTAGGAGCAGCTAACCCGGTATCAGATTCCTTGATGCCTATTTAGCAAAGTTTACCAGCAGGGAAAACAAGAATACATTAAGAATAGACCTATTTAGCAACAAATTAGTGAACTGTGACAAATTAATAGTAATGTGAAGTTTGAGATTTATACAAGTGACTAGAAAAAAATATCAATAATATAACCCAATACTTCAGTATGACAACCCTATCTGTCCAACATATTCAAATGATATTATGTTGGAAGCTGGCAATCAAGAACAAGACACCACAATAGGCAGAGAGATCGTTCTCTTGTGGTTGCAGAAACAAATTAATGCTTAAAAATGTATGCAAAATGAAAGCTTTTCCTAGTCAAGATTAGTCAGATATCGCGAATTATGGAATATACAGGCAAACAGGTTTGTCCCTCTGAAAAGCTTACATCCGGTTCATCGACCAAAATCGGTTTGCACAAATTTTCATAAGTTAATACAGACAAATATGCCATATGAATGTCATATCTCGTCTTAACTCTTTATTTGGTGCCTCACTTAGAACAACAAAATTTACAAAAATATACAGCTCAATACTACATAAAAACATAAGCAGTTGAAAAGGGGGAAATCATATACCACATAAATCATTTACTTTCTTCGCCATTTCCTTGATCTCCTTTTCAACTTTCTTAATGCTCGTTGAATAAGGCCCTAAACCCTGCCAAACAAAAAAGTAAATTTCTTAAGTATTTGCCCACACAATCATACAGCTAAACAAAAAACAACGAAAAACTAAATTATCAAGTCTTCAATAACAGATTTTACTTCATAAGCCCTACAAACTGCCGGTTGATGTTAAGGAATACTACATCTAAAAAACACCAGATAATACGCTAAAATTAAAGAATGACAAGCAAACTGCAATGGTTGAAACAGATAATAGTAGACCCTAGAATTGGGGGTTAGTGTCGAGAGCACATCTCAAAAACAACAGGAATACACTAAAATTATAGAATGAAAAGCAAAATCCCATAGCTGAAACAGATAATAACATATTTTACTTCGTAAAATTTTATCAAGAGTTCAATAATAGACTTTTTTTCATAAACCCTATGAATTGGGAGGGGGTCAATGTCAACAGAACATCTAAAAGAATCAGCACTAAAATTAAAGAATAAAAAGCAAAATCCCGCTGCTGAAACAGCTAATCATAGATTTTACTTCATAAACCCTAGATATCGGCAGTTAATATCAATAGCACATCTCTCTAAGCACAACAGATAATACGCTAAAATTAAAGAAGAAAAGGGAGCAAATTTCCGTAGCTGAAACAGATCTAAAATCTGAAAAGAAGCAATAAATCGAATATTCAAAGAAGGAAAAAGAGAAGAGTTAAAATTTACATAGGTTTTGAGTAGCGCGATATCGTCTTCGTCAAGAGGTCTAGGGTTTTTCTCGTCCTTGATCTCATCTTCTGGTTCGGGTGCCATTGGTTTTTTTGAATCTCTTAGCTTTCTTCTGCTTTTCTTGAGCAGAAAGACAAGTGAAGATGAGAAATTCTGAACTGAAACAAAATAATTATGTATATATTATACACGGGTAAAATACATCAGTAGTCAATCAAGTATGAAAAATGATTGTTTTCGTCACCAACCTTTCAAAACATGCAAAATGATCATTAACAGTATTGAATCGTTACAAAATGATCATTGAATGTTATAAAATAGAGTAATAATTTGATAAAATTTTGATTTTTTTGTAACAGATTAATAAATTTAATTACCATTTTGAAATAATGATCACTCAATGTTATAAAATAGAGTAATAATTTGATAAAATTTTGTTTCTTTAACGAATTAATAAATTTAATTAGCATTTTGAAATAATTTAATTATTATCTGAAACCATCCTTTTTTTGTCTCAATTTGTTTCAAAAAATTATGGTAAGAACATGTCACATCTCATGTTCTTATTGTTCACTAATAGTTTTTGGGATAAACAGAGAGGAAAGTTATAATTCATATATAAATTAAGAGTACAAAGTACACAAATGATAAAAGTGTCTATTTTGAATGAATTAAGTGTATGACAGATTCAATAACTAATAAGATCGGTCAAAATTACTATTTTTCATTTTAAAGGACTTCAATTAAAGAAGAACCAAACATAAAATTATCCGAGTAACTGGAAAAATTATACAGTGAACCTTGTTCACCACGTCATCCATGGTCTCAAGCAATCAGGACCGTTGATCTTAAACTTTTTCTAAGTGAATCATCACCTCTTTCCTACATGGACTTAATGGATAGGTAGTTATTAGGTGGTTATTTAAAGATCAACGGTCCTGATTGCTTGGACCATGGATGACGTGGTCAACAGGGTTCACCGTATAATCTCTCTAACTGGGAGGGACTTGTCCTTCAAATTCGACTCCAACAGTTATATTTTACAACTCAGTTCTGTTTATAGTTTGAGATCTACCATTGGGGCTGTATTGAATTTTGGAAAGAGAATCTTCACAACTCATCTGATAAAAAAATGAAGTTGAACAATCTGAGCATTTAAAATACAGCTACCAGGCCATAGTATTCATGCAAAACTGTTGTAAGAACATCACCTAAGGCTAAAAGGCTAAAGATACAACAAGGCAACCAAATGCGAATTAGGTTTTTCTAACTATACCTTGTGGGGTTAGTTGCCAACTTGCCACAACGTATGGTGTTAGGGATGACGATATGCCGGGATTAGTTTATTCAACAGGGAGCAATCGAATCAACAAGGCCATGAAGAGTATACGATGCATTATTGATACCGAACGAAGCTTATTTCTCCGGTTGAGAGCCTTAGGACCGGAAGTCACGAATTCCTGAAATGTTAATCTTCAAATGAATGAATGAATATCTTCTCAAGGATGGTCGGACAGTCTTCTCCAAGCCTCTGTGGGTTCAATTCCATTGCAACCTTGAAATCCAGCAAAGAAATTGCTTTGTAGGATCTTTTCTCATCAATACCTTCCAAGTACGAACTGTTATTTTGCCTCCGATTATGGCAACTAGTCGAGATATGGAAGCCGTTAACAAGCTTCCAGTAAGAATGGTGATCGACTCTGTTATTTTTACTTGGGTTACATCCATGCCTAGTTCTTACTATGTCTATGCTCATCGTAATTAACCTCTTTAGGTAGACATCCAATCCATTATTCAATATATCAGCACAGTCCATTGACACACCTTCGAGGCCCTCCAATGCAGCAATTTGTTGCATCCGTTCCCTTAGTGTGTCAGAGTCGAGCAATCGACCAGTATCATATGACTTAGCATATCTAGCACTCTTTGAAGAAGGCAACACCCTCTGGGCCTCGGAAATACTACAGGAGAATAAGGGGATCCCGAATGGTGCTTGCAATGAACTTCTAAAACATGACACCTTTCCATCTTCAACAGCTGATACCTCCATCTGATCTCTGCTATCTTCAGGAAGAAAACCATAAACCAATCCCTTCATTGAAGGTAATTTCTTAGGGTCAGCAGGCAGCACGCCCCTTTGATTATCTGCTTTGTCCGAGACTTGCTGATGACGCTGCACTGGCCTCTGTGTATCACACGGGGTCAGATCCCCATTCTCCAATACAATGATCTCATCAGTTATTATCGGTTCATGAAAAGTAGAATCAACTTTGGCCTTGATCCTAGCCAATACTAGGTACCTTGCATTTCTAGGTGACAATAGAACATCCCCATTTTGCAGACGAATATGGTTAGTTACACGCGGAAGAGGGACTTTCGCATTACAAGCATTTTTCAATATTGAACGGATCAAGAGATTGTGTAGTCTAACATTCTCCCTCCCAAGAATACGAAAACAAACCTTCTTGAACTCAACCTTGCTTAGCTTTAAGCTCAACAGTTTATTCAAATAATGGAAATATCGTTTTGATCTCTCAGGCCCGAGTCTCTTCATCAACCAAGCTTTCAACTCAAAGAGATTGACCCGGGAATGCTGGTTCGTCGAATGCATTGTTCCTTGCTAAAAACCCATAGCCATACTATTTTGACCACAGAATTCAGAACACATAAACCTTCCTTTTAACCCGAATTCTTGAACTAAATTAGGGCTTCTTTGTTCCATTTCCAAAACCCTGCTAGAGATGTTTCACTAACTCCAGAAAGACCCCTAAACACTTGCTAAGGTCTCATAAAGCTCAAAGATTTGAATTGTGTCTCAGAAATTCAATCAATGGAATTCAAATCATAGCCCGAAACAAAGAAAACAAAAAAACCAAACTTGAATCATATGAAATAAATAAATCTCTCCTATATGTTTTCTTCAACCATAGATTTTGACCAGAAAATCCATGAAAATAAGCTCAACCCACTTCATAAAAATCTGCATTTTAATAGAATTTACGTAAAAGAACTACTTTTACATGGATCAACGAAGTTTAAGAACTTAAAATGCATCAACAACTTTCAAACTAAAGCCTGAATTTCATAGGGAAGGTGAATAAAACTGAGTTTGGAGAGAGATTAAAAAAATGTTTCATTGTTGCTCTGACCTGTTTGGAGCTCGAGAAAGTACAGGAAAAACTCCTCATCTTCGTCTCGGGTTTCTCTCTTTCTAGAGTAGAATGTTTTGCTTCATTTTTCAACACATTTTCTTTTGATTTTCTCTTCCAAAAATCTGTGTGACCTTTTTGGGATTGAAATCAGATTTTTTCCCATAAGGGTAAAGTAGATAAGTAGTCACTAAACTACAAACAAACATTACTTTGGTTAGTGAACTTTAAAATATTACAAAGTAATCACTAAATTTGACAAATTATTTCGAAATTATTATTTTTATAAAATTTAATGATTATTTATCGGATCGTTATAAAAAATTATTATATTAATCGCTATTTTATATCAATTTTATTGAATCTGTTATTTTTTTTTTTGTTTTTATCTTTGATTTTAATAAGGATATATGTTTCTATAGCACGTTGTTTTTGTCCTTTATGACACGTTTTTCTTCTGTCTTTATGATATGTTTTTATTTTTGTTTTATGATTTGATTTATCTGTCTTTGGGGCATGTTTCAGCATACCCTAGTGATCGATTGTTGTTCACACAAAGATTCAATCGATACTAGTTTTCTGATTTATGTTTTTTGTCGGTGGTCACTTGAAAAGATTTATCCTCACTCGGTTGATGGTCATTTGCCGATGAAATCAGTCTTGGTTAGCGATACTTTTTGCACGACAGTTTGGATCGTCTACAAGTCCTTTCTTTTTGCTTTGATTTATGCTTTTGAATTTTGTTGGTATACTTATTTTAATAATTTTTTTTTTTTTAGATTGTAAAAATCTTTGGATTGTTTAATCCATTTATATTATTTTTTGATTGCGATGTAATTATAATTTTTCTATGAATTCTCTAAATATTGATACATAAATATTTTTCATCAAATTGGCTAGTGATACACCTATGTAATCTTGTTCTATTAACAGACATACTAGATAGTAAATAAATTTTGATAATAATTAGATTCAACTTTTAAATTGAAATAACATTTTTTAAGTATAGAACAATAAATCTTAATTTTGTCAAACTAAATCAAATATGAAAACGAATCTTTCATATTCTATTAACCATTTTACATTTTATTAATTCATATAACCATAAATTTTAAAACGATATATACTCTAAACAAAGATAATTAAAAATATATGATTGGTCTTAATTTTTGTTCCTGGGATGTTTGAACTTCCTTCTTTAGGATCAAAAAGTTACATTTCTTTGCCTCGGCCGAGAATCAGTGATGGTGTGAATTTATTAAAAAAAATAAAAATTTTGGTATATATTAAAATATTTATAATTTTTATAAAAATTCGATACAATTGATTTTTACTTATTTTTTAAGTTCTTGTTCTTTTAGAAATTTCCTCCCAAAGGATGATAGTTGTTAGTTGATACTTGAGACTAGAACAGTGTCTTTCTTTGCTAAAACAGCCCGGCCCATAATCAGGTCCATTAGTGGTATTTATTTCTCAAATTAGATATAAATGAAAAGAAGGTCTAAGCACGTCGCACGTGTTTACAGAACGCTTTCGCATTTAGGCTTTAGCTGGAGCCTGGAGGCTTAAAAAGATTCGACCGAGCAACCCGAGATTTCTAAGCCAGATCCGACTCCACCACCGATCGACAGTCACCGGAATCGGTATCTTTAGGTTACAAAGAAAATTGTCAATTACATCGTTACTGATTTTGATGAAAAATGGGTTACTAGTTTTGGTTTTGCATCGATTAAATGAATGGAGAAGAAAACAAGTATGGTTTTTTCAAGTAATTGATCTGATATTTGAGTTCATTCTCATTTTTAATGTAATGAAATTATGGATTTTGGTTGTTTGTTGAGATTTTGACGATAAATATTGGATTTTGGGTTGTAATTGTTAGGGTTTATCTACCTCTATCATTGTTGTTTTCCTCGTGTAGATTTATAATTTTTTGTTTAATTTCATCTGTTCATGGTTTCTGTCTTCTTTTTGTTTCCTTCTTTTTATAGATGTTTTATTTACAATGTTACTTTCATTAACAGGTTTATCAAGAGTTACTGAATAGCAATTTGAGTTCTGAAGTAACTTTTTTTTTTTTTTTTAATTTGTTTACTGAATTATATGATATTTTGTTGGGTTCAGATAAGAGAAGATGAATGGGGAAGTCCCCAACATAAAGAAATGGGTGGTTTTCTATCCCGTTTATATTAATTCAAAGAAAACAGTGGCCGAGGGAAGGCGAATCAGCTTGGCTAAAGCATGTGAAAATCCCACTTGTGTTGAAATCGCTGATTGCTGCAACCATCTCAAAGTCCCGAATGCCATTGAGGTTTGTTCTTGTATTATTTGTCTCTGTTATTGTCTCTGTCTCTTGTAAATTTGTTTCCCCATCCATTGATTTACCTGACAAGAAGGTTGCTTTGCAAACCTCAGCGCCCGCTACCTTCAGAGCTATTTATTAGCTAAATGATGTTGGCATCTTATGACAATAATCATTTGCTTAACATCTAGGAACTTGGGGCATTCGAACCTATAAGCCAAATGACTTATTCATCTCTCTCTTGTTGCATGCTTCATCGAATTTTTACTCTATCAAGCTGCTTGAACAAACTAGGTATTTCTATTTGTTATTTAACCACATTAGAGATAATCGGTACAGATTGACAAGGCATATCCTCGCGATTTCATGCAAAGAGGGAGAGTGAGGGTCCAGTTGAAAAGGGAGGATGGGACTTTATCCAATCCATCCATTCCTACCAGTAAGTGTAGTTTTTAAAATAATTATACTGCCAGTTTTGAGCTTGAGAATAAATAATTGAACTCTTTGAAAAAGAAGAGCCATATTTTCCGTTGAAACTTGTTGTGAGTTATTTGATAGTGTAAAAGCACTTTTAATTTTTGGTTTTGTGAAATTAGATCGTGAAGGGAGAAGTGTTACCTTTGTCTCATAATTTTGTTAAATTAAATGAAAATAGAAAAAGAATAGTGCCGGAATGAATATGCGGGGAACCTAAAAGACAGAATTCCTCTATCAAAGATCCATAGTTACATATTTTGTCTGGTTTCAGGGAAACAGCTGATGCTCCAAGTTGCGGAGTTGGTACCTAGACATCCGGGGAGGACTAAGAAGCAGGAAGCACCTTCTACATCATCTACTGCAGGATCTTCCAAGTCTGGGAAGGGTGGAAGAAAAAAGCGATAGCTCTGTTATTCCCCAAGCAACAGCAGGTTATATGGTTATCTTGGAACATTTTTACTTTTGCCTTTGAGCTAAACATCTTCACATGGTTTGCTTTTTCTAGTTCTGTTTATCTGAGTGAGATTCGGAATATATGTTTACAAACGAATTCCTTTGATTCTTGATAGGTTTCAATCATTGAATTCTTGAATTTTACTGAATTTCATAGGTTTTGGTTTATAAAATTCATCTCCCATGGTGTATGCTTGTTAAACCAAGGCTTAACTAAAGAATTTGGTATCCAAATTTGTCACTTCTTTCTAATGTGGTACCTATGTTTTTTAGGTACAATTTGTTCCTGAAGTTGTCTGATGTCTAATTTGGTATTTGAATTTGACAATTTTAACAAATTGTATATAATTTACCCTTTTTTCAGACATGGGTATGGAGAAATTATTTGTTTATTAATGACATAAATCTGGTATGAAGTACACCACTTAATATAAGTGGTAAATGGTTGTTCCCGACGGAAAAAGAAAGAAAATGACTTAGATTTGAATGACATATTTATGATGTGGGAAAATTTTAATTCAATTAAATTAAAGTTAACAACAACTTTTATATATTTTAAATTATAATTAGTGTAGAATTTAAAATAATTATAATTTAAAATAAAATTATATTATGTTCGAGAATTTGGATTCACTAAAATCAAAATTTAAAATTCTAGAATTATATTAAATTCATTTAGTGAATTTAAACTACTGGTATAATTCAATTTTACTTCATCTAGGATGAGTCCTTTAAGGCATATCTTTAGTTCGATTAGGATTTAAACTATTTTGTATTATTCTCATTAAGCCCTCAAATTTATAATAAAACTTCTAATTGATTCTCCAAATTTTATTTCCTTTTGATTAAGAATTTTAAAACTATATATATTTAAAAATTCTTATTCTTTTACCGTATAATTTAAAAAATTATCGTTTTTCGTTTATATCTCTGTATTTGTATTAGTACAACATAGTAATTTAAGAATCAGACAACTTAAATATGAATACGATGATGAATTATAATATACTTTATTTAAATGATAACATAGTATTAATTATTAATGTAAGAGTTTATATCTGATGTAGACGATATATAATTTCCTGTAAATCAAAGTCGTGCAAGATTTACGAGTTGTCGGAGATTGATGGGTGAAACATACTCAGGGCCGCCATCTAGTAAATGTTTTGATGCGATTAAAAGTGCCGATTCCGTTGGATGGAAGGGATCCCAGAAAACATATTTCGTTCGATCGGGACAAACACGAGACACCCTTATGCACGGAATCAGACCGCCATGTCTTCCGATCACTTCGCAACAAGCATGATCAGCATTATCAAATCCTGAAAAAAGAGGGGGTTGAAATCAAAATGTGAAGTTCATGAAGTCGTCCTACAAGTTCCAATTCTAAGTTCGTCGTTGAGTCTCACCGTACGATCTATGGTTGTTAATGAGATCTTCTGTCATCGCATAAATATCAGCATAGACGAACGTCGATCCTGGAAGACTTCTCGTAAGATCTTCGAGCAGGCTCTTCAACTTAGAGTTGTATAACTTGGCTAGATTATTCATATATGCAACACAGTCCTCGGCACATAAATGTAGGTCCAAGTTGATGGGAATGCAACCGATTTTTGGGACATTCGCCACTAAAATCTTCCTGGCGTCCAGATTGTAAAGCCTCTGCAATATACATAGATCGAATATCATTCTGAGTCGAACCGAGTAGAAGTTGGTGTTAGAGGGAAATCGAGTGAAGGTTTAAGGAATTAACCGTGAGTTTGGATTTGAATTTAGAAAGCACGTCATCCACGAAAATGGATTTTACATCAAAAGGTTGAGTGTTGGATTCGAATATGACATCGTTGGACCCGATTGCAAGAACATAGAGAGAGTTCCGGAGCAGTGCTTTGGCCGCCGGTGCACCAATTCTTGCTATGATGTCTTGCCTGGTCTTGGCAAAGTAATCAAGTTGTTTCTCCATCCAAATCCGTTCACCCTGCAAAACATAGGTTCTGATCATTTCGGATTGCAAATTACAATCACATTAGTTTTGGATCGTTTCGAGTTACTTACACATGTTCTGGATCATTTCGAGTTCGTTTAGGAAAACAAAATAGGGAAGAAATGAAGCTTACAAAGAGTGATCCAGTGACTTGTAAGATTCCAGCTCCGGAGGAGGCATAGTTAACACCCTTCAAAATCAGATCTCCACTGGTATTGGGTGCCAAGAAAGGAGGACTGTAATCTTTAAAACCCAATTCATCTTCTGTTCGGAAATAGAAAAATAACTCAACATAAGTAGCCGTACATTTTTTTAATAATCTATTGATTAAGTACTTAATCTAGATTACATGAATTTATTACCCAGATAACCCATTAATCTAATTTACTTCTTTCAAAACATCGGGATTAAAACATTGTCCTTATTTAAAAAATTTAGTATCTCATCTTATTAAACCAATTAGTATTAGTAATATTAAATCCCGAAAATAAAAAAATAATATGAATGGAACTAAACTAAATTAATTATCTACTTTTATAAACGAAATTAAACAATTCTCTATGATTTTAGTCTGGTTCCGCCTTCAGCCCAATAACACATCTAAAGGAGACTTGTGACTGCTTTCCCAATAGCCTAACCCTAAAATCACGACTCTAACCCATCGACTACTGACAGAACTTGCCTACAATGTCGGCCATTGTTCGTGAATTGGTAAACCGTCCGGACGGAGTTCCTTTCGGGAAGTCTATCCCATTTGGTGGCACCGGTTGGGCCAATGTGTCGATGTAAAAGTTGTTTCCTGCTTCAACCAGAGAATCTCCGAACACGAAAACAGCCGTGACATTATGACCCAAACATATGGCTGAAATCTGAACCAAGATCCAACAGATGAAAATAAATTTGTTCGAAATGGAACCCATTTCTGCGCTATATACATATATGTATATGTATTCAGTGCGTACATAGACTAAGATTAAGTCCTTACTATCATCATCTTTTATAGTGCTGTGGAGGGGTTGTTTACATTGGTTGGTGGAAACTTGAAACCCTACTGAGTTTTAGAGATAGATGCCAGTTTGTATGTAAAATATGAATTTACTTAGTATCCCTATCGAATCATAAAATGTTAGTATCGATATGGATTATATGCACAAGTAATTATTTTATGAATTTTTGAAACCACGAGAAAGTAAAACGTGGTTAAAGTACTTTAGTGATACATGATATTTACTCTAAAATTTTCAGAATACTATTAATTTGAATTCGAGTACGAAATAAATAAATAAATTGTTTGTCAGAGATTTGAATGACTAAATGTTCAAATTTAACAAGTAAAAATATAAATTGATTAAAAACTTTAAAAAGTAAAGATGATAATTGGTTCGAGGAATTAGATAAAGCAAAAGTCTGAAATTGGTAGAATATTTATTTACAAAAGGACAACGAGTTTGAATAATGGACATCCGAGCACTAATTTTATATATAATTATTTGGAATCTGAGTTATTCACCAATTATTACGAGAGGATTCTAATAAATGAATAAAGTTATTTTTGTAATAATTTTTTTTATCTTTGATAATTTTTTTAATCGATCGGTTGGTTTTTTATTTAATTCCTTATTAGGATTAAATTTAATATCGTCATGATGGATTAAAACTATACTCTTTTGATTATCTGGTTAATCTTTGTGTTTTGAACCTTAAATTAAATTTAGATATGAGTTCACAACCATCGTTTTTGTTCGTAATTAAATTATGATAATAATTGTATTATTAATGTGTCTTATTATTGTAATGTTTTTTTATTGTTATTTGTTGTTGATTTTTACTTTTCATTGTCGAGCTTTGATGATATTTGCATCTATTTTATTTCGAGAGTTTCAAGTTTGAGTTTTTATTTTTTATTTATCTGATCATATTTACGATCTAGATGCGCTAGTTTTTACTTTTTTTATTTATGATATGGGTACTCAAAAATACAATTAAGAGTTTACAACTCATGTAAATAAATTTTAACTTTTGTGGAACATAAATAGGACCATATAAAAATATAAAAATTTTAACTTAAAAGTTCAAAACAAAATAGATACAAAAATCACTAAAGCTCAATGATAAATGATAAAAATCATCAACAAATAATATTAAAAAATACATATTATGATAATAAGGTAGGTTGAGAACATGGTCATTACGATAACTCAATTGCAAACAAAAACGATGATTGTGAGCTCGTATTTGAGTCTAATTCGAAGGTTTAAAAGGCGAGGAAATGATCAAATGTATATTTCACGCTTATATTAAGAACTCGTTGAACAAAAACGATTATTACCATCTTAATTAGTCGTAACGACATTAAATCTAATTCTAATAAAAATAAAAAAATAATTAAACGATTAATTTAAAAAATTATCAAAAGGCATATAATACATATTAAAAAGTAAAGATAAACGTATAAAAACAAAAATATTAAATTTAAAACAAAAAAAATAAAATAAAAATACCGATGAGTAAGTCTTTATGTTAAAATTAATATCGTTGTTCCCCTCCCTGACCCTAAAGAAGTGAACTCTCTTTGGTAAGCTATTAGCTGTTAACCGCAGTTTACCAAGTGGTCCATATCAATATACATAGCCTAGGATAGAAAGAGAGTTTAATGTATCACTTTAGCATTACGGCTCTTAGAGCTGCGCCGTCGTTTTAGTACGACGGGAAAGCGTTTAGTATGATCATCAGAAATAATGGAGTCATTGTTTCAGCGGAGTCTATATTTAGGGGGCGAGATTCTATTGAAGTGAATTAAATAAAATGTGGAATTATTGAGTTTATAAATTTTATAATATATTTTTATATTTTGAATCAAAGAGAATTAAATTAAATGAAAAGTTTTAAATTTTATTCGTTTAAATATAATTTTTTTTATAACATCATGATATTAATTTTTTTAACAACGATGAATATGATATCTTTTAAATAATATGTCAGCCAATAGTCAACAAATTTCAAAACACAGGTTTTAAAAAGACAATATGACATATATATATATATATTTTATAGTCATATATAATATATAGATTTTATATTTTTATATACGATGTATATAAATTTGATAATACTGAAGGGTTTGATTTAACTAAAATATTAAATTTTCGAATTAAATGTAAATTTATCACCTATAATTATCCCTATACATAAGTATTTTAAAAAATCCGTTTATCTTATGCATTGAATTCGGCTACCATTACTTAATCTCAATCGGAATTAAATAAATTGTTGGTGGGGTAGGAAAATATTTTGATATTCTTGTTGTATAAACAAGTCCGTCAATCATAGGGTGAAATAGTTTAGCCTAAATTTTAGGGGTTTAGATTAGAATTTAGAGTTTTAGAATTTAAGGTTAAAAATATAAATTTAAATGCATCAAAAAAATTAAAATATTATAATAATTTTTTATACAACTTATATACCAAAAATATAATTATAATAATATATTTGAATTTAATTCTGACACTTTTTTTGTTAATAATGTAAGATAATTCCTCTTAATAATGCCATTCTAAAGTTTAAACTGTAACTAATTTTTTTGTTGATATGCATGTTCGTCTTATAATAATATATGTTCAAAATGTAAGACAGACTCTCTTACTAATGTCATTCAAAGTTTAAACTCGTGGCATTTTCTTAAAAGTACAATATACCTTATCAGTACACCAACATTTGTCGATAATTCTAACATCGACTTTAGTATGCTTTTATGTTTCACATTTGTTTATTAAAATATTAAGTAAAGAAGACGGCAACCCTTCTTTTTCGTTTGCCTACTCTTAATAGATTGTAGTACATGGGAATTAATCTAGTGAATTGTTGCATCCTTTGTGGCAGGGAGCATGAGTCATGCAATCATCTTTTTGCTGAGTGTTCTTATTCTAGACAGGTATGATAGACTGTTTTTACTCATTGTGGCATAACTAGATGTATGCTGGATTAGGATGAAGAACTAGATTGACTATGTTTTAACCTGGAGGGGAGATCGCTGATTGTTTTCATCCTTCGGCTTGCTTGGAATTCCTTTGTGTATTTCATTTGGGAAGCACAGAACCGAAGGAAATATAGGACTATTAGCAGGGACTATTGCAACTTATTTCGATGTATACGAGATATTGTTAGTAACAAGATTAGCAATAGAGATATTCACATAGATATGATAAATAGAACACTTTGTCTCGCTTAGGGAATTCCCTAAGAGATAGTTGCACGGGGCACATGTTTTGATATTGTTACAGGTTTTTTTTCTTTTTTTTTTATAAATAAATTATATAACTTATCCAAAAAAATATTAAGTAAAGAAACCTTGACCAGTAATGAGCAAAATAAATAAACTCAGACATTTTGATACACTATTAATACATGCTTATTTTATTAATATGAAAGGGATTTCTCATTTGTTTATTAAATATTTTAGTCTTGTTTTACGATTTATTCAAATAATAATATATTCTTAAACACTGTCGATTAATGGGACGATGACAAAATATTAAAATTAGCAAGTTGTCGGATATTGATGGGTGAAACATATTCCCGGCCACCATCCAACATACGCTTTGCTCCTAGTAAAACAACCGGTTCCGTCGGGTGGTATGGATCCCAGAAAACATACTTTGTTCGGTCGGGGCAAACACGAGAGCTCGAAATGCATGGAACCATACCTCCGTGCCTCCCAGACACTTGACAACAAGCGTGATCTGCGTTCTCGAACCCTGAAAAAAAAGGAGAAAATTGAAATTTAATGAACTCAATAAACCCTAATTTTAAACTCCATTACAGAATTTCACCATATGATCTATAATTGTTAAGGACATCTTCCGACAAGGCATAACCATCGACATAAACGAATATCGATCCCGCAAGAATGGTCGTAAGCACTTGGGTCATTATCTTCAATTTCTTGTTGTAACGCTTGGTTACTTCATTTAGTGATTCTACACAACCATGGTCATAATTATGCGTGTCTAACTCGTATGGCATGCATCCGAGTTTGGGGACATTCGACACCGCAATCTTCCTGGCATCCAAGCTATAAAGCCTCTGCAATTCACACAGATGAGAGATCGTTAGAAGTCTGACGGTCTGTTTTCGAGTGAAAGTCGGAGAGGGTCTTTAAAAAAAAACCTAACCGACTCTCACTCGAGATCAAAATTGGAGCCATTAGCGAGACGATTCAACCGCGAGATGGGATCTGAATTTTGAAATGACATCATCCAGATATCTGTTCATATCTCCAGTTGAATTTTCTCCGAATATGATATCATTGGACCCAATTTGAAAAAAGTAGAGTGCGTTTCTGAGCAATGCTTGAGCCGCTGGTGCACCAAGTCTTGATATTATGTCTTGTCTAGTCTTTGCAAAGTAATCTATTTGATTACCCAGACAGAGTCGTTCACCCTGCAAGACGATAACTTTTAACTTCTCTTGAACTTGTAATCTTGACGTACGAGTCGGTTCAAAATGAATGACATCGGAAACAATACTAGCTAGGTTAAGCTAGCTGGTTGGGACCTGGTAATGAACTTGTAGAATATCCAATATCTCGATGATTTAAAAAAATGAAATAGGCTTACATAGATTGATCCGGTTGTTTGTAAAATTCCAGCCCCAGAGGAGGCATAGTTAACCCCCTTCAAAATCACATCTCCACTTGTATTAGGCGCCAAGAAAGGAGGAGTGTACTCTTTAAAACCCAACTCTTGTCCTGTTTCAAACACAAAATTCGAGGCTCAAGGTCGAGTTTAGACATGTGAATACTATACATGAACCTAATTCGAACTCGATCCAGTCTAATCTATAAATACTCTAATCAACATCATAGTTACGATCGACAGCTTAGGAAACCTGCCTATAACGTCCGCAGCAATTCGTGAATTGGTGAATCGTCCGGATGGAAAGCCTCTGGGGAAGTCGATGCCATTAGGAAACGCGGGTTTCGCAACTGTGTCAAGGTAAAAGTTGTTTCCGACTTCGGCCAGCGAATCCCCAAAGACGAAAAACGCAGTCGTATTATGAGCAAAACAGATGGTGGTTGGCCATAGAAGGATGGCTACAACCTGATAAAGTAACCAATGCATCCTACGCTTCTTTGAACTGATGCCCGTCCGTACCCTAATGTGTATACGTATACGTGTGTATTTATGTTGAAGATTTGCAGAGGTGGGTGTTGGGTTATGAAACAAGCCAAGGGAGAGTTATTTACAATATTGGTTGCTGGTTCCCTGGCCTGATTCAAAGGAAGCTTGAAACCCTACTTATAGGGATGGCAACTTTCAGTAAAATTCGAATTTGTAAATTTATTTTCCAGAGTCATTTTATTTGATACCAAATAAAATCTGTAAGTTTTTAATCTAATTACTTTGTTTTGGACCCTCCAGCCTCCAGGTGCTTGACCTTACAGTAAAGTAAGTCGTCCCCATCCCCAGGTGACGGAAGCAACACAACCCTTGCAGTTGCATTCATCAAGTTATACCTTGAACCTACCAGTAGCAGACTAGCACTAGCAGGCAGCAGCATTGAAAGTATAGTATAGAGTGTAGCCGCACGGCTAACATCCACGCTTAGATTTAATTTCATAACCAATCTTATCACAGGTGCCAAACTCCCAAACAAACTCCCTTCTAATTATGCCTGCAACAATGGCAACAGTAAGTACCTATAAAATTACAGCTTCTGTAGTATTTCTTCTTTCTCGGTAAAACTCTTACAAACCTATGCAACGTTGTGATTTTAATTTCAAAAAGCCATATGGGAAATGAAAATGCTTCCTTGTCTCTCTCTATTGGTTTCAAAATTAAAAATATACTATAATAATCGTATTAAAACTACTTTCATAATTAAGTGACCATTTAAACAATTTATCCTTGAACATGAATTCGGATATGTATGCAAATTTTGTTGTACTATTTTATGTTTCTTATCCGCATATAAAATATCATAATTTTATATAAATTTCTATATATTAATACTTTATTTTAATATATTTTATGGTATAATTAAAAAAAGAAAGAGCCATAAATTTTAAATATCACTAGCAAAATAGATATGTATTTTATATAAAAAAGATTAATTTTATTAATTATTAGTTTATCAGAATGAGACGTCATACTTTGACGTAAGTTTAAATATTAAAATTTTGTTATTGTGAATGAAACAAACTGAATTAGATTTTGCACCACTATTTTTATCATAGTAATTTTAAACGGTGTTGCTATATATATATATATAACAACCATTATTTCACTGTATGACTTACATTTAAATCTTTGGTAAGAAGTTAAATTATTATTAGACTAAAAAATTTAAGAGTCAATGTTTATATTTATTTAATTTAACCCTTGCTTGATTAGATATTTATTTTTAGAAATAAAGATATTATTATACTAAATATTACAAATTTTTAACAAGACTTGAACTCCTTAAGATTCTAATATACTTTTAGTTTTTCATATTAATCGATCAACAGACGATAATTATACTCTTTGAACATATGGTTTACTAAATGGTCCTTAAGTAGGCAATAGATTATTTAATTATCTTTTTTTTTTTTTATTTCGGCTCTTAGATCTGCGCCAAATTTTCAAGCACTGGAGGAGAGTGCCAAACACTGTAAACAATTCAGAACTTGATAGGAAAGACACCAAGTTGAAAAGAGTGGCTTTGAATTTTTTTTATAAATACCTTTTACAAATATATTTGTAAATATAAATTTTTCGTTCACCCACATCATAGTTATGACAAAAAAAAATGAATTGAAATTTTTGAATTAATAAGTAGGAGTGAACAATTGATTAAGTTGAGTTAAAATTTTAATTTATAATTGAAATTTTATTTGAATTTTTGTTAGAGTTGATTTTTTATTTAATTATAAATATTTATAATATTAATTAATTTTAATTTAAATTTATATACAGGAGCACATAGGAGATCTGTATGCAAACATAATAAGGAGAGAAATCAAAGACTATTCTACCTAGAGAGGGATTGCCTGATGATGTTTCTTTAGTTCAGCAATCTATAACCCGCTGCCAGCCTGCCAGAGCATTCGATTTTTCTCTTCCCATTGGTCCTAACTAAATGTTTAAGATAGAGAATGACTCACAGGTTCATAAGTCCGACTGTAAAATCGATCTCAATTGATAGACTTTTCCTGTTCCAAGGTAGATAACTGGTGTCTCCGTAAGGCCTGCAAACAGTGAGAGGATGGCTCTATTAGTGACTTGGTAACATTTTCCAGAAATCTGAGGACAAGCTATCCCACATATTATCGTGCAGAGGTCATTACCTCTCGAGTTTTTACCTTGAACATTTTAGATGGAGCCGTGTGAAGATGGCAAGGATAAGAGAAGAAAGCATGACCAAGGAAATCATTCGTTCCCCCCAGGCCCCAACCAGTTGTTCATTAGATTGACAGCGTTCTCAGATGTTCATTTGATTTCACCAACTACTTTGAGTTTGATAGACACAGGAAAGCAACTGTCCTGCATTACTTCAGGTACCTCCCTTACAAGTTGTTAAACTAAACTTTCACAGCTAACCAGATGTTTTAACTCGGTAAATTTCAAAGCCTATAAGTAATAATCCAGAAAGAACTCAGTTGCAGACAGTCTTATGCCAACTTAAAAGGAACTGGAAGTAAAGATTGCCCCACTGAAAATGCATCAATATAGAAAGGAAGTATCATCTTCATGAAACGAAAACAATTCTTGGGACTTGAGGCATCTTGGATATATGAAAATGTATCCATTCTAAATGGCTCAGGATTAGGAACACACTCAATATCCTCTCGGTCCACAATTTCAACAACCTACCAATAAAATAAAATTAGTTATTCACTGGAGATAACAACAGATGTCAATAAAAGAAGTATAATCATCACTAGACATGAGATAACGAGAACCAACTACCAAGGAATGGATCGTTACACTATGGTCTATGAGAAGCACGCAGAGTGGGCAGGCCAACAGGAATGAAAATTAAACCCAGACACAAAAATATTGTAATCACCTGCACAAATCAAAATGGGGATCATCAATACAACTAGCACTAAAGAAACCCAACAACACAAATGATGATTGCTTTGAGAAAATATGTCAGTTAGTGAAACCCTAGCGTATTCTTCAGTCGTTACGTACAACTTCTGTAACCGGGGTAATGGACGTTAACGCCGTAGTGACTGTTTTGTTATTTGTTTTACTATGTTAGTGGTTTTTGTAAGTTTTCAAACTTCAGTGACGAAGAAACAGATGTACCAAAACGTTATCTATGTTTACCCAAAGATTTAACTTAATGTTCATAATGAAGGGACTAAACAACAAATATACCAAAATAAATTAATCAAAGAATCCTCAAAATCTCCGCCGTTTCCTTCCCTTTGCTCGTATAAAATCTTACTGATTCATTTGCAATTGAATGAATTGTCCTTTTTCATTCTTTTGTGGCGGGTGCAAATCCAAATCCGATGGCTACGAGCTTCCATGGAGTTGGAGCAGCTGTTGCAGCCTTATCATCATCACCGTCCAATTGTTTCGATTCCAAGAAACTGCTTTGCTCTCCTCGTAGATCCTTCCCCGGTTCGATAGACTCCAGTTTTTCTTCGGTTCTCTCGTCGTTTTCATTTCTTTTAATGAAATTCGATATGATGCAGTGAGGAGAGGAGCGAGCTTTGTAGTGGCCAGATCTGATGGAAGCGTGAACTTGGATCTTAATCCCAAAGGTCGAAGAGCTCAACGATTGATTGTCAATGCAGTTGCAGTAATGATTTTTTCCTCTCTTTTTCCCCTGATTTTTAATAGTTAGTTTTCTTGTTACTAAATTTTATTGTATTTTGTGTATATCTTTTAGACCAAATCTGATAGCTCTTCAGCTTCGTCATCTTCGAAACCAGGGTATGATTTTATTCTTGATTCAAAGTGAATTTGACGAATTAGTTTTACATTGTTGTACTCAATTTCTCAATCCTTGTTATATAAGCCTTTTAAGAAATTATAAGCTAGTAGTTAAGTGTACTATATATTGTTGGCACTGATTTGCTCAGTTACTCCCTAAGAGGAATTCCAATCCATGCCTTCGTTTTGACGAGCTCTGTTCCCTTTTGTTGCGACTCTGCAATTTATAGTGCAGTGAGTCATCTCGGTCCTTATATTGCCATCAACCGGATGCCATGGACACCTCGTCAAAAGTCGAATAGGAAGGGTGTCATTTGTGTGTCTGTTGTATGCACGCTTGGTTGTATACATGTATACGTTTTTGTGCATTGGAACTTTGAATGGCGTTATGTTGCATGATTGAAATTGTGCATTCATACCTGTTATTACTATCTTTTCTTTTGTTTTTATGGATCAGTGGTATATCTAACTAGATCGATGTTGTATCTCCAGGCATGAGCTTTTACTTTTCGAAGCTCTGCGAGAGGGTTTGGAAGAAGAAATGGATAGGGATCCCTGTGTATGTGTCATGGGTGAAGATGTCGGTCACTATGGAGGATCATACAAAGTTTCCAAAGGATTGGCTGAAAAGTTTGGGGACCTCAGGGTTCTTGACACCCCTATTGCAGAGAACTCCTTCACTGGCATGGGAATTGGAGCTGCCATGACTGGTCTAAGACCGGTTGTTGAGGGTATGAACATGGGATTCCTCCTCCTTGCTTTTAATCAGATCTCCAACAACTGTGGTATGCTTCATTATACGTCTGGTGGCCAGTTCACCATACCGATAGTCATTCGTGGACCTGGTGGTGTTGGACGTCAACTAGGGGCTGAGCACTCTCAACGTCTCGAATCATATTTTCAGTCAATCCCTGGCATCCAAATGGTTGCATGTTCAACCCCTTACAACGCCAAGGGCTTAATGAAGGCTGCAATCAGAAGCGAGAACCCTGTTATACTTTTTGAGCATGTTTTGTTGTACAACCTCAAGGAGAGAATCCCAGACGAGGATTATATTTGCAATCTCGAGGAAGCCGAGATGGTTAGACCCGGAGAACATGTCACTATTCTCACCTATTCAAGGATGAGGTATCATGTGATGCAGGCAGCTAAAACATTGGTGAACAAGGGTTATGATCCGGAAGTAATCGATATTAGGTCCTTGAAACCATTCGATCTTCACACCATCGGGAACTCGGTGAAGAAAACTCATCGAGTTCTTATTGTGGAAGAGTGCATGCGTACGGGTGGTATTGGTGCTAGCCTGACAGCTGCCATTACCGAGAATTTCCATGATTATTTGGATGCTCCTATCATGTGCTTATCTTCTCAAGACGTCCCTACACCATACGCCGGCACATTGGAGGAATGGACTGTCGTTCAGCCTTCCCAGATTGTGACAGCTGTCGAGCAACTCTGCAAGTAGTAGCTGAACCAGTGGTCATGCAACTTATTTTCGATATCAACTTCTAGTATGTTGGAATATCGTGTGGGTTAAAAGTCGAGAAATGTTAATCCAGCAAGGCTCGTTGTCCTTGTTACTGAAATGGCAAGTAGGATGTTGAAGTAATCGTTACAGGTAGAACAACTGGACAAGCAAAATTGTGTATTTCCAACTTCTGAACACCCAAGTACAAACAGATCACCCTGGTCTCCAACACACGAAGCCCTTAACATAAATATTAAACCTTATGTTGATGTGTAAGAATGACAAGAAGAGTTTTTCCAAGAATATATGGACTACCGATGCAATCAGATTGCGAAAACATAACATCGCTAGACGTCCTTGGCAATGGCAATTTAGGAAGAAAAGATGGTAACATCACGATTGGAGGCTTAGTAATTGGCAAGGTGATTGAGACGGGTCGACTGATGTTTAGAAGTAAATCAAAGTAAGGATTTTGGATTGAAATAATGGGTTAAACATTTTTGGAAGAGAAAGAATAAAATCAGATTTTATGATATGCTGGAGTGGTGATCAAAATATATATCTTAAAAAAATTAATTTAGTAAATCAAAGTAATGATTTGTTTCAAATTCATGGTAGATGTGTTGCTACTCATTTGATTCCTCCTGTGTGAACTAAGGGAGGTCGATTGGTGAAGTTTCGAAAGCATAGGAGATGTACTTGTGACATGGGTGAAATCAGCTACGTGGCTTGCAGGCTGCAGCTGCAGCTTTAAAAGGTTTGGAAGTTGAAGAACATGGCGATCTCTGTCATATCAAGTTTGTATAGTAAACTTAACTAAACTCAAACAAATTGAAGCTTAAAACAATCATCTCCATCTCACTAAACTGGATGCCCTTCATTACTACAAGTTACTGTACATGAGTTTGCAAGGGGGGAGGGCGACAATTATGCCAAGTAATTGTATATTTGTGGATTGTTCTTGTCTCGCTCCAGGTACTCCCTGTAGATGAGAGACTCGATTCTTCTCTTCAAATCGGACGGTTTTATCGGAAACTTAAGCTGTTCAACCACCAAACACATATTCTCAAGATATGTCGAATTGCAACTTACAAAACATGTTATCAGTCCACCGAGAGATCATCAATGGAAGTGATCTAATCATCATACATGGGGCTGGCTTTTGACAGGTGTATACACAATGTAAACATTAACAGTACCATACCTGTTGGAAAAGTTCGGTTATCAAGAGAGAGTGGCTCAACACTTTCCTTGTCTTCAGTATCCGAACAATAGCAGCATCGATCTGTGATGAATCAGGTAATAGAGCGTACTTGTAGTTAAGCTCTTTCATGTGAGATATATTTCTGTTTTACATTTTTTAGTGGATAGATAGAAAGAGAGGAAATGCGGGTGCGAAGCAAAGCCAAACCGAACCTGATATTGACGATCTTGAAATACTCTTTCAGTAGTGCTTGTTTTCTCCTCCAGTGTCTCTTTCATCTGGATTGCATTTACCTGCATTCCAAAAAAGAAAGTTCGGTACTAAACCACTCTATATGGGAATGAAGTCAACAGAATGCAAACAGATGTACCTTAATACGATACAGAGGAGCAGAAAACCCGTCATTGAAAGCGAATGAATCACCATCTCTCACGTCCCTCCCTTTCGGAGACTGCAGTGAATGAGAAGAAAAGAAATTGAAAATGTGATATGGAACAAAGAAGAAAAGATAATGACACAAACACGAAATTAAAATGGTAACTGCAATAATGTAATGGCATACCTTTTGCAGTACTCGTACTTTCCCGCATGCAAGAGATTGCAAGGTCCTTCTCAATTCCTTATCCTCTATCGCAGTAGACTCCTTAATGTCTTGAAAGCTAAGCTTTTCGGCATCATTGAACAACATCAGAACTACAGTCTAGAGGGTACACGATAACAAAATGAGAAAATTGTCAGAATATATCAGCTTGTACAAAACATTAAAACAGGAAAACAAGGGCTGACGAAACACCGAGGCACCAACCTGAAATAGGGAAACTGTGAGTTCCTTTTTACCTTTGGGAAAATCGGCTTTCAACACACAATGACCTAACGAGTTTTGCCACATTAGTCGCCTCCCACTGTACTTACTTAAGTAGAAGTCCTTAAAGATGTCCTGTTACACCAACTAGAATATTTGTTAGATAATTTCATGATAAAGGAAACTTCCCAGTGTCTATAACAGTGAACATTTCATCCTAAAACCAGCACCAAACCTGATAGACATTCAACTCGTGAGGAAGCCGAAGAACCGTATGTAGATATGTTGGCCAGTAACTGTGAAGCTCAGCGGACAAAAGAGAATTAAATACTTAACCAATAACTAAGTGATTATGCAGATACGATTTAATTGAGCTAATGATAAATATGATTTACCCAGTTGTTAAAACATGGACACTCATCTCAATTCCCGATGGAAGCTTCGTCCTGGCCTGGGATGACTGCTTGAATGATTCATTTATCTCCTTTGATAGTTCAATATCCTACACCAAATTCACCAGGCAAGATCAATAATTGAACATGAGGTGTTTTAATTACTAACACAAGCTAAAGCTCTAATTTACAAAACAGTTGCATCAAAATTGCATTCAAATTAATCTCATTATTACTTTCTACCCAAACCGGAAGGAAAATCAATTCGAGCATACTTTCTACCCGAACTTGAATGATTCATTATTACTCTCTCTCTCTCTCCAGGTACTCTACTACCAAAGTTTAAGAGTACAATATGGTTTGGACTGTAAACATATTCAAAGCATAAGAATCCAATCACATAGAAATAAGTTCCATCATTACACACTCTATAAAATGTGTAGATCGTCAGACCCTACATTGACCAATACATTAGGAGGTAATCCAAGAAACGAAAGACGAATCTAGAATCCTTTTCTCTTCTCTTCTTACATGATTCTATTACTTCAATAGTTATCTATATAATCCATCCTCACGGCACAATAAATTTGTTACATAATTATTGGTTCATTGCATACTCTTAATGGTTTTATTATAAAGTGATAGAGGTGGACCTTGAACATTACTTCAAGCTTGTTCGTAAACTGGCTGCCACACTCGGTCTTCAGCTGAAGCATCATAACAACATGACAATTTAAAACAATCTAGAAAATGTGACATTTGATACAAAATAAGAACACACTGACCTTAGAAATCATGGATTTCTCTGCATCAATAGAAGAACTCTTTCCTAACAGAAGCCTTTTAGCAAGATCCTTCTTATAGAATGCTTCAAAGACGTCTTTTCCCTTAATTACCAACAAAAAGAATCATTCATATATCTAGCATCAATTTGTCGTACAAGAAAAACAAAAAATACACATGAAGGGAACTGTTATTCAAGGTAAAAGGTAAAATTAATGATATTTATTGTGAAAACGTGAACTTTACCTGAATGAACCTGAATAAAACTAAAACTTTATCAAGTATACCCTCTAATTCTTCTTCAGAAGTACCCTTATTACCGGCACGAAGCTTTTCATCTAGAAACTTAGCGATCAGCTCAGCGGGACGGTTCTATTAAACAAAAAACATTTAACCATCAGTCAAGTGGGAAAAATATGGTCATCTAAATTAGGAACGTTGCTGAACTGATTAAAACGTAACAACCAGAATGCAGTTTAAAAATAGAATAATCTCCAAATGCAAATGACAGAGAAATGCTAACCTGACGAAGGTTAATTAGATGCTCAAATGCATCCCTAATGTGGTGGAAGAATGCCTCATTCTTGGAAAAGCTTTCTTCCCAAATTGAGTCAAGCGAAGCCTTGAATTCTAACAAGGAAGACACCATGTCCTTGTCTTTCTCTTCATCCATGACCATGACCTGCCCGGTTTTCCGAGTATATGAACTTATGGCCTGCCTGAGTGGTTCAAGAGATTTGACCCTTAAAAATAGTGAGTACATTCTCTGAAGGTCCTCAATACGGTGTCCATCCATAAGTAACGTAAATCCCTACAGAAATCAGAGAAATTGTAACTACTGAAAGATACAAAACCAAGCAGGCACACAAAGTGAGCAAACAACCGAAGATTCATATTCATATGACCATACCTTATCAAGAATGGCATGAATATGGCGTTCAAGAAGTTGCCTTTCCACTGTTGCTATTAGTGGCTTTCTTGTAACAGCATCCAGGTAGAGTAAGCATCTTTCATGTTCTTCATGTAGCCTGGTCTGCAACAATACAACTAAAATCTTAACAAAGATAATCCACCCAAAATTCTTAAGGGGATAACCATGTACATTCCAAATAAAAATGGAATAATATGGTAGATTAATTTTCTTATGAGGATGAAACATGTACACATCAAATACAGAGTCCTAGTCATTGCTAATTAAGAACATAAAATATGAAAAGCACCTCAACATGCTTCAGGTAATCTGGAACATCATATTGCTGCATGTATTTTGTTCCTTCAGCTGCATAAAACTCAGATGTGCATTCCAGGAATGGCTTCTCAAAACTTCCTGAGTAAATGCCTAAAGCAGTAAACATCTTCAGAAGATGGTTAAGGAGTGTCCTGTCAACAGCTTCACCTAATCTGCGTGATCAAAAACATAATACAGGATGCAAATTATAAACACCGATGAGAATTTAACATGTCACATCATTCATGAACCAAGACAAGTCACATCATTCAAGAACCAAGGCAGTGAATATGTGGATGGAAACACATAGAAGTTTAGATAATTAAAATGACCTAGAAAATAAAAGTAAACAAGTAAGCTATAGTTCAATTGATCAGACACCTTATCCATCCCTTCAAGAAACTTTTTTATGCTATAGAAACCATGTTACTATATCTTGCTCTCTAGCCTTTTGCCAGGTGGCAAAAATGTGACGACAAGTGAAAAATAACATTAGACAACAGTGTACAAGTCAATTTAAGTTGACCAATACGTAACATGTTGCAGATTGGCTTCTTCAATTTTTACCTCTCCACTTGTACTTGCACAGAAAATTCAATGTGTTATCAAGTTGGTTGGTCTGAAGGCATCAAAACAAGTTAACCAAGTAAAAATTTGTCTACTTTCATCCAACAGCACAGCTTGTTCAAATTATTATACCTTTTCATCAACAGAAGGAGAGTTTCATCCATAAGTTTCACAATAGTCAATGACACACAATCCATCAAAACATTCATCTGATGCAGCTTTGCAAAAGTTAATACTTTTGTATATTCCAAATTAAAATTCATTAGCATTACCTCTCACTCTCAATCATTCTTAAAAGACCAATAACAGTTTTGTGCTCAACTTCAGAAGCCAGAGAAAGATGTTTCCGGAAGAGATGCAAGCCCATGTCCCACAATGAACATACAGTTGAGGTTTGTTTAACATATGTTCTGTCTAGATACAAGGCTATACTACGAATCATCAACATTTGACTGCAAAGATCTTGCCAACATTTCTCAACGAGTGATAAGAAAACAACCAGATCGGGGCTTTGCCCAACCAAAGATCTTAGTGCAACAGATATATGTTCTTCACATTCTTTTTCAATCCGTTGATAAAGGCTTCCTCCCAACTTGTGCAGGCAAAGATTATTAACAGCCTAAAAGTGAAGAACGTACAATTATCAAGAGATAAAATCAGTCAAAACGCAAATGGATAATCAAAATAAAGAAAATGAAGAAATATGTGAAGTTTACCTGATAAAGCTTCTCCATGTCACAAGAATCTGGCTGCTTCAAAAATATAGCACTAATGGCTGACTTCAGCTTTGCCCATGTCTCGACCTCAAAATTTGTAGGCAACGTTGGTTTTGCTACACAGGAATATCACAAGAAATTAAAGCTATCAGAAACCTTTTACCTTTCTGACTATAAATTCAAATCGCAATTTCCATTGTAGAGCTGCTCTTCTAGTTCTCTACATTAGTATACATGAATAACATAGTTTTGGAGATAAAATCTTATTTGCAATCAGGAAAAGCATATAAAAGTAAACCTTAGTTCAACACACATTGCTACTCTGAGAAAATAACCTTACAAATAGCAGGTTCAATCACCAGCTAACTAAAGATGAAGTGATTGATTATACTTATGCAAGCAAGCATCACAGATGCCAACAAAACAATATTCAAATAATTTTTCGAAAAGATACAGAACAATATTCAAATTACATTTCATTTGATAAATTAACAAAAAAGGCCAAACCGAAAAAAAACATGCAAAGGGAAAGAATGTTGGTTCGGAGCTTTTCAAGTGAAGTTGCATTAATTAATATTCTACACCACAATGGCAAAAAAGGTGAAATGTCCTTAAGCAATTCGTTCTGAAGCCATGTAAACAAACGAGAAACTAAGGACCCTCAATTTATTTAGCATGAAAGAGTGCCTGCCTCCTAAAAATACCAGTTTCGAATTATCATAAAATAAAAGGTCCCTACTCTAGAAAGTGATTGAAGTGACAAAGGTAACACTTTTTAAGATCAGTTAACTGATCTTCATAAAATCTTAATTTAAAGCTATTTAGGAAGTAATGGAAAGTGGTTGGCTTCCTTTACCAGTTTTTGAAATCCATATCCTCTAATATCTAATTTGTCATTTCCAAAACGACCCAACAACCAAAACCACTCAATTTTTAAGATCAAACACTCAAAAAACTATAACAACAACCTAAAAATGCCCAGAAATTTAAATTTCACAGACCAAAAAATAAGATCGAGAGAGAAACAAAAAAACACCTTTAACGAGTTTGATGACTAGCTTTTTGGCTGGTTGAGACGGGGTTGCCTTTTTTCGAGACAGATAAGCGGCGGC
Organism: Abelmoschus esculentus; assembly: GCA_035048815.1. NCBI lineage: Eukaryota > Viridiplantae > Streptophyta > Magnoliopsida > Malvales > Malvaceae > Abelmoschus > Abelmoschus esculentus. Next base: position 17,822,763 of record JAUCBN010000033.1, read on the forward strand.
GGGAGAACGAGCATCAGCGGACTTGGGATAATTGAGGGGCAGAGATGAAGGGTAGAAAACGACGGCGTTAGCGTCTTGGTTGTTGTGAAGGTGTTGAAGGTCAGTTTTGTTTGGGTCGAGAGAACAAGCCACAACTTGAGACTTGGCTTTCGTCATTGATGAAATGGAGATGAAAGCAATAGCGTTGGGATTGGTGGCGTTTTGAACCAGAGTTGTTAAGAGAGCATCATGGAGGGGATGACGACGAGCGACATGAAAGCGATCGAAAGACACCATCGTAAAAATTCCAGCTCATTTATTTACTTAATTTATGGATAAATTACAATATGATTCACTCAATTATTGTTATATTTTCAATTGAGTCGCCATATTTTAAAAATCACTATTAAATCACTCAATTAATTATTTGTAAGTAATTATTTTTTAATAAAAATTTACAATTTTGTCATCCAATTATAAATATTTTTACATTTTATCACCTGAATTAGTTATAAGTCAACTTTTTTATTATTTTTTTAATTTCTTGTATTTTGTCTCTTAGGTCATTTTATTATTATTAAGTTTTCAATTGAATTACTGTATTTTAAAATTATAATTAAATCACTCGATTATCTATTATCGTAATTCTTTGTTAAATATTTTTTTTAAACAGATACTTGGTCTTGAGAGTCCGACTTTACCTACCAAATCATCCATTGAACTACTGTCTCTTGGAATGTCGTGAAACCAAATCATCCATTGAACTACTGTCTCTTGGAATGTCGTGAAAGGAGACGTGTACCCTTGAGGTTCCATTTCCATAGTTTGTCCCAATTAAAACCCGCAGAAGAAAGTCAACTGAGTTTAAACATATCGAGAAAAAGGAAAGGAAGGCACGAATCCTTTTAGGATCCAAAGGCATAAGAAATCTTGTATCAGGGGAAGGGGAAGGAAGATTTAAGCCTTAAGGTGGATTCAAACAACATAAAATATAGTTATCGTGGAATGACATTTTTGGACTATTAATTTTGTAAATTTTATTATATTATTTGTTAATTAAATTCAAACGTGATATGACACAGATGTTATTTTGTTTTTTAATTTGATATTTTAATAATTGTAATTTAATCACAATCATATCAAAACATCTTTTAAATTTTTTGTTTTCAACAATACAAGAAATGAAATTGATACCATTGGAATATAAATTAAGGACTAAATCCTCCACTTAAGTTTAACAGAATGACTAATGATAGCATTTGACCAAACAAATGCATCTATGCCTATAGTTGCCTTTGCCCGTCAAGCAAGAAAGAAATCAAAAGAGTTCATCTTCCTTACATAAACATTGCCCCAGTTTTAAGAATTCTCTTCAAATTGAATCAGTTTTGACATTGGATCTGTACCTAAGACCATACAAAGTGGAAGGTCTGGTTCTGGCAATGGCAAACTCAGCCAAGAAGATGAACACAGTAGCAGCCGTAACGACACCGTTTATCATCATTGGAGGAATCTGCATTGCTGTTGGGTGGAAATACGTGAGTGGCGCTTGGAACAAAAGAGCTGATCATCGGCGGAATTTGCCGAGATCAATGTCCTTGGCCGCCATGCATGGCGGAAAGCCGGCTTTAGATAGATTGGTTTGTTATCAGAATTTCCTATCCGGTCAGCCGGAGCAAAATGTTGATCTAAACCATCTGGAGACTCTGCTTCAAAATGAACCACCCAATTTCAAGGAAATTCAGGTTTCCTTTTGATTTTTGTTTATTTCTTTTGTGAAATGGTAAAAAGTATGAGTTTGTCTTCCATCCATAGTAATAGAAAATTGTTACCATTTCAGTTTTTTATTTTCTGTTTTTTGTCTGAAAGCAAGTTGTTGTAAGTCTGGAGATGAGTAGAAGAGAAGATGAAGCAATCAAAGTGTTAAAGAAAGCATCCAAAAAGGCAGAAAAGAAGGGAAAAACAACTGAAGCTTATGAGCTTGGACTGTTGCTTGCAGAAATGTACATCTACAAGGTGAGTTCCTTGTACTTGGTATAGACTGTTCAAATCATTACTTTGTTTGTTACTTATGATCCACGTGTTTCTTTTTTTGTTGTAGGGAGATGTTGAAAAGGCTTTCAAATGCAAATGCTTGGCAGCAGCGGCAGCAGCAGATGCAAGACCTTCTCTTTATAAGGTGACATTCCAGATCATATCAAGTATTGATTTGAACATAGAATGTAAAACATATTATTTGTCAGGCTATTCTTTCCTTGATGGATGAGAAGGAAGCATCAGCTCGCCAACATTGGCACAACTTGAAAGAAACTCAGACCCTACCTGGTTTCAATGAAGAAGAGTTCACTGAGTTCAAAAAGGCTGTGAATCGACTCAAACAAGACATTGAGTCTGCAAAAACACACACAATCTACCAAAGCTTCAGAAGTTGATCAATTCAATAGCTAGTACATGTATTGGGCATAAGTTGTGAGTTGAGGTATTTCATCCATTGTTATATACTTTTAAAAGTTAAAAGTTCATTTTCGTATACAAGACAACTAAATTATACTACATGATGCAAACGGATCAATTGAACTAAACCTAGTCCTACAACTAATATATAATATAGAGATCAAGGGTAGAAGTCAATTGAACAAAGTGTATAATTACCGTTTGACAGTTGCGAAATCACGTATATAAAGAGTCAGTTCATCCCTAAAAATCAATTTTAAACCCTAAACTCTTATTTTCTATATCTTAAATCTTAAATCCTATCCTACACCCTACCCCTAATTTTCTAAACCCTAACCAAAACTTCTAACCTAAAACCCTAAACCTCTAATTTAAAGTGAAGGCATAAATAAAAGTATAAAGAGAAAGCAGACGATTTGCATCCATTTTTGAGGGTATACTACACCCATGATCAGCAAATTTCAATAAACTTTTATTTTAACTATTATTTCTAAAAGTTATATTATAATAAATTAATATTATCGATAAATCACAAAATCAGATCATTTTATTATTACATCTAATGTGATACATAAATAAAAAATTATATCTAATTCGGTCCTTAATTATAACTAAAACTTAAATTTAATATTTTTAAATAGTAATATATAGTTTAGGCAGAGTTAAGCCATATAAATAAATATATATAATTTAAAAATTTATGAAAAGTTATAGTATTTTATATAATATATATATAAAGAACTCATCTAACATTAATTTGAATAAATATTTCTATACCAATTCCTAACTTCCCTCGTCCATCTATTTCTCGTCGCAATCAGTTCAGAAAGAGAGCATTTGTCAAACGAAAATCTCAATATTTTCCGAGAAAATCTTGCCAAACAAAGGGGGGGATGGTTAGCCTTCTTTCTCTCTTTCAATTACAGTCTTTCAAATTTGCATTACACGGACGTACAAGATTTGTTTTGGTTTCTTTCTAATCTGTATTTTTAAGATCTGCTTTAGCTATATTTAGTTATCTGTAAGGCAGATCTAAATTCAGATGCTCCGCATTTGAATTTAACAGTTAGACTCAGATCCAACCTAAACAAGGCTTTAAACGTAAACTTCAGCTCTGTGAAAGAATATTTTAATTTGAATTATTAGATTTGAAGGGTTCATTGATTTTCTCCCCCATGTTTTGTAGGAGTTATTCCCTTCGATTAAGAACATCCTTCTTTTGGATTCCGAAGGGAAACGTGTAGCTGTCAAGTATTATTCAGATGACTGGCCAACCAATTCTGCTAAGGAAGCCTTTGAGAAAGCTGTGTTTTCCAAAACACAGAAGACTAATGCTCGAACCGAAGGTAGATTTGTTAATGCTTTCATTACATAAGGTTTAATTTGATTGTGGATATGTAGATCATATAGATTTAGAATGAAGGTGAATCAATGGTGATTAGTGAGTGAATCAATTCATTAGATTTTGAGATTTTAGAAAGGTTATTTTCTTGTGCATAAAGGGTTTACCTTGGATATATTGTTTTGGTCATTGTTTCCATTTTCTTGTGTCAATGAAAACTATGTTACTCTACATTTTTCTTTAAGAGCCTATGTCCAACATCAGTATATGATACATATTCGAATTTGGTTATGGGAATACCATCCTTCAGAAATATGATATTTTCAAAAAAAATAAACATACTCGGATACATAGCTATATTCAATATTACTCCCTAAATCGAGTGATATAGAAAGGGAAGATATGATTGGTTGGCCTTGGTTTTGGTTTCGTTCCATATTTCCGCTGTTTTAACATGATGCTTTTATTTTTCTTTACAGCTGAGATAACAATGTTTGACAACTATATTGTTGTGTACAAGTTCGTTCAAGATCTTCACTTTTTTGTTACTGGAGGTGAAAATGAAAATGAGATCATCTTGGCCACAGTACTCCAGGGATTTTTTGATGCTGTCGGACTTCTCCTGAGGTTCTTTTGTCTTACTTTCTACTATTACAATCTTTTGATTGATTTGTGTTTGATATTATTAACTTAGCATTTTCCCCTTGTTTTCTGTACTCCCTGTTCCAGAGGCAATGAAGACAAGAAGGAGGCATTGGAGAACTTGGATCTTATCCTGTTGTGTCTTGACGAAATTGTTGATGGCGGGTATGAATCTATCATTCATTGTTGTGTCTTATTCATTTCGTTCATGGATCTTTCAGTAGACGTTTTCCTTGTTTCATTCTTTAAAGCAGTTATTGTGTTTTACCCTGTAATTATGTAGGTAAGAATGCATGCTAAAAAAAGAATGAAAGAGACTAGTATTTAGGATTTCTATTCACTTATGTTCGGGTTTATTTGATGGGGAAAGAAATGGATAGAAATTAGGATATTGAACCAAGAGAAAAGGAAGATTAGTGGAATCAATATAAGCAACCATCCCTTCCGATCCTTCTCCTATCACCATGTTTGACTTTTTCTTTAATTTATGGGCAGTGTCATTCTTGAAACTGATGCAAATGTTATTGCCGGAAAGGTTGATAGCCATAGTATGGATTCTGGAGCTCCTTTGTCTGAGCAGGTACTGTGAGCTGTGTTCTTGAACTTAATTTTCTTTCTTCGTATTAACTCAGCATAAAGAAGAACTGAGTTTAACTAGTGACATATGAATCACTCTTGCCACCATGTTAACAAATGTGGTATTCTACAGACGATAACTCAAGCATTGGCTACCGCACGTGAACATCTTACTAGATCTCTCCTCCAGTAATGCGTTTATGTCAGACCGGACTAAACAAGAGAAGCTCAGCAGCATATCTTTCTGTAATGATACTGTAGTTGTTGTGGTTAGGATAATGTCTGTTTCCAGTGCAATAGAACTGAATATACTTTGGATATTACATGGATGTTATTGCAAGGTTGGTTTTGTTATCCTATTTGTATGCTAGCCCTAGCCCTAGCCCTACACGATGGCAAAATGATGTCTCATTTTGTCTCCCCGTTGCATACAAAGAAATAAAGCATATGGAATGATTGTGATGTTTGTGCATTTCATAGGTTCATCTGTGTTACGTGTACAAAATTTACCGTCTTTTTCACTGAACTTTTGGGCATTGGCAAACAATGTTGAAGCTAACAAATGGTACATAGTACAATACTTGAGCAGTCGCATTGTGCTCTTGGATGAGGAATGAATTGGCATCAATAAGGAGGCTTAGCCATCTCCGGTAGTTGGAGTCAAGTTACAACGATAAGTTCTTTTACGAAGCTGTGCATGAGCTTCTGCTTCATGTTGGAGAACATTTTAACCCTCTGATTTAACTCTCTCTTCCTAACATTTATAGGCTCTTTTAATCCAAGATAAACAATGCCTATACTCCTATGGTGATGAGGATGGCCGTAAACAAACCAAATGCATAGCCTAGGCTGTATTATCCTATCCAACATAGTGTTCGAGCGATATAAAATATGAGTCTCCAGTTTGATGCAATAAATACTTGTGTTCTGTTAATTGTATGCAAGGAGATGGCAGAATAAAATGCAAGCAGAACACACAACAATGTCTCAACCGCCAAAGAAAAGACTTATCAAGTGGCTCAGGATGGCCATTTACGCCGTATCAGCCTTAGCTGGACAAGCATACGCTGGTCCTGGATTACTCACAAGACTATACTATCACAAAGGCGGAAGTAGCAAATGGATGGAAACGCTAACTCAACTCGCCGGTTTCTCGATTCATTGGAATGTGCTGCTCACAAGTCTCTGTTGGCAATGATGGACTCGGGGAGGAGAGGACCAAAAGATATACGGACATGATTTGGGAAACAATAAATGGCATATTGTATTCTCAGAGATGATACAGTAAATCTTACAGGGAACAGCAGACACGTCCATTCATGTTCTAAAGAAACCATAACTATGAAGTAATTGTAGTTGAGAGGGTTAAAAAATTCGATATTCTCCATCAGAACAGGGTGAATTCGCATATTCATTTTTGATTTTTTTAATATAGGGTTAAAATTCAGGTAGTCAAGAGGAAACCAAATCAATCCACATTGATATGGTTGAAAAAGAAAACCATGGGAATGGGATACCTTTAAAGAAAAGAACAGTGTAACAAATTTACAACACTACTAATACTCACTTATATAGCTAACAATCCCTCAAGAAACACAGCCATAGCTCAAACAAATAAGAGACAAAAAAGTAAAGCCACAGGTGCTTACAGAGAGTACTGACAGAAACCTTGCATCGTGCATGGCATCTACTACTAGAGAACTCTACAAAAACTCATACAGTGTAGCGGTTCTTGGCACCTCTGTCGAGCATCTTCGCATCTTCCTGAAAGAGCAAATAGAACGTGTTTGTTTATAGAGCCCACGACTTGATACATAACCAGAAAGATCTTACAAACTAAAACAAGCCATTACATGAAATATGAACCCAATAGTTTCATTGTAATCAAGAAAATCTTTCCACTGTTTCCCGATGCTCATCTGCATCAATACAAAACACAACAGATATAAAGGTTTCAGAATTTCAGATGCTATTGAAAACAAAACCCATAGAGAGGTGTTCTGGAATTGCAAGTCGTTTTTTTTTTCATAACAAAGCAACTCACCTGCGCAGTTTCATTGGAAGCGTTCTTGGTCCAAAGCGCTATTCTTTCCTGCTTGCCTCTCACACTGACAACTGCTCCACAGATCTCATCACCATATTCAAACTGTTCCCCTATCAAAGCCAGCAACTAGTACAGCAAAAATATATAAGATATTAAGCCACATTCTTCCCTTAAGCATCCGATTTTCATGAACAAATACACATTAAATCATCTGAAACAATACCGTGTACAGCCAAGAATTATCTGATTTCCCCTTTTGGAAAGTCAAAGTCCACTTGCCTCCGTTAGCACAGACAGGGTCTTCCCACTTAGGCTCAATCTTATGTTTGAAACAATGAAAGTCTGCTCCCACAGCCAACTTGCTCGGGTGGTGCATGTTATTGTAAAGACTGATCAGAGAAGTTTGGAAGTTAAATCCACAAGTGTCATTAACAAAGAAAGTGAAACATGAAATTAGTAATCAATGTCAGCAATATAGAAACAGTAGGAAAAGCCATATATTCGATAAATGTGCCTTCCACAAGATTGATTATAACAAATTTAAGGAACAGATAAATAACATCCGACTAAGATGAAACAAGAAGATAGGAAGCAAACTTCTGTAGTAGGCAGCTCCAAGATTGTTGTAGTGCATATCATTCCCCAATAACAGTTAAAACCAAATCCAATTTACAGTCATCATCACCATCATATGTGTAAGTATAATCACAATATTATAAACAATGTTACACAGACCCGAGTGCTAGTATCAGACAAGGGTACGTATAGGACACGGATATGATAAGACATTTCTAAGTTTTACACGAATTTGAAGGATAATTGGAGGTCATTTACTATATGTACATGAATGTGGACATGGGTACTTGGAGAAAAATAGAGTCCAAACAACATTGTTGAAGGATCAGCTGTAGAATTAAAATAAAACCCTAAACTCAAAATTCCGGATTCCAAGAAACTCAAAACATCTCCAACTCCAAACAGTGGTCCAACAAAGAAAGATAAACCCTAAATTCAACATATAATCAAAACCCCAAAATCCAACATATAATCGAATTCACAACTCACAAATCAAAAACCAAAGCGGGGAAGGGGGAAAAAGAAGAGAAAATAACCTCCAGAATTGTTCGATGGTGGAGAAAGTGTAAATAGGGCGCATGGAACTACCCCAAGTAGCTTGCTTCGATTTCGCTTGTGGGTTATCGAACCAGAATGTCCATGAATGCTCAAGCGGGTGAGGTTGTTCGATGAAGCCTTTCTTGAACGACATCGTATCGCCTTCTTCCTCCCCGGCGATCTCCCCTTCCTCAAGCTCCTCAACTTGTTCGTCTTTCGCGTTAGGGTTCTTGTTTTCTTCTTCGCTGATGTTTATCGATTTCATGTTTTCTTCGAGCCCCATTTTCGATCTGTCTCTCTATTTCTTCCGTTCCCTCTTTCTTTGTAGCCGAGCAGCTAAAGACTTGGTTTCTTTGATTTTTTTTCTTTCTAAACTGCCCCAAAGCTAAAAGGCAAAATCCCTTGGATTTTTATTTCAATGACCCACAAACCGACTTTATTTAAGTTAGAGTTCATTTATATTATTAATTTGGAATGGTTGGATTAATTGACTTAGGTTTAATTTAGTATTGATGTTAAAAAATGATTTTAAAAGATAAAATATTTGTTTGAGATATGATGGTGCAAAGTATAAATAAATTTAAACTATAATAAAAATTTAAATTTTTTTCTAATACTATAATTATTAAATAAATCAACTTAAATTATAATAAAATTTTTAATTTTTGTAAAATTTAATTTAAAAATATAAACTATATTTTAGATTATATACGAACATAACAATTATAAATTAATAATAAATTTAAAATAAATTTCAAATAAAACAATTTTATTTGTAATATAAATATTAAAATAAATTAAAATTCAAATATTTTTTCAATATAAATATTATAAAATATATATTATTTTATAATTATATATGTATAAATTTTATTTTAACAATATATTATAAGGATAAAAAGATAATTTTATTCTAAAATTAATTTTTTTAATACAAAAACTATAAATTTTAGCTTTTAAATTTAATTAAGAAAACTGATTTAAAAAACGACCAAAGACTGTCAAAAATGCTTAAAAGCACTTAAATTGGTTGCTTAAAAACAAAAAAAAAACGAGCCTTAATGAGTGAGACTAAAACTTCAAAACCGGAATATTATATATCAAAACTATTATTCATCTATTTCTCTTACCTAGAAGTCATAAATGGCTCTAAAACTAATCACATTTTATAAACGTAAGGGCATCTTATATATTATTCGAAGTTTCTTTAATATTCTATTCGATACATATTCAAACATAACTATTAAGATTTGATTCTTTAAGGGCATCTCGAGTGCATGAAAAACTTAAAAGAAGGTTACTTCAAATGTTGTAAGAATCAAATTGTTGAGAAACTGGAGCCATATTAGTACAAAATATACTACTTGTCGTTTTGTTCCTTTAACAATCCATTTAATATAATTTGATCTTAATTTTAACAGTGAGACAAAATAATTTATACAAATAACTATCATGATTAAAATGTTGACATGGATTTTTCTTTCAGTGTATCTAACCATAATAAATAATATGTTTTTAACAACAATCACGGGAAGTTTTGAGGAAAGAACTCTTGATGATCTCCAGCAGTGGCTTCTGAGTGTATCTAACCATGTTATAAACCCAAGCACCCGACACTGCTCCGGCGATCGGTGATGTAAGATAGATCCAGATTCCTTTGTAATGGTTTGACACAATCGCAGGTCCCAAGCTTCTTGCTGGGTTCATCGATGCTCCTGTTATCGGTCTGTTGAAACAATATCATAATATTATCATCAAGTGCAGGAAGAAATCAAGACAAGGAAAAAAGAACATGCTTGATAAAATTAACGAGGTGGAGTGGTGCTCGTATAGGATCAGTGGAGTTAGAGCTCGGCGGGTACGGATTATTTTGTCACTTGTAACAGTCGATAGCATTCAAATTCATCATTTTTTTCATTCATACACTAAATATGTGATTCTTTTAAAAATAAATATGTCCGTATCCAATAATCTATACGTAGACTACCAAAGTAGGCTAGGGGAAAAGCTCATACCCTGCAATCAACACATTAAGCAGCACGGTAGAGCCAATGGCAAGTCCTGCAACTTCTCCAATCTTCATAAACAAACGGAAATGAAGCAAAATTAGAATATTTTTTAATGTCATAAAATGTTGACCGAAATGAATTTATTGATTAATTATTTGTGTTTAGTAGGTCCTTATGATTAATCTTCATTACGACGTTCACATTTTTTTCAATACATTTGATCAGAAAAACATATTACAATTCGACGTAAGAACTTCATGGAAGAAGCGGACGGAAATTTTAACGGATGAATCAGTTTGCTTCTATTCATATATACAGGGACAAATTTGTTCATTTTTTTAAATAAAGGGACCAATATGAAATCTGAAATATAATACAGGAAAGGTAGAACTTACAGCCCTGTTATCCGTGGCAGCACCAGATATACTGAACATAAGGTAGAAAGTGATGATGAACTCGATCACAAATGCCTGCAAATCCGACCCTTGCGGTGATGTTCCGGCGAAGACATCGTTTGGTCCACTAAACAATAACCGAAGGGTCCCGGCCGCCAGTGTTGATCCAACAACTTGAGCCAATATATAAACTGGCACCTAAACAACGAATCGAATCAAACCAACCATTGGAAACTCATTTTTAAACCCCCGCAAGTTCTTAAAATAGGATCGAATTTCGGGTTAGAACACTCGCCTGTTTGAGAGGGAATCTTTTGCAGGTAGCAAAAGCAATGGTGATTGCAGGGTTAAAATGTGCACCCGATACGTGAACCGTTGAGTAAAACAAGACGATCACAGATAATCCCCATACCGCGGCGATCCCCAGATGTGAAACCACACCGTCATTGTTGGCATTCACAACCACTGCAGCACAACCGGTAAATATCAGAAAATATGTGCCCAACACCTCAGTTAACAGCTGCAAATTATAAAACAAATCACACCATTCACTCTCTTGAAAACATAACAAAATCAACTAGTTGCGTCGCTACAGGTAAACCGGAATTATCTTCTTTGCGTACTCACATGCCCCATAGGTGCACTTGCAGATATTAGAACCGGAATTAAGTACACCTGAAGCTGATAAATCCTCAAGGGACTTGTGAGTGCACAAAGTAGACAACTCGAGGTCGTTCGTGACATTAATACAGACATATATATAGTGACCTTTTGCGTGAATGGTACTGATAAACACATGTGAGATTCTTTGGTTTCGGCCTCGGGGGACCATGAAGGATGACTAGGATCATTGGCTTCACCATTAACATTCAAAATACCATGATTTCCATTACTCCGAGACTTGGAGATTTCGGCCATGATCAACTACTTTTATCGGATAGAAAACGACAGCAAAACGAAGCAGAAAAAAAGACAGAAAGATTGCTTTTTGCTTATAAAGAACCTATGAAGAATTGTGAACATGAAACTGACGAGAGCAAGCCAATTTAAGGGGCAGCCTAGGATATCAAAAAGAAGGGGAGGAGATAAAATCTCGAACGCGACTTCAAGTTTGAACGGATAATACGACTCGTGTGCTAGTTTTACCAATCTTCAAACTGGAAAAAAAGAAAAACATATCACGGCAGTCACAGGAATCATGTGTGATGTGCCTTTCTCTGAATAGGATGAATAATTTGATATGAAGAAGCAATCTTTCAAGGCGGCATTCTATCAAACACTTGGTAAACATAAAATTAATCTTGTGATATCTCTACTAACTGTTCAAAGGAAAAACATGTTTAATCTTAATCTTATCTAATTTATAAAGGTTGAAAAGTGGTTTCTAGATTTGTTTATTCACATGATAGAATGTTTACTTTTCTGGTTAACAGTAATAAAAGACTTGACTTGTATTTAGATAAAGTTAGGATTAAATATTTATTTAATAATTTATTAAAATCGATTGAATTAATATAACATATATAAAGATACAAGATCAAACATATTTAAAAATTGAGTATGCTTAAAGCTTGAATATTCTCTTATTAGGTACAGATAATATAGACATTATATTAAATTATATATTAGAAATGTTATTGGTTTAATCATGATTTTATCCCTTCTGTTAAAATTAGTTATTTAATCCCTTCTATTTAACATAATTAATAGGTTCAAATGGTAACGACGTTAATTATCGTAGCTAAAGTAATGATATGTTTGAAGGAAAAGCAAATGATCACAATATATTATGCAGATTTGTATACTTTTTCATAATATCCACATTTAACATATACTACTGTACAAATATGGAATACAACAACGCTTTGAACACTAGTGAGAGAGAGAGAGAGAACGTAATGTTACATTAATAAAAATCAAAACTTTATTCTTACTATTCTAAATTACTTATTGGATAATATTTAAATTTAGTTTCAAATTTAAATAAATTTGTATAAATTTGAGTCATCTAAAATAAAAAAATATAATCATTCAATATTAAAATACTCGATAACAATTACAGAAAGTTGTAACTTTGGTTATGTCCGATAATGACTTGTTTGTGAACTTCATCGTATTATAAGCCTAAGCACCCGACACTGCCCTGACGATCGGTGATGTAAGATAGATCCATAGTCTCTTGTAACGGTTTCACATAATTGCAGGTCTTAAACTCTTTGCTGGTTTTATAGAGGCTTAAAGTCAATTCGATAGTAAAATAGGTTAACAACTCAAAATAATTTAAAATAATTAAACTCGAGTGTTAGACGTAACCGATGACTATATTTTCGAACTCATTGTGATCAAATCCGAGACTGATCCGAACATAATTTACTGTAACTTTGAATATGGAAAGGCAGAAAAATCAGAACATAATTTACTGTAACTTTGAATATTGCATATAAAATTACAAAATGTTTCGGATTAATATGCTGAAAATAAGGAAAATCCTGATTAGATGAAAACGGTGGGAAACGTACAGCCCTGTCGTCGGTGGCAACACCGGACACAGCGAACATGAGGTAGAAAGTGACGATGAACTCAATCACGAACGCTTGTAAATCAGACCCCTGAAGCGACGTCCCGGCGAACACGTCGTGCGACGTCGATCCCATAACTTGAGCCACTATATAAAATGGCACCTAAATTAACAGAGCAAATCAAATCAATCAAAGTATCGGTTATGAATTATGATCAAAATATGGGTTAAAAATCACTTTCCTGCTTGAGAGGGAATCTATTGCAGGTGGCAAAAGCAATGGTGACCACCGAGTTAAAATGGGCGCCGGAGATGTGTCCCAATGAAGTAAACCAACGGTCCAACACTGTCACGGGTAAGTGATATCCCCGGAAGCGACACTACCTTGTCGTTGTTTACTACGGATGCGCAACCGGCGAATATCAGAAAATAAGTTCCCCAAACCTCAACTAACAGGCTAACAGCTGCAGATTATAAAACCAAAATCACCATTTCAGTTTCTTGAAAAGAGAAGTCAAAAACAAAGGTTGCCTTTGAGAAGAAAGTTATATGCCATATGTTGACCTTTTGTATGAAAGTTATTGAGAAAAATACGCGAGGATTTTTGTCATTGGGTTCATCGCTAACATTCAGAATCGAATCTGCGATGTTTTTATTGCTCTCAGTCATGGCAGCTGACTGTGTTAACAAACTTGGGGAAGAAATCAGGAAGTCAATTGAAATAGGCTGAAGCGATTAAATTTTTGTAAAGATTGTAATGAAATTTTCTAATCGTAGCATGTAGATTTTAAGAAAGTTAATTTAAAAATATATGAAGTAGAAAAATCTACATTACTATTATAAATTTATAAAAAATAATTTTAAAATATTACTTTTTTATATTTTAAAAAATATATAGTTTTAAATATATTTACAAAATCACTTTTATTAGTTTATATATTTTTTTAATATTTTTCTCGCCATTTACAATCCCGATTGGATCCTAAATGTTCGACTTCTTGGTGATGAGATGAAATGTCAGCAGGAAAGTACTAGATCTTGCAGGCTGCAGGCTGCAGGCTGCAGCCATAGTTTTAACACAGCTTAGAATGCAAGATGCAGGCAAAAATACTAAACGATCACTCTATTGAAATCCAATCCGAAAAAGGAATATCTGTCTAGTACCTAAAACTATGACCATCTTCACAGTAATCTATAGCACCTATATAATACATCTGAAATCCGGGCAAAACACTACCCGGTCAGACGCGTGTTTGGCACAGAACTAGTGAGTAACGTAACCGAAAACATCAAAAGCTATAAAGTATGATCAAGTGATCTGTGCAGGAGTAAGGTGTCCCATATGCTCCGTAAGCGTAAGGTTATTTACGTTCTTGTTCCACCAAAATCTGCCATGATAGGAATCTTCTCTTTCGAACTCAACATCCCGAGTATCAGTTGAACCTGGATTTTCTGTCAAAAATTGTTCCCAGAATACATCGTTAACCCCTGATGGTGCAGGTGCAGGTGCAGGTTGTTCCTTCACTGCAACAGGTTCAGAGGCAGCCGCAATGGCAGGCTCGGCATTCATGTCGATCCGAGGGGATTTAGCTCGAGCATGGACGTTAAGTTGTATGCAAGATCTAGATAAGCTGTCCAGACAACTTGTTGATTCATCCTGGTTTGAAGTAAGTTGAATGTTAGTTCGACCAAAATCGCCTAGGGTATTCTCCCAAAACACCATGGATGACTCTAATTGTTCAAGTGGCTCCATGTCGAACAATGATTTGCCATCCGGATTTTCTCTTGCAGTAAGGGAATTGCCTGTCTTGTCATCTTCAATCTCGGATTCATCGTATGAGTAAGCAATGCTCGACAACCTTCTCTTTCTGTCATTCCCCTCGAGTTGTGGAGTCGTATCACTGCCACTGGTAGACTCTGTTTTCTGAAAAGCTTGAGCCGCTGAAGACACCATTATATGCTGCCGACGCTCCATAGTTCGCAAATGCTCCCTCAAAACCTTCATTTCCTTCTCGAATCCTTTCCGCTCCTGCTCATGCCTCTTCAACTCTAAAACAAGGGTCTGATTTTCGTTCTGAAGTCTCTCGATCTCGTCCCTTAAACTCTGTCTCTCTGAATCTGTTAACGGGGAGACTTGACCTAGAAGATTCTGCATCGAATGACTATGAACCGGTTTCCGTCGATGTATATTCTTCAAAAGATGAGGCTGACCTCTTACAAAATCCTCATTCGCAAACTCCCACTGGTGTGGATCTATTTTCCTGAAACCCTGTTAAAATTCGGGAAACAAGTCAGTCCAATAAACAGCAACAAGCAACCAAAACAGTAGGAACTGAACAAGTAGCAGTAGCAGCTCACATATGTATTAAGCTGTCTGATAAAGCTAGAGAAATTGTTGTGTTTAAAGAATCTGGGAAGAAAATAATTGTTTTGTTTAGGGACTCTATATGATCATTTCTATTGTGATTATCCAAAACTTTTACTGATTCTACAATAATAAGAAGAAGAATCAATAAGATTTTATAATCAATTATCATATTTAAAAATAATTATAATATTTTAATAATTATAATTTATATTTATTAAAAATATTTTCAAAATATTTATAATAAATTTTGAGATTAACATTATATAATGAATATAGTTTATTAAAAATTTGAAATCCCTACTTTTTAGAGATCTTGTGCGTCACTCCTATTACACTGTACAAAACTTCACTGTTTTTGATAAATACATTTTTTATATAAATATTTTCTTTCAAATCTAGTTGATATAAAATAATTATTTATTTAAAATCAATAGTAACAAAATTAGTTTGTGAAAACTAATTAGACCCTAGCCCTTAGATAACATATAAAATATAACTGAAAAATATGTAAATTATATATTTAAAAATAATAATGACATATTCGTTGACTTCAAGAGTAATTTGTTTCAATAGATAGAGAAAGAGATTGGGTTTTAAAGTTGAGACAATGACATGTAAATATTAGTGTTTTGTCTTAATGTTTGGGTGATGACATGGGTGCTTAGGTGAGAAAACTTCTAGAAAAAGTTTAAAAAAATTAAATAGATTTTAGTTTTAAAAAAGTTGTATAGATTTTATTTTATATTTTATATTTTTAATATAAAAAATTATATAACTCTTATAAGATATTGTAAACTTGTAATGTTTTAGTGACTAATATCAATTATCTTTTCTTAAAAATCATCTAAACATTTTGGGAAGGTATACAAAATAGATGTAATTAGTTTAGTCGGATTACATTGAACTCAACGAAATCTATTATTTATAACAGTTATCAAACTTGTTTATAAATAAATATATATCTTTTGAATAGTTTAAGAATATTATAAAATTATATATATTTTAATTTTTTAATGATAAATATATATTTTATAAATAAATAATTTAAACTCATATTTTTTTTAAAAATAAATATTATTTTTTATTAAAAAATTATTGAATTAAAGTAACATTGAACTCATCGTGTTGTATCATTGCTTCTATTGAATTGCCATTAATATTAAAAGTGTTGTTTCCAGTTGAGCTTTTATTATTCGTTCCCTACATAAATTAGTCTCCCAATCGAATCATCCTATACGTCATATCCATATCCATCTAGTTACACAGGAACCAAATAACAAAGGCGGTCGTCGGTTACGTACGAGAAGAAACATTGGAAAAGTACATGACTCGTGGAAGGAGCAGTTAAAGAATTAAATAATAATTAATATCTTATTTGTTGAGTAATTTCATAACATTTTTAATTAATTTATTAGATCAATTTTAATTCAATCAGATAATCTGAATAGATTTTGATCACCCTACCTCTCGTTTCTCTTTTTTTTATATAATTTTTGGTATTAGAGATCGAAATATTCAAAGAAAAAATCAAATTGTTTTTAATTTTTTGTTGAAAATTAGATTCATGCTAAATTGAATATTATTAATTATCTTACCTAACTAGTTATAATGTTTCACTTTACCTTTTGTAAAATCTCTTTCAATTCCACCGCTATCCATTAATATCTCAATTAAAAGTCTTAATTACCTAAATTTTTAGGGTTAAAATATTTTTCCCTCAAAATCAGATCAAACCAATAGAAGCGTTCTAATAAATTTTATGAATCCATTTCAATTTCATTAACGGTCGTGGCATGTCATTTTATCCATGTGTATATGCTACTAGACTTATGAATTGTTCAGACTTCTGAATCGAGCTACATCTGATTTTTAATATGTTTCAAGTTTAAATTCTTTTATATTTGAAATTTAAAACTCGTGAGTTTATAATCCAATTTGGATCCATTTAAAACAAGCGTGTATCTATCTCTAGTGTGAGTGCAGCCCATATAAACTTTGGTTGGGTTCGAGTCAACCCAAATGATCCAAACCGAGCCTTAAAACCGTACTACTTTTATTTTCCAAACCGACGACTTGTACCCATTCCCCCATCCCTTGGACCCAGCATCCTCCAGTGGTCCCCCTCCTTCCACACTAGAGATCTGTTCCAACAACCGTCCCCCTCATTTGAGATCTGGTTCCTCATGCATCCAGGACACCCATACACACAAAAGGACATGCAGATTGCAGAGCAGAGCAGAGGACTTTAGGACTGAATTTATTTTAATATTTAATGTAGTATAATTTCGGGTATATATACCGATACTTCCTTTCGGAAAAACAAGAGATTTCAGTTTTGTTCTTTACTTTCCATCTAGAGACAAATCCGAAACTTGTTCTTTGACTGCATCTGACAGATGATCTGAGGGTGGATACCGGAACCGGATACCATCTCATCTCCTAATCTGCGAGTATTTATTCTCCTTGCATTCTTGTTTCCTTTCCAAATGTGTGTATATTTTGCAGACTACTGGTAACAGGAACAGCCGCAGCTCCAAGTAAGTTCATAAACACATAACATAGTAGGAGCCTAGGAGGAAGAGGAGGGTATCAACAACAAAAATACGAATATAACCCCTTGAATCAAACAAAATAGATCATTGAAAGTAAAAATAAAGCAACACATCCAAGGTAATAACCCCTTGAATAATCATCGACAATAGGATATTTCTTAAATTTTTCATTTTTTACATTAGATTTAGTCTTAGCCTTTAAAAAATTCAGTAAATTTTTATAAATTTAGTCTCTAGTGAATTAGAAATACTTGTAATAGCAATATCATGTAATACCTAAATCTTTTTCCGAGTTCCTTTAATTAAAGATTTATCATCCATGCCATGATATTTAAAACAACTCTATAACTTGACTACTCATTCTTGTACTACACTAATGCATATTAATAGAAAATAACTCAATGACAGACTTAATCTTTTAAAAAAATCACTATTTAAAAGAATCTTAATTTCTTACATCTATTTATATCGTTAACTCTCTATTGTCTAATTTGATTTTTCTCTCTTCATTTAAAAGTATCTTCTATCAATGAGATATCGAAGATGAAGTGTAAATTAGTTCAACTTGAAAATTTCTACAATCAAGACTATAAATAAAAAATCTAGGGGATAAATAAAATAAATACAAAATGTTTTGATTCTTTGACTAACCCAATCAAGTAACATTATATATTATGGTGTTGTATTTGACAACTAAAATATTAGTCTTCATGATCTCTTATTAATTTATATGATCTTATATATATCGTTGACAGAATATATTTTCAAATAAAGAAAAAAACTAGGCAGTAATAAGTTATGATGTAAATGGATATAAAATAATTCAATTTTTTTTAAATGATGAAAAAAACAATGTTAGAAGATTAGGTCTTACAGGATCTATTTGTTCTTCATATACATCTTGCGGTCATATGTCATGGATGATAAATCTTTGATCGAAGGAAGTCGGGAGAGGGTTTGGGTATTACATTATACTGTTATTATAAGTGCTTCTAGTCCATTGTAGACTAAATTTATAAAAATCTACTGAATTTTTAGAGTGTAAGAATAAAATTAATGCGAAAAAATCGTAAAAAATTAAAAATTATCATACTGTCAATTGGTTTTTATAAATAAAATAATTTTTTTATTAAAAAAAGTCATACATTGATGTCTTATTCTTAAAAAAATGCCTTGAGTGGCGGAGTCTCTTGGTAAGAAGCAAAGTTTCTGTACCACTAGTGAGTTGATTTAGATTTGTTGAGAAAATTTTAAAAATATAAATAATCGCAACGTTGAAGACGAAGATGGATAGGGAAGTAGAAGAAAAAAGGGTAAGATTTCATGTGAACTCTACTTTCGACTATTTTGTGTTGTTTAATTGATGGAGTGATTTTCGTAGCATAGTATTTTACATTTTCATAAACTGCGGTTTCTTGGGATTTCTGAGTCATTATCTTTAGTTTATCGTTGAGGCCTCGGTTGGGAGATTCACATTGGAGCAGTGCTGAGAAAACATGTTCTTACAAACTTGAAATCTATTCAATAACTGGATATTCTTCATCATACTAACAAGGCAGGTCCTGGGACTGCCCTTTCAGAAGACTTACAACCACTATACAATAAGACACCGATATCAACTTTGACACAGGCAAAGAATGAGAGATCATTTACAGAGAACGTGCAGAGGATATCAAGTTCCATGCTCCATTGGATCTTCATACCAAAGACCGAAGCAACTAGTTTGATTTCCAACTTCGGCACTCAACTTAGCGTGTTATATAGATCGGAAAGCGCTCGGTAGAGAATGGCAGCAGCAGGTGGACGAGCCATGGACCGGAGAAGTATGTCTGATGCAGTCATTGACTGGCTGCCATAGAATCGAGAATTCTCTTGTACCCGAGTCGTGACAACTCTACCTTCAAGTGAACATCCAACAAAAGCACCTACACATTCAAACATGAATCGTTTTCAGAATTAAATCGTGAAGAGGAGATATAAAGGGACAAAACAAAGGATCCAAATGGGGTCAGCAGCTGCACTCTGCAGAGAATAATGGAGGATGCAATTATTGATCTCGAGTCAATACAAGAGTTTGGGTCGATGGTTTTATTGTTATATGGACAAAGACAGCCTTATCTATGCTGATATTCGACACGGTACCATGACAGACCCTAAAAAATCACCAAGACAAATATGCAACTGAACTGAATTTGATTATGTTCAAGGGAAACAGAAAACCTAAGATGAGACAATACCTTTACTACAGCTGTATGTGTAACAAGCCGCATAACCACCATCTCCGGCTCGTACATCAGCTTCCACAGTCCGTCCCACAATACCAACAGCAGCACTCAAACCAGCTCCAATAGAAAGATGTGCATTGCCACTAAAAGTCTTAACAACATCGTTTGTTCTCAAGATTATAATAAAATCTGTCAGTTCTCCCCCGGCCTGCCCAAGTATTAATGGTTAGGAAAAAAAAGTGAAACATAATTTAATTTCACAAGACTGGCCCATTGCATCCTATGGTCCACATATCACAATTGAGTTCCCTAGGCTAATATAACGACCATGAAAGAAAATTATTAACCTTTCTCCACTAAGAAAAGGAGCAGATAAAAATGATTGTGTTCCATCAACAAAATCTAGGAAGAGTAACAGCCAGGAATTCGATTGAATGCCGTCATTTTAAATTTCTCAGATATGAATTTCCAATAGGAAATCTTTAGCATATGTGTTATCAACAATCTAAGTTTTAAGTATTCACCTGAGCGCCCCATCCCACACCAAATGTGGAAATGGCAGAAGGTGGAGACCAGGAGCCATCCTCCCTACGAGCAATCACTAGTCCTGTACCAATATTGTATGTAACCATGATGCCAACTTTCATAACAGAGATTATAGCAAGGCCTTTTGCTTCTCGGAGAATGGAATCTGGAATTGATTTCTCGGGTTTCAAAGAACCAACCTGGTCGGTGAAAAAGACAACAGTTGAGAATTCTGAAAAAGTTATTTATAATTTCAACGAGAACTCCAAGTACAAAAACAAGTGATCATCAAGCAAAAACAACTAGCAGAATAGCAGGCCTTTTATATCCACAGGAACATGCAATTTTATGCAAAACAAGTAAATAACAGGACCTATTTTACTGGTTAACAATTAATCAACGAAATGTAAACCTCAAAGCACAATTCTTACCTTAGTAATATAACCTCGAATTGTATTTGTTGCCTTATAAATTTCATGTTCCATGGACTGTCCCCAGGGAAAATTAAGCCAAGATCTCAAATTACTCAGGTCTGTCAGGTCATGAGTAGGGAGCTGAGCGGCGTTACTAACTTGGTCCATCAAATATGGCTGGACAGATTCAAGCCGCACACAGCATACATCACAGACTCGTTGCGGATCTGTTACACGAAACTTTTGGGGCATTAAACTCTTTCCTTTAGAGCACTCGCCACAAAATATTCCTCCACAAAACCTGCAATGGTGTCTCGAACACATGATGGGGTGAAACCTCATACCACACAACATACAAGCAGAAGCAGCACTGTCAGCCAACCACTTTGGCGGTTCCGCTTCGAGAATTTCCTTCACATTACCCATATTCGCTTCGTTTAGAGTCTGAGCCATCTCTTGCCAAGCTTGCTCAAGCAAATGACTTGATAACCTTGAAACATCACTTCTTTGAAAATCGCCGGATGTTAAAGCGTTTACTTTCCTACTAGCAGTGAGTATCATCTCGACTATCACATCCCACATGGTCAATTCCTTCTCTTCTCTCAGGAACTCACCCCATCCCATGTCCCCTTCAGGGAAATAACCTCCATTGGAATGAAAACCTTTGGCCCATTGTTCATGATCGCTTTCAAGCATCGGTGGAACCGAGACTGGTATCCAAACCCCAGTGTCCTCAGCAAGAGGGGAGTCATAAAAGAAGTATTTTCCAGTCTTTTGAATTTGATGGCTGGTTTTTGGTTCTTTTTCCTTATCATTCAACTCCTCTATACTTTTAGTTGGCATTGATAATCCATTATCATATTCTCTAAAACCATTGATTCCTTGACCTCCCACACTAGTATCCTATTATCAACATGTATATGAATAAACAAATAATCATCAAATAAATATAAAAAGATTTATTTTTGGTGCACAGACAGTTTAATTTTTAAAAAATAAAAATCAATTTTATTTCTAACGACACGATGTCACCTAAATCATTGATTAGCTCTATATAAAAACACCCAACTCAGAAACCCCCGCAAAATTTTGAATTTCAAGGGTAAAAAAATTTTCTTTTTATTATTGCCTAGATTGAATTCGGCAATAAAGAAACACCCACAATTCAAAAGATCAAAGGGTATCAGAAAACAAATTAAAATTAAAACCCTAATTTTCTGAACACAATGATTCTATGATTAATTCAATAAATAGAAACAATTCTAAAGACTTACCAGGATAGAATTGGGGTTCTCATTGCCGGCGGCATACTCGTTTAGGGAAAGAGAAGGAACCCTAGTATCGAAGGCCGAATTTTGATTTGAGTCCATGTAGTGATTGAATTTAAATTAAAATTCCTTAGAAAGCAAAGAGTACAAACAACTATTAATAATTACAGAGAAAATTTCAGAAATTTTATGTAGCCGAGCTGATTTGAAAAATAAATTTTTATAAAAACAAGGATTGAAGTGAAATTAATTTCGTTAAAACCATTATTCATTGAAGAAAGAGATGAGACGTTGTCTTCAAAACTTGGAGAGTCCTCCTTGGTGTTTACGTCTTCAGACAGCAAATAATTCAATTTTACACGAAATGGAATATATATTAGTTTCTAAATTTGATTAATATAGGGGTAGTTAGTAGTTACACCGCAGATCATTTTGTTATAAGTTTAATAATACACATATTATTATTTTTAAATAATAATTAAATTATTTAATTATAGATTCAGTATTATAATATTTTTTATAATATCTATTAAATCATTCTTATAGATTAAAAAATAAATATCATTTAACTAAAATTTTATAATAAACAAATATTTGTGTTATTAAATTTTAAAACAAAAACTTCATATAACAATAATTTTAGTTTTAAAATTATATATTTTATTAATTTATTTTGAATTTGAAATAGTTAAATCAATTTAAAATTATATATTTTATTAATTTCGTTTAAATTTAAGATAGTTAAATCAATTTAATTTTTTATAATTAAAAATCTCAATAATAAAGTGATTGTGTCTAATAATGAGAGATGTTGAGATTATAATAAATTTATTTTATTAGTCCATCAATTTTCTGATAGTAGAATGATCATATCTCCGAAACTATCACATTTATTGATAAATCGAGCAAAGGGACAATACTATAAGTGTGGTAAGTATCTAAGTGATCCGATAGTATGTTAGGCTAAGTTTATTAAATTATTTCAAATTCAGACAAACTAATATAATACATAATTTTTAAAACTAAAATTATTATTTTAGTTTTAATTATAAAATTTTAATTAAGTGACATATATTCTTAAACCTATAATTGAGTAAACTAAATCACTTTTAAAATAAGAATAAATTTTTTTAATATATAATTGAGTAATTAAACGATTATTTTTAAAAGAAATGACATATATTTAAGACTAAACTTATAATTTATTTTGATATGATCAAATGCTATTTTTATTTTTTAGAACATAAATACAATTTGTATTGAATATTACAAACATGTTAGCTAAATATATTATAATCTATTGATTTTGCATTTATGTTAAGTTAAATTATGTGTTTAATACTTGTATCACGTATAAATTGTAAATTTAGTACACATACATTCATTTTATCGATTTAATTTATGTTTTTTTTTTAAATTTTAATAACAAGCTTATGTATTGTCTTCTGAATTTCAGTGGATATTATTAATTTAGTCCAATTCTTTTAGGTAAAACATCATTTAGATTTTGATTGGGTTTTATCTCTTTTTTTTATTTATATATTTCTCGTATTGATATCTTAATCGTGAGATTTAGACTCTCTAATAGATTATGTATTATCCATATTGATCTTCAAGTCTTATTTTGATCATCTTTTAACATATTTTTTAAGCTTTAAAATCTAATACAATATTCGTTTGGAAGAAGAAAAAAAATATAAAAATATAAAAATTAAAATAATATTTAAATCAATAAAATTTTAAATTAAATCGATAAATTATATAAGTTATACGGTAAAATTATTATTAATTCAAGTCATATTATTATTTTTATTAATTTTAAATGATAAAAATATTAAAATAGAATAAAAATATATTATTTTATAAAAAATAATAATAAGATATCAAAATATAATACAAGTATAATTAATGTACTAAATATATAGTTTTTCCTAAATATAAGAAAAAATGTACTAAAGTTCTTAAGTATTTATATATATTGTGCTATGAAAATACCATTTCTCTCTTTCATTTTCAACCCAGTACGGGGGAGATTTTCTTTTTGAAAAATCCGATTCTGCTCGAATTAATATATATTCTCAGATCTGCTCGCCGCATGTATGCCTCTGATTCTCTTTAGTTTTATGAAGCTTGTTTATTGAGAAATTTGTTTTTTTTTTCTTTCCTTGGAAATGATTCGTGGAAAGTATGTTTTGTTGCCAGATCTGGATTTGCATGTATAATTTTTGTTTTAGAATGTTCAGTTTTGGAATTTTGATTTACCAGATTTTCTTTATGGAGCTGTAGATCTGCTGGTAATTTTGCTTGATCTCTTCATAAGTTCGTGTTTCTTTCGAATTTCTCCCTCCTTTTAGCTTAGCTGATTTTTGAACCGGTCATTCTTAAAAGTATCATATGATCAGGTTTTCAATAGAATTTGAAATTATGTTTTAGATCGGTTTGATTTGAAATGATTTGTAGCCATTTCTGGTAATTCATTGCAGAGGCCGACTTTAATTTTTAGATCGGATTGATTGATAGTTCTGCTATATATATATATATATAACTTTCGGTACAATTGGATCGACTATAAAATTTAAATTTTTTATTTCATTTTTTCGAAACATCGGCTCTTTGTCTTCAATTCGTGTTATTTGCATGTTTCTTCTTGTTTCTACTATACAAATGTGGTTGGATATACGAACGGTTTTGTATGACTTATGCATGCGCTTTCTAAGTAGCATTGTTCTAATTATAGGAATTGGATAATGATTTAGAGACTATATAAAGTCATCTGCAGATTATGAAAGATTCATTTATTTCATATTTGTGTTTTCTAATTATTTGCTGAATTTTAATGAAAATGTTTTATTGTAAATTCATAATCATTGGGTTTTTTTTTCTTGATTTTGACTACTAATGATATGTGTAGTTGCTATCTAGCTCCTCATTATGCATTTTTGCATTTTCCTTAACTGACAAATCATTGCTGAATTTTTGGTGTAATTCTGTTCTGAGTAGCCAACATGGGAGGAGGGTTCAGAGTACTTCATTTGGTTAGACCTTTCCTTTCCTTTCTGCCTGAGGTTCAGAGTGCTGACAGGAAAATTCCTTTCAGAGAAAAGGTCATCTACACCGTCATCTCCCTCTTCATCTTTCTGGTATGCAGTCAGCTTCCACTTTATGGAATTCATTCAACGACGGGAGCTGATCCATTCTACTGGATGCGTGTTATCCTTGCATCCAACCGTGGAACTGTTATGGAACTTGGGATTACCCCCATTGTGACATCCGGATTGGTGATGCAACTCTTGGCTGGTTCAAAGATCATCGAGGTTGACAACAGCGTTCGGGAGGATCGTGCACTCCTGTAAGAATTCTTCCCATTATAATCTATTTTGCTTTTTTACCTTAAAATGGATATTTTCTCTTTTTATAACATGTGATAGCTCAGACTGCCTATGTATTCTTTATGATATCTTTGTGCCTATTATAATCTTTCATGCTTATGTGTGCTTTGCAGAAATGGGGCTCAAAAGTTGTTGGGCATCCTGATTGCCGTCGGTGAGGCAGTGGCGTATGTACTTTCTGGTATGTATGGCAGTGTTGGTCAGCTTGGTGTTGGAAATGCTATTCTTATTATCATTCAACTTTGCTTTGCCGGAATCATTGTTATCTGCCTGGATGAACTTCTCCAGAAGGGATATGGTTTGGGATCTGGTATCTCACTCTTCATAGCCACCAATATCTGGTACATTATCACATTGCATTCTGTATTCAACTCAAATGTATTCCTGTAAGTGACTATCCTAAATACTATTTTGATTCTGCAGTGAAAATATCATCTGGAAAGCCTTTAGCCCTACAACAATTAACAGCGGACGTGGGGCTGAATTTGAGGGTGCTGTCATTGCTATGTTCCATCTATTGATAACTAGGACAGACAAAGTTCGAGCACTTCGCGAGGCTTTCTATCGGCAGAATCTTCCAAATGTTACAAATCTACTTGCTACAGTATTGATCTTCCTTATTGTCATCTACTTCCAAGGTTTCCGTGTTGTTTTGCCTGTAAGATCAAAGAATGCTCGTGGACAACAAGGATCATATCCCATTAAGCTATTCTACACCTCCAACATGCCTATTATCCTTCAATCTGCTCTTGTTTCAAATCTTTATTTCATTTCCCAGGTACTCTTTTACTTTATACGAATGAGGCTTCATTTTGTTCTTGACGTAGCACTTCTATAACACAGTTTATTTTTCCACAGTTGCTGTACAGGAAGTACAGTGGTAACTTCTTGGTGAATCTTTTGGGCAAGTGGAAAGAATCTGAATATTCAGGTGGTCAGTTTATTCCCGTTGGTGGTTTAGCATACTACGTCACTGCCCCTGCAAGGTTAGATTTGATCTTTGTCCATCTTTGGTCCACCAATGAAATGTTTGATTTTATTTCCTTTTTATCTATTCTCTTCATATATGTTATTGCCTTGTTTTATCTGATTATTACAACAGTTTGGCGGACATGGCAGCAAATCCCTTCCATGCTCTGTTCTATCTAGTGTTCATGCTTTCAGCTTGTGCCTTGTTTTCGAAAACTTGGATTGAAGTTTCCGGTTCTTCGGCCAAGGATGTTGCTAAGCAGCTCAAGGTAAGCCGGTTCATTTAATCTTGTTTGTTTACCTCATGTAAGAAGTGGAAATTTTGTGAATCGCACGAGTTTACACTGAATTTGTTCCGAATATGCGTATTAGTTGATTTGATGAACTTTACCTTGTTACCATTTAAAGGTCATCCGTTTTGTTTCCTACTGCAGGAACAACAAATGGTAATGCCCGGACATAGAGACTCAAACTTACAGAAGGAACTGAATCGCTACATCCCAACTGCAGCTGCCTTTGGTGGAATGTGCATCGGTGCATTAACAGTCTTAGCCGATTTCATGGGAGCAATCGGTTCAGGGACTGGAATCTTGCTTGCCGTAACAATCATATACCAGTATTTTGAGACTTTCGAGAAAGAGAGGGCCAGCGAACTAGGCTTCTTCGGCCTCTGAACTCAGTCTGATATAGGTAGGTGGAGAAGCCTTGGGTAAAATTTTGAGTGATCAAATTCAAAGAATGGTAGGTAGGTTCCACCTTATGTTAAAACAAACTCCCCGGGATAGAAGAAGTTGAGGTCTTAACTGTAATGTGGTGCCTTTTTAGCCCTTCAAGTACGTTCCTTTTTTTTTTTTTTGTCTTTTTTAGCCAGAACTTCTTTTCTTCTATGGGTTTTCTATTTTCCTTTGTTTTTTTATTGTTCGAATCGACTTTGATTAATAACCAAAGCCCGGTCCACGGCTCACTGTCTTTTAGTTTATTTAGGCTTATGTCGCAATTTATAATTTAAAGTTTTAATATTAAATTAGACAAGATTGTATATTAACTGAATTGGGTGGGTGACATTTAGAGGTGATTTTGAATCTGTTCCAACGAAATTATCTTCCGACTTTAACATCAAGATTGAGAGGAGAGTACTAATATAATTTGGAATGAACAATAATCAACGAAGTCAGCAACCAGAATACCTTGAAAATAAAGAACGAATGAAAGTAACCCCCCCCCCCCCCCCCCCCCCGGCTCCATGTACATAACTTCTCAACATTCCTCCCCTCCTAACTTTCTGAACCATCCATCTTATTCTAATCTTTTGGAATCTAACATGTTACATGTACATAACTAGAAAATCATTTTTTACAAAACGTAATCTCGTAGAATACAGGAGGAGCAAGCGAGGCATGATTACCGTAAACGATCAAAAGAAGGCAGCCATCACACGACCAGAGGTCATCCAATGATGGTAATTCTTTTCTGTTACACAACTAGAGATGTCAAATCTGAAAACCACTTTTAAAAGTTTTATGTTCCAGTTGGATGCAGGAACTGTTGTAGCCCTATTTGCCGTTTCACATGCTCTGGAATCAACTTATTAGTAAGCTCCGGTGAAGCCCCAGATAGCTGTAACCAGAAGAATCAAAATGAATAACAAAGTATCGACTACAAGAAGAAACATAATTCTGGCCACAAATAATGCCATTCAATGAAGATGACACATGGAAATGAAGTTTAGTTAAGAAACATACTTCCTGTTTAAGTTGAAAAGTGGTGGTAAAGGTCGTTCATTTGGCAGGCGAGCATTAGGTTCTCGAAGCTCATCAAAGAAGGGATGTGCACAGGCTTCCAGCTGTCACAGCACATGAGATTGGGGGGGTTATCACTAAAAACACAAACATTTTGAGAAGCTAAATTGATAATTGAAGAATCTTGCATACTCCAAGATAACCAAACAAAAGATGCAGACAAATAGCAACTCACAGCTGTACAGCGAAGACTTGGCGAGTATTGCAGCAGTCGTGAAGCAAGATCAATTGCTTCAGGAGGCATCATTTTATGGAAAACCTAAAACATATAAGGGTAATCAACCATTACAGTTATGTTGCAAAGATACAGTGCATCCCTCAAAATCAATTAAACATTTCGACAAAGGGAAACCTTGTGCCATGGATGTGCTTTGATCTGTGGAAACCTAAAATCTGTGTAGTTGGGATTCATGCAGCGAATTTCTTCCCTGGTGGGTGTTCCTAGGATCTGTAGGAAAAGATGTAAGAAGCAGATTCCTGATGATACAAAGTAGTGGTGTAACTCCAAGCATCTTAAGCAAATCATACCTTGATAATCTCCACGAGCTGGTCCACAGCATTCTCCCCAGGAAACAATGGCTACACACGCAAAAGAACATGAGATATCAATGAGCAGAGTTGTGAGAAGATTTACAAAATAAAATCAGGAAATACAAAAATGCAAAACCAAACCTGGCCCAGCAGAAGTTCAGCAAGAACACAACCAGCTGACCAAATATCGATTGAGGTTGTGTATTCAGTGGCACCAAAGATAAGTTCTGGAGCTCGATAGAAACGTGAACATATGTATGAAATGTTAGCTTCACCTTTGACCTGGTCAAACAAAATAATAGTAAGTATGATGTGGTTAATGCAAGAAAAAGACAAGCAAAAGATGATCTTAAACATGTTAAATTGTTAATATACTCTTAGATGTAATTCAATAATTTTCTTCTTCAACCCTTCACCCCGAACAAAGAGGCCACACAAGATGGCTAAATAGAAGAGGCAACACTAACAAGGGAAAAGTGCCTAGATAGGAGGGACAAAGGTTAAACAATTTTCAGCAGTTTGCTTAATCCTGAAGGGTCATTAAATTGTGATATCACATTATCATAAACGTGATTTTGCAAAGCACTATATGGCAACCCCAATAAATAGCAGAAGATAACAGATTGAATGTCAATCCATTTAGAAGTTAAAATCAAAACCAAACATTCAAATATCAGAGGGCTACAATCCTATTTTAGGTTTAGAAAATTAGGGACCAAATAATGATGTTTCACTTGGAGAAATAAATATTTGTTGACTAAAATGTTTGTAAGAAATCTGAAAGGAAGCACTTGGAAATTTAATATAGGGGAATCAACTTACAAGCACTTTTGCGCTTCCAAAATCACAAATTTTAGCTTGGTGAGTCAGAGGATCAACCTGTACAAAGCCAACAATCACCCAAGGATCGTTGTCAATCGATTCTGTAAAGTCATCTGTAAGAAAAACATACCAATAGATTTTGAGGCTTCAAATCCCTATGGCAAACTCCAGCAACACTATGGAGGTAAGCAAGCCCCCTGAATATCTGTAAAATCTCATCCAATTAGCATAAAGAACATTGCACAAAAAATAGAGCATGAAAAATGGTACCACATGGACCTGATACATGTAAAGTTTCACATAGATAAGTGGCATTCTTTGATTTGAACTGCTGTAATGTTTTAAAACCCTATACATGCTCTCTGGTACATATTCCATAACCAAGTTAAGGAAAAGCTCATTTTTAGTTGTTGTAGAAAAGAAACAATGCTTCAAGGAAATGACATTCGGGTGATCCAGCACACGCATCAATTGTAGTTCACGGTTCTTATATCTTCTGTCTTGCAAAACCTTCTTTATAGCCACAGTTTCTCCGGTTTCCAAGCATTTTGCCTGAAAGAACAGATCAAATCAGCGGGCAGAATATGAAGGTAATATTGACTACAATCTGACCATGTCTTAGAACCTGAAAAACAATCCCGAAAGATCCCGTCCCCACAACACGCTCCGCCATGTAACTGATAGTCTACAATGATAAAACATCAAAAAGAAGAAATCCACAGTAAAAAACTGGTTATCATTCCTAATCCTAATGTTGATCTTAGCCACATATTAATTGTAACTAACGCAGAATTTGAATAGCTTAACCCTAGAAGAAGCATACCTGTTTAGGTTCTCCATTTTTGCCACTGATCGTTGTGGAAATTATATGACCTGTGACCGGATCGTTGCCATCGGCAGGAGCAGACATTTCCTGGTAAATTAAGAAATTCATGGTGTAAGAAACGAGACAAGTAAGTCTTCCACGGAACACAAGAAAATGAGATCAAACAAACTAATAATAATAAAAGCTAAAAGTTGCAAAATCCAGAGAGAAATCATAGATCGAAACATATGCAAAGCAAAATTTCACCATCTAGGGTTCCCCGATCAGCTCAACCAAAACAAAACACATAAATACAGAAGAAGGCATAAACCCGCAAATCTCGTAAAATCATATAGCATGAACAAATTTTTCAGCACAATCAAACCCCAAAAATAAACAGAAGACTACATCCCAAGTTCCGATGTCAGAAAAATTCAAAAAAAGAAGGAAAATAAACGAGGTTTACCTTCTTGTCAGCCATGCCGATGAAAAAAGACGAAAAAACATAGATCTAGCTAGAGATATGAGTTACGTTAGTCGTTAGATCATGGTTCAGCCATAGAAGGAAAATAAAATTTTAAACATTACAGGTAAAACTGAGGAACAAGAACTAAATAAACAAAAAAATTGAGTAGGGAAAGACAGCAAATTAAAAGCGCATGTGATAGTCTCTCTTTGCTTTTTTATCCAAATTCCGAGAACATACTTTAAACTCTTACTAATTGCAATAACATGGTTTTAATTTCTTTTATGAAATATTAATTATCTTATTTTCTTAAGAAAATCGGACTTCGTTAAACATTCCTAAATAAAATAGTGTTTTTAACGAAAAAGAGTGCCCATTTATTCCACTTCACATAAAAGATTATGTCAAACTTTCTTCGTTATTTAAAGATCGTAAGCAGAATACGAGTCCTCTAATTTAAATGGTTAAAAAAATGATTCTTGTTTTTAAGTATCACGGATTCGAGCACCTGTTATACTAGTAGAATAATTAAGCGATTAATATCAAATGGTAAAGATTATATTCTAGAACAGGTAAGAATGTAATCATTATTAACTTATTTAAAAAATTATAATTTAATCTCTAAAGTTAAAAGGGGCTATAAAATAACTTCACTATAAATAATATTAAATCATATCGAACTGTTATTTTTATTATATTAAAAATAAAACTATATTATATAAAATCACCAATAAATCATTGAACCGATCATTATATTGATCATCGGTAACCTATACCCTAATTTCTTTCCGGACTAAGACGAGTGTTATAATTAATTTCAATGTTTCAACCTATTAATCAACATAAAGTCACCAAGCTTCAACACCCATACTACCTCAAAAACTTAAACAATGCAAAGGAATACTATTTATGCAAAACATGAAGCACATTAGTCCTTCCACAAACTCCTCGTCACTTATTCTCTTTGCCTTGGGTATTCGATGTCCCTTCAACTTTTATAACTAATCAACCAGTGTAAAACACATAGGAGTATTTTATTACACTCATAAATGATTAAAAGTATAACATAAAATTCATTTTAAAATACTCACTGCCCAAAAATTCCACTAAAACTTATTTTCTTCTATTATTATCATTTTCAGTCATACTTATTGAAATATAAATAGAGAGAACATCTCAATTTTTGAATGCTAAAATTCAAAGACAAAATTTTGACCGTTTTCTTAAAACTCTTGCAAGAACGAGGTCGTTTTGGGGAGGATCATGTCTTATGAGCAGCTTTGGAAACGAAAGTTATGGGAGAATCACACTTCAAGGTCCAAAGTTTTCACATCATGGTTTAGTACCTAAGCCTAAAGGCCTAAAATCCACATGAACTAAGGCTGGGTCAATACTAACTCGGTCACTCTAAAACCCAAATCGAGTTAAATAATTATAAAATAAAAAAATAATATTATATTTCATTAATTTTAGAGTCATTTTATTCAAAAGTTAATATAAATTAATATTTTTTAAAAGACTTTTAAATCATTAAACTATTCAGTCTAAGGCTGTGAGCTGTTAATACAAATTGGTTTAGCAAAGAAGACTTGATCATCAGCATGGTTATGTGTTATTTTAGTTTTTAATTTTCTATTTTTGTAGACAACCAACAAATGTTGGAGTCATTACGATCATCTTGTCTTGTGGTGACACGTTTGAATCATTACTAAACTGATTCCAGTAAATATCACGTTTTAATGGCATGCCAATAGGTCGTTTTAAAGTTTGTGTAGCTGATTTTTGTTTGTGTCTGGATGAGTTTCTTTGTCGACCCCTGGGTCTGGGAGACTCTTTTCATCTATAAGCAATAATGAAACTGGCTGCTCCTGCTTAGACAAACACGTTTTGTTTATATTTATTCAAGATTTTGAAGTACCACTTTTTGTGTGGTGAAGGTTGATGAACATGCTATGCAAGGAACCGTTTTCGCTGTAATGATTGAGATGAGCTTCACAATGTAAGGTTCTTATCGTATATCTGTGGTCCAATATTCACGTACATGTACAACATCCACACATACAAATACAAGCAAACATGTGAAAAGATTAATTGGTTGTGATGACTGAATGAAAGTGTGTACGCAACTTCAAGGCTCCATCCCCAGAACAAGGTGATGAAGCTTCCACGTACAATAAAATAGTGTAGAGATTAACAAAAAGAATGGAGGGGAACTTATCCCATGGACCTAAATTGAATAAACCAAGGTCATAATAAGTCCAAAAACAATCCTAAATGAAGAACAAAACAATCCTAGTCCTAATAAGTCCAAAAACTAGAAAGCGATACTCAGACAAAACAAAACTTCAAAGTAAACCTTAAAGAACGTGAACGCGTGGGGAAAAAACATGTGATTCACAACTCACCAATCCTTTTGGCTATAAATAGG
Source organism: Abelmoschus esculentus (assembly GCA_035048815.1). Lineage (NCBI taxonomy): Eukaryota > Viridiplantae > Streptophyta > Magnoliopsida > Malvales > Malvaceae > Abelmoschus > Abelmoschus esculentus. The sequence continues at coordinate 17,856,395 of JAUCBN010000033.1, forward strand.
TTGGTTAAATTCTATGTTCCACAAGTCCAACTCTCTAGCTAGCTGCTAGTAGCAAAACATTTGACTTCTTTTTCAAACTATAAATGGCGGGAACTAAGATTAATCAACTGTTAGGTTCCAAATCAGTTGCTTCTTCTAATGATTACTTTCTTTGCCATTCAACCCCGTCGTTCAAGTCATGGGAGAGAAGAGCAGTGCAAGTGAGGAAGGTAATGTCGGCGGTTCCCATGGTCACAAAACTCATGGAGCTTGATTCTGTCAGGAGTATCCCGGACTCGAAAACTCCAATGCAACTCACTTTGTCAGGTCGTGTAACGGTCGGGGTCGGGTACGATGCCAAGGAGAAGATGAAGGAGTTGATGTTTCAGTGGTGGGATTCTTCTAATGCCAGCAGAGGCGTTTCTCTTCAGCTTGTTAGCTCTGAAGTTGACCCAAGTAAGCATTGTTTCTTTTAAGGTAACATATACGTATGTATATATATATGTATGTAATGGCTCATGTGTTTTGAAATGAATCAAGGAACGGGGAAGCCGAAGGTGAGCAAGGAATCCATAATCGAGTGGTCCAAAGATTTGAACCTAACCGCCGACAAATTCATCACCCACAACGTTCAATTTCTCGTTGATACAAACTTTGGGGTCCCCGGAGCTATTCTCGTCAACAACAGAAACGAAAAGGACTTGTTTTTGAAGAGCGTCACTGTTGAAGAATCTCTTCATTTCGATTGTGAATCCTGGGTTCAACCGGAGAAACTTGAGTCGGAGAAAAGAATATTCTTTTGTAATAAGGTTGGAATTTTTTGCACATAATAATAGTAATGTGAAATGATGGAGAAATGGCATGAACTGACGAATGATGAAATGGCAGGCATTTTTACCCAGTGAAACGCCGGTAGGACTGAAGGAGTTGAGGAAGAAAGAATTAAGGACACTGCGGGGCAACGGAGATGGCGTTAGGGTTTCATCGGATAGGATATATGATTATGACGTTTACAATGACTTGGGACACCCAGATAAAGGAACCAAATCTGCAAGGCCTGTTTTAGGAGGAGAACGGCGGCCGTATCCTCGACGATGCCGTACTGGTCGTCCTTCCACAAAGTCTGGTGAGCTTAAAATTCAATGTTGTTTCTATAAATGTTATATCATCCAATTTTATGCTGAGTTCGATGAAAATGGCACAGATCCCAAGTCCGAAGCTGAGGCAGACGAGTCCATGCCGATGTATGTACCGAGAGACGAGGCATTCGGAGACGTGAAAAGACAGACAGTGGACGCAGGAAACCGGAAAGCAATGCTGAACAATCTTTTCCCTTTCCTTAAACATTCAACTGAAGGCGATGCCGTAAAATCCTTCGCCGAAATCAATAATCTGTACAAGCAATGCCGAAACGATTCGCATCTTAATAAGATGATCAAAGAATCGACGGCCGACGCTTTCAAGTTCGATCCTCCAAACATCGTCTACAGTAAGAGCTTTCTTCAATTCAAAAATATCCTTTCTTAGTCTCTTTATACATTAAAGAATAGACATAAATAAATAAAAACTGGGAATTCCAGGGGATGCTTCGTGTTGCTTACGAGACGATGAATTTGGTCGACTAACGCTCGCCGGAATGAACCCCTTAAGCATTGAAAGGCTCGTGATTTTTCCACCTGTAAGCAAATTGGATGCCTCCGTTTATGGTCCACAAAAGTCTGCGTTCAGAGAAGAACACATCATCCCTCATCTGGATGGCATGTCCGTGCAGCAGGTAAAACCAAAAGGACGAATTTGCCACGTAATGAAACATTTGTCATTTTCTCAAAATCAATCAAATATTTACTCTTTCTTGTGGACTTTTTTGCAGGCCATTGACGAGAAGAAACTGTTTGTACTGGACTATCACGATGCCTACCTTCCATTCCTCAACAGCATCAACGCTCACCCTGATCGAAAAGCCTATGCAACTCGGACGATTTTTTTCTTGACTCACTTGGGAACTTTGAAGCCGATTGCTATTGAGCTCAGCCTACCGCCGATGAACCCTTTCACACCTACTAAACGAGTGATTACGCCTCCGGTTGATGCCACTACCTGGTGGCAATGGCAATTAGCTAAAGCCCATGTTTGCTCCAACGATTCCGGAGCTCATGAATTGATTCAACATTGGTATGCACTATGCATAGCAATGAAAATAATTGTAAGATTTGGTTTAAAAAATGACTGATTGCATTCGCATTCTGAATCTGTACAGGTTGCGGACTCATGCATGCATGGAACCGTTCATCATAGCTGCTCGACGAAATCTAAGTGCAATGCATCCGATTCACAAGCTTCTTCATCCCCACATGAGATACACATTGGACATAAATGCCAGAGCTCGTGAGCTTCTCATCAGCGCCGATGGACTCATCGAGTCACTCTTCTCCACTAAAGAATGCTCAATGGAGATGACTTCTTTTGCTTACAAAAACTGGCGGTTCGACATGGAAGCACTCCCTGCAGACCTCATTCGAAGGTGTGTAGGGTTCGCCTCCGATTTTATTCAAACATTCAAGACTCGAATTCAACTCTGATTTTCACTTCTGTACTGCAGGGGTATTGCAGAACCAGACCCGACCGAACAGCACGGCATAAAACTACTAATAGACTATCCATACGCAACGATGGGTTGCTTATATGGTCAGCCATTGAGAGACTAGTGAAGGACTACGTGAACTATTACTACCCAGATTCGATCCGTATACGATCCGATCCAGAACTCAACGCCTGGTATTACGAGTCCATCAACGTAGGTCACGCCGATCTCCGCCACGAAACCTGGTGGCCCAAGCTTTCGACACCGGAGGATCTCGTCTCGATCCTAACCACCCTCATCTGGATTTCATCGGCAGAACATGCCGCTCTCAACTTCGGACAGTACCATCACGGCGCATACGTCCCCGTACGTCCTCCGTACATGCGACGGCTAGTACCCAAAGAGGACGACCCGGGTTACCCGAGTTTCGTTTCGGATCCCGAAGGGTATTTCTTGTCATCGTTACCAAGTTTAAAAGATATGACGGTTTTAATGTCGGTATTGGATATTTTATCCACACATTCATCCGATGAAGAGTACATAGGGGATCGAAAAGAGCTTTCCACATGGAAAGGAAACCCAGAGATCATGAAAGCGTTTAACAGATTCTCAACGGAGATGAAGGAAATCGAGACAGAGATTGAGAAAAGAAACCGCGACCTAGAGCTTAGAAATCGATGTGGAGCTGGGGTTTCACCTTATCAGCTGTTGGTGCCGTCATCGGAACCGGGAGTTTCTTGCAGAGGCATTCCGAACAGCATTTCGATTTGAAATTGTTAAGAGTATAAGTAGATATAATTAGTTGTTAATTTTGTTAATAGTTTGTTAGGTTGTTAGTCAATTAAGGTCTTTATTGAATAGGTTATAAACACTCAAAAGTTGTAATTCTTTTGATATCAGTTCATTAAATATAATCATCTCAGTTTTCTCTCTATCTTAGCTCTGGCCACTATGCACCATTCTCGCAGAAATTTGAACAAGATTCAAGGATTAACATTCATCTTTGAATCTTCGTAGGGAAGTAGAAAGATTGGAGGACCTCAATTTCTTGGAGCCAAGCCAACCAATACAAAAGCTATAAAGTTGAAAAATAGCTTAGTATTTGAGTTACGTTTATCCCTGTAATCTTTAAATGGCAAGTTATTGATTTAAATAGGGACTTATCAATTGTTTGAAATTTAAGGAGTTTGAATAAAATTTAAACATCCCATGAAAATAGTTTATTTCCCTTTCATGTAGGTATAATTAAATCACATTAGAGTTTTGGGTGGATTTTATCAAAGGAAAGGTGGTGTAAGAGTAACTATAGAGTTGACTTTTAGGACAGGCAAGAGCGAGTGAAGATTACAATCGCCGGTTGCCGGAGGTTTTTGTCAGAAAAGTAGAAAGAATGAATAAATATCTATTGTTTAGCAGCCAAGAGATGCATGGAGGACAAGGGAATGAATATGGGGCGATGGAGAAGAAAGCAACATGCAAGCTAAGTGGCTAAACAATAGATTTACTTGATAAGTTATCCGATGTTTGTTGAACGAAGATATTAAAAAATAGCTTATCCTCTAACATAGTAAATATAAGAGACTCGAGGTCTAGTAATTTCCATCCTACAAATGTGGATCTCCTTGTCTCCTCTGATAGCAAATAGAGATTATATGCACTATCAACAAGACAACTCTGGGCGAGGCAGTGTTTCGGTTTATGTCTAATAATTGAAGCACGATACCTATCTAATAGTTCAAACTGTTTCCATGGAATCCATTTCACATCAAGACAACAATGACAATTGTTGAAGCATACGACTGACAAAGACTGAAATGTTTCTACAAGGTCAAGATACGGAAATAAAGAAGCCTCTACAGGAAAAGTATGCATTTGCTCGAGTACACACAACTGTTATGGATAAAGTAATCAAGCTTCAAAAATTTTCAACCAAAAGTAAGAGAATGAAATTTCGGGTTTCATATTTCAACCAAAGCAAACAGTTGTTGGTAAGAAACTTCAAAAACCCTAAGAAAGCAAAGCAATCAATCATAATCAACACATTTTAGAGACCTTTCAATCTTGTAGCTGGTTTGACTTACATTAACAAAGCCTCAGCCTCAGCCTCAGTATATTCATTGGAAGTGAACGAGGGTAATGGTGAAGTTGCTTCGATGACCATCACTTCCACAGCTCTTCCATTGGAATCCCTCGTTCTTGAGCAACCTCTCGGAACTGCTTCATTTTCTGCACAGCAATAACCGTAGCTCTAGCATTGTTAAGGGCATTTTTACTTCCAAGTTGCTTGCCCAACGCATTCTCGACTCCTGCCATTTCAAGAACAATTCGAACAGCTCCTCCTGCAATCACTCCAGTACCAGGTGCAGCCGGTCTGAGCATCACTGTTGCTGCCCCATAATCACCCTCCGATCTGCCAGTCATTTCCCAGTGACATTAATAAAAAGCATATTAGCATGCCATCTTTCAACCTAATCTTAGGCTACTCGAGCTAGATACCATGACAAAGTTTTCCACATGAAATCTGTCTACATTTCAACACTATGAAGCCTCTGAATCTTTAACTTCTAGCAAGGCTACAAATGCTTCAACAAGTTCAGCAAATAACTTAAGACCAAATTGCCTTGCACAAAATCCACAGATCACGACACACAATCACCATATAGGAAGAGATCCAAAGACCACTTTTAATGGATTAAAACAAGCTCACTGCATAACATTTTGAAAAGGTCACATTCTTAAGTACAACAAACTAAAAGATTATCACAAAATGGATACACAATAATCAACCAAAAAACTAGGAATAACAGAGTATATGTTCATCTTTGAAAATGTGTCGTACGCGAGTACAATAAAGAAAAAACTGACCTTTCTTATATCCCAAGACAGGAAATTTACCCTTCCACCAAAACAAATTCCAAAGAGAACGAACAATTGCATCATTCAAACAGATTAAAAATACAACCCTTTCAACAAAAACCAAGAATTAAACTCCTTACCGATGTGGGAAAGTTAAATACTTTGTCATGGGAATTGAAATGATATTCCTTCTAGCATTCGTAGCTGATTTCTGGACAGCAGTAATAACCTCCTTGGCTTTGCCGACACCAACACCAACTCGTCCTTGCTTATCACCGACCACCACAACGGCTCTGAAATGCAGCTGTTTCCCGCCTTTAACCACTTTAGTAACCCTCCGAACTTGAACCACCCTTTCATCAAATCCATCCTTTACTTTCTCTTTCTTAACTTTCCCAAACGCACTCGTCCTTTTCACTTTGGAATCCATCACGTGAACATCGTTTTCCAAAACGGAGACGCCACTGTACGCAGGGCCATATAGTTCCTCATAAGCGGCGGCGATCTCGTCCTCCGTTTCCTCGAGACCGTCGTCGAAAGAAGGCGGCGGAATGAACCCTTCCGGAGGCGTCGGTGGGTCGAAAACGACGTCTTCTTCGAGTTCGAGTTCATCGAAGAAGGAAGTGTCGATGTCAGAGGCTTTGGATTTAGGTGCGAGGGAGAGGGAGTGGAATGAGCGGCGGAGAGAGAAGGGTTTCGAGGGTTTGGGAAATAAGAAGGATAAGGAATGGATGGGAGAGTGACTTGTAAAGGAAGAGAGCGGTGAAGCTGTTGCTGGTGGTGTTGCCGCCATGGATAAGGCTAAACGAGCGAAATGAAAGTGAAAGCTTATCTCTCCAAAAGAACAACAGTGTATAACTTGGTTTCGACTTTCGAGGGTCCAATTGCAGTTTAGTCATCATATTAATTGACAACTTTACAATTTAAGGACTAAAAAGATACGTTTAAAATTAAATTTGATTAACTCGATTATAATAATGACATATAAACTTTGAGTTTAAACTTAAATCATACATATTTTTTATTAATTTTATCAAAATTTAATTAAATAAGTCTGCGTTTATCTCAAGTATAACCAACTAAATTTGTTACTTTGTATAGAATCAAGATCATATTCACATAACACGTAAATGTTGAAAACTTGCTATTATGAAAATTATGATTAATTATACTTAATTGTTCACTTTTAAAATTGAAGGACTGAATCACTCCTTTTAATTTTAGGGACTCATTTGATAATTTTAAAATTGAGATGGGTCTTTCTTACCATATTTTTATAATAAAACAGTAACCAATTAAAACCCAATAGTACCCCAAAGAGATGGGTATCGTCTTCGAAGCACGCGCGTGAATAAGCGGGAAAGGGTCTTCATCCGGGTGACCGATCGACGGCCAGATGACGAAACACGAATAAGCACGCGCAACTCAAAAATTCGCATCACGACTAACTTCCACCAGTCGGCTCTATACGTTTCTAATACACGAGGAGCTCGGGAAACGATGTCTCTGTCAAACTCCGACGCCGTTCCACGCGCAGGGAACAACGACGAAAGTCCCGCCGTATCGACCGCCGAGCGAGAAATAAACAGCTCCGATATGGAAATTGATGACTATGACAAAGAAGGGGAAGAGGATTTGCAAGGCTCCTCAGATCAAAACGGTTAGTCAATCTTTAAGCATTGGTCGATCGAATTTTGGGGTGATTCATTTTGAATTGTTTCAATTTTTATGACAATTGAGTTTTCTAGTAGGAGATTAAATACCTGCATTTGTTCAAGGTTTTGATTTTTTAAAAATAATATTGGATGGCTTTAGAAGATTGTAGTGTTTTAGGAACAAGAAAATAAAAAGAGGGAAACAAAGACATCAACTTTCAATGTGGAAAAAGATTTATGGAGTTTCTTTTCTGTGCATTTTTTTAACAAATCGATTGGCATTTCATTTGAACCTAAGTACTTCCGTATGTTGAGAATTTTCGCAATCATTTTTTGATTTGCAGTTAGCTTTAACACACTGTTGTACAGTGCTCTAACCTCTTAGCATCAGCAGAATTGGTCTATCTTTTACTTTTTCCTGAAGTACTGCAATTGAAACAGCAGTGCAGGCACTTGAATTTACTTTTCTCTTTCCTTTGGCTGGTGATTAAATGTTTACGTAAAAGGAAATGTAAAGACTTCGCATTTTATTCAATATTATTGTGTAGTATGAGTATGACTGCAATGTTGGGCGTTTCTTGCCATCTTGATTGGCTTTATCTTTCATGTAGATGCTACTAATGTTATGGAGTCCAAGGGGCATGATGGACAGCTCGGGTCAGATTCCTTAAGTACTCCTGGAAATTGTGGAACAGGAATACCATTCAAAACCCTTGATTTTGGTGAGGGTAGTGCTAATTTTAAGTTTTCTAGTCTTCCAAATGAACAGTTGACTGCTCAAAAGGAGGATCTATGTGCAAAGTATGATGGTTCCAAGTATTCAGTACCTGGAGATCAGCCTGCCAAGGACAAGGCAAATCAAGAATATACATTTGCTGGAAAAGATGCTCAAGTCATTTTAGAAAGAAAACCCCCTCAAGACTACCAAGTTCAGCATGCTAAAGAGGTTGCTCTCAATGAGATTAATTCAATTTCGGTTGGAAATCACTCAGATGAAGGAGTTCATAGTAATCTAGGTTTTGAGGAAAAAAGTAAGCATATGGACAAGCAAACAGAGGAGGATAAGAGGAGGATAAAATCAAGGTGTGGTGAGACCTATATGCCTTTTATAACATAGAATGAATCCAAGCTTCTTATTATGAAATTTTTGCCTTCTAGACATTATACATCCATTGATTTACTAATCAATGGTTTCACAGGTCTGCTGCTTCTCAGACTAGTGCTGGGAGTCTATCCCTTGACGTTAATAGTAATAACAAACGCCCCGCGCTTATATGTAACTTCTTTGCTAGAGGATGGTGTATCAAAGGAAGTTCATGTAGATTTCTTCACTTAAAAGATGGGGAAAATCCTGGACAACAGCCTGAGGAAGCTGTAGTTGTGGCAGATGGGAAAAGAGCTGTTGAGCTTGATGAAGGTAATAAATATTTTCTGTATTAATGGATGATCTAGAAGCTTCTCTACATGCTATTTTAATATGAATCTTATGCATCAGGTTTTAGAACTGCAGCTGAAAGATCAAAATCTCCTGCTTCTACTGATACACGACCTTTGTCAGTTGTAAGTAAGTCCGGGTTATCTTCTCAGTTCTTTTCAGAAAGAATCTTGCCACTGGAGCATCATGCAAACCAAAGATTGCATCTATTTCATGAAACTAATAAGTTGCCTTCGCTCCAGAGTAAGGATAAAACTATGGGCAAATTCCCTGCCTCTCAGCGGTTTTTTGCGTCTATAGATGATTTGGGACCACCTAAGGATGTAAGGCAAAATGGTATAGGTCAGACTTTGCTTGATGATAATTATGCCAAGCTGGCTTCTATGGGTGATAAAGGTGCATCTACCTTAAGGAATAGTTTTATTCCTGATTATATATCTTCATTGAGCGGCACAGTTACATCATTGAGTAATGTATATAATGAGAATCAATCTCATTGTGTCTTGACATGCCTAGCATCACTGCCTTTAAATCATTCTTCCAGGGATCCATTGCACCTCTCTGAATGTGGAATGAAAATTTCTTCAGATGATTGGGAACCTTCAATACCCTTTCGACCTTCCTTTTTTGTCACTTGTGGCTTATCATCCCCGCAAAGCCAGTATGATCCTGTTCGTGATAGCATCGATTTGTCTAATTCAGGAGAGAGGTCTCTTAAATTTTCTTTCTCTAATCCTGGTCCATCTCTCTTGAATGTAGCATATCCACCGGCATATGGTGATTCTACATCAACGGGACCTCTGATCTCTGAACATAATAATGATAAAACAACTGCGTCTTGTCAGAATGGATACCATGAAAATTTGGTTAACAATAATTGCTGCCCTTCTGGAAAAGATTTGTTAGCAATCGATGCAAATGATGGAACTTCTGCAGTTGAGATGCAGAATGGAACTGTGGTGAAAGAGGAGATTTCCTCAGTTGCTTCTCATGTCAAAGACAGTTCAAAGGCAAATAAATTTGATACAGATCATGATGGCAGACATCGAAGAGGCGAGGGTAGATGCAAAAAAGACATAGAAGTAGATAGGGTTATAGAAAAGAACGAAATAGATATTGAAGTTGAGCGTAAGGCAGATGGGGATTTGCGAAAAGAATCAAAAGCAATGAGGCATTTCCATGCAGCTTTAGTAGATTTAATTAAAGAACTGTTGAAACCAACTTGGCGGGAGGGTCATCTCAGTAAAGATGCTCATAATACAATAGTCAAAAAAGCAGTTGACAAAGTTCTTGCCAGCATACAAACTCATCAGGTTCCAGTTTCCTTCGAGTCAGTCCAGCAATATCTTTCTTCATCCCAACCAAAAATAGCAAAGCTTGTTGAGGTGGGAGTCTTTGATTTCAGAGGCGCTATACAGTGCAAGTTGTAGATAATATATACTCTCTTCTTCTACCAATCCCCTTCTTCCAACTAAACTAGACACCCCCATTGTGAATATTGCTTCTCTATCAATTAAGTGAACTATTATTTAGTATTGTATCTTTTAAATGTAATTCATTCATAAATTTGACATTTTTTTCCTTCTGTTTTGCAGGGATATATCGATAAATACAGAAAATCTTGAGATGTTAGGGAGACTGGTTGGTATCTTTTTTGTGTTTTATTAATGGAAGGCTTAAACAATTTAAACCGAGTATCATGAAAGTCTGGTTTTCTTTTAGAAATGTTTTCGTAAATATTCTCTTTTGCTTTCTGTATTAGTTGTAGAAAGAAATTCTACAATACATGTGTCTTCCTAACAGTTGGTAAGTCTAGGAGACATTTTTTTTCTTCTTAGCTTGCATGTTGGGAAATCTCCCAATGACTTTAAGCTAAAGTTTTTATTAGTACAATGGAACGGTTAGTTGCAAGGTTACCTGTATGGTAAGCAGCATTTTTCATGGATAGGTAGGGGATGTTGAGAAGGATAGATTTATATCATAGTGACTTGCAGTTTTGCAAGAAAATTTTAGGTGGGTTGCAATATGAAACTTAAGAAGCTTTATGGTTATGATATGATTATTGTTGTTTATTGTCATTGTGCTCCAAGATTATGGATCAAATATTCAAATTGGTGTAAAATATGTAGGATTTTATGGAGTCTTACTCCGATTTGATCATATCTTTGGCCTGTCTTGGTTTTTTACTAAGGACATGCATATGGCTTTTCTACGATGTCATACTTGTAGAAGTACGTGGTGCCATTCTCATTCCTTTTGCTTAAAACATTCCTTTCTTTAGTGATTATATAGTGGAAATTCTTAAGCAGTTGCCTTTTTTTCCCTCTCTTTTTATGTTGGCTTCTCCCAATATTTTTGCAACTATATATTTGTTTAGAATCATGTTGCAGCTTACATTATTATATTCACAGTTTCACTAGCTTTATAACCTTAAGGTTTATGTGATTGAAAGAAAGAAAGAAAGGAAGAACCTTTTTATTTTGCTACTGCAAATTTTATTTTATTAAGGTTTGAAAAGAACTAGATCCTTGTCTGATGCTGAATTTTGTCTCGATATCATTTATGAAGTTTTTTTAATGAGTCCCCTCTTATTATTAGAAAGAAAAGAAGTAGATTTGGTCAATAGGCTATTTTATGAAGTAACATGTTGATGTCATGGTCTGCTAGAAATCTTCATGTCAGTAAGCATGAATGGTAGCTTCTCGTCGGTCTATATGCTAAATTTACAAAATAATCATGATCATTATCATCTATAAATTTCTGTGAAATTTAGCTCCAAATCATACATCACAGCCCCTCTGGTTTTCTTTAGAATGTGCCATAATTTATATCTTTAAGTTGTTTATATTTGCTTCTTTATGTGGTTGATGAGACTCGTTTGTGTTCTTCCATGGCCTGTTACTGCCAACCTGCAGTGGTCGTTGTGGTTTGTTGTTTTGCCTGAGATTGTAAAAATATTGTCTTGGATTTTATCATGTTGTGATCTCAGTTTTCGTATTGTCCTGGTATGCTCTTTGAATCTATTCGACAGTGCCCCGTGTTCTATTATTTACGTGTAGCCGTAGGTTGCCATTTAATGTGTTGTGACTCTTGTTCGTTCATGGTATCTGCAAATTGTCTTTTTCTTGCAAATGGTACAAATACAATGGGGTCTCTCTTGCAGAACATGACCTTTTGGGATATGGCTGTTTAGAGTTGCAAGGGGATTGGGAGGGTTATTTGGTGTCCAAAAAAGAATGTCAAATCATGTCATTAGTGAATTTGGGTAGTTTGACTTTGTAATTTTAATTTTGAAATTCTAGTATGATGCAGGGTCAATATGAATAAAATGCAGAAATTTGAAATTAATAAATCAAAAGTAATTCTATTAATTACGAATACTTTAAAAGATTAACAATATAATTTTAAAATACCATTGAACTTTAAGATGGATATACAAACTATCATTGAATTATAAGATGATATTATGGTATCAATTTTTTTTCATTCCAAGCATTTTACTGTTAACGTGTAACATCCCATAAAATATAAAACGACGTTATGAAAAGCAAAACACATATTTAATATCGTAAATGGTGAAATGAAATATTTATTTTCTAAAATTACTATCAAAATTTTTCTATCCTTTAAAGAATGAATTCAAATTTTATGTATTTTATTTTTATTGACTTGGATTCTCGATAATTTTAATGACAACGAATGACATTATTATTTTGTAATTTTTTTATAATTGAAGACTACAAATTATTCCATAATTAAAAGATTATTTTTATATGTTACTCAATTTTTAATTAGTGGTGCTCCTTCCTAATCAAATTTAAATTTTAACATAATGATAATATAGAACATATACTTGAAAATATTAAAATTTATTGATTGAAAATAACATAAATGTTTTACTAAACTGTTTTTCAAGTTGCTAAAAAATAAATAAGCCTCTACTAGTCAAAAAATACTTTTAAAAAAAAGTTCTTGTGTTGTTTTCTAGTGTATCACGTTTACTTGAAAGCGCCATCGGAAGCATCGTTCAGTCGGTGGGAGAAGTACACAAAATTTTGACTTTTCTTCTCCGTGTGTGTAGAGAGTTGGAGTTTAATATCCACAGTAATTAATGTTTAAAAAGATTTGTATGAAACTTAAAATTTGAAACATTAAGCATTCTTACCTTTTTTTTTTTGTTGAAATAAAAACAATATAATAACTATTAAAAATTTCTAGAATAAAATTTGAAAAGTAACAAATTTTATTTATTTTATCATAATTCTAAACTGAAAAAAAAAAACTCCAATCATTTAAGATTAAGTTTTACGTGTTATTCTTTAGCAAATAGTAATTAAAAAACGAAATTATTGGACACATTACCACGTGTCAGCAAGTAAGCGTTTTCGGACAATCACCAGCCGCCTTTTCGTTCCCTCGTTTATATTTTAGCTTTTGTCTGAAGTCAAACTTCACAGTTTTCAGACAAATATATTACTACTATATTTTGTATCAAAATAAAAAATTAAAAGAACTAATCGACCCGTAGACCACTTCAATGGGTCGTCGCCTGCTTCATCACCAATGGACTAGAAAACCCCAAAATCCAAACACAGTTCCATTAAACCTTAGAGCCAATCCAGCTACCATACTCAACTGCCAAATCCATGGCCGGAAATCTACATCAATTGGATCCTCAAACGGCGGCGGAAAAGGCGGTTTCAGTTATCGGGTTCGGGTACGACTTATCCAGTGATATAAGGCTGTCGGCTTGCAAGCCGGGTCCTTCCGGGTCGAGATTGATCGAACTTGACTCAGCGGTGAGTCGGGACCTGTTTTTTCCTGGTGGGGTTGTTGTTAAAAATGTTCCCAATTCGATTAAATGCGATAAAGGCGAGTGTACCCGGTTTCGCTCCAATGTTCTTTCTTTCAATCAGGTATTTTATTTATATATTCTACTTGCTTTATATTCGATTATTTGAGGATTATAGAGATTGGAAAATCTGCAAATTTGATTATTATTTAATATCTTTTATTGAAAATACACAATTTGCTATATCATATAATGTGTACGCATATACATATGTATATGTATGTGTATAAACATGTATGTTTATGTGTATGTGTATACACATGTTTGTTTATGTGTATGTGTATGTGTATGTGTATGCATATGTGTGTATGTATGTATGTATGTATGTATGTATGTATGTATGTATGTATATGTTTCCTGTTTCTGTTTTTGCTGTTTTTGCTGTTTTTTCTGCATCTTTGTTCTTTAGAAGTTATATATATATATATCTTATCTTGTTTCTGTTTTTGCTTGTTTTAGTGCATCTTTCTTTGGAAGCTGTTTTGCAGATTAACTTGCACATAAATATTTGTATTATGAAGAAAATAACAGAAATCCAAAATAAATGAGCTCAAGTGTTTTCTTTAATCTTTGCTTGATGGGATTTTTACTTTCTCTGAATTTAATATGTCGGTGCTATTGTGTACTCAGATGTCGGAAAAGTTCAATCAGGATCTGTCATTATCTGGGAAGATTCCTTCCGGCTTATTCAATGCCATGTTCGAGTTCAAGGGCTGCTGGTCGATGGATGCCGGTGCCACAAAAAGTCTTGCGTACGATGGTTGGTTCATAACACTGTACAACGTCGAGCTTGAAAGAGCTCACATAACTTTGTCTGATCGTGTGAAGCAAGAGGTTCCTAGTACATGGGACCCTACCGCCATTGCCGAGTAAGTTCTTTTTTACATATGTCGAGTACGCTTTAAAGTTAACGGCTTGCTTGGATTTTTTTCTCTCTAAAGAATTGCAATCCTCTTTGTTCGGATTATAGCACATGCACAACGATTGCACCTATAACTTTAGCACCTCCATTTGGGTTAGCTACGTATGTTAGTGTTGATTTTATTAACTGAATCTGTACTTTTTATGTTTTCCCTTCTCCAGGTTCATTGAAAAATATGGTACTCACGTTATCGTTGGGGTTAAAATGGGAGGTAAAGATGTTATACACATAAAGCAATCAAAGAATTCAAATTTAGACCCCAATGAAGTGCAAGAAACTTTAAAGCAATTAGCTGATGAGAGGTTCTCGACAACTGAAGAAACACCCGCCTTCTCAGGAAAACCGAAGGTATGAATGGTGCATACCTATTAGTCTGTTATTATTATTATTTGCATTCTAGGGTACACAAACTATGTTTTTAGATGACTTTTAGGGGAGTGCTCACTTTGCATTGTGTTTAAGATTTCCTCCTGGCAAAGTAATGGAGGTTGTGATAATGCAATATAGGTGATATACAGATTTCAATTCAAATTACTTATTATTTAACCAAATCTGTATGAGTTTATGAAAAAGCATTCATCCGCAAGGCCCAGGAAATACCTCCATCCAACTTTGTTTCGATTTATTGCTTCAGGAAGAACCTTATATGCCCTGGGACCTTCAAGGCATGCTTGCTGCATCAATTAGGCCACCTGTTGTTACTCGCTCCAAGAATAGTGTAAGTTTCTTGGCATGTACTTTTGCTTCTATTTCGGAACTGCGCCACTTAAGAAGCAACCTATATTCAGTAATGGTGACTCTCTCACTTAACTTTTCAGGATATAGTGAATGTTTATATTCGAAGGGGAGGTGTCGATTTCAGTCAAAGCCATAGCCGGTGGCTTTCGACCATATCACAGTCGCCCAATGCTATATCGATGTCCTTGGTGCCTATTACTTCTCTACTGAGTGGTGCTCGGGGCAATGGATTTTTAAGCCATGCAGTGAACTTATACCTACGATGTGAGTTCACATAATTTATACATGATAAAATGCAATTATTTGATGTTGAATCACCAATTATCTGTACTTCGGCAATCGGCACACTTCCCATAAATGTTCCCTCTGAGTGAATGCATGTGCATTTGAAAGATTGTCATGAAGGAATACATGAGAACAGGCCTTTAATGGCGATATACTAATATCTTGCAGATAAACCACCGATAGAGGAGCTCCATGTATTTCTCGAATTTCAATTACCTCGACAATGGGCTCCCGTATACGGTGATCTGCCTCTCAGTCTCAAGCGAAGGAAACAAGCATCCCCATCACTTCAGTTCACACTGATGGGGCCTAAGCTTTATGTTAATACCATAAAGGTATCATATTGCACCACTTGATAATACTTGCACGATTCGTTTTCAACGTTTTAGTTATTTATGTCTTATGATTGCTTGCTGGGTATCGAAGTTTTACATTCACTGTTCCGGGACTTTTTCTACCAGAACACATAGTTGAGATTACCTTGTTCATTTGATAAAGTCCCAAAGTTCCGACCTGTTCTTGAATCTGCCGTTTGCAGGTTGATACTGGAAATCGACCCGTAACAGGAATACGCTTATACTTGGAAGGTAAGAAGAACGACCATTTAGCCATCCATCTTCAGCATCTTTCAACTCTTCCTACAATCCTCCGACTCTCGGATGATCACAGTTACGAGCTTATTGACGAGCCCGAACGCGCTTACTTTGAGCCTGTCAAATGGAGCATATTCTCACATGTATACACCGCCCCTATACAATACAACGGAAGTCACTTTGATGATACTGCTGCCATTGTGACCAAGGCTTGGTTTGAGGTGAAGGTTGTCGGGATGAGGAAAGTTCTCTTCCTGAGGCTTGGGTTCTCCATGGTCGCCTTTGCTAAGGTCCGTCGATCCGAATGGGATGGGCCTGCGACATTATCCCGTAAATCAGGGGTTTTCTCGACGCTGATCAGCACAAGGTTCAGTTCAGGTCTGACTCCACCAGAGAAGCCAACGAAAGTGGATTTAAATTCAGCTGTTTTCCCCGGAGGTCCTCCTTCACCACTGCAAGCGCCGAAAATGATGAATTTTGTAGACACGAAAGAGACAGTTCGGGGACCGGAAGACTCACCGGGTTATTGGGTTGTCACGGGAGCCAAACTTTGCGTCGAATGTGGCAGAATCTCCATCAAAGCCAAGTATTCATTGTTAACCATACTGTCCGAAGAAAGTGTTATGTTAATGTGAGGAAAACTAAATGATGGGTTAATATACATTAATTTTCTTTGTGCCACTGTAAATGTTCTCATTTGCTTCATTTATTCAAAATTATAAGGCCATTCTTCTAAAAACTTCGGAATGAGTGTTATAATTTGAAGATAAAATTGTATTATTTAAAATTTAGAGATAAATTTAAAATAAGGGTCATAATTTGGGGAAAAATCATCTACCTCTTTATGTTGCATCCATACCTCCTTTGAAAAAAAATTAAACCTAAATCCTATCCTTAATTCTATAAACCCTAATCACAGACTTTAAACCCTAAACTCTAAACCTCTAATTTGAAATGAAAATATAGGAGTCATGAAAAATTGGTAGCCCATAATTCGAAGATTTGTAGTGTAATTAATGATATAGTATATTGATATCTTCAATTAGCTTTATGCTTTAGTTTAGTACTTGAGATTTTTCCTTTTATAATCATCGTTTTAACAACAGTTGACAGTACTGGTACTAGTACTAATACTAATACTTACACATTGTAAATCCCAGAGGGACTACAACTACACTTACACCTGCACCATCTTAAAAACAAAACTCAATACCGGGCAAGTAAATCCCGACGACTGCTGGTTGCAGAACCCTTCATGGTGTTTAGCTTCCGATGTGGATGCAATGGCTTGGTGTTTGTATCGAGATAATAGAGGACGGACACCATTATTACCGAAGAAACAAACATAGGGATTGGACCAAAAAACCAGAGAAGAAAATCAAGAGCAAAATAAAGTGATCGAAGCCCAAGGGACCAACAATCACCTCCTCTGATGACAGATAATTTAACGCTTTCCACAGATACCTCACAGTTTGGTGTGGTTATGAGATAATTTGCATGGACGAAGTTCCTTGCAGATTGAACGAAGCAGGAAAATGCAAGGAAGAAGCAGGTTAAGAGGCACAGGAATTTGATGGACATTGTGGATTGCCTCGTGTCGCCATAGATTAAACTGCTCCGGAAGACGCTATCGGAGGAATTTCCGAGCCAGGCTCCGATCAGGGAGCTCAGAGTTAAACAAACGGTGCATAAAAAAGTGGCAGCAGAGGTGTTCGAACCAATCACTGTTAAAGCATTGCTAACATCAGCTTTATCAGCCTGCACAATAGAAAGCCAAATTTTGTAAAAGCTCCCTATACTAGTGTCTTGTACTGATTTTAGTCTCTGTCTACTACAGTTTGATAATTTATAATCCTCTACTTTCCAAAGTTTCAATCTTGAACCTTGATGCCAACTTTATTTCTTCTGTGGGTAAAATAAATAGATGATAATGTTACATGTTAGCATTTCTGAATGTACAAAAAGTAGTTGTCCAACTATATAAAAAAACATATGTCAAGTCATCAAAATTTGAAATACAACAAGTTTAATCAAAGTCACCCCTAATGTCTTTTGGATTAAACTGATCCGTGAACTTGACAAACTCAATTCCTATTTTAAAATTTTTTAAAATTAAATTGATTTATGGCACATGATAAACCGAATAAATAATTTCTAATATTAACAAGATCAAGTGATAAGGAACTCGAACCCATTCAATTCCGTATGTAATCAAAGACCTAACGTGACCTATCAGATCCCGGATCTCTTGGGGGAAAAAAAGCAGAAGAGAAAGCTTGGTTGATATATTTCTCACAAGAGTGTCTTACCTCCAACACCCGTTCAACCCAAGCTTCTTTGTCATGGTTTTCAAAGCCGATGACGGTAGTGTGAGGACGATGCAGGTATCTGTACAAGAGGAACAGATGGTAAGCCAACATGATGATCAATCCTGCAGGGACCAAAATCAAATCCAGATCCTCCTTTTTGAAACTCTTTCCATTTCCCATTTTGCAATCTAATCGAGAATGGCCTGGGAGTTGAAGATATACTGAAACTCGGAAACTGTAGCCATTGTTGCTTGTTGTACAAGGAGCATTTGTTTATTCCATGAATATTAGTGAAGAAATTGTTCGTAATATGAATATTTGACTTCCGCATTCTTGTCTAACACGAAATACCAACTTGCCTTTTGGTTCTCTTTCTTGGTTATTTATTCCGCACGCTATCCATTCACCGATGTATATATATAAAATCAAGATCGAATTTGAGATCAAATCAATTAGATCTCTAATATTTAAAGCATGAATTAAAAATTATAATCAGGATAAACTTAGAATACATTTAAACAAAGTAAAGTATTCACATAAAATAAAAATCAATTAATCGATCAGACTAATTTGATTAAATACTCAAATGGACAAAGAATATGCACACTCAATTAAAAACAATTATTGAATAGAATAATTAAGACAATTTGATTATTAGAAGCTAAAGGTTGCTTAGATTGAAATCTAATCTATACTTTAGTTTAATTATTGCAATCAAGTTCGTCCTTCAAAAACTTGGGTCAAATAAATTGTTCTGTAAGCAAATCTAAAAACTAGGTTTGGTGTTGCGATATCCCCCAGGCGCTATGTCAAAGGAAGAGTTACGAGTAATGCAAAGTTTGGTGTTGGTGCTTAGTATCTAACAACTTCAAATAAAGGCAGACACCTGCTGAAACATTTTAACTAATACAAGTGGGGGAGAGTCTGAAATTTCACTAATCATTATCAGAAAACCAACTCAAACTCTTATTTTTAATGTTGGGAAGGCCTTACATCGAACCACCGAAGATAATGTTGGGAGAAAGTTATTAAACAACATTGAAGCTAAGATTAGGACAGAGTTCCTTATATTATTTTAAACTTTAAAACTTAACATGTATATAGAAATTATGCGATAGTAAGTTCCATTATAAAAATAATATTTTTTACAAGTATACACATGTCTAGTGTTAAATAACTTTTATTTTTATTTTAATCCTAGTACTAGAAGAAAAAATATCAAACAAATACATTAAAGTATAGGGTTTTCGGTTAAGTTTTTTTTTTTTTTTAATTTTTAGTCGAATCTACTGATTGTCTTCCCTAATTATTTTTATTTAGATTTTATATAAGAATTAGTGTTTTCGAAAATTATAAAGGACTGTTTTTAGCATAATCCAAACCACAATTTCAACCGGCTAATTACATGTTGATGTTCATTTGTTTGTGCATGAAAATTTTCAAAAGATGAACCATCTTGAAGACTTCACCTCCATAATCAGGACGAGCAACATCCGCCTCCTCCTTTCACAGCCCATACATCGTCTTTAGCCCCTACATTGATCGTTCGACCTTTAGGTAAAGCTGCCGGATCATCTCCGATATCGAGAGCTTTTTTACTTACGACCCGATAAATCTGAGCCAACACTTGGGTGAAAGCGCTCTCGACATTTAGAGCTTCAAGTGCAGACGTTTCCATGAAAAAGGTGCTTTCCGTTTCCGCGAAAGTTTTAGCATCTTCAGCCGCCACGGCTCGTAAATGACGCAGATCCGCCTTGTTCCCGACTAGCATAATCACAATGTTGGGATCAGTGTGGTCTCTGAGTTCCTTGAGCCACCTTTGTACATTTTCAAACGTCACTCGACGGGTAACATCATATACTAGTAGAGCTCCGACGGCACCTCGATAATATGCGCTGGTAATTGCACGGTATCTTTGGCAAAACAAGGTAAACACATGGATGTTAGTCTTAGAACAACATTTTGACAATTTCATGTTTTTGCAACAAATTCTTTAAAGTAAAAGCCATTCGATTTCAAAACTTTACTGAATAAAATTATTTTATTTAAATATTTTGTAAATACGGGATAAAACCATTAAACATGTATCGAAGGCCATCAGAACAATAAATAGATGCTATAAATATAAATATAAATAGAATGGATTTTAGTTGAATATACAACAAAATTGTATATTTTATTAAATCAATTTATAACAATATTATCCTTGGATTCGAAATCAAAATTTTATATATTATATATCATTAAATAGTATCAAATTTAAACCATTAATAGAATCCCACGTGTTGCATGCATGAACCAAATATCATCAGTTTCTCAAGATCCCAACATTCACCAAAAACAAGGATCCAGAGAGTAAATCATAAAACCAGATCAAACTAGCGAGCAAAATTGTTTACCTTTCTTGTCCGGCAGTATCCCAAATCTGAGCTTTAACGATCTTATCATCAACATGAATGCTACGAGTTGCAAACTCAACACCGATTGTTGATTTTGATTCTGAGCTAAACTCGTTTTTTGTAAATCTCGACAAAAGATTAGATTTTCCAACACCAGAATCCCCGGTTAAGACAACCTTAAACAAGTAATCATAATCATCATCGGCCCTATAAGCTCCCATTTCTCTCCCTGTACCTTGTGTTTTCCTTTATTTTTCTGGATTGGTGTCCAACAAAATTTCAAAAAAGAAACCCAATGTTACTTGGGTATCTTAATTGTTATGTTTAACAGATTTTCTGCTTTCCTTTGGTTGATTTTGATTCTGGATTTGGGATGTTTGGTGCGAAGGAAAAATTAGAAATAGGTAAAAAGCTTAGCAAATGGCTATGATTAACCAAAACTAACCTCTTTTCACGAGATTTGGGAAACAACTTTGTGTGGGCAACAATTATTTTGATTTAACCCTCTAAGATATTGAATGGTTTTTGTATATACAAGGAAAAGTAACTATTTGGTATCTCAACTAGTATCCTATTTATGTTTTGGCCACCAAGTATATCTTTTGACAAGATCATACTTTATGTTTTATTTTATTTTATTTTCGTCCATGATCGTTGACTTAATGAAAAATAAGACATGATATGATATAGTAACCATTTTAATCCTCAAAACTTACACATTCATTCAATCTAGTCTTGATTCGAGACTATTCAATAATTTCTCAATATTATTTTTTAATTTGATCATATTTTGCTTTAAAATTAAAAAAATAATTAAGATTTAGATTATACTTAATGTTATGTTTTATTTTATTTTTCTTTTAATATGTTTACACATTACTCGATAAATTGAGTTGAGAGAGTCTTTGTAACAAACTTTTAAACTATATGATTTAGATTAATCAATCAATAAATTATTTTTTTCACATGCTTATATATATATTTTTCATCATGTTTATTTAAAAGAGATAATAAATTTGAATAAAAAAAGAAATGCTGTAAATAATAACATTCATATCTTATATCAATAAATTACTTGTATCAATTGTCTGATCTCTCGAATTTTTGCTGTTATTTATGTGTTATCTTTGTTTTATGTATATTGTGTATAAAAACGTATGATTTACGTTCATCCATCCATCCATCCTGTTCATGTGATGCCAAACCAGGTTATGGGGGAATGCTGGGAAGAGGTTTTGTTTCTTCTCCCGCAAACAAATCATACTTCACAATTGAGATCGATATACAAAAGTTTTAAAGTTTAATTAAGTTGTTTCAAAAAATCATGGCTAAAATAGAATAGATTTGAACTTTTAAGTATACAAGCGGAGTATTATTTAAAATAATTTCAAGAGGAAGATTGGAAGAGCAATAGCTCACTTTTTTTTTGAGCCATAGCAATAGCTCACTTAGATCATGATATTTGGGGCAGTTAATAGATGAGGTGTGTAACGACCCGAACTCTCGGTTTAATGTGTCGGGTTAATCCGGGGGTTTGGGCTTGGTTTTGGGCCTTAGGCTTGTTGGGCCTTGAGTGTTGTTGGGCTTGGTAGAGTTTAGTGGTTGTGACCTTGGGGGCTTTTTGGTAAATGGCTAAAGGATGAAGATGGGGGTTAGGGACTTTATTTTTCTGCATTTGCAGAGGGAATGAGATCATCCTCTACATCCCCATTTCCTTCATCTTTTGTCATTGCAACCATTATCAAAAGGTAAGATTTTTGAGGGTTTAATGGTGGAATCTCGTTTTGTTTATGAAGGGTAAGTTTTAGGGTTGCCAAGGATCTATCCAAAGAGGTAGCTATGTGTGGGTTTGGTGGAGGTGAAGGTTTTGTTGGGGTTTAAGGTGTAATCCGGGTTTGGGTTTTTGAGGCTTAAAATCTGTGTCTTTTTGTGTTTTTAAGCTTTAGAAATTATCCCCGGACCATCCTTAATCGTTGTTCATCTTCCTCGTGTAGAGAAAGAGGTTGGAGAGCCATCATCAAGCTTGGGTGGAGGAAGAGTTCGACTTGAGTAGGGAGCTCGTTTTGCGGTTGCTTTGGCTTGAGGTTGGTACTCCCAACTCCTTCTACATCATCCATTCATGGTAGATTGCATGACATGTAGAGATAATCATGCTTGTATGTTGTGTTGCTTGGTTGCTTGAAAATGGGTCTTTAATGGTGGAATTCGGATTAATGTGGTTAAGGGCTGAAAATTGGTGTTAAAATACTTTAAACATCTTTAATATTGAGTAGGAACACTTAGGGATCGATTAGATTAAGTTTGGGGTCGAAAATCTAGAATTTCTAAGTGCAGAACCGTCCTTAGTGCAGGGGGTATCGATACTCGGGCTACCGGTATCGATACCAGTGAGTAGATTTTGGCTTGTTGTTCAGGGGTATCGATACTTGTTTCGATACCGTGGATTCCAGAAAGTTTTTGTATCGATACCTGTATCGAAACGGGTCCTCCCCTTTCTGTTGACTTTTGGGGTTGGTCAATGGTATCGATACATGTTTCGATACCTGATGTTCGATACCCTCTTTGGGTGGGTATCGATAAAGGGTGTTTCGATACCCTACTTAAGGGTATCGATACCCCTGTGTAATTTGGTTAAATTTGAGTAGAGTTTGGGGGCTCGACGATCCTAAATGAATAAATACTTAAATCTAAAAGCTATGAAGTGAATTGTCGAACTAAATTAAGGTTATAACTCCGAAAGACTAAGTGAGATAAGACTTTAATATATCTTGTTGTGATGAGATCCTAGGTGGATCGTTTGTGTGGTCGAGTCTTGTGTGTTGGAATCCGGATATCCATAAGTGTTGCAACACGTTGAAGGCCATCCGATGTAGCATGCCGGGTGATGATTGAGGACTTTTATTCCGAGTGTTGGGCGGCCTCACTCGAAGATGTTCGATGTAACATTCCAAGCATAGGGTTGGTTGGGCGACCTCCACCCTTTTCCGAACGTTGGGCGGCCTTGTTCGAAGATGTCCGATGTAACATTCCGGGCATAGGATTTGAGGGCGGCCTCATTCCTGAGTGTAGGATCCCGATGCTGTGTGGACGCGGGCCTCGCTCTTGTGTGTTGACTTATATGTTTGTATATGCTGTGTGCGATAGTATACATTCATTTATGCCATGTGTAGGCAAGCATGTTAGACCTTCATACCATGCATGTGATTTATATGCCATGCTTTACTGCTTTTGATATGCATGATGTTGGCCGAGTTTGGCGTATCCACTGAGCTTGTGTGGCTCAGCGTTCGAAATCTGTTTTCGTGCATAGGTTAGGTGAAGCGGGATTTTGAGGAGCACCATCAAGGTTTGGACTTTCAGCATCGACCG
Organism: Abelmoschus esculentus; assembly: GCA_035048815.1. Taxonomy (NCBI): domain Eukaryota; kingdom Viridiplantae; phylum Streptophyta; class Magnoliopsida; order Malvales; family Malvaceae; genus Abelmoschus; species Abelmoschus esculentus. The sequence goes on from JAUCBN010000033.1 coordinate 17,880,368, forward strand.
TGTTGTCAGAGTACAGTTATTAGATGTAGTGGGCTTAGTACTATGTTGAACCCTATATGTATTTGTAACTCTGTTGTTTTATTTGGGTCGAATGTTTTAAAACAGTCTGTAATATATTTTGGAGCTCCGATTTACTTTGAATTATTTTGGACTCGTTTTTATTTTAATCGGATTACGAACTTGGTTTTGAACTTACATGATTTTTATTGTTGGGTTTTTAAAATAAAATTTTGGAATATGGGTTTTGGGCCGGAGGCTCATTGTAACATCCGGGTCGGGTGTTACAAGGTGTCTTTTACCCTTTGTTATTGATAAGAAACATTGCATAACGGTGAAAAGATTTACTGCATCTGCACCCACAATAATTGGGGGGGAGCATGAACTCTCTGACAGTATCATTGGACCGTAAAAAAAGAACAAGACGACACTAAATTCCATTGGTCGGTGACCTAAAATTAGGCAATCCAATCTCTCTCTCCCTCACTCACAGCCACAGCCACAGCCCACAGCTACTCCAAAATTCCGACACTCAAAAACGGCTGTCCTGCAGATTTTTATTACATACTCCCACATTTAATAATTCTATATAAAAAAATCCTATAATATTCCTCAATTTCCCACCATTCTTCTGAGAATTCATTGACGATGATAAGCTGATAACATATCATCATTACCATTACCATATTGTATATTTCAGAGTGTTATGGTGCAGATGGTGACATAGCATCAGAGACCGCAAATCGAGGGAATTTTGTTTTTTTCTTCTTCTTGCTCGCGCTTGAATTGGAAGAGTGTTTTGAGAGAGAATTATAAATACAAAACACATGACAACGGCTTCTTTGATTCAAGCAGGATGTGGGTTCTCTCAGATTTTCCGTAATTATAGCAATAATTGTAGCTTCAGAATCGGATTGGCCGGTCCGTTCGGTTCAATCTCGTCTTCTTCCTCGTCTTCCTGTTCTCCTTCTTCTTCCAACAATTTGAATTTCTCTTCCGGTAATGTTCTTTTATTTGAACTTTTTCCCCTGAATTCGTGTAGAGATTTGGGATTTTGATTTCTTGTGGAACTTCAAGGTCGTAGGTTAAAGTTGCACTCACTGTAAATTTTTTCGGATTAAGTTTTACTATTTCATGTTTATTTATTTATTTATTTATTTGTTTATCCGGTTGTATATTGTAATGGTTATAGTTATTGAAATGTTGTATTATTTGTAATTGAAATTCATTCATTCTTCTTTTGAGGAATGGAGATTCAATTAGGAATTTAGGGAATTGAAATATGTTAATTGGAGATGAATGTGCAAAAATTACATTAATGGTCATTTTGAATTCTTCATATTACCTTCCCTGTTAAGCTGACTCTTGATTTTGTTTATAAACTTTATAAAGGAACAAATAGTTACTGGCAACGTCAAGACCTTAGAGCTCAAGCAATGAGTACCACTACACAAGGGGACTTTGCCGCATCCAACCATGTCAGGAACGGAAAAATTGAGCCCGATCACCTTCTTGTTCTTGTTCATGGCATCTTAGCTAGGTATTTGATTGATGACCATGTGATTGAAATGTAATTGCATATGGGAACTTGTATTTATAATAGTGTTGAATCAGTAACTAATACTAAAAATGTGATTTATTATGGTTTTTTGTTTTCCAATTTGATGTCAAATTGAGTTAAACATTTCCAAAATGCAGCCCTAGTGATTGGACATATGCAGAGACAGAGTTGAAAAAGAGGCTTGGAAGAAACTTTCTTATTTATGGTATTTGTTCATATTTTCATTCTCATGTAATTTGCTTGTATAGATAAAATCAATTGTTACTTATTTGTTTAGTAATTTTTTTGCAGCGAGTTCGGTTAACAGCCACACTAAAACCTTTGCTGGGGTTGATGGAGCTGGAAAGCGCTTAGCGGATGAAGTGAGTAGTTAATTCCATCTCATACAGTCATACTTGTGAGTTTTACCAAAAGACTTTCAATTTGCTGCGGTGTTATAACTCCCTTCACCTTGTTTCGGTTTAATAGGTTCTGCAGGTTGTAAAGAAGACAGAAAGCCTGAAAAGGATTTCGTTTTTAGCCCATTCTCTTGGCGGCTTGTTTGCAAGATATGCACTCGCCATGCTTTACTCAGAAAATGACTCGAGTGTTACTCTGTCTGATAATGTAATAGATTCTTCAGATGGACACTTACAAACTTCAGGCCCTTCAAGACGAGGAATGATTGCTGGACTGAAGCCGGTCAGTTTTATTACCTTGGCAACGCCTCATCTTGGTGTCCGAGGGAGAAAGCAGGTTCTTTCTCAATGTTGTTGGCTATTTTGCTTCATAATGTTTTGCGGTACAAAATGATGTTTGTGTCTTATAATTCCAATGCTATTGTCATGCTTCTGGTATCTCAAATGCTGTTTTTGGTGTTTAAAATGTTCATCTAGCGATTGGTTGTACTACAATCATCTTTCATATGCATTTTGCAGTTTCTAATATTACTCTGTGTGCTGCCTCAGCTTCCATTTCTCTTAGGAGTTCCTTTCTTAGAGAAACTTGCCCCACCAATTGCTCCATTTGTCGTAGGTAGAACCGGTAAGCAACTATTTCTCACTGATGGCAAACCCAACAGACCACCACTGCTTTTGAAGATAGCATCTGATTGTGAAGATGGAAAATTTTTGTACGTATAATTATGCTTTCTCATTTCTGACTACTTCTACTACTACCAGCACCACTACTACTACCACCACTGAATCTATGATTATTGCAGATCTGCCCTCGGTGCATTTAGGTCTCGCACTTTGTATGCAAATGTATCTTATGATCGTATCCTTCCGAATCATTTCTCTTTTACTATATTTAACTGTATATGTTGCTTTTCTATTCATTATTCCTCTCTGCCACCCGATTGTCACTTTCTTTTACATCGAATAGATATGGTTGGTTGGCGTACATCTTCTATTAGGAGGGAGAAAGAACTTGTCAAGGTAAACTTTCTTACAGAACAATCTGCACTTCAAGTTCGAATCAATAGGAGAATTAAAGTAATCAAATAGATTAAGTACTTTAAAAGAGTCATTCCGCCCCAGTTTCATGCATACTCCTGACATTTTTGTGGATTTGACAGCCCCCACAGCGATCTCTGGATGGCTACAAACACGTTGTTGATGTGGATTACTATCCCCCGGTATCTTCGGACGGCCCTCACTTTCCTCAGGAAGCTGCCAGAGCAAAGGCTGTGGCACAGAATGCACCCGACGTAGAAAATACGGTGGATTACTATGAACTCATGGAAGGTAACCGTTTCGGCTAACATCTGTTGGTGTTGCATCTATATGATTATGATTCTCCCCAGACATTAACACACCCCATTCATAAACAGAGGAAATGATACAAGGTTTACAGAAAGTTGGATGGAAAAAAGTTGATGTCAGTTTTCATTCGGCGTTTTGGCCCTTCTTTGCGCATAACAACATCCACGTATAATTTCAATTTTAAAACTTTCGATTTGGAAATTTGTTTTTCCTTTCAGTTTCTTATATGATCACACTCCACCCCGTACTGTTTCAGGTGAAAAACAAATGGTTTCATAACGCCGGTGTCGGAGTCATTGCTCATGTTGCGGATAGTCTTAAGCAACAAGAATCGTCTCCCTCGTATATCTCTGCAAGCTTGTAGCCATGAATTAACATGTAAGTGCATGCTTCCATTACGCTTGAAGCAGACTGTAACAAATAAAGTGTAAGAAAAGGAAATCTCTGCCATTTACTTACTGATACGAGTCCCCATTTCCATTCAAAACTATTTTCAACGCTTTCGACGTTATATCACTTTGTCCGAAGAAGATTTGAACCAATAGTACTTATCTCGGTTCACCAGTCACCAGCTAACGACATCGTTTTAAGGTAAAGCAATATTTAGGGTCTGGACTAGTTTGTGATGGAAGAGCAATCGTGAATCACATGTTTTGAACAGGTTACTCGGTTTCACTTGGATTACTTCGTGGTCTAACATGAAAAAGAAAAATCCAGTTTCTGTCATTACTATAAGTATGTATAGTTTCCTTTATATTTTATCAAATTAATAATAATGGCGACACAATCATAATTAAAACGTTTTCACAAAGTAAACCTTGAATTTATGGTCTACAATTGATTACGTATTAATTGAGTTATAAATTTGTAATGTGTGGTGAAATAAAATTTATATTAATGTGTGGCTGTTCATTATTATTAACCCTTTTTATGTTTTTACATATCTTCATTTCAAAAAGTTATTAGATAAGTTTAGTTCAACACATCATCTATAGTTATGTTTTTTCGATCACAACACAACTTATCTTGCACTACTAGTTAGCTATGACTTGTGTAAATTCGAATAGTAAATTTTAATTTTTTGAATTCAATAAATCATTTTTAATAAATTCTCAAAATATTAGAATTTAAATATCCCAATTCATTATCTACAAAAATAAAATGATTTCAGACGGGAGGGAAACAAATGCCACAAATCAAAACAAGGGGAAATCAACCTTGTTCATCCCTTGTTCTATCCATTAATCACCCATAGCTAAATAAACTTGTCTAAAAACTGCACATCCTCGATTCTTCTTTAAATGAAACTTGGGGTTCTGAAGGGAGATGAATTTAACAGGCCATGTAATATTATTAAGATTACTGATGATTGTGACTCTAATGTAATTGTAAGCAAATTAAAAGTTTAAAATTTATAATTAAATTTTAGTGACGAAAGTATAATTATTCTAAATGTTTGTGGACTCTTTATAAAAAGATTCAACGTTTGTAAAGAAGGACAAATAATCTAGTTGAATCCTTGTGTTTGTAAAGTTGATTTGTATAAGAACAAGTTATTTGTAACGTTTGTATTTGAGTTCAATCCTTGTGTTTGTATCCTGATCCTCTGTCAGGACTCTTAAAATACTGATTAAATGTTGAGATTTTTTGGATCGGTTTGAAATAATGTCCTCCCCCAAGACTACTAGTATCTAGACATAAGATTGGGAGTGATGGTAGGGTCCAAACTCTTGTAAACCCTGTCTCATGTCTTAATACAGAGTAGACTCCATGGAATGGGATACCAAGATTTAACCATCTTTTAAGAGTCCTGTCCTGTCCTGTCGCAACACCTTCTTCCGTCGGTTTCCTTACAACACAACAACTCCGTTTCGGTGTTTAGATCCACAATTTTAAACTACAATAAACTTTCTTCATATCTCCATGCCTCACTCTCTGATATTCTATTTACTATTTACTATTTAGGGCATAAAACATTGGAAGGGGTAATTGGTTCAAATTTTAAATTAAAACCTTGTTCACAATTATAAATATTTAATTCAATAGATGAGAACTAAACAATTGAAGGCAGACGATGAAACTTGTTTCCATGCCTCTTTAGACCTAAAAAATACCAGACTTTTCGTATATAAACCCCCCGCATTCAATCAAACTTGTTTCCATGTCTATTTGCAGCGTTTACTCGACTGAGAATTGTGATGGAAATGGGAATCGAAAGGAGCATCTGAACTCGATTGAAATGTGTTCGTCAACAACAATTTCAAACCTTTCATTAATTTCCTCCAAGAACCCAGTTTTCTCATGCATAATCACTCTCTACATTCTAATCCTCATGTATTTCCCTCAAAGCCTCTCATTCAGAATCCTTTTTATTTTCACTGCTTCTCTTTTACTTTCCCTCCTCTTCAGTGCCGTCATAAGGATCCGAATGGAGACGGAAAGGAAAGGAATCATCCAAGAAGTTGAAAACACGGAGTTCTCACAGCAAGAGATGAAATGGGTCAGGCTTAAAAACGATCCGGAGATTATAATTCGGAGTTTCCAAGATTTTTTCGTTGAATCAGACGTCGGAGCTCCGTTGGAGGTGATATTCGAAGGGGAGGAATATTCGAACGAGGATTACCTGGATCCAACCCGTGTTATTGAGAGGCACCCTTCGTTGTCGTTGTACTACCCAGAGTCGGACTCGGATAGTTGTTCGTCGTCGGAGATTGATTTTACGTCGATGGTAGAATGGATTTCGTCGGAGAAAGCGTATTACCTATGGGAAGAAGAAGGGATGATTGAGATAGATTTAGATTTTCATGAAGATGAAGACAATTTGATCGAGATTGATATTTCTTAAAGTTTTTGCTAAGATAGATTGATCTCAATTAATTATAGATTTTCCGTACGATACACATAAGTTTTTTATATCGATGTTTCTGCTCGTGTGATAAACTGAGTTTTAGTCTGCTCGTTTATTAGCATGTGTGACAATTGGGACACATAAATTGTATGGATTTGTGAAGTGAGATCATGTAGAAATTGTAGTATCAATTTATAATTAAATGTATTACATTCAGAAATGTGAGCAAAATAAAAATTAAAAATACCAGTAGTATTGGTATTTTTTATATGCTGTAAATATAGTAGGTTAGTTTTAACGTATCTATTTTAAGCATAGACGATTTATGAAAATAATTAATCTCAACCTCAAAAATAAAGTATAAAATCCCCCTCGTGCTCTTTTTTCTTGACACCAAACAAGCTCAAAACTATTTCTAAAATGGGGTCCAAGGTTTGGGCGATGATGGGGCTCTTGGCCTGGGCGATGGTAGCTGAGTGCACCAAATTTCACGACATCAGCTCAGGTACTGTCTGTCATGGTGGAGGCCACGACCAAAAAAATTCATGCAGCGACAGACACCGGGACAATATAGATGTGACCGGAGTTTTAATAGATTCTAAGACAAACGTTCGACAACTTGCCGCGAGAAGAGCTATCAGCTATGAAGCTCTGAAGCACAATGCACTCCCATGCAACATTCCTGGACGGTCTTACTACGCCTGTCAAGGAGGAGGACCGGCTAACCCTTACACCCGTGGGTGCCATGCCGCCACCGGTTGCGCTAGGGTTTACAATTGAAGATACATTCCGTTAGGGTTTACTGATTCAAGACAACATTTCTCTGCACATCTTGGCTGCATTGTTTACTTGCCTTGAGAGGGAAATATCTCGATTACTTTATGTGTTGTTAGAATTTTATATATTAACAAGAAAAAAATAATAAAAGTAGTCTGTCTTCTGCAACATTTCATCGGAAACAAAGAAAGCCAGGATTTGCAAACATCGATCTGTATTTTATTAGGGATTTCTATTTCTATGAGGCATTATAATGAGATTAGGATTTTCAATTTAAATCGAGAATTACGACGTTATAGGGTCGTCCCAATTGATCTTATGGTGTATCCAAGGATTCATGACATTCTCTTATAAAATCAAATCAACAGATCACATCATAAAATCTTAAATACCTTTCATGAGAGGCTCAATAATAATTGAGAAAAACCTATCAAAACGAGAAATCATTTGATGAATTTTGTTTATTATGATTCTATTTAATTTGATCTGTTCATTTTAAAATAACTACCTAATAACTATCCACTCTATTATATAGAAAAGATGTGATGATTCACTTTTAAAAAATAAGATAGACGATCTGGTTGGTTGAAACCACAGATAACGTGATGTCTAATAATTTTCTATCAAAACAAATTATATTTAAACTCATTCTCAAATCTCACCATATTATTTATGATCTTAATAATAAAAAAATATCCACTTCATTTTATTTTTTAATTTCATTTGTATTAAATATGAGTAAAATTTTTCTTGTTAAAAGATGACATGAAAAAATTAATAAAATGTAATTTTTATTGATTAAAACTATAAATCGATTTAATAAAAATATATGATATAATTTTTCCTCGTCTAATTGTTTATTTTAATCTTATGACATGATGATGTGTATGAAACCGAAGCAAATGGGCAACTAGTTTAGCCTTGTAGGTCAACTAATGAATCCCTATTGCCTATTGGTCTTAAAGGTTTCTTCCCTTTACACACAACTCAACAAGGTCTAAACTTGATTACACCACATGGTTTTATCCCATCATTCATACCATTTTATCACAATTTAGAAGTAAGTATTGGCACAATATATTTGCAACATATAAAAAAAACTATATTATTTTTCAAATATACATATTATATTTACATTTATAAATTTTAACGCATGTAATTATTGATAAAATATAAATTTATCTCTACTTTATATAATAAATTTAAAATATAGAAATTAATTATAAGTTGTCTTTTAAAATTAAAATATATATATTTTGCCCCTAAGGAAATTTCCTTGTTGTGATGAAATGTCTGCAGAGGACAGACTTTTTTCGTATTTAAACAACTTATAGTTTATTTTACTTTGATTTGTTATATTAAAATTGTTAGCAATACATAAAGAAATGGAGATATTTCTCTTCCAAGGCTAGTAAACAATGCAGACATGATGTGTTGAGAAACGTTGTCTTCGATCCGTAAACCCTAATGGACTGCTGTCTTCAATTGTAAACCCTAGCACAACCGGTGGCGGCATGGCAACCACGAGTGTAAGGATTAGCAGGTCCTCCTCCTTGACAGGCGTAGTAAGACCGTCCAGGAATGTTGCATGGGAGTGCATTGTGCTTGAGTGCTTCATAACTGATAGCTCTTCTTGCTGCAAGTTGTCGGATGCTCGTCTCGGAATCCATTTCAATGTCGGTCACATCTTCAAGGTCCCGGTGTCCGTCGACGCATGCATTTGTGCTGGCGTTGCCTCCACCATGGCAGAGACCCGAGCCAACGTTGTGAAATTTGGTACATTCGACTACCGTTGCCAAGGCCAAGAGACTCATCATTCCCCACACCTTGGACTCCATTTTAGAAATGCTTTTGAGCTTATTTGGTGTGAAAGAAGAAGATGAATGGGTGCTTATAAATTACTTTTGAGGTTGTGGTTAATTCTGATTTGTGTTTGTTATTTTTGGTTATTTCCTCAAATAGCAGATGCTTAAAATAGATCTGTTAAACCAACCATCTTATGTTCTGTTTTAATGTTCCACCTAAAATTATGTGAGTTTTAATTCGTTTGTTTTTGTTTTTATCGTGGTCGAGTGTGTTTGAACATATATGTGATATCCCCTGGTTGTGTGTGTGGAGAGAGATCAGGTTCAGGTTCAGGTATTCCGGAAGTAATAAAGGTAAATAGAGACTTCGGTATTGGTTCAATCCAGAATATGAATTGATTATACGATCAAGTGAAGTACTTCAAGTTAATTTATTCGTGCATGAACATCAGATCTTGATTTAATGAAATATTTATGATTGGTACTACTTAAACTTTACTTATAACTTAAATTGGTACAAACTTAACGTTTGGTTTCAGTTTAATGGTTAGGTTTTTTTTTCTTCAAATAATTATTATGTTTGAAAAAAATTATGAATTCTTTATTTTCTATATTAAGAAAACCTTTAAATTTATAAAAGTCTAAACTCAAACTTAAACCCAAACCCAAAATATTAACATTAATCTTAAATTTTTAAATTTTTTGACTATCGATTCAATTATCATTATCTATTTTTTTATTGAACTGTTATGATCGATATTCTCACTCTTTTATTATCAAAAATTAACGAATAATCAATCAAATCATAAATATCGGACTCAAAATCTTCAATCAAACAAGAATAAAGATGGACAAACGATAAACTCGTACTGTGAGACAAACAATGTTTCAAAACTCACAGGAAGTTTAATAGAGATGCTTTATACACAACGAAGGAAAGTTACAAAATTAACAGACAAGTATAATTCCTTTGTTCACAACTGGAAGGTCAAAATAAATGTGAGTAAAATTTGATTTGAAAAATAAAGATTTTCGATTTAATTTAAGTCGAAAAAATTTAATTCATTTAATTTCGATTCAAAATTACATCAATTAGATTAAAAAATATCAAATAAAGTTTGAATTATAAATTATAAATTTCAATAACTCAAATAACTTAAAGCTTTTAACAATCAATAGATTACTTTTTATGTTCAACAAAATCCTTTAATTTTTTTATACATATACCAATATAACAAAAAATGAAAATATATGCCACATAAGAAAACATAATGAAATATATATTTCTACGATGATAATATTTTTTATGTGTCTTAAATATATTACGTTCGAATCCTCTTAATCTATATTTATTTTTCTGTATTAACAACAAACTAAACATATATTAGATTTTGTATTTTCTATCATAAATGACCACTTGATTTAGTGACAAACTCCTGCCTCTTACACTCAACTCAACGTATAGATGACAGATCGTCTACTCAGTACACTCGACACATTCTCTTGAAGATCGTCTACTTCCATCGATTCCTAGTATGAATTGCAGCCACACCCGTCTCTTTTCGGAATCTTCTTAGAAAACACAGATCTATTAATGCATAGCAAAAGTACAGAACATAAAAGAGAATTACACAAGACGTAATAATTGATAAATTATTAAAAGAAGATACACAATTTATTGATATTGAAATTCATAAGCTAAATCTGTAAAACAATTTAATACGGAAAAAAAAAAGAAACTGTGTTTTGAGAGTTCTAATGACATATAATGGAAGCTACTAGAAACTATGCCGCTTTCTCTGTTTTGTAGGGTAAATTTTGGCAAAGGGGCGCAGAAGACGAATAAACCATTTAAATGTCTGCACGGACAATGAATAAATCCCTTCAGAAATCAAAATGTCCATTCTTTTATTACAAATGGTATGAAACATGCAAATGAAGAGATATTTTCCACCTAAGAATCAATGATGAAAATATAGTATACAAGCTTAAGATGGAAATAAATCATTTTAGCTATTTAATTTCAAGTTATCTAACATGGTGGCCACATATATTACCATGTAGTATGTACCTCAATCATTTTTCGAGCTGGAAATGGGATTTGTATGATTTAGTGCGTCATCAAGACAAGGAATTCAGCTTTTTCTCCAGCAGTTTGGCCCTTCTCAGTGCATCCAAAGCCTCAGTTTGTTTCCCTGACCTTTTCAAGTTTACGGCCTTGACCTTTTCTGCCTTGATCCTCTCTTCCAACTGGATTCTCTCTTGCTTAACATTGTCGGTTTTAGCAACATTCATTTTTACGGGATGTTGTCTTTCAGGGCTATGTTCCACAACACTAGAATCACCCAATCCAATAGCTTTCAGGGCAGACAAAAGTTGAGGATCGAGAAGATCCTCACACCTACATCATCTGCTTTTCCTGCCTCAGTGTTTGTTGAATCCTGACCTGCTGACTTTTCCAACTGGGCCTCAAGAGACTTGGCTATTTCAAATTCAGCTTCGGCTTCTTCAATCCTACCTTCTCTTCGCAGCTTCAAAGCCTGGCGCTTATGACTAAGAGATTCCTGTTGTAGCTTGAAGCGATCACGCCCAGACAGTGGTTTTGGAGCCACACTTGATGCACCATTCTCCTTTGCTGCATCAGAGGGACCAGTGGATGCAGATATCGGTTCATCATCTGTGCCAGATTTCGGTGGAGTGCCATCTTCTTTTAGGGTTTTCTCCAACAACTTCGCTTGCTGAAGTTCTTCTCGAGCTTCTGCCAATTTTCCATCTCTCTTCAAAGCAAGTGCCTTCTTCTTATGAGATAAAACTGCTTGCCTAAGTGAATCTTGGTTGTTCTGGGAAGTAAATGCCTCCCGACTCGAACTCACATCAAGCTCATGTGCCTTCTGCTCTCCATTTACCAGTCTACTTGTTTCAATGGTATCTTCATCCTTAGTTTTAAGATTTTGGGAAGACGGTGGAGCATTGGTTTTAACAAGAGAAGTGAAGTTGGATCCAAAATCCCCTTTCACCTCATTTTCCAAAATCCCTTGCCTCTCATTGTTGTCAAATGATTCAAAGTTCTGAGTTTTACTGTCTCTGGACACATCAAACACAAGATCTCCTTTTGGAGCTTCCAATACCTTTGCCTTTTGCAACAAGTCCTCAGCTTCTTCAACTTGACCTTTTCGTCTAAGGGCAAGGGCCCTTCTTTTCAAATCCAGAAGTTCTATTTCAATTTCCCTTTTACTTCTTGGTGGTGAAGCCGAAATTCCCAGAGAAGGTTGAGTGATAGATGGACGGCCAGAATGTAAAGATTCAATGACAAGATGTTTAGAGTGCTTTTCTTGCATCGTTACCGGTTCCATTTCATCATCTTTCCAACCCAAATTCTTTAGAATTGAGAGCATAGAAGGATCAGTCATATCATTCTCAGTGACATTTTCATCAACTTCTTCCACAACCCCTTTAAGGGGAGCTACAATGGCTTTTCCGTTTGGTGGCCACTTCGACTCAACCACTTTCTTTGGTGCTTCCATTTCTGCCAGCTCAGCCTCTAATGCTTTAGTTGCTTCCAACACTTCCTCTGCTTCATCAGTATTTCCTTGGCGCCTAAGAGAAAGAGCTTTCCTTTTCAAGCCTAATAGCTCCCTCTGTATTTCAGCTTTAGTTCTTCTTGACGCCTTAGCTGGGATCTTAGGAGGGGACTGAATCAAAGAAGATTCAATAACTTTTTCAGAATCATTTGATGTGGAATGTTTTGGAGAAGTGTTTGAAAGCTCATCATCATTTTCATTCCAACCTAAGTTCCTTAGGATTGAAAGAAATGTCGGATCATGCATGTCTTGATTTGTAACATCTTCTCCTTCAACTGATACAGTTACTGACATACTAGGGTGCTCGCCTCTCGAAGCCTTCATGCTACTGCCAATAGTTACCTGCACAGCCTTCGTGTTGAAAGTATTCTCCATGTCTTCAAGCTGCTGCTCAAGAATCTTGCCTTTCTTCAATTCTTCCTCTGCCTCATCCAATCGTCCTTCCCTTCTCAAAGCAAGGGCCTTCTTCTTCAAACCCAGAAGCTCTTTCTGAATTGCCAATCTACTTTTTCGTGCAGGTTTTAGTTCCATATCTATCATAGCATTAACATTATCATCACCCAACTTGGTTGACTCCACTGATATATCAGCACTGTGAGGAGTTGGGACATTTTGATTCAAATTCAAATTCTCTGGCTGAGAATCGATGCTTTCAAGGTCCTTCTCAAGTAATTTTGCCTTCTTTAACTGGGCCATTGCCTCTGCAACATTACCTGCCCGCTTTTGAATAAGAGCCTCTCTCTTTAATGAAAGAATTTCATTTAACAATGTCTCCCTGTTAACAGGTGCAGACAGAGCCACATCTTCACTAGGACTGGAATCCTCAGCCCAACCTAGTGATTTCAAAGCAGCAACTAGTTCTGGGTCTTCCATATCATTGTCAGTTGCTTCAAAATTACTATCTATGTCAATATTATCAGCAGCTCCCAAAAGGTGATCAAAATCAAAGCCTTCTGTGTGCTCATACTGAATTAACATTTCATATTCTTTTTCATCGTCCATACTATGGATTATTGCAGATAGCTCATCATCCGAATCATCAGCTCCAGCCAGTAGTTCTTGTTCTTCGAGTTGCTTCTCTAAGATTTTAGCTCTCTTCAGTTCTTCCTTTGCTTCTGCAAGCTTCCCTTCACGCTTCAACATAAGGGCCTTTTTCTTAATGGCAACAACCTGGGTGTTGTCCGGGCCATGTTTGCCACTCTTCTTTGGCATTTCTCCAATAAGAGAAGAAAGTTCACCCTCCAAACTCAAATTTGTGGATCCTTTATTCTCGTTATGTAGATCCATATCAGACCAACCAAGTTCCCAGAGTTCAGCAGCCAGGTCATCCTTGCCCACTGTACTCGAGGCCCTATTTTTTCTGCCTGGCTCTTTAGCGCCATCTTTGTTTTGGATCTCAGACATGTTTCCAGAAGGCAAACACCTTTTCCGGTTTTTTCTTATATCTCTCTCTAAAGACTCAGCCTGCCTCTCTAGCTCCTTTCCTCTCTTAAAGGCTCTCAGAGCTTCTTCAGGTTTCCCTTCTCCTTTTAGAATTTTATACTTCCTTTTCTCATCCAGCGCTTGCTGGCGTAATTCCTCAGGGCTAAAAGATGCCATATCATTCTGCATATGCTGATCAACGGACTGACTTCGCCGTATTTCTCCTCCTCCATCATCACTGCCAACTACATTTGAACACGATGCACTGCTAGCTGCCTGATTAATACTAGGAGACATATGTTTGTTCGAAATTAGTCCTGATGAAGAGGATTCCTTTCTGTCACCACCTAGAATCTGGTTCAAAATGCCATCCTCATGTTTAACAGATGGTTTCGAACTACCTGCACAAAGCAGCTAAATCATTTAATATTGAAGGTAAATCCTTATGGATTTCATAGTGAAGACTGACATACAAGAGCAAATAATCGACTGGTCCTCATACAAACTTATATCTACAAATTCAAATTCAACATTCCCGTAAACTAACTTCAAGGAGTAAATAAACTTAGTAAACTTGAAACAAAGATTTTTAACACCAAACCTATCATCGACTAAGCACAATACATTGTTAAAAATGATACCTTTTCCAGTTCTACTTTTGCATCCATGGCGCAACTCAAATCGTGCTGCCTCTTCTAGTGTTATACAAGGTTCGCAAATACGCACGGGTGAATCACCCTGTCCACGCAAAACCATTCTTTTCTGGGTACAGGTGCCGCAAAACAGGCCTCCACACCGTCGGCAGTGATGCTGACAATCCAGAGTTGAAACGAAACATGTTAAGCCAAAAGGAAAAAGGATGCACATCTTGATTTCTAAAAGTAGGATTATAATCATATTCAACTTTTAATTTTATCTATAACAGAGCATTAATATGTTAAACCAACAGAGAGTCTCAAATTCCACATGTGCTAGAGAAAAGAAATTCCAGAAGTAATCTAAAAAGCCAAAAGAATAAATATTACAACCATTTTGATTTCAATAAATAGGATTCTAATTGGATTTCAAATTTTTATCTTCTATATCATGAAACATCAATAAGTTAAACCGGCAAATAATCTCAAATTCCAATTGCATCATCAGAGAAATTCCTGGAGTAATCTAAAATACAGAAATTTTCAATTAAAATTAGAAGCAAGGAAAATAAAAGAAAATTTGAGATATGGATATTGAATTATAGAGAAGAAAGGGCAAGAATCCGTGAAAAGATGGAGTCAATCAAAAACCTTGCGATTGATGAAGGTGAACTGAGAAGAACATCCCTGGCAATGAGAGGCATCGACAACCCAATTATTCCCTCTCAACGAAGGCTTTGCAGGCAATCCAATCTTCTCTAACATCTCGTAATTTCTTATTTAAAACGAAAAAGAAAGCAAAATCAAAAGAAAGCAAATTCTTTTTTCTCTCTCTCTCTCCCCCTCCCTCTCTCTATTCCTCTGATCTTTACTGTTTTCTTCCTTTTTTTTCTCTTTCAAAGATTTTCCTTTATTTTTGATTCGGGTAGATTAATTGCAGAGAATGCAAGCAAAAATCTGAAGTGTTTTAAGACTCTTTTTAGGAAAAAGTAAGATTGATAACAACGACGAAGACCGAAGACGTACTTGGGTTACCGTACCTAAGTGAATGCAACGACGTCGTTTCTTATTATGATACGTATTATTTTTCTTTTTTTTTTTTTATAGTTTTTTAATGTTTGTACGGAGCTAACCTATTAACAGATCATTTGATTACAACAACCTCAAGAATTTGTGAGAGCACAAGTAACTTCCGTTTTTACTTCGTTCATACATAAGGTGACATGTATATATAGGCTATATATCTGCCTTCAGGATTGCATCGAATAACTCGAGCTTCATCGAGGGTACTCGGTAATGGATGCTTCATTGATAACCATGGAATCGAGCAACTACTGGATTGATCGGATTCCAGACCATGTTCGGCATCTTTCCCTCTGTTCTTGAGTTACAAAAATATGCAGGCTGGTTAGGCGATGGACCCGATTTGGATGCATCTAATGACTTCGTTTCTCGAGTAACTATCCTTCAAAACAGGGACCAAAACTTCCAAGGGTTTCCCGGTCTTCCAATGTTTCCAAGCCTGCAGTTGTTCATCCAATAATGATAATCGATAATCAAATACACATAGTCAAACAAAAAATTGCAGACCGACTTATACTTACATAGCTGATAAGGTATCCGCACCATCAGTTCGATGAAAGTTATTGTTTCCGTCACCACTTACAATTTCCAGAACTAAAACACCGAACTGTATGTAACCAATTTCACCGAAAACTGCCCGTGCATTGCGTATTCGGGTGAGATATAGAAGCTGCAAACAGGTACCAATGTTAAAAACTTTATGCAAAGAAAACGCTATGTATATGTTCAAAACTTACTAGGTTCCAACAACTCTTTTTGTAGTTCCTTGAGTTTGATCAACTCAAAAATCCTTGCCACGATGAAACCTGAAATTTTCGGGTTCAAGTCACCCTATAATAAAATATTGCAGGCCTTGAGATCACCGTGTATGATTCTTATCCGAGAATCCTCATGCAGATAAAGAATGCCTCGAGCAACCCTGTCTAGATCTTGTACCTTTTAGACCAATTCAACTGTCCGTGTTTTGCAGAATCTTAAAAAAAAGGTCAAAGAAGCAATTTGTTCAAATCTTGGCAGTCTACGACAATCAATTCAATGTACCCAAATTTTTTTTACCGAACAGAAAACAGTCCAGGCTCTTGTTGGGAACAAATTCGTATATAGTATCTTTTTGTCTCGTTCCAGGCAAAATCACAGTAGTCTCACTAGATTCCTATGTTGAAGCTTGGCTACCAATACAGACTCATTTTTCAGCTCCTCGGAGCCTTGCCCCGAGCTTCTTGATAACCTCTTAACCGCTCCTCTATACCTTGTAAACTTCACCGAAGCCACCTTCTCCTAGGTTGTTTGTGGCAACTTCTATAGTGCTGAAATCAAACTGCAACTGCAACGTCTCGATTGTGCTTCTATCGTATGTGCTAAAAGAGAGGCAGTACTCTCTGATATTTTATTGATAACTGCGGTAATATTCTCAAAAGAGAGCCGGTCAATTTATACAAATGTTGATACAAGAGCTGTTAGTTAGATTGAGTTAACGGTATCCTAACGTCACTCCAACTAAATTTAACAACTGTAAATCCACGTGGTTAGCTAATACTAGACTAAGCATCATCATCGTTGATCAACGGAGAGTCTCGGTAAAATCATGCAATGAAGACCAACTATAGAGGCAATTACTACATACTTATTAGTTCAGCTATAAACATTAATAATGGCATGCTTCAATTAAAAGAGAAACTGTTTCTGGTAAAATCATGCAAGGCAGGGAACACAAACAAACCGAGAGAAAACCACAAAATATGCAGAGTAACATTAACATGTTGATGATCTTTAACAGCCTCTTTGATCAAGTTGGCGAGGTAACAATGACAAATAGTTGTTATGAAATCTACTTGAAGATAAGCTTTTATTCCCTCCAATTTATACATTGCTCTGCTTGTAAAGCTTGGTGTCAAGCACTTGCTTACCACACATCGCACACACACCTGCACAGCACAAAACACCCATCACAATCATAAATTAATCAAATGGCCAAGTTGTTGAGCATCATGTTATCAGTTTAACATACCTTTCGAATAAGCACAAGTGTGACAGTACTTGCCATCTTGATGCACCTGCTGCTTGCAAATAATACACTTAGTATTTCCATAAGGAGTCCATCTGCAAGCAATGGATTAGAAATCGAAATCATGAAATCTGAAAAAAAGCAATCCGGAATCATGCATGAAAAATAAGAGGGACACTCAAACTAGGGTGGGAGTGTCGGATACATCTACTTATCTGTCACAAACAATGTTAGATTTTCGCAAGTTTTATCATATATTTGGGGGATTCTCGAAGGTTATATCCTTCATATCCAATAGCAGCCAAAATCTTAAACCCTAAGCTATGTTCTTGACCAAGAACTTCATTAATAAAAAGAAACCAAAAAATCAGAAATGTAAAATTATTTTCCCAAGTCAAGAACAAAACCTTTGGATTGGAATAATCAATGATAATCTACAGCAATTATCAAGCCATTCCATAAAGATATACACAGATCAACGAGTACAAATAAGAATTCTGCCCAATTTTAACGGAATTTAAAAGTTGCTCATGTTTTGCGAAATAGTAAATAAAAATTTTGTGCGACAGAAATAGATGAAGAAAAAAAAAACAGACCTTTTCTTTTTGGATAGCAGTTTATTCTCGTTGATTTTCCGGCCACCGCTTTCGTTGGTGTTGCTGGCGCCTTCCTTCCACTTATCTGGCACAATCACCTTCGATAGCTTCTTCTGGCCTGCAAATTAAATTGATCAAACACGTCAGTATTTTTTTCCTTACACCAAATCGATCAAAAATTACGATTGCAGAGTTAGAAAACTTACACTTTTCGCACACCATTGAAGTTAATTGTTTTTCTCTGCAGAATTCCCCCCTTCCAGTATTTCGAAACAGGACACAGAACCCTAGGAATAATCGTAGGCGTTTGATTTTCAATTTGACGTTTCTAAAGTTTGTTCTGATGGCCAAATTACAAGAATACCCTGTACTATTCCCGAACAGTGTTTTTTTTTTCTTGAAAGATATTCCAAAACAGTGCATTAGTAGAATTAGGGTACAGCGTTCGATAAGTGGAGTAAAAAAAAATAATTATTTAAGTTTATAAGTTTTATTTTAGGATAAAAGTAATGAATATTATAATAATCAGAGGTGTGCATAATTATCCGTAATAATTAATCGTTATAATCATCATATTTTATAGGTTAATTAACCGAACTATTAAAATTAAATAATTTTAATTAATCTAGTCGTTAAAAAGATAGTTAATGGTTATGGTTACGGTTATGAATTTTGATTAATGGTTAACATATAGGTTAATCGTTATTAAATTATTTATATATATTTAAAATATAAAATAACTTTTTAAACTTTGATGTCGGTTTTTATCTATTGAACTTTGATTATTATATGTTAGTTAAACATTTATCTTTAAAAACTTTGATGATGGTTTTTATGTCTAGAACTTTAATGATGTATTGCTGCAATTTTATGTGCGATAAACATTTTTAATTTTAAAATATTATAAAGTTTATGTGTTTTGTACTTTATAGTATATAAGTATTTTTTAATTATATAGAATACCTTTATTTAAGTATTTTTATGATTATTTTAATATATTATTTATCATAAAGATAATTATATTATTCTCTAAAAAATAATAAACACGTGAGAAAAATATAATAACTTATAAATAAACCGTTGGTTAACCGTATCTTAACAGTTAATCGTTATGATTAACCGTTTTTAATGGTTAGGTTACGATTAAAAAAATTTAATAACCGTTATAACGATTAACCGACCATTTAGATTAAACGGTACGATTAATCTATCATAAACACCCTTAGCAATAACAAAAAAAAATCACATTAAAATTAAAAATATAAAATTGCCACCAGTCAATTAGATTAGGTAGACCAAATATTAAAAGATAATTAAAGAAATATTGGGCTCAAAATTCAATTATGTGTGGGAAAAAATAATATCCCAAACATTAAAATTAATACCTAGTCGATTATCTAATGTTTTGGTATTAAGAATTACGAATTTGAATAAAACTTAAATTTTGATTCTTAAATGCATGAGAAATGCTAAATATGAGTTCTAAAATATTTTAAAAAAATACTCACTTATTTAAAATAATCAAAAAAAAATTTTACTCCATTATATGTTCCTGAGTTGACAGGATTTTTTGTTTTTAAATAAAAAAATTACCTTAAATATTATAACTTGAAATACTAAAAAGATATTTATCTAAAAATTTCGAGAAAGTCATGTCCCTATATAAAACATGACTTCTCAAACTTTTTAAATAAAAAAGTATTATCTCAATCTTAAAAATTCAAATTGTATATAAAATGAGAGCAAATGTGATATGCAAATATATATGCACACATATACTTAAAATAAAATAGATTTTTACGTTCAAAATTACTATTTAATATGCTTATTACCTTGAAGTTGTGAATGTGATTAAAGAAACGTTTAGGCGACAACCTCCAAGTCATTTCCTTTTATCTCATGCAGCTATAAAGGACACTGATCTCGGCGGCTACATGATTCCGGAAGGAGTTCATGTCGAGTTCTACACAGCATAGATTACCGAGAATCCTGATATATGGTTGGATCCTGGAGAGCTCCAACCTGAAGGTTAGTGGAAGGTGATGGGGTTGATGTCGATGTGACGAGGACTAAAGAGGCGAAGATGTTGCCATTTGGGGCCGGGAGACGGATCTGCCCGGCTTGGAACCTAGGCGTTTTACACATAAACTTGTTGCTTGAAAACATGGTTCAAGCTTTTAAGTGGCTGTCGGTATCGGATTATCCTCCGGACACGATTGAGACTTATGCTTTCACGGTTCTGATGAAGAACCCTCTCAAGGTTGTTATCTTGCCTAGGTAGAAATGGAAGATTGAACCCCCCCGCAATAAAACCTAGATTAATAAGTAAGACATTCTAATTTTAAAGGAGAGAGATACATTTTATATTATGTTTTATCGGACGCTTTATCATGTATTTTAAATATATTTCATTCGGAAGCTATTTTAAATAGGTAACATCAATCTAAATTAATTCATATTTTTTATACTTTACCTTAAACAGTTAAACTTACTAAATGATACACTAAAAATAAATACGGATAATTTAGAAAATGTATATGGATGACATATAACTCAAGCAATTCACCGAAAATTAGTTGAGTATCTTTAAAATTTTAGATTTTGATATTATAAATTAAATTAAAAATATTATCTCATATTTTTTTTATTAATTGATCTAAACTAATCAATTAATAAACTAGAAAGGGATGATAATAAAAAAGAATTTATTATTCAAAGATCTTACCGCTAATTTGAACCTAATTCATATAGGATGAATATCTAATGTTATAAATTAAAATATATTAATACGAATATAAACTCAAGATCTATATATGTCAAATCATCAAGAATAATAAAATAAATAAACGGAAGCGTACCTGAATTAATCGAGAGTTTGATCTTCCAAGAAGTTAGGTTATCTCTTGCCACACAACTCTCAGACAGGGAAAAGAGATATGCAAGTTAACCTAATTCTTAGGGCCATAACCCCTTTATATAGTTGATTTAATAACCAACTATTAAGTATTTATAATTTTGCCCCTCATCAAATTATAAATACACCTTATGGTATCTACACTTTTAATTTCATAACAATTTAATACTTATAACACATGTAACATAATTGGTCACTTAATTACATGTTAAACTTTATAATAGCAATATACATTATACATATGTACTCATTATTATTAAATTTTAATCCAACATCTAATACACCGATAATGTATAATTTCATGTATTAGTAGTAAAAAAATAATGGCATATCATCATCAATTATATAAAGTAAATTTAATTTTATATATTTTTTATGATGATATGTCTTGGTATATTTCACAAGTGATGCATAAAGCTACTATATACACCATGAAGTTATACCTTCAATTTTTTAATTTTTTTTTTAAAATTTCAAATACATTTAGGTACCCGAAAATTTAAGATTCTACAACTCAAGCTCAACTCAAGAAATGACGGATTGAGTACTTAACCTAAAAAATACTTTTAAATAAAATTATTCAAATAATTTTTTATAGATTAATAGACAAGATCATTTAAATCAGATACCTTTAAACACCCTAATAACTCTCAAAGCAAAAATTTGCAAACATAATATCCTCTATCCACTCTAATACATTTCTGAAATATATGAAAAAACAAATTATGACTAAAATTGATCACGAAATTTATCGGAAGAGTAGATAAATAATGAGAATTGAATTTATTATTTTGAATATATAAAATGAACATAAAATTTATAATAAATTTCGATTAATTTGGTTAATTAATCGAAATAATTTCAGTTTGGTTAAAGATAATTCAGTTCGGTTAACGGTTATGATTTTAAAATTTTCAGTTCATTCAATTTTGGTTCATTCAGTTCAATCATCGACTGAATTAACCGAATGTACACCCCTATTGAAAGCTCAAAACTTGAAATTATTGTTTTTGTACGTAGGTTGATCATCATATCATAGGATTGAAGAACACGATCAATATAAAATTCTAACATGTAGAGGTTTCAAAATAAGATATTTATATTTAGTGAGTTATGCATTTTTAGGATCTTACATGATAGAGTCTATAATTCAATTTTACAAATTATAATAATGAAATTAAATATTTAAATATTTTAATTTAATTAAAGTTCATCTGTAATATTTTATTTATTTATATATATTAATTGTTGGCTTAAATGCTTTTGCGAATTACTTGTTGGGTTAATCTAATTTAAAAAATTACGCTTTTGGGTTGAGTTTAAAGCACAAATATTACGTAGAGGTCGAAGGTGTTATACGAGATACGTTTTGGCATGGAGTGTTGCCCTCTTATGTTAGCTTGACGATTGTGTGTTGTGTTTTCGAGACTTATTATCTCGCCTGACGGTTCCCGGATCTAACTTCCATGTCCTCGGATATGCTTGTGCTGACCTTTTGATTTGCGACTGTCGTTTGTTCATATACCTTGTCTCGGTTATTTCCACCCTCTGTGTAGGGTTTGCTTTTGGCCTTTTGGTCGTGTTTCTCTCGAGTCTCAATCCCACTGCTTCAGTATGCAACCTGTTTTGTGAACGAAATCCTTTCGTTTTGATAAAGAAAATTTGAATTATTATTTTTATTTGATGAACACCAACACAAACTATATATTGACATAAGTTCCATTCCATGCATGGTTAACTCAACTGCTAAGAAAACAATATATAATGAACATTAATGTAGACAGACAATATCACTTATAACTTCATCTTTACAAATAATAGGCCCTAGGTTGATCACTTGTCGCAGAATGGTCGATAGAATTTCCTGGAGAATTGGAACAAACATCAATTTCATGTACAATTTACGCCATTTCCCTGGAACATCATTCACTACAATTGCAAATCAATACCAGCATTTGCATTGAAGGCAGCACTCAAATACCCGACTTTCAAACCACCCATATTAGTACCAACCAAATTATCTCTGCAGTAGTAAGATATCGCCGGAAATTCCTTAAACCCCACTGATCTTTTCGCCACAGCTGCTGTTGCATTCTTCTTCTTCCAACCATTGTTTCTAGCCGAGCTTTCTTCGGTGGTACGCTTGTAATGAGAGAACCATTTGGCCTGCATGTATCCATGTTGTCTCCATGGTGGCATCTTCATGTTCCTGGTTTTCATCGATTCCCTCATAGCTCTGCACATCAGCCTCACGATCGGCTTCAGTTGTTCAGGCTTTCCGATGAAAACCTTTGGGAAAACTTCGATTAGTGAAGCGTAGTTCGTCGTAGGTCGAGCTATTTCGAATTCCCCGGCGAGATTTACTTGGATGATATAACGAGTCCCATTGACATTCACGTCCAGATATTCATATTTCCCTGCTGGATGCCCCCCAAATTTCTCCCACCGTGACTTGCACAATCCTGTTTAAGCAGCAGCTTGTTATTAAAACTCACCAATCCACAATAAAGAAATGTTAAATCATGATTTTAGTCCCTTTACACAGCTCAAATTTGGAATTTAGTCTTCATGCTCAAATATTAACATATCAAATATAACAAATATATTTTTTTTATACAAATACACATCCAAACACTATATACATATATGTCGACTTAATGAGTTAAAGGTAGTGTTTTTAGGGGGGGGGGATTCCATGCCAATGGTATTAGGGTAGAGTCAGAGTTGAGAATTGGGTAAAGCTAATGTTTGCGAAAATAAATTTTATAATTAATCTATTTAAAAAATAGATAAATCAAAGTATAAAAATTGGGGGAAAGGGCCCTCCACCTTGCACATATTTCTGTCCCCAAAATAGGTGAAATTGCAACTTAATCCTAGAAATTATAAAGTTAATATAATAGTAAAACTGCCCTTTGACCATTAAAATTTATAACTCAAGCTCCCTAAATGATTTTTTTGTTTCGCCCAGGATCACATTATGATAAGTTGAATTATGAAGATTAAATTCAAAATGTGAGTACTAAAACCACAGGTTGACCCATCTAAAACGAAGGAGCATCGAAGAACCTTACCGGCATCAAAGCCATTGTGACGCAAACCAGACAAGAGCCGACGTTTAAAACCCTCAGGAGAGATGTCCGAAACATTCCGACGAGCAAGTTCCGCTACCTGTTCCAGGATCTTGAGCTTCACCTTATCATCTTCGTTCTTGACGACCAATCTCTTTAATGTGTCTTTTGTCTCCGACCAATAACCCTCTGAATCCGATGATCCATCGTTCTCATTGTCCCCCTCTTGCACACTCTTTTTATTTCCCCCGTGCTCATTGGTTTCAAAATCGCAATCACTCTCGATAAAAGAATTCACAAGATCCGACAGATCACTCAACTCCTCCGGGGAGTCGCTGCCGCTGCTCTCGCAGTGCCGTACCAGCGACACCACACGCGCCGCCTCGTCGAAAGCCGCCGCTATTTTACGATTTAATATCACCGAAATCCTGGCCATCACCAACAAAACTAGACCCTTTGTTCCTATTTTTGAGGTATAATGATTGAAAGAGACGTTGCGTGGGAAAGAAATGGAAACGTTTCAGTTTTTGCCAATGGTGTCGTTATGTGCTCATTATAGTGTCACCGATAAGCCCAAAAGGAACAGTGTCTAATGTTAGTGTATTAATTCCCCAGAATCTTTGGTGAAGATTACACGAAAGTGGTAATTAATGGTTTCTGTATTTATAGGAGAATTGTTAGAATTGGTTCTTCAGTGTTTTCATTGAACCAAACCCGAGTACAGGTGCAGATTCATTTTAAACACGACTTAATAACTAAATGGATACTTAGGTGATTGATACGTGAGGTCAGATAAGTTCGATTTTATTTTATTTGTCGTTTAATCTGTTTTGGAATGAATGTCCAAGTTCAATGAATCTACCTAAATGTCTAGGTACAATGAATATCTTCTCACGTGACGAATCAACATGATCCGTGATATAAATTGATAAAGGTTAAAGGAAAGAAAACTCATAATCTAATATAGTGTTAAAATTAAGGGTCTGTCTAAAAAAGATTTTAGCCTTTTTTTTAATCAGCCGTTTAGAAATGAGTTTTAAACATGATTTTACTTAAAAATGTTGATTTGAAACTGAAAAACAATGATAAATGGTTATAAGAAATGAAAAAAAAAACTTGAAATCTGGTTTAAAACGTAATTGGGAGCCAAAATCAAGACGATATTGGATTCGAAGGTGGGTAATCTCGGTTGAAAAAGGTAAAAGGCAATTTTGCCCTTATTTTATCATTGTTATTTTTTTCATTCTTACATTCTAAGTTTTAGGATGCTATATTATCTTTTAATTTTATTTTTATAATATTTCATACATGTAAATATTAACTACTTATAATTTATAATAAATTATTTTTTATTATAATTTTAGCCGATATATTTCACATATAATAAGTACAATAAATTTAAATATTTGAAATATTTTAATATAATAATTAAAATAAATATTTTATTTTTTAAAAAAGTAATTTTTGACACTAATTAACAGTTAAATCTTAAACTAAAATTTTCAAAATCACAGTTTTAAAAATAAAATTCAGCTCACTTCTCAAAAGTATTCCTCAATTGGCCTGAGGCTTTATTTTTGGTTGTGTTGCAAAATTTTGGTTTGACCTTAAATTAATGTTTTGTGAAAGTTAAAATAAAAATAATTTGAACTGAACGACCCGTTTGCCAACAAGCTAATAATAATTACATTAGTATCTATTCTAAAATATAATTTCCTCCATTTGACATCAATCACTCAATCACTCTGATAGCATCGACGATACTCAAACCTGTGACCTCTAAAAACAACAATCATTCCTTTAACCACTTAGTCTAGAGGGCTCCTACGATAATGTTACGTTTGGACCACCTTTTATATTTTAAAAAATATATTAATTTAATATTTTTCTTTTAAATCATTTATATACTCTAATTAATATTAAAATACTTCATTTAAAAATATAATTAATTTAATATACAAATTAATATATATATATATATATATATTTAAATATAAAAATAACATAAATATAATTAACTTTACTCATAATTGAGTGATACCTATTATAATTTGTCAAAAAAATTAACCAACGCTATGATCACTATAGAATTCAACGGCTAGTGACTGACTTTTTTTATTGTGATTTTTAGGGGTGTTCATGGTAGGTTAATCGTACCGTTTAACTTTAACGGTTGGTTAACCATTATAATGGTTATGTTGGGCTTGGAGGTGCTCGATGAATAACCGATTAAACTTGCCAAGTGATGGAAAAATGGCTAATTTGGGTGGTTGTTGTGGAAGCAAGAATTAGACAATAAAAACACAAGGATTTAGAGTGGTTCGGACTTCTAACCCAAGTCTTACATCCACTACCTTAGCTTCCTACTAAGGATTTCCCAAATTCACTAAGAATTTCTTCCTTTTGAGGCTAAAGGTCTAACCTTACAAACCTTGATTCAAACCCAAATCAAGCATCTAAAGTTCACAACCCGAAATTTGGGAATCATCTCAAACAAGAGATAATCTTAAGCAAATTTTGATAATCCTTCTAACAAGCTAATTGTTTGCAACTAAGCTCTTACTCAATCCTAATAAATTTGAGCATACATATACATTAAGCTCACAAGTGTTGTCTACCCAAAAGTGTGAGAATTAAGCTCTAAGACAATTCTTGAATCATAATGTTGTTTACAATGAAGCATTAGTCTTCTCTTGATGCTTGAAGCTTCCTTTTATCATCCCAAGTGAGCTTCCAGCCGTTTATGACCGGTGGGATTGATTTAGAGCCGTTTGGAGCTGATTTTAAGGCATATTTCCTCTACTAGTACAGAAGGTATCGATACTCCTAAAACTGGTATAAAAAAGCTACTTTTAGGAAATACCTGTCACGACCCGGATTCAGATCCAAGAGTCGGGTTAACCCGAGGGTAGGGATTTGATTTTGGGCCCCGGGTTGGTGTAGTTTGGTCCTTGTTGGACCTTAAGTTGTTGGGCTTGAGTTGGGTTTTATGTAAGGTTTGGTTCAAAAGGGTATTTTGGTAAATACCATTTTGGGATGAATGTAAGAGGTGGGGGTTTTATTTCTCCTTCAAAGATGATATTACCTTCATTTTTCTATTTTCTTCCTATCTTTCATCTCCCTTATTACAAGAAATGATAGTCTAAAGGTTGAATCTTTGAAGTCTTGAGTTGGAATCTCGTTTTGGTGTTAGTAGTGAAGTTATAGAGCTACCAAGTATCTATAAAATAAGATAAGAATGTATAGGTTTGGTGAGGATGAAGGTTTAAGAGAGGTTTTGGGTTGAGTTTGGGATTTGGCTTTTGGGAAGCTTAAATTCTAGCTTTGTTAGTGTTTTTAAGCTATGGAAATCATCTCAAGTCACCCTTAATCGTTGTGTATCCTTGCCTTATAGAGAAAGATCTTGGAGAGTCTTCCAAAGGCTTGAGGAAGGAGAAGGCTTGAGGTTGAGGAAGAAGGACGAGTTGTTGCTGTTTTTGCTTAAGGTTGGTTCTCTTCCAACTCTAAAACATCATGCATATCATGTTATAAGCTTGTTGCATGGTTGATTGCTTGTTGTGTGTATGATAGCTTAAAAGGGTCTCTAATGGTGGAATTGATTATGGTTGATGAACCTATATAAAAACAATATAAACAAGCTTAGGAAAGTCCCATTACAGTCTAGGATCAATTTGGTATTGAATGGATTGATTTTAGGTAAGGTTTTGGGTGTTTAAATATGCAAAATTGCACTTATCGTACATGGGGTATCGATATCGGTGGCCCGTGTATCGATACCCCTGAGAGAAATTTAAACTACAAGAGTCAGTGTATCAAACCATGGTCCGATATCGATTCATCTAGTAACCATTTTGGATCGATACCAGTATTGGAACATGAGGTCCTCTTTTATTAACTTTTAAATGGGTCAAAGGGATTCGATACTAGTATCAATATCGTTGTTCCGATACCCTTTTTGGGAGGGTATCGATGCCTGGTGTTTCAATACTCCAAGTAGGGGTATTGATACCCCATGGTAGTTTAGCCCAATTCTTCTGAAAAAAAGTGGTAAAGTCTCGTAATGAAATCTTAAAAGTTCCTAAAAGTCGTGTAAACTCTAAAATGAATAATTAAACCAAAAGATAGGCTTATAACCCTATTAATGAGATAATTGGATAATAAATGGAGTCTAATGGTATAAACTGACATGTGGAACCGTAAAAGGGTTCAGTGTGACATTCGAGTCATGTGGTTTACTACGAATCTTGCTTAGTGCTGATGGGTTGCCTAGAGTATATTATATATATACGAGATATAATACCTAGTAACCTTGCTTAGTGCCGATGGGTTACTAGTGATATATTATATGATGATAAAACTGATAACCTTGCTTAGTGTTGATGGGTTATCGATAATATATTATGAGAAGACTGGCTAGGACCTTGCTTAGTGCTGATGGATTCCTTAACGAATTATGTGGAGTGACATGCCACGGACCTTGCTTAGTGCTGATGGGTCCCTACTTCTATACTAGTATGAGGTGTTATAGACATTGTTATATATATAAATATATATGAGATATAAATACGGGGTAAAAACTTGAGATGCTGTGTGGTCTTCTCTTGCTATGCATATGCTATGTATCTATATATGCCATCATAATATCACGTGTTTAGGCGATTCTGATAACGTCATCACACTCATGACATGTCATTATTCATACTATTATGCTTATTTATGCTATGCCTTTTGTGGACCGATTGATCGAGTAACCATAGAGCTTTAGTAGCTCAACGTTCGAAATGTATTTTCGTACGTAGGTTAAGGAAGCTTTCATAGGAGCATCATCGTGGTGGATTCAACATCGACATCTGTTGTCAGAGTATTGTTATTAGGCATAGTGGACTTTGTACTTAGAACCATATATGTGTAATTTGTAACTATGTTTTATTTATTATCGAATGTTTTTAGACGGGTTGTAATATTTTGGGAGCTCCACTATTTTAACTTATTCGTATTTATGTTTTAATAGATTTGGATTTTATTATGTTACGATGGAAAATGGATTCAGACTCATTTTATTGGGCTTTTCGAAAGAAATTTTAAAATACAGGTTTTGAGCCGGAGGCCCAATGTGACACCGGGTCGAGGGTGTTACATTTAGTGGTATCAGAGTTTAGGTTGGGTCGATTCTAAGAAGTCCCCGAGGGAGTCTAGTGTGTTGTATAGGTTTCAAATAAGTACATGCCCATTTGTCGAAGTTGTACTTGCTTAGATGTTGAAAATTCGATGATGTAATCTCGTTTGGTTGTTGTGTGCAGTAAGAATGCCGAGGAGGAACAGAGTAACGAAGAAGATTTGGGGTTCTCGAGAGGACTCTGAGGACGAGTACATACCAACTGTGGAGGCACCATCTAAGGATACAGTTAGTTAAGGGGCCAACTACTTCCTGCAACTAAACTGGGTATTAGACCGAATCATGGGAGCTATACCGAGGTCGTTTATTATGCCTCGAAAGGCACCAGTGGAGAGGGTGCAAAGACAGGGAACTGTGGAATTTCATGGAACGGGACAAGACAATCCCGTGCAAGCTGATCAGTGGTTACATGACACTCGTTGGATCACGAGACAGATGAGGTTGAGATCTGAGGACAAATTGTCATATGTTCTGTCGTTGTTGAAAGTCAATGCTTGCGAGTGGTGGGAGACAATGAAGCTTGGTTGGGACCCCGAGAGGCCAACTTGGAATAACTTTCTAGATGAGTTCGAGAAGAAGTATGTGGGAGAAGCCCACATTGACACCCTGAGGGAGTGGTTCACCCACCTTGTGCAAGGGTATCGTTCGATGTTCTCTTATGAGTAAGAGTTTCTACAGCTGAGTAGGTATTCCTCAGAGTTAGTGGCTACAGAGAAGATGAGGTGCAAAAGGTTCTTGAGGTGTCTGAGGAAAGAGATCCAGACATTTCTCACTGTTACCCCACCCAAGGTGTTTTCTGAGTTGACCGATAGTGCTATGAACTTGGAGCAAGTGCAAGGTTTGACCTATGGTTTATCTTCTGGTTAAGGTGGTTCAGGTGGAGGCAATCGGAACTTCTCTAACAACTCTCAGTCCTATTCGAGAGTGTAATAACCATGTTTGTCTGGGGTTCAAACTAAACCCTAAATCGAAACCCTAAATCCTAAACCAAAAACCATAAACCATAATTTTAAAATTCAAAAATATTATTTTATTTAATATTTTAGAAAAATATATGTTACTATCCAAAATTTAGTCCATCAAATCCATTTACATTATATCCATATCCAATCAACCCAAACCCATTACAAACATAAACCCTTAGCCCATTTTTACAACCATAAACCCAAAATAAACTTAACCCATAGCCCACCATTTTACAAGGCCCAATTACAATCAAAATCGGTTACAACCAGACCCGAAACCATCTACCCGGCTGACCCGGATTGGTAACTCGAATAGACCAAACTGTTCAGCTTCTCCAAGCAACCATTCATCTTCCTAGAAGAATCTGGAGGTGGTCCTTTCGACTTCCAACAACCGTTCGGTTCCCCTCCACATCTGAGCCACGTCGACGCCACGTCAGATCCACGCTAACGACCACATCAGCAAGGGGCCTCTGCTCCCTTTCGAATCCAAATCGAAGAATGGTCCACTCTTCTCCTCTGCACAATCAGCCTAAAACAGAGGACAATGGTCCCCCCTCTCTTGCTCGTACGGTTCGCCCACAGAGATACCAGCAAACCAACAAAAAGGACAAAATCAGAGGATGATTCTTCAGCAACCAATTTCATTTTTTTTATTTTCTTTTTCAAATGTAAATGGGTATAAAACCCCAAATGAAACAATGTAAAAGGGGGACGGAGAGAACTTTCAGAAAATCAATACAAGGTGATTATTCAGAGCATCTACTTTTCTTTTTTCGAATAAAAAATTTGAAAATAGAAGTTTAGGGGTTTTACCTTCGAATTTGGAACCGGTTTTCCGTCGCCGGTGTTGCATCATCATCTTTCTCTTCTTTTGTTTTCTTCAAATCATCCTCTTCTTCGAAATAAGGGTTTCAAAACAAAAGAAGTTTTCAGATTTGTTTTCAAAAGGGGAGAAGTTTAAATCCTGTCTTTGATTTCTAAAAAAGTATTTTGGTCTTAAAGAAAAAAGGGTTTTAAATCTGGTCTTCTAAACAAAGAGAGGAGGAATTTTTAAAGGTTTCCGTCGTCGGCCGCCGCCGGCGGTCTAGGTGGTGGCTTTTCTCGTCGTTTTCTGGGAATATTGAAAAAAGGGGTTGAGTTCTTATTTCAGAGAGAAATTTCTATGTTTTTTCGAAGGAGAGGAAAAAATGAGGTTAAAATTAGATTTAGCCTTCATTTGCTGGTATTTACAGTTTCATAAAACGACATAGTTTCATAGCCCTTGACCCGCGTGGTGACCCGGATCCGGGAGAGGATCCGCGCAAAATGGGTCAATGGATTAATTACAGATCCAATCCCTCAAGTTTTGGAACGTTCGGCTTCTAGTATGGTTTAATTCTTTTTCCGTCCCTCGATTTTGTTCCTTGTTCTATATTTAATCCTATTTTTAGTTTATTTTGGTTTAATTTTATTTCCCTTTTACTTTTTTATCATTTTATTTAAATGCTTATTTAATTTTATTTTCCTTGATTATTATGTAATAAATGACAATCAACTCTCATAAAAATTTTGACTTTTCATATTTTCATTACTATTATTATTATTATTATTATTATTATTTTACTTATTTTTTAATAGTGTTTAATGTATTTTTTCTCTCCTATTTAATGCTGAAAAATAGAAAATTGAACCTTTTTTGGAAACCGAAACAAAATTTAATTTATTAATTTATTTTTACCTTTTTAATAACTTTAATTGACTTTAATTTCCTTTTTCTCTCTCTACTGTGGGGAATAAAATTTTTTACTTTTTACATGACATTCAATGCCTTTAGACTTGTTTTCCTTTCACTGTCGCATTCTTTTTTACTTTTTTATATATTATTTATTTATTATTTTCCTTATATATGTGTTATATGTATAATATATGTTATATGGTATGTACATTATGTGTGGATTAAACATTTATTTTCCTATTATACGTATATGTGCTATATATGCATTTTATGTATTTACTTTGCATATTAATGTCTTATTTACTTATTTATGTGTTTGTTATTTCTTTATTTGTTTGTTCATGTTATTTCATTTACTTATTCTTTAATTAATTTGTTTAGTCATTCATTTATTTATTTACTTGTTTATTCTTTTATTTATTTATTTAATTTATATTTTGTTCAATCGGCTTTACGGTGACCCACAACGGGGTATGATCCGTATTATTTATAGCCCGTTTGTTCTAACCTCTAACATTTAATTTTCCGTATTTATTTTTCTTGCAATTTATTTTATCGCGTTTTAATTTCTCGCAATTTATTTTTTTCGCATCTAACATTTAATTTACACACTTTACTTCATCGTATTTAATTTCTCGTATTTTTTTCCCGTATATATACTTGTTGTAATTTAAAATTCTTACCCTTTTATTTTCTTTGTATTTATTTATGTTTGTAAATATTTGTACATTCGAGTTATTTATTCAACATTTGTTACACCATCAATTTAAACGAATCTAATAAATACTTCTTTATTCGGTCGTAACGGGCCCGTCTTCCAACGTATTGATGGCGGTGTATGCGTTGCCTTCGGATAAAGATACGGTAAAATTAAAATATATTCGCATTCTTAAACGGATAATAAATTAATAAAAAAATTGAACTTGCAAATTTCCAATTCGAGTAACTATATTCAATTAGGTACCAATTTTTGGGCGGTGTGGGTATTTTATATCTCATCCGTAACCGACTCCCGAACCCATTTTTTAAAGAATCTCTGGTTTTAACGGTGTCCGGCCTACCAAAGTGGCCGGTGGCGACTCCAGTCTTTTTCAAAAATAAATTCATATTTTTTTAAATTTTATATCAAATCCCTATTTTTTTACTATAAATTTTAAAACCTGTTTTCAATTTCCAATTTTTTCAAAATTCCCAATTTCCTATTTCGCCCTAATTTAAAACCCTAATTTTAAATCTACCTCAAAATATCCAATTTTTTAAAATAATTCTCTAATTCTTCATAAACAAAAGATTTTATTAACGATCCCCGATTTTTTCTATATCATTTCCAAACATTTTAAACCTTTTAAAATTAATTAGGGGAGGGTCGTTACAGTCAGAGTGCAAGATTAAACCGTAGGTCCGAGTCGGTCGGTAGGAAGGGGGAGTCTACCTCATGTCTAATGATGAGCCCGAAGATTTCTCAGAGGAGCTCGGGCGCTCCAGCTTGCCCTCAGTGTGGGTGGAACCATAGAGGAGAGTGTTGGAACTCAGTCAGAGCTTGGTACCGTTGTGGATCATCAGAGCACCTAGTGAAGAACTGTCTTGAGAAGGCTAAGGAGTCAATGGATCAGGTTTAGAGGACCGGTTATCCGAGCCAGAGAGGTCGAGGCTTTGTCCTTGGAGGGTCTAGTCATGGTTCGGGTGGTACCTTTTAGTCTACGGCGAGAGCACCAGCGAGGCAGTATGTTATGAGGGCACAAGAGGACTGTGCAACTACCGATGTTATCTTAGGTACGTTTGCCTTGTTTTCAGTTCCCATAGTTGCTCTTGTGGACTCGGGGTCTACCCATTCCTATATCCGTAGTGGTATATCTCAGTGTTGGGGGTTGTCAGCCGAGGATCTAAAAATAAGAGTTCGTGTGATAAGCCTGTTGGGTTTAGATGTTTTGGTGGATAAAGTGTATCCGGCGGATCTCATGGTTTTGCCTTTCTAAGAGTTCGATTCAATCCTAGGGATGGATTGGTTGTTCGAACACGATGCGAGTCTTGGGTGTAGAACGAAGAGTTTGAAGCTCCGTGTTGCGGACGAGTCTAAGCTTGTTGTGAGGGCGAGAGAAACCCCTGTTTGCCGAATGTTGTGTCGGCAAAACATACAAGACACTAAAGTATTAAAGATATTTTTTAAAAAATCAACACAAGACAAAACATGCAACTTTCATAATATTTTAAAGTTTAAAAAGTTTAAGGCATATAACATTATAGCAATACATCATTAAAGTTTAAAACATAAAAATCATCTAAAGTATTAAAGATGAATGTTTAACTAACATATAATAATTAAAGTTCAAGACATAAAAACTATCACCAAATTTTAAAAAGTTATCTTATATTTAAATATATATAAATAATTTTATAATGGTTAACCTATAGGTTAACACTTATACAATTATACAAAATTTATAATCGTAACTATTAACCATTATTTTTAATAGTTCATTAATCGTAACCTTTTAATTTAGTTAATTAATCTATAAAATATGATGGTTATAATAATTAACGGTTACAAATAACAGATACGATTATTTTTGAACCTCTAATAATTTTTATCATTTCTCCAAATAACTATTTAAATTTGTCCAGAAATAAACCCATATTCGTCTTGGGAGGAGCTTTTAATTTTCAATGTTCATGAATATATCATCTCCCAATTTTTAAAATAACGACCCTTCCCCCGGATTTAACCTTTATACAGGGGTTGCTGATTTGTTGAAATTAATAATATTGTTAGTTGTTACCATTAAAATAATAATTTATTTAAGATACCAATTGTATTACTATCATTACAACTGTAGTTTAGTTTCTAAACCCTTAAGTGAATTCCCCTTTATAAAGTTACTAACCATGTCTTCCGCTATATCCACTACCTGTCCGTGTTCAGTCACTTTTAAATAACTACAAAACAAGGTCTATACAAGACATTACCAGTACGCGCTGAAACAATTCAAATAAAGGCAAGAAATCTTAATCGATATTCAAACGCTACCCAGATATAAACTCACGCTCACTTCATCTATCATACAACATTAAACCATGAAATCCTCTCGCCGTTTTAACAATTTTGGATACTAGTACTATACTACTCAGTCTTCACCATCCAATCTGATTCTCCTCCGTCATCTCAAGAATACAAATTAAAGAAATTCCCGCCAACAACACCCCAATCATCGTCTTCCTCCTGCAACCTCAAACCCAAGAAGCAGAAGCAACAACCATCAAGATTTACTCAGTTCACCGAGTTCAAGTCATCCGCCACCTTTATAAGCAAATTTTGTCCGTGAACTCCGAGGCCAACCGTCTGCAAGTGCAACACCTAATCCAACGACAAGAAACATTAGACTCTATCAGGAACGATAAAAAAGAATCTAAGGATAAACGAGATCTTATGGGTCTTCTGCTGAAACTAGACTCTGTGCCGGGGTCGATCCGACGATTAGGGAAGCAAGGAGGAAGCTGAGTCGTAGAGTCGTGGGATTGCAACAGATCGAAGATGGGATATCGGAAGAGAGAATAGAGGGCAATGAAGGGTATTACGGAGGGTGGGGTCCGCGAGCGATATTTACGATAAATTATTGGATGAAGTGGTGGAAGAGATAAAGGAGGAGGTGTACAGAGAGAGAGGCGGGGAGGAAATGGAGAGGTTTTGTGCCGACTACTTGGGGTTCAGATGCTTGCAGAGGTTCCTCCGGGAATGATTTAAGTTTTTTTTTCTACACTATTTTTGCTCACTTATCGTACTGTATAAACAACGTATATAGTTTTGTTTACCCGAGGTAATCCTGTTTAAAATTATTTTTTATAATTTTTAATTATTTTAGGGTAAACTATCTTATTGATCACTCAACCCTAAACCCGTTAAAATTCTGACGAAAAAGTTAATAGCAGTTACGTGGCACTTAAATAAAATCCGTATAATTACATATTTAATCATTATAATTATTTATTATTTTAATTTAATTTTAATTTGAAATTAATAAATAAAATTAATCACCCAATCGATTAATGACATGTGTCATCATCAGATTGAATGACTAATTTTTTATTTTTATTTTATATTTATTTTTCTCCAATAGGATTATTGTGTCACAATGGGATGAATAAAAAATTAAAAGAGTTGATTGCTTTTGGTATAAAAGTTTACCACTAAACCAACCCAATATTTATGACAATGAATGCATCATAAAATATATAAATCATATAAAATAATAAATGTTAGAGAAAAAAATAAGAAAAATCAAAGATGAATTATTTTATTCGAATATTATATTTTTGATTAAAAGTATTCGGATGTTAAATATTCGTATAAAAATATTTTAATATTAAATATACGAATAAAAATATCCGTATAATAAATATTCAAATAAAATTATTCCTACAATAAATACTCGAATAAAAATCATAAATATTTAAATATTTGGACTTAAAAATATTCAAATATTTGGATTTAAAAATATTCAAATAAAAATATTTAGATTTTAAATATTTGAATAAAAAATTGAATAATAAATATACGAATAAAAATATTCATATAATAAACATACGAATAAAAATATTTGAATAAAAATATTTGAATACTTATGATTTTTATTCGGACGTTGGAATAAAAATATTTTTAATTTTTATTTGAATATTCAAATATTTTTTATTTGAATATTTAAAATTAAAATATTTTTATTCGAATATTTTTTAATCCAAATATTTTTATTCAAATGTTTATTATACGAATAGTTTTATTCGTATATTTATTATTCTAATATTTAAAATCTAAATATTTTTATTTGAATATTTTTAAATCAAATATTTGAATATTTATGATTTTTATTCGAATATTTATTATAAGAATACTTTTATTCGAAAATATAATATTTGAATAAAATAATTCATTTTTGATCTTTCTTAGTTTTTTCTCTAACATTATTGTTTTATACGATTTATATATTATGATGCACTTATTATCATAAATGTTGGGTTGGTTTAGTGATAAATTTTTTGATTTTGCAATCAAGAGGTCACATGTTTAAATCCCACCAAAAGCAATTAACTCTCTTAATTTTTCTTTCATCTGATTATGGCACGTGTCATCTCCTAGTGGTCACACGTGTCACAATCTTATTGGAGAAAAATAAATATAATAAATATAGAATAAAAATAAAAATTAATCACCCAATTCGATGATGACATGTGCCATTAAACGATTGGATGATTAATTTTATTGGTAATTTAAAATTAAAATTAAATTAAAATAATAAATAAATTATAGGGATTGAATATGTAATTATATAGATTTTATTTAACAACCACGACACTACTGTTAACTTTTCTGTTAGAATTTTAACGGTAGTGATTAAAATAGGTAAGATTTAAAAGTTGGGTGACCTGACGAGTTCTTTAGTTGAGTGACCAATAGATATCCCTAACGAGTTTGGTGATTATTGAAATAATTTACCCTTATTTTTATTTTATGTCATCTATATAAAGAACATAGTAGGATGCTTTTAAAAAATGCAAATCATTTCCTTTTTTTTAACGTACATTTACTTTCTTTTATTAATTTAACTGTCTAAATAATTAAACAATTCGTTGTTTTAAACTTCCCCTTGTTTCTATTTAGGGTGAACAAAATTCGACTCTAAAAAATCGAATAATTCAATTAGAAATGAAAATATTCAATTTGTTTTGACTCGACTCGACTCTAATAAATTTCAAATAAAGTTCCAGTTGTAAAATAAAAATTCGAATAACTCAAATAACTCAAAATTTTTAGTAGTTAAAAGATTAATTTTTTAGTTTGAGATGAGTCTATCATTTTTCTATGATATATATACATTAATATATAAAAATATAAAGAAATATTGATACATATGAAAAAATATATATACATATCTTATATGATTAGAGAAAATCGTTTAAATTGAAATCATATCATATTATAACATGATAAATAATTACAATTAAATATTTATAGGAACTCAAAAACTTGATTATACTCGATTTGAACCGAAAAAATTTCAAATAAAGTTTGAGTCGTAAAATATGACTCGTCAACTCGAATAACTCAAAATTTTTTAACTTGATTCAATCAAATACTCACCCCTATTTCCATTTTTCCTTTCTTTTATTATCTTTTATTCAAAGGACTAATCATATTTAATTTACAATTTAATTTTGGTTTAATTTAATTTTTTTTTATACATCAATTTTTTTCTCCAAAATCAATCTCAATAGAGATTAACCCTTCCTTTACTAATTAAATGATGTAAAACTATTGGCATTCCATTACAAATGGAAATTAATATAATTCGACTTCAAATTAAACTGAAATTTTATACTTATCATATATGAAGAAACTCATACGATTGCAAGGGAAATAGTTTACAACAGACCCCCCCCCCCCCCCCCCCAAATTATAGAAGCATACGTTGGATTAGAAAGATGGATTCAAGCAACACAACTGCACTTGCACCGCGATATGCATTTCTTGCAATCTGAAAGACTCGGCTTCCCACCGTTGCAATCACAGCGATTGATACATCTCGACCTGGAGGCTCCGCCCCACATGCACCGCGCCATGCAGCGTAGAAGCGGCACGCACCGCGGACAACCGTATTTCATTTGCTCAACGAGGCAGTCTTTACACCCATTTTTATTGCCGCCACCGCCATTAGAGGAACATCCCAGAGCAGGCGAAGCCATCAACGAGCATAACATGAGCAGAATCAGCATTCCCAAAGCCGAACTAGTCTTCTTCACCTCCATCATCTCTTCCACGACTATCTCTCTCTAGTCTCTTTAGGTATTTCCAGGTTTATATAGCGGCGATGGCTTCAAAATGTGATATTGTGTCCGGGTTTTAACAGTCGCCTGATGAAAATCATGTGGTCATAGAATTACTACAATTTATTGAGTATGGTTTGGTTGCTGCTGGATCTGCAAGTTTCATTCAATGAAGTCATTAATTGTTTGCTGCTATGTCTTGGTTTGCACAACCTCTCCTTATCAGCTTCTTTCTCTTCTCTTCTCGAGGTCCAACTCAATCAAGGAAAATGTTCAAACTTATCAATCGACCGTTTTTTTTATTATGATACATTTTAGAATTTATCATTATATTCTTTCGTTTTAAAGGTTTAAATTCCTGTCGGACAACCTTTTAGTTAGAAATTAATATCTATATGGAGTTCTAACGAAGATAAATTGAGAACAAAAATCATATATTTTTTTGTTATATCTATTTTATATTTTATCTTATAATTAATACCTATATAGAGTTTTAATGAAGATAAATTAGAAATAAAAGTCATATGTTTTTTATTATATTTTTTTATATCTTATCTTAAAAATATTTAAAAATTAAACTTTAAACTATAATCCTAATTTTTATATGTAAATTTTAAATTTTATACCTTAAAAATATATCGTATTTTTAATTCTATAAATTGTAACTTTAAATCTTAGACTCTAAATTCACAGGAGGAGATATACCATGTAACTGTGATGCCATGTTATGATAAGAAGCTTGAGGCTGCCAGGGAGGATTTTGTTTTTTAAGTGGAATCTAATGATGGAATCCATGCAGATGTTCTTTGTATCCCAGAAGTTGACTCTGTCTTGACCTCTGGGGAAGTATTAGATTTGATACAGGTGAAATCAAGGTTACACAATCTTAATTTTGACATTTCAATGCAACAATTTTACATTCTTTATTTGGTCATTTTTCCAGTTGAAAAAAGTTGATTTGAAGCCTTGGAAGAATCACCTCTTGATAGACCATAAGTACTATAGTTTTCTTCCTTATTAACCTTTTGAGTTTGGGAAGAGGAATACAGAAAGAATGGGTTTACTGTATACACGTGATTAAGAGGAAAAAAAAAACTTTTATTATATTTGATTTAGTTTATACAAATATATTATATAGGAATAAAATATAAAATAACTAACTAATAATCTTCTAACCAATTCTAAAGAAAAACAGCTGACAAATACATAAAAATAATCCTATTATCCCCTCAAGTTGGCGTGTACAAATTTTATATACCCAACTTGGATACTAAAGTATGAATACCGGAGCATGTAAGCTTTTGTAAAACAATCTGCTAATTGATTGTGTGTTGAAACTGAAAACAAGCTGATGGTTCCTTTTTGAATTTTTTCCCGAATAATATGATAATCTATCTTAATGTGTTTAGTCCTTTCATGGTGAACTGAATTTTCTGCAACTTTAATAGCAGACAGATTGTCACAGTACAAATTAGCAGTAGAAAAAACTAATTGTAAATCAGTAAGAGATAATTCAACCATTTTATTTTACAAGTAACAACAATCATAACTCGGTATCCTGCTTCACTTGATGATCGAGAAATGATTGATTGCTTCTTTGATTTTCAAAAAACCAAAGAAGTTCCAAAAAATACACAAAAATTTGTTATTGATTTCCTAGCATCAAGACATTGTGCCCAATCAGAATCTGAGAAAGCATTAATCCTGATATCATTCTTTGCTGGAAAAAATAACCCTTGCCCCGGACTTCTTTTTAGGTACCTAAGGACTCTGTGAGTCACAGTCATATGAGTACTAGTAGGTGCATTAAGAAACTGTGATAATTGTTGAACAACAAATAATTTATCAAGCCTAATATTTGTTAAATAAAGAAGCTTACCAACAGGTCTTCTATATGTAGTAACATCAGTCAAAGGTGTTCCATCAAGTTGAGATAACTTATATTTTAGAATAATAGGAGTAGATACAGGTTTTGAATTTAGAAATCTAGTTTCTTGAAGTAATTCTAAAACATATTTCCTTTGATACAAATTAATACCTTTACTGGAATGAACAACCTCAAGTCCTAAAAAAATTTTATATGTCCTAAGTCTTTAATTCTAAAACTCTCATGTAAGAATTGTTTTATAATAGATATTTCAGTTAAATTTGGACTAATAAGAATAATATCATCACATAAATAGCCAAAGCAAGAAACTTATCTCCTATGCCTACTAGCTTGTTTTAATCCGTATAAACCTTTATTTAATTTACAAACTATACTAGGAAAAGGTGTTACAAAACCAGGAGGTGGTTGCATATATACTTCTTCTTTTAAAGAATCATGTAAACAAACATTGTTAATATCTAATTATTTTAAATTTTAACCTTTAATAGCAGTAACAGCTAAAAAACCTTAATAGTAGTTAGTTTGGCAACAGGACTAAAGGTATTAATCTATGCCTAATTATTGAGTATAACCTTTTGCTACTAACCTAGTTTTGTATCTTTCAAGGGTACCATCCGATTTCAGTTTTGTCCTATATACCCATTTACAACCTATAGCTTGTCTATTTGGTGGAAGGTGAACTAAGTCCCATATGTTATTGGTTTGCAACGCTAAGATTTCTTCATCCGTAACCTTATTCCAACAATCGTGCAATATAGCTTGTTTGTAAGTCTTAGGTTCAGTTAATAAAGATGTACTATTAATATGTCTG
Organism: Abelmoschus esculentus; assembly: GCA_035048815.1. Lineage (NCBI taxonomy): Eukaryota > Viridiplantae > Streptophyta > Magnoliopsida > Malvales > Malvaceae > Abelmoschus > Abelmoschus esculentus. Next base: position 17,921,778 of record JAUCBN010000033.1, read on the forward strand.
AAAAGGACCAAATATGAAATTGTAAGATAGTACCTGGACAATATTATGAGAAGAGGTGCGTGACTTTGGAACAGATACATAAAAATTTTTGTACCTTTGAGGAAGCTGAATATTTCGAGAAGGTCGTGTAGAGGTACGATGGGGAATAAGACCATCTTGAGTTTGTAGCTTATCATGTACAACCAAAGGCTGTTCGGTTTGACTCAATCTCACACCACCATTATTAACATCATTATAATATCAACATTACTAACACTATCAATATTAGTACTAACAATTGGTGTTGAACCAGTAAATTCAGGAGCTACTTACATAGGAAAAGTAGAACTGTCATCAACAGAAACAGAATCAGTTCTATTATTAAATGAAGTCATTTTATATGTACAATCCTCTATATTGTTGTTATTAAGAATAGGAAGGATGACATTTGTAGTAACCTGATCTTGAAGATTTCAAAAAAGAAATACACTCTCTGTAAAAAATTATATCTCAAGATACAAAAACATATTTAGTTTTTAAATTATATAATCTACATCCTTTCATATTTTTAGGAAACCCAAAAAAACACATTTGACAGTCTTAGGGTGTGTAACTTTATTTGTGACTTTGGAAGTACTGAAGCATATGCTAAACAACCAAAAATCCTTAGATGATCATAAGCAGGTTCTTTTCCAAATAAAATTGTAAACAATGTCTTATTCTTTAAAACTGATGTAGATGTTATGTTAATTAGATAGATAGCATGTAAAATACAATCTAACCAAAATTCTAAAGGAAAATAAGATCGAATTTTAAGAGATCTAGCTACTGCAAGCAAGTGTTGATGCTTTCTTTCTACTATGCTTTTCTGCTGTGGTGTATACGCACAAGAGATTTGATGTATTGTTCCTTTGGAGCTATAAAAAGAATTCATACCAAATTCTTTTGCATTATCAGATCTTAAACACTTAATTTTTTTAAAAAAATTAAGTTTCAACCATCTCAAAAAATTGAATAAGGTTCTTACATTAGACTTTAAGTTCATAGAGTAAATCCACACATACTTACTTTTATCATCTATAATTGTCAAAAAATATGAGTAACCATGTATAATATTAACCGAAAAAGAATCCCAAACATCAACAAGAACAAGATCAAAAACTGAAATTGACACATATGTATTGATTGGAAATGAAAGTCTTTTATGCTTGGCAAACATCACAATCAAAATATTTAATGCGTAAAATATTAAAATTCAAAACAGAAAGTTGTTTCATTTTAGGCAAGAAAGGATGGCCTAACCTAGTATGCCAAAGTTGAAATTTATCGGACTTACAAACAAAAACAAAAGTTGAAGAACATACTGAATTACAGGAAAAAAAACCTTTAGCTTATACAAACCATTTTTTCTCTAGCTAAACCAATCGTCCTTCAAGTTACTACATCCTGTATACAACAAAGACCAGACATAAAAATTAAAGAAATAGACTTATCTTGACATAACTTGGAAACTGAGACTAAATTAAAACTAAAATTAGTAATAAAGAAAACATTGTACCATACATAACTTGATGAAATTCGAACTGTTCCTAAATGTGTAACTATAACTAATTGGTCATTCGGCAACTTAACACATTTATTTCGAACAAGAACAAAAAAATTGAAAATATAAAGAATTCACTATATAATCAATTGTCCCAAAATCCAAAATCCAAGGGGTATAAATTAAAGTAGACTGAGAACAAAGAGCCATAGCTTCATCTCGAACAGAAGAAGCACTGAAATCAGACGAAAGGACATTAATCTTTGATTCTTGAACACCATTCTGATTCGTAAGCAGTGATACACTTCTTTCTTGTAAAAGACTTAACAAGCTCTCGTATCTGTCTTTGGTAAAAATTAAAGAATTATCATTTTTTAACGACAGCTCAGAATTCGAAGAACCTTTGTCATCATGAGTTTCAATTTGATTAGTTCGACTACCTTGATTTATTGTCTTATATCCCGGGAGAAATCTATATTTCTTATAATATTTTTCGACAATTTGACCATATAACCAATAAAATACACATAAAAAGTAGTTTAAGATTGTTATTCCCTGAAAATTTTCTATAATCAGAACCTTTATATTCCTGCTTATAATGAAAATCCTTGACACCAGCTCTGCCAGCTAACAAGATGTAAGACTCGGACATAATAGAATTTACATACCTCTCATGCTGAATTACAATAGTAAAGACTTTGATTAATCGTAGGTATAGGTTTCATCATAAGAATCTGACATTTTGAAACAAAGAAATCATCATTCAAACCTCTAATGAAACGCAACAAAAAAATCTTGTTTTCGATAAGACATGGCATGACAATTACAAGCAGCAAGAGGCGATTACAAATCTCATCTCAAATTACTTTTAACTGCGTATGATACGAAGTAACCGAAAGAGTACCTTGATTCAAAGCATAGAATTCTTGATGGAAATCCGAAATTCTTACCATATCCCCTTGATTAAACAATCGAACAAATCCAACCATAATTCGTTATCGATCCAAATCACACTCTGTGCTATCTCGGGACTCAAGGCTCGCTGGTTGAGGAAAGAACCAAATTGTTGCACGTTACCCACGCTTGAAATCGTGAGTCGTCCTTTGTGGGTTATGGGATCGAACCATCGACAAACCCAAACTTATTCTTGGAAATCAAAGGCATCTTTATGGAACGAACCCACCCATAGTAATTGATACTCGAAAGAAGAGAGGAAGTGAGCATCAATGCCGGATTCTCTTTCGGATGGATATAAATAGTAATCGGTACTCTGGGCTTTCCCATAGCAATGAATAAGTGATGTCAAAACAAAAATGTTGGGTTCAAAACCTTCTTCCAATATATCATTATTCATTAAGAATATATGGTGATTATAGATGGAACTGTCAGGCTTGCAAGTCCCAGAATTTTCCAAGTCTTTGAAAAATTTTCAACTCCAATCCCTTGTCTTTCATCTGGTTATATACATTAATGGTGCGTTTGGATTGCAGAATATAACATTCCCAAGGGTAATGCAACGTTCCAAAATCTTATCCTCATGTTTGGTTTGTTCTCATTCTCAACAACCCGAAATAAATGATTATCAATAATAGCGTTTTTGTGTTTATTCCCGGAATCCTATTTCTTTGCTTTTCTTAAGTATTTGGAGGATTCCAGGCATTTAGAATAAAAATGTCATTGATAAAATAGAAACATTTCAATCATGTATTTCTTTTTTAGGTCAATTTACTATTTTAAATTATTAAATAAGGTATAATTACATACAAATAAATACATATTGAATAAGATACAAAGTTAAAATATAGAATAATAAATAAATAAATAAATATATAAATATTTTTGTAAAAAATATAAATCTATAGGTTTTTTTTATAAAATGAATTATATATTCTGAACAAATACAATATAAAATATTATAATTTAATGATATTTTTTTAAAATTTATGAAGTTTGATAAAGTTGCTTGATCCATTAGAATTATTTAATGATATTTCTTCAAATTTATTAAAGGTTTGTCTAGATAAATTTATACATTCTACTTAGAGGTTTTCTTAATTAAATAATAAAGATTTACTTATTACACAAACAAATCAAAGAAGGATTAAAAAGATTAAAAAAGAAAGAGAAACGAAAATAATTCATCAAAAGTAAGAAAATAACAAGTTTAATTTTAAAAATACTTTAGATATAAACTTTAAATAATAAATAAAAAATCTTCTTTAAAAAGGATAATATATTTTATGAATTCTTATGTAAATATTTTAATTTTAATATTAAAAATTTAATTTGTTAAAATAAAAAATATATCTCAAGGATAACTTGGTAAAACATATATTTTTATTTTCTTATATTCCTTCAACCAAACTCTGTAATCTTACATTTTTGCCAAAGAAATCAAACAAGATAATACAATATTCCCTGGAATAAGTAATACAATATTCCGATAATCTTATTCTTAATAGTAATCTTACATTCTGTAAAAAGATCATTCTCAGAATACCGAGCCCGTCCATAAGCTTTGTAAGAGTGCGGCATAGGTTGCCCAATTCGGGGAAAATCCATTGGATATCATCTCTTTGTAAATAGACTTGGCTTTGCCAATGCCTCTTGGCTCTTCCCGTGGTATCCATCAAAATATTATATATAATCATATTAGGTTTAGCACCTAAGGCCTTCATTTCCTCATAAACATTTAAACACACATCATAACTTCCACAAATCCCATATATCTTAATCGAAGTTAGAAAAAGTAACAGCATCAATACGTCATTTTCCGTTCTAGCACGGTCATACAAGGTGAAAGCCATATCCACGTTTCCATCACGGTAAGTAACATCATCAGGATCACACCCATATGTAGGCATTTTCTCAAATCACTCAACAGCCTTATTGGGAAAACCCCAAGTCTATAGGCCTTCACAATCACATGTGAGTGCTTAATTGGTGTAATTATAGACGTTGTTTCTGACATCTTTAGTTTTAGGACATGTTTTATATACTCCGATTAAAGTATAACCAAATCTATATCTGAACCTAGTAAAAGTACCAAAACCATAATTTAACCCGACCTTTTTGAAGTTTCACCATTCATTGCCGAATTTAAGATTAAACTTAGTTCAAATTTTATGGGGACCCAAATATTTGTACATAAATCATAGAAACAAGATCAAAATGTTTACAAGTTTCCAATAGTGATTCTTCCGAGGCTATAGTTAAAAGAAGTCCACTGCGGCATAACATCTATACTTACTGATAAATTATATCAACCATAATCATGTGATTACGAGAGACTACAAGATTCCATTTTAACCCATCTTATACTACCGCTGCATGGGTTTGTACAGCACCACAGTAACGTACTTGGCCCGAAATCGATGAGTCGAACCGAGTGCCACCACAGGTTGGCCGCTCTTCCCTTTCTGAATATACAGATGATTGAGGATTACATGCTTTGGTCTTGACAGAGGTGGTATCTCCATGTGAGATGTTGGCAGATTGAGCAGTGGCAGTTGTAGGTGCGGTGGAATGAGTGGTGGCTCCTTAGCAAAATCTTCAGCTCCAAGTGGCAAATTACTGTAACATGACTCAGGGGACTGGGGAGATTCAAAACTAGATATACTTTCAATGTCTTCTGGAACATAATCCTGCAGGGCATTAATTCACAATTTGCATTTCTAAGTAGAAAGTTGAGGAAATGAAGGAGACAGAAGACAAAATACAAGCAAGAAAGCATATTAATGCTCCTGTACATGAGCGGGGTGGAAACTGTGCATCAACAGTAACAGTTGCATACGGGGTTGCTTACAACCAAAACCTTTGCTATGAACATACAAAAAGTGAATGTTATAGCCAAGTGAGAGTAGGTGCTTTTGATCACATATGGAGAAAAATGCCTTGATGCTTTTGCTTAGCAATATATGAATCTCAACCTTAACAACAATGCTTGATAAGCCGACGTTATAAGTATCCATAAACGCCAATCCAAGCCAAAAAAATGAGACAGATAGCTCAATAGAAAAGTTTTTCGATGAATGGTTTTCACTTCATAAGGACAAGAGTGGATATATTCATGGAACACACACGTATTCTAAGAAAACAAATAGTTGGGACCTGGGAATCCTAAAATTACAAATACCAAACTAATAAAAACCTAAAGACGAAAGTAATTTACCTGCAAGTCCAAAACGTTATTAGCATTGCCAACACCATCTTGAACCCATGGCAAGTCAGGGGCATACCTCCAATGTCCATCAACAATGAACCTATACTGGTAAACACCTGATGGTAACACTTTCATGATAGTGAAGTCTTTTCCACATCTCTGCAAAGGAATTCTGATCAAGATTGCAAGTAAGTTAAATGTCAGACCTGCAATAGCAGTTCATATAGAACTAACTATGTTTCTTTCGATAAAAAAAAGTCAAAGGAGGTGAATATCTGGAACCTTGTCTTCCAGTTATCCCATGATCCCTCAACAGCAACTTCTATGCCACCATAGCTCCATGTAATCATTGTTGGAATTCCCTTCTCATTGCAGCCAATGCCATGCTCATATCCTATTGTACTCTGCAACCATGAGTGGTTCAATGTGTGCATCTCGTCAGGCCTTTGTAAAGGAAGAACTGGAACCTGGGATAAAATAAGGTACAGTGAATAAAATTGGCAGCTTGTACAGAGAAATGGATACATGTCACCATACCAGCATACTAGAAAACGACTAGCTACAGATACACACAAGTTCCCATCTCTCGTGATGACCCCCAAACAGACCAAAACTAAGAAAATAACAGAATTGAGAAATCTGTCCATGTGATGTGTGATGTGTGATGGGCTTAGGCTTAAAGAGACCTGGGGCAGGACTTGAATTATAAAGAGAAAAAAAGGTTTTAGGATTTGGAGCTCAATATGAACAGTGAGCAAAGATGTTACAACGAAATGCGGAATTATTACACATGGAAATGGTGGGAAGGCTAACAAAGTAACATGTTTGAAGGGACTAATAAGAATTAAAGGGATTATTACACATGAAAATGGTGGGAAGACAAACTACTAACATGTTTGAACAGTGAGCAAAATGGACCATAAAATGGACATGTACTTCACCAAAAAAAAAAAAAAAAGTTTAGCAAAATTTAGCACCAAGAGAATTATCTAAACTCGAAGCTAATTGTTCAGAAATCAGTAGTTTGCAGATTTTGCAAGAAACTACATATTGTCCACTATAGACCTATAGATTAGGTTAGTTTTACCAATAATGCAACCTCAGGGGCTCAAGGCTTAAAGTTAAAACAGGAAATTCTTCATCCGGCATGCATCAATGAAGAACTATACCATTTTCTGCCGCAGAGAGCATAGACAGCAAAATAGATGTGACCAGATTTTAAGACCATTCACATTATACACAGTTTCCACATAGGTTCTCTCTCTACCTGAGGCCTTTGAATACATATAAATTCTCGCAAAAAGTTCAATGAAACAAACATTATAACAATCAGATAGCATCTCGTTAAATTGAAAAAAACAAAGGGACCACACTACGAATCTCCACTAAAATTGCAACACACACACAAGATCTAACATGGAATTTATTAAAGGAATTAGATACAACCTAGGAGTGAATGTTGAGAAATAGGCTATATATTTTTCTATTTGGGGAAGGAGGGACCTAAGATCCACTGTTTAAGTGAGAAATCGTGCAGCAAACACTAATAAAAAATTCGAGCATAAATAATCTAAACACTTTTTTTCCTGAAAATTAGAGATCAAATTTATACTCATACTATAAATTTAAGAGCTTTAGTTCATTATTTACGTGTAAATCTTGAAATTTTTAGAGCTAAAAGAACATCGATCTAATTATAAGTTTGATTAGTCTAAAGTTTTTGCGTTTAGTTTTTTTAACAAATATTTTTAATAAAAAATCACAATATTTGTTGAAAAATTCTTCTAATTAGTTTAGCTCATAATTACTTAGCATTAAATAAGTAAGAACATAGATTCATAAAAATAATTAAAATTTCATAATCATTATATTTGTCTTAATTTTATACATTGAACATATATACTACATGATATGAAACCAGATTCCAATGCAACAAAATCAAAACACATTCGATGAAATCTAAATCCCCAGAAAAGCGTACCTGAGGAGTAAACATGAGAGGAGAGTGGGTGGATGTGGGACTGTGAGGAGGCGAGTGACCCATGGGTGCAGCCAAAGTTTCGAGAATATAGTTATCCTTCTTTTCTTCTTCAATCCCTGATGGATTGTTACTCCCATCTTCTCTTCCATTCACATTCCCCATTTTTCTTTCTCTCTAAATTATTAAAATAAATTATTATTTCTTTATTGACGATCAATTTATCGCCTTTTCTTTTAAATATATAATTAACAAGGCAAAACAAAGAAAACCAAACGCTCACCACTCTCAGAATCCGATTCATAATTCCCCATTATAGCAGATACCCATAATTTAGAAGAAGAAGGGGAAACCCAGATGCATAATTGAAAAAATCTTGTATAAAAATAAAGAAAAATTAAGAGAATTGTGCGATGAGTTAGGAGAGTTATGAAGTAGTGGGGATCTGGAATGGGGATGAATGGATGGAGGTCACGTCATCGTTTGACAAAGTCTTTAGATTCGCAGTTGGTTTTGGCTTTGGTTTGAGGTTTAAGGCTAAAAACTATGAGCTTTCCCCCTCTCTTCTGTCTCTCTTTTCGTAATGCCTAATGCCTGGCTTACCCTCTCTCCGTTTTAAAGATTCACCACGTCATAGTCCAAGTAATCTGGACCGTTGATCTTTAAATAACTACTTAATAATTACCCATCCATTAAATTAAAAAAGGTGATGATTCACTGGAAAAAAATTAAGATCAACGGTCCTGATTGCTTGGGACCATAAATGACGTTGTGAACAGGGTTCACCGTTTAATTTTTCCTCCAACTTTTAGCAATGCATTATATAATACTATCTATTATGACATTCAATTATTATACTCGTCAATCAGGTCACCTAACTTTTAAATCCTACTTATTTATGTTACCACCGTTAAAATCTAAAATTAACGTTGATGACGTGTCAGATAATTAAAATTTATAAAATTATTTATTTAATCCCTTCAATTTATTAAAATCTGTAATTCTAAAGTTCTTCCGTACAAATCAGCCAAGATACAAACAATTTTCTCTCTCAAATTCACACAACCCGCTGAAACTAACCTTCACCAACCCAGCCTCACAACTCTCAACCAATGGAAGAAATCCAGCATCCGTTATTCCATGAAGTTCGCATATTCCATGTTCACCTTCTCCGTTAGGATTTTAACGGTGGTGACACAAATAGGTAAGATTTAAAAGTTAGATGACCTAATTGACAAATCCATTAGTAGGATGACCAAAATATATATCCCCAATTAGTTAGATGGTTACTGGAATGGTTTACTCTAATATTAATGAGCTAATAAGATAAATATTAATAATTATTCAAAAAAGTTAACCTTGTTATGAAAGTGTTAAAATAAATATTATCATTTAATTATTATTGTATATTGTGTAATAAATACTAGTAAAAAAGAGATTATATGGAGAAATTATATCATGTGCCTGACTTACCACATCAGTTATGATCTCATCCAATTATAACCATCCACTCATTTTTCAAGTAATTTAAAAAATATGATTTTTAAAAATTATATTAATAACATGGATGATTAATGGTTGAATAAGTAATTTTCATTGGTTTGAGACTACAAATGACGTGACGAGGAACATGGATCAACCTAGCATCAACAACCACTCCCTTTGGCGAACCAGGCCTATGATATAATCTCTCGATTATTTGATACTATTTAAAAAATAACTATATATATTTAGCTATTTCTATTGCTTGTGTTATTTCTAATTATATTTTTTTACTATAAACTTAGAGTCTTCTATCTAATCTGAATTAAGTTTTTTCTAATGACAAACTTGTTTTATTTAAAGATTTATTCAAATGTGAAGAAAAATAAATTAATTATCAACAAATAAATTTAGTGATAATAGATTAGACTTTTTAACCATAGAAACAATTTTAAAATGAGATTTAAGAAGTTTTAATTTCATTTATGGTACAAGAAACTTAGAATAAATCTGAAAAAGGAAAAAATATATCATGGGTTAGTCTTATCACGTGTCCATGAGATCAACCACTAAAAACTACCTACTTCAGCAATTTTTTCATGTCATATTTTTTCCCAAGTGAATCTTCACTTGAAAAATTAAAAATTGTTGAGGTGGATAGTTTTTAGTGGTTCGTCGCGCTCGACTTAGAACCATGGGGTTGCCTTCTAGCATTCTCTAGGCCCTGCGAGTTTCCGTGTTGGTTTGGTTATGTTACCCGACGCTAATCGAGATGACGCTTCTGTGTTTGATCCTTGGTGAAGGACGTGTTGAAGGCTGACTTGTCTAGGATGTGTTCCTTTTCAAGTGCCGCACGGCTTAGCCACTCATGGGTGCGAGGGCTAAGACCCGCCACCTAGGGGTGCGAGGGCTAGGTCCGTGACATGTGGTATCAGAGCTAGTTTGCGAATTTGTTGGTTGGGTTAGTACGCATTGAATTTGGCTTTACGCCAAGCGCTCTCTTGCGTGAAGTAGGCAGGGTCGATCGACTCCAGGCCAAGCGCTTATTCGAATGTTGTAAGCAGGGTAGATGGATTTCACGCCAAGCGCTTGATGGAGAGTAGGCAGGGTGGTCCTAGTCTACATCAAGCGCTTCATTCGTAATAGTAGGCAGGATGGTGTCGAGTCACACCAAGCGCTTCATGCCAAAAGAGTAGGCAGGGTAAGACAATGTTACGCCAAGCGCTCTTGTGAAAAGAGTAGACAGGGTAGGATGATGTTGGTTGAGCTCACACCAAGCGCTTCATTGGGTAAAGCAGGCAGGGTGTTCTAGTCCACACCAAGCGCTCACATGGTTGGAGTATGCAGGGTAGTCTTGGATTACACCAAGCGCTTTGACATGTTGGGTAGGCAGGGTGGATAGTTTCACTCCAAACACTTTATCCTGTAAAGTACGCAGGGTGAATAAATGAGATGATTGCCGCAACGGAATCATGGTTTGAAATTGAGGGCTCTGCACGTCCTATTAGGCACGCCCCCTTGGAAGAGGGTAATGGCCTCGTGGATAAAATGTTGGCGCTGCACATCCAATCGGACTTGTCTCTTAGGAAGAGGGTAATGGCCCCGTGGATAGGGCCTAGTGGGGTGCCTATCGAATTCAATATTATGGAATCAGTTCACACGCGGTGACTTTCGTTAACCATAATATTGTTTAAGCACAGTGGTGCTTGTTCTTTGTTCAGCACAGGGGTGTTGGGCGAAAATTATCTTGGAATCAGTACACACTGGGTGTCTGATGTTAACCTTGATAATTTATAGCGCGGTGGCGCGTGTGGCATAGAGGTGCCTGTGAGTTAATCCTCGTGGAATCAGTGCACACGCGGTGCTTGTCGTTAACCACGATGGATTATTCTAGCACGGTGGTGCTGACTAGAGAATTTCCATGGAATCAGTGCACACGCGGTGCCTGTCGTTAACCATGAAAGACTCTAGTTCGGTGGTGCTATTTAGAGGGTTTCTATGGAATCAGTGCACACGCGGTGCCTGTCGTTAACCATGAGAATACTCTAGCACTGTGGTGCTTGTTAGATAATTGGAGTGGAATCAGTTCACACGCGGTGGCTGTCGTTAACCACGACAATTATCTTAGCGCAGTGGCGCATGTGACCTTGAGCTTTGTGATGCTTTACCCTTTGTGCGTGGTTCACCTGTGCAGGAATCACAAGGGTCGTATGATGGAAAAAGATAGTTGTAGACTTGGTAAGGTTGCATTTGTAATGCAGGCTTAACTAGTGTTGTGTGTGGGTAGCTTGAGCGATGGTGACTACATAGAAGTGGGTACCAGGCAAGGGCTCCAAAAACTGAGACACACCCAAGGGATGGGTGCGAAACCATCAAGGAGTTGTGCCTTTGACCTATGTTGGTTTGTCGAGTTTGAGGCCGTGGTGGCGACCTTAAGAGCTTTGTTATCGAATGCAAGAATTAGAACAATCGAGGAAACTTAAACAGAACATGTTGATGCTATCAAAGACTTTGGTAAAGAGGCTAGTAGGCGTCGAGCCACAAGGGATCTGAGCTAGAGGGGCTCATGGCACAGGTTGATTCAATGCTAGTCGCTTTGGGGTGATACATTGACAGTGGATAAGGGTCTGAAGATTAGAGTTCCTGAGCTAAAAGTGTTATGAGGGAAATCGAGACGCAAAGGAGCTTGATAACTTCTTGTTTGACATGGAATAATATCTTCGAGCCTCCTATTTGAGACAGACAAAAACAAGGTTTCGACAGCTTCCATGTGTGTCGTAGCAGAAGCTAAGTTGTGGTTGCGGTCCAACTTTGTCGATGGCATGTGTTCGGTGATTACATGGGAAGGGATAAAGAAGGAGTTGTTAAACTCTTCTTCCCCTCGGAGCATAGAGTATAATGATCAGAGGAAACTAATGGATCTAACACAGTGAGAGAATTTGCGGCATTGATGGTAGGTATCAAAGATACGTCTGGAAGGATAACATGTTCTCTTCCCTTTAGGGACTGAAACCGTGGTCAAGATTTGAGTTGCAGAGATAGAAAACTCCAAGTTGTTGTTGTGGCCTTGGCAGCTGTCAAGCGTCTCAATGTTTATAGTGAGAAATCCCACAAGCTAAAAGGTTGTTGGCTCGAGTGAGAACAAGTATGAGGCTGTTACCAAGGATCCGATACTGAATAGAGGAAATGGAGGGCCTGGACCAGTGTATGGACTGAGTCGGCTTCCTCTTGGGTGTCTCTTTTGCAAGGGTCCCCTCAAGTAACCTCTCTATAAAGGATAGTAATGTGGAAAACATCTGGGGATGAGTCGGTTCAGTTTTCGACGGTTTTTAGTCTTTACTAGATAGCTTGAAGATAGAGGCGGAGAAACGCTGGTTAGATGTGAGTGTGGTAATAAATGGGAAGCCAACTTGGGTGTTAATGGATACAGAAGCATCTAACACTTTTATCTCTCCTGCAGAAGCTAGTAGGTGTGGCTCGAAAGTATTGAAAAGACGTCAGTCTGGTGTAGGCAGTCAATTCAGTGGTCTGAGTCATTCGTGGAAGCTCAAAGGAAGTGGGGATCAAATTGGATCGATGCAGTCCAAGCGATCCTAGTCTCTACAGCGGGTTGCTGAACGTTTGAGGAGATTGTCCTTGTGTGGTTCCGACGATTATAGTTCCTAGTGTGGGTGATGAAGGGGGAGCCTTCCTTCCGTGTGTTGCCTGTTTGTAAATTGCATCTAACTGCAGACTTGCTGCCAAAGGAGTTCCAGAGAGTATTAGAGGAACATAGAGATGTTAGGGATGATCAGTTGTCTAAGGGACTACCTTCTCAAGGGTCGATGAGTCTTGAGATTGAGCTTATTCACGGGACTAAACATCCTGCCAGGAGCTGAGTCGTGTGTTTCTGCTTAAGTTGGAAGAATGGAGAAAACAACTGAAGGATTTGATGAAGGTTGGGCTATTCGGCCGTCTAAGGCCTTAGTTGGTGTAGTCGTGTTATTTCAAGGGAAACATGAGGGGAGTACGCGATGATGCATAGATTTTGGGGGTATAAACAAAGTTACTGTTCGGAATCAGTATCCTATCTCTCGGAT